>CANTUR010000275.1:1105000-3505000 GCA_947683625.1 Mallotus nudiflorus | reverse complement strand
GTGGGATTCATACATGTGTTATAGCAAATTTTTAAAGATTCTTTATTACAATTTTCTAACAAAACTCTAACCAATCATATATGGATGTTTATGTCACCTCAAGTCAAAAGACCATATGTACCATTATGTCTAAGATAGCGATCATTGACAAAAGTGAATTTCCTTACAATCACATATTTTACATCAAATTTTGATCCACCCATCATATGAATATCCACATGTCTATTTTAAAATCTCATATCCCACTATTAATATTATATACCGATCAAGGAAAATAAATAGAGCTATGGCATAATGCTCATATTAGTAAGAAATATTTCATTAAAGGGCAATCAGTCTTACTTTGTTATTCAAGACTCAAACTATTCTCGTGCAAATTAAAGTTAAAGTGGATGTTTCCATTCACAACTATGAATATTTTCCTCATGGTGCAATTGAACTCAATAATCAAATGACATTCAAAGTTAATGGACATTATCTTAAGTTATACCATGCATCAACAAATGAAAGTTCCCTTAAACTACATCTCAAACCTCAAAAGGTAACCTAAGCACCATATCAAGTAAAGCTAATGACTTTAAATAAACATTATATTAGAGATAACCAATCTCTCTTCCTTTCTCTTCATTTTTTTATATTATTTTTAGTTATGCATATTAAATTCATGCATACTTTGTAATTTTCATTTTTAATTCATGCTTTTAATAAAAAAGCAGATGACCTGCTACATAGCATTATATTATTATATAGCAATGTTGTGGCATTAAACATAGGAAGCCTTAGAAAAATTCCTATAAGCATAATATTAGGACATTGTGTAGTAGTGTCACACTGTGTTTACTATATATGTTTTAAGAGTAGTGCCACAACATTAGTACGAGTGTTATGGCATTGCATCAAATTCTAGCATTTTTAAGTGCAGTTATTATTTTTAATTTTCTTCACTTCTAAGATTTTATCCCTTAATATCTATATTTTACCTCTTCCTTTCACTTGCATCATCTCATTCACATTGATTGCTTAACAAATCTTACATCAAAATCATAGTTCCTCAAGATCTAAGTATACCTAATATCTATTTCAATTTCTTTGAGTATTTTTACTTTGAGTATTTCTCCTAAGCATGTAAATCAATCAACAAATGGAAAACCCTTGTATAACATCACTCAATTCATAAATTCTAAGCCTTCCACGGATTATACAGTGAGCTGACCACTAGTTGTGAAGATGAGATTTAGCCTATGGCAACAACATATATGCATATTTGACATCCTCAGTTTAGAATGTTTTATACAAGCAACTGGTGGATTGCAAGTGGCATATTCTTTTTACAATGTCCTTGTGGTGTGTATTGTATGTGAATTCAATACCTACTTGAATTTAGACTATGTGCATTAAATCTATGTATACTTACTTAGAGTAGGCATATATGTATTATACAGCATCGTGGTGTGAGTGCAATGCGAAAGTGACACATAAGATTTTTTTTTGAAGTTTTATTTTGGTTTAATTAGTGATGATTGTGTATTATATAGTTGCAAAATGAGCCAAACTTTATTTTGAGCCTTGTACAAGCTTCTTTAAGTTCGCGAACAGACTCGCAAATAAGCGCATACACTAACTTGTTTTAAATAAAAATCATATACTCATAATAAAAATTATATATAATTTAAATTACTAAATATAATAAAAAGTATATATTTATAATAATTATTATATAGTTTTGATGTGAAGTAGTTTTAATATAAAGTATAACATTAAGTAAGTATAATATAATACAATTAAAATTTTTAATTCTGGTAAAAAATTTATATTTGTAATAAAATTATTAAATTTTATAATAAAAATTAGATATTAATAATAAAATCATAAAATTTTTGTATAAATTAATATTAATATTAAAATTTCCATTAAGGATATAATTTTATTAAGCATTAATATTAATTAAATAAACATTAAATAAAAATTTAATTTGATGATAAATTTGTAGTTTTGAAGTAAATTAGTATTTGTATTAAGTAAATAAAACTTTAATTATGAAGTAAATATAATATCAAGTAAATATTATGTAATATTAATTTAGGTTTTTTTTATAAAGCCTCTTAGCACTAGCATCGGATGATGCACCTGGATATTCCAACTAGTTTGACACGTTCTCCAGCTAGTTTGGCACCTTCTTAGTGTCTACATCACATACCAAGCCTAAGAAATTTATTAATGAAAAAAAAAAGAATTACAAATCTAAGTAGGTACAACCTCAAGGGCAAAAGAAACAAAATAAAAATTAACGAAATTTGTATGAAATAACACCTATGGCATCCTTGTGAATCAAATCATCACAACTATTCGGGTAAGTGGACCACCAAGTATCACTATCTAAAGAAATAGCAATATCTAACAACTTATCAGTAGAATTGGCTTAATGGTACACATGGCTGATGTAAAAATGCAATGGCTAAAGGGAGGCAAGGCATTGATGCCATTTCTTACGCAGATGCCAGGGAACG
Organism: Mallotus nudiflorus; assembly: GCA_947683625.1. Taxonomy (NCBI): domain Eukaryota; kingdom Viridiplantae; phylum Streptophyta; class Magnoliopsida; order Malpighiales; family Euphorbiaceae; genus Mallotus; species Mallotus nudiflorus. The sequence continues at coordinate 3,502,493 of CANTUR010000275.1, read as the reverse complement.
TTAGGGCAGCTCATTTAGACCATCCAAATAATGTAACTAAAATCGGACTCTATCCATAATGAAAAGAAGCTAAATTGAACTCTACACTTTACAGCTAGCATAACAGCAAAAAGCTTTGCTTCAAATGCAAATTGGGAACCCAAAGGCATAGCAAATGAACTAAAAGCTAAATTATTCTAAAGTCGAAAAATTCCACTAGCACCAGTAAGGCCTGGGCAACCTTTAACAGCTCCATCGATGTTAACTTTAAACCAGCAGTGCCGAGGAGGGACCCAATGAACTTCAAGAAGAATAGGGGTAGACTTCGTTATTCCACCAACCTGAAGACATTGAAGGATCAACAAGTCATCTTGGGTGTTATGCATATGGCCAACCTTAAACACCTTTATTTCTTTGATAAATTTGCAAAGATCACAAATAAAAGTGTGAATGGGAGGAAAGTAACCTTTAAAAGTAATCTAATTACGTGCATGCCAAAGAATCAAAAAAGAAGAGAGCACACCTACTCCCAACGAGCTGTTATTTAACTCAAAAAGGAGACAACCATAGCGGACTTATAAAGATCACTTGGAGAGCCAACAACTAAAAAATGGACTTGAAATATATCTTGCAAGGCTGACCTAAGTGTAGAAGTATAAGGGCATAAAATGAAAACATGGTTAACTATTTCAAGTGCACTAAAGCATAATCAACAACATGAAATTGCATGAAATCCTTTACGTTAAAGCCTATCATCCAATGGCAAACATTAGTGGAATACCTGTCAATATAAGAAAGAACTTGAAGAATGAAGGAAATGCCTCCATAATTCATGTCCCTAAGCAACCTTGGGACTAAAGGTCTGATAGAAATCATAAGCCCACTTATTAGCAAAAACACCATTATAAGAAAATTGTAAAATAAATAAATCTTGATGAGTGGAAAAAAAATTACCTGGTTTAGATTGTATACCATATTAGGATAAATAATAGCAAAATTCTCAAAAAAAATGCCAAGAACCCTCTAAATAATAATCCAAAATAGAGGCTATAAGCTTTTTACAAATAGACAAAGGGATTCCTAACTTATTCGAAATAGAATAACCTATGAAATTGGAAATCTAAAAATTAAGGGTGGAAGCAATACATGGTAGCCATTCAAAAGTATTCTAGAAATCATTTTAAATGTCCTTAATAGAAGGCTGTATAGAAGAACAAATGAAGGAGGCCCTTGGGGAACTAAATCTAAGAAATCTGGGCCTCAGAAAATTATAAACAAAATTATAACTAAAGGAGAGCTTCCAAGAAATCCTATTAAGAAGTTCCTTATTAAAACAATAAGATACTTTAAAACAATTCCACCTCTTTAAAAGGAGAATAACAATTACCCTAAGCAATGGAAACTAGTTTTTTTATCATGAATGGAGCTAGTCCATATAAAATTATGAATTGCTTTTTTCAACACTTTAAGAATTGAACTTGACCATTTATAAATCATAAAACTATGAAACAAAGACCTATAAATGGTGGACTTGATAAGAGCTAAATGACCTGACATAAAAAGAGAGCGACCCTTCTAAGAATCCATTTTAACCATAATTCTATCAGCAATGGGCTTAAGCCAACTAGGTTTAAAAATACCAACAATCATAGGAATAACCAGGTAAGTAAAAAGGAAATCACCAATGTGCATGCCAGCTTAGGAATGAAGAGAGATAGCACGACTAGTAGAAATACCGCAACTCAAAAACATCTCAAATTTATCCCAATTAACTTTTTGGCTAGATAAAAAACCATACTCCTTAAAAGCATTATTCAACAAATCAATATTAGAGCAAGTGGCTTTACAAAAAATAAGGACATCATTAGCATAAAGTATATGAGTTGGGTAGATAATATTACCATTATTGAACATTGGAGTTAAGCAACCCAAATGCAGCAAAAAAGAAAGCTTTCTACTGAAAAATTCCTCTACAAGATAAAAAAGTAAAGCAGAGAGGGGATCACCCTAGCACACCATGAGAAACAATAAAATAACCAAGCCAACTACCATTAATTAGAATAGATAACCTAGCTGAGTCAAAAATAGTCCAAATCCAATCACAAACTTAGAAGAAAAGCCAAAATTAAGCATCACCACATGAATAAAGTCTCACACCATAGAATTAAAAGCTTTTTTAATATTAATCTTCATGGCCATGTTACCTCCCCAACAATTTCCATTCATGATATTAAAACATTTTGAAGTAACAATAATATAATCCTTAATGTGCCTACCCTTAACAAACCCAAACTGCTGAAAAGAAATAATTTTAAAAGTAATAGTAGTAAGATGATCCGCTAAAATTTTTGTAATAACCTTAAACACAAAGTTACTCAAAATATAGGGAAAAACTTATCCATTGAGTTAGCACTAGGAACTTTTAGAATTAGCATCATGAGATTAGAGTTAATACCAAGGCACAAAGAACCTGAAGAGAAGAAAAAGCTTACAATATTACAAAAGTTCAGTCTAATAATAAACCAGTAAGAATGAAAAAAGTGACCTGTAAAGCCATTAGGGCCAAGAACATTGTGAGGGTCCATCTAAAAAACCACTGATTGAATTTGTTCATAAGAGGGCATTAATGTAAGAGCCAAATTATGCACTTTTGCAACAAGTAGAAGAATGACCCCTTTAATGCCTGATAAATCCTTGGGAGTACAGTATGAAGTAAATAAGGAAGAGTAAAACTAAACAATATGCTCATTAATGACCACAATATTTTTCTCTAAAACACCATTAATTAACAAAGAAGAGCCCAAAGATTAAGTACAATGATGAGCCAATAAACTATGATAAAACTTTGAATTTCTATCACTATCTCTGAGCCAGCAGATATAACACTTATCTTTTAACAAAGCTTTTTACCTGGAAAGCTGTAGAGAGAGATTTTCATGGGCAACAAGCTCTCTACTATGAAAAATATCATAAAAACCCTGAACTTCAATTTCATGCTGAATATTGAGCAAAAGCTTGAGTAATAAGATGATCCAAATTGCCAAAAACATTCTCATTCCATTGAAGTAAAAAGGATTTCAAAAGCTTAAATTTATGCATCATGGAATACATGGGATGACCTGAATAAGAAATAGAGATCCAAAAAACCTTGACTGAATGCATAAAACTATCATGAGATGTCCACATGGAAAGAAAGCGAAAAGGCTGAGGTCCTGAGTCAAGCTAACGACAAGTAGATAGGATTATGATCAGAGCAATGGTGCGTAAGAGCATGACACTCAATGGATCTCCAATTCAAAAACGAAATAGCAGAATAAAAAAATCCAAGAAAGCTGAATGTCAACTCGATGAGCTTCCTACTGTTTATAGATCAAAGTAAAAAGAGGACCTTTTATGTCAAGACAATTGAGGGAACACTTATGTCACAGACCGTTTGTCGTGACACGTAGGACTGCGCGAGATGCTTGCTGGTTGTGCTTAATGTGGGATGCGGGATAGCGAAAAGGGTGTGAGTACGTGCCGAGCAGCCGTTCATTCCTTAGATGGGCATGCTGATTAGGCACCACACTGGTCGGGAGCTGTTCTCGCTCCTCTGATGAGCCCATGGGAGGGCGAAACCAGTGAGCATCGGAGATGGAAAAGGCTTAACCTCGGGTTTGTGGGAGGCCTGGGGTGCCGCACGGGGGAATGTCCCTATGCTAAAACTCTGACCCCGTGACAAATGGTATCAGAGCCGGTTGTGTGCTAGCTGTGAGTTTGCCAAGCGCTCTTTACCACGCTGGTGGGTCGATGTGACGAGCGAGGATGCTCGCACTCGAATGGAAAGGGGTGTTCGCAAGTGGGTCCTCTATAAAGAGATTGAGATGAGCACGAGTAGGCAGGAAGTCGCAGCGAAAGTTCACCAAGCACTCGTATCTGCGCTGGCACACCCTGAGCAGTGGAGGGTAATTGCAAGTGGATCACAGCCTTAGTGTAAAAGAGGGCGAGTAGGCAGGGAATTACGCACAAATCCTGGCCAATTAAAAAGAAAAGGGGAGGAGTCTTCCTCACGCAGCGAGGACGCTGCGAAATCAAGTAGGGGAGAATGTCACGGACCGTTTGTCGTGACATGCAGGACTGCGCGAGATGCTTGCTGGTTGTGCTTAATATGGGATGCGGGATAACGAAAAGGGTGTGAGTACGTGCCGAATGGCCGTTCATTCCTTAGATGGGCGTGTTGATTAGGCACCACACTGGTCGGGAGCTATTCCCGCTCCCCTGATGAGCCCATGAGAGGGCGAAACCAATGAGCATCAGAGATGGAAAAGGCTTAATCTCGGGTTTGCGGGAGGCCTAGAGTGCCACACGGGGGAATGTCTCTGCGCTAAAACTCTGACCCCGTGACACTTAGCCATAGCAGAAATAAAATCCTGGCTAGAATGAGTATTAGGAGGGCAACCTAACTTTTCATGAGCCCCAAAACAAGAATTAAAATCTCTCAGAACAAACAACTAGAGGAAATTAAAGTGGAGATATAATCTAATTTTGACCATAGCCGATGACGAATAGAAGCCAAAACGTTTGCATAAGCATAAGTAATGGTATGAAGTTGATCATGCAGACAACATTGAGCAGTGATATGCTGCTCAGGACTGGAAAAAAATCAACGTTACCTACCCCCACATTATTTGATATAAGAATCCACATGTTCGGTAAAGTAGAAGTAGTTGCAACAACAAAATATAAATTTAGAGATTTCCAATAACTACTAATAATGGAATCAAACACAACCTTAGGTTTAGCCAAGCAAATAAATATGGGACAAAGGGATCGACAACAATTAAATAAAATACATTGTGTAGCAGGGTTGCCCAATACTCTATAATTCCAATAAAAAAATATTCATGGGGAAGATTGGGAGACTGACTTGTTTGAGGTCTATTACCAGGAAACAGTTCCTTTTTTCCTCGATTCTTCTTCTTGGCAGTGGCAATTTGCAATTTTCCTCTTTATCCGCTAGGTCTACCCAAGATTAGCGTGTGACTACATCCATCTTTTGAGAAGCCAATTGTTTATTAGGAGAAGTATTTGAACTGAATTCTACCTCTAAGTGTGCATCTGCTTTACTGCCATCTACTGCACCACTATGAGTGACAGCCTCCACCAAATTATCAGTTGGAGCCTCAAGTAAAAAAAGGTCCCCTATCACAGTATTATCACCAACAGCAGCATTCAATTTTGGAATGTGTTAAGGGATTGGTGGAACAAAATGTTAATGCACAGGCAACTAACATGCATTGTCAAGAGGCTTACTAGCTGGAGTACTGATATTTCGTTTCGAACGCCACACTCTCCTGGTACATGATTGACCCCGTGAAACCTCTCGTTTGTTTGATTGAACCTGTGAAACCTATGAATTATCCTTGTGTTTGGCTAAATGACATGATGAAGCAACATGTCCTATGGAATTACATTAACGACAAAAAGCCAGGAGATTTTCATACGTAACATTAATGTCAAACAAAATTCCATTGCAGTTAATAATCAACAGATTCTGTAGCTGTGTTGCAAGGTCCTCATCAATTAAAATGCGAGTAAAATGCCCGAAGTCCCCATCAATAGTAGCTTTGTCAGTGCTAATTGGAGATCTAATATTGTGGGCTATATCAACTAAGATCTGGGGATTCCAAAACTCCCAAGGAAGACAATAAAATCGAATCCGTAGCTGTGTCGAAGTGGATTTTTCCTTGTATAGGTCAAAACCCGAAGTCCACTATTGAATACGCAATATACCAGGCTTAAGCGGAACTGTTCCCTGATTCCAAACAATATCTTTAGCTCTAATGGAATGAAGGAGAACTTGATAGAAACCGCGACTTAAAGAATTAGTCGCCAATTTTCTTGTAAATTCCAGATAGCTGAAAGGTTTTCCTTTAGCTTGGGGAGAGTCCATGGAGTCTCTCATTTACTGAGCACAACGTGGGCAATCAGTGAGTGTTGGCACAATTCAAGTCGTTTATGATACACTGCAGAATTGACCTTTATTGCTTGGAATGCTCCCTGTTTAGGGATAGAAGGCATCAGAAGAGGGCCTCAGAACTGCCAGTAACCACCAATGCAAAAATCTTGGGTTGTAAGGTAGTGGAAGGGATCACGTCATGCGCAGGTGCATGGGAATTATTTTGAAGAAAACCATGAGGAGAAAATGGCGTAGAATGAGCAACATAATCATCACCAAGGAGATGAGAGATAGGACGACCGATTGCAAACGGCATATGAGACTTCGGCTGTTGCATGGCAAATGGAGGGAACCCTGCGGAACACTAGCCCTGCAGTGTTTCTTTCCTAGAAGTTTTGTATGTATATGTGATTATGATCTATAATATTAATTTAATAGTAAGTAAATAAAACTTAAATTATTGAGTATAATAAAAAATTATATATGTTATATATTAAGCTCGTCCGATTCACGAAGTCAAGGTTAAGTTAAAAATTTAAAAATTTAATAAGTTAAAATTCAACTCAAGTTTGTTAATTTTTAAATGAATTGAGTTTGAAATTTTAAAAATTCAACTCGGTTCGATTCAGTCACACATGCACGCGCACCTAGTACCTAGTGTATATATATATATATATATATATATATATATATATATATATATATTCTAGATGACACTCATGAAATTGGAAAGCTGCAATAGATTACTACATTGACTTCTGGTTTCCTGACAGTTATCTGTCAAGTTAATGCCAACAGAAAGTGTTATGATATGTACACAAGTAGATCATGCAGAAGTCAAGCATCAAGCCTTTTTGATACACCATTAATTTCACCAATACCAAAGGTCCAAGGCGTCAGATATATTTACAGGACTTGTGAGCAGCCACTGGGCTTTTTCTGAACCAATAACCTTATATCCTTATTGCCTTCTAAAATCTAAGTAGCCATTGAACTATAAAAACAAGATTCAATTGCCGTTAACAAAACACTGGAAAAGATTCAGCAGAATCTATTTCCATTTCACAATCTTATACATTTATGATACTTCCTCTTAATCTCCGCCCAACTGCCGAAGGGGTTGGGAAGCTTGATGAACAGATATTTTGATTGTGTGGATCCTAGACTCTCTGTATATATCTTTACACTCCTCAAGGTCAGCATCACATGTCAAAAGAACCCATTCATTATCATCATCCAAATACTTGAGATCAATTCCACAGGTATCATTTATGCCAAAACGCTTCGCAAGCTCCTGTTGCAAGTCCTTGAAATGCCAATTCGGTAACAAGCTGAACCTGACTTTGTCTTCTCCATAATTAGCTTTGACTCTAAAGGTGCCATTATCTCGTAAACTCCTGTCACTAACTTTTGGAAAAGTGGGAGGAGTATCAACAGTTGGATGATGAGATAATATTTTATGGCTTTGTGATCTTGCAAGTGGTTTGGATTCCTCACGACATAAAGCATGTAATTCTGCATCACTGTGTATTCTCTTGAGCTCGACACCAGCATCTTCAACTGTTGAGGCATCAACAGTACTGAAAGCATGGTTTGTGACAGTATGCTTTGCTCCATTGGAACAAGAGGTACTTGATCCAGAGCTCTGGCTACAAGAAGAGGATGGGGATTTTGAAGCAGTGGCTCCAGCATTGATGGAACCGTTCTCACGTTGAGAATTGACTGGCTGCGAATCATCATAAATCTTTATTGATGGAGATGGACCATTACCACAAAAGTTAGGAGAGGTCAATTCTGGAAAAGTTGTATAGAAGGAACCAATCTGAATGGCTCCTTCAGCACCTTGAACTGAATCAATGACAAGTTGGAGTTTCTTTAATGAATGACCAACCTTCTTAAGTTTTCGAGAAGGCCACCGTGTTATACCATGTTGTCTGCATATCCTTTTCAGAGTGGTGGGACACACTGCAATGAGAACAAACTAGTCAGCAACGGACATCATGCTGGTCTATTTCTTCCCTAGCACAAAAGGCGTTGTTCATGCTCATAGATGTCAAGGGCATGTATGGTAAAAATAAAATTATCTAAAGAGGTATAGTATCAAAAAGAAGAAAGCAGGCAGAATCCATCTTACTTGCCACTGGCTGGAAGCCACAAATAACAAGAATGAAAAGAATTAGTCCTAACACATATCAGAACAATAAGGTGCTGGGAAATTCTCTCAACTCAATGATGCGACAGGATATAGGAGAATCAAGCAGATACAGTGCAAAATGTCTAACAAATTGTAGAATAAGTGACAAATGAATACAGAAAGGTATACATCATTTGAAACTACTATCTGAATGCAAATTATGTTTCCCACTATTACTCTTGTAGTGACTCAAGATGTCTTAAAGCATGCAAATCGCTGAATCACAAAAAATATAGTAACAATTAAATGCATAAATTACACCAACATCAATTATGACCATATCCATTTATGTGGTACTGCTTTCAGAGGATTGCGCACATTAAGAATGGATTTGACTCCATATGCACATATTAGCCTTTAATTTGTTCCTTAGTCATAAAACTTCATCAAACAAAAAAGAAAAAAGAAAAGAGTATTTTGTAAAATTCGATAATTATTCTCCTACCACCAATACTCCTAGCAGCATCTTTGAGGCTCCCAGCAAAGTACTGTCGAAGAACTTCCAAGCTGATTGTCTTCTCTGTCTTTGTCCGTCTTTTTTCACCTGGTTTTCTGCTGCCGGATGATTGCTTCCCAGCAAAAGAAAGACTGTTTCCCCCATCAATTCTATCTTCAGCTCCAGAATTTTTCTGAAGTGCAGACTCAGTAAAATCCTGCTTATGATACAATTCTTTTAGAGTGTCATCCCAATAAGTTGTCACCTTGAACTCTTCTTTAGGCTCTTTTGGACTATTCCATGAGAAGCAGACATGTTTACCTTCCTCTTGAGCCTCCATCATCTGGGCAATCCAGGATGATCCCTCTGGAGAGGGTTCTTTCAATGATGAAGAAGAGAATTTGTGAGTTATGATTTTGTTATGCCTATCCTGTGAAGCAAAAGGCATTTGCCAGCTGATGTCTTCCTCAAGCTCCTTCTCCATAACAACATGTAAATTAAGACAAGCTTGCTGTATGGCAGTAGGCAACAAGTCCCACATTTGTTTTTGTTCCTCTGTGTCTCGACAATCTTTGGGCAAGAATAATTCCAAGACAAAATCACCTAATCCAGCATAGGTGCTTTGCAGCGGAATTGCAATAGCAGCATGCAAATCAAGCACCTTAGCATGGTGAGATAGAGGATAATCAGTCTTGCTAAAGGCAGTTATATCAGTTGCAAAGCACTGCTTGTTCGTTTTGAATGCTTTCCCAACAATGCCTTGACCTAGAAAAAGGTATTGCTCGGAGCACGCCACATGGAATCCATAAAGTTCTCTATCAGCTACAAAGCAAGCAGAATCCACAGTGCAAATAAAATTAGCAAACTTCTCATCAAAATGTCGACATCCACCTTTCCCTTGTTGGAAGCATCTAGCCCATGTCAGAGCTAAAGGTAACTTGTGTTTTTTGCAGACAGATTCCAAAATCTCAGATATCTCTGGAACAGCAGCTTGGCAAAACTCTTTACATGCCTGTGAAAAAGGAAGCCCAACTGTTATCCTAGAACAAATTAAATACTTGAGATGACAAGTTGAATTTAAAAACATGATCAACTTACCTTTACACTTGGTGGAATGAAGTCATGAGAACTCTTTAAATCAAAAGCCTGGAAATATATAGGAGTATTATATTAGAATATCTACTGTAACAGCTGAGTCAAACACAAGTAATGCAATAACCACGGGTACTTGGGAATGCTCTTTTTACCAATTTTAAACACTAGAACAGGAAAAGGAATTGAGAAAAAGAAATGCATTCACGAAATAGAATACCGCTGAGTAACATGAAAAGGATGCAGCCTAGTGTGATTGTTAATGCCCATACAAAAAGGTTAGGCATATCAAGTATCAATGGACATGAAGAGGCATTGATGCTCAAAAGTCGAGATTGTCTAAAGATAGCTGCAATGGTGCCTCTAAATGAAAAAATGATTTAAGTGAAAATGGCTCACAGTTTGCAGAAATTACATCTCAGAATAAGCATTGATATGCCTCATTTGCAATTCTCTTCTATCAAAATTATTGTTTGTGACATCCATAATTCTTAGTTAAACACTTCCAAGATTTATAAGAGAAATAGGAATGTATCAAGATACATAAGCTGCAGAGAAGGAAGAGACCTCAAGAGCTTTACAAATAGTCTCCAGCTCAGGGCGATAATTGATATTTCGAGAGGTTGTCACAACCTCAACAACCCCCAAACAAGTCCCAGTACCGCTTTCAAAAATAGGAACTGCAAGAGATCCACTAATGTTATATTGCTTTGCATAATTTTTTCGTGGGTACTCCTCACTTCTGAAGAAGCGAACATCTGGTGTTGATTCAGGTAACTTCCTCAAGAAAACTCGACCAGGCAACCCAAGAAATTCCTTTGAGTCTCCCTCCACTAAGAAATGATAAGTTTCTGAAACGTACCTATAACTTGCAAGACTTTCACTCTTTAAACTGAGAAAGCATGGCTGATCAACAGTTGTAAGGACACTTTTGCCTTCTTTATTAGTAGGCACCCATATCTGAACAAGGACTTCTGAGTCCTTTGTGTATTTCTTCAACTCTTTAATAGCATACATCAATCTCTGTTTCACTGAAGAAGACGACCCTAAATCTGCCTTTGGTGCAATCCACAATCTTCTGCTCGATTCACGGCTGGTAGCCTTGACAGCACTACTACGGTTTTGAGATTCAGGCTCAGTAAATTCCTTAACTTTGGCCTGACTAGGTGGAGAATGGTTTTGCTCTTGATGGATTTGCTGATGAGGATTTGTGTTTGCGAGACTGCTGGTGGACTGAACAGAAGGAAAATACTGCGGATGAGGATTTGTAGAGGTGGAGACAGCTGGTTCTGAAAAGCTCAACCCATCAGTGGTCTCCAACCAGCATCCGTCATACAAGAGTTCATCCATGAAATCCAAATCCATGGCAGCGCCAGAGAAGGAACCAGATGTAGGCTCAGGTTTCAGAGCACCATCGCCATCGTCATCCATATTTGCAACGTAATAAAGCCTACTGAAATTCGAACGGTAAACTTTCATCATTATAATGACCATTCACAAACACAAAAGAAGAGTAAAAATGTAAAACAAAAAGCTGGATTGGTATTGCTTGTGTCCGAAATTCCATTGTGCCCATCTTCGTCAACAAAAATTTTGTTTTTGTGATGTGAAACTGCAATCAGAAATGCATTTCAGAGGAAGAAAATCTACCACACATTTTCATTCTCAACCCTCTAATACAAAGCTAACTCAGGTAGGTCAGCACCAATATTACAACCTTACGCAACCAACAAACTTCTAGTATGCTTCCATGATATACAAGGATTACACAAACCCACTTCATAAAATTACCGGCAGCAACCTTTGGATTTATATTTAAAAAGAAAGAAGAAAAAGAACTCAGAAACTAAACCATAAAAAATAAAAATAAAAAACATGCAAGAACAAAAAAGACTTATGGTCACTACTGTATTCACTGAATTCATAGAACCAAAACACAGACAGAGAAACAAAAGAGAAGGGGGAAAAAACGATATGAACCCAAAAGGAAAAAGAGCAGAGAAGTACACAACTCACTTTCTGAAGAATCTTGTAAAAGAATTGGGTTGGTCTGTGTACTGTCTGTGGGCATAGAAGTGGGTGGAGCTGAAACAAATCTAAAGGACTAAAACTGACCGAACAAAAGAAGCTGTGATAGCGAACAAAAAAGATTTTTGTTCAGCTCAAAGTTTGGGTTCAAAGGGTGAAAACAGTTCACATAAAACAAAATAAAAAGTAAACTCTCTGCTGCTGTTGCACAGCTCTAGTCTCAAGTCTAATATTGTCATTTCAACGTTTTTCATTTTTTTCTCTCTAAATATATAAGGAGACTGCGCGTGAAGATTCTTCTCAAACGTAACAAGAGGGGCCCCACTTTATACCCAACCAAGTATTTTATAATTAAACTCGTGGGATCCACCCATAAAATAATAATTATACAAAACCATTTTAAACTCTTTATGTTTTGTTTTTTTATAGTGTAATTTTCTACTTTTATTTTAACATATTATATATTTACATTTTTATTTAGGGTAATTTGTTTAGTTTAAAAATTTTATAAAATTTATTTATAATTTTAAATAAATATATTTAATTTAAATAAAAATTTTATAAAATTTTAACATTTTAATTTTATAAAATTATTTAAAACTAAATTAATTCTTATTAATAAAATATATTACTTTAGAATTCAACCAAATAAAGTGACTCTACATTCTTCAAACAACATATCAATAGAAAAATCCTCTAGTTTAGACCATTTGAACTTTTTATGGTGCTAAATTTTTTTGTTAAAATAACTTACTAAAATTTTTGTAAAAATAGTATATTTCATTATTTTTTATCTTACTAAATTATAAAAGTAGAGTTTATTATATAGTTCATAAAAATATTTAAAAATATTTCTTTATATTAAGATATTTTATAATAAATATTTGGATATGAAACTAAGTGAACATATTTTGTTATTAATTTTAAATATTATAATAAAATTTAATTAATTTAAAAATTTTGCTATTTTATCTTAAATTAATTATAATTTATAATAAAAAATAAAGAGAATATTATATTAAAAACCTAACTTTTGGAAATATTTTCAAATAAAATCCCAATTCAAAATTTCTTGAAAAATGTATTGGTTTTATCTCATATTACCAGTATAATCATCCAAGTGGGTTTCATAGATCGGAAAAAAATAGTTTCATCTTCTGTTATCAGTATAGTTATCTAAGAAGGGCTTTTTTTAATAACGTATTAAAGGTTGTGGTTTGATTTGAAAGAAAAAGTTGAATTGGATTTTATTTGAAAATACCCCTAAAGATTGTAATTTCCCCAAAAATAAAATTATTAATTGAAATATGTATTCTTCAAATATTTGTTGTCAAATAGCTTAATTTAAAGAAAATTTTTTATTTGTCTAATTAAGATACAATTGAGCTTAAATGTTATTTAAAATATAACACAAATTAAGATATTAACATATTTAATTGAGTTTACCGGTATAAATATTTATCATTCAATATTTATTAATTTAAATTTAAATTTAATTAAAATACGTAATTAATATATTTATCATTGTTAACAACATAATAATTTAAGGAAAAAAATATATACTTTTTGAAGAAGCCCTAAACGGGGTGAATAAGGCAATTAGAGAATTTAAAGAAAATTAACAAATTATTAAAATGATTAGAAAAAGAAGAGAGGCAAATACACAAGGAATTAAAGAGTTTGGATCAAATCAATTCTACGTCTTTACCTAACTTTTCAAGTTAAGATTTTTAACTATCCACCAATTAATCTATTTATGAGATTGATTATAAGATGTTTTACTTTAGCTAACACCCAACCTTACAAACAACCAATTTTTTTTTTTTGTTGAACTCAAAACCAATCCTAAGTGCTTTTTCTATTGGCAAACACTTAAAGTAACCAATATAATTAACCTCACTTCCCTTTTATTCAACCCATGAAATTGATGAAGAAAAGGCTTAACTTTATCACTCAACCAACACTCACAATAATTACAATGAATAATAAATTTAGAGCTTTTTAAGTAGTCAAGAATTGAGTTAGATTCTCTTTCAAAGTGTCTAACTTCTTAAATGAATTTTTCAAACTCAAATTTTATAGTTAAAGCTTGAATTCTAGCTATTGGAATTCATAAAATTCATCCCATGCTTCATTAGCTTCATTTAATGCTCAAGCAATTTTTTGCAGGATTTTTACTAATCATGGTTATGATGAGACATATCATGATCGTGAATCTTGACTGAACTAGCCGTTGGGACAGCTAAGTGACCGTTATGCATTTGCCAAGTGGACCATGACCATGACTTGGACTGTGAGCACCCATGTCTCCTTTGGTCTTTGATCTTCATTAAAGCTCATGCTTGTGACACTAAATTGTGAGGTTAGTCACGAATGTGATCACAGTCGTGATCATGCTCGTGAGGACCACTGTGCTTTTTGTTACTTAAAGGATGTTTGGCTTGATCTCGTGATGGTGGTCACAGACTAGTCATGATCATGACTTGGATCGTGAGCACCACTAGACTATTTCTTAATTAACGAGCTCTTGGTGATGACCGTGATGTTAGATCATGAGCTTGGTCACGGGTATGATCACGGTTGTGACTTGGACTGTGAGCACCACTGCTTAAAAACTTGTTTAAGGCATTTAAGCCTTCTTAAAGATTACGGTTGAGGTCCCAATCATGACATAGACTGTGACACTTGTTTCTTTTTGCATTTTACTTATCTTGTTAAGTCTTTTTGAATATCTAACTAATACAAACTTAAACAAACATAATTAGCACTTCAAAATTATGTTGTTAACATCAAAATAAGGTTCGATTAAACCTTAATCATGCAAATAGCTAACAATCTCCCCCTTTTTTATTTTGACAAACAATTTTAAGTAATATAAATAATCAATTGTGAAAGTGTGTTTATATAGCTCCCCCTCAGTATATATATTAATTTTGAAAAGTACTCCCCCTCACTTGGTGCATATATTGATGGTGATTATAAAATATACACAAAGTATACACAATATATACGAAAAAGAAAAGCTCATATACTCAACATAATCACAATATATACTTAAATAAATGTTCATATACTCAAACATATTTCTCCCCATTTTGTCAAAATGCAAAAAGGAAAAGAAAAATTAAGTAGATAATAAAGAAAAAAGAACATAAATAATGAAAATTGCATTATTGAAAGATGTGGCCTATGACGTATTACATGAATATTAAAATGTGAAAAAATGAAGAACATGAAAATGAAAAATAAAAACTAAAACATAAACTAAAAAGTAAAACACTTTAACATAAATAAATAAATAAATAAAAGAAACTAGGACTCATCTCCCTTTTGGGGAGGATTAAGAGGATGGGCAAATGGGGCATATTGGCATTCAAAGCCTTACCTTTCATAAAGCTAGTGCAAATCTTCACATCCACCCTATCAAAACAAAGATTAAAGTTAGACTCAATCAAGGACATTAAATCAAAATGTTGTTTAGCCCATTGAGACTCACCATCAACCCCTTGAGCACCTTTTAATGTTCCTTTGCTTTTAGCTCTCTTTGTTTAAGTGGAAGTGTCTCCTTCTTAAGACTCTTATGTAAGGGCATCCTCATCACCCTGTTGGCCTTTAAACTCCTCAATTTGCCTAAGGAGTTTATCCATTTCATCACCTCGCCCACCACTCTCTTATGGACCAATACCTTTCCACATCCATTTATTTTGGACACTCAAAAATTATTTAGAATTTTTAATAAAAGTGTCATCAAGAAAAATGAGGCTATGGAATTAAAGTTGGAGAGGTTGATATTGTAGAATGAGGCAATCTTTGTGATAATCCTTCCAATGCAAATTGCACCCAAAACACTATCATTCATAAGCCATAACCTCCATTGAAGAATCCTTCCAAAGCAATAGGGTCATTTTACTCCATGCAATAAAGAATAAAAAGTTCATCCAAATAGATGGCTTTATTGCTTTGGCCTCTAACATTGAACGTATAAGTTAAAAACCTATGAATATACTAAAGCACTTTAGATTGGAATGATGAGGCTTTAGTGTGACTAGCTAGGAAGGTAGAGGTTTGGTGTTTGCAATGTTTAACCTAAAACAAGTGAGGAAGCCAAGTTGAAAGTGTTTGAACATGCCATGTCCTTATGAAATAAAAAAGGGTATCAAATTCTAAGGTGATCATGAATCTATCCCTTCCTTTAAGTTTGAATCTCATGTTATAATAGGGGTTTTGGTCATCAAAGGAAGTAGTTATAAGTGTGAAAGATGAAAGAAATTCAATAACCAAAGAGGGATAAGTAGAAAGAGGAGTAAATGCAAAATCTTTTAATCCTACCTTAAGGAGAAGTTGTTCAACTTCTTGAAGACACTCTATTTTCTCTGTAGTGCTTATGGACATATATCTTATAAAGATGATGTTTCTCTTTTAAAAAGATGTAAGTATCTTTTTAATCTCATTTATATAGTAAGAGAATGGGGAATGAGATTTGTTTGGTTTCTCTTTGGTTTGTCTCTTTGGTGTTTCACCATGGGAGGAGGATGAAGGTTTAGTGGCTTTTTTTAATGCCATGATGAAGGAGTGTAAAGAATGAGAAGAAAATATAGTTTAAAAGATAAAAGAAGTGATAGAATGAGCAATGGATAATAAAGAATAAGAAAGAAGTGAGGTGTGTGTGCTTGAATAGTCTACATATAGACTTAAAAAGGAGTAAATACATGTAATTGAAGGTTTTAAGAGTTATAAATCACATGAAAAACCGTTCCTAATTTGAAAAAACACACTTGTTTAAGATAAAATTTTTATTTCCTAAGCCTGCCAAGACTGCACTCAAGGTTGTGACATGCCAATCACGATCATGATATACACAATCACGATCACTATCATAATTATGAGCACCATTATGTCATACTTGAATAAGTGTCACAATCTAAATCGTTGCAAGTAATGGTCATAACCAAATTTCATTTTAGTCCTGAAACTTTTAAAAAAACTTACAATTAAGTCCAAAAGACTTCCAAGAAATGTGTAATTATACCCTTCCCGGGTAAAAACTCAAAGAAATAAAATAAGTTGTAAAAATTAATAAATTTTACTATAAATTGAAATTCCTTTTAATCATACAAATGCTACTAAAGGTCTTGGACATATTTTTATGTACAATTTTATTAATAAATCAATTTAATTAGTTTATTGATTTATAATGATTTTGCTTAAATAGTCAATTAAAAATACAAACATAGGCAATCATTTAAACAATTAATAATTCAAGCAACCAATCTAATAAACACTCATTCAAACATGATAATTATTTCAAACTAGATCAATCAAGCATATTAAGCTCATTTATATTAGAATTGTACCTATCTGCATTAAGAGGTTTAGTGAAAATGTCTACTAATTGATAATTAGTGTCAACAAACAAGTGAAATATGACCTAATTGAGCATTATCACATAGAAGATGGTGTCTAATGTTTATATGCTTGGTTCTAGAGTGTTTGAATAATATTTTTACTAAGGTTAATAGCACTTGTGTTGTCACACTTAATGGGAATCAACCTTAATACCAAAGTCCTTAAGTTATTATTTTTGCCACAACACTTGTAAGCAAAAACAACCAGCCGCCACATATTCAACTTCGATTGCGAATAAGGCAACCGAAACTTATTTCTTACTAAACCAAAAAACTAAGCATTATCTTATTTTGGAAAGTGCTTTTTCTATCTATTAAACTACCATTAAAGTCTGCATCTGAATAGCTAGTTAGATTAAAGGATTCACTCCTAGGGTACCAAATTCATAAATGCATGGTTCTTATAAGGTATTTAAAAATCCTTTTAACAATATTTAAATGTGATTCCTTAGGACAAAATTGAAATCTTGCACATAGACATGTAGCAAACATAATGTCGGGTCTACTTACGATAAGATAAAGAAGAGATCTTATCATACCTCTAAATCACTTTTTATCAATCGACTTTCCACTTTCATCCTTGCCAATCTTGGTGGTTGTGCTCATTAGAGTTTTGCTTGTTTTAGCTCCATCCATACCAAACTTTTTCAAGATGTCCCTTGTGTACTTAACTTGGTTGATGAAGATCCCTTCTTCTCCTTACTTGATTTGGAGACCAAAAAAGAACTTGAGTTCTTCCATCAGGCTCATTTCAAATTCCCTTTGCATAGGTTTGGAGAATTCTTCACACAAAGAATTATCAATATCATCAAATATAATATCATTAACATATATTTGTACAATTAACAAATCATTTTTTGATTTTTTTATTAATAAAGTTATGTCAACTTTGCCTTTAAATAACCTTTCTCTAAAAGAAAGTTACTTAACCTTTCATACCAATCTCTAGGAGATTGTTTCAATCCATGTAAAGCTTTTAAAAGTCTAAAAATATGATTAGAAAATTCAAAACTCGGATGTTGTCAACATATACCTCATCTTGAATAAAACTATTCAAGAAAGCACTTTTTACATCCATTTAATAAAGCTTAAAATTCATAAAATATGAAAATGCAATTAACATTCTAATAGCTTATGACCTTGCAATGGGGGTAAATGTTTCATTATAATCAATGTCTTCCTTTTAATTATAACCTTTAGTTATTAATATAGTTTATTCCTAGTTATAAAGCCTTGTTCAGTCATTATATTTCTAAACACCTACTTGGTGCTTATAACAGAATGATGTTTAAACTTAGAAACTAAATTCCATAATTTATTTCTCTCAAATTGATTAAGCTCTTCTTGTATGGCAAGCACCTAAAATTCATCACACAATGCCTCATCAACATTTTTAGGTTCAATTTGAGAAATAAATGCTAAATTAATAGTAGATTTAAAATGAGATCTAGCAGTTACCCCCTTTGAAGTATCACTAATGATAAGATCTTTGGGATAATCCTTCTTGAATAGCCAATCTTTAAGACATTCCTCCTTCAAAATGAGTTAAGGAACTCCTTGATCTTCTTTACTTAGAGCTTCTAACTCCAAGGGCTTACTAGCATTATTTTCTTGAAGGCTTATCTCTAAGAACTCATATACAACATCATCAACACAAGAAAGATCCTTTCTCGGATCAAGTGGGTTAGATTCATAAAAAGCTATATGCATGGACTCCTCTACTACTAAGGTTCTTTTATTAAAGACTCCATAAGCCTTGCTTGAGGTGGAGTAGCCTAGGAAAATTCCTTCATCAACTTTAGAATCAAATTTCCAAGGTTGTACTTGGTGTTTAATATAAAGCATTTGCACTTAAATACCCTTAGATATGAAATCTTGGATTTTCTACTATTCCAAAGCTCATAAAAAATTTTGTTTAAAATAGGTCTTTTAAAAACTATATTAGCAATATAACAAGCGATATTAACGGCTTCCACCCAAAAATATAGTGGCAAACTATATTCATGGAGCATTATTCTAAAAATTTCTACCAAAGTTCTATTATTTCTCTTTACAACTCCATTCTGTTGAGGAGTTCTAAAAGAGGAATAGTTATGAAAAATTCAATTTTCATTACAATAGTTTTTGAAAAATTCATTTTCAAATTCAATTCAATGGTTACTTCTAATATAAGAGATACATAATTCTTTTTCTTTTTGAACTTTTTAGCAAAACTTTGAAAAGCTTTAAAAATATCATTCTTATGAGCTAGGAAACACACCCGAGTTAATGAAAAGTAATCATTAACAAGCACAATTGCATATTGCATTCCACCTAAGCTAGCTACTCAAGTAGGAACAAATAAATCCATTTAAACTAACTATAATGGTTTAGAAGTAGACACTCTATTTTTTTTAGCTTAAAGGAAGACTTAGTTCGCTTCTTTTTTTATAAAAATCATAAGTATTGTCCTTGATGAGCTTGAGTTTGGGTAATCCATTCACAAGTTCACTTTTACTAAGATTATATAAAAGCTTAAAATTAGCATTTCTTAATCTTCTATGCCAAGTCCATGCATTACGTGAAATGGCTATAAGACATTTAAATTCTGTATTTCCTACTTTATTTAAATTAATAACATGCACATTGTCAACTCTTTCTCCACTAAAAATTACTTTGTCATCAACAAGATTGCTAACAAAGCAATTTTTAGGGTAGAAGGCGACTTTATTACCAATATTAAATAATTGACTAATACTAAGCAAATTATGTTTCAAGCCATCTACCAAGAGAATATGATGAATAAATAAGGATTAAGGGTTACCAATTTCTCAAATGCCAACTATCTTCCTTTTAGCATTGTCTCTAAAAGTAAAACATCCTCCATCCTTAGCTTTAAGCTTAGTAAATTGCTCCTTGTCACCTGTCATATTCTATTATTAAGATACCACTTACTTTTATTCTTTGTGAATTTTAAGCACACCTACACAAAGAAAATTTAGATATTTTTTTGAACCTAAACCTTAGTTGGTCTAGGTTGGTTAGCATCAATATAGTCCAAAGGCAATAATTTCAAATGCAACCTTCTATACATTGCTAGTGTGTCCAAGTGTCATGCAATAAAACCATCTCACTTAAGCAAATCGCTTGGATTTTAATGCATATGAATATTTTACAATTCAGGTATGCATATTGCTTTTGTGAGGAGCATATCTCCTAAATTGTGCAAAGAAATATGGAGTTTGATTCCTAGTGTATATTTGTGATTTAAGGTGCACGTGAGTTATACAAGCACATGAGTGAGTATGGTGTTATGGTGTTGCATGCTTAAGAAAGTTTCCTTTAGTGTACATGTAAGTATACTTAGGTTAAGGTATTTTTCCTTATGCCTTAGACCTTTGAGTTAAGATTTATTAAGTCTTATTAGACTAACATTAACTCTAGTTGTTTAAGAATTTTTAGATTTAAGGGCTTGAGTCTCATTGGGTTTGGAAGTATAAAGGGAGGAATCACTTATAGCTTTAATAAATTTGATATGTGATGATGATAAAAATGAGGTTCCATTTGTATATCCAGGTCCAAGGGTACTTCCATAGAGTCTTTAGGATTCAAGAAAACTATCTAAATATTTTTCCCTTTTTGAACTTAGGTATAGAATTTTTTAAATCTAATACTTTTCTAGAAAGTTTTTAATTTTTAGTATTAGCTCTTGAGTTCCTCTTTAAATGAAGTAGAATTTTTTAAATCATTCATAAGTTTTTCATTTTATAAGAAAAGTTTTAAAAAATTATTTTTTAAGTTCTCAAATTCCTTGGATAAATTTAAAAGCTCATTCTTGTAGAGTTTTTTTTTTTTAAAGTAAGCTTTTACATTTAAGCATGAGTTTACTCACAATTGAGCTCTCATCATCATCACAATTATCATAAAAAGAATGAGAAGTAGATGGTACCTCATTATTGTCCTCAAAAGCCATGAAGGTTAGCTACTTTTTGTTGCTCCTCTTCCTTTTTCAATTCAGTGGAGTCATCCTATGAAGTTTTGAATGTCTTCTTGTTATCCTTTGCTCACTGGCTCTTACATTTCATCTTTAAGTACTCATTTCTAATATGCCTAGGTTTCTTACATTCATAGCAAGTCACCTCTTTACTCTTCTTCCCATCTCCCTTTTTGTATTCTCTTATTCTTGAGGAGTTCTTTCTTCTCAAGAATTTTTTAAATTTTCTAATGAGCATGATTATGTTTCCATCTTTATCACTAGAGTCTTTAAGACTTGCCTTTTCACTATCTTATTGTAAACCCTTCAAAGCAATGTTTTTCTTCTTTTATTCTTTCTTATCCTCTCTTTATTTTAAGGAGAGCTCATATGTTAATAACTTGCCAATAAAGATGTTAGTTGAAAGTTTTGACAAGTCATGATCTTTTTCAATAAAAGTAACTATAGATTTCCAGTCCTTCTTGGGGAGAATTCTTATAATTTTTGTATTAATTTCTTCTTTGGAATAACACTTCCCAAGTTTGTTTAAAGTGGTAAGAAGTACATTTAGCTTATTTATTATCTCGGTGATGGATTTTTGAGGCTTTATCTTAAAGAATTCATACTCATATACATGGAGTATGAACCTTTTTGCTTTTAACTTAAATGTCCCTTCATAATGGTTCTCAAGTGTCTCCTAAATTTTCTTAGCAGATTCAGAATATTGAACCTTGCCTCCTTCCTCTCTAAACATGGAAGTAAGCTAGATAGTTATTGCTTTTTTTTATATATATAATTTGCCTTCTTTTGGTCTTTGGTCCATTAGGTTCTATTTATAGGGATTTCCATATTGTCAAGTGTGGCTTTAGGATGACCCTTAACCATGAAGTATAACTTCCCACAACCTAATTGTGTCATTATCAAGGTAGAGTTCCATTTTGAACTTCCAATGAGGATAGTCACTCCCAAGTCCCATTAAATAAGGGTCTTAAAGAAAAGAAATTCACACCCTCATAACTCATGATCTAACCTTTTTATAATTAGATACCAAGAAGTTTTTCTTTAATACCAATTGAAAAGGCCCTAGAGGGGGTGAATAGGGCAATTAGAGAATTTAAGAAAAATTAGCAAATAATTAAAATGATTAAAAGTTAGTAAAGTAAAAGGCTAAGCTTATTCATATAACTAAATAAATTTCCTAAACATAAATCTAATACATGCAAGAAGCTTGATTATGAGACACTCAATGCTTGTGTCATAAGCATGCGTGCATGCTTGTCTCATTATACTTAAGTTAGTAGGGTTTATGGAGATAATTAATTTACTTATCTCTTCAATATACACACAAGAAAGAGTATAGAAATTATCTCAACTGTTGAGTGTTCTTCTTCTTCTCTTTTTCTTAGTATATGCAAAATGACATTAACACATATATGTCATGTTTATGCAAAGAGTTTATATAAAGTCCTACACACTCAAGCCACTAAAGAAGCTCTAGTAAGATTTTAGGTCAACTAAAAGAGAGGCTTATAGGTAAATCTCTGGCAAAGTTTGGAATGAACTTGGTATAATTCGCATGTTTTAAGGTAGAGGCTTCACATTTAGGGAGCTTTAAGATAGTAGACTCACACTTACCTTTATTAAAACTTATTGAGTGTGCTATTGTCATTTGGAGTTTGTAAGTGTTATAAATTCCTTAGATGTAGATTCCTTTATTTATTACTTCAGATTGTTTATAACATGTTATCAATATGCATACATGTTTGGTTATGTAAATAATTATGATGTGATCTTAGATTTAATGTGGAATTCTTGCCTTTCATACAAGGGTTGTATGCTAAGAAAATTTATGAAATTCATCATGTCTGAATTTTTTTTCATGAAATGCTTTTGCTTGATTTGAATGTGCTCAATGCAATATATTCTATGTTTATTACATTTCATTCAAGAGTAAAGAGAAAATAAAATTTTTATTATAAAATTTTATTAATGAACTTACTATTTCATTGCAATCTTAAACTTATTTAATTTTTTAAAATAAATTAAATTTCCATCACTATAGAATTAGTTTTTCATCACTATTTTAGCAATGGAATTGCAATCCTACTGCTATGTTAATATTTTTTAACAGTACATTAAGTCTGCTCCTTTTCTTCTTCTTATTCTACTTCCTAGGTTTTATTGCTATGTTAATATTTTTTTAACACTACATTAAGTCCACTCCTTTTCTTCTTTTTACTCTACTTTCTTATATTCTTATTTTTCCATCTTTCTTCCTTTCTTTCTCTCTTTATTATTTACTATTTCTTTTTTTATTTTTCCTTTATTCTTCATTTTTAGATCCAAAATACCTCCTTTTAAAGGAACAAATAAACCTACAACAAAAATTAATAGATTTATTGAACAAAGAATAATCATACTAAAGGCAAAGATGTGTTATATGATTAGAAGAGGGTGATAAAAATATTGAATTATTTCTCTTAAAACCTTCGCAATAATTCATTGATGAATTTGACATATGCCAATAAGTTTGGAGATGTACCAATAAACTGATTGCTTATGTCATCCTTAATTTCTATATCAAATTATTTGGTAGTATTATGTCCTTGAATTTTTATTTTATTCTCAATATGATTGATAATTTTTCTTTGATGATATGATTGAGTAGCTTGATTCTTCTTTTTAACTAGAGGAGGTTCTTAATGTCCCTAAACAAATGCATCTACGTAAGTCTCTTAGACCATATGGCATGCCTACACTATTTTTTTTATAAGTATTAACACATTATTAAGTATGATATTATTCATTTTTATTTGGATTTCTTAAACCCTAGAATTATGCCTAACGGACTTAACTACACCCTAGTTACTTTAATTCTAAAAGTGAAATGCCCTAAATTAATGAAGGACCTATGACCAATTAGTTTATGCAATGTCCTATATAAATTAACTTCCAAGGTTTTGGCCAATATGCTAAAATTAATGTTATCTATTGTGGTTGATCTATTCCAAAATACTTTTATTCGAGGTTAACTAATAACTAATAGTGCTTTAGAATCCTTTGAATTGTTTCACTCTGTATGACATAATATTAAAGGGAAGTATGATGTAATAGCTTTTAAACAGGATATGACTAAGGCTTTACCAGAGAGTTAAGTGTTTTTTTTTAAGAAAGTAAAGTTTAAAATAAGGAGGAAGGGAAGTATGGTGTAAGCTTTTAAACTGGACATGGGTAAGGATTTACGATAGAGTTAAATGTTTTTTTTTAAGAAGGTAATGTTTAAAATAAGGTTTCCTCCTTATTATATATGGTTGATTATATCATATATTTAAACTTTTTCTTATTTATTTTTGTTGAATAGGGTTCCAAATGGTTATTTGATATCAAAGCAAGGTCTCTAATAAGGTGATCCTACTTCCCTATACTTATTTATTTATGTGCAAAGGGCTCTCATTTTTTTTATTCAAAGAGTAGTTGATATGAGACTAATTCATTTTGTTAAACTATGTTGCAATAGTCATGCCATTTTACACTTGTTTTTTAATTAATGATAGTAAACTTTTTGCTTAAGCAATAATCACCAAATGTGTACAACTCAAAAATAGTTTGAATAAAAATGAATGAGTTTCATGGCAAAGTGCCAACTTTGACGAATTTAAGGTTCATTTAGCATTAGAGTGAATGTGGTGAGGAGGAAGGCTATTCAAAGACTTTCTGAAGTCACAAAGGTTTGTCATCATTCTAAATATTTGAGCTTAACAACTCTATTTGGTAGATTAAAATAATAAATTTTCTCTTTATTAAAGGAGAGAAATTGGAAAAAATTAAAGGGTTGGGAGGAAATATTTTTGTATATTATAGGAAAAGAAGTGCTCAATAAATCAAAAATACAATGAATTCCTACCTATATTATGATATTTTCTTCCCTAACCTCTTTTATGATGAAATACAGTTTTTAATTTAATACTTTTTGGTAGGGAAATATAGGGCAATAACGTGGCTTACATTGGATGAAATGGGAATGTTTTTCTAAATCTAAAGCGGATAATGTATGGGATTCATGATGTTATTGAATTTTAATCAAGACCTCTTAGCTAACTAATGGTGACATCTTACAACTGTTGAAAATTCTCTGTGTTTATAAATACAAAAGGCTAAATATTTTCCTCATGATTTTTTACCAATTAGTGTTGTGTATAACTCAAGTTATTTATGGTGTAACATTCACAATGTAATTCCTCTCCTTTCAAAGTAGCATTTGTTGGAGGGTTAATGATGCTTTTTCTATTTGAATTTAGAAAAATAAATGGTTATCAATGATAGATGAAAAGTGGCCCCCAATACAAAATATGTTACATGAAACTACTTATGTCCTAGATTTAATTAATATAGAGAATCATTGCTAAAATTGGCTCTTTTTACTCAGTTATTTTACTTAATTGATATTGAGAGTCATTACTAGAATTAGGCTCTTCTTACATAGGTACTTTTTTAGTTCAAATGTATCTTGTAGCTCCATATTACTTTGTGACTCCTTACTAATTCTTTCTTAAAATTCATTTTAAAACTAGTCAATACACTATTAAGACTGGGTACCATACAATGCAAGATTATAAATTACAAGCTATGCAAATTCATTTAGCCTTAACTAACTCTAATCCTCTTTTAAATGTATTTTTCACCTGATGATCCAATAAAAGTTAAAAGTGTTTTTATGGAGACTTTTACATAGTTTCTTAGTTAAATGTGCTTTTTTTTTATAAGGAATTAGTTTTTTTAACCTTTGTCCTTTTTATGGTATTTTATTTTAGACATTATTTTATTTATTTAAAAATTGTGATTAAACAAGATATGTTTGGTTGTCACCCACTCTTATTTTGCAAGTTCATCATTTTAATCAAGATTTCATATTCGACTGCTTAAAATTTCTCGCTTTATAGTTAATCCAATGCAATTTGCTTTGGTTTCCTACCTCATGTATTTCATATTTTTTGCCTAAAATTAGTTGGTTTATAAAGGTAAGAAGTTTAAGGCAAACTTGGTTTTACTTTAGGCTAAAATGCAATTTGGTAGGTTTAAGATGGCTTGTACACTTGCTTGTTCTCAATATTCGATGTTTATTGGATGTGCTACCCGTTGGTTTCCTCCCTTATATAATAAGTTTAAACTGAATACTGGTACAATTATTTCTTAAGATAATTATTGTCTTGATTTTATCATTGCTATTTGAATAAGTCATAATGTAGCTATGCTTTTAACTATAAATCATGTCAGGTTTTCATTGAATGTTGGGTTAGCTAATGCTCAAGTCCTTTTATATGGCTTAAAGTTACATAGGAGGCTGGTTTTTCACACCTAATTACTAAAATAGATTGTCATTGATTTCATAATTTTAAGAGTGATATCAAGGTATGATTATTAATAGTTTAATTTTCAATGATATTATAGAGTTTTCTAGTCATTTTAGGTCCACTTCTTTATATCATGTTGTTTGAGTAAGCAATCAAGTTGTTCATGCCATTACTAAATGGGAAATGTCTCTTAATAAAAAGTTGTACTAATAGAAGAAACTCCTTCTGCTATGATAGACTGCTTCAATATGGTTCATTCTCAATCTTTAACATATACTAGCTTTACTAGTTGTTGGTTTCCTTCCCTATATACTAAATTTAAACTAAAAATAAATCAACTATTTCACATGATAATCATCGTCTTGGTTTTAACATTGTTATTTAAAACAATTATGGTGTTGTTTTGCTTTTAATTAGGAATCATATAATGTTTTCATCAAATATTGAGTTAGCTATAACTTAAGCCATTTATGTCTTAAAAGTTGCATGGGAGGCTAGCTTTCAGCACCTAATTACTAAAATAGAATGTTTATCTTTAATTTTATAACTCCTAGAGCAATCTTAAGGTGTGAATTTCAATAGTTTTACTTTCAATGATATTATAGAGTTTTCAAGTCATTTTGGGTGCATTTCTTTTTATCATATTGTTTAAGTAGGCAATCTAGTTGCTCATGCCATTGCTAGAAGGGAAATGTCTCTTGATAGAAAGGTTGAGCTGACAAAAGAAACTCCATCTGCTATGATGGATTATTTTAAGATGGCTTATACAACTATTTGTTTTGAATCTCTAATGTTTACTAGATTTGCTACCCATTAGTTTCCTCCTCTATATAGCAAGTTTAAATTGAATATTAAGTTAGTTATTTCTCAAGATAAACTTTGTCTTAGTTTTGTCATCATTATTCAAAATAGTTAGCTGAGAATCATGCCAAGCTTTCATTAAATGTTGAGTTAGCTAAAGCTCAAGCCTTTCTATATGACTTAAAAGTTACATGTGAGGTTGGCTTTCAATACCTAATTGTTGAAACAAATTATTTGTCCTCAATTTTATAACTTCAAGAGTGATATCAACAATTTAATTTTTGAGAGTTTTTTAGTCATTTTGGTCCATTTCATTTAACCATGTTGTTCGAGCAGAAAATCAAGCATTCATGCCACTACTAGAAATGTCTCTTGATAAATAGGTTGTGCTAACAAAAGAAGCTCCTTCTACTATAATGAATGTAACCCTTAAGGACTTTGTTCTCTTATCCTTTTAATGAGATTTATTATTTCAAAAAAGGTCATTTCCTATTTTAAAAAATATATTTGTAAAATGTAATTTATATAATAGATATATTATAACATCTATGCTTAAAATAAATCATGTATAAAAATCAATTTACTTTTATCAATTAGTTCAATTGTATCATTTCACTTCTATTAAAAGATTTCGTTAAATGTATTATGATAAAATTAGTAAATTTGAAATAAAATTTTATAATTTATTCATAATATATAAAAATCTTTGATGTGATTCCAAGTACTAAGAATATCCAAATTCCCTCCAATTTAATAAGGGATAAAATAAAGCGTAAATGATCATGAAAAGCTCATCAAAATAGGGCTAAAACATGCATGGATGCACTACTGCATTTGCAGCCGTTGAAGAGTTGGCACTAAGGAACAACTTGCTCTAAAATTGAGGGACAAGTTTTTATTGTGACTATAACCCTAAACCTATGATTGTAGCAGCCGTTTCTTCAATATTAAGTTATTTGACTTGTTGATTAGTTCTGTTACAACTTGATTAATGCATGGGAAACACCATGGCATAACCTGAAATGTATTTTTTACCCTAAATGTATTTTTGAACGTCTCAATATTACAATGACATAGACAAACATCTTTGAGAGTCGTTAACCATTTGAGTTATATGTTTTCATATTATAACTTTTAGAGGTGTAATAAATATAATTAATGGGTGTAATGACTATCAATGCAAATTGTAATCCTATGTAAGTATGTCTAGAATAGGCGTGTGTTCTTGGTATTAATTTCTATATAATCAAGACCATTCCATCATTATAAAGAGGGAGTTTAAGGAACTTGGTGTAGTCTAATGGATGATTAAAGAAAATAAGAGTATTTTCTTTTTTGTTGTTTAACCATGTGTAATCAAACTTTTTAGTTTATGGTGAACTAGGTTAGCAACGTGTGGATTTATCAATCTATATTTTTAGACAATAGATTGTGGCATTTACAAACTTTTGTTGCTTGTTTGTTATTAATTCAAGGGGTCAAGGTAACAATGATAGCTTTGGTTGTTTGGACTAATAAATGTGAGGTGAAATCAAGTTTTGTTCATTGCAATCATCATCAAATGGTATCAGAGTTTAGCTCAAATCAAGTTTTGTTCATTTCAATTCTATGTACCCCTTTGTATTTTGTTTTTCAAACTTCATTTTTTTTTTTGTCTTTTTCACCATAAAATTTTTTTCCATCTTATTTTTCAAGTGTTATATCTTTTGGTTTAGTTTTTTTTTATCTTGTTATCTCAAGGTCATTTTTTGAGTCATCAATATATTTATTTTAAAAAATTTAGTTTAGTTTTGTTTTGTTTTGTTTTTCTTTTTGTGAGTTGGTAATATCAAGGAATTGATTGAATGATTTTGTAATAAAGGGTATTAGGTTTTCAAATACCTATAGTTTGAGTTGGTCATGATAATTGATTTTGTTGTAATTTTGTGTTCTCTTCATCTTAAACTTTGTTTTCATGTTATTTGTATTCTATCTTAGTGAACTTGTTCTTGGGCTCCATTTTTATAAAGTTCTTGTTTTTGAGTTATTTATTAATTTAAAAAAAATTGAAGAGTGGTTAATTTTTTTTTTTTTTGAGTCTAGTTGTTTTTGTTTTGTTTCTTTGTTTTTGTGTTTTGAGTTTTCACTGTACCACGGACAAAGATTTGAGGTTTAATCTTCTTGAAGAAATGGTGTCTAATGTGATTCCAAGTACTTAGATCATCCAAATTTCATCCAATTCAATGAGGGGTCAAAGGAGGCTCAAATGATCATGAAACACTCATTACAACAATGCTCAAACAAGCATGGAATCACTGGTTATATTTGTAACCCTTAAAGAATTCACACTAAGTAACAACTTGCACCAATATTGAGGGAAAATTTTCTATTGCGACATGTGGATTTATCAATCTACATTTTCAGACAATAGATTATGACATCTACAATTTTTTGTTGTTTGTTCATTATTAATTTAAGGGATCAAGATATCTATAATAGCCTTGGTTATTTGGACTAACAGATACAAGGTAAAGTCGAATGTTGAATTTGAAACTTAATTTGAACTTTTCTTATAAGCATGAGTTGAAGTTCAAATGATCATAACTCTTAATTTTATTTTTACCTTTATTTTTAAAAATAATACCTTAATGTGCTTTATATTTTTGGCAATTAATATTTTGAAAATATATTTAAACTTTTTATAAAATCTTGACAACTCTTTATTATTTTATTTTTGATACCTAAAAATAATTGAAAGAATCTTTATATTATTAATTTTTTAAACAAATTCTTAATTAGGAGTGTGTTTGTGGTGTGTGTCAAAGAGAGAGAGAGAGAGAGAGAGCCTCCTAATTAATTAATTGATTAAAATGTTTAAAAAGCCAGGTTATGTTGGAGTCGCTTAACTATTAGCCACCAAATGTCTATACTTCATAAGTTACCTCTCAAGATTCCAGGGGGTCATGGCTCCCCCGTTGTTCCTTCTCAATTCGCCGCGTACAGTTTTTGTTCGTGTAATTCAATATGATTTACATTTTTTAGAAAAAAATAATAATAATTAGACTTTTTCTGTGATACACATATATACTTATATAAATAAAATTAAATAGTATTCAATTAATTTTAAGTATACATATGTGTAATTTCAAAAAAAAGAAAAAAAGTATACTTATGCGCACATATGTATACTTTTTTTCTGTGAAACTACTAGTTCTGAATTGAAAATTTTCAAAAAAATAATTATTTTATTAAACTGGATAACCTACTAAATTAAACTGAAATCGAACTTGAATCAAAATATCTAGTTAAGGTGGAACTGTAAATCTGCAGTTCCCGAACCATGGGCCCACTGGTATGCACAGGAATCACACTCCAAATAATAAGATGAT
Organism: Mallotus nudiflorus; assembly: GCA_947683625.1. Lineage (NCBI taxonomy): Eukaryota > Viridiplantae > Streptophyta > Magnoliopsida > Malpighiales > Euphorbiaceae > Mallotus > Mallotus nudiflorus. Next base: position 3,471,949 of record CANTUR010000275.1, on the reverse strand, counting down.
CATGTACGGGTGTTTTTCTTGAAGAATTCCTCGTTAATTCTCGTAGCCTGGGCAAGCCCAACCGGACCTACATGTGTTGCTTTTGAGGAAACAATAACCAATTACATGCAACCAGCAAAACTTGGGGAAAAAAAAAAACAATATATTGGGTTAATCTACATAATCAATGTCTCAAATCCCCCACCCTGACGTGTTAAAAAATAAATCCCTCACCATAATTTGGAACCAAGTCAACATTAGGATCGCATGTTACCACATTTTGAATTTTTTTAGGTTGGAGTATCTACTTTTTTAAAAAATGTCATTTAATATTTTTATTAATTTTTGCTTCAATTAGTAAACTTTTATAATAAATGTTATTTTTATAATTAAATAATAATTTTCCGCAAATAAATTTTAACAAATGTTGATACAGACTTAGCTTAGACATTGATTTGTATAATCAGACAATAAAATACATATCCTAAAAAATAGATTGAATTAGAATTTTTTTTTTTCTAAAGAAACAATTAAAATATAACACATTTGAAAATTGCATCACCTTTTTTTTTTTTTTCCCTTGTCTTTGTAATTTTATCAGTAAAAATCTTACTAAAGCTAAATCTCTATTGGACTTTAATTAGGCTCAATTTGATTTGCTATGAACTCATAACCTCAAAAGGATGAAAAGAATTGTTCTTTTTGAAACACTATAAATATTTTTATTTTAAATGCTTTATTATTTTTAAATATTAATATTTTATTTTTTCAATTAATTTATAAGATCACATTCTCCTTTCCAATTATTAGCAATGATTAATCTAAAATTCTAAAGTGTTAGTGAATTTTACAGGTTATGAAAATTTCCATAAGTCATCTCTTCTGTTTCTAAAAAATAATAGATATTCGATCCCTTATATTTGACATAATTTTTCAATTTGAAACCTCAATTTTTAATTTATCATTTCAACATTTAAACTCACTTAAAATTCACTAATTTAATGACATGATATATTAGGAAAAGGTGCAAATACACCCTTAATGTTTTACCCTATTTTGATATAAGCCTTTTATATTTTTTGAAGTGCAAATAGACCCTTATTGTTTTGAAAATGGCACATTATGCCCCTCCTATAAACAACATTAATCTTTTTTTTGTGTTAATGGAATTCATTGTGTTTGACATATAAAAAAAAATTAGATAAAGGTGATTTTTACCCCTAACATTTATATTGAGGTGCAAATTTGCTCTTAAAGAAAATTTATAAACATTTAAATGCAATTTTTTTTAATATATATATATATATATATATATATATATATATATATATATATATATATATATATATATATATATATATATATAAACTTATAATTTTGTCATTCTAACACTTAAACTCACTTAAAATTCGCTAATTTAATGACACAATACATTGGAAATAGGTACAAATACACCCTTATCATTTTGAAAATGGCACATTTAATCCCCTCATATAAATGACATTATTATTATTAATGGAGTCCAATGTATCTGAAAATATTGGATAAATGTGCATGTTTACTCCTATCGTTTGTATTGAGGAGCCAATTTGCCTTTAAAAAAAAATTTATAAACATTTAAATGCAAATTTTTTAAAAAAATATATTTAAAATTCTCATTTGATAAGTGTTAAAGTACAATTTCTTTTAGATACTCGTACTAATGCTAATATATATTTTTGTTATGCAAATATTTTTAAAAATTGTATAAATTCAGTAAATTCTATTTTTTATAATTAAAACTTTTTTTAAAAAAATTCATCTCATCTTATATAAAAATATTTTGTTTAAATATTTTTAAGTGGGATGTCAACCTATACAATTGTTTTTTTTAAAAGGACCCATACAATTATTTAAAAAAATTATGTGTAAAATTTTTTAATATCATATTAGCATTAATAAATTCTACGAGTATGGAAAATAAATTGTACTTTAATATTTTTATTAAATGATGAGTTAATTTTTTTTTAAAAAAAAAATTGTGTTTAAATGTTTATAAATTTTCTTTAAGGCCAAATTTGCTCCTTAATATAAATGCTAGGGGATAAAATGCACCTTTATCTAATTTTTTTTTTATACATGTTAGATACTATACCCCCACTAACACTAAAAATTAATGTCATCTATAAGAAGGGGCTAAATGTGTCATTGTCAAAACAATTATGATGTATTTGAACCTTGAAAAATATAAAGGGCTTTATGTGAGATTAGGGTAAAATATTAAGGGTATATTTGCACCTTTTCCCTAATACATTTGTCAACCCATGTACTTAGTACAATATGTTAATTGGGATAATGGCTTGTTTAGTCCTATAAGTTAAGTGGTTTTCACAAATTATTCTTAAAAGAAATTTTCTTTATAATTGAGTCCTTAAAATTTTTAAAATTCTCACCGTAAGTCCTCGTCTATTAACGTGGATGGAAATTGCTACATGGAGTAGTATATCCTATTTAACTTCATGCTTCAATAACCTCATTTATAATTTAAAACTAATCTCATCAATAACCTAAAGAAAGCACAAATGAAAGCAGCAAAGCATAACAATAGCTGACCATGCAAAGATTCTTAAAATATCATTTTTAACTATAACATTCTTTCTGGTTAAGCAATAAAAAATATAATTGTTTGGATGTCTATGATGCAGGAGCATGAGTAATGAATAAAACTAATCTTATAAAAGGGCAGGCAACCCTTTTCTCCAAATAAACTATCTCTCTTCCCTTAAAAAATTGAATCATCTCCATAAGAAATAAAAGGATGAAACTTTGGCTCAATATTTATTTTCTTATAGTAATTATTTGCACCTCAAGTTAGAGGCTTTTTTTTTTCATTTTTTAACAGTTTATGATTCTACTATTTTATGATTTTCCTTTTGTTTTCTTTGTGCTTGTGTTTTTGAAAGAAATTTATGTGGAGGAAGAGAAATTGATGGTGATGAAAGAACGGAAACCTCTTAAGATTAAATCTAAACCCAAGAGTTTTCATATTTGGGGGCTAAAATGGTGATCAATTTAATGTCAGTTATTGAAGATGAAGCATGAAACATGAAATTTTAGAGAATGGTGTGGAGAATGATTCAGAGGTGGAGTCATTATGGAAGAAGAAGATGATGATGATTATGATGATAATGTGGCTACCAAGTGGATTAGGTGTGTTTATGTGGCAAGTGAATCATGAAGTTAAATGGGTTCTACTACTCTAGGTAAGCAATTTCCATCTAAGTTAACAGATGAGGACTAACAGTAAGAATTTTAAAAATTTTAAGGACTCAATTATGAAGGAACGTTCTTTTTAGGACTAATTTATGAAAACCATTTAACTTATAGGACTAAAAAAGCCATTATCCCTTATTAATTTGACACATCTACTTGTAGTCTTTTATCAATCAAACCCTTAAAATGTGACATGTGTTGATTTCATATTATGTGTATTGATAGGGGTTTCAAAATTATATTTTAGGTAAGTTTAAGTGTTTAAATGACAAACTATAAATTGAGATATCAAATTGAAAAAAAGTGACTAGAGGAGGCCATAAATATATTATGTCTATTTTCAACATAAGAAATGCATCATCTCCAAGAAAATTTCAATCTTAGCTACTTGGAAAAGAAATATTAAGTTAATTTAAATACCTCCATATTGTTTTTTCCAACAATGCATCCAACTAACATAAAATATTGGGCCAAAAAGTATATATAAAAAGTCCACAACTATCTTATAAAAGTTCAATTAATTAATTTTCTTTAAATATTTTATATAAGTCTTTAATATTTTTAAATGGGAGGATTAAACTTTTGCTGCTAACACATTAAAAAAAAAATTGGATTAAACTCTAGTATGTTCCTATATTATTTATTGTTTGATTTTTAACTTTGAATTTTTATTCTTCTTTTAAAAAGAAATCATTCTAAATCATTCTTTTTTTGAGAGAAAAGACTTTTATTCAAAAGAAATGATCTTGTTTACCAACTTCATTAAAATTATAGGTTTTGTTTAAAATATTATGTAATTTTTTATAAGGCATAAAAAATGGACAGACTTGATTGGCTGGAAATTGATTATAAGAGTTATAAGTACGACTTATACTAGTCCCTAATATGCTTTATCCTTAATTGTGCAGTCATTATTTAGATTAAGCTTATAGTTTTAGTGGAGCTTTAGGAGATTGGTATCAAAGCATAGTTATTGATTAATGGGAAAAAATTATTATTCTTAAAGATTACTTGAGAATGAAGAGACACCCAAGACCATGATTGAATCATCCTCTAGTTCAAACCCATAAATTATTTATGATTATAAGTATATACCTACTAAATAAACCTTTGTAGCTATATCAATTACTGTAAAATAATCCACTATAAATAAAACGAACTACCTTTATGAGTTTACTTATTTACCTAAAAAATAGAAAGTAGAAGAATCCAAGGCCTCTTCTAAATCCTTATGATGCTTCTTCAAGTTCACAACCTTTTTTAAAACAATCCTTTCAAGCCATTACTAAAAAACCCTCTTTATCCAACAAATAAAATATGTTCAATCTTCCAATTTTAATCAACATCCTATTTTAACCTATTAAACACAATAGTTTGTGACTTTAGAAATTCCTCCAAAATTTCTAAAGACATGGTTGAGCTAAACATATACCCATATTCACTTTGGTGTTATAAGGTTGGGACTTACTTATTATGGGAGACAAGGTTTGCTTGTTTTCTCAAGAATTGCCTTGTTAGATTCAAGGTACATACAGTACCAACATGTTTTCATTAGCACTATCAAAGCCTCTTTAAATGTTGGATCTATGTTTTTTACCTTCTTCCTAAATTACAATCTAGCACTTTTAGACCTTTATGCTCTGTCAGCCTTAAAAGTCAAAATTCAAATTATTGGAGCATAGCAAACTGTAGGATTAATTGCAGACACACTCCATTATCAAATTGTCCATAAACTTTAAAATTATGCAATTAATTTATCTTTCCCATCGGTGCACAATGATGCTTTATTTGTAAAAGTAGATTCTCACAATGTGCCTTCATGCATTCATATTCCAAAATAGATTTCCATAAAGGAATTACTGAGCTTATTTTTAGAAGGGTGGATTATGAGCTATGAAAAACTTCATAAGTTTATAAAGCTATTTCAAAGTTATGATCAAGTGTTCATTAAGAAGAATAATGGTACAATTGAAATAGTCTTCAAGAAAAGGTAAAAAGTACCCACAGTTTTCAACACTCAATTTATGTTTTAACTTTATTCTTTATTAGTTGACAAAAAGGTTCTTGTTAACTACTTTGATTATGAAGGAAGGGAGATTTATGCTTTCAAGCGTAATGGCCATTGTTATTTTAATGCATATAATTGCGTTAATTGTTGCATGATTTTAAAGATGATGATAAGGAGTGTAAGATGAAGAAAAAGGAATACAAAGAAGATAAATTCAAGAAGAGACATAAGGATGGAGATCCTTCTATCAGCCCTTTAGGATAGCACTCTAGAAAGTATGACTATCATACGTTATACTCTCCCCCCTAGTTGGCATTAACCTCAAAAACCACTAAACATAGCTCCAAAACCTTGTAAACTAAAAACATCTGAAACACCACCAAAATCAAAAATTGTTCCTTTACCTTGTTACAAATAAGCTTTAAAATAGGTCAAGAAAGAAAAACCCATTTTACCATAAAATCTAGAAAAACCATTGCAGCTAAAGTTCTTTCCAAAAATTTGTATGTTTTAACCATTAGATTTTTCACCATTAGCCTAAAAAAAAAGATAGCTAAAAGACTATTTAGCCTTTTATCCTAAACTCAAATGTTATTGATGTTGATGGAAGACCAAGAAGGGCTACTCTAGCAAAAGCTTTTCTAAATTGGTAGACTTAAAATGCCCGTGCCTAAAATTAGGTGTGAAAAGAGTCCTAGAGGGGGGTGAATAGGACTATCAAATGAAAATGCAAAATTAAAAGAATTCTTTGTAAGAATTGAATGGAAGTTGAGAAGGAAGAATGAAAAACACAAAAATTTAAGGAGTTTGGATTCAACAACAATCATACGTCTTTACCTAACTTATCCCTAAGTTAGGATTTTCAATTACCCACAATCTTATTCATAAGATTAAGATTACACCAGAGTTTTATGGCTCACTCTTACAACCTTACAACTTGATTTTTCAAGACTTACTCAAAAATCAAATTACAAGTGTTTAAATGGACAACACATAAACCAATTCCTTTAGAATTAAATCTCAGTTCCCTTCTAATCTATCCCAAGATTTAAGATGAAGAGAAATTTTATTTCTAACACACAACCAACTCTAACAAGAGTTATACAAACAAAGAATTATTTAAGAGAATTTGAGAGCTCAATTGAATGATTAAGAAATAATGAATGATAAACAAGTTTCTTAACTTTCATTCAACTCTAGAGGTGTTTATATAGACAAACACTCAAAAATATAGTTGTTTAAGGTGTAAATAATGTGTCCAACATCTATATTTTGAACTCAATATTTATAATTTTGAATTATTGAAAGTGATGTTGTTTAACAGTTATACATGGATTGAAACCATGATTGGCTATTAAAGATGTTCGAATTTGTCCACACTTTCTTCATAAAAGTTGCATATATTTGACTTAGCTTTCCATATCATTTTAAATCACTTTAATTGGACTTTTTTTAGTTCAAGACATGTCCAAAATATTAAGAGCTATGCAATCTAAAGTGCAGACTACTGTTAGATAGATACGCACGAGTTGGAGCCATGATTTTCTATTGGAGACGTTCGAATTTTGCCCATACTTTCTTTATAAAAGTTGTAGATATTTGACTTAGCTTTCCATATCATTTTGAATCGCCTTAATTAGACTTTTGTAGCTTAATAGATGTATAAAATACTAAGAGTTGTGCAAACTAAAATGTAGCTGCATATGTTGAATTCAACTTAATATTTGCATGCCCAAATGAACTCTGATTTTGACAAGCAAGTCCAATTCAGAAAGCTTAAGATGTCTGCTTCAAATGTAAAATAGATAAATTTCTCATTATAAAGCTCTAAGGATGTCAAAAGCCTCCTTAAATCTTAAAGGTTGAATCAGCCCAAGATAATCATACTTCATTTTAACTTCTAATGGAGTCCTAACTTATACACACTTAAACAAACAAATTAAATCCTAAAAATTAAGTTTTTTAAAATCAAAATTAAGATTAATTATTGCTAAGGTCAACAAGGTGCTTAAAAGGATGAAAACAAAAATTGATAATGTAGTTAGATAGGCTAAACAAACTCAGAGTCATCTTTCAGACGTTGAAAGAGAGATGAGATTAGTTCATTTAAAATTAATCAGACTAACTAAAAAAAACATGAAGAATTAATTCTAATCATCCATAATAGGGGCACTTTAAATAGTATCCAAATGAAGGAAGTAGAAATCTAGCATTTTAAATCATAAATTGTAGACTTTGAAAGAGATTTGAGTAAAAAGAAGCACCTAACACTATCTTCACCATAAAAACCACTATTTATTGTTCCTTTTGGATCCCTGTACAACCTTTCTTTTGTACTAAACCAGTCAAATCAACCTTTATTTCCTATTTTCTCCTCTCCCTTAAATATTCCTACTAACTATAATCTACTAAGTCCAACCATGATTTTATTTTGAAAAAAAGGAAAAAACAACTCATTTTCCATAGCTTGAAATACAAAGGAACCATATTTAGAAAATATGCAACTCTTTTTATTGTCTACAGAATTAATGGAAGTAGAAAAACATTCTAAAATGATGATGATAAATCCAGTCCCTTCATTTTAGGAGAATGTGCAAGTAAAGCCATGCCTAGCTTTATGATTGATTCAACTATTGAGAATTTATCTACTATTAGTCTTTTTGATGAATACTCTAAAACAAAAGATGAGATTCCTTTCATTTTATGGCTAATACTCAAACTTTAAGAATGAGTATAATATGTCCTCCCCCTCATATGTAGGAACCTACAAAAGAGATTAGCACTAAGGATTGAGGATCATAGCAAAATTTTGGCCATTCAAACATGTCAACTTCTAAAGGCTATTTTGATATAGATGATGTTTCTCTAGTTCAATCCAAAAATAGATTCTTAGAGTTTAAAACCTAGATTAATAGTCAAATGCTTTTACCATGAACTATTCTAAAAGACGTTCTCCAAATTTTCTTGCCATAATGGTAGGAAAATTGTCAAATTAGTATAATAAATTAAATGTTTATACAAAAGCACAGTTGATTGTAGTTGAAACTATTGAAGAATTCCTAGGATTTTTACATTATGAATTCTTAGGAAAGTGGGATGATGATTTGGAGATTGTTAGGAAAAAGTTTTACCAATTGAAATGTTGTTCTTTGAAAAAGAAAGATTTGGATAAGCATTTTCAAAACATGTCTATAAAATTTATCAATTAGGCATAAATCTATATTTAAAACAAGCCTTTAAGGATTCTATTCTTAAAATTTTTTCCACTAGGATGTTCACTATTCTCCAACAAATGAATCAAAAGTTGGAAGATGTTACTTTGGGACATTTATACCAAATCATGATTCAAGCTCATACGTAGCTTTATGAACAAAGAAAAGTCATTAAACTTTACTTGGGAATAAAAAAGAATATGCTTAGAAAGTTATATTATGAAAGGCTTGACCTACAAATCAAGTGTGAAAACTAAGTATATTATGAATGCTCAGGAAAAAAGTAGAAGCATCACTTCTATAAAATAAAAGGTCATGGAAGAGAAGGAAAAATAAAGAAGTGAAAGTACTACAAGAGCAGAAAATTCAAAGAAAAGAAAAACACATATAAATGTTACATATATGGAAAGACAAGCCATTTTACAAAAAAAAAATCCTAAAGAGATAAAAAAATCACAACGATTCAACAAACCACAACAATTGATTTAGAAAATGTTGATATTGAATCACTTTTCTCTGAAGAAGATAAACCTTCACTAGACAATATTTTTGTTATATATCATGAAACATATTCATATACCTCTAATTCTGAGGAAGATGCATTGTTGTATCACCAATAATTTTCAATTGTTAAAGTTATAGCATTCACTCATAAAAATTACCTAATACCATTATCTCCTATCCAAATATATCCAACCAATTTCTCCAAACCTAAAAAACTTATTGCCCTTATAAACACTAAAGCCAGAACCACCATTCTAAACCCAAATGTTCTTCCAAAGGAATACTAGAAAACACAATTATGAATATTTCTATATAGCAAATGGAGAGCTATTTGAAACCACCTACAAAACCAAGTAATCCATAAAAATTTAGTTTTTTTCAAGATGTCATGTGCGGAAAAATGTTCTTGATCTCCTTTATCTAGAAAAGATTTTATTTTTAGATTTAATGTGTACTGAAAAGCTAAAGATCTTTAAATTCTTCCAATTGGACTCAAATTTATGAAATATCTTCAACCTTTCACCATAAAGCCTTTAATTCTCACCCTTAACCAAACCTTAAATTTAACCAACCTTTAACCAATCTATGAGTATTTACTATAACAATGCAATATTGATTCTCATACATAGTTTCTTAGTAAGTGTTCATTTTGTCTGTGGAAAAATCCTAAATTTTTCATCTCATTGCCTTTTAAAAAAAATGAAGATATTAATCCTATAAAGGCAACTCACTAGGAATGACTCATGCTGACTTAAAGCTTGTAGATGAAGAATGTAGTCAATTAGAAAATCAAGGTTTAATAGAACCTACAAAGTCTAAATGGGCATGCTAAGCTTTTTATGTCAACAAAAGATCTAAACAAGTTAGAGAAAAGGAAAGACTGGTGATTGATTATCAACCCATGAACTTCTTTCTAAAGGATGATAAATTTCCTCTACAAAAAAATCTCTTTACTATTCACCATTTTGGTGAGAGCTAAAATCTTTTCAAAATTTGATCTGAAGGCGAGATTTTGGCAGCTTAGAATAAAAGAATAAGACAGATATAAGACAACTTTCTATATTCTAAACCACCATTACCAATGAACAGTAATGCCCTTTGGACTCAAAGTAGCTCCATCTGTTTTTAGAAGGTAATGATCAAGATATATGAGCCTATTTTATATAGTGCTCTAGTGTACATTAATGATATCCTACTCTTCTATCCAAATGAAAAAAGCCATGAAACTCTTCTTCAACAATTTGCATATTTGATAAAGAAATATGAAGTAATGCTCTCTCCAATAAAAAAGCATACTGGAAAACGAAGAAATTGAGTTTCTAGGGATACAATTTAAGGATAGAAGTTACCAACCTGGTCCTTACATTGCCTCAGAATTACAAAATTTTCATGAAGAAAATCTCTCTATAAAGCAAATCAGATAGTTTTAAAAATCCTAAATTACCTTAGGGATTTCACTCCTCATTTAACAAAAAAAAGGCACCATTGAGCTCTATTAAAGAAAAATCCTCCACCGTGGACTAATGAGCAAATAAAGGTCATCTAGTTAAAAAAAGACACTCAAAATCTTTTTACTTTGTGAATTCCTACTGATGGAAAAAGAATTTTATAAATAAATGCAAGTGATTCTCTTGGAAGAAGATAGTAAGAAGAGAAGGAGAATTTGTGCCCTTGCAGGTGGAAAGTTTTCTGATGTTGAATGTCATTACCATTCAACCTTCAAAGAAGTTTTGGTTGTTAGATATGGAATAAAAATATTTGAATTCCATTTGGTGGGACTTCATTTTAAGGTCATCATGGACTGTTCATCCTCTAAAAAAATGTTAGTATTCAAAAGAAAAACTCTTTCGCATCCTCAGCTACTACAATAGAAGGAGTGGTTCAGTAAATATGACTTTAAATTAGAGAATACCAAAGAAGTTGATAACCTTATTCTTAATATTTAAAGGAAACCTTCAATTTTTTATGCTATAAAAAACCCTTGTAAAATAAAGATCCTTTATATGATCTTTATGTTTCAACCATTAGACCTAAAAAAATTCATTAAAAAAGGAATTCCACCTAAACTATCACCCTGCATTTTAACAACAACCTTAACCAACCTAGCCTTTAATAATTAGTTCATTGACTCGTTGGTCTGGTTCTTTGGTTTTGAGGTTGTAAAGGCTTGAAATTTTGGATTTTGAGTTTGCACATTCTAAAAGAGATAATATAATATGCATGCCATTTTTGTATATGCCATTTTTTAATGCTTGAGCTGATGTTAATACAAATGAAGAAACAAGAATGAAATGAAAAGTTTAAATAAACATACATTTGTAACTTAAATTTAAATTTTTAAATCTACATTATACTGTAACTCACTTATGAAGAAGTAGATAATCAGTATGACAACATCCAATATGGCAACCTCTAGTATGTCTCACATCTAGAAGGAAACACTTGTAGTTTGATTCAAATTCAAACTGCAAAAGCTCCTTCCAAAAATGTCTCTAATGGCTATTGAATATTTTTGCCCTTATATGAAAATATTTCCTTTATTATTGGGTTGTAATATTGGTGACCATTTATAACCAAAATCTTTATTCCTATTTTATCTATTATGCGTATTTGTATATATAGGAGATGATTCTTCTCCTTTTGGTTTAAGGGAATGAGATTATATTTTAAACTATTATCCTTTTCAATAATTAGTATGGCAATTGTTGGGTTTCTATTATTCAGACACACAGTGAAAAATAAAAACTTTAATTATGAAACCCTTATAAGATCCATGTAATTCAGGATAATTGATTAAAAAAGGATTCTAAAATTTCACCAAGACTATTTCAAGGCAAGAAGGTTGGTAGGAAGAGAGGGGGGTTCATACTGGTGAAACCCTACCTCGAGTTTTTCATATCTTTTTGTTGGATTAAGATGTCACCAATATGACTACATCCTCTACTAGTATCCATACAACCAAGGTAGTCAAAGCAATATTGGTATGGTAGCACCTTTTATAGTCTTACCTTTTATTTTCTCTCGATATGTTTTCCTTTTCACAAAAGAAGTACAACAAGAAAGAGGAGAATAATATCCTTGCAAAACCTTAAAGAAAGAGAGAGATATATATAGGCATTCCATCTAGGGTTTCTAAAACCACTTACTTACCAAAATAGTTTTAGTAAGATTAGACTTCTCTTTTATTCTAATTCTAATTACAAATTAGAATTGTTTCCTATTTATTTAAATAACTCTTACCTTAATAAATTAGGAAATAAATAAATAAATAAATCTAAATACAAATAATACACATAAATATTTATTTATTTATTCTTTTAAAGAGATTATTACTGGATCAATTAACCCAAGTCTGTTTTGGGCCTGTTATAAGTGTGTGACCCTATAGTTTCACATAACGTTGGCAGTGGGCCTAAGATTCCCATTTTAACCCACAAATTATGAGTGGCCTCTAGCAAGACATTATGACTACCCAAGTTTTATAAAGGTCAATAATTTGACATAAACTAATACATAGTGTGTATTATAGTTCTTTTGTCACTTGATATCTTGGTTGAACATAAGATATGGTTTATGTCATCCTTATATAGTTCAATCATATTATTTCTTGATCCCAAGAATATTGATACTAATAACTTTTTATCTGATATTGATAACTCTTTATCAACTTATTCTAGCATTATCATGCATTTCTGTTCAGTCTAACTTATTGAGGGGCCCATAGATATATTCTTAAAATAATTGAGGGACAAATTCTATCTTAATCACTCACTTTCCTCATATAACTCATTATATATCCAGTCATAATTTATTTTACCATTCGGTTAAAGATGATGCAGGGATGTGTCAAAATACAGAACTCATTATGTAGGAAATCATGGTGATTTTAGGTCACATGACATAAATAACACTACCGTGATGAGAATTGCTTATGACAATTATCCATGTAGTATTCTTATAATGGGTCAATCTAATATATCATTTCTTTAAATATGTATCGATGAGTTTAACTCAATATTTATACATATGATTAGTGAAACATAATCATCAGTTAACATTATACTAACCTTTATTCATTGTTGTTCCCACAACAATAATTGACTATGAATAATTTAGAATAGAATTCAAGTATCACCTAAGAGTTTTACTATCAAGTCACATACTTAATGATCCTAGGTATAATAAACTATTCAAGGAATTGGTTAGAATTAGTCATTAACAAAAATGTCTCTTTATTAATAAAATGAAAATATGAAAAAGTCAAAGTATAACCATTATATAATTGGCCTAGGGCATGTCACTAACAACGACATCAAATATGGCAACTTCCAGTATGTCTAACATCCAGAAGAAAACACTAGTAGCTTGATTCAAATTCAAATTGCAATAGCTCCTTCCAAAAATGTCTCTAATGGTTAGTGAATATTTGTGCCCTGATTTATAAATATTTTCTTTATTATTAGGCTATAATCTTAGTTACCATTTGTAATAAAAATTCCTTTTTCCTATTTTATTTCTATTATTCCTATTTTATCGTTAATGTATACTTTTTTATGTGTGTGTGTGTGTGTGTGTATGAGGATCCTTCTCTATCTAGATTAAAGGAATGAGATTATATTTTTTTTCTATTATCCTCTTCATAGTATCAAAGCATAACACTCAAGAGAATAAACATAAAAAATATGATCTTATGGCCTGTTCATCTTCTAAAAACTTGCTCACTATACAAAACTTTCATTAATGCTTCAGTCTGGTTACTATAAAACTTAATCAAATTAATTTTCTTTTATAGAAATCTCAAGTAATTCCTTTAATTCATAGCCTTGGTGTAGACGGTGAAGTTTAGCGCGTGTTTAAGATTTTAGCAACCATGACATTGTTTGAGTTCAGGGCTGTAGAGAACACACTAACCATTGTCACAAACATAAGGCATGGAGATAAGGAGTCACCACCCAGGATAATAACTAGGACAAATCATTTTGGTGGTACTCAATTCTCTAAAAGAAAGCTAGCACCACAACCAAGAGATTCTGGGAATGGAATATTAACTTCTTTCAGTCTTGTGTTCATTTAGAATTACTTTATGAATTACTATCTTATTCTCTATTTACACACAATTTTATTAAATCTTAATTAAACATCCATCTAGCCCTAAAGCAAACTAGTCATAAAACTGCATGTAAAAAATGCATACGAAGTGCATCGTCCTTAAGTTTGAACTATGTTAATTTTATTTTAAAGTTTAGCTAATTCTACTTTTTTATTTATAAGTGAAATGGGCTAAAGATGGTCCTAAATTTTAAAATAATTAATAAGCCTAATTCTACTTGTTTTAATTCTAAAAAGTGAGCTTAAATCTATTAATTTTAAGAAATAAAATAGAAATAAATTAGTGGGCTTAATTCTACTTAATTTTAAATTAAGTGATCCTAAATCTATTTATTTTAAAGAAAAAATACTTTAATGGGCTGAGCTAAGTCTAAATTAATTTTAATTAAAAAATGGGTCAAAGTCTAAATTAATCTAATTGGGCCTAAATTGATTAAAATTAATTAAACCTAAAAATTCAATTAAAAGCTTATTTATTAAATGGGTTAGAACCTAACGTGGGCTTGGGGCCCAAAGAGAATAAAAACATGCAACCCAAACAATAAATTAAAGCAAATAATGAATAAAAAACATACATTCAGTGATTTCTAACCTAATTTTAATTACATGCAACCTAAATTAATCTAAAGCCACCATTGATTTTATTAGGGTTTTATCAAATAAACCTAATTTACTAATTAATTTTAATAGTGCAGAAAATCAAAGAGTTTCACTATTCCCACTATCGGGGCTATTACAAACTACTATGCAAAAATTAAAATCAAATTAATTACAACCCAAAACAAAAGCAAATTAAAAGAATGCAGAAATCATAAATCCTAAATCCTACAGGGGTTTTATAGATCTTAATTCATGGCATTCCATGGATTCTTCCAATGATCATTGTCAAAATCTTATATCTCCAACCTCATCTCCAAAGCACCACGAAACATCAATAAAAAAAATCAGTAATGAATCAAATAAAAAATAAAACAAAGAAATCAAATCAAAATAAAAGAGGAAAAAAAAAGTAGAAGATGTTATGCAAATATTGTTTGAATGCCCCTCTGATTGGGATTGTCACCATTTTGAGATTAACTATGTTGCTTTTTCTTGATTCTTTGGACTTTAAAGGCAAAGAATGTTTTTTTTTTACAGTAGCTAATTAGGGTTTTTATTCTCTCTAATTTTTTCGTAACTCTTTTTCTCTAGGGTTTTCTCGCAGCTTTTTTTTTGTAAACTCTCTCCGCCTCTCTCCCCAGCTAGTCCGTCTTCATAGCCTCCTCTTCTGGCTTTTAAAGCTAGACCCAACCACCTCAGCTCCTTTGATCATGCGGGGAAGTTGCGTGATAATTAGGAGTAAGATCAGGAGTCTCTCAGTCTGCATTTTATTTTTTGAATTTTCAAAATCAAGATAATGAGATGATAAGCGATATGATTTTGAAAAATTAAAGACTCATATGCAGACACGTGGTGTCTTAGACTAATGAAAAAACTGAAAAATGACAAAATCAGCGTAAAAATAACTTTTTAGCAAAAATTAACTTTACAGAATGCCAAATTTAACCCATAATGTCGACTGGCATTGCCTAATGCCAACTAGCATTATGTAATGTCGATTGGCATTACACAATTTCAGTTAGCATTAAATGCCGGTCGACCAAAATTTTCATTTTTCTTAAATTAAAAAAAGGTTCCCAAAAGTTTCTAATTTCTGCAATCAAATCCTTAAAAAACCAAATTTGTAATTAAATCCACAAAATGTTGCAATTTAGTCCTTTAAATCATGAAACTCGACACCAGAGATTAATTCTCAATAAAATTTTCATCATATGGGCTTTCATTGCATGCATGCACAATTGCATTCTGAAATTGGATGCTTACACTTGGTGTTCAACATCATCTTGAAGAAGGAGGTGAACCTTCAATGAAAATCATTAGTAATCCATCATGTAAAATTTGGCTTTATAATTATGACCTCTTAACCACCTGGTTATTAGGAACCATTGTTAAAGAAGTTTTGGTTGAGTTAGATAACACTAGTACAACCTACTAAGTATGGAAGTCTATTAAAGACAAACTATTACCAAGTTCAAAAGAAAAGGAGGTTCTCTTGAATGAGACCCTTATGACTCTCACAAAAGGGAACATATTAGCAGATGAATACCTTTAAAAATTTAAAAGCATTTATGATAACCTTAATGCCATCAAGAAACAACTTAATGAAAATAATAAAGTTTTCCAACTTTCTTAAGGTCTTGGCTCTAAATACAAAGATTTTTGAATGGCTATGCTAACCAAGCCTTCATATCCTTTATACAACCAATTTATTATATCCCTTCAAGCACACGATCAAGCATTGTAACTAGAAGCTAAAACTAATGGGCATCAAACAAACCTTGAACAAGCCTATTATACCTTATGTCGAACAGGATAAGGACATGGAAGATGATTCAATTCTAGATGATATGGTTTTGTCTTTGCTGTAAGCCAAGGCCAGTATGGTCATAAAATAAAGTCTAAAGGAAACTAGCCTGTCAATCCTCTTCATCAAACAGATGGCACTACAATGTGTCAAATTTATAGTAAACATAATCATACTATTATTAAATATTGGAATGGGTTTGATCATTCTTTTCTACTTGAGGAAGAGCTTCCACAAGCCTTAGTCACACTGGCCATAAATGACGAACATGATCCCACTCTGTATGTACTTGGATGCTACTATACATATCAACTATACTTGTACAATTTCTAGACTTACTTTTTACCATGATAAAGATTATTTATATGTTAGTAATGGTGAAAGCCTATATATTACACATGTTAGTGAGGAAAATATACATACTAAGGATGGTAATTGTAAATTAAAGAATGCATTAATAGTTTCTGAAATTAAGAAAAATCTCTTATTTGTCAGTCAACAAACTTAAGATAATGCATGCAATATTATATTTTCAACTAATAAATTTATTGTTAAGGATTTATAGGGAAAAGTGATGGCTAAAGGCATCAAGAAAGGTGGTCTATATGTATTGGAAGAATTAAAACATTTTGCTCTCTCTTCTATTACTGATATTGCTTCTCTCTCTACTATTACTAATATTGCTTTTACTACCATTTAGAATTAACGTTTTGGTCATGAAAACTTTAACATTTTAAGATTTTTACAAAATAAAGAATTCATTAGCATTTCAAATTGGAAAAATTAGCAAACCATTTATCGTCTTTTTTAAATAAAAAAATACAAACTTCCTTTTAATCCATCCATGACCACTTTTAAATATCCTCTTGAGAAATTGCACTACGATTTATAGGGACCAAACCGTATTTCTTCTTGTTAAAATTTCAATTATTATAAATCATAATTGATCATTTTTCAAGTTATTCTTGGATATTTCCATTAAAAAGTAAATTCAATTTATTTTAGCATTTACTTAAATTACAAAAATGCTTTGAAAATCAATTTGATAAAAAAATTAAAATTATCCAAAGAGATGGGGGTGTTAAATTTACTTCAATAGATTTTGAAAACCATTTTCAACAATATGGTATTAATCACCAATTTTGTGTCCTAACACCCCGAGCAAAATGGTGTTGCCTAAAGGAAACATTGTCATATTGTTAAGATGAGATAAACATTATTATTTCAATCAAAACTTCCCATGAAATATTGGGTTGGTGCATTTCTTACATTGGTTTTTTTATAATTGATAGATTGTTGTCCATTAAATTAAAAATGGAATCACCATTTTAAAAAAATTTTGGTACTAAACCTACTTATGATAGTTTCAGGAGTTTTGAATGCAAGTGTTATCCCTATTTTTACCATTATGGGAGAGATAAGTTTTAGAAGAAAACCTATTAATGTGTATTCATAGGGTACAAATGTCATGATCTATTATGTAATTGAGTTTATATCTCTAGACAAGTGGTTTTTAATGAGAGCAAATTCCCATTGTATAAAGATTCAACCGAAGTTATCACCACCATTCCTGAACTAGTTACCTACATCAATCAAAAAGCTTCGATTCAAAAAGGGACATCATAAACCTCCTCTAAATTAGAGCCAAAGGAGCAATGATCCATCATTATACTAATTCATTTTAATAATGAAGAAGATTATGTTTAAAAGCTTTCAATAACATAAGAAGAAGAACAAACCACCAAACCAACTCTAAAAATTATCCAAACCATAGTAATAAGAGATGAAAATACTCAAGAAGACTAGCCACTAAATCAACTTATAACACCTACTCAAATTGAACACAATGATTAAATTGAGATAGAAAACTAGGATTGCAATCCACGAGAAGTTACTGAACATAATAATCAAACTAAGGCAAGAAACCAGTCTAGTAATTCATGAGAAGTTCATTAATCATTGGACCAGCTTATAACTCCTACACAAATTGAGCAAGATAAATTAATTAAACATCCCTCTTCTTTCATGCCAAATCAATTTAGAGATATATCTAATAATTTAAGCATTAACCTATATATTCCTCTTTTAAATACAATAAATGAGCAAGGACATATAATGTAATAAAATTCTAGCTAGCTGTAAATCTGGAATGTGATCCTTAGTTAACTCTTGAAATATAAATAATAAGAGATAGACAACATCCTACAGCTCTCATATACACCATTAGCATAATAGAACCAACCACATGGAAGAAAGCAATCTCTATACCACAATGGTGAAAGGTAATGAAAGAGGAAATCTTGGCACTTTATTCAAATCAAAGTCTCTTATACCATGACCAGCTCTTGCTAATGTCATAGGTTCCCAATGGATATTCAAGACTAAACTAAAGAATGATGATACCTTGGATCTATATAAGGTGTGTTTAGTAGCATAAGGCTATAATCAAGTCCATGACATTAATTACGATAAAACCTTCAGTCCCATAGTCAAAGTTACCACTATACTACTTGTTCTTGCACTTGTAGTTACTTTTAAATGGACACTGAGACAACTTGATGTCAAAAATGCATTCCTTCATAAGATTTAAGTAAAAAAAATTTTATGGAACAACCTTTATACTTCAAGGATTCTCAATTGCCCTATTTTGTATGCAAATTACACAATATACAGACTCAAACAAGCTCCACGAGTTTGGTTTGATAAATTATCAAAGTTTTTAATTCAGTTTGGTTTTATATGTAGTAACATTGATTCTTCTTTATTTATTTTTTATAATAAATCATTTATAGTCATTATGTTAATTTATGTTGATGATATTATGGTAACAAGAAATTATAATCAACTTATCCAGCAACTCATTGAAGCATTAGGACATGAATTTGAAATCAAAATGTAGGATGCCTTCATTACTTTTTAAGCCTTGAAGTTTGATACACACATACTAGCCTTATCCTTTCTCAAGGTAAATATGCAAAAGACTTAGTGGATAAAGATAGTCTAGAGGCAAACTCCCATTTTAATACACCTATGGAATTAAAAGTTCAATCCAACGATAAAGACAATATGAATTTCTATGCTAAAACTTATAAAAGCCTCATTAGAGCACTTTTATACCTTACTCACACTTAACCTGACATTATCCATGAGGTTCACAAGATTTGTTAAAAGGTTCAATAACTAACAATTGGAGATTATGAAGCAATCAAGTGTATTATAAGGTATATAAAAGGTACAATGAATTTTAGGGCTTCACTTTGTTCAACAAAGTTCATAGTGCCTTTATGGTTTTTGCGACGTTGATTGGGCAGGATGTCCTTTGACATAAAGAAGCACATTTGGTTACTATGTATACCTTGGAAGTAATTGTATATCGTGGTCATCTAAAAAGCAACTCATAGTCTCAAGATCTAATTCCAAAGCAGAATACCGAGTTATGGCAGTTGCGGAGTGTAGCTTACATGGATTACTTTTCTTCTAAGAGATATTGGGATTTATCTATAACAACCACCTCAATTACTTTCTGTTGACCATTTTCATGATCAAACTCCTAATTTTAGACTTTGACAAACAATTTAGATTTCAATGATTTTATTATAGTGTGTAGGAAGTTGATCGATTATAAAAAATGAGTGCTCAAAGTTTTGAGATATCAAAATACTACTTAAAAAGGTATTAATATACATTTCAGTGAAGTATATCAGTCCATACAAGTCCCTAAAAAATCTAGAGAAATTATATACTAAAAATATACAATTTTGGACTTACAGTGGTTTGCTCACGAGTCCCTCATAAAGCTGACCCTGAATAGTGCCAGTAGGAGCTCATTTTGCTAATTCTTACAGTGCTCCTCACAAGTTGCCCTTAGGATCATAAGGAGCAAGCCTCAGCTCATAAAGGTATTCCTGACAGCATTCAATGAATATTTTGGAATGCAACGGTCTTCAAACTGATGCTCACAAACTAGGGTTCCACCTCACGACCGTGAGCGGTGTTCTAACAGAAGTAAGTCCAAGTTCATTCAAAAATCAATAAGAGATGTTGGAGACATAATCAATACTCCTAATAGCCATAATCTAAGTTGTTTGTCTATATAAACAACCTCTAGAGTTCATTTGAAGTTTTAAAGAAACTTGATTATCGTTCATTCTCTCTTAAACATTCAATTAAGCTCTCAAAACTCTCTTCAAATCATTCTTGTATTTGTATAACTCTTATTAGAGTTGATGAGTGGTAGAATAGAATTCTTATTCTTTTATTTTCTAGGATTAGAAAATGAGAAGTGAGATTCTATTTATTTTAAAGGAATTGGTTTAAGTGTTTAGCCATCAAAACACTTAAGAATTTGGTTTTTGAGTAAGCCTTGAAAACTCAAGTTGTAAGGTTTAAAGAGTGAGCCTCAAACTCTTGTGAAATCTCAATCTTGTGAATAAGATTATAGGAATTGAAAATCCTAACTTGAGGATAAGTTAGGTGGAGACATAGAATTGTTGAGAATGCAAACTCCTTAATTCTTCGTGTTCGTTGTTCTCCTTTCTATTCTCATTCAATTCTTGGTTATTCTTTAAATTTGTTTTAATTTTCTATAAATCCTCATTTGCTTTATTCACCCACCCCCCTCTAAGGCACTTTCACTTTCAAACAACTTTAGTGCTTTGTACATGACAGTTATTCCAGTATTTCATCTCAGGTCTAAATATATTGCTATTGATTATCACTTTGTTCAGGAGAAAGTTGCTCTTGGTAATTTAGTTACTAGTGGATATTTTTATCAAACCATTGTCTGCAATCTCATTTCAGAATTTGCGAGACAAGCTTGGAGTCCATTCCATCATTCCCACCAACTTGAAAAAGGGTAAAGAAGCAGATAATTAGTATGGCAACATCCAATATGGCAACCTTGTATGTCTCATGTCTAAAAGGAAACACTAGTAGCTTGATTCAAATTCAAATTGCAACAGCTCTTTCCCAAAACATCTCCAACGACTAGTGAATATTTGTACCCTAATTTATAAATATTTTCTTTATTATTTGGCTGTAATCTTGGCTACCATTTGTAACCAAAATTCCTTTTTCCTACTTTTTTATATTCTTATTTTCTCTCTTGTGTATACTTGTATATATAGGAGAGGATTCTTCTCTATTTGGATTAAGGGAATGAAATTATATTTTTGCTCTTTTGAAATGATTCAAATATATTAATTAAATAATATTAATAAAATGAAAACTATAAACTAATTAAAAAGTTTTTAAAAAATGAGAATTCAACTCTTTAAATTTTAGTTCTATCCTTTTTTATAAATATGTAAAATATTACAAATATAGTTTAATAGTTTAGAGCTCAGTATTTGCATCGAATGCATAAAAAGTTTAACCTATTTTCTAAAAAACATTTTCCTTAATCTTTTTGTACTTATGGCCAAGAAATTTCTTTTTTTTTTTTTTTTTTGACCTGGCTCCAATACAATTAATTCTGAATCTGGAAAATTAAAATAATAGTATAATGCAAGTTTGCTTAGTCATTGAAAGTGAAAGCAATAATAATTAATAGCCAAACCATGATTATATGCAAAATGCTTATGTCAAATGATGTGGTGTAAAGCTTGGAATGTGAATAAAATAGAATAAAACATTGCGATAAGTGTATCCATAATCAACTTAATTTTATAAACAACTTTTCTTAATTATTAATTACGTGCTTTCCGCAAACAACCAATGTTAATTAATTTACTTTTCATTTATGTCTATGGTGATGGATATGCTTACAAGCTGACCCATCCCACTTGCATCCTCCTTAATTAATATTTAATATTTGGCCAATAGTTTCTCTTCTCTATTATCAAAAAAAAAAAAAAAAAAAAAAAATTTCTCTTCTCTGACATGAGCATGTTGTCAGAATACAGGCTTAAATTTTTAACAGGTGGCTACCTTCTAGTTGCTAGCGTTTCTTTTCTTCTTTTTGGTTTCTCTTCTAGCTTTGTTTTACCTTGTTATAAATAAATATTCTTTACCGTATGTGTCAAGAAATTGTTATTTTTTATTTTGAACATAATTTGGTGAACCATAATATTTTTGTTTAATTGAAGATATTTTGTAATGAAAGGTGTATTTAGTATTCGTTTCTCAAATCTAATTCGCGCTAGGTGTGAGCATCGGTGAATTTTGGTTTAATTAGATTGATATACAAAACTAAAGTGAAATAAAAGATATTAAAATATAACTAAGTTGAACCAAATAAGATTAAAACTCAAACTAAATTAAACTAAACTTTTTGGTTTGGTTAAATTTAGTATCTTTGAAACTATTATACTTTTTCCATTTTAGAATCACTGAAATTTTGTAATTTTTTTTATTATTTTTAATAATATTGACGAGTTTTATTATTATTAATTATTTATATTTAATTTTTTATTTTTTCTTATAAAACTAAGCAAACCAAATTCAAATATTTTTGGTTTGTATTATTTGGATATCACTTAATTCGGATAAAAACTCAAGTATTTAAAAAATGATATTATTAGTATGGTTTGAAATATTAATATCAAATCGACCAAATCAAGTAAAAAACACTCATATAAAATAATAGAAACTTGGTTTGATTTAGTTTAATTATATTCTTTATGGTAAAAAGTGAACTGAACCAAATATTGTTTCAGTTTTAAAAGATCAAATAGTGTTAATTCATGAATGAAATCGAACGAAATTCATTTCAATTATTATTATTATTATTATTATTTGTGTTAATCCCTATTTGGCTCCGATCTATTAAGACATAAATGAATGAAATGGAATAATATCAACCTTAAAATTATTCGAATATCTAATCATAAGCATTAAAATGAAGTTCAAATGATTTCTAAGTTAATTTTTTGCAACATTGTTGTTATAAGTAATAATCCCTATGCAACAGATACAGTCGGTCAATGGAACTCGAACAAGAATGAGTTTATATATATCACGACTTGAATATAAAATATTTTTTAAGTGAGACAGCGCTCTTCCATCAGATTGAACAGGTGTTGAAAAGATGATTCATTCTAAAATGCAAAACCAGGGTAGACTTTTAGAAATGTTTATTAGCAACAATTTTATGAACAATTAAGTGGCATGTTTAGTTAATACAACCAGCGATGCAAGAAAAGTCGTGTGATTTAGTTTCACACGGCACATGCATTTACTATTCCAAGTAATAGAAAAAGAAAGGCCACGGCGATCAATAGAATCAGTTGAAGATACCACAAGGATTCGTGTATACACAGATAATCAACACAGAAATTGTTTTTATATTCATAATTGAGATTCTTTCAATTTCGTATATACTCATTAACCCAGGAATGGTCAATGATCTCTATCAATGTATATATATGAGTTGTTGAACTATATATATAGCGTATCTAAAGTATGAAAAATCAGTTGGTTTTTATTAAAAAGAATGTCAAATGAGTGTATATATATATATATAATAAACTATACAACATGCAATATTTTTAGAAATAGGTGACTTAAACTGATGAATTTTTTTATTTTTTTTAGAAAAATAAAATTTTCTTATATTGAAGCAGTTGGGTTGAACGTTAATATCTTCCAGGTGCTTTCTAACAGATTAACACCCAGATCAGTACAACGTGTGAAGGAGTTACTTCTAGATTTAACGCAAATGCAATCAAGATACCAAAAAAAAAAAAGAATTTTATATTGAGTATTTACTATTCGGTATTTTGTAAAATCTATCTAATCCGGATTTAATTTGGAAAGATGATGAAGGGTAACAAGATAAAAATTTACCTTATAAGTTTTAAAATAACTGCATATTTAAAATTGGAATCCAAAATTTCTAATTAAACTGGAAGAATTTCAAATCAATTTATCTACATTCTCTTCAATTTTTTTTTGAATTGACATGGTGAACAACACTTATTAAACCCTTCGGGTAATAAATTTCTATGAACGTAAACTACATTAATTTAAAAATAAAAATGAAAAAAGAAAAATCTGAATTGCCGATACCTACGTAACAAATGTTCTAATATAATATATGCGCTTCTAAAATCATCCAAAAAAAAAAACTTATCAACCGATTCAAACACTTTCATTTGAAGATAAATGAGTGAATAAAATATTCATTTAATAATATATTAGCTTTCTAAGTGTTGTTAAGGAAAAGCCACCGTTCAGGAAACCTGTAGCTAGGTGTCCAGATTCCATGAAAACAGGTGGAGAACCAATCGTATTGGGTTCTTAAAATAATAATAAAAAAAAAATAGGAATAACCCATATTTTTAATGCACTTTTTATTTTTTTCTGAATTTATTTTCTACATTTTTATTTGTATGAATTAAATCTCAACACTTTTATTTTTTTATATATTGAATTTTTATATTTTTATTTTTTTATACATTGGGTTTTTAATTTAAAATTAATGTATTTTTATTTTGTCATACATTAGGTGCTTTTAAAATAAAAATATAAAAATTTAATGTATAAAAATAAAAATACAGAGAGTAAATTTAAAAAAGAAAAAATACAAAAAGAAAAATATGAGTTATTTTAAAAAAAAACTCAAACTTTACTATTTCTCCTTCTTTTTTTTTTACATCAATTTTCTTGTTAAATATGAAGTATGGTAAACTATCATTTTTAAAAGTTCAAATTTGAAAAGTAATTACAAAAATTTTAAGAAAATAAAAAAGTTGCCCCAATGGCATTTATAATTTATTGATATTGATATTTTGAACTTAAAAGAGTGTTTAGTATAAACAAATTTTTAAGATTTTATAAAATTTATTTATAAATTTAAGTGAATATATTTAGTTTAAATAAAAAATTTTGTACAATTCATTTTAATTTTAATTTTTTA
The DNA here is from genome assembly GCA_947683625.1 of Mallotus nudiflorus. NCBI lineage: Eukaryota > Viridiplantae > Streptophyta > Magnoliopsida > Malpighiales > Euphorbiaceae > Mallotus > Mallotus nudiflorus. The sequence goes on along the minus strand of CANTUR010000275.1, from coordinate 3,446,624 downwards.
ACTTCGTAAAATTACTTATTACTGAACTAATTTTTTAGGATTTTAAAATAATTTTGTTAATAAAAATTTATTTATAAATAAATTTTATTTAAAAATAAAATAATTTTTATAGTAAAATAGAACCGAGCAAAGGATAAGAAAGAAAGCTCATAGATTCATCTTGTATGCTGAATTTAATATTCAATGAGTGACGCAAATGCTGGCGTAGGAAACCCTCTGTTGCATCAACTAAGCAAATGCAATGGCAAGCCACTGTTGTCTTGTTGAGCTGGCAGACGTGCATGAGTTTTGTTTTCACACATAAATCACAGACCTCATAAATTACATCTATCACGTTCTTCTTTTTTTACATCTTTCTTATTATTATTCTTCTTTCCTCACCATTACTCCAATCTCTAACTCAATATTAAATCCAACAATTGATTACCTTTTCTAGGAGGGCTAAAAGGCAATGGCGACCTCCAATTCTGAAGTGAAAATAAAGCTGCTTATTGACAACAATGGGGATAAATTGTTGAAACAGTTACCAAACTTTACTTATAATTTTAAATTAGTTATAAAATTTTAATTTATGACTTTTTGTCACTAAATTTTAGTTTTTATCTCAAATATAATTACTTTTAAAAATTTTAATCCATAAAATTATATAATATTATCATTTTAGTCTAAAAAATTATTTTCTTACAAATAAGTCCGTAAGTTCTAAAAATAAAAAAATAAAGTAAAACTATTTTTTTGTTTTCTCTATGCATTTCATTATAAACAGTTTTATTCATTATTTGTGTTTATTTGATACTAACAGTTTGAAAGTTTTAAGATAAAAATTTTAATTCATTTTACAGTTCGTATTAAAATTTTTTAGCTGATCTATTTCCAATCTTCTTCTGATCAAAGCAACTTGCTTGACTGCATTTTGGATAATTTCAAGTCCAGTTAACTCTCTTTCCCCAATCTCATCCTAACACAAAAGAGATCTACACTTTCTTCCATACAAAGCTTCATATGGTGCCATCTTAATATTGCTATAATAGTTGTTATTGTAAGCAAACTCCACCAGTGGCAGATGATCATCCCAACTAACTCCAAGATCCATTAAACACATTCTCAACATGTTTTTAAGTGTCTGGATCATCCTTTTAGATTGATCATCTGTCTGAGGGTGAAAAGCAGTATTGAAATCAAGCCTGGTGCTCATTGCTTCTTGCAATTTCTGCTAAAATTGAGAGGTAAACATTGAACCTCTATCAGATATAATAAAAACATGCACTCCGGAAGGGCATACAATATGCTTAGCCAACTTGGCTACAAAATAAGTAGCTTTAACTGGTAGGAAATGAGCTGATTTGGTTAACCTGTCCACTATCACCTAGATGGAATCGTATCTATCCTTTGAATGAGGTAATCCTGTCACAAAATCCATAGTAATTTTCTCCCATTTCCAGTCAGGGATTGGAAGAGGCTGAAGCTTTTAAGAAGGCTTCTAATGCTTAGCTTTCACCTACTGACAAATCAAGCATTTAGAGACAAAATCAACTACATCCTTTTTAATGCCGTCCCACCAGTACAGATCCTTAATGTTGTGACACATCTTAGTAACACCCGGATGTACACTATAAGCTGCAAAATGCACTTCTTGTAGGATCATTTCTCTCAAATTATCCATATTAGGAATACACAATCTTCTATTGATCCATAAAACACCATCATCATCAAGTGTAAATTCAATGAACTTTCCTTCACGAACCTTCTCCTCAAACTCTTCCAAAATAGGATCTCAACTTTGAGCTACCTTAATCCTATCCCTCAACATTGATCTGATTCTGAACTAAGCTAACAATTCTGCTAATGAGAAATTGATCCTAATTAATTATTGGAATGTAAACTCTTTGTTCAATTTCTCATTTATCTAACAAAGTCATAATATATTGATTATGTTATTCTTGGTGAATATTAACCTCTTCTTGTCCTACAATAAATAATTCTTATCTTAAAACTCTCAAATTGTTAATATTAAAACAATCAATTAAACACAAACAATGAATAAGACTGTTTATAATAGAAAACATAGAGAAAACAAATATATATATTTTTACTTTATTTTTAGAAACTATAGACTTATTTATAAGAAAATAATCTTTTAAAATCAAATGGTAATATTTAATAACTTTAAGGATTAAAATTTTTAAAAATGACTACGTTTGAAACAAAAACTAAAGTTTGGTGACTAAAAGGTTATAAATTAAAATTTTATAACCAAATTGAAATTACAACTATTGGCACAATTTACCCACAACAATGGACATAGAATCCTACTTGCAGAAGCGGGAAAAGAATTTGTAGATTTTCTTTTTAGCGTCAAGGCGTTGCCGCTGGGAGTCGTGGTTGAGCTCTAAACAAAGAATAAAATGGTGGGTTGCTTAGGAGATCTTTACAAGAGCATTGAAGCACTGAACGAGATGTACATACAACCAGTCAAGAATAAGGACTCCATTTTAAAGCCTAAAGCTCCAATTCTTGATATTGAAAGTACTCTTTCGCAATATAGCAACAGCACATATGATTCCATTGAACGAAAAGAATACCTATATTTAATAAAGAAAAAAATAATTTTTTGATAAATAAAAAATACTTTTTCATTCTATTAAAAATACCGATTGAAAGTAAATTTGCAGATGGAGTTTAATGAATATATATGTAAAAATTAATGAACCTACAGTAGATTCATTGATATTCACCTACAAGTTCATTAATTATCGATGAACATACAAATAAAAATCAATGCACTATGTAAAAAAAAAATGTTTGATATAAAAAAATTCATATTTTTTTATCTCATTTGTATAATGACTTTTGATCTATACTGTAATATGATCAGAGTTAATGGTATTACAATTGCCTTATAACCATTTAAATTGTAGAAAGAATCATGCAAGTAATTTTTTTTTTTACTGATATTCCTAATTACTAATTAAGAATTCTTTATCAATAAGAAAAAAGTGTGTAATGTAACTTAATTGACCAAAAAAAAAGTTCCGCCTACATAAGAATACCATCATTGGCTGCCAGACAATAGGTTAAGCTCTTAAGATCGATGAAAGTTTTATTCTAGGGAGATCCTGATAGGAATTTCAATTCCCCAGCTCTATAAGGGATTCCCTTGCCTGCTATATGTCTTTTAATTCTTCATCTCTCTCTCTCTCTCTCTCTCTCTCTCTCTCTCTATATATATATATAAATTGCAAATTGAACTCATTTTATCTAAAAGTTTACATTTGACTTGTTTTTTTTTTTTCCATTTGAACCTTAATCATTAAAAATTCAATTATATTGGAATTTCTTTAAAAAATTGCTGCAATTAAATCTATTAAATTTAACTTTAACATTAATCAATAAAAATTAGTTTGAATAATAATACAAATTTATGAAATTTTTAAATTTTAAAAATTATAATTTTATAGAAATATATTTTATTAATTTTTTAAAAATTTAAAAATAAAAACTACTATAAACCAAATAATTTTTAAAAGTTTTATAAATTTACAATCAAATAATATACATTTAAAGAAAAAAAGAATTAAAATTTTCTATTCACTCAATAATTTTTTAACAATTTTTTAATCTATAAAAATTTAAAATTTTTTAAAAAACTTATAACATTACTTTTAAAATATTAACTGAGTGTTGTTAATGGAAATAAATTAATTGAACTATTAATTAAATTTTAATAGTGTTAATATATGGGACAATCAAATGTGGATATATATATATATATATTAAATATTTTACTCTATTAATTAAAATTTAAAAGTAATGTTATAATTACCAATTCATCTGGTATAATTGAAGTAGATCATAAATAATTAAAATTGAATCCTGCTATTGCTACTGTATTTCATTTGATATTGGGATTTTCTCAAAAATAGGCATAATGTGAAATTTTTTTTATATAAAAAAACAACATAGTTGACTTTGTTTTCTTTTAAAACAACAGGGTTGACAAAATCATTTTTAAAAACATAGTAATTGTTCTCATGTACAAACAACTTAACAATAATATCATAACAACCATTATAAAAATAACTATAAATACAATTATCAACAACAATTTAAAATATTTTTTATTTTTTCTGGTTCTTCTCTGGTCATTGCTATTTTTTTGATTGTTGTTTGATTGTTATCAAATTGTTCTCGTTCTGAAGTTCTTTTTTTTTTTTTTTAATTTTTAATTTTTAATTTTTTATTAGTGTTGGCTTGTTATTGTTATTTTTATTTTAGGTTTTTTCTTATTGTTTTCTGTTGTTGTTTGGTCATATTATCGAGTTGTTGTCACTTTTTTTTATTTTTTTGTGAATTTATTTATTTAATAAAAACTACTAATAAAAAACCACCATAATTTCACAAAAACAACCATATTTATTAGTAAAAAAACATCATACATTTCATTTTTAAAAATTTTAACTCACTCATTTACTCAAAAATTTATAATATTTAAAAAAATCAAACAAATAAAAATAAAGTTAAAAAAGCAACTTAAAACAAATTAAAAAAATATTGACAACCTGAAAATAACTAAAAGTCAATAGAAAAAAAAATAGTAATAACACCCAACAATAATTTAACAACTACCAATTTGAATGGTTGGATTTGCCTAAATTTTACAAAAAGTAAACATAGCACAAAAATAATATGACAACAACCAAACAGTAACTAAAAAAACCAAAAACATCAACTAACAACCAACAATACCTAACAACAACCCTTCGGTAAAAAAAAATCAACAACAAACAACGTCAAAATAACCTTATAAACAAACTTTCAATAACCAAAAAAAATCACAAAACAACAAAAACCGACTTAAAAAAAAGAATAGCAATAACAACAACATTAACAAAATAAAAAAGACTGAAGAAGGGAACCTAACAATCACCCAAGTATAGCACCTACTTGTTGACATCTGGGTTTTAACCCATCCAAAATCAAAAAATTCCAATGATGAAAATTTAAAATGATGAGCCTACAAAAGTAATGACCCCAAAAACAATTCTAACCCAATTTCCTCTTCAAGTGGGCTTTTGATTCAAAAAATGTTTTTTTTAAAAAAAAAATTTGGCTGTTAGTATTTGTAGGTGACATGAAAGAAAAAAGGGAGAGATTTTTGGAAAGTTGGGAGAAAGATAGAGGGAAGTTGGACAGAAGTGAGGAAAAGTTAGAGAAAGGGGAGGAGAAATTAGAGAGAAGAGGGAGAAAAAGAGGAAAGGGGTTAAAAAGAAAAGAAAAGAAAAGAAAAGTAAAAGAAGGGAGAAGAACTGGATAAAAATCTATGGAGAGTTTTTATAAGAAAAATGAATTGGGAATAGGATTTTGGGGAGGATAGAAGAAAACTTTTACAAAAAAAAAGAATTTTTTGTTTTGTATTTTTTTAAGAATAAAATTCAGAGAAAAAGAGAGAAAATTTAAAGGAAATATTTTTTTATGATATTCAAAGAAGGGTTACACCTCTTATATATATACATAGGAATCCTAATCACAACCTAATTAGGAATATAATAACATCCTAAATAGAATAGAACTTTATTCCTAATTGTATACAAATATTTACTTCCTAATATATACAATAAAAATATTTACTTCCTCAACACTTTCCCTCAAGTTGGTGAATGTATGTCAATCATTCCCAACTTGCCAAGTGAGTTGTAGAATGTTTTTTCGGATATATCCTTTGTAAGGATGTCAGCTAGTTGAGTCTGAGATGAAATATATGAAAGATTAATTGTCCCTTGGTTCAGATGATCTTTTATGAAATGTCTATCAACCTCTACATGCTTAGTTCATTCATGTTGAACCGGATTGTTTGCAATTGCTATAGCTGCCTTGTTATCATAATGTAACAATATAGGCTTCAGATGTTTTAATCCCAAATTCTGAACAATTCGCCTTACCCAAAGCAACTCACATACTCCATGAGTCATTCCTTTAAACTAAGCTTCAACGCTTAACCTTGCTACAACTTTCTGCTTCTTGCTTCTCCAAGTGACTAAATTATTTCCAACAAATGTAAAGTACCTGGATGTTGATTTTTGATCAATCCGATCTCCAGCCCAATCAGCATCAGTGTAGCCAGTAATTTTATAATCCTTATTCCTCCCAAAGAATAACCCTTTACCCGGAGAAGACTTTAGATATCTTAATATTCGGTATATTGTATTCATATGTTCTTTACTCGGAGAATGCATGAACTGACTCATAACACTTACTGCATAAACAATGTCTGGTTAAGTATAAGATAGGTAAATCAACCTTCCCACCAACCTTTGATACTGATCTTTATCAGTTGGAACTTGATCTTCTAGGACTGAAAGTCCATGGTTGACTTCAATGGGAGTCTCGACTGGCTTACAATCAAGCATCCCTGTCTCTGTTAGTAGGTCCATTACGTACTTTCATTGGCAAGAGAAATTCCTTAAGCCGATCTTGCAACTTTAATTCCTAAAAAATACTTCAAGTTACCTAAATCCTTAAGTTCAAACTTAGATGCTAACTGTCTTTACAAGATTTTTTTCTCACTCGGATCATTTTCAGTGACCACCATATCATCAACATATACAATAAGTGCGGTGACTTTACCTAACTTCTATTTGATGAATAGTATGTGATCAACATCACTTTGCTTATATCCAAGCTTCCTCAAGAAGATGGAGAGTCGTCCAAACCATGCGCGAGGTGATTATTTGAGTCCATACAATGCTCTCTTTAGTTTGCATACTCGATTAGTATATTTAGTTTCGGGGGGTGGATACATATATACTTTTTCATTTATGGTTCCATTCAAAAATGCATTCTTTACATCAAATTGTCGTAGAGGCCAGTCCATATTGGCAGCTAAGGAAATAAGGACTTGGATGATGTTCATTTTTGCTACTGGGTCAAAAGTATCTTCATAGTCAATTCCATACTTCTAAGTATACCCCTTTGCTACCAACCGAGCTTTATATCAATTTATGCTTCCATCTGGATTGAGTTTGATAGTGAATATCCACCTGCACCCCACCATTTTCTTTCTTTCTGGAAGAAGAACAAGATCCCACGTTTGGTTCTTTTACAATGCCTCCATTTCATCATTCATAGTTTTCTTCCAATCTGAATCATCTAAGGCTTCCTACACATTACTCAGAATAGATATAGTAGACAATTGATTTACAGTAAGTGCATGTGAGTTAGACAAATGGTTGGTTAATATGAAATTATTGATAGGGTATTTAGCTTTGGTATGAAGGTCTGGATCATATTATTTTTTTGGAACCCTTCTATTGATCCTAAAAGGATAACGAGGCTTAGTATTTGGAATTAAATGAGACAAATTTACCTTATTATGCACCGCATCCGGTGTTTCTTCAACTTCTGGTATGGGTTGGGAAGATGTACTATATTGATTACTCAGATTACTCAGATTTTCTTCGATGATCTGTCTGGGTAAAATGCTCGTACTTAAAACATCAGATGTTTTTTCGGGTAAGATGCTCGTACTCAGAACACCAGATGTCTATCCAGGTGAGATGCTCAGAACATTCAGAACATTTGGGAGACTTTAATTCAGAACACTCAAAATGCTATCTTCAAGCTCAAAGAAGTTCAGATTTTTCTCCCCCTGAAAAGAGCACTTGGAGTGGGAGAAGAACAGACAATTTTCATAAAATCGAACATCCCGAGTGACATACATATTTTTTGTATTCGGATCATAACACCGATATCCTTTTTGTAAATCTGCATAACCAACAAAGATACACCAGATAGCTCGAGGGTCTAATTTGTCGAGTGTCTGATGAACGTATGTCGAGCATCTAAAGACTCGGGGTTCGAGATTATTGAAAGGTAGAGATATGACAAGTTCTTGAAGTTTCTAAAGAGGAGTTTTAAAATTGAGTACTCGTGATGGTGTCCGGTTTATGAGGTACGCAGCGGATCGAACAACTTCTCCCCAATATTCTCGAGGAACATTCATGTCAAACAGTGATGCTCGGACAACTTCTAATAACTATTGGTTCTTCTGTTCGGCTATACCATTCTGTTGAGGAGTGCCGGCACAAGATGTTTGGTGGCGAATGCCCTTCTTGTGGTAAAAATCATTGAGAATTGAGTTAACATACTCCCCACCATTATCAGACTGCAAGACTTAGATTTTACTCTGGCATTATGTAGCCACCATGTTGTATAGGTCCTAAAACTTGGAGCACACATCTTTTTTATTAGAAAGTAGTGATACCCAGGTCATCCGAGTACATTCATCAATAAACGTTATAAAATATCGAGCACCAGATAGAGTAGGAATCTAAGCAAGTCCCCATACATCATAATGAATGGTCATAAATGGAATTGAATTTTTATTATAACTCAGTACATAAGAAATTCAGTGGCCTTTTGTCAATTCACAAACATCACACTTAAATTCCAAGTCCGTGGTATGTAAAAATAAATTCAATTTTATTTGTTTAAGATAATGAAAAGAGAGGTGCCCAAGACGACGATACCACAAGATTACTTGGTCTTTACTTGAGCAACTTCTACCAACCCTATTAACTTGACTTGACTTCCATTTTGAATCATCATGCAACTCAAAATAATATAACTTTCCACATTTAACACCAGAGCCAAGAATCCGATGCGTTGCAATGTCCTAAAATACACAATACTTAGGCTAAAATTTGACAGTATAATTCAAGGTTTTAGTGATTTGACTAACATATAGTAGATTACAAGAAAGAGATGGAACAACAAGAATAATATCTAAATTAAAAGAGTCAAATTTAGATATTGATCCATCATGAGTGACTGGTGCTATGCCTCCATTAGCAGTTAGAATATTTTGTTGGGTTGATGGACGGATAGATGTAAGATGGTGAGTGGAGTTTGTCATATGCTCAGTAGCACCTGTATTAATAATCCATGTATTCTTTCGAGTAAGATTTATCATACCTGAAGTGGTATTAAGATCACCACTTGGTTTAGTAGAGGTAGTAATTGCAGCCTTGCCGAGCTTCTTACGATGCTTTTTATTGAAATCCCACCATTCCGGATATCCTATAATTTCATAGCACCATACCTTGGAGTGTCTAACTTCACTACAATGAGTACATGTGTATGTGATGGGCTTACTCGATATTTTTCCTTTGAACTAGGGATGAGTTTGAGCTGCTATAAGTACAGAATGGTCTAGCAATATCTTCGACTCTTCCATCGTATTTTGCTGGTTGTGATCTCGCTGGACAGATGCATAACTAGACTCGAGATCAAAAGGTGGATCCTTCTGGAGTATTTCACTCCGAGCATTATTAAATTTAGAATCAAGCTTGGCTAGGAAAATATGTGTTCGAAGCCGGGTAATATGTTTATGGAGTAATACTACTCCATTAACATCCTCCCCTTGTGCATATGTTTGGGCATGAATTTCCTGAAATATTCCAATCAGTTCATTATAGTATGAAGGCTTACCATTCTGACATGTAGTGAATGATTTCCAGTTCAATTTAAATAACTAAGTTTCGTCCGATCCATCATAGAAGGTTTTAGAGATAACATCCTATATTTCCTTTGCTGTTGGAAGACGGATGAATCTCTGCATCAATGTCGGACTCATGGAGTCAATCAACAAACTTTTTACTTGATTATTATTAGGGAGCGAAATTTCCAACACTTTATCTCCTGCTGGTGGCTTAGGCGTAGTGCCATTAAGAAAGCCAGATTTATTTCTAGCTCCAATTTGCATCTCTATGATCTGTGACCATAGAGTATAGTTCATATCATCAAGAATAATTCTTGTGGGAAAGGGAGAATTATCTTGAAGGGTTTGAATAAAATTAGGTGTTCCATGGGATACAATGGATGTGTTTTCGGTGGTCATGATTTTAAAGATTCAAAGGATTCAAGAGAAAAAAAAATACGATTTGCAAGAATTCAATAAAAAATTTGATTTCAATGGGTATGCTCTGATACCATAAAGAATAAAATTCAGAGAAGAATAAAATTTAGAGAAAAAGAGAGAAAATTCAAAGGAAATATTTTTCCATGATATTCAAAGAAGGGTTACACCTCTTATATATACACACAGGAATCCTAATCATAACCTAATTAGGAATAGAATAACATCCTAAATAGAATAGAACTTTATTCCTAATTGTATATAAATATTTACTTCCTAATATATACAATAAAAATATTTACTTCCTCAACATTTTTGAATTGGCAATTGGTCAATATCAACAAATTCTCAAGGGAAAATGTCCAATTTACACTCTGGATTTGTGCCCTAAGAGCACTTTGACACTATGAGTTTTTTTTTTTCTCAATTGGAACTTCACGTTTGAAAAGTAAAGCATATTTGAACTATACTGATTACAATCAAATCCTATGATTTTTTTTAGTACAATTAAGTCCTATAAAATAATAAAAACCTCATTTTAATAGATACTAATAAATTAAATTGACTATTTTTTTAGAAATATATATATAACCTAATTATTAAATTTTAGAAGTTTTTCAACCTATAAAATAATTTTTCTTAAATTATTAAAATTTTTAAAATCAAGTGATATAAATTTCAAAAAAATGACCAAATTTATTCGTTAACATAGATAGTGAATTGATTATTGACCTAAAATTTAATTTTGATAGTTGAATAAAAAAATTTATTTATCAATTATTGTGTAGTTTTAAAAATTATTGTGTAAATTTAAAAGTTTAAACTAATAAATAAAATTTAAAAAAATTTATTCAACCATTAAAATTAAATTTTAGGTCAATTATCAATTTGATATTAACATTAACGAATAAATTTGGTCATTTTTGAATTTATATAACTTAATTTTATAATTTTTAAAAATATAAGAAAAATGTAAATAAAAATATTTTATAGGTTGAAAAACTTTTAAAATTTAATAATTAGGTTCTATATATATCTCTAAAAAAATTATCACTTTAATTTGTTAGTATCCATTAAAGTTAGTTTTTTATTAGTTTATACGACTTAATTGTACTAAAAAAAGTATTAGAATTTCATTGTAATTAGTAAAAGTCAAATATACTCTACTTTTCAAACGTTAAGTCTCGATTGGGAAAAAAAACCAAAATACCAATGTGGGATTAAGGCACAAATCTGAGGTGTAAATTGTACCTTTTCCCAATTCTCAATAACACAATCTGTGATGGGTGCTATTATTTTGGAAGTGAGCTCAAGTGGTGATCTGTGAGGCACTCATATTTTCTTTACTAGTTTTAAATTTTTTATACTTCTCTTTGTTATTTATTTAAAAGATAAATACAAATAAATATATTGTGGTTCAAGCATTTTAGCATAAGGACTATGTGGTTTCTTTTGTGACATTTTTATTACACTGTGATTCTAAATTAATAGCACTTATATGACAAAATTTATTACAACTCATGATTTCTCTCACTTCTAGCATCTAAAAAAAATTAAATTCTCATAATTTTAACATAAATTTAGCAATAGTGCCATTGTTCATAGTGTTTAAAATCTTTTTCTAAAAAATAAAAATATGTAAATTTTTTTTTATTTTTTGTTTTATTTAACCATGATTAAGCTTATTTTTTCTTCCTCTATCAAATTGTATTAAATTTTTAATTTTTAGATGCTTGAGGTGAAAAAAATGAGAAGTTGTAACAAAATTTGTTATTTAAGTACTATAAATACTTAAGTACTATAAATATGAAACCACATGATATTGAAATGTCACAATAAAAAATCACAAGCCCTCAATGCTAAAATGCTTAAATCACAGAGTATTTATTTATACTTATCCCATTATGTAATTGATAAAAAATCATAAAAATTAAAATATAGGTTTAATAATTAGTCTCCAGAACTCTTGGGCTTGGTATCCTGCAATCCACGAATAGAAGGTAAGGTGAGAGGTGGGGAGAGTCCTCACGAACACTCCGATGCCTAAGTTAGAGAACAAAAGTAGGGAGAATGCAAGATAGCTAAAGTATGTGAGAGTGAGATGTCCATTTGTGAGGGGTGTAGGGCTCTATATATAGTAATACTCAAACCTGGGAAGAGTCAGATTCCGTGTGGGATAGTGAATTATAATCTTGGTAAGAGTGTTCCTTCTGTGCTTAGGACTCCACTTTGAGGTAGTCCCCATTCGAGACGGATCTGCCTTCTTGCTAATCCAAGTGTCCTTATTTAGGGGGTAAGGAGCCCTTAACTAGGCAAGAATATACTAGATGGTATCAAGAGTCCCCCCTGGGGTATTCGGATATTTATGTCCGTCGTGTTTGGGTAGGATGCTGATGCTTTCTCATAAAGGGTATAGTACAGTATTAGAGGCGAGTGAGCTGAGGTGGCCAGCCTCAGTCACAATGAGAGTATAGCTCGATACCGAGTATCGGGATGGTCGTTGCTGAATTGTAATTTGTAGAGCTTGGATATTCACCAAGTGCGTATGAGCACAATAATAGATTAACCCATCCATTTGGAAATTATATGACAAAACCAGTCATCACTGGATTTTTGATGCTCGGTCCATTGACGTGAGGCTTTATGAGCTCGGAACCTCAGTACTATAGAAGTGACGTGAGGGTTCCAGCTTTAGTTACTAGACTTAGATGCTTAGTTTATGGACGCGAGGCTTACATGCTCGAAACCTCAGTACTACAGAAGCGACTTGAGGGTGCCAGCTTCAGTCACTGGACTTAGATGTGCGAGACTTAGATGCTCGGTTCATGGATGCGAGGCTTACATTCTTGGAACCTCAGTACTACAGAAGCGACCTGAGGGTGCCAACTTCAATCACTAGACTTAGATACACAAGACTTAGATGGTCGGATACCCGAAATGGGCTGAAAATGTTGGTTGGATGCATTCCGAGTAGCTTGATAAAGCAGCCTAGTTGAAATGTGGGCAGGCCGACATGTGGTGGTGTCGCTTCAACTCCTAGGGATTCATAGTTGAAATTGTGTGAGTGATGCATCATTTCGTATGTCGGTAAACAAAGCATTTTTGCCGCCGTTGTCATGACTCCTCGTCTAATGGGCTTTTTTATCCTTAAAAGGCCTCTAATGGCCTAGGGAGGAACATAGCAATAACGAGGGTAGTTAATGGCGTGCTTCCAAATCCTTCTGTGTCTTTATAGATACTACTACACTTGTCAACTGGAGTATTTTGCTTCTTTGTTTTTTCGTTGTTCTTGCCTTCACTGCATTGATATCGCCTCTACTGTTTTCATTTCTATTTGTCGTAATTATTGCTTGTGATGACTAGGTGATCTTTTTGTTTTTCTTCTTCTTCTTTTTCCTCATTTTTGCTATTGTGTATTTCCCTTCTTCACTATAGCCCCAAGGGAAGAAGTTAGTTCTGACCTTTTTATCTCAAATGTAGATAGTGAGTTACTAGGGTGGTATTGGAGGTAGTTCTGTATCCCCACTGATTTCGCCCTTCACACCGTAGATAGGAAGTTTAGGGCCCATACTCCCTTGTTAGGGCTAAGTAAATTAGTAGTGTATTTTGACCAATTAGAAGGGGGTTTGAAATTTCCTCTAGATCCCTTTGTGAAGGAATTTCTGAATAGAAATAACATAGCGCCCGGTCATCTTCATTTGAATAGCTATAGGATACTAACCAGGTTCATCCAACTGATGTATGAAGAGGAGAAAGAACCCGATTTAGATGTTTTTCAATATCTGTACAAGCTGACTAGAAAGAAGGGAGAGCTGATGTTCTCCCTGTCGACTGTACCTAACCATACCCTTTTTATAAAGCTTCCGGATCTCCACAAGAAGTGGAGACACTATTTTTTTATTGTAGAGCATCAGTCGGACTTCTTAGATGTCCGAAGGATATGGTCTGATGAGTGTCATAAGGTGACCCATCCTGCAAAACTTTTCGACCATAATACGGAGATGGTTTTACGGTTGCATCTCGATGGGCTTGCCGAAGCTCGATCGGCGGAGGTTGCATCCCGAAGGTACCTATGGAGAGTCTATCCAAGTCGTGTTCACTCCCCTGGTATGTCTATTTTACTTTGAGCTATATTTCTGACTTGCTTTATTTTTTACGACTGTAGATGGCTGACTTTTTTAATTTTACGAGTGGGATTTCATTAGTTGATGAGCCGGCTGCTTTGGGGGAGGTTCAGGCCTCTCCTTCCCATGAACTCGGAGTTCCTATGACACCTGAAGTGGTTCCTGCCGACCCCAAGGGCAAAGCAGCACTGGAAGTTGCACAGCCAGAATGGGTTAATCGAAGAAAGAGGCTGTTGATTGATCCGGAGTTGGATGCAGAGGGGATATATAAGGAGATTTACATTCAGCGCCCGCAGTTATCTGGGTGTTCGGATATGAGGGGCTGGATATTGAAGCGGATGAAGCCCCTGAGTATCTCCAACAACCAAGTGCAGGATCAGGACGCTGAATTGCTAAGGTTGCTCGGTGATATGCAATGTTAGTCCAATGAGGGCCCGGAGGGGTTACTTGACTCCATGATTGGCCAGTCATTAGAGCTAAGCTAGCTTCTGCCACTAATGTTGTTATCGTATGTGTTTCTTATTAAAGCTAACTTTTGGTTTTTGGAAAATGACTCAGGCCATGCTACTAGTGAAGGATTAGTACTTCTATATGAAGAGCCAATACAACTTAAAGGAAATAAAGGTGGGAACTATAGCCATCAATTTTGAGAAGAAGCTAAATGGCACAAATGCATCCCTGGAGCATTACCAGAGAAAATATATTGAGGCCAAGTCCAATGCTGAGGTGAATTAGAGGAAAGTTTCAGAGTTGGAACATAGCCAAGGCTAGCTGACGGGGAGGATCAAAGAGTAAGATCTTCAAATCGTTGAGCTCCAGGGAAGACTGGCAGAGCTTGAGAAATCCTGAGCGAATGATAAAAAGTCATACCAAGGCATGGTAGGAGGGTTTCTCAAAGTTTATCGGGTTGAGTGTAAGAAGATCCTACTTTCTCAAGACTCGAGATTAGATCTGGGGGCGTTGGATCGAATAATGCCAGTAGACCTTGCCAGACTTGCTACAGAGGAAGATGCCCAATGAAAGGCCAGTTCTGACTCTGTGAGGGAGACTGTAGAGGCTGTTATTGGTACTAGGTCTGTAGCGCATCCAGAGACTGTGGATGGGGTTTCCCCCTCTTTTTTCAGGCCTGGGGGTCTAGGTATACATATAGTAGAGTAGATATGTATATGGTTTTTGTTATTTCTTTTATAACCGATTACATGTAAGGGAATTTTATGAATGAAGAGAGATTTTATTGAATCATATGTTGAATTATTGATAGTATTTTTTGAGAGAGTCAGAGTTCCAAAATCGTGGTAGTTCTTTACATCCTCTTTCTCTTAGTTTGTATGCTCCCTTGGTTGTGCTTGCTGAGATTTGGTATGGACCTTCCTAGTTTGGACCTAACTTGCTAGTTCCTGAGCTTCCTTTTCCAACATCTGCTCTTCTGAGTACCTAGTCTCCCAACTTGAATTATTTTGGGTGATGCCATTGACGATCGTATCGTGTCACCTTTTGCCGATATGCTTCAGCTATGGTTGCAGCTTGTTATGTCCATTATTCTAGCAGATCTAGGAATATCCGAGCGTCAACATTGTTGATGGTGTGATCGAGATTCTGGCTTACCCGGTAACTTGGTGAACCAATTTCCACCGGTATTACCGCATCCATGCCATAAGTCAACCTAAATGGTACCTCACCGGTGGATGATCGAGGTGTGGTTCTGTAGGCCTAGATGACGTTGTTGAGTTCTTTGACCCAATTTCCCTTTTTCTTGTCAAGTCTCTTCTTTAATCCTTGCATGAGAATTCTGTTGGTGACTTTCGTTTGTCCGTTTATCTGCGGGTGGGCTATTGAGGTAAAGTGCAGCTTTATACTAAGGTCTGAGTAGAAACCTCTAAATTTATTATTATTAAACTATTTATCATTGTTCGTAATTAAAGTGTAGGGGATGCCGAACCTGCAAATGATCTTCTTCCAGAAGAAGTGTTGTATCCGGGCTTCTATAATGGTTGGGACTACTTTTACTTCTACCCACTTAGTGAAATGGTCAATAGCCACAATTAAAAACTTTTTCTGTGAGGCAAAGGGAGGGAAAGGACCAAGGATGTCCATCCCCCCATATAGTGAATGGCCAAGGGATGCCGATGGGATGTTGGGGCTGAGAAGACTTGTGATTGAGTCAAGCATAGTATTGGCACTGAGGACATGCTTGCATTAGCTACTGGGCATCTTTGGATATGGTGGGCCAATAATACCCTTGGAGTAGTGCCTTTCAAGTGAGCAAATAGTGAGATTCATGTGCTCCATAAATTCCTTCATGGATTTCTCAGAGTATATGATTCCCTTCCTCTGGTGAAGCGCACTCAGACCATGGGTGTGAAAGGGATTTTCGGTAGAGCTCCCTTTGATGGATGGAATAGTAGGCTGCCTTGGTCCTGAGCTTTCGAGCTTGCAGCTTGTCTTCTAGGAGTGTTCCATACTCCAGATATTGGATTATCAGTCGCATCCATTCTGAGACTACTTGTGTCTACAAAACTTTGGGGTCTTCTGTGCTGGGACTGGTTAGCGATTTGATGAAATTCATATCCCGGAATGCTTGATTATTTTTAGTTACGGATTTAGCCAGGAAGTCGGCCTCACTATTTTCTTCCCTGGGAATCTGGATGATCTCCTATCGCCCTCCGTCCTGTTTGATGTGTTGCAAGAGTCGCCTGGCTTTGTCTACGTACTTGGCAATGCAAGTGTCTTTAACTTGGAATGTTCCACTGACTTGGTTCACTACCAGTTGGGAGTCCGAGTATATGAAGAGGTGTTCAACCCTAACTTCAGTGGCAAACTTCAAACCCATAATAAGTGCTTCATACTCGGCTGCATTGTTGGTGGCGTTGTACTCGATACGGACCGCGTATCGGATGTGAACATTGTGTGGTCCTCTGAGGATTATTCTGTCACTGGAACCTTGAGCTGAGGATGCTCTGTCAACATAGAGCTTCCATTCCGGTGCTTTGGTCAAGGCTATGTCTTTTAGAGCCATTTCTTACATGAAATCTGCTAATGCTTGGGCTTTCATCTGCTGCCGGGGCTCATAGTCGATTTTGAATTCACCGAGTAATACCGACCACTGTACTAGCTTGCTCAAGGTCTCCGATCTTTGTAGGATCTTTTACAGTGGGAAATGAGACCAGACAATGATATGGTGGGCCTAGAAGTAATGCCGAAGCTTTCTAGAGGCGTGGACCACAACCATGGCTAACTTGTCCAACATAGGATACCAAATTTTAAGTCCTTAAAGCATCTTACTGATGCAATAAATAGGGCTTTGCTGGCTTCCTTCTTCTTTTACCAATACTGAAGTGATGCATTCTTGTCCAATAGAAAGGTACAAATATAAGGTCTCATTTGGGACGGGCCAGCTAAGTAGGGGTAGTGAGGTTAAGAATCTTTTAATGTCTTCGAATGCTGCCTGGCAGTCAACGGACCACTGAAACTTCATGGGATTTTTTAGTGCTTAGAACAATGGTAGACACCGCCTAGCTGAGCAAGAAATGAAATGCCCTAACGCGGTGATTCTACCGTTTAACTTTTGTACCTCATGGATGTTCTTCAATGCTTCCATATTGAGTATGGCTTCCATCTTTTCTAGATTGGCCTCAATGCCCCAGTGAGATATCATGAATCCAAGGAATTTGCCTACTTGGACTCTAAAGATGCATTTTTCAGGATTCAATTTGATTTTAGATTTGCTCAATAGCTGGAGAACTTGATTTACATTTGTTGGGTACTATTTTAGATGTTTGCTTTTTATGATAATGTCATCCACGTATACCTCTATGCTTGTTCCAATATGGTCTTGGAGGACTTGGTTCATCATTCTTTGATACGTGGCCCCGATGTTTTTTAATCCGAAGGGCATCACCTTGTAATAGTACAATCCTTCGTGGCTGATGAAGGACGTTTTCTCTTGATCCTCTTACTTCATCGGAATCTGGTGATAAACACTTGTCGTATCGATGAAGCTGTATAATCCGTGACCAGCGGTGGAGTCAACAAGCTGGTCAATCATGGGCAACAGGTAGCTATACTTAGGGTATGCTCGATTAAGGTCAATATAGTTTACACACATTTTGTACTTCCCGTTTACTTTTCTGACGAGTACCACGTTGGCTACCCATTCCGGGTGAGTAACTTCTTTAATAAACCCAACTACTAATAGCTTTGTTGTTTCTTCAGTAATTATTCTCTACCTTTCGTAGGCAAAAGTTCTTTTTTTTTGTGCTACTTGGCTTGGCTAACAGTTTGATGTTTAGGCAGTGATAGGCAACTTATGGGGTCCATGCCGATGATCTTGGATGCCTGTGAAGCGAAATCCTCCAAGTGTCTGCTAAGAATTTCCCTTATTTCTTCTCTGATATTCCGGTTGAGTGCATTGCCAATTTTTATGGTCTTTCCTTCCGTGATCGTGTCTTCTACTGGTTGTAGATCGATGCCTTGCTTCTCAACTTCTCATGCCTCTAAAGGAAAAGCCTCTACATGAGGCTTCATGGCCATCTGGTAACACTGTTTGGCCATATGTTGATCTCCCCAAATGGTAAGGGTTCCATTCTTAACTGGAACTTTCATGGTTAAGGGCTGGATGCTGGTGATCGCATCTGCCTCATAGAGTGCCGACCGTCCTATAATCCCATTATAGGCCAGCGGTATATCCTGTTAGTGATATGCACTAGGTCAATCATTTGATTATGCATTGGCTTTCTTATTTTATTAATAAAGAGGTATTTCATTATCATTTGATTTTATGATAATTATATGAATAGTTAATTCTTACTAAGGCCATCAAGTGTGTGATTTGATAGTAAAACCCTTAGATTAAAATAAGAGTTCTAATCTAATTATCCCTAGCCATTTATTCATTATATAAATATTAAAGTATTAAGGCTAGTATGATATTTGACTGATAATTATGTTTTACTAATCATGAATATGAGATATTAAGGTCAACTCATAGGTACATAATGAGAGATCATGTACTGGATTGACCCACCATGAGAATACTGCATAGAAATTGTCATAAGTATTTCTCATCATAGTAATTTTATTTCGGTCCTTTGACCTTGAAATCATCAATGGATTTCTACATAGCTATTTTATGTTTTGACACATTCTAACATTATCTTTAACCGGATGATTAAATAGATGTTGTTGGATATAAAATTAGTTATATGAGGAAGTGGTGAGTGATTAAGAAGGAATTTATCCTTCATTAATATGAGAAAGATATCTATGGGCCCCTTGATGAGATAAACTGAAGGAAAATGGCATGGCCATGCTGATATGAATTGATAAAGAGTTATCATTTTCAGTTTACTTGGAATCAAGTTAAAATATTGAACTATATAAGGATGACCATTCTATGCCTTATGTTCAATTAAGATATCATGTGATAAAAGGATGATAAAATTCACTGTAATTAGGTTATGTTGAATTATTGACTTCACATGACTTGGGTAGTCATAATGTCCTTACTAGAGGCCACTTATGACTTGTAGGCCTAAATAGAGATTTAGGCCACTGCTAATGTTATGTGAACTACAGGGTCACACACTTAGAACAAGCCCAAAATGATTATGGGTTAATAAGCCCAAAATAAACTCTATGGAAATAAATAATTAAAGTGTTTTATTTATTTATTTATTTATTTATTTTATTTAAGATAAATGTTATTTTAAATAAATAAATAAGATATTATTTTTGATTTGTTTTTTAAAAAAAATCAAAATGTACTAAATGGAAATTACCAAAAAGGTTTTGGTAGGTGAAACCCTAATTTGAGTCTATAACTATGTTATATTCCTCTAGGGTTTAATAAGTGTTGTTTTTCCTTGCCTCCAAAACAGTTTTCTCTCTTCTTAGAAAACAAACATAGAGTTTTTCTTTTGTTCTTGATTTGTGAGATAATCAAGAAGGTTTCATAGCACACACTCCAATTCATTTTGTGAAGGGTTGTTCATGTGGATACCTATAGAGGACGCATCCTTTTGGAGACATCTAAATCTGAACAACCAAAGTAACAAGCTCGAGGTAAGGTGTCACCGGTGTGACCTCCTCTCATCCTTCCAAAAATCTTGCCTCTTCTATGTCTTGGTGAGATTCTTGAAACCTAGATTTAATCAAGTAGTCGAATTACATGGATCCGGGTTTGGGAATGTGATAAATTTTAATTTTTTCGCTGCGTTTGTATCATGAAATCCCAACATATCCACCATGTTAAATACAGCCTGAATGACTTTTGTCTCCTCATCATCTTAGTTTCCAAATTCTAGGTTCAGTTCGATAATCCCCATCGGTTGTACGATTCCACCATAAAAACTTATGATGGGGTTATGGATGGCTTTCAAGTTGGTGACGGAGCCACCCATTGCTTTGTATGCATTCCATGATAATAAGTTGATAGCACTTCCATTATCCACCAGTAGCCTTTTTACCCGATACTTATTTATGCATGCAGTTATTACCAGGGCATCACAATAGGGGGGTATACATGCGAGTCATCTTCCGAATTGAACACAATATCGCTTCTCCCGGGTACTGATTTTTATCCTCTACTATGCTTTAATCTCTTCTCAATATTTTCTCCCCCTATGATCATGTTGATCATTCCAATTGGCTCCCTCTAAGTTTTGTTTGCTTCGGGCCTGTCCTGCTCCTAGTTTTTAGAGGTTTCGCTTCTCCTCGATGTGTCTGTGAAATTATTGAGCTTTCCCCTTTGCACCAGTCTTTCTATGGTGTTCTTCAGCTCTCTGTAGCCCTCCGTGTCATGCCAGTATTCCCGATGGTACTTGCAATATTGTCCTCTATCCCGGGTAAATCTCCGGCTTGGGCTAATTCTCTTGGCTGGGTGATCCCAGACTCTATTTTGCCTGACCCACATGAGGATTTTGGATCGAGAGGTGTTCAAGGGTGTAATCTGTCTGCTTCCCTATCAAATCTCTCTACTGGATTTTTGAAATTCATTTTTGGGAAGCTTGCTCGTGTATGTTTTGGTCGTTCATCCTTGTACGATGGCCTATCTTCCTCCCGTCGCATCCTTCTGTCTTCGTCCATTTTTATCATCCAGACCGCCATCGCCATTACTTCTGCAAAGGTACTCATTCTTTAGTCAATTACTTTTTCTTTCTTTAGCTTGTTGAGTCTAGTGCCATTTTTCAAAGCTTCTATGGTGGCTTCATTAACAAAATGCTTAATCTGCATGGTTGTTTTAATGAAACGATTAAGGTAACTTTATAAAGATTCATCAACTCTTACCGGCACATCTGAAGATTGTTGATGTTTTTAGCTGGGGGAATATTGGTGATGAATCTAATACAAAATTATTTCGCTAGATCCTTAAAAGAAGTGACGAAATTCTCCGAGAGTTGATGAAACCACTTTTGAGCATTCTTTATGAGTATGCTTGGAAAGACTCTGCACATGATTCCATCATTTACATTTTGGAGCAGCATTTTTGTTCGGAACACTAATATATTTCTAATGGGGTCTCCTGTCCCATCATTACTAATCAAGTGTGCGTGGATTCTGAACTTACTAGGGATCTCCGTCTGAATTATTCTGCTGATAAATGGAGTTCTGTTGTCCATAACACATTCTTCTTCCTTTCTATGTTTGGTCCGAGCTTTGCATATTGCTTCTAACCTTTTGAGCTAATTTTGAATCATCAAGAGCTGGAATGGTTGAACTGCACTCCCCTTCTGGTGCTTTAACCCCTTCCCCATGCTTGTCCTTGGGGCCCTGCCGAGGTGTTGTGTTATCATCATTTTGAGCCGACTCAGAGCGCCCACTCTGTATTCATAACATTTAGCTATTGTTGCATTAAAGCTATCTGCGCTTGAATATTTTTTATTATGGCTTCCCTGCCAGTTTAATCGAGGCTGAGTGTTTGGTTTACAGTGTTTAAATTTGGAGTGGTTATTGCTGGTGTTTCTGGTAGACTTGGAAAGGTATAAAGGTATTGATCGATGGTGTTGTAGCGAAGCGTAATACGAGAGGCCTATGCCCAAGGATGGGTATCTCGAAGTGTTGTCAAGGAGTGAAGGTATATGTCCGGATAAGGCTCAAGCATGCTGTAAGGTAGGTGGAAGCACTATTGCTGGGAGAGGGTCTAAGAGGTCAGTCGAAAGGATAGGTGTAGAAGGGTTGGTGCCGAATTCAGGAGTCAGGGCTGGTGGTGGGCTAGAAGTCATAGTGAAGATGTCTTTAGCTTAGCAAGTAAATGAATGGCTTTTTCCCAAGGAGTTCCCATAGATGGCGCCACTTGATAATTAGTCTTTGGAACTTTTGGACTTGGTATCCTGCAATCCACGAACAGAAGGCGAGGTGAGAGGTAGGGAGAGTCCCCACGAACACTTTGATGCCTAAGTTAGAGAACATAAGTAGGGAGAATGCAAGATAGCTAAAGTATGTAAGAGTGAGATGTCCCTTTGTGAGGGGTGTAGGGCTCTATATATAGTAATACTCAAACCTGGGAGGAGTCAGATTCCGTGTGGGATAGTGAATCATAATCTTGGTAGGATAGTGTTCCTTTTGTGCTTAGGACTCCACTTTGAGGTAGTCCCCATTCCGGACGAATCTACCTTCTTACTAATCCAAGTGTCCCTATTTAGGGGGTAAGAAGCCCTAACTAGGCGAAAACATAGTAGATGATATCAAGGTTAAAGCACCAATAATGCTTCGAAGCTCATATTGGTGCTTGGTCTTTTTTTCCTCCTTTGTTTAATTTTTTTTATTTCATTAGCTTTTTGCTTCTTTATTCTTATTTATTTTTATTTGTATTTTATTTTTCTTTTTTAATTTAATTTAATTTGTTTATTTATTATTTTCATTTAATTTATTCTCCCTTTATTTTATTTTTGTTTTATATTATATTTTATAATTATTATTTTGTTCTTTGATTTTGCATCATTTATATTGTATTTTCCATTTTATTTCTATTTCATTTAGTCAAGTATATTTTATTGTATTATGAGTTTATGTTCTTTCTTATTCATATTTTATTTATGCCATTGTGGATTCATATTTATTTATGTCATTGGCTTGCTTTTGTTTCGAGTTATTAAGTTTGTTTCTATTTATTAATTTTATGCAACACATTATTAATTTTTGTTTTTACTTTTCTATTTATTAATAGTGAAATTGCATGAAAATAGGCTAATTAATAAACATGGATCTAAATGTAAAATCTAAAAATTTTATGCAGAAAATTGTGTATTTTCATGTAAATAAAGAAATAAATATGTAATTAAAAATTATCAAACACGAACACAAGTAGAGGCTAACCATAGGGTTGAATGAACATTGCAAATTTCATACTCAGTTTTCGAACCTAGTCTTTGAAGATGGGATCTAGTTGCTATAAAGTAGTCTTTGAAGATGGGATCTAGTTGCTATAAAGTGTGTACTGTGTTTCATTTAGGTGGTGACTCCCAACTTTGGTTTATGTTTCATAACTCATGTTGTATTCCCTAGTGGGCCTCCAACACATAGAGTTGTAGTTGCCAAACATCTGGATGCGTGTTGAACCCTATGGCCAACACTACCCATTACAATTTTGATGATTTGTGGTATAATCGGTTTCCAGTAGATAAAAAATAAAAAAAAAAAAAGATGGAAAAGTGGGGGGTTTTATAAGATTTGAAATGACAATTCAATTGAAAAATCTATGTTAGCTCTATTTTAAAAAAGATATGCAAACAATTTTGTTTAACACATCAATTTTACAAATCATATAATATTTAGTGTTGGATTTAGGGGAAGAATGAAAGAAACCAAAAGATAAAGAAGAATAAGGAGAAAATATGAGAAAATAGAAAGAAGAGATGAAGAAGCCAACAACAACATAAAAATAAAAACAAGAAGTTAAAAACATGTTTCTATAAAAAGACAAAAGATTAGTATTAAAAAAATAATATGGTGATTTTTAAAAACTCTAATAAAAAAAGAGACTTTTTTAGAAATTTATAGAAAAACAAAAAACTTTTCAAAAATACAAGACATAGAGAAACTTTACCAAAATATAAAAAGTTGGTAAAATCTTTTCAAAAATTATGATTTTTTTTTCCTTCGTCTTTCTTTTTCTTCTACTTCTTCTTCCTCTCTTTACTCTTTATTTTTTCTTTTCTTTTTTGCATTAGATCCCATCACCTACGCCTAATCCATATTAAAAAAAAAGATCTAGTGGATTGATTCAACAACATCAATTATTTCTTTGATTTTTTTTTGTGTTAAATCTCATCACTAAAAAAAAAAAAATTCAGACCATTTTTGGTGGACAAGAAATAAAGTCTGCCTCATGACATAATATAAGTAGCTCCCACTTCTTATTTTATTGTGGCTTTTGTTGTTGTTGTTGTTTTTTTTTTTTTTCCAATTTTGAACTTGATTTTTTGTAGTGGTTTGTTATGGTTGTTTTTGTTGTAGTTTGAGTTATTTTTTTCAATTTTTTTTCTTGGTTTATTCTTTGTAGTGGTTCGTTATGATTATTTATTGTTTTAATCTAATTTTTTAAATTATTTTCTCGGTTTATTTTCAGTTTTTTTTAAACTTTTAAAAAGACCAAAAACAACAACAAAAATAACTTTTTTAAAAAATATATTCATAAAAATATTTAGATAGAAATTGTTTATAATTTTTTTTAAAAGTAAGTTTGGTTTAAATGACATGTTGTAGAATTCATTTGTAATTTTAAATTTTTAAATTTATGGAATTGATTATAACTAAAATCAAATTCTAATAAAATAGTTTAAATTTCCAAATGAATTCCATAATTTTTGTTTTTACTTTACTATTAATTAATAGTGAAATTCCATGAAAATAGGCTAATTAATAAACTTCAATCTAAATGTAAAATCAAAAAAAGTTATGGAGGAAATTACAAATTTGCATGTAAATAAATAAATAAATAATTATGTAATTAAAAATTATAAAACACGAAACACAAATGGAGGCTAACCGCAAGGTTGGATAGAAATTTCATAATTTCATACCCAGTTTTGAAACCTAATCTTTGAAGACGGTTGTTAGGGATGCTCTGTGGGATCTAATTGTTATAAAATGTGTACGGTGTTTCATCCAGGTGGCGACTTCCAACTCTGGTCTAGGTTTCATAGCTCACATTGTATTCCCTAATTGGCCTTGAGAACACAAAGTCGTGGTTGGTAAATACTTAGGTGTGTGCTGAACCCTACGACTTGCACTACCTATTACCCTTTTTGATGATTTGTGATATAATCGATTTCCAACAGATAAAAATAAAAAAAAATTAAAAAAGTGGAGTTTTATAAGATTTGAAATGAAAATTCAATTGAAAAATATGTGGGTTAGCAATATTTTAATAAAGATATGAAAATTTTTTGTTTAACACATCAATTTTACAAATCTTATAATGGTTGGTATTGGATTTGAGGGAAAAATGAAAGAAACCAAAAGATAAAGAAGAATGAGGAAAAAAGATGAGAAAATATAAAGAAGAAAAGGAAGAGATGAAGAGACCAAGAACAAAAAAAAAAAAAAAAAACAAGAAGTTAAAAAGGTATTCTATAAAAAGACAGAAGATTAGAATTAAAAAAAAAATAACGTGGTGAATTTTAAAAACTCTTATTAAAAAAAGGGACTTTTTAAGAAATATATAGAAAAACAAAAAACTTTTCAAAAATATAAGACGCAGAGAAATTTTTATAAAAATACAAAAACATAGTAAAATCTTTTAAAAAATATGTTATTTTTTCCTTTTTTTTTCCCACTACTTCTTCTTCTTCTTCCTCCTCTCTTTACCTTTTAATTTTATTTTCGTTTTTACGTTAAATCCCATCACCCATGCCTAATCCATATTCAAAAAAAAAAAAAATCTAGATCTGGTGGATTGATTCAACAACATCAACTGTTTCTAGGAGTTTTTTTCCCTTGAGTTAAATCTCATTACTATACTAAAAAAAGAAGGAAATCTAGACCATATTTGGTGGATGACAAATAAAGTCTACCTTATGACATAATATAAGCTACTCCACTTCTTATTTTTGTTGTTATTTTTTTTATGGTTATTTGTTGTTGTTGTTTTTTTTTTTTTTCAGTTTTTTGAACTTTATTTTTTTGTAGTGGTTTGTTATGATTATTTTTGTGGTTGTTTTAGTTATTTTTTCAATTTTTTATTCTTTATTCTTGGTTTATTTTAATTTTTTGAACTTGATTCTTTATAGTGGTTTGTTATGGTCATTTTTATTGTTTTTACTTTTTTCACTTTTTTTTCTTGGTTCATTTTTAGTGTTTTTGAGCTTTTTTTTTTTAATCAAAAAGACCAAAAACAACAAGAAAAATAACTTTTTAAAAAAAATATATTCATAAAAATATTTAGATAGAAATTGTTTACAAGTATGTTTGGTTTAAATGATATGTTGTACAATTCATTTGTAATTTTATATTTTTAAATTTGTGGAATTGATTATAATTAAATCAAATTCTAACAAAATAGTTTGAATTTCAAATGAATTCCATAATTTTAAAGTCTATTTTTAAATGACTAAAATACCCTTCATTATTCTTATTTTCATAAATATCTTTCTATTTTAAAAGGGTATATTTTAACCAAAATTAAAAATTAACTTAATTTCAAGATTTATACTAAACATAATAAAACAAAATATGAAATGAGTTCTATAAAGTATTCATTTGAACCAAATACACTTCACAAAATTTTGTGAAATTCATTTGTAATTTGAAATTATGTGTGTTTGGTTTAAATGGCATGTTGTAGAATTCATTTATAATTGTATTTTTTTTAATTTGTATAATTGATTATAACTAGATCAAATTATAACAAAATGATTAGAATTTCCAAATGAATTCCATAATTTTGATGTCTATTTTTTAAATGAATAAAATACCCCTCATTATTTTTATTTTAATTTTTTTTCTATATAAAAGGGTATATTTTAACCAAAATTAAAAATTAACTTAATTCTAAATTTATAACAAATACAATATGAACAAAATATGAAATGAGTTCTATAAACTATTCATTTCAATCAAACACAATTCATTAATAAAAATTCATTTGAAAATAAAATAAATTGTTTGGTGGAATGTAAATTTTAATAATGATCTGTTTGGATCTAAATTGAAAACTTTAAGGAAACCTATAAATGTTATAACTCAAAGTGCATGCATAATTACTTAAATCAATTAATTTAATTAATTAACTTAATTAATTGTATAGTTATAGAAGACAAAATTGAAAAGAAGTGGGAACATTGAGAAACAATTATTAGGTGGATGTTAAAGGAGTTTCCTACAACAAATGGGGTATCCAACACCAACATTAATCATCAACTGAAATCTCAAAACTCTAACGATGGAGAATATGTTTCAATAACAACTAACTTAGTTTCTTTTTTTTTTTAATTCACTATTGATTTCTTATTTCACATATACTACTTTTCTAACTAGTTCTTTTGTCTTTTTAATGAAAACTACACCTTTATTTTGTATTACTAATTTTATGTACTAAACGTAGCTGTTTCACCCATAATTACTTTAAGAACTAGTAGTTTTTAAGTCCTTTAAGCTACATTAAATTGTCTAATTAGAAGTAATTGATCTTTGTTGGTGTACCTCACACACTTATCACACTTAATAATTCATTATTAAAAGGGCTAGAGGAAACATATCTTTAGCATGCTAGGTTAAACCTTACTAAAAATGCCATGAACCGGAAGTTATATGGAAAAGGATAATACTGTGTCCTAATACTAAGAGGAGGCACTTACAACAGTAGAGCTAGAAGGCTTTATTCCTTATATGGTGCATAATTTTGAGAAACAGATTTAACACCAAGTGATATAAAGTTTTCAACTCCCAACAGGTCCTGGTTTTGGGAAACATTTGAATTAGAGGTTACAAATGATTTTAAAAAGATTCATGAGAGTTTCCTTTAAGAACAAAAGAATGCACATTTTTAATTCTTGAAGGTTCAGTCCAAATTCATAGAGCCATAGAAGGAGTCATAGTTAAAGCTCTTGAAATTTATAGTAAAAACTTTAAAGGGAAGTTAGAAAGTACTTTCTCAGAAATTGGATCATTATCTTTAACAAATTGTTAGCATGATCCTATAAAAATTTCTAAGAGTGCAAGTATAGAGACTCCTCTAAAGGCCAACAAACAACCTAAGAGACTTGGCGGTAATCATTACTGAAGGCAAGTGACTATCACTAGCCTATTCATATTAACCTAGAGGAAAAAGAAAAATATGCATCTTTTTGTAGGAGGGAGGAGATATATGCAATACCAAAATAGATACTTTAATAGCATGTTGACACTCCTTCTCCTTTATCATATTTATACTAATACGAATATATTTATACAACCTAACTTGTATGACTATGATGGTACCATATAGGGAAACTCGAGGGGCATGGCATTAGGAGGAGCTAGAGGGATCCAATAGTTCCCCCAACAGTATGTTCCTAGGAATTAAGTCCTAGTTGATGTGAATGATGTAAAAGATGTGGTGCATGAATTATATAGTCCTAGCCTAAGGCAAACTAGCTAACCATAGTTTCACAAACCATATTCTGAAGCAATATATCATGATAATCCATATCATAGGGGTTATAGGATTTTAAAGTTCTTTTTATTTTTTTAGAGAAGGATAATCTACACTAGATCATGTTTCTAAATTCACCATATAGTACGGTGAATTAGTAAATTATGAAAAGTTTTGCAATTTTAAGTTAAGATTATTTTCTAACTCATTAATTGGTTCAAAATTCACTTGGTATACAATGTTGTTAAGGAATTTTATGTTTACATTGCAGGAAATAAAGAGCTTTTCATACATAGATTTTTAAAATAGATTTAAAAGTTTGTGTGGTGGAACTGTTAAGTTTGACATAAAGATCTAGGGTGTTGATTTATTTATTGCACGGATCAAGAAAATGAGGAATCACTGTAACATCTTTATGTTAAAGACTAAATTTATGAAAATGGCTTAAAGGGGGTTGGAGATAGAGTCGTAAAAGAAGCTCTATGGAATGGAGTTTAAAAACTTTTGTGAACTCTTGACAAATGTAGCAATACATGAGGAACTCCTTGGTAAGGAAAACTAAAGAAGAAAAACAACCATGGGAACCTATTTTTAGGCGGTTCATGGTCCTAAAATTATTATATCATATCTCACTATCCATGGATCTTATGTTTGTCCTTTTCTTATAAAGAAGATTTATGATTTATGGAAGAAATCTAATGCCCCAAATACTTAACCATAGTACACATTTAAAGTGTCTAAAATTAAAGAGATCTTTGAATTTTCAATAAAAGAAAAGTTTGTTACTTTTCTTGAAAACTATAAAGCTTTAATAAAAGATGAACTAAATGGTATATACTATATTAAGTACCATAATTCCCATACCCATTCAACTAATAATTATTGGGCTTTTAGAAATGTAGTGTAAGACAAGATTAGCAATGTAGTCCTCAAATTCCTTGAGAAAATGGAAACAATATTGGTAAATGAGGATCCTTTTCCTTTAGGAGCTACTATCACCATAACTACTTTCAATCTGCATTCCCTTATCAATCACAAAGGGAGGGTTTATAAGGAGATGAAAAGAAAGAAAAAACTACTTTTAAAAAATGTATAGGTTTAGAAGTCAAAAACCCTAGAGAAAATAAATGGTTTCTCAAATAAAAAAGGTTCAAGTAGTTCCAAATAAGCATTTTCAAAAAAAGACTTTTAGATTTGTGGTTTCCCTTAGGTGGCTTCATGGAACCAATGACAAAGAGTTTAGTATAAGGAGTTTCCTCAACTTTTTACAAGGACATAAAAGAGGAGACTCTAAAGATAAAAATTCCTACAGAGGAGATCCAGGGTAGAGGAGGTAGTGAAAGAAAAGATATTTAAAGGGAATTTGGTGTGGAAAGTGATCCTACCTATTGGTGCTATAAATAGAGAATATGAAAAATGGTCTCTTAATTGTGAGAAACCTTTCAGAATTCATATATTTTTGGAGGGCAACACATGCTGCATATCAAGTTTGGATGGAAAATCACACAAGGAACATCAATAGGCAATATGTTTCCCACTATACGAGAAAGAATGGAATAATGAAAAGTTAAATTTATCAAAATTTAAAATCTTTTGTTCTCATAAACATATCTTCAAATTAGCATATAGATGTGTTTGGAAATTATTTAGTGCTTGCATGTGCTAGAGATGATTTTTAAATGAATAAAATTAAATGCGCCTAATTTCTAATCAAACTTTAAGTCCTTAAACTCCTTTATCACAATTCACCTAAATTCTAATGGATGTAATTTGAATAAGAAAAAAAAAACCAAGATTTTTTTGGTTAAAAAACAACCAAAACATAGCAAATTTTTCAAGAATTTGGTTGACTTTTTTTCTTTCAAAACCACAGTTTTAACAATTGTTTTACAAAAATATAGTGGTTGTTTTCATATACAAACAATAACTTGACAACAACTTAACAACTGCCACCACAAAACAACTATGAATACAATTACCAAAAGTAGTTAAATATATTTTTGATTTTTTTTATAGTTGTTGGATTGTTATTGCAAATTTTTTAATTTTTTTTATTGTTGTTGTTAGGTTGTTTTTGAGTTATTGTTGCTGTTTTTAATTTTTTTTTTTAGTTGTTGTCTTCTTGTTGTTTTGTTGTTGTTGGATTGTTATTTTTTTTAGTTGAATTTATTTATTTAGTCTAAAACCATAAAAGAAAACCATAATTTCAAAACAATTCTATATCAAATGTATACTTATATATAAATATATATACAAGAATTTGGAAGACAAGTTTTTGGATTTTTGGTTTGTTTGAAGAAAAATGTTAATGACATTGCAATGGAACTAGAAAACGAAAAGCGAAAAAGACATGCATTGACAACATAAGAATGACTGTTTTATTTTGAAAAGGAAAAGAGATGAAGGAGAAGAGGAAGAGGTTTGTGTAAACACTCAATTTCTGAGTAATCTGAGTTTGGATGTAATAAAAAATTTAATGATGAAAATTGACTATAAAATTATATTTACTAGATCTAATTTATTGATTTTGAACTAAATTGTAAATTATTTAAAATTTTTTTATTTATTTTAATTATTTAAAAAAAATTAAAAGAGAAATTTAAAAAAAAAAAGAAAAGGAAAAAAAAAGAAATTCGGCCAATTAGTTGGTTAAAAGAAAGAAAAAATAATAAGGGCTGAATGTGGCCCAAATTGGCCCAATTGGCCGAAGGTGGCCTATTCAATTCAGTCGAACGAATTTGTCACACAGGCAAATATTTTTTTCTTTTATTTTTTTTATTTAGTTGTTTTAATTTCATGATAATTCATAATAAACTACAGTTATCAAATTATTAGGATTAGATTTAGTTCTATTTTATTATTTTATTTTCCTTTTTAAATAAAGAAGATTTCACAGAGAAAAGGTAGATTCTTGACTTTTGCCCTAATTTTTTTGATTTTAACTGTGGGAAACTCTATATTTTTTAATTCTTTACCATAATTTTTCTGATTCTAGCCGTGAATCAAAGATATTGTTTTTTTCTTCACGTATTTTTTTTAGTTCTTTCCCATCAATTAGATTCAAACAAACCTAAAATTATAGACAATAAAAATTCATAAACTTTCATTAATGGAGATCACTTTCTGAGAAAAATTGATATTGCATCCATTAAATAATATTTTTCTACTTCTTTTACTCATTTCTATTTTTTATTTTTGTTTCATTATTTTATTCTATTTTTGTTTTGATTTTGTTATTGATTATTTACTGATTTTTTGTGTTTATTTTTATTTTTATGGGTGAGATTATATGAACACTGAACAAAATTGCAAAGAGAAGCTAAAGATAGAGAGGAACCTTAGGAAAAATTAATTTTTTATTCTCATAATTTATTACTTTCAATCGGTATTAATTAAATTCCAATCAGAAGTTTATTGGACATTTGCGCTACTTAATTTGGCTTTTTATTTTATTTTTTGGATAAATTACAATTTTCTCTTTGTGTTTTGATATATGACATTATTTCATTCCTGATATTTGAAAAAATTTATTCATTTTTTAATTTTTTAATTTTCATACTAATTCATCTTTGATAGAAATATCAATGAGTATTAAAATTAAAAAATTTAAGGATGAATAAATTTTTTTAAAATATTAAGGATAAAATAATGTAATTTACTAAAATAAAAGGAAAAATTGTAATTTAGCTTTATTTTTTTCGCTGCTTGTCATTAGCTTTTGGGTTTGTTTATTCATTATTTATGCTTGTTTGATTTTTTTTGTCTTATTTGCTTTATGAATACTTAGGTTTATTTGCTTTGTTGCTTTTGTTTTATCATTCCTTTTTTATTTATTTCTTCATTTTATTTTACTTTATTTTTTTAGTTTTGCTTTTTTTAATCCATATATTTTTTTAATATTTACATTCGTCCTTTATCATTTTTTTATTTTATTTTACTTTATTCTTTTCTATTTATTTATTTATTATTTTTATTTTATTTGATCTTGATTTAATTCAATTTTAGTTTTAATTTTTATTTTTTTAATTACTAATTTTTATTTATTTCTTTTTATATTTATAATTTTAGATGGGGTGACATGAATTCACTGTGAAGAATAAAGCCTATAGAGGCTTTTTGATAAAAGCTATGCAATCAAGATTAATTTTTTAGTTTGCATAGTTTTTCTTCTTATTTTGTATTTTTGGTGTCATTGTAATACCCCAATAGTGGGAATATAGTGAAACCTTTATTTTTCCTACCCTTTTAAAATCAATAATTAGTAAATTAGGTTCACTTAGTAAAGTATAATTAAAATCAATGATGATAGTAATTAATTAAATTGCATCTAAAAATTAGGTTAGAATCATTGTATATATGTTTTTATTGTGTTTATTTGCTATTTGAGCTTTTATTTTACTTTCTTTATTATTTTGGGCTTTGGGCCTCGTTTAGGTTTAAGTCACTATTAATAGGCCCATTAAAATTGATTTTTTTAGGTTTAATTAATTTTTAAAATAAATTAAGACCCATTTAGGTTAATTTAGACTTAACCTCATTTTTAGTTTAATTGAAATTGATTTAGACATAGCCTAGCCCATTTAAAGCATTTTTTAAAATTAATAGATTTAGGATCACTTCATTTAATTTAAAATTAATTAGAATTAGGCCCACTAATTCAATCACAATCCAATATTATTTCCTTTAAGATTTTGATAGACTTAGGTTCAATTTTTATAATAAAAAATAATAGACATAGGCTCGCTAATTAATTAAATGTAGGCCCACTGTAGGCAGTAGACTTTAGCGTGTGCTCAAGTGTTTGGTGACCACAATACTGTGTGGGCTCGAGGCCCACTTGAAAATATAAGATAGGTCTTAAGTTTAGTAGGAGATGGAGTCGCCACCCTGATGAAAGACGGGACACACTTATATGACAATTGGATTCCACGGAGGTTCCTAGAAGTCGTCATTAGAGAACGGGTTCAAAAACTGGGTATGAGCGTTTGAATGATCACTCAATCTTGTGGTTGGCCTCCGTTTGTGTTTTGTAAATTATTACCTTTAATTATTTAATTATTTATTTATTACCACACAGATTGTAATTGCTTTCAGATAATTACCAAATTTTATAATTAAATCCGAATTTTCACATTAATCTTTTTCATGCACATTGTCCCAAAATTTATCACAAACAAAATAAATAATCAATATTTACAACCATTCACTCAAAATCAAAAGGGGAAGGGATTAAAGATTACAATGTTTTTGGAGTGATAAAAGTATAATATACAAAAAACAAACCATACATATACTAAAAATAAATTAATAATAAACCAATTATACAAGCAAAAGTCCCTCAAAACCTATTAATCGAACGATTATTTGACGGCTAAAGGACACCAAACGGTCCTTACAACAAACAGAGGTTAATTCTTTTCCATAAATAACAACATTGTCCGATAGTCGACAATCAGCGCATAATACTCATAGAGAATGCAAATATAAGTCATAGAATGCTTTACAAAACATGTGAAGGCCTGTCCCAATCAGCAGGCTGAACAACTTTAATGTACAAGAAAAGTGAAGTGAGACTATGTGAAGGCCTATCAAAGTGGCAATCGCTTCAGGACAATGGGGTGATGCCTTTTTGAAAAGGAGATCACTCGATTAACAGACATGGACGACTCTCAAAATGATAAAAACTTATGTTTCAAGCAAATGTTGATTGAAATGAAGACACTAAACACATTCTTATGCTTAAGACTCAACTAATCATGCTAAATAATGGCAAATCATAGATACTGAACATAAGGAAAATACATAAAACAAACAATGAACTCCAGAACTATACTAACTAACAAAAGATCATGCAAGCTAATTGCTAAAACATAAGAAAGAAGTAAAGAGAGTTATTAGAAAATGAGCTTTTGATCCAAAATGATTGACCCTCAGAGATAAGTTAGACTTCCTTTGAATGCAAGCTTTTTTCCCTTCTTCCTCTAGAGAATGGCTTTGTTAGTTTAATTTCTTCCTCTTCTTTACTTAAAATATCCTCCCTTTCCCTCCTCTTAGTTTCAGAGCTTTTTTTTTTCTTTTCTTTTTTCAAGAATTGCTAAACCATACAAAAAAACCTCTCTTTTTTCTCTCTCCTTTTTTCCTTTTTATTCTTTCCCCTAGACCATCCCCTACTGGCCCTTTTCATCATTGTTTTTCATAGCTCTTCCCTTCCCTAAAAATTTTCTTTTTCTTCCTCTTAGAGACTTAATTTTAGTCGGGGTGGGCCCACTATCAACCACCATTATCACCTTTGCATTGAATGTAAAAGCAAGTGGCTGCCATAGAGGTGATTGCCTCTTGATAGAGGCGTTGCCTCTCTGACCTACCTTGCATCAGGCCTAGTAGGCCAAAGAGACTTGGGCTAGTTTTAAAGGGTTTTGGGCTTTTAGGCTCATTTTTAAGAGGATTCCAGTCTTTCCCTTTGCATTCAAACTTTGAGCTTTCTCATCATCAGGCTTGATTGCAAGTCAATTAAACCGAGCACCCATGGTCTGCCCCCAATTTATGGGCTGATCGAACTAGGTGTCTATAGTTTGCCCCTTAATTTTTTAAAAAATGAAACACATGCAAAGCAATTTTTCGAGAAAATCACATGCACAAAAAAAACAACAACATACCTGACTTCTAAGTTACACTCGAGAGATGAATTCTTCAATTTTTGAAGTGTGTATGTGATCCTCGAGTTTTCCTGGCCTGATCAGCCACTCATTAATATTTGATAGATTATGTGAAGACGATGATCTTCAAGTTTTTTTGGCCTAATTATCGCTCTACTAGAGACGTGACTCTTGGGTTTTCTTGACCCGTTCATTACTCAACTATGGATGTGATTCTTGGATTTTCCTAGTCCTTATCACTTTGTCTTCAAACATGATTCTTGAGTTTTCCTAGCTCGATCATCACTTAACTTTGACTTTGGTTCTGGAGTTTTCATAGCTCGATCACCACTCCTTTAAGGATACAGACTTTCAGGTTTTCTTGGCCTATTTGTCACTTAACCTTGACTTTATGGATACTGCCCAAACAATCATCTTGGTCTTCGACCTTCGGGGATACTACCCAAAAAGCCTTCTCTTGATTATGAGCTTTGGGGATACAACTCGAATAGCCTTTTTTATTTCCCAATCTTTGGGGATACAACCTGAACAACCCCTTTCTTGATCCCAAGCTTCGGGGATACAATATGAATAACCCTTTCTTGATCCTGAGCTTTGGGGATACAATACGAACAACCCTTCTTTTAATCTCGAGCTTATGGGATACAACCCAAACAACCCTTCTCTTGATCCCGAGCTTTGGAGATGCAGCCCGAACAACCCTTTCTTTACCGCAACACATTCTTCAGGGTTTTCCTAGCCCTAAAACATCACTTGATTAGAAACATCGATTAAAACTTCTACTTCCCAACCTTGATTCTCGAGATGCACTCAAAGAATCTCATAATCAATCATCATTTTATTTTTATTTTTTAAAAAGGACTTACCCTTCCATTGTCCTTATTATAAAAGCCTACTTTTCTTTTTTTTTTCTTTTCCTTTTTTTCTTTTCCACTTCCTATGCTTTCACTTCTTCAAATATGGACAATGAGAGAACACTACCTGTGCCCGAATGGGATCATGTTTTGCCTTTTGCTAACACCCAACAGAGTCTCAAATTGACCAGAGGAGATTTGATTCCTCTTCTAGTGGATCTAAGAACACATATTTGTTCATTGACGTCTAGAGAGGTTAGTACTCAATTTTTCCTACAAATCATATCGAGTTAGTGTTCATTTATCATTTAAGATTGAAAAACTGGGTTATTTAATTATTGCATTCATGGATTTAATAAAAAAATAAGAAATTGTCCACTGTCTGTGTTGTGCAGAGATGATCGGCTCTTCGATGAGGCGATCGCCTCACCAAAGAGGCAGTCACTTTTTAACAAGAGGTAATTGCTCTATTGACAACATGTAGGGGGCATCGCCTCTAATGCTGAGGTGATTACCACTGTGATGGGGCGATCGGCTCATTTATGAGGCATCATGCCTTATCAACAAGGCGAGTTAAATTCTTATTCTCTTTTATTCTTAGTTTTATCCTAGCAAATACACTACACTAATTCAACTTCCCTGATTTCCTCTATAGCATGATGCACAGACATTCAAAGGTGTTGGGAACTTCCACAGAGTTTAGGTCTTCTATAATGAACTAACTGAGGACCAAAAGCACCGAATTCAGGAGATTGGGTTTGAGGACTTCATCCTCTCACTTCCCACTGAGCAGGGTCGGACAGAGTACCAACAACTTCATGTGTTTATGGAGACGTAGTTCGATACAAGCCATACCTTCCACCTCCCATTTAGAGAGCTCACTTTAGATCCTGTCTCCTTTGCTGCCATTGTCGGGGATCCTATTTCTCTTTATACGAGCCTACACTGGTTGACTCTAGATAAGGCCATGTTCATTGAGTGCCTTCTGGGTATAATCCCAGACATGAAGTGAACTCATACCCTTAAGCTTGACTCGATGCAGAGCTTTTAAACTCCGGAGAGAGTTATGTCAATGGTCACTCCACGTGAGGTTAATTAGGTGGTACGGGCCTTTTTAGTCTATTTACTTGGCACCACCTTCTTTGTTGATACTGCTAGCTCTATAGACTTGATGTTCCTACTACCTCTCCGGGACCTGGACTAGGTGTCTACCTTCAACTGGGGTAGTTGGGCCCTTGCATACTTATACTGGAGCATGGATGAGGTGGTCCGCGAGGCCAAGAGATTCTGTGGCTTTTGGCACTCCATTCTGGTAAGCTATGACCCTTTTCTCCTTTTGACTTGTTTTGATATTTATTCATTGACATTGACTAACCATTTTTTTGATAGGTCTGGGCATTAAAGTTAGAGTTGCTCATCGATGTGCAGCGAGTGAGGGATCACCTTTTTGCCATCGACAAATGGGGTGGTAGCCGGGTTTTAAAATGACATTTTGCCCGGGTGTATATTCATAGGCAGCATTTAAACTCCTTAACACAGGATACAATACCTATAAAAAAATATATTTACATTTGTTAATAACTTGTATGAACTTAATCCATTTACCTACTAATGCTTCCACTTTTACAGATCCGGAATGACTTGTGAGGGTCTTAAGAATAGGTGGAACATTGAGATGACTCGGTCAAGACCTCTAGCTTAGAGGAGAGTACTTCTCTATAGACTAGGCTACCGAGTCTGGTACCTCAGCGAGCGGGTTATAAACTAGCCTGGGGGCATCAGAGTGAGACGCATCCCTTAGTCTCCTCCCAATAGCATACTTTGGGCATATGAGTTGGAGGGTGACAATCTTGCCTAGGCTATCACTAGTTCACCGATTGTAGATCACACAGTTTGGGTCAAGAGCTAGTATATGGAGTTTGTTTAAACTTTGCTTATGTTGACAATTCCTTTTGACATCACTTCTACCTTTTAGGTACATCTTTGTCTTTTTCCTGTTTATCTTTAGGATTATTGTATTCTCACATAATCTTTATTCCTACTTTTAGGCTGCGGCTGCTAAACTTACACCTCATGCTAAGCTTTAGGTGTGGGAGAGGGAGCCCCTGAGACGCTATCTCAATTTGAGCAGAGAGAGGACTTTAGCTACTGGTGAGCAGACAAGACCTCCTACCACCCCTAGCTCTCATTTCATTATTGGCAGTTTTATCCACATTCCTGACCCCTTAGCTTGCTGTTGGATCCCTCATAGAGAGTTATCTCATTAGTTCCTGACTTTAGACGAGGATTTCACCCTTGTATGTGCTCCCGGTGGTGCTACTTATGTGAGTTTGCTCTTAACCTATTTTTGCAATCATTCTTGACATGTTTATTAGTTCTAACACTCATTCAATGATGCATATTCCTTTAGAACAAGGCTTGTACATGTATCGGATGATAGAAGCCTAGAGGGACTACATGCTGGACATCACTTAACAGTGGAGGGTAAATACCTTTTTGTATCTATATATATGCATGCTTACATGATTCATTAACTTATGGTTTGCTTAAGTAGGATCATGATGAGGTTAGCAAGGTAAGGATTATTACCCTCAAGCGCTATATTTATGTGTTCCAGATTGACGAGGATGATGATGATGAGGATGGGAGCGGAGGTGATGCCGGAGGAGGAGACGACCCTGAGGGCACCGAGTCAGATTCTTGATAGGCTGGGGCCCATGAACTACTCTTTTGATTACCACTTTTTCATTTGTTTAACTTAGATGATGAAGACATATTTTTTCTGTCTTGGATGAACGTTTACAAAATTTGACTTTTTATTTCAATTAACTTCATTTTTTACATGCAATTTAGCTCCAATGATAGTATGAATGTACGTGTACTCTGCTAGGTTTTGATTTACACCACTGAGACTGCGTAACCATGCCAAAAGTCCGTTAGTTGCCACTTCTAGAGATGCGATTGTTTCATTACCTTTTATTGAAAAGGCGATCGCCTTTTGGCACTGAGGCAACACATTTGTGATGAGGTGATTGCCTCATTGCCAGGGTGATTCCTCTTTTTCACAAGGTCAACCTCCTTATTTTAGCCCCATTTTCAAAATTTCTTCCTCCATAACCTCTATTTTCTCTCTCTAAACACCCCTGGAAGCTTGAATTATGACTGAACGAAGCCTTAAATTGCTGGAATCAAATTTGAACAGCCTAGACAATGGATAATGGGCAAAATTAGAGCTTTTTTACCTCTTGGTCTTTAAATCATTACATGCTAGGAGAATCAATTTCCCTTTCCTTCATACTGTGGCTTAATTCTGGGATCCTAAAAAACATGTCTTTCGGTTCAATATAGTTGAAATATGCTCCATGCCAAAGGAGTTTGAAGCCATTCTTGGTTACCATATGGACTCCACTTGTCAACTTGCAGTTCCTAACCTTGCAATTCCAAACCCTTATTCCATTCAGTACTAGATGCCCCAGATGTTCAATCTTCTGCCTCGATCTTCCTCTCAATGTATTCTTAGCTTAGAAATCATACTAGATACCTTTCTTGAAACCCTCATGGGTACAGACAAGGGAGAAGTTCATTAGCCCTGGATGATGGCCCTCTATTCATATACCTAATTTTTGCTTGTTTCCCCTTTTAGAAATTGTGATTGGAAAACCCTTTCTATCCTCAATCAGGTAAAGGCAAGGCTTAACCCTTTTCCTCTCATCTTAGTAAAAATAATCATTGGACTAGATAACTTTACAGAAATAAGATGATTTTTTAGAAGTCCATTTCTATTAGAGGTAAATGCATCTGTATCGAATTCTCATTCACTTATCATTTTGTCATCGCATTCAACCATTTAACATCTTGTAAATGTGGCTCTATGAGAAATTGGGCTTGCACGAGCCTCCTCGAGATGTGAGGCATTATAGAGTCAAGCATTACTCGACCAAGAGCTTACATCCTGTACTAGAAAATGTTCATAGCTAGCTATTGACATTCCCCGACACCCTAATCCGTTGGATGTGTCCTTGGTTGAGATTGTAGCATATGACTATCTGATCTTACTATAATATCCTGGATTTTTAAATATTTTTAAACTGCATCAGGATATGCGGTGTTAATAATTTTAATAAATATATTTGATTATTTAATTAGTTTGTTAATTATTAAAGTTATTTTTAATTATTTTAAGTTTCTTATGTAAAATTTTTCCGAGAATTATATTTTTGGGAAAATTAAACCTAAATAAATATTTATTATTTATGTTAGTCCGTTTTATTAAATTGCATGTTATCATGCATGATTATACTTGTGTATTAACATATATACATATACAAGCATGTATATATATATAATCATCATTTTAGGGTTTATTATTATTATTTAATTACGTACTTATTGTATAGTTTTTTTATTATTAATATGTGATGTATATACATGTATATGTATATGTATATGTGTATGTTTGTTAACTTGTGGTGTGTAATTTTTCTAAATATAATAATAATATATTTTAATAACAAAATGTTAAAGTTATTATTATATATATATATATATATATATATATATATATATATATAACCTAACCTAATTTACCATCTATGCTATTCTCCCCTCACCCACCCACTAAACCCGACACCCTCCTCCCCACACCCACCATTTGTCGCTGCCGTCCCCTTATCGCCGGAGTGCGTCACCACCGTTCAGAAGCTTAGCCGCCCTTCTCTTCTTCCCCCGCGCTGGCCAAGACAACCACAACCAATTTTTGGCCGAAAATCAAGTTCTTCATCGTTCTTCCACCTCCGATCATCATTCTTCGTGATTCCGGTGTCCTTGAGCTCCTTAAGCTCCGTTGAACTCGATCCAAGCTTTGGTTTGAGCTCTAACATCTTCATTTTTGCTGTTTTCCAATTTTTCCATATCGACCATTATGACTTTTTTGATTTTTTTAGCTTTTCCCTTGAGATTCATGATAAGTGCCTTAACAAATGTTGTTCCCCTTAGCTCAATCTACATTTGGTAAATTTTGTGGAATTTTTGGGAATTATTTTGATTTTTGTGAATTTTTAATTATTTTATTAATATTTTCTAATTTTTCAAAATTAAATAATTAAATTATGAAATTGTGTTTTATGGTAATTTTAGGTGTTGATATGCATTTTAGAAATTTATTTTCAATTTTTGTGAATTTTATATAATTATTTTGAATTTATTTAGTTTATGTAATTTTTGAAAAATTAGGTTAATTATGTGTTTTATTGAAATTAATTAGTAAATTGAGTAAATTTATTGATATTATTGAGTTATATGTTGAGAAAATTAATTTTTAGTAATTATACTATTTTTGGTGAATTTTTGATTAATTTTAGGGAATTTACGTAACTAGGGGTATTTTGGTAATTTGACACTAAATTGGTTAAAAATGTAATTAAATTGATTTTACTAGTTAATTAAGGTATAAAAATGATTTCTACAAATTATTTAGTATTTTTAACTAATCAAAACTATTTTTCGTAAATTATTTTCAAATTATATATAATATACGATTTTTCTAAATAAATGGTTTTTATCGATTTTTAGTAAGTTTTAAGGTTAATTATGTAATGTGGATTTATAAAATGTATTTTGGTCAATATTTATGAATTTATTGAGAATTATTGATTTTTAATAATATTTTATTAAAATTAGGATTTTTGTGTATTTATCGGTTAAATAAATATTTTTAGTGTTTGAATATTTAAATTGTTATATTTTGAGTATTGAAGGGCATTTTTGGTATTTCTATAATTATTCTGTGAATTGTGGACCTTAGTCGGTGAAATGTAGTTTGGAGTCCAACTGAGGGGTTGTGAATTGTGTTTTTTCGAAGTGTATTTCCTTGCAGGACCAGCTCTACTCTTTGAGTAAAGAGATGTCCATTTTACAGGGGAGGTTCTACCGGATTTTTGATAGAGTTCTTGTGAAACATGATGTCCGGTCGAATTCTGATTCTAATTATGTGTTTAGTATTCTAGATCGAGTTTCTAGAAATTTCGATAGAATTATTCTGATTTCCTGTTATCATTTATTTGTTTAGTTGCACCGAGACCGAGGCCTAGTGGACCAGGCCCATCGGACCTGTCTCGAGGAGCACAATAATAGTGAGTTGTTATTTTATAAATATATGTTTTAGGGTGCATGTTTTAGAAATGTATGTTTTACTTGTATAAAATATGCATATATGGTTAATAATTACTTATGTTTATTTTGGTATATTTTCGGTGTATTATTGGTATATTTTAAACTATATGCATGTTTTATTATTAAATTATTCTTAAAATGTGTTTAGGTATATTTATGGTTTATTTCTAGTTTATTTTATAATTAAATTGAATTTATTTGATGTATATATACTAAAAATATACTTGGTTTATTTTTGGTATATTTCTAGTATATATATGGTTTATGTTGCTATTTTACTCAAATTCTTGCATCATTTATTTATGAATGTATGTTTTATATTTAAAATGAAGGATATCAATAGAAGATGCTACCTAGTGGGCAGCACTAGGACCGAGTACGTACCGGTACGTTGATAGCATTTAGGCTTCATTACTAACCTATTTTTGGATTATGATCGGATTGATTGATTTGATGTATGATGTGATTAGAGTATGATTGCTGGAGCTCGGTTAACCAAGTGTCTCGGGGCCGATCACACTGACAGTCAAACTGTTGGAGCTCGATTGACTTAGTGTCTCGGGGCCAGTCTATTGTCTAAATGGAATAAGTGAATATATTTGGAATAAGTGAGCTTGTATGGCTAGAGTGTTATCTAACACTGTTTGAGGTAGTGATTTTCTAGGGTTCTATTTGATCCTTCATAAATAGTGATTTTTAGTAAAAATATATAAAATGATTTTGCTGCATCTGTGTGTTTTTGCTTGTATATATATTTATTATATATACTATTGAATGTGTGCATTGTCATTTAGTTATGCATGTATATATATTATAGCAATTCACTTAGTGAGTTCTGACTTCCCTCCGTTGACTATTTTTCAGGAGAGTCATTATCTTCAGACCTTAGTAGCAGACCTTTACACCGGATTTCTTCCGCCCCGACTTTACTATGTAAACTGCTCACTTGACTTTATTTTATAATCTAGACACTTTAGTAGTTGTAGTCAGTTATGAGATTTATGTATTATGTTTGTATGAGATTTGTATTTTAAAGATTTGAACTGATATTTGTATTAAAAGATTATTTATATGAGATGGATTTGTATTGTTAAATCTATTGGCAGATTATTATTTTATTTTATTGATGAGATTTATTTCTGCTGCAAAATATTTTATTTATGTTATTATGATTATTGCATGTCTTTTTTTTTATTTTAAGGCTTGCTAAAGGTTCCGGATTAGAAAGAATGCCCGTTCCCTAACGCCGGTCATGGCCCCTGTTTTGGGTCGTGACACTTACACATACTATGTTCCAATCGCCAGCTTCCATTTTGGTACTTTTTATAATCTAGCCCATCTCTGTTGTCAATATGGTCATGAAGCAAAAGAAACATAGACTACAATGGAGATCAGACTATCGATGATCATTACAAAGTGTGGATTTACTTTCAATAAACAAAAAGATATGAATTCATTAGAAATAAAAGAATAAGGGAGTTACAAGCATTGAGTGCTCAGGGTGATCAATAAAAGAGGAGAAGACAAAATTAGCTCATTAAATTAAGTCATCATTTTCCTTGTCGTTAGATGGTGTTTCCTTTTTATTTAAACATTTTATAATAGACGATTTATGCAATGTTTAACAGTAATCAAAGCAATCTATTTCGTTTGACTTAAGCATAATATGCATATACATTTTACTTCTGATACATCTCATATTGTTAATTGTCTTGCCTTTGTAAGTTTTCTAACTAACCATTTTTTATCTCTCCCTATCCTTATGTCTTGTCCTTAACTTTTGCCTAGACCGCCCCTTTTTAAGATTTTTAATCTAGCAGGACTTTTAATTTTTTTCTTTGTCTCTAACTTTTGCCTAGATAGCCTCTTTATGAGGTTTTCTCCCTTGTGAGACTTTTTTATAGAAAGTATTTCTTAAGCTTGTCCAGGTTGATGGGCTCCCTGAACTCATTTCTTTCTATGTCAAATAAGATAGCAGCACCCTTAGAGAATAACTTCTTTCACCAAATATAGTCCTTCCCAATTCAGTTTGAATTTTCCTCGTGGATCGGTCATGTCTAGCTTTGTAAGCTTCAATACTAAATCCCTTTCTTTGATCTTTCCTAGCTTGATTTTCTTATTGTAAGCTCAAGATATCCTCTTCTGGTACAGCTGGGAATGGTATATAGCTTTCTCCCTCTTCTCGTCCAACAATGTCAATTGTGCCAATCTACTCTCCACCCACTGGTATTCAGGGATTTTGGATTTTAATAGAACCCTTAGCAACTTGATCTCGACCTCCAGTAGTAACACAACTTCACATCCATATACCAAGGAGTATGGAGTGACCCTCGTCAATGTTCTGGTAGTGGTTCGATACCCCCACAATGCAAACTATAAGTGTTTTGCCTAATCTTAGTAATTCTCCATCATCTTGGCCAGAATCTTCTCTACATTCTTATATGCAGCTCCCACTGCCCTATTCGCTTATGGCCTATATGGAGTCTTTTAATAGTATGACCATCTCAGCTAAAAAATGAACCCCATTATCAGTAATAATATGGTGTGGTAACTCATATTTGCATATTATGTTTTTCTCGATGAACCTCAACATTTGTTTCGAGCTGACAATAGCATTGGACTCAGCCTCAACCCATTTAGAGAAATAGTCTATGGTGACGATAATGTATCGATGGCCGTTAGATGCCCTCGACCTTATTTCTCT
This sequence comes from Mallotus nudiflorus, assembly GCA_947683625.1. NCBI lineage: Eukaryota > Viridiplantae > Streptophyta > Magnoliopsida > Malpighiales > Euphorbiaceae > Mallotus > Mallotus nudiflorus. Next base: position 3,401,633 of record CANTUR010000275.1, on the reverse strand, counting down.
TATGATATCAATTCCTCATATAGCGAAGGGCCATGGAGAGGCCATTCCTTAAAGTTCCATAGAAGGCAGATGATTGATATCTCCATAAGTTTGATAGTTATGGCACTTTTTTACGAATCTAACACAATCTGTTTCCATAGTTAGCCAAAAATAACCATGATGAGCTATCTTCTTTGAGAAGACTGTCTCTCATTCATATGTGGCCCACATACCTCTTCGTGGGCAGCTTTCATAAGCTTTCGGGATTCATCTTTATTAACACATCTTAAATGCACTCTAGTTGGCATTCTCTTGTACAACATCCCATTATAGCTAATGAACTATCGAGATAACATTTGCAGGGACATCCTTTCTTTTTTGTCTGCATCCTTGGGGAACTATCCTATTTCTAAGTGCTTCTGCAAGTCTTAAAACTAAGGCCTCTTAATAGTATCAATTGGCATGACCTTTATGTCCTCAAAGCAAGGAATTTAAGATTTTGCTAGAATCAGAGGCTTGACTTCTATATGTTTCTTATTTTCCCATATGGAAGCTAGGGTAGCTAGCGCATTAGCTATTTGGTTTCCTTTTCTCAGTAGATGGAAGAATTGGCATTGAGCAAATGATAATGAAACAGTAGCCAAATAATCTTAATGCGAACGTAGCCTATCTTCCTTTATCTCCTATTACTTAGAAGCTTTCTTTATAACTAACATAGAATCCTCATATACGGTAACATTTCCTACCCCCACACTGTGCAGTGCCTCTAAACAAAAATGCAGTCCTCGTATTTCGCTCGATTGTTCATTACCTCGAATTTGAGTCTTTTTGCCATTAGGATCATTTCTCCTTCTAGCATAATTAGGATTACACCAACATAAGCTCCCTTGCTGTTGATAGCTTCGTCAAAGTACATTTCCCATCCTTGTACCTTTATCACCCCTAAATGTTCATTGGGAAACTCCAACTCCTATTGTTGTTCATCATTTACTGGGCTTTAGGCCAGAAAATCTACTACCACTCTCCTTTTTACAACTTTCTTAGCTACATAGTCTATGTCGAATTTCATGATCAAAACTAACCATCTAGCCAATTTCCTTGTAAGAGACGGGGTTTACTGGAGGTACCTAAGGGGATTGTGTTTAGAAATTGCTTGTACTCTATAGGATCGAAAGTAGTGCCGAAGCTTTTTTATCGTCCAAATCACTGTTAGGCACGTTTTCTCTATAAGGTTGTAATTTATTTTGTACTGTAGGAGTTTCTTGCTCAAGTATTACATAGCATGCTCCATCTACCCTTTATTTTCTTGGGCCAAAATCACCCCTATTGCATCTTTCTTGATTGCCAAATACATGATCAAGGGCTTTCCTTGCTTTGGTAGTTGTAAAACTGGAGGGTTCATCAAATAATTCTTAATAGTCTCAAAAGCTTATTGACAATTTTCATTCCATGTCACTGGTTGATCTTTCTTTAGGAGCTTGAAGATCGATTCATAAACTGTAGTTAACTTAGCTATGAATATACTAATGTACTGCAGGTGCCTTATGAATCCTTTGACTTCTTTTTCATTCTTTGGTAGGGGTATTTCTTTAATTGCCTTAACCTTATCCAGAGTCACTTTTATCCCCTTCTGACTGATGATGTGTCCCAAAAGTTTCCTAAATATTACCCTAAAAACACACTTCTTTAGATTTAGTATGAGATTATACTTTTCTGCCCTTGCCAGAAACTTGTCTAGAGCTTCAAAGTGTCCTTCTCTAGTTATAAACTTCACCATCATATCATCCACATACACTTCTATTTCCTTGTGGATCATATCATGCAATAGATCAATCCATTCTCTAGTAAGTGGCTCCTACGTTCTTTAATCTGAAAGGCATCACTTGATAACAATAGATGCCCTATTTAGTAGTAAATGACGTCTTTAACTTGTCTATCACCACCATCATAATCTGGTATACCTTGAAAATCAATCCATGAAGGAGTACATCACACTAGAAGCTGCACTATCAACCAACATGTCAATGTGTGGCAATTGAAAATCATCTTTACGGTAAGCTTTGTTCAGATCTCGATAGTCCATGCACACTTTGACCCTTTTGTCTTTCTTAGGGACTGGGACTATATTTTCCAACCAGTGGGTGTCTTCCACTACCTCCAAGAACTTTGATATTAATTGGTTCTTGATATCTTCTTTAACTAGAAGAGCTTATTCAGGCCTCAGCCTCTTATGTTTCTGCTTTATCGGTGATGTGTGAGGATATATGGGCATTCTATACTTTGAGATCTCTCTTTCGATTCCAGGCATATCCTTATAGCTCCAAGCAAATACTTTTTGTCAATATTTCTTTCATTTTTCTCTCTCATTATGAGTTAAATCAGAAGCAAGCAATATATTTTTAGGATTTTCATTTGTGCCTAAATTAAATGATTCAGTTTGCGTGGAATTAATATTAAACATATGCATGAAATGATCATCACAAATAGAATAACCATTAGGAAACACATAACACAAATAAACAAAGTTAGACTTCATTACATTCATTTTTGAAATGAATAAATCATCAATTTTGGAATAAAGAAGCAAGAGAAACATCATAATCATCATAAAAAACATCTATGATGGAGTTGAGGACATAGGCTTTGAGATCCGAATCTTTGCTTTGATCATTAATGTCTTTCGGCTCTAGAGTAGCTTCATTTCTTTTAGACTCTTCTTTGGTCAGTACCAGTTCTTCCATGGGAACTTCTCTAGCAGTTTCTTTCTTAACATCATTCATAAATTCAGTAAAAATTTTAAACCCTGGAACTACTTCTATAATCATCAATAAAGGTTTAAGAGCTGCATCGTATGGATATCCGGTGCCTTCCCTCATAAAAATTTGCCATAAAGTCTTCTTCTTAGCCACAACCATTTCCTCTTTTCCCTTAAATCATTGCCAAATGTCCATCTCTTCTTCAGAATCATCAACCTCCTTAAATCCTACCCCATACTTCAGAATAGGTAGCTTGCATTCCATGAATTATGAAGGTCCACTTTGATCCTTTCCCAGTCCTATGCTTGGTATAAATTTCATGTTGCGTATTAAGTTTAGAACCCTTTTGTCTATCTTATCTTTATAGATTATGAATACCTCAAAACTCGGGCTTATGGAGATAGATCTCTATGGGAGCTAACTTTAGGGCAACCACGACAACTTCAGTGTTAGTGGAGATGGTGACAACCCTTCTTTCATGCGAAAGCTTGATTCTCTGATGAACAGTGGAGGGCATGCCACCCAAAGGATGAAACCACAGCGTTCCCAACAAGATAGCAAAGGTCACAGGGATGTTAATCACATGCAAATTGACCCAGGTTTCAATAGGTCCTATTTTGACCAAAGCCTTGAATGTCCCTTTAATAGGTCTCTTAGTGTTATCATAGGCCTTAATGACTACCTTAGAAGGCTTTAGGTCGGCCAAAGTCAACCCTAACTTTGGTAGGATCTTTAATGAACACACATTAATGGCAAAACCGTTGTCCACCATCACACAACAAGTCATCTTTCCTTTCACCTTGGCTTTGATGAATAGAGCCTTATGGTGATCCTTCCCCTCAAAGGGCAAATCATTATCAGAGAACATTATGGTGCCTTGGGGAGTTTCTATCAATGAACTGACCATTTTCTCTAGAGTGCAACATGTGGAGATCTTTTTTTAATCTAGAGCCAAAACTAGTGCTTCCCGGTGATCCCTAGAGTGCATAAGTAGTTCCTAAACACTAGCAACAATTTCTTTATTCTTCTTCACCTCTCTCCCTTTCTCTGAACTTTTTGTCTTTTCTGGTCCACACTTGGCATTTTTAGCTTCTTCCTTTTTCTCTTCAACCTTTGCCACAGATTGGCCTAACATGTTTTCCTCATTGTCTTATATATCAATTTGCCCCTCATCCTCATCATCGGAACTCCAAATGTCCAAGGCATGAACATGAAGTTCTATGGGTTGTTTGCTTGGGTTTGGGTCTTTAAGTTCAAGTTATAGTGGGCTATGGATAACATATATGAAAGAATTTAAGACTTGCTCTTCCGTTAACATAACATTGATCATCAGGATGGGTGGATTTGGTGGTGGCATGTTTTGGTAATTAGGCAAAGGGTTATTTTGAGTGTTTGTTTTTCTAGTTTCTGGGTCAGTGATTTTGCCTGCATCGATCAGGTCTTGGATTTTATATTTCAATTAGGCACAACTGTCAGTGTCATGTCCGATGGAATTTATAAAAAAGCTTTAGGTTGGCACTGGGTAAAGGTTATTGTGAGGGTAAGGGTCGTAGTAGGTTTGTCTCGATAAGTTTCTCAAGGACTTTAGATAAAGGCCATCCCAAATTTGAGAATCTTTAGGGTTGCCTAATAGCGCTAATTTATAGACTGTTGGTTGGTGGTTGAATGACATTGATATGGACGTTATTGCTTGAACTGGCTCCTTCTTTAGCCCTAGATCTCCCTCTAAAGAACCTTTGCTCTTGGGCTAAATTCAACTCTTTATGAACCCCAAATTTATACAACTCCTCAAAATTTTGGATCCCCAAGTCCCTCGACTTTCTAGATAATGTCGGGATGTATCCTTCTATTACCAAAACTAATTGATTTGACTCAGCAAGCCTATACCTCATTAGAGATAACTTCCCTTTCCAATGATTTAGATAGTAAGCAAAGGACTCATTAAACCTTTGCTTAGTGTTTTGTAAATCCCTCAGAGATACTTCCAATTGAATATTGAGGCCGTATTGTTTTATAAAAGTATCACATAATTCCTTCCAATTAGGCTGAATGTGTGGTTCCAAAGCATAGTACTATTGAATTGGTACCCTTCAATGACATAGGGAACTACTTGATGATTTGAACCTCAGTCAGCTTGGTGGCCTTCATATAGGTCACATATTGCTTCAGATGTAAGTAGGGATCTTTAGTGTTGGAATACTTCTTTATATTGAGGAATTTAAACTTTCGAGGCAGCTATTCATCTTCCCTCTTCAAATTAGAGTAATCCAAAGGAGCAACCATGCCCTTTTCCTTCATCATCATCTACATTTGACTCATAGCCTTGGTTATACTCTTGGCTCACTTAGTTTATTCCATATCCTCAGCTAGATTCACATTTCTCTAGTTTGATGGATTAGCCAGTATCGTCATATCATTATCATCTCTTTCTTTGACCGAGATCTCCTCATCAAGATCTATTAGATTGACTGGTTGTACATTGGGTGGGTGTGCCGGCTAAATTTCTCTAATGAGCTTGGTTATCTCCTCTATCATCTCTCTCATTATAAATCAAGTTTTGGTGAACACTTCCTCTTTTAATTGTGCCTTAAAAGCCTTAGGATCAAACCATCCTACCATTTCTGATTTTGAACTCCTAATTAAACGACCAGAACTGGACCAAACCCACTTGGATGAGTCTGAAAGATCTATAGTGTTGCAAAACCATATGTTAGAATGATGTATAGCGTGTATGCATGATATGCAGGTCCATTTTATTATTTGCGGCAACAAAGAAGGAAAATTTAAACAAGTGTAAGCACACAATTTCGAGATGCAATTGTGCACAATTGCGACGTAAACCCCTATGATGAAATTCATTCAAAAATTGAACTTGGTTGTCGATTTTCTAGGTTTTAGGGACTAAATTGCAACATTTTTAGGATTTGATTGCAAATAAGTTAATTTTTAGGGGTCTTTTGGTAATTAAAAGTTAAAAAACAATTAGGATCGACATTTAAAATGCCTATTGGCATTGGTGTAATGCCGACGCTTAAAAGTCCTATTTTTTTTATTTTTCGCGTATTTTTATCGATTTTTTCAGTGTTTTGATTGGTTGAAAATTCAATTTTATCTTTATTATTATCTGATAAGGTTTTTAAATGCATAAATTTTTGAAATAAAAAACTGACACTATCATCATATCAGATGAGATGAGTTTGTTCCTCCGAAGGAGGAAGTTAGTACATAAGCAAACTTTACATTTAAAAGTAGAGTCTGCATGCGTGCGGAGAAAAAGAACTTTTCTTGGAAGAACTTTTCTTTGGGGAAAGATTTTTAATAATGGAGGGATCAAGAGGGACACTAGAAAAAGTTGAAAGAAAAAAATAGAGAGATGGCGAGCACAAAAAGAAAAAAAAACCCTAATTTTGGATACTGAAGTTTTCGAAAGCAATCAAATCCCAGTCTAGAATTAACAATACTTCAATTTCAACGGTAAGAATCCAATATGAGGGGCTTAAAAAGGGCATTTGCATAGCATCCGTGTTCTTTTTCTATTCTTTTTTCTATTTCATTTGTTTTCTATTATTTTCTTTTTGTGATTATTTTCTTTTATTTTTTGTTATTGTTTTGATTGTTTAATTTCACTACTAATTTAACTACTTTTATGTTTTTTTTTTGATGTTTGCATATGGATTGAGGAGGATATTGCTTATGTTTTGATAAACAAAAAGGTCTATAGAATGCCATGGAAGAACCTATGTTGTCTTCCAGTAGATATTAGGATTTTAATTTTAATTTTGTATTTTGGTATCCTGTGTAGTTTTTTTAATTCAGGGGTGTATAATTATTTTAATTTTTATACGTAGATTGTAATAGCCCCATTAGTAGGAATAGTAAAAGATTTAATTTTCTGCATTTAAAATCAATTAGTAATTAAGTTCAATCGGGAAAAAATCAATTAAAATCAATGATGGCCATAACTAAATTTAGGGTTTGCATGTAATTAATTTAGGGTTTCTAGAAAATCACTATAATGTTTGTTTGATCCATTTTTTGTGTTTTATTTATTTTGGGCTTGTTTTTTTTTATTTTTTTTATGTTTTTATCCTTTTGGGCCCCAAGCCCACGTTTAGGTCTAACCCACTTAATAAATAGGCTTAAAAATGGTTTAGGGATTTAAATGATTAAAATCAACTTAGGCCCATTAGGTTAATTAGATTTTAGGCCCACTTAGTTAATTAGAACTTGTTTAGACTTAGCTTAGTTAAATTCATTTCTTTTAAAAAATAAATATACCTAGGCCTACATTTCATTTAAAATAAAACCAAGTTAGACTTAGGCCCACTAATTTAATTTTCCTTTAAAATTGAATAGACTTAAGCCCATATCTTAGACAAACTAAAATAAATAAATCTAGACTCACTAATTAATAAAAAGGTAGGCCCACCTTTAAGTCCATTTCACATTTAAATAAAATATGTAAATTTAGCTAACTTATAAAATAAAATTAACATAGTTTAGACATAGGGACATTGCCTTTTTGATGCATTTACTTGTAATTTTATTCACTTGTTGCCTTTTGTGTTAGATGGATGTTAATTAGGGTTTAATAAAATTATATATAATTAGAGGATGAAATAATCATTTATAAAATTATTCTAAATAAATAGGAGACTAAGAGAAGTTAGTATTCCGTATCCAGAATCTCCTGGTTGTGGTGCTAGCTTTCTTTTAGAGAATTGAGTACCACCTTTTCGATTTGTCCCAGTTATTACCTTGGGTGGCGACTCCTTATCTCCACACCATGTCTTTATGATAGTGGTTAGTGTGTTCTCTAAGGCGCAGAGCCTAAACAGTGTCATGGTTGCTAAAATCTTGGACGCACGCTAAACCCCGCCATTTATAGTGGTGACTCCACTAGGGATAAGAGATACTGATTCTACTTGTGTTCTTTAGAATTGTTTTATCAATTATTATTTCATTTTTGCATTCATTCTGCATGTCCCTACTAAATTGATGGCGTTGGTTTATGATTCCATGATTCCACTAGCTTCATGGAGTTATAGATTGGCTAACCATCACTCTTAGCCTTAACTCGGTTCAAGAGAGATTACCAGGCTCATTTGACCAGAGTTTGTAACCCAAGTCCCTAAGGGGGGTAATTTTCTCTCGAGTTGGTAAAGGATGTTGGGCCCCTCTGACCTTGGCCTGTAACTCAAAGTCCATAATAGAGAGCATCTTACTAAGGGAACCTTAACTTTTCACCGGACCCTAACCATATATAATGGCCTAGTTACTTCCCTTAGGATCTTTATCCAAAGTGCTTGTTTGTTTGAATTGCCATGAGGTATTTCTATTTATAAAAGCCCAAGCCTATACATTTAAAGCTCATTCAGGCTAATAAGGATTAGGCTAGACCTTTATATTTAGAAATGCTGCTTCTATGCTTTTTCTTTTAAGAGAGATTTGACATGCACATTAGCTCTTAATATCCCCTATTGATATGAAGGCCAAGACTAAAAATCCTAGGAAAAGAAACTCGCCATTGAACACGTGTGTGGGAGGAATAAGGTTAGAAGGCTTAAGCTTGCATGTTGCTTGTTGATTGCTTCTTGATACTTGCTAAGTGCTTGCCTACTATTTGTTGCATAAACACATGCATCATGCATACATGCGTACATATAGTACATGCATCATACTAATACCTTGTTTTGCAGCCATCATAGATTCATCTGGGTCTTCTCGTGTCTAGGGATGAAGAGTTGGCAGATTGACCAGAGTTGATTTAAGTCTGGAGTCCATAGCTCAAAGCATTCTTTATAGACTAGAGAGACTAGAGGGGAGTCCAATCAATCCACTATTCCTAGAAGCTAAATCAGCTCAGACTGAACATACTAAAATGGAACAACAGCTAGAGATGTGGACCTTGGAGGACATTAAGGGAACTTTAATGGATGACCTGATAGCTATGATGCAAGATGAACTGAAATAGGCTTTGGTCGGACTAGTGTAACCTATTATTAGACAACCACATACTGCTGTTATTGAACAACCACTTGTTGCTACTGTTAACAGCCACCTACTGTAGGAGCTCCACCTGTTGCTATAGCTCCTCCACTTACTACTAATAATGCTGGGGGGCAACCTGTTGCTAGAAATGTGCCTGCTACTAATATGAGAATGGAAGACATTGAAAACTATGTTGTAGAAAAGGCGAAGAGAGAATCACTTGAATTGGTTCAAGACCTTAAGTCCAAGTAATGCAAGCACTGAATCAGAAAGTGTCCAAGATGGAATAGCTAATTAAAGGACAAGGAATAGGATATTCTTTTAACTTTGATGATATGTTGCAAATGGAGGGTGAAAGGCTGCTTGAAAAATTCAAAATGCCTCAACTATAAAAATTTGATGGGAGAGGAGGCCCTAGAATTCATTTGAGCCAATACACAACAACCATGAGCACTATAAAAGCACCTCTAGTAGTAGTCACTAGGTTGTTTGTGTTGTCCCTGAAGAAATGGCTATGAACTGGTACTATGGGTTAGAAAAGTCTATTAGAGCTGATTGAAAGGAACTATGTACTGCATTCTTGAAACAATATGATTATAACATCGATTGGAAGTGTCAATTAGGGATTTGGAGTTGACTAAACAGAAATCAAATGAGTTTTTTTTTTCTGATTTCTTCACTCGTTTCATGAATAAAGCAGGGATGATGAAAAACAAGCTTACTGAGAAGGATCAAGTTAGAATGATAGTTTGTAATGTGTCACCTAATTTGGTCGAGAGGCTACAGATGATGAATCCCAAAACCTTTGTTGATTTCTATGATGATGGGTTATAAGCTGAGGAAATTGAGAGTGAGAAAAATAAAATTGCTAGAGGCACAGGAACTTGAAACTACCCAACTGGGGGCATACAACAAGGAAGTACTATCCGAGCTATAGAGGTGCGTGTAGTTCAGCAACCTAGAAGGTTTTCCAACTTCAACCAACCACTCTCCAAAGTCCTAGAGAGGCTAATCCAAAAAGGCCTGCTCTGACCCTTAACTTTTTCCAAACCCCCGAATCTAAATCTTTCTGGCTATGATCCAAACAGTTACTGCAAGTTTCATCAAGTAGCTGGCCATTCCATAGATACTTGCATTCACCTAAAACATAAAATCCAAAACTTGATAGACTCTAGAAAAATCATTGACCTTGAGAAATCCAATTCTAACCCAAACACCAGAAACAACCCTTTCCCAGACTACCAAAATGTTCCACCACTAGCCACCATGATGATCAACTCAGGGGTTAGCGAAGAAAAAGTTCTAAGCTCCTTTGAGGACCTCAACCTTATACCCAATGGAGAACCTTTCGGACAACCACAGAGAGGAGTAGAAGAATTATTGGGCCAGCCCTCAGGCAAGTTTGATTACAGAGTATTCTACTCGAAACCACCCTTTGTTGATTTCCCTATTGAATCAATTGAGCCCTCAGGTTGGGAAGATGAGTTTAATGATAAGCCAGTAAAAGAAGAGCTTGAAATTCCCAAGTAGTCGCCAAGAGGAGTTGAAGATTTGTTGGGACAACCTTCGGGCAAGTTTGATTATAGAGTATTCTATTCTAAACCTACTTCTGCTGATATACCCATGGAAGAGATCGTGCTAACAGGATGGGGTGATGAGTTTGAAGAATATGAATTCTTAACCCCAGAACTGTCCTAAGAAGGGGTTGAAGAGCTGCTAAGCTAACATATGGACAAGCTAAGGGAGTTGAAAGGAAAAGAAACATGCACAGTGGAAGTTTGGAAAAACGGGAAAAGAGAACGGATTATTGGGGCTGTGGACATCTAGTATGATTTTAATAAAGAAAAACCCATTGGAGTTGATGTATGGAGTGATACTCCAAATGTGAATCATGTTACTAGAAGCGGGAGGAATTACTGGGCAGCAGAAAAGCAAAATGAAAGGGAAGAAATATAAGATGCAAAAGTAGAGGAAGGATAGAAAGAAGACCTGATCCTGAAACAACTTAAGAAGGCTAAAGCGAGTGTGAGCATTTGGGAATGACTAATGCATTCGGGTAGTCACAGAAGGGCTCTGGTTAAAGCTTTGTCGAACATGAGCATTAAAATGGCAGCTACGCCTGAGGCTATGGTAGCAAAGGTGATAGAAAAGAAACATGGGCTGATAACATTCTCAGATGATAACTTGCCTTTGGAGGGAAGAAATCATAACAAGACATTATTTATCCCAGTTGAAGTAAAAGGGAAGAGAACTAACTTTGTAATGGTAGATGATGGTTAAACTACAAATGTATGCCCGCTAAAGATCCTACCCAATCTAGGTCTAAAAATAGATGACTTAACGGTTTCAAACCTCATAATGAGAGCTTATGATGATAGTACCAGGAATGTGGAGGGAACATTTCAGGCTATGGTCAAAATAGGGCCTATAGAGTCGACTGTTGAATTTACTGTACTGGACATCCCTATTACCTATACCTTGCTGTTGGGAAGGCCGTGGTTTCATGCCCTAGGAGGAGTACCTTTAACAGTGCATTAGAAAATAAAATTCCCTCATGAAGGATATGTTGTGACAATAGAAGCTAGAACTAATACAGCTATGGCAGCTATACTTGATAAACAAAAGCAAGTGTGTGTTTTGCCTAGTTTCCAAGTTGCTGGAATATTTGATGAGATGGATCCCAAGGTTCCAAAAATGATGGAAAGCATGGATTATCGACCTGGACAAGGGCTCGTGAAGAATGAATAAGGAAGTCCTAGGCCCTCAAACATTAAAGCCTAGGACCATACGAAGGGTTTGGGATGTACTGAGGCAGGACCAGCTGGTAGAAGAGCAAAGAACAAGGAGAAAGCAAAAAGAAATAAGCCCTTAGGAAGGATTGGACCACTAAGTGAGAACTTCATCAAGCCAGGGGAGGAAAAGTATTATCTAGGCACCAAAGAATTTGTTAACATGGTTGGAAAGGATATCCCTAGGTTTGAGATCCTTAAGGAGCAGATTGTGGAAAGCCTAGTAGCCAGCAACAAAGAGGAAGTCATGAAGCAAGTAACTGAAAGGATAGGTGATGATGCTGTTGAGGAGCTGCTATGTCTGCCACCTGAGGAGGAACCACCCCATGACTTAGCTACTATTATTAGTGATACTTTTATTAATATTTTTATAAAGAAATTGATGTAATAACGTCCAGTCTTTATGCGGATGAATATGTTGTTTTTCCTATGGTCAATGATATAAATGCTATTTTTGCTTACTTGTGTGATGTGCATCCTGATAGTTTTGTGCATTATAATTTTGATTGGTCATGCATGTTTGACATTAATTCAATTCAATTTGATTCATTTAACATGGGCACAAATGATAATCCAAAGAACATTTCTACATCACATAATGTAACTCCTGAAGAGAGGAAAACTTTTGAGAGAATATTAACAAAAAGAAAGGTATTATTTGCTTGGACTTATGAAGATATGCCAGGTTTGGATAGGGAAATAGTAGAGTATTAAATTCCAACTCATCCAGAAACCAAGCCGGTTAAACAGAAATTGCACAGATTAAGACCATAATGGACAGAAAAGATAAAGGAGGAAATTGCGAAGCAAATACAGGCTAACTTCCTAGAAGTAATAGACTACCATCAATGGCTAGCAAACATAGTACTTGTTCCTAAGAAAGATTGTAAAGAATGGATGTGTGTGGATTTTAGGGATCTGAACAAAGCTTGTCCAAAAGATGACTTCACGTTACCTCACATTGATGTAATAGTGGATAGCGCTGCAGTAAGTGCAATGTATTCTTTTATGGATGAATTTTTTGGGTACCATATCATGATGGAAGTCATGGATAAGATTAAGACAGCTTTCATCACAGAATGGGGGACCTATTGTTACAAGGCGATGCCTTTCAGACTGAAGAATGTAGGTGCAACTTATCAAAGAGCTGCTATTGCACTTTTCCATGACATGATGCATAAGGAGGTTGAAGTGTATATGGATGACATGATGGTCAAATTAGAGACAAAAAGACACTTTGAAGCCTTAGACAAGTTCTTAGCCCGAATTGAGAGGTACAACTTGAGACTCAACCTGAAGAAGTGCATATTTGGGGTTACTTCAGGGAAGTTGTTAGGGCATATAGTGAGCAGTCGAGGAATTAAAGTGGATCTGAATAAAGTGAAAGCCATCCAGGAAATGCTAGCACCAAAGACGGAGAAAGAATTAAGAGGATTCCTTGGCAGGTTGCAGTATATTAGTAGGTTTATCGTAAAACTCACTAATATTTATGACCCCATCTTTAAGCTTTTAAGGAAAGATAAGCCGATTAAATGGAATGATGATTGTTAGAAAGCTTTTGATAAGATTAAGGAGTATCTTGTTAATCCACCTGTTCTGAAACCACCCAGATAGGGTAAGCCATTGGTTTTGTACTTAGGTTTAAAAGAGGATGCAATAGGGGCAATGTTAGCACAAGAAGGGTTAGATGGAATAGAGCACGCAGTGTACTACTTAAGCAAGAAGTTTCTACCATATGAGGAAAAATATGATTTAGTAAAAAAGACATGTTTGATCATGATTTAGGCAATGAGGAAATTGAGGCATTATTTTCAATCTTATAGGGTTCAAGCTATCTCAAGAATAGACCCTCTAAGGTATCTATTTCAAGCATCGACTTTAACTAGAAAAATGTCTCGATGGTTGGTACTCTTAACTGAATTTGATATAGAGTACATTACTACAAAGGTAATCAAGGGAAGAGCAGTAGTAGAATTCTTAGCTTAGAATGCGATCAAAGGTGAAGAGCAGTGGAATTTCGAGTTTCCAGATGAGAACTTATTAGTTGTAGAGCACTGGGAGTGGAAAGTTTACTTTGATGGAGCTGTAAACAACAAAGGAGCTGGATTGGGAATGATTCTTATTACACCAGAAGGAGAAACCATACCAATGTCAAAGAAACTGGATTTTAAGGTCATAAACAATATGGCTAAGTATGAAGCATGTATCTATGGGATTAAGGCAGCTGTGGTAGTTAGAGCAAAAGATTTTTTGGTTTATGGGGATTCAATGTTAGTCATCAATTAGGCTAATGAAGAATGGGAGGTCAAAGAGGAAAAGCTGAAGCCTTATATTTGCTATTTGAAAGCCTTAATGATGAATTTCACTAAATGTCTCTTTATCCATCTATCCAGAAATGATAATCAAATGGCAGATGCATTGACAATACTCTCTTCAATATGGGATAGTGCAACTGGGTTAGCTATGAAACCTTTAGTGATAATGAAGTCTAGAGCACCATGTTATGGGGGTGAGCAAATTATGAATGTTTAAATAGGGCTTGAAGAAAAGCCTTGGTTTTACGATGTCTAGAGATTCATTAAAAAAGGAATTTATCCAGATGAAGTAGTCTCAAAAGAAAGATATGCTCTTTGTGTTCTTGCACATAACTGTACAAGTCATGATGGGGTATTATACAAAAGAATGCCGAACGGGATGCAACTCAGGTGTCTCAAAAAGGATGAAGCTAAAGAGGTGATGCAAGAGATTCATGTAGGGGCTTGCGATTCTCATATGAATGGGATAATTCTAGTTAAAAAAAATACTCAGACAAAGGTATTACTAGATGACTATGGAAAAGGATTGTATCAGGACAATAAGACAATGCCATCAATGTCAAATCCATGGGAATCTTAGTCACATGCCTCAAACAATGTTGAATAGTTTATCATCCCCTTAGCCCTTTGCAACATGGGGAATTGATATCATAGGAGAAATAAGATTGACAACAACAAATGGGCATAAATACAATAGTGGTGGCAATCGATTATTTCTCGAGATGGGTAGAGGTAGAATCTTTCAACACTCTGAAAGTAAAATAGATGGCACAGTTCATTGAGAAGATCCTTATTTGCAGATATGGGGTTTCAGATCATATTATGACAGATAACGGGGTTCAATTTCAAGTAGAAACAATAAAGTTATTATAAAAGTATGGGATTGAGCACCATAAATCTTCACCTTATTGCCCTCAAGCTAATGGAGCAGTGGAAGTGGCTAATAAAAATGTCAAGAAAATCCTTTCTAAGATGGTTAAAACCTACAAGGATTAGTCTGAATATCTTCCTTTTGCCTTATGGGGATATAGGACTATAGCTAGAACCGCCACAGGCCAAACACCGTTCTCATTGGTCTATGGTTATGAGGCAGTTTTGCCCATAGAAACTGAGATTAAGTCCTTGAGAGTAGTCATGGAGGCTAAAATAACTAAGAATGAATGGGCACAGAAAAGATATGATCATCTAGTATCTCTAGATGAGAAAAGGATGGATGCTTTATTCCACATTCAAATAAATCAGAGAAGGATAACAAGGGCATTCAATAAGAAGGTTAAGCCTGGGAAGATCAAAGCTCGAGATATGGTGCTAAAACAGTCTAGAGTAATGGTGTTCAATTCAAGAGGTAAATTTAGACCGAATTGGGAAGGACCGTACTTGGTCAAATCAATCTTGCCTAAAGGAGTTTTTAAGATATCAAATCTTAAAGGAAATGAGTTTATGGAACCTGTTAATCTGGATCGCCTCAAGAAGTACTACCTTTAAAAAATATGAATAAAAGTAGAATAAAGAAAATAAAGTATGCTGGGTAGAAAACCTAAAAAGGCTAGTCAGGCAAAAGTTAGGACATTCTCGCTGTTTAGAAAGCTCGCAAAGGGTTAATAGGCAAAAGTTAGGGAAATAAATAAAAAATAATGGTCCCGCTGATTAGGAAACTCGCAAAGGGCTAGTCAGTTAAAAATTAGGAAAATAAAATGTGAGCAAAAAATATTCAGTTAGAAAATCCATGAGGACTAGCTGATAATAGGAGTTATGTCATGTGATGTATTAAATGTACTCATTTTGGCCCTAATTAATGAGTGAAATTGAAATTAAAGTTTTGTTAAACTTTGCATGTCCTTTATTATAAAGCATAAGTATTTGAAGGGATAACAAAACATAAAAAAGCCTAAGACTAGCTCTATGAGACCATTCTATCTAGTGATGTCTTTGTTTCTTCCTTTGCGACTCATCATACAAAGTTTGAGTTCTCTTGTACCTAGAAAATCCTGGTGGTTTTGTCTTTTGGATAACAACCTAATTTTTGTAATCATCATCAGTAGTAACATCAGCATCCAAGTGTATGTTTCGTTCAAGGGCTCTACAAGGCCATAAGCTCCTAATCTTATTTAGAGAATCTTATCTCAAAGGAAAGCCTTCAAAGTCAGTTAGAACAGTAATGATGAACTGAGGGCGATCATATTGACGACAAAGGCATAAAGGGGTAAAAAAGGTAGAGAAGTGCAGCCCTGGAATAAAAACACAATGATCATATAGCTCAATAGTCATGAACTTCAATCTCCACCAAGGACAGACCCATGTGATCTCAGCATCTGAAATCTTCTTTAACCAGTCAACCCATTGGTCCCTAGAATGTTTGTCCTTCATTTTCAAAGGATGAGATTGTAGCTTATGAGGTTGATAAGTCAAAGGACTGAGGGGTATAGTAAGCAAGCTCAGCTTTTCCTATAACCAAATCTAAAAAAAAGATATAAGAATAATAAAATAAAAGCCCACTAAGTTGAAAACCCAAAAGGGCGGCTTAGGCAAAAGTTAGGGCAAGCCTGCTAAGCTAAAAACCCGAAAGGGCAGCTTAGGTAAAAGTTAAGGCAAAATAAATAAAAGTTTTGGTTGCACACCTAAAGAAGAAGTAAGCTGCCTGGAAAATGGTTATGAGTCTTGAAACTGTCTAGCCCAATGATGGTCTCAGCAAGGATAATTGGCATAGGGTTAGCCCCAAGCTTTACTTGTTCCAAAATATTGACAATGCATGTATCGGCACCACCATGGTGAGAAACTAGCAAAAATTGAGCATATAAACAGCAAGCAACTGTTCTAGTCCAAGAAGCAGTATTCTTGTCTTGAGTCCTAGAGACGGTGATCAGAGAAGAAAGATTGATGGTCCTAGGGTTATGCGTATGCATGTAAATATCAGCTGGGGGCAAATCAAAGAATGTAACCAATCTGCCAGGAAATTGCATCTCCAAATCAGGAAGGGCTATCATAGTAGTCGCGTCTAATGTGCATCCCAGAATAGCAGTAAACTCTTCAATCATTGGACAAAGCTCTTGCCCATTAAACCTAAATACATGGTCCTTAACATCTCAGAAGGTAGCAGCAGCATGTAGGAGATTGTTATCGATAGTCAGGTGCTGAAGAGATTTTGGGGATTTGATGTGGAAAGGTTGCAGCTTATTCCAGTCATCACCATTGAGACTTTTAAGAAATTTCTTCATTGTTTAGAGAGATGATTGAGCCATGATGAGGGTATAGAGAATGAAGGAGAATGAAGGAGAATGCCCCTTATATGGTCTTATATAGGGAAAGAAGATGAATTCAGGTGGGAAAAGGATTCTGCTAGCAAAGAAAAATGTGGATAAAAGGTAATAGAATCTGAGAAGGATTGGGATAAATAGATAATTGGGAAGATAATCCATTCTTTTAATTATTTATTTATCCAATATTATCCATCTTGGAAAAGGATTAAGATAAATGGATAATTAATTAAAAAGGATAATGTTCATTAACTATCTTTTTTAATTAGTTATTTAACAAAAATCCATTAAGATGCAAACACTGTTTCAGTTCTATCTAACAGTGTTTGAGACAGTACAAGAATAAAAACAATAGTACAATAGAGAGCAGTTAAATACAGACATGCAGAAAGTTAGGACTATAAAAACTCTAAATCACACATCTTGAGCTTTGGTATCAGGCCATGGGCTCCATCCTCTGGTAGGGTCATAATGATGATAAGTGTCTGGAGGTCTGGTAGATGAAGTCCCAAAGTTGTACGGATCAAAGCCCAAGTCTGTAAGCTGCCGATGAAGCATCTCATTCTCCCGCTCTAGATTACTGGAATAGCTCTGCATACACAGAAAACATCATATCATATGCATTACATATATACATTTTGCATTTTCTTAGTGTAGATGCTTACCCTCCAATTATCTGTAACCTACATCGTGAATAATCTCTGAGATGAGGCAAGTCCATATAAATACTCTGCCAGTGTCCGGGAACCTATTTTATAAAATTTTTACTAATATCAATGTCAAGTGTATAAATCCATACAAGAAATAAGTCAAATAGACTCACATGAGAAGCATTTAGTGGACAAAAGTTAGGAAGCTGAGCATCACTAAACTACATTTACAGCTCAACTGGAGCCTGAACAGTGGGATTCCAGTAGAACATAGACTTTTCTGGAAAAGAGACATCACCGAGCGTAACACCGATAAAGGCCCCATCGTGACTAGTCCTAACATGCTAACTATGATGAACAAGACTAGGTTTAGGCTTAGGACTCTCAATAGCAGGAGTAACCTCAATCTCTGGAGCAATCTCAATCTCCTCATTCGTATTGACGGAAGAACAAACCTCCTCAAACTATAAAGAGAAGGAGTGATTCATAGGTTCTAGAAGTAGAAGCTGAAATAAGGAAAAATTACCTCATCATCATCAATAGGAACATGCTCCAAGAGGCTCTCATGGATAAACTGTTTATAATGTTGAGAATGCTCAAGAAAATTTGAGGCAACATACCCCTGTAGTGCATCCCTCAGCTCTGAATCTGTAAGATGTGAGCTGCGGAGCATAGAGGCAGGGACATTAAATGGAATGCGATGTCGAGAAGGGCTAGAAGACGAGCGATACACTCGCTCCTAAATACCACATCAAATAGACATAACCAGAGAGTAGGATCCTCATAGGCTCAAGGTGAACTGCAGCTGCCATGAAATCTACTGGATGTTCTCAACACCCTCCAACCAATCAGAGTTTATATGCAATTTATGTAAATTAAGTCTAACCTCTATTAAACTATAACATACTAATGATTTCATTTTTTTTCTTTACCAGGTGTCACTCGACAGTGTTCAGCTGATCACGATACATCTGCAAAGTATTCCTATTGCTAGCAAGACAGGAAGAACCCCATCTCATCATCAAAGGAAAGGTCCTATCAGAACTGATAGCGTCAAACCCTCGAATCAACCCAATCTCTATGCTCTAGATTTAGAAGAAAGAAAACATATCAGGAAAAGGCAAAGAAAGGCAGGGCTATAAAAATCAAAGGAAGGAGAACATACATGCAAGACATGCCAAAAGCCACACATCGTGACAACACCTCTACAGATAGTGTCAAGTCTATAATAAATATAAACGAGTGTAGTAGATCCCCAATCCAGTGTGGCAACTCGATCTAAGTCGTGAAGAGGACCTAATAGAGCAATACTGACCTCATAACCAGTCTCACAAAAGAGGGTCATGCCTAATAATATTAAAAGGAAACACCTCGCCTTATGGATAGTCTGATGAGGAGTAGAAATAGGAAGGCATCTAAATCGCTCAACTAAGGATGAAAGAAGAACATTCTTTTGATTCTTCCATGCTGGAGTGAACCCAATCAAATCTCGCACGTACTGATTCCGTGCATGCTTTGGAAGACTGCAATAGCTGACGTCAAATGGAATTTGGGATCCTCTAAAGGAAATCCCAGTGATAGTAGAAAAACTCATAGGTGAAATAGTCAACTCACCCACACGAGTATGGAAAGTGTGGGTAGTATCCATCCATCACTCGATCAAAGTAAATAAAGAGTAACGGTCAGACCGACCTTGAACAGTCGATAGTGCAACAATAAAATGCCCGAATCCGGAGGCCCATATCAGACATGTCACCTGCTTCGGCAGTCCATGAAATAATTCCCGAGCTAGATTGAAACAGCCCGTGAACTTCATCAGACACTAGTTCAATTTTAAAATAATAATTAATTAATTAATTAACAAATTTAAATTAAAGGATTTGATTAGTTAATTTATTAATTAATTAATTGACAAGTTAAAAAAAAGCTGATCGGCAATGTAGATTGTCGATCGGCATTCCAGATTGCCAATCGACAATTTACTATGTTGATTGGCATTAGCCAGGCCATTCGAAAATATGGAATTTCGATCAAAATTCCAGACATTCGATCCATCATACAGACAACCTAGGAGCTACATTTCATATTTTTAGAGTTTAATTTCAATTTATCATGCATTTTCATGTTAATTTCTGGCTAATATACAAGTCAATCTCTACTCTAAAACTAACTTTGATTGTTAATTATATAGGTGATATTTTTGCAGAAATAAACAGAAGCAAGAAAATTTACCTCATTACCCACATCTCTGCACCTGTGGGTATGAAGATGAACCAAAGGAAAGATAGGTGAGTCTTCTCGAAGTCCAAGATCATTCTGAGGAAAACAGGGAGGCAAAATCCTCTAAAATTCTAAAGTCTCAACTCCTTCATGTTGTCCATGTACGAGGAAGCCATAGGATCAGACGGATTGCAAATCGGATGACAAATGGTGAAGAAATCAAGAAAAGAAAAATGTGAATCAATTGGAAAGAAAAAAAAGAAAAGAATAGGAAGAGAAGAGAGGTGATAGACAAAAGGAATGGGAAGGGTATATAAAATGGAAAATATCCATCTTGATCCTTCCAATTTATTTACTTTTTATTCATCTTTTCTTTCTTGCAATTTGATCCATAATTGCATTCTGATTAGGAACATGTTCCTAATTAAATAATGACATTCATTAAATTAATAATTCATTGAATTATTAAAACTGCATAATCAATCTATGATCTTGAGTTTTCTATTAAGTACAGAATACAGAACAAGATTACAAAATTCATTTTTTGCATTTTACATGCATCATTTCAATCAAAGGATTCATATGCTGCACATTTTAAATGATTATTTTATGTGCTGCACATTAGTCATAACCTTCATTATGTTATGTTCTGTATAGCAGTTATGACATAAACTTTCAAATTCATTAATACTAGAGTTCCATAGGAACTATAGTAGATTTTCAATTCAACACCAATAGATGTCCCACAGGGAATATAGTGTGCATCGTTAGACGTCCCATAGGGAATATAATGAAATTCATCATTGCTAGATGTTCCATAGGAACTATAGCAAGTTTTCAATTTATCATCACTAGACGTCCTATAGGGAATATAATGTGCGTCGTTAGATGTCCCATAAGGAATATAACGAAATTCATCATTGCTAGACGTTCCACAAGAACTATAGCAAGTTTTCAATTTATCATCACTAGACGTCCCACAGGGAATATACAGTGCATCGTTAGATGTCCCATAGGGAATATAACAAAATTCATCATTTCTAGATGTTTCACAGGAACTATAGCAAGTTTTCAATTTATCATCACTAGACGTCCCACAGCGAATATATTGTGCATCGTTAGATGTCCCATAAGGAATATAACAAAATTCATCATTGCTAGACGTTCCACAAGAACTATAGCAGGTTTTCAATTTATCATCACTAAACATCCCATAGGGAAAATAGTGAAACTCATTAGCAGAAAGTCCACTAGATGTTCAGCAGGAAATATAGTGAGACTTGCCAAACATTATACCTTGCTCAACAATTTGGGCATCAATCTATCACTTAGGATACAATTAAGTGTCCTAATTTTTTTCTTTCAAAATTGCATGCTTCTATAGCTTTGCCACAATTTGTCAAGCAAACAACAATAAAGGGAGGCAACTGTAAGCACCCAATTTTTGGATGCAATTGTGCACAATTACGACGTAAACCCCTATGATGAAATTCATTCAAAAATTGAACTTGGTTGTCAATTTTTTGGGTTTTAAGGACTAAATTACAACATTTTTAGGATTTGATTGCAAATAAGTCAATTTTTCAAGGGTCTTTCGAGAATTAAAAAAATTAGGATCGGTATTTAAAATGCCGATCGGCATTGGTGTAATGCCGACTGGCATTATATAATGTCGATTAGCATTAGGCGATGTCGATGCATAAAAGTCCTATTTTTTTTAATTTTTCACATATTTTTATCAATTTTTTTAGTGTTTTGATTGATTGAAAATTCAATTTTATCTTTATTATTATCTGATAAGGTTTTTAAATGCATAAGTTTTTGAAATAAAAAATAGACGCTATCATCATATCAGATGAGATGAGTTTGTTCCTTCGATGGAGGAAGTCAATACGTAAGCAAACTCTACATTTAAAAGCAGAGTCTGCATGCGTGCGAGAAAAAGAACTTTTCTTGGAAGAACTTTTCTTTGGGGGAAGATTTTTACTCATGGAGGGACCGAGAGACACACTAGAAAAAGATGAAAGAAAAAAACAGAGAAACAACGAGCATAAAAATAAAAAAAACCCTAATTTTGGATACTGAAGTTTTCGAAAGCAATCAAATCCCAGTCCAGAATCAATAATACTTCAATTTCAACGGTGAGAATCCAATCTGAGGGGCTCAAAAAGGGCATTTGTATAACATCAGTGTTCTTTTTCTATTCTTTTTTCTATTTCATTTCTTTTCTATTATTTTCTTTTTGTGATTTTTTTCTTTTATTTTTTGTTATTGTTTTAATTTTTTAATGTCACTACTAATCTAACTACTTTTATGTTTTTATTTTTATTTTTGATGTCTGCATGTGGATTGAGGAGGATACTGCTTATGTTTTGAAAAATAAAAGGTCCATGGAATGCCATCGAAGAACTTGTGTTGTCTTCCAGTAGATATTAGGATTTTAATTTTAATTTTGTATTTTGGTATCCTATGTAGTTTTTTTTTAATTCAGGGGTGTATAATTATTTTAATTTTTGTATATAGTTTGTAATAGCCCCATTAGTGGGAATAGTAAAAGATTTAATTTTCTACATTGAAAATCAATTAGTAATTAGGTTTAATTGGGTAAAAATCAATTAAATCAATGATGGGCATAACTAAATTTAGGGTTTGTATGTAATTAATTTAGGGTTTGTAGAAAATCACTATAATGTTTATTTGATCCATTTTTTGTGTTTTATTTATTTTGGGCTTGCTTTTTTATGTTTTTATCCTTTTGGGCCCCAAGCCCACATTTAGGTCTAACCCACTTAATAAATAGGCTTAAAAATGGTTTAGGGCTTTAAATGATTAAAATCAACTTAGGCCCATTAGGTTAATTAGATTTTAGGCCCACTTAGTTAATTAAAACTTGTTTAGACTTAGCTTAGTTAAATTCATTTCTTTTAAAAAATAAATATACCTAGGCCTACATTTCATTTAAAATAAAACCAAGTTAGACTTAGGCTCACTAATTTAATTTTCCTTTAAAATTGAATAGACTTAAGCCCATATCTTAGACAGACTAAAATAAATAGATCTAGACTCACTAATTAATAAAAAGGTAGGCCCACCTTTAAGTCCATTTCACTTTTAAATAAAATATGTAGATTTAGCTAACTTATGAAATAAAATTAACATAGTTTAGACATAGGGACATTGCCTTTTTGATGCATTTTTACTTGTAATTTTATTGACTTGTTGCCTTTTGTGTTAGATGGATGTTAATTAGGGTTTAATAAAATTGCATGTAATTAGAGAATGAAATAATCATTTATAAAATTATTCTAAATAAACACGAGACTAAGAGAAGTTAGTATTCCGTATCCAGAATCTCCTGGTTATGGTGCTAGCTTTCTTTTAGAGAATCGAGTACCACTTTTCCAATTTGTCCCAGTTATTACCTTGGGTGGCAATTCCTCATCTCCACGCCATGTCTTTATGACAGTGGTTAGTGTGTTCTCTAAGGCCCTGAGCCTAAACAGTGTCACGGTTGCTAAAATCTTAGACGCATGCTAAACCCCACCGTCTACAACAAGTGTGTTTAAGATACACATAACACAAAATGTGAAGCTTAAAATGATAACCTTCACCCTTATTTCTCCCACACACGTATTCAATGGTGAGTATCTTGTCTTAGGATTTTGGTTCTGGGTTTTAATTATCAGTGGGGGATAACAAAACTGATGTATGCAAGATTACTCTTAGAATGTTGATTCAGACAAGTAAGGAATCCTTTAAATAAAGCCTAAGTCCACTTTTAATGGGCCAAGGTCCTTAGTATCATAAACTTACATTGTCAAGGCCCATTTGGAATGGGTTATAAGTAAGCATGAAAGGCCCATTTTGACATAGTTTACTTATAATAAGCTTGGACTAGGCATGAGGGCCCATTTTACTTTGGGTCATTTATTAATGGGCTTAGGATTTATTTTGAGGATCCATTATATGGCAAAATATGCACACATTTGGGAGAATTCTTAAGCAAAATTGCTAGGTCATTACATGGGCTTGAGTCTTAGGTATTATGCTTTGGCTCCCACAATGATATATGCCCATTTATGTCTCCCTATTAAGGGTCAAACTATGTGGATTGGTATGTATTGTGAGTGACAATAATCGAATATCCCAACACCAGGTTTAAGTGAAATGTAGGTAATGAAATAATGATTACTATCAGGTTAATTTGGGACCGAAGTGCTTATTGTGTGAAAAAAGTATAATGAATGCAAAAGATGCAAAAGAAATAAGAAAATAATTAAAAATGATAAAACATAGAACACTGGAATAAGCTTCTTTATCCCTAGTGGAGTTGCCTCTATAGGTGATGAGGTTTAGCATGCGCTGAAGTGTTTAGCGACCATGACACTATGTGGGCTCAAGGCCCACTTAGAAATATGAGATAGGTCTTAAGCCTAGTCAGAGATGGAGTCGCCACCTAGATGAAAGTACGGACACACTTATATAATAACTGGATTCCATAGAGGTTCCCTGAAGCCATCATCAAAAAATGTGTTTGGAAACTAAGTATGAGCATTTGAATGCTCAGTTGACCTTATGGTTGGCCTCCGTTTGTGTTTTGTGAATTATTACCTTTAATTATTTAATTATTTCTTTATTACCATGCAGATTGTAATTGCCTTCAGATAATTGCCAACTTTTATAATTAAATTCAGATTTTCACATTAATTTTTTTCATGCACTTTGTCCCAATATTTATCACAAACAAAATAAATAATCAATATTTACAGCCATTTACTTAAAAATAAAAATGGCTAGGGATTAAGGATTATAATGCTTTTAAAGTGATAAAAGTATAATATACAGAAAATAAACCATACATATACAAAAATAAACCAACAATAAACTAATTATACAAGCAAAAGTCCCTTAAAATCAATTAATCAAATGATTATTTGATGGCTAAAGGACACCAAACAGTCCCTGCAATAAACATAGGTTAATTCTCTTTCATAAATAACAATATTGTCCTATAATTGACAATCAATGCAAAATACACATAGAGAATGCAAATACAAGTCATAAAATTCTTTGTAAAACATGTGAAGGCTTATCAAAGTGGAGATCACCACTATGAAGAGGCAATCACCTCATGACAATGAGGTGATGCCTCTTTAATGAGGCGATTGCTCGATCAACAAGCCATATGACTATAATGTATAAGAAAAGTGAAGTGAGACCGTGTGAAGTCTTGTCAAGAGGCAATCACCTCAGGACAGTGGGGCGATGCCTCTTTGAAGAGGCGATCACCCAATTAACAAACCTAGATGACTCTTAAAATGATAAAAACTTATGTTTTAAGCAAATGCCAACTGAAATGAAGACACTAAACACATTCTTATGCTTAAGACTCAACCAATCATGCTAAATAATGACAAATCATAGATAGTGAACATAAGGAAAATAAGTGAAATGAATAATGAACTTTGAAACAATACTAACTAACAAAAGATCATGTAAGCTAATTACTAAATCATAAGAAAGATGTAAAGAGAGTTACTAGAAATTAAGCTTTTGATCTAAATTGATTGACCTTTAGAGATGAGTGTGAGTTAGACTTCCTTTGAATGCAATCTTCTTCCCTTTTTCCTCTAAAGAATGGCTTTCTTAGCTTGATTTCTTCCTCTTCTTCACTCAAAACATCCTCCCTTTCCCTCCTCTTAGTTTCAGAGCTTTTTTTTCCTCTTTTCTTTTCTTTTTTCAAGAATTGCTAAACCTTCCAAAAAAACCTCTCTTTTTTATCTCCTTTTTTCCTTTTTATTCTCTCCCCTAGACCATCCCCTACTACCCCTTTTCATCATTGCTTTTCATAGCTCTTCCCTTCCCTAAAAATTTTTTTTTTCTTCCTCTCAGAGACTTAATTTTAGTTAGGGTCGGCCCACCATCAACCGCCATTGTCACCTTTGCATTTAATGTAGAGATAAGTGGCTGCCATAGAGGTAATGCCTCTACGATGAGGCGATAGCCTCTTCACAGAGGCATCGCCTCTTTAGCTTGCCTTACATTAGGCCTGGTGGGCCAGTGAGGCTTAGGCTAGTTTTAAAGGATTTTGGACTTTTGGGCTCATTTTCAAGAGGATTCTGGGCTTCCCCCTTGCATTCAAACTTTGAGCTTTCTCATCATCGGGCTTAATTGTGGGCTGATCAAATTGAGCACCTGTGGTTCGTCCTTGATTCATGGGCCGATTGGACTAGGTGCCTGCACCCACATTTAGTTTTCATTATAAAATATGTAAACATAGCTAACTTTAATTAAAATTAATGTAGACTAGACTAATTTAGGAATGTTGTGCTCTACATAGATGTAGTTTTTATGTGCTCTTTCATAACTAGTTTCCTTGGAGTTAAATGTATGCTAAATTAGGCTTTATATGAAATTGCATATAATTAGAGAATAAGATAGTAATTCATAAACTAATTCTAAATGAACATAAGACTAAGAGAAGTTGGTATTTTGTATTCAAAATCTCTTGTTGTGGTGCTAACTTTCTTTTAGGGAATCGAGTTACCACTACCTTTGATTTATCCTAGTATTACCTTAGGTGGTGACTCCTCATCTCAACGCTATGTCTTTGTGATATAGTAGTGTGTTCCCAAAAGCTTTAAGCTCAAATAATGTTACAGTTGTAATATACTTGGGCATGTTGAACCCCATTGTCTATAGTTTGTGTGTTGATATTGTTTAGAACTCTATAGTATAAAAATGAAAGAAAAAGGAAAAGAAATATTATTTATGAAACACGCGCCATGTGAAATGAAAAATAGTCATTGTATTTTTGAAAGACTTGATAAAAAAACTATGTACAATGTAAATTTCTCAAGAAAATAAACTAAATTGTTACAATTAATATGATAAAAAAATTGAAGTTGTTTGAAATATAAAAGGTGACATAAAATAAACGACTAAAATTATAGTTTTAATATTGAAATTTGAAACTATTATCCTTTTATGCAATCTTCATTCTTTACATTTATAGGTATGTAGGAACTTTTTTTTTTAGCCACTTCCCATTTCCTTTTATAAACTTTCCCATTATTAATCCATAGCTAGTACTTTGTAAGTGAAGGTTTCTTCATGTTAGTATTTTCCTAGTGGTGTTGCACTAAACTTTTAAACATGCTTGGGCTTGGGCTTGGGCTTGGTTTATAAATGAGTTCATGAACTCTTTTATGGACTAGACTTCAATAAAAAAAATGTAGCACTTGGCCCATTTTCAAAATTATAGTGTAAACAATGCCCCTGTATACATGGGTTGAACATATCAGAGTTGTGTCAAATTTATGTGTATATTTTCTTCATATATAGTTTTCTACTCCTTACTTGTAAATCAAACCAATAATACACATTTTTTATTTGGCCTTGGACTAAATAAACTAATGAATATTGTTGTTTCCTTTTTCTGGCCTATTGTTAAAAATTTTAATGGTGGATTTAGTTTTCATTACTTGTTGTTTCCACTTTTTTTCTTTTCATTGAATTCTATAAGGCCCATTATTTTTCCCATTTTAAATCTTCACATTTATATCTTCGCCATTTTCTCTTCTTTTTTCTTTCTTTATAATTTTTTTGTATTGCTTTTCCTTTCCCACTCTTTTATCTATTCATTCATAGTGTAACACCACTTCTTTTATTTTTTCAAAATTCCAAGTGCAATATCTTTACCCTTTTCAAACTCCTCCTTTGAATCTTTTGGCACCTTCTTTTCCTTTCTTATTTTCTTAAAAAAAATTCAAGTAATTTAATTTCCCAATATATTCCATTTCAAGCATTAACTACATAATATATTATTCATTAATAGCCACACTACAAAGTTCAAAATTCTATAAATATAGGTAATTGAAAAATGGAAAATTGATGGATTTTTTGGTTAGGTGTGACTTTTGGCCATTATTAGGTGTGTACAATAAATTCCATTTTTGGTTAAAAAAATTTTTTTGGCTAAGATTTTCTTTTGATGATCAAAGATTTTTAAAAAGGTGTCTTAGGTGAAATTCATTTTTTTTGCTATAATTGGGTTCAATTTTTATGTCACTTTCCTAGTGCTTCCTTTTTTATACAACTACTTCCTTTTGTTGCATTACTTACTTCCCTTTTACTTTACATTTCTTTCTTTTATGGTAATATCTTTTCTGCCTTCGTATTCTTTAAAATGTCTTCCTTAATGCAATTAGGTTAAAATTTATATTACTTTCCTATCACATCCCTTACTATTCCACTTGCTTCCCCTAGCTTCCCCTTTTGCTATTTATTTATTTTGTTATTCTTTGCATTGTAGTTATCATGTCTTCTCATTCTCCTTGAAGAGATGGCTCCTTAAATGCTCCCATGGCCAGTGAGGTGAATTGAACTTTTGTATTTAGTATGCAACCTTAGTATTTATATTCCTTCACAAGAGCTAAAACCTCTAAATCCTAAATCTAAAAAAGATTTTATAATTTTAGGATTACTATTACTAGGAGAAGTTCTTTATTTCTTTAACTTGTATAGCAATAAAACTTAGTTTAACCACTTGTTTTTGGTGCAACACATGTATGAGGATATTCTACTCTCTTCTATTTGTAAGATTCTAAATAGGCGTCTTATTGTGCTAAACTAAGAATATTGGGCTTAGTTCCAATCGACTTGGCTTTGGTTAATGGCTTGTAATGAAAATGCTTATTGTCTTTAATGCATTTTATTTTATCTCTTCTCTTTGTACCACATGATTTTACTTACTACCTTAATAAGAAAAATGAGAAGTAGCTTAATTAGTATTCTTATCATTTGTTGCATTAAACTATGGCCAAATGGCCACTATTATTTTTGCTTCCACTATTGTCATATTTTCCAAACAACAACTTCACCATTAGAACAACAATAGGCCTATCTTTATTTTGTTATTAATAACCAACTTTCATAAATTAAATAAAAAATTCAATTGTTGCTAATAATCAAATAAAATAAAAGTAGGTGGAGTAGTATCGCTTTATCATCATGGGGTAGCATGGGCCCTAACTTGGTTTTATTGAAAGCCTCTTTGAAATTGTAAGCTCTTGCTATGAGAAAAAATTAGTATTGGTAAAATATTAATGGGAAAATATTGACTTGCCATTATGGCAGCCTTTAAGAACTGCGTTATAGAAGCCAGTCTTCTCCTCCCTCTTATATGGTGGTATGTAGCTTTCTTTAGTGGTAGCTCAAGGTAAACTTCAACTGCCAGCTTCACTTACCTTAATAGAGGACTGCTTTGAGCTCTTTTAAAGTTTTCCTTGCCATCTACCTCTCAAAGCTTTCCAAACTTGGTGCCTTAGGGCTGTGTGGATTCTAAGGTGTAATCTAATGCCCAACCTTTCAATCATATTGGTCATTACCTGAAGCATTTTAGATTAGCTCTCTTCCATTCTCATTGCTTGGTTATGCAACTCCTCTATAACAAGTACTCATTTTAGCAGTAAAAATCAAGGTTCCTATCACCACCTTGAGCTCCTCTAGCAAGATCCATTGGATTATGTTTTGCCTCTAAAAGAATTAAAACTTCATAATATAGGTAGATGAAGAACCACTATTTTCAATTTTTTAGTGACTTCCCATTTTCTTCCATTAACTTCCCTATTACTACCCCATAGCTTCTAATTTGTAGGTGAAGGTTTCTTCATGCTCCCATTTTCTTAGTTAGACTACATCAATCTTTCACACTTGCTTGGACTTTGTCTTAGTTTATAAATGGGCTCGTGGAGCTTTTTGTTGATTGAACTTTAACAACAAAATGGGTTCAATAATGGGCTTGGTCCATTTTTAAAATTATAATGTAAACAAGAGAATATCAATATCAATGTAGCAAAAATATAAAATAATGAACATAGAAAATTTGGTATTTTCTGAATCTTCAAATGTAAAATATAAACATTGACATACTAATAGAAAATTTTGTCTATTAAATAGTTTTTTATTTTTTCATGTGAAATATATTTCTTCTTTTACTCCATGTAGAATTTTGTTTATGTACCTCTTATACTTATAAGAAAGACATAAATGAGAGGACATGAATTGATAATAAGGAAACTAATCAAAAGAAAATAATTTCTTTAAGAATCACTAACATAAAAAATTTATAAAAGTAGTGATAATCATTGATAACATTAAGGATTTTGTATTTAGATTAAAAATCATGGACCTAGTTATGTAAGTTTTGATTGAAACTTTTTTATTTATTTAGGATATAATATTTGGAATGACAAGAATTAAACTAAATTAAATTAAAATTTGAATTAAATTACATAAAAATAATAAAATGAAAAAGATCTTGATCCAATAGCTATATATAATATAAAAACCAAAAGAATGAAAAAATATATATTATATGATATTTTATGTAAAACAAAGTTTAAGTGGCAACAAGTCTTAGATCTAATCGCCATAGATAAAATTGATAAGATCATTGAGTCATTGAGTAATTAAAGGAAAACTTCTATTTCATTTACAAAAAGTTAAGATTTGCTATATATATATATATATATATATATATATATATATATATATATATATATATATATATATGAAATAAATACATATTTTATGCTTATTTTGAGTTAATATTTAATTAGTTTTACTTATTATAGTGCGATTATTTAATAAATAATGGTTAAAATATATCAATTTAAGATTTTAGATATTAGGTTTATATATCATGTAAAGTTAGGGTATTTTTACTATTAATTTAATTTGATATGTTTTCATATTTCATATAGGTTTAGAATTCAATAAATTTAAAATTTTAATTTGGATATGGTTCATATTGATTTTAGATGTATTTGATATATTTTCTATGTTTTGTTAGGTTTGGAGACTTAGAGGTTGAATAGGAAGCAATTGAAGGACAATCAAAGCCTAATTCAACAAGGAAAATGAGTTAAAACGTTTATTATAGCAACCATAAGTAGTGTAATGGTTGTTAGAGAGTGGCTGTAAGCATTAAAATTTGGCAAGGAGGGTGTAATGACTGTTACACATTACTTCATGGCCATTACAAGGAGGTTGAAATGTTTAAAATCAGGTTTAAATGTGTTATAGGCCGTTACAAAATGTGTAAGGGCCATTATGAGTTTTCTGCTATTATGGGTAATATAACAAGGTTTACTTTTTTAGCCATAACTTTGTTTACAAAAGCTGAATTATGGTTCTTTAAAATGCTATCGAAAGCTAACTCAAAGAGCTAAAATTATGATGATGAACTCAAGAGCTAATTCAATCATTATAATGGACTAAAATAATAAGGAATTTACTTAGTTGTGCTTATTAATGGATAACAATCTTAATTCAATTAGAAATAAACTTTTGAGAAGGAAACTTATTCCAAATAAACCAAAGATGAGTTATACCTATATAAAGGATTTAAGAGGCATGGAAATCAAAGAGAATACATTCAATCAATTATATCATTCTTATTAAAGTAGTGAACATTGATTATCAGGATTCATGCATAGAGTTCAAAGGGGAAAGGCACTTAACTATTAAAGAAGCATTCAACATAAAGATTTAGGGGAGTTGGAATTCTTATTCATCTTATATTTTCTCTAAGATTTTTTTTAAAGAATTTTCATGATTTGTGTTCTTGTAATCACAAATATATTAGGCTAAATTTTTAATATGTACTAGAAATGATCTAAAGAGCTTAAGGATGTATTAAATCTTATTTCTTTTTTGCTTTAATCTAGTATGATTTCTTGCATATGGATTCTATTCATGTACATAATGTATATTCAATGTCTAATATGGTTAATGTAAGTTAAGACCGGGAAGTGATGCATGCTTTGTACTTAAAGTTCAGTTTGAATATTTTGATAAGTATTATGAGACTAGTAGATGGTTAATGCTTAAGACCTAAAATAAAGCCTATTATAATTAATTGAGTATGGATACCTTTTGAATACTTAATATCATATGGTTCATAATTGAATTTAATTTTAGTTAATGATTTGTTAAGTTATGCTTAGTGTAGACACCCAATTTCGGGATGATGTGTTATGGATGCAATAAAGGACTCCAATGATGAAAATATCATGAATAGGTCTTCGATACTTAATCTTTAAAATTCTAAGGGTTTAAATGCATCTTTTAAAGGAAGGATTTAGTGTTTTTAAGGACTAAATTGCAATGCTTTTTTAGGACCTAATTGCAAAACATAAATTCTTCCAGGGGTCTTTTTATAATTAAATAATCTTGGTCGAAATTGAATTCTTCCTATCTATTTTTTTATTTTTAAATTCAATCCTAATTGGTTTAAAACTCTTAATTGGCTTTTAACTCAATCCTAATTGATCTAAAATTTCTAAATATAATTTTAAGTATTAATTTTATATTTTTAGGAATTAGAATCACGTTAGGATTGGGTTAGGTTTTCTAGTTCTTTTTCCACTATATAAAGAGGATGAAGAGCAGGAAAAAAGGAGGGAGACGGGAGAAAAAAGAAAAAGAGAAACGTGTTTTGAAGATTTGGTTTTTGTGCATCTAAAATAATTTTTATCCATTGTTGATTCTTGAAAAGGGTTTTTTTAATTCTTTTTTCTTTTTTTTTTGAGTTATTTTCTACAAAATTCTTTTGATTTATCAATTAATTCAAGATCCTTGGAGAATATTTGAAAACTTATCAAGAACGGTGAATTACAAATCTGAAGAGTATTCCAAGTCACTCATAAGCATCATCATCTTCTTCTTATTCTATTTTTTTTATTTCTTTTTGATATTATTGATTATTTTTATTCATTCGGGTTATTATTATAATTTATTCATTAATCATAATTTTATTTTATTTTATTTATTTTTTGTAGTGATTATGGAGGAAAACACATGGTGATCATGTTGGAGGGATGAATTCATGAGAAGTCCATGGAAAACCATGGATAAAGCCTCGTAGAGACTTAGTTTCTAGGGTTTATTTTATTTTATTTTTTTATTACTTTTTATTTTTTATTTTATTATTTATTTTATGAATTAATGTAATAGCCCCAATAGTGGGAGTAGTGAAATTATGTGTGTGGTTGCATGTTTATTTTAATTAAATTGGTTAGTAAAACTAGGTTTTAATTAGGTAATTATTTAAAATCAATGGAGGAAATAGATTAATTTAGGTTGCTTGATAATAAAATTAGGGTTTTAGTAAGGTTTAATTTAATTATTTGTTTGATCTTATTTAATTACTTTTTATGTTTTTTATTTGTTTTTGGGCTTATTTGTTATTTTTATGTGCTTTTGGGGCCTTAAGCCCATTTTAGGCTTTGATTTATTTATTTAAGTTTAGTAATTCTTTTAGCCTGTCTCACTTAATAATTAATTAGGTTTAATTAACTAAAATATATTTTGAGTCCATAATTAATTAGATTTTAGGTTATAAATATCCTTAGGCCCATTTAGTTAATTAGACATAGACTCACGTAATTCAATTTAATCAATTTAGACTTAGCCCACTTAATTTAAGCTTTTTTTTTTATATAATTTTTAGATTTAAGCTCATATTTAGAATTAAAATTAGTAGACTTAGGTTCATTTAATTAAAATCAAAAGGAATTAGGTCTTTAGGTTCACTTATAAATTAAAACATATAGATTTAACTCATTTATTTAAAATCCATGTAGATTAGACTAACTTAGGGATTATGTGATTTATTGAATGCATTATTTTCTTGTATATTTCATGACTAGTTTGCCTTGGAGTTGATTTTTTTTAGGGTTTATGTGAAATTACATGTAAATAAAGAATAAGATAATAATTCATAAAGTAATTCTAAATGAACGCAAGACTGAAAGAAATTGGTATTCCGTATCCAAAATCTCCTGGTTATAGTGCTAGCTTTCTTTTAGGGAATTGAGTACCACCTTTTCGATTTGTCCCAGTTATTACTCTAGGTGGTGACTCCTCATCTTCATGCTATGTCTTTGTGACAGTGGTTAGTGTGTTCTCTAAAGCCTTGAGCTCAAATAGTGTTGTAGTTGCTAAAATCTTGGACGCGCACTAAACCCCGCCATTTACACTTAGCAAGGTAGGAGTCCATAAGTTATAACTAACAATTGAGTTAATTAAACAACCTTATAATTACTTGAAAATAATTGTTAGAATTTTAGTTGATGAGCATCAATATATGCATCAATTAAATTAAAGTAAGATGTTATTGAGTTGATATATGAACTGAGTGAAAGGTGAAATTCTAATTCATGCATTTATATACATTATTTATTTCATTACTTTACAACTTAAGTCATAGTTAACTTAGAGTTTTAAAATTTTGATTTTTTTCTTAAGCTATTTTCATTAAAAACTGTAATTGGTTTATTTAGACAAATAATAATCTAAGTGAAATAGTAGTTAGCTATAATCTTTATGGGATTGACCATTTAATTAATCATTATATTAGAATATTAAATGTATACTTATGGATAAGTTAAGTTTATTAACACTAAGGTTTTGGTGCCATTGTCAAGAATCAAACCTAGGTAGCTCGTGTGATAGAGGGAATAAATTGGAGAGGAGATCCAATCCTTTGATTCTCATAAAGAAGCTCATGATAAAGACATATGCATAAAGATTGAAGTGATGGACAATGATGAAATTAAAGGTAAAATGCACAACAAGGCAAGGGTAAAGAACATTAAAGTCAATAGTGATGGAGGAAACTTGACCAAACAACCAATTAAGGATCCTAAGTCATATCAACCTTCAAATTCACTTATTTTATGGTGCAAATGCATGGGTGCTAATGTCAAGATCAAAAGGAAGGGCATAATAAGGAGAATAATTACTGAGGATGCTAGCACTTATGTGGAACATGTGCCTTAATGACTTCAAGGACATGGTAATGGTTTAGTTTAAGTTCATGATAAACAAAGCACTTATTAGGAGATAACCTAAGCTCTATCCTTTTTCTTTTTAGTTTTATCTTTAGTTTTTAGTCTAAATATTTTTCTAACTTCACTAATTGAATTTCATTATTCTTAATGTAGAGTAATTGATAAGGAATGAGCATTAAAGACTATGGATGTGGAAAAGAACTTGATGATAATATTCAATTCAAGTGTGGGGAGAAAGTATTCTATCATTTTCTTTATTTTCTTTTATTAGAATTCCTTTTCTTTATGTTATTTTATTAATTTTATTAGTTTAACTTTTAGTTATTTTGATTTTTGTAAAATATTTTGAAGGAATATATCCCTAAATTGCTTAGATGTATATTAGTTTTAATTACTTAATTACACTATAATGCGTTAGATTTTTTTAAAAAAAAATTTAACTCTAATTCCCCATCATAGATTTTTACATTTATCAATATTATAAGTTATGTATATTAAGTTGCATTCTCTTATTATAATCATGGCTTAACTTAGTTCTTATGTGTTAAACCTTTAAGTAAGGGATGAGTATTAGAGTTTAGTTAACTTGAAAAATACTTCTCCATTAAGTGAGTGAAAGATATATGGAATATTATCTTATAGGGAATTTGTCTTAATCATTTGGTTTTAAGCATTAGAACGACCTTTAGTTCTATAAGTTATGGTAAAAGCTAACCAATTAAATAAGGGTAAAATGGAGCATAAAATGCACTCGCTAAAGTTTTGTTTAGTTAAAAAAAATAAGATGGAGCATAAATGCACTCACAAAAGTTTTTTTTTGTAAAAAAAAAGGCAAGATGGAGCATAAAATGCACTCACTGAAGTTATTTTTAGTCAAAAAATAAGGGTAAGATGGAGCGTACAATGTACTTGCCAAAATTAATTTATAGAAGTGTAAAATGCACTCACAAAATAAAAGAGGGATTGAGCATCAAACACACTCTTAAGTTTTTAAAAATTTATACAAATTCATTAGGGTTAAAAGATTTCTAACATTTGAAATTATTTGAATATGCTTTTAATCTATGAATTTTATTTAATGGGTATTTTATTAATTCCATTAAGAAGTACTATCTTTTACTTGTTTTTAATATTTTGGTTTTGGTGCATAAGAGCCATGTTTAATATCTACTAAGTATGTTTAAATATGGTCATGCATTGGTGAATTCCATGATATGCATGATTTCTGGTGTTGATGAAGTTTTTGTTTGAGGACAAGCAAAAGTGTAAGTGTGGGAGAGTTGATAAGTCCATAGTTTGTGCTTATTTTGAGCTAATATTTAATTAGTTTTACTTATTATGGTGCGATTATTTATTAAGTAATAGTTAAAATATGTCAATTTAGGATTTTAGGTATTAAATTTTACATATCATGTAAAGTTACGGTATTTTTACTAGTAATTTAATAGGTTTGAGTAATTCATATAGGTTTAGGATTCAATTTTAATTTGAATATGTTTCATGACGATTTTAGATGAATTTGGTGTATTTTTTCATATTTTGTTAGGTTTAAAGACTTAAAAGTTGAATAGGAAGCAATTAAAGGATAATTAAAACCTAATTCAACAAGGAAAATGAGTTACAAGTTCATTATGGTCATTATATATAGTGTAGTTGTTATTATAGAGTGGTTATAAGCATGAAAATTTGTAAGGAGGGTATAACGATTATTACACATTACTTTATAGCCATGATAAAGTGGCTAAAAGTGTTTAAAATAAGGTTTATAGGTGTTACAAGCCATTACAAAATGTGTAAGGATCGTTACAAGTTCTTTGCTATTATGGGAAGTGTGGTGAGGTTTACTATTTTACCCATAACTTTGCTTACTGAAGTTGAATTATAGTGATTTAAAATGCTATAAAAATCTAAATTAAAGCTATAAATTCATTGAAGAACTTAAAATCTAATTTGATAATTATCATGGGCTAAAATATCCATGACGTTACTTAGTTGTGCTTAAGAATGGATAGCAATCCTAATTCAATTAGAAATTAACTTTTAAGGAGGAAATTCAATCCAACTTAAACAAGGATGAGTTATGCCTATATAAAGGAATTAAGAGGCATCAAAACTAAGAGAAAAAATTCTTTCAAACACATTCAATCATTCATATCATTCATATTAAAGTAGTTAGCATTAATTGCATGCATTCAAATATAGAGTTCGAAGGAGAAAAGCACTCAATAATTGAAGGAGAATTCAATATTAAGATACTATGAATCCAAGCTCAAGTTTATGGCCCAATAAGTTTTAAGTGAGCAATGATGCAGTTAGAGTCTAAGAAGGCTTAATGACAAGATTAAAATCAAAGAAGTTACAAAAGTTTTAATTGGACTCATTCAAGACATTTAAAAGCCCAATATCAAAATATAATTCCAATCAATGATGGAAAAGTGGAGGCCCAAAAAATCATGTTTACATCATCAAATTAAGTGGAACATGCATCAACACCTTATTCAGAACTTGATGCATTTTTTTTGACATTTAGGAAAGTTATAAAGAGTGTTATGTAAGCAATAATGCCCTTGTACAACCTCAAATGTTTTATTGACTATTTCAATAGCCTAATTACTTATTATAAAGCATCTTTTAATGTAAAAACTCTTTGGGTCACTCATTTATGTCTAATATAGCTATTAGAGAATGATTAATACCATTAATGGTATAATTGCGTAATAATGGCTGTAAAGAATATTTCTCATTCCTATGTTTTAGATGCTAAATTAATTATGTATGTTGGGCTTTATCTTTTATATAAACAAGGCCACTTTCTTTTATTAAGACCATAATACACTTAAATGAAATTGAGTTTCTTTGGTGAGAAATTTACTTTTAAGTTCTTACTTGAACTTTATAACTTATCAAGTTATTTGGCTTATGGCATCAAAATCCAAATCTTTACCTTCTTCTTTACTTATCAAATTATTTTATTTGTAACATGGAATGATGGAAATCATTAGTTACAATACATAAACTCCCTAATATTTTAAGAACTATGGTAAGTTATGATGAAGAATCTAACACCCTCCAATAATTTTTATGTTTAGGACCATTTAAGAATTGAGATAGGAATAGAGATAAACTAATTCACCCATTTACTATTAAGGATAAAATATCAAATTAGACTTTGTAATCTTCCCATACCATAAATAAAGGAGTTTTATAAGTAAAGAAGAAAGAAAAGATTTATAATTTAAAGTCATAAGCCAAACATGTTAGTATAGGTAGTATGCCCTACAGGCTAATCATATATTTTGACATTGTAAAT
Organism: Mallotus nudiflorus; assembly: GCA_947683625.1. NCBI lineage: Eukaryota > Viridiplantae > Streptophyta > Magnoliopsida > Malpighiales > Euphorbiaceae > Mallotus > Mallotus nudiflorus. The sequence continues at coordinate 3,363,511 of CANTUR010000275.1, read as the reverse complement.
CCCAAATGGCAATAAAATATTCATTTAAATAAAGTATTTGTTTATTTGAGTATTTATCCATTAGCATAATGTTAAATAAATTTATTATCAAAAGTTGATAATATGAGCTATAGATTTATTTAGTACATATACTATAAAAATGTTCGTAGTCAATTAATTAATATTTGGGTAATATTAATTATACTATCACCTTTATCTATTTTTCTTGATTAGTATGTGATACTAATAGTTGGAGGTAGTAATCCTCATGCTACTTGATATGAGATATCAGAATAGACATATGGATGCTTATGTGATGGGTGGATCGAACATGACATTAGATTTATGATCGTGAGGATATTCACTTATTGTCAACAATCACAATCTAGGTCACAATGGTGGATATAGTCCTTTAACCTAAGGTGACATGGTCATCCATATTTAAGTGGTTAGAGTTTGTTATTGCTTATATACTTGTGTTAATCACATATGGGTATATGGCGTGTGGTGGCTCTAGTAAACTAAATGTAGGGATGAGTGTTCGTCCAAGAGGGTATTCATTGCTTGGAGTGAACTAGGATAAGATCCTATAGTATCTAAATTTTTTCTTGATGAATAAGTTCTTGGCCAGGACAAACATGACACAATTTGAAAGAGTTTTAGTGCTAGAAAGTGTTTCTAGTATTTGTTATGTTTTATCAAGAATTAGAACTTGAGATGAGGTGATATGATGTAGTTATTAGAGTTTGACTAAACCTTGACTTTAGGCTATATCAAGATCTTCTAATAAAGGGATTTTAGTACATGGTAATTATGATAAAAGGGTCCGTGCGAATTAATACATGCATTCATTTCTAATTAGGTAGTTATGATATAAATGCTAGGGGTTACTCACAACTTATAAGAACTAAATGTGTATAATTAGGATTTTCACATTTAGATTTAAAAGAGTTTCAAATAATATTAAGTCTTGATATTATTTTCTTATTGCCAATTAGACATAAACCTCGTAAGTCACACCTAAAAGAGCTTTACTAAATCACCATCAATATTAATCTAATTATTGATTAAAGAGTTTAATCAATTAATTAAGATTAATTGAATTGGGTTTATGCTTTATTCAATGATTCTAGTACATTATGAAATTTAATTCAAGCAAGGATTTAATTATTAATTTATATTTAATTAATATGAGATATTAATTAAGGTATTAAATTAATAATATATGTTGATTCTAATTGGACTTGGATTAATGGCCCAAAAGGGTTTTAGACCAAAGATTAGTCTGAGATGTAGAGAAGGCCTATGAACCTAATTTAGGCCCATATGTCTAATGGATTGGGCTTAGGCCAAGTGTTGGCCCAATTACAAAGCCCAAGTCCATACAAATTGATGTGGTCAAATTTATCATGTTAGGCACATTATCTTTTATTTGTAAATTGTTGACCATGGCATATTTGGCATATTAGGCACATTATCTCTTAAGTGTATAATGTTAACCTTAGCTCAATTAAAGATTAAGGTTCATTGTTTTATGTACAGAATGTATGTAGACATATACATGAGATGTATTCAATTCTCTACATTCTTATCTCTCATACAGGTTGTGTACCTATTATGATGAGTTGTATACATATGATGTAAGCATAGACATCATTGGGGTTTTCTTTTTTTTTACACATATATACATAACCTAAGAATTTTTCTAAGGTTAGATGGTTAGATATATGTATATATAAATACAAAAAATAGACACAACATATATACAACATAAACCTTAGTGTTCTTGCAAAGAGATTAATTTAGTGAAAAATTTATGAAGGTCATTTGAAAGGGCACTTGCTACTAACTAAATCAAGGCAAGAAGGTGATTGGTGAAGCTTTGGTGTTTCAAGCTAGAGGCTTCGCACTTAAGAGGCTAGAACATTTGACTCAAGGGTTAAACCTAACTATATCAAAGCTTGTAGATAACTATTATAGTCTACATCAAACTTAGGAGTTGATAAGTTTTCCTAAACTTAGAATTTCCTAGGTTGTTGCTTTTTCATGTTAATGTGTTATTTAGCTATGTGTAAAATACAAAATGGATCTATGGGAATGGAAATCTTCATATGATGAAAGGTTATGTAGGTAAAATTTTTGAAATTTTACCCTATATAAGGCTTGTGCTCACCATACTTTAATGTTGCATATTCATTTCCTTTCAATGGCATTAGAGCTACTCTTTGCACTTTACACATGCTAAATTGATTGATAATAAAAAATGTTATGATTATGATTATTGTTAGTTATAAGTGTTGTGGCTAAAAGTGTGTAAAAATTGGCTAAATATGGGTTCTAGAGTGATCCTGATATGGAGGAGATTCATCCCAGTCAGGAGGGGTTTATAAGGAATCATTTTGGACAATTAAATTTTTTGGTAGAACTAATCCTAAGCTATGTCCTGACCAAGACTACGCTTGGGACTAGGTGCACAATTTAAGGATTTGCATCCAGAACTAATCTCGAGTGATGTCTCGACTGGGGTATCACCCAGGACTAGAATCCTAACATGCAAAAGTTACATTTTACTTGGTTTTTACTTGTCATTCATGCAGGGAATGCTCATGGACTTTGATTACATTATTTGGTATATAATTAAATGTTAATTACATAGTATTAGGGTGTAATATTCACCTTGGTATGTCAAGGATTGATTGTATACCATAATAATTATGATATGAAGCTTGAAGTGCTCAAATAGAAGATCCTTCGAGATAATAATAAGGAGGCCTCTTTATGTAACTTATTCTAAGAGTTAGAATAGGTTTAAGTAAAGTCCATGATCACTCCTTATGTGCATTCATTTTGCATGTTCTATTTATATATGTGATATATATGTTAAAACATGCTATATGTATATGTGATATATGTATATAGATGGATGCCATGCAATATATGTATGTGTATGTATGTATATATATAAATAAATAAATAAACAAACAAACAAATAAATGAATAAACATATATATATATATATATATATATATATATATATATATATATATCCATTGGAGCAAAAGCAAGCATGGTTTTGGGATTGTGTGCATCGGCTATAGATATGTACGAGTGTATATAAGGCTAAAGAGATTTGTATAGTGTTATTATTAAGTATGAGATGTTGTGGGTGTATGGATACATTATAGGCCAAGAATGACAAATAGGAGTACTTGGGGTTTGTAGTTTTCAAATCCATACACTACATTGATTTAGTGGTGTGGACCTAATTAATGTAAAGAGGTTAAGAATGACAATGTGTACTTGAGATCTCTAAGCATTAGGAGCTGAATTGATGGAACCTCACATGAGATATGATGGCAAGAGTTGCCATTTAATGAGAACTAATTTTCCAAGAATGGTAATGTGTACCTGAGGGATATAAGTGACTCATTAAGAACTCCATCACCCACTAGAAATACATCCAACAAGGGATTTCTGTTTCCTACTTTGGAAGTGTAGTAGGAGGCTATTATGATTAAAGACAATTTAATGGTAAAATAACAATGTCATATAACTAATTAATCTTGTTACCTTTGCAAAAACTTGATAATATAAGATTTATAAACCCACTTTCAATCATACTTGAACAACATAGTCTCATGGGCCCTAATTTCATTAATTGGCTAAGGAACCTAAAAGTTATTTTTGCTTCTGAAAAGATAATTTATGTATTAGAACAAAGTCCACCTAAACCACTTCCTGAAAATGCTTTATAAGAAGAGCATGACACTCTAGAAAAATGGAGAGAAGATTATTTACAAGCACATTGCATAATGTGGGCTTCTATTAACACAAAAATCCATTAGCAACATGAGAAGTACAAAAGTGCAAAAGAGATCTTACTTTAACTTCAAGAGTTATTTGGTGAACATAGTAGGACAGCTAGATATGAGATATCAAAGTGACTCTTTCGTGCTAAGATAAAGGAGGGTGAGGATGTGGGAACATATATAAACTCTATGGTTAGAGTAATGGAGGAACTAAAAAGTCTAGATTTCTCTATGGACTTCTATCTCTAAATGGATTTGATCCTTTAATCCCTTCCCAAATATTTTGGGCAAACCATTGTAAATTTCTATATGAACAAATTATAGTGTACCCTTGCAGAGCTTATTAACATGTTTATGATTGCCCAAAAGGCTATCCAAGGGAATGAAGACAAGGAAGTTTAACTTATTGCTTCTTCTAGTGGGACTAGGAAGAAAGGCCATCAAAAAAGGAAAGGTAAGACAAGTGTTGCCAATCCTACAGGTGGTATAGCCAAGAATAAGGGCAAGGCAATTGTGAAGGATGACCAAGGCAAAGGAAAGTGTTTCTATTTCTAAGGGGAAGGCCATTGGAAGAGGAATTGTACTAAGTTCCTAGAGTCTCTCAAAATAAAGGAAAAGGGCAAGATTCACATTATAAGATTTATAACTTATGAGAACTAAATGTGTATAATTGATATTTTCACATTTAGATTTGAAAGAGTTTCAAATAATATCAAGTGTTGATATTATCTTCTCATTGACAATTAGACATGAACTTAGTAAGTCACACCTAAAAGAGCTTTACTAAATCACCATCAATATTAATCTAATTATTGGTTAAAGAGTTTAATCAATTAATTAAGATTAATTGAGCTGGATTTATTCTTTAAGCAATAATTCTAGCATATAATGAAATCTAATTTAAGTAAGGGTTTAATTATTAATTTATTCTTAATAAATATGAGATATTAATTAAGGTATTAAGTTAATAATATATGTTGATTCTAATTGGACTTGGATTAATGTCCCAAGTTGTTTAGGCCTAGGCCCAAAAGGGTTTTGGACCAAAGATTAGTCCAAGATGTAAATAAGGCCCACGAATCTAATCTAGGCCCATATGTCCAATGGATTAGGCTTGGGCCACGTGTTGGCCCAATTACCAAGCCCAAGTCCATACAAATTGATGTGGTCAAATTTGTCATGTTAGGCATATTATCTTTTATGTGTAAATTATTAACCCTGGCATATTTGGCACATTATCTCTTAAGTGTATAATGTTGACCTTGGCTAAATTAAAGATTAAATTTCATTGATTTATATAGAGAATGTAGGTAGACATATACATAAGATGTATTTAATTCTTTACAAACTTATCTCTCATACAAGTTGTATACCTGTCATCATGAATTGTATACATGTGATATAAGCAATGACATCATTAGGGTTTTCTTTCTCTACATATATATATACATAACCTAAGAAGTGTTATATGGTTAGATGGTTAGATATATGTACACCAAAAATAGACACAATATATATATAACATAAACCCTAGTGTTCTTGCAAAGAGATTAAGTTAGTGCAAGATTTGTGAGGGTCATTTGAGAGGGCATTTACTACTAACAAAATCAATGAAAGAAGTTGATTGGCGAAGCTTTGATGTTTAAAGCTAGAGGCCTCTTACTTAGGAGGCTACATCATTTGATTCAAGGGTTGAACCTAGCTACATCAAAGCTTATAGATAACTATTAACGTCCACATTAAACTTAGGAGTTGGTAAGTTTTCCTAAACTTAGAATTTCCTAGGTTGTTGCTTTTACATGTTGATGTGTTATTTAGCTATGTGTAAAATGCAAAATGGATATATGGGATTGGAAATATTTATGTGATGAAGGGTTATGCAAGTAAAATTTTTAAAATTTTATCCTATATAAGGCTTGTGCTCACCACACTTTAATGTTGCATAATCGTTTCCTTTCAAAACAATGGTTGATAATTCATAAAGTTCAAGCAAGAACTTAAAAGCAAATTTGTTACCAAATAAACTTAATTTCATTCAAATGTATTATGGTCTTAATACAAGCAAGTGGCCTTATTTATATAGAAGATAAGGCCAAGCACACCCCACTAATTTAGACTCTTAAACATGGGATGATAACTATTTTTACAGCCATTATTATTCAATCATACCATTAATGGTATTAATCACTCTCTAACAAATATATTATGCATAAATGAGTAACTCCAAGAGTTATTACATTAAAAGATACTTTTTAATAAGTAAATAGGCTATTAAAATATTAAAAAAATGTTTCAAGTTGTATAAGGGTGTTATTGCTTGCGTTAATACTCTTTATAACTTTCCAAAATGTCAAAAAATAAATAAAATGCATCAGGTGCTAAATAAGGTGTTGGTGCATTTTCCACTTGATTTAATGATGTAAACATGATTCTTTGGGCTTCACTTGTCCATCATTGATTGGAATTGCATTTTGATGTTGGGCCTTCCAAATGTCTTGAATAAGTCCTATTAAAGCTTCTTGTAACTTCTTTGATTTTGATATTGTCATTCGGCCTTTTTAGACACTAAATGCATCATTGCTCACTTAGAACTTATTGGGTAATGAATTTGATCTTGGATTCAAAGCATAAAATTTAGGGGAGTCTGAATTCTTATTATTCTTCTATTTTCTTTAAGATGTTTTCAAGAATTTTCATGATTTGTGTTCTTGTAGTCATAAACATGTTAGGCTGAATTTTTATTATGTACTTAGAAGGATATAAGTACCTCAGAAATGTATTAACTCTTATTTCTTTTTGCTTAAATCTAGTTTAATTTCTTGCATATAGATTTTATTCATGTAATTAATGTATATTTAATATCTAATACAGTAAAAGTATGTTGAGACCAGAGGTGATGCATGCTTTGTGCTTCAAGTTTAATTTGAATATTTTGATAAGTGTTATGAGACCAAGAGGTAATTAATCCTAAGAACCTAAAGTAAATTTTATTAAGATCAATTGAGATTTTGAATAATTAATATTGTATGATTTATCATCGAACCTAAGTTTATTTAATGCTTTGTTAAGTTATGCTTGGTGAGGCGGGAGTCCTTAAATTATATATGATAATTAAGTTAATTAAACAACCTCATAATTACTTGGAAAAGAGTTGTGAGTATTTTAGTTGATGAGCATCATATGCATGATTTCAATGAGATTAAAGTAAGATGTTAATGGGTTGATATATGAACCAAGTTAAAGGTGAATTTCTAGTTCATGTATTTATATTCATTGTGTGACACCTAACCCCATATGCACCCCTATTGGAATGTTATCCTTAAACATCCTATAAGGAAGCTTATAGGATAGGGCAACACTCTAAGAATTAATACCTGAATAATGAAACTTGAACCAAATGGAATACGAGTTGTATATAATTGAATAATTAACAGTAAAAGAGAGTAATTTTTTTTTGGTAATCGAAACATAATGAAACTTAAGTTTGCATTTAACTGGATTCCACTACTATTGTATTTGGTTATGATTTGAATATTAACAATTTATAATAAGAAACCATTATATATATTACAATATAGAGGAGAATAATAGAAAGCTATTATTTATTCTTAGATATACACAACACCACAAACATTCTTGCATGAGAGAGTACTGATTAGAACCAAAATATTTACATTTAATTACACTAAAATAGAAAAGGTTGTAATCAATAGTAGATAGGTAATCCTATTCCTATAGCAATATACACATAACAGGGTTACATAATTAAGAAGAAATAAAAGGTATTTTTATATCACCATCAATGCTAATAAAGGATTAGAGAAACACGGACATTGAAGGTAGTCTCATAGATCATAAGGACCAATGTAATTACTAGATCTTCATGATCCTCCCTCACAGTTAAGGTCTGAAAAGGTACATGATGGAAATCAATAGATTCATATCCCAAGCTCCAAAATAGCTTCAATACTATGATAAACTTGATGATTAGAATTTATCACCTTCCATAATTATATTATAGGATCATTCAAGAATGAGATGAGAAAAACTATTTTAGATCTTACTAAGTTAGAATAAGATCATTAGCTCTTCATTCAAGCTCCCCAATAGATAAAGAGCTATGATAAACTTATAATGGAAAGAATTAACACCCTTAGAGAATTGATAAAACTTTAATAGACTTCGAATTATTCAACATAAATAAGTGGAAATAAGTTTGAAAGATGAAGAAGAAGACAAAGATTTTTGGATTTTGACACCACAAGCCTCATTAGGCTTAATAAGTCACAAAGTTCATACAAGAACTTTAAAGCAATTTCTCGCCAAAAGAAACTCAATATTTTATAACTGAAATTCAACATGTCTCTTACAATAAAATGAGGTCTTGTTTATATAGATACAAGACCAAGATCATACTACTACTCTAAATATGAAAACATAAGATAATCTTACCCCACTAACTTGCAATTATAGCCATTGATGATGTAGATTCCCACTAATACACTTTAAATCCCACTAACTTTTAATGATGTAAATTCCTACTAACACACTTTAGACCCCACTCATTACTAATTATTTAAACATCCACTAACACACTTTTAAATCCCACTCATTATGTAAATATCCATTAACACACTTTAAGGCCACACTTAAAATCCCACTAATGATTTATCCTTTAAATTCATTTATTTTGATGTGGGAAACAAGACTATTTGGGCCTCCTTATTAATTTTTATTGCACTTGGAAGTTCTTGGGCTTTCCAAACACCTTGAATGAAGATTAGTAAGGCTTCTTGTAATTTCTTAGTTTTTGACCTTGTCATTGGGCCTTGTTGGACTTACAATGGATCTTGTGGATCATTGGACCTTAGTTTTAAGCTTAAGATCACATCAATACAGTTGTAGGTTCCACTTATAGCTTCCAATCTAATAGAATGTCAATCGTGTGCCCTAAGGAATATTTAATGGTCATCTCATCTTCGTGCATGTCTTGGCTTATGATCATGTACTTACAAGACATCCTTCCTATTTCTATATTTATATATGCAAATAATTCTATCTAGCAATAAACAATCAACTTGAAAAATAAAGAAAAAGTGATGTGTGAGTATTTTCTAAGAAAATACCCAGTGAGTGAATGGAGCACACAAAAAGGATCATGAAATGGAAGAGCAAATAAATCACGGAGGAATTACATTTATTAAATAATTAAATAAAATATCGAATATTCATATTATTCTAAATTTAATTATTATCTAAAGCCTTAAAATTTCAATTCATGGTTATGTATCATTCTTGCTAGTTTAATTCAAGATTATGATAAAATTATTAATCACCCATTTTAGACATGATCCAAAAATAATTACTAGGTTAATATCAGTCAAATGTCAACCTCTAAACATAATGTTAATAAACATTTAAATTCTCAAATTAAACAAGTTTAATAAATAAATAAATTAACAAGCACAAATGCATATGTTCAGGTGGATATTGAGTGCTATAAGCACACTAATAGTCTAATAAATATGTATGCATATAATTAACCACTCGGGATTGCCCCAAAAGCATATTGATCTCGAGCGCTATCCTAAAGACAATTATAAATAAAAATGGCCACTTTGAATAATTTATTTTTGTTAATTCACTTAGATAGTTGCACCCCAAGTACAGTCTTACATCTTTCATAGTGTGAAATGCAATGTCCTAGACATCATCTTATAATTCACTTGACCCAACCATGTCCAAGACATGGTCTTACTATCCCAATCATATACAAGTATGTGCTCAATTAAAAATATTTTAATTACATCTTGATCTATTGATTAATTAATCTCTCAAGTACATAATTTAGAAGTATACTCTTCAGGAATTAATTCTCGTGACTATGTATATATAATTTAGAATTATGCACTTGTAAATGAAATTCTTATAGCTATTCCTTCTCAAATATAAATTTAATTATAAACCTTATTTATTATTCTAAAATTAGTGAAGTGCCAAGACTTAATTAAACATAATACATTAATTTACTTACATCATTAATGCCTTTTATGAAAAGGAACTTTTAAATTCTTAACTTTATCTCATGTTTTAAATATTGTATCTTGATTAAAATAAATTTTTATCAAGGACTATATTTAGTTCTTAAAAATTCAATTAGTATAACTTTTAGCAACTTAAAACTTCACTTTGGTCATCACTTTTACATGTTCGGCTCTTTTATGCTTAATTCATAAGATTATGTGTTCAAGTCCATTATAGCTAGAAAATGAACAATCAATCTTCAGTATAAGTGGAGTAGAACTTGAGAATAATATCACCAGCCTAACATGACTCATTAGTTTATTGATAATAATTGAATGTAAATGACATCAATTTGATTAACAATAATTGATACTCCACATACATATATTCATATTTAATTAAGGTCTTTGCTTCCTATACAGGTTACTCAGAAAGGGAAGGCAACCAAATTAGTTCAGGAAAAGGTTCTTGCCACAGAAGACTCCCAAAAGAAGAAGGAACACTCTCCTAATTAGCCTAGGACTCCTAACCAAAGAGGAATCCTACTCCTTTTAGGTTTAAGTATCACTACCACTATAAGTAGGACCCCATATCCCTTATTCTCATTCATTCTATTCTCTTATAATCTTATTATTCTCCTTATCTCTCTAAATTTCCTCTATATATTTTGACTTAGGCATCAGAGGGTTTGTGAGGATCCTCCCCACCTCTCACCTTGCCCTTTGTTTACCACTTATAGGGTTCCAATTCAAGAGTTTCAGAAAGCAAGTTATCGAGTGACGCTGTCTGTGGGAACTCTTGGGAAAAGCCATCTATGCATCTATTGAATTAAGATGTCAATATCATGACTTCTAGCCCATTGCCAATCTTGAATCTTGACACTCACACCAACCTCTCCGTCCCCATTCCTCTAATCACTCTGACAGCAGACCTCATCCAACTTTCTCTCTAGATCTACAATCTAGGAGTCCTGCTCCTTGATCCTCTTTGTTAGCTGAGCTTGACTGTGCTCCAACTCAGCCACCTTCTTCTGACTCGCCTTTGCTTCAGACTTAGCCTCTATATATTTGGTTTAGTAAAGCTCTAGCGCCACCTTTGCATTGTCCAACTTCTTCTCAAAGTCAATTGCTATAGTCCCAACCGACCTCTATCTTTTTCAAGCTATACTGGCTCTTTAAGAAGAAATATTGTCCTTCACTAGCAGCAAAGCTTGGGTCATCTACAAAAGGGGAAACTCAGGTCATTACCTTGAAACCCAAAATATAAAAAGTTAGACAAGTGTTCAAAACTTACTTCTAATGAATGCCTGATCATGGAGCTAAACAACTCTTTGCGACCTTTATCTGTCCAGTGTTGTATATCAACTGGCAGCCTCAAGGACTCAACATATTGGTCTCTGACTTAGGCATTCGAGACACTTAGAGGTTTTAGTTTGTTTAAGATCCACGCCCTCATATCCGGACACCTATAGAGCCTTAGATGTTGGATGAATATCTCCTCATCTAGTTCCTCAACATTAGAGTCTTGGTCTATCAGCCGCCTTTTTTGCCACCCTTCCTTTTCACTCCGCGAAGACCCAGCTGCAGCTTTTCCCTTTAGATTGTTGGTGGCTTTCCCTAGGATTATAGGCATTGCAGGATCAGGCGAGGGGGAGGAGATCTAAGCTTCTTTTTGCCTCGCTGGCTCATCATCTACAAGCTAAATTCCATTCACAAATGCAAAAAAGTCAGCCATCTACAAATGAAAAGATAAAAACAAAAGTCAAAGAGATACCTTTTGATAATCAAAACATACCAGTGGATTGGATATGATCTAGGTAGATTCTCCACAAGTATCTTCTTGATACATCTTTAGCTAATCGAGTATTGGTCAGGCCATTAAGATGAAGTCTCAAGACCATTTTTGTATTGTAGTCTGACAACTTAAGAGGCCATTTCACCTTATGGAACTTATTGGACCATATTTTTTGGACATCCAAGAAGTTTGAATGGTGCTCGACAATGAAAAACTTGTGCCTCCATTTCTTGTGAAGATCTGAAAGCTTCACAAAAAGGCTGTGGTTAGGGATGGTTGACAATAAGAACATAAGCTCCCCTCTCTTCTTAGTTAGGCTATACAAATATTGCAAGATGTTTAAGTCTGGCTCCCTACCCTCCTCATGCATCAACTTTATAAACTCGATTAGTAACCGATAACTATTGGGATAAAGCTGACCAGGTGCTATGTTATACCTATTCAGAAATGATTTTACAAAGGGATCCAAAGGGAACTTCAGACCCCCCCCCTCTAGTTGGTCAAAATACATAACTAACCTATTAAGGCCTAGCATGGGAGTATGGACTCTAAAGTTCCTATCAAGAGTACATAGGGCGAAATCGAGGGAATGCTAAAATGCCTCCGATACCACCCTAACAACTCTTTGTCTACTTTAAAAATGAACATATCATAACTAACTTATTCTCATGGTGCCATGAAATTATCTAATAAGTTAAAAAATATGAGAAAAAATGTATGGAGGAAGAAAAATATCACCTGGTTATAGAACGCAGGGGTTGTTGCAGGAAAAGCTTGATGATAGTAGTAAGAGGAACTAAGAAGATAAAAAAATCAACAGGATAACGAGAAGAAAATATGCAACACATCAAAGGAATAGAGATACTTATAGAGCAACAGAAGGCTTTGGAAAAGACCATTAACTACCCTTATAAATACTTTGGTTCTTCCCACATCATTAAGGGTGGTATGGGAAATAGAAAAATCCATTAATTTAGTAGTCATCATTATGGCAATAGAAACGTCTCATCTTCTGAAACATGAATAAACACGACAATCACATAATTCAAATTTCAAAAAAATGAGGCATCAAAAGGCCATAAAAATTATCCATCCTAGATACTCCACTGATAGTTATTCTACCACACTGAGCATCGCAAAATCCAGCGTCAATGTCCAATGACTGAAGCTGGAACCCTCAGGTTGCTTCTATAGTATTGAGGTTCCGTGTTTGAGCCACACTTTTAAGGCACTGAGACTACACAGCACTTGGGCCATGGTTCTAATGCACCAATAACCTAAGTCCAGTGACTGAAGCTGGCACCCTCAGGTCGCTTCTATAGTACTAAGGTTTTGAGCATGTAAGCCTCACGTCCTTGTACTAAGAATCTAAGCCTCGCACATTTAAGTCCAATAACTGAAGATGGCACCCTTAGGTCACTTCTATAGTACTGAGGATTGGCACTTGGGCTGCGCTTTTAATGCACCAAGCATTAAAACTCTAGTGACAAATGGTTTCATCATATTATCTTCACACTGACGGGTTAATCCATTATATATTGTTTTTTATTGTAGATTTTGTGTACTCAAGTCCAGCTGGCACTTCTATGATGTTCTTATCCAATGATCTCAAAACTCAATTCCGAGCATTACCTTTTCTTGTGATTAAGGTTGGCCACCTCAACTCACCCCTCGGTAATAGATGTAACCATTCAGGTGGTCTCCCCTTCGACGGGAGGGCGATATTTTCCTCACCTTACAAACTCGGATACCTCGAACATAAATATCTGAACAAACTCATGAGGGGGACTCTTAATACCCCACATACATATATTCCTATTTAATTAAGGTCTTTGTTTCCTATACAGGTTACTCAGAAAGGGAAGGCAACAAAATTAGTTCAGGAAAAGGTTCCTACTACAGAAGACTCCCAAAATAAGAAGGAAAACTCTCCTAATTTGCCTAGGACTCTTATCCAAAGAGGAATCCTACTCCTTTCAAGTTTAAGTATCACTGCCACTATAAATAGGACCCCATATCCCTTATTCTCATTCATTCTATTCTCTCATATTCTTATTGTTCTCCTTCTCTCTCTCTAAATTCCCTCTATATATTCTAACTTAGGCATCAGAAAGTTTATGAGGATCCTCTCCACCTCTCACCTTGCCCTTCATTGACCACATGCAAGGTTCCAACTCAAGAGTTTCAGAAAGCAAGTTATCAATAACATCACGAGGATTATTGTAATTCAAAAAGGGTGGTTAATTAAACATGGTTCGAGTGATAACTACACCATTAAGGTCTCAATGAAATAATATGAGGGGCTACTAAGGATTCAAAATTCAGCAGCAAGCTTAACATAGTACAATAGAAAATCAAAGTCATTAAAGCTATAAGGTTTATAATAGACAATTTAACATGCCTTTTTTTTAGGTAATTTGTGCAACCAAAACTCGAAGAAAAGAGCACCGAAAGTAATAAATTTAGGGCTGTTCTAGGAATTAAGTTTCAACAAGAAAAGGACAACATCAAGAACACTAAATTTCATAAAAAAGAATCATTCAGAAGTAATCAAACATCATAAGGAGAAGCGGTACCAAAGTACAAAATTTCAATAAGCAAACAAGAGTGTAAATCCTAGCAACAATAAGAATCTAGAATAACTTAGAATTGGATCAAGGAGAGGAGATAGGGTTCACTCATCTTCAAGACTTGATTTCTTTTCTCTCCTTACTGCTTTAACACAATCATTTCTTGGGTTCTAGTAAGCTCCTAACAACAAATCATAACCAACTTTCAATTTATGCTCTAATTTTTAATCATCAATCACATACAAGTTTAAGAACACTTATTTATTTATTCTCTTTATCTCTATGCATGTAACTAAACTCTATAAAATAAAATAAAAAATAAATAACAATAATAACTTGAAACTAATATATTCTTTAAATCAATTCCTCAAATTATTTGATATTTCTTGTCGAGTTGGAGTAAATTAAAAATAAAAAAATTAATAATAAAAATCATTATTAGCATGTGAGAATTTTGGCGAGTTTCTAAACTCACTTTTAAGTATAAAAGAGAAAAATATTTTATAACCCAAACATATGAAAATAAGAAGAATGACACTTTCTTCTTTATATATCAAATTTGTTTTTATTCTCTTTTCCATGCGTTTTACAAACAATGAATATAATATTTATACTATTCTTTTTACTAAAAGATTTAATGGTTATAATTTATTATAAATATAAACCATTGATTTATATAGTAAATGACATTTACAAAAAACCAAAAATAATATTTTAAATTTTTTTAATCATTATTAGTAATGATTTCAACACCCCCCCCCCCTCATTACTAATATCCTTAATCCATTTTCTTGGAGTCATGCCGAGTTCTTTAGGAAAACTTTTTAATTTTTCACTATTGAGTCCTTTGGTGAAAATATCTACCAGTTGTTCTTCTATCTTCACCTGAATTACATTGATCTCCCATATTAAGACTTTTTCATAAATAAAATGATATTGCACTGTAGACGACAGGGTTTAGCATGCGCCCAAGATATTAGCAACTGTAACACTATTTGATCTCAAGGCTCTAGAGAACACACTAACCACTATCACAAAGATATGGCATGGAGATGAGGAGTCTCTACCCAGGGTAATAATTGGGACTAATCAAAATATGGTAGTACTCGATTCCCTAAAAGAAATCCAACACCACAACTAGGAGATTCTAGATACGGAATACCAACTTCTTTTAGTCTTATGTTCATTTAGAATTACTTTATGAATTATTATTTTAGCCACTATTTACATGCAATTTCATATAAACCTTAAAAAAATCAACTTCAGGCAAACTAGTCATGAAATATACAAGTAAATAATACATTCATCATAATCCATAAGCTAGTATAATCTACATTGATTTTAATTAAATGAGCTAATCTACATATTTTAATTTCTAACTGAGCCAAAAGACTAATGGGACTAATTCCAATTTAATTTTAATTAAGTGAACTTAAGTCTATTCATTTTAATTCTAAAAATAGGCCTAAATCTACAAATTATGAAGTATTTAAATTAGTGGGCCTAATTCTACATGTTTTAATTCTAGAATGATCTTAAGTCTACAAATTATGAAAAAGGCTTAAATTAAATGGTCTAAGTCTAAATTAACTAAATTAAATTAGGTGGGCCTATGTTTAATTAACTAAATGTCCTAAGTATCTTTACCCTAAATCTAATTAATTATGGGCCTAAAGGGGTATTTTATTAATTAAACTTACGAAAATTTAAATTTAAATGGGTTAAAGCCTAATGTGGTCCTAGGGCCCAAAACACAAAAACATAAGCAAACAAGCCCAAAAATAATAAAAGATATCAAAATAATCAAATAAAAGATCAAACAATTAATTAAATCTATTCCAAAACCTAATTTAATTAAAATGACCATAAATAATAAAATAAAATAATCAATCAAGCAAAACTAATTTTAACCACCTACATCTAATCCAATTTTAATTAAACAACCTAATGATTTCTATAGCCATTAATTTTAATTAATTACCAAATGAAAACCCTAATTTTACTAACCAATTACTTAAAATAAAACACACAAGCAGACACACCAAATTTTATTATTCCCACTATTGGGGCTATTACGACGTACTAATTAGAAATAATAAAAAAAAAGAAAAGAAAATTAATAAAACCCAAAAAAAAAAGAATGATAAACAAACTAAATAAAAATCCTAAAAATTAGGTTTAACTACACGTTTCCATCCATGTCATTCCATGGATTTTCATAGATTTAATTCTTTGAGCAAACTCATTAAGTGATCACCTCCATAATCACTAACACAAAAATAAACAATCAATGGTTAGTGAATAAAAAAAGTAAAAATAAAAATTTAAGTAAAACTAGAATTCAATAAGAATAAAAATAAAAAATAAAAAAAATAGAAAATATAGAAGGAGAAGATGATTATGCATGCTCTGTGGTTGGCTCTTTAGACTAGTAAAATCATTGTTTATTTGCTAAATAGATCTTCAAAAACTTGTGGTTCTCTTCTAAAAAAATTTTTTTGCTCTTTGCTTCCAAGATGAAATAATCAAGAATATTTTTTTAGTACGTGCAAAAAAGAGAGAATTCCAAATAAAAGAGAGACGTCCTCCTCCCTCAGTCCAGGAGCCTAAGCCCTCCTTTTATAGGGAGAAAAAAATAAAACGTTAAGTTCTACGTACTAAGAATTCCATTTTAAAAAGACTTATTTCCTGAAGAGTTCTAATTTTAAAAGGAATTTATTTCCTGCAGATATAGATAAATCCTAAAATAAATTTAAAATTTTTTTAAACCAATCAAAACTCAGGATAATATTTTTTATTTTCTATAAAAAATACAAAAACAAATGGAAAACACGTAATTCTAATCGGAATTATTGTAATTACAGAATTAAGATAAGAATTACATAATTCCAATAGAAATTGTAGAATTCTGAATTTTTGTAACTTTTAATTACAAAGAGATCCCTGAAAGAAATTAAAATTTTCAATTAGGTCTTAAAATTGTATTACAATTAAGTCCTTAAAAAATAATGAAACTCTTTTTGAAAACGTATTCAAACTTTTTGAGGTTTCAAACTTCAAGTGTTGAAGACCTACTTATAACATTTTCATCATTGGAGTCCTTTGTCGCATCTATATTTTATTATCCCAAAATTGGGTGTTTACAGTTGCCCCCCTTTGTCATTATTTGCTTGACGAATTGCGGCAAAGCAAATAAAAACATAATTTATTTAAAACAAAGTTCGGGTACTCACCTATGCTCCTTGAGGCTTCAGTTCACAATAAATGTTTGTGTTGCTGTACAACACTAGGCATAAACTTAAAACATCTGAGGAAACACTCTACTTAAATGTATAGCGTTGATTTGGATGGATACATCACACTTAGTCGTATGATGTTAACTATACTCGGTCGTATAGTTTGGGTTGGAAGGGTGGATTGTACTCGGTCGTACAATGTCGACTACACTCAGTCGTATAGTCTGAATGGAAGGATACATTACACTCATTTGTACAATGTTGACTACACTCAGTTGTATAGTCTGAATGGAAGGATACATTGCACTCGTTTATACAATGTTGACTACACTCAGTTGTATAGTCTGAATGGAAGGATACATTGCACTCGATCGTATAATATTGACTACACTCGGTCGTATAGTTTGATTTAAAATGACACATTGCACTCGATCATACAATGTTGATTACACTCGGTCGTATAGTCTGAATTGAAATGGCACAATGCACTTGGTCATACAATGTCAACTAAACTTGGTTGTATATTCTAAATTCTCTTATGCGATTATGCTGCAATCCATAATTGCTCATGATTAGCTATAACCCTTTTATTGCTCACTAATGATGTTGCAATCCATAATTGCTCATGATTAGCTGTAACCCTTTCGTTGCTCATTGATGATTCTGCAATTCATAATTGCTTGTAAATTGATTACAATCCTTTCATTGCTTGCCTTTGATAATTCTACAGTCCATAATTGTTTGCCAGTTTTAATTAACTATAACCCTCTCATTGCTCACCTTTGATGTTGTAATCCATAATTGCTTACAAATTGACTGTAATCCTTTCATTGCTCGCCTTTTATAATGCTATAGTCCATAAATGTTCACTAATGATCCTGCAATCCATAATTGCTTGCAAATTGACCGCAATCCATTCATTGCTTGCCTTTGATAATGCTACAGTCCATAACTGCTAGCGAATTGGCTACAATCCTTTCATTACTTGCTTATGATGCTGCAATCCATAATTGCTCATGATTTTTATCTTAGGTGTTTTGAGTCAAATGCTTTGAATTCTTTATGATGATTGACTTTGAATTTTTCCTGACTGACTTTGAATTTTACTATGTTGATTAACTTTACAACTTAGGTGCACTTCCTTCTAGATTTGCAATTCCTATAGCCTTGCTAAAGTTAGTTTCAATCACGATGAATGCACAAAAGTACATTATAATATTGAAAATTTATAAGAAAATTCATCACTTTTCACGAGATAGCATGCACTCAAAAAATCTCACTATTTTTTTTATTTTCATGACTATCATTTATTTGCCATTTACAAAGTTCATAGGCATCGTTAACCATCTTATGTTGAGATCATATATTTTACCAAGTGAAGAGCTTACTTCCACACCTAATTTTAGGGAGAATTTGCTAAAAAAAAACTTATAAAAATTGAGCATAAAAAGATTGAATTCTAAATATCAAAATAGACTTTGAATTATTTTTTTTATGCTTTCCTTCCTTATCCGAGTATTCCCCCACCTTTTTAATATTACTCAACGTGGTTACTGTAAGAAAGGTCCTTTGGATACTTATACTCTTGCAGAGCATTGGAGTAAATAATGTAGTTTTTTGGCATAGTCCTCTTTTAGTATTCCCCCGTCTTTCTCATATTACTTAACATGGATACCGCTAGAGGTTTCATGTTGATACTCTTACTCATTTATGAGCATTGGAGTAGATTATGCTTGCTCTTATTTTGATTCTCCTATTAGTATTCCCTTACCTTTCTCATATTACTTAGTGTGGATACTATCAAGGGATTTTGTATTCATACTCATTTATGAGCATTAGAGTAGATTATATGCATATTTATTATTCAAAAGACTAAAATGATACTTTAAAATTCAAGCAATTTATACTGCAAATCCATAGATTTTGCTTTTGCATTTTCTTCCCCTTATTTGGGTGTAAAGCAAGCATTAGATTATTTAGAGTTTATAAACTCTCAACACAAAGTTGCTAACTAAACTTCTGAATTCTGCGAGGCTAATAAAAAAAGCATTATGATCAAAGGTCATGAGATAGGCTTTTCGCACACGATCTTGTGAAATGGATGAATTTACTTTCCATTTTTGGGTTTTATTATTAAGATTGTACTTTTACTAAGGAAATAAGTTTTTTTTACTTCCGTTGATTATTTTGATGAGTGTTTGGTAAGTCATTTGTCACGCAAGGTGATACTCTAGTGAACGATTAGCATTTGCAATCTTGCTTAATCTTACTTATGTGTCAGTTCCTTTCACCTTCTTCATTCTCTTTTATTTTTCCCTACACAAAATAGAATAAGTTAATATGGTCTATTTTCAAGTGAATAAATTTTGTCAAAATGCAATATTATTCTTTTGCATTCTTCCCTTTTGATTATGGTGATGTTGTCTCTGATCATAAGGGTTATAATACTCCAACATTAAAGTTTTGACTTTAGGCTACATTTGTATTTCTACCATTCCATTAATGCTATAGTAGAGGGCTTCATCCCTTTTCTTAATATCTCATGCAAAAAAGGTTCAGCAGTTAGAGATCTTATTTCATGATCAAAAAATTTTTCAAAGTGCATTCTTCACTTTTGTAGGGCTGACAAATGTATTGCTGACATGTTGAACCTTCTCATCACTATATTCCATACCCTACACTGGTCTAACTATTATGGAGAGATATTCCAGATGATGATCTATATGAGGCTATAGAGATGGACGTTGAATCTGAGGAGCTTAAACATCCTATCCAGCCTCTTGAGGTTGCTAAGGAGGATGCTTTTGCAAGTGCCACTGCCGGTGATATTCCCTTACTAGATGGGCTCATGATTTAATAGGCTCCTGAGGTCTAAAGTCCCATTGAGTATCAAGTTCACCTTGATAGTGTTACCCTTTTCCTTCAAATGTGAACATTCTAACTACCTTTCTGCACTTTTACAACACTAATTTTGAATGTTAGTAACAAAGTGTTTGCACAATCTTGCCTAGGCTCAAAGACTTTATTATGCAAAGCAAGTATTTCATAACAAATGTATGCAAGTGCATGCATTTTATGTATGACATGTATGATCCTAATAGGTCTCTTGTTTGGAACAAAGCTATGTTTACAGCTTAGAGTGTGAGAACGAGGTGCCTCATTAATAGCCTATAGGTTTAAGCATTGAATGGTTTGCTGTTGGTACTTCTGATGTTAGAGCTTCTTATGCAATTAATTGGATTGCTGATTAGGCTAGCAAGTGCAGTCTATGGCTTTAATTTAAAGCTTGTGATTGACCAATGCACTGTTGAACTTTTCTTTTTGCTGTTACTTTGGTTGTATAATACTTTATGTATTTATATGCTTCTTTCTACCCTAATATCTCTTATACTAGCTCATATACTTTGGTGTTTGTGGACACCCAATTTTGGGATGATGAGTTATGAATGCAATAGAGGATTCCAATGATGAAAATATCATGAATAGGTCCTCGATACTTAAGCTTTAAAATTTCAAGGGTCTAAATGTATCTTTTAAAGGAAGGATTTAGTGTTTTCAAGGACTAAATTACAATATTTTTAGGACCTAATTGCAAACTTAAATTCTTTCAAGGGTCTTTTTCTAATTAAATGTTAAAAATAACCTGTCAGAATTCCATAATTTAGACCGAAATTATACTAATTCTAATTGGAATTGTGTAATTTCGATCGGAATTGCACAATCCCGGTGGGAATTAGACTCTTCTGTCTCTGTTTTTTATTTTTTTAGGCTTTTAACTCAATCCTAATTGGTCTAAAATTCCTAAATATTATTTTAAGTATTAATCCTATATTTTTAGGAATTAGAATCACGTTAGAATTGAGCTAGGGTTTTTGGTTTTCCTTTTCTATATAAAAAGGACGATAAGGGAAAATTTTAAAAAAAGGGGAAGAGAAGAAAAAAGGATGCAGCAACATATTTTTAAGCTTTTGGGTTTTTTATGCGTTTATAAAAACAATTTTCATCCATTGTTGATTCTTAAAAAGAGCTTTCTTAATTCTTTTTTTTTGTGAGTTTTTTCTATAAAAATTCTTTTTGGTTTATCAATTAATTTAAGATCCTTGGAGAATTTTTGAAGAAGAAGATTCCAAGACTTATGAAGAATGGTGAATTACAAATCTGAGGAGTACCCCAAATCACTCATAAGCATCATCATCTTCTTCTTATTCTATTTTTTTATTTTGTTTTTGATATTATTGATTATTTTTATTCTTTCAAGTTATTATTATAATTTATTCATTAATCATAATTTTTTTTTATTTTTTTTTATGGTGATTATAGAGGAAAACACATGTTGATCATGTTGGAGGGATGAATTCATGAGAAGTCCATGGAAAACTATGGATAAAGCCTCGTAGAGACTTAGTTTCTAAGGTTTTTATTTTATATTATTTATTGCTTTTATTTTTTTTATTTTATTAACTATTTTATGAATTAATGTAATAGTCCCAATAGTGGGAGTAGTGAAATTATGTGTGTGGTTGCATGTTTATTTTGATTAAATTGGTTAGTAAAATTAGGTTTTTAATCAGGTAATTACTTAAAATCAATGGAGGAAGTATATTAATTTAGGTTTCATATTAATAAAACTAGGGTTTTTTTTATAAGGGATTAATTTAATTAGTTGTTTGATCTTTTGTTTAATCATTTTTGTGTTTTTATTTGTTTTGGGCTTATTTATTATTTTTTTGCGTTTTGGTTCCTTAAGCCCATTTTAGGCTTTGATTTATTTATTTAAGTTCAGGTAATTTTTAGCCCATCTCACTTAATAATTAATTAGGTTTAATTAATTAAAATATATTTTTGAGTCCATAATTAATTTGATTTTAGGTTAGAAATATCCTTAGGCCCACTTAATTTAAGCTTTTTTCATAATCTATAGATTTAAGATCACCATTTAATTAAAACATGTAGAATTAGGCCCACTAATTTAAATATTCCATAATTTGTAGAATTAGGCCCATTTTTTTTTATTAAAACAAGTAGACTTAAGTTCATTTAATTAGAATCAAAAGGGATTAGGTCTTTAAGTTCATGCATAAATTAAAACATGTAGATTTAATTAATTTATTTAAAATCCATGTAGATTAGACTAACTTAGGGATTATGTGATTTATTGAATGCATTATTTACTTGTATATTTCATGACTAGTTTGCCTTGGAGTTGATTTTTTTAAGGTTTATATGAAATTGCATGTAAATAAAGAATAAGATAATACTTCATAAAGTAATTTTAAATGAACACAAGACTGAAAGAAGTTGGTATTCCATATCTAGAAACTCCTGATTGTGGTGCTAGCTTTCTTTTAGAGAATCGAGTACCACTTTTTTATTTATCCCAGTTATTACACTGGGTGGCGACTCCTCATCTCCACACTATGTCTTTGTGATAGTGGTTAGTGTGTTGTCTAGAGCCCTAAGCTCAAATAGTGTCACAGTTGCTAAATTTTTGGACGCGTGCTAAACCCCACCGTCTATAGTGTTCCTTGTTCACTATTTGAATGCAGACTTTTTATTCTATAATTTGCCCCCATAATTACATTTTGCCCCCATTCTTATTCTGGATTCATTCATGCTATTCTAGCAATCTTTTTTTATTTTCGTGTGCAAGAGGCCCAGTTCGTTCACTATTGTTATTGATGTTTTGACTTACTAACCTTATTAGTCATAATCTCATACATTAAAGATGCAGAGGAGTGGTCGAACTAACTAAAGTAATTTCTTGATGATGAAATCAATTGGACTTGCACTTCGAAGGACTTTTAAGCATAATATGAGGCTTGATGTTGATGCAATGATTGATAATAGTTATAAGGTAGGAGTCACAATATAAGTTATTGAGCCACCTAAATTCCCCAGTTATAAAGGGATGCTAGGCTTACAAGGAAAATTACAAAGGGGGTGGAAAAAAAAGAAAACATAACTAAGATAGTGATCTCATAGCTCTGATTTAGCTTTCATTATGTATTGTCTTTTCATTCAGATACTTATGCAATATGATATAGACGAATATGCGATATTTGAACAAAAATTTCAAATTCAATTTTTAATAATTAATTAGGGAAAAAATAAGAACATTCATTACATCACATGATACAATTCCTATTACCAGCCAATCCTCAATTTTTTCTCTCTAATTTTTTCCTCACTATTCTTTTTTTCTCTCTCTCCTTGTTTTTTCTCTTTTTTCATTCTTTTTATCTTTTTCTCATATTTTCTATCTTTAGAAGTTACATCATGTGATATATGTATGTTCTTTGAATTTGCATTTGTGTCCATGCTGAATGAATCTAATTGAATTGAATTTATGTTAAACACGCAGATGCGATCAATATCATAATGCATAATACCATTAGGATGTACATTACATAAGTAAGCATGATCAAAATTTATATCATCGATCACTAAAACAAAACAAGTTCTAAAGAAACTAAAATTCTATTCAAAGAAGATAATAAGAAAATTTATTTCCTATTCTAGATGCTAGGGATGTTGAGTCTCATATTGGTTGTTCTTCAAGTGACTGACATATCTTTTTGTCGACTGCCTCCACGACTTTATCTTTATGCTCCTCAAATGTGCATTTTTCTTTATTGTCTAACAGTTTCTTATCATCAAACTCGTCACCCCATCCTGTAGGCACAATCGACTCGAAAGGTATGTCAAAAGAAGGTGGTTTAGTGTAAAACACCTTATAGTCAAACTTGCCTGAAGGCTGACCCAATAAGTCTTTTGCTCCTTCCTCATCTTTAAGGGCATTAGGAGATTTCTCTTTAGTTTTAAGGTCTAGGTCCTTAAAAGAGATTAGCACTTCTTCCTTACTAACTCTTGAGTTAATCATTATGGTAGCTGGGGGTGATACGTTTTGGTAGTTTAGGAAAGGATTATTTCTTGTGCTTAGGTTTTTGGGGTCTGTGATCTTTCCAGAGTCTATAAGGTTTTGGATTTCATGTTTGAGGGATTTAGTTATCTATGGAGTGTTGGATAGCTTAGGGTGTTTGGATTTAGTAGGTTTGGATTAGGTAAAGGTTGAAGTAAGCCCTTTTACATTAGACACTCTAAGACTTTTGACAAAGGCTGGTTAAAATTGGAGAATCTCCTTGGTTGTTGAACAGTATCCACTTTCACAATTTGGCTAGTGTTTCCTTGCTGTATGCCCTCAGTTGGGTAGTTTCTTGCTCTGATGCTTTTAGCAATCCTCTTTCTCTTATTCTCAATCTTCTCATCTTGTAACCCATTGTCATAAAGGTTCATCATTTGCAACCTCTTAATCATATTGGGCAACACATTTCAGACTATCATCCTAACCTGATCCTTTTCAGCCAGTTTGTTCTTCATTAATCCTACCTTATTCATGAATCAAATCAGAAAGTCTAAAAATGATTCATTAGGATTCTACTTGGTCAATCCTAAATCCTTTATAGACAATTCAAGCATGGTATTGTGGTCATATTATTTTAGAAAAGCAGTACATAACTCTCTCTAGTCTAATTGGATAGATTTCTACAACCCATTATGCCAATTAACAACCATACCTTCCAAGGATAGTATAAATAAATTAGTAACTACAAACAAAAGAGCCTTAATGGTGCTCATAGTAGTTGTATATTGACTAAGGTGGATCCTTGGGCCTCCATTACCATCCAATTTCTGCAGTTGTGGCAGTTTAAACTTATCAGGCAGTTTATCTTCCTTAAATTACATCACATCATTAAAGTCAAATGAATATTCAATGTTCTGTCCTCTCATCAATTCTTCCATTTTGGACATCTTCTGAGTTAGTGCTTTCATATGCTTGGATTCCAGCTCTTGAACTTGCTCAAGTGATTCTCTTTTTACCTTTTCAACCATGTAACTCTCAACATCCTCCAATTTCATTTCCATAGTAAGTACATTCCTAGCAACATTTAAAGGTTGCCCCCTAACATTATCATTGTTTGCAGGTGGTGCACCTACTATAGGTGGATTAGCTGTAACTTAAGGTGCAGCAACAGGTGGTAGCATTAACCCAGCTAAGGCTTGTCTTATTTCATCTTGCATCATTGCTCTCATGTCATCCATTAAAGCTCCTTTAATGTCTTATAGGGTCCAGTTTCCTCCTTGTTTTTGTTCCATCTCTTCTGTTTGAGTTGGTATAGCTTCTAGGTAAAGCGGGTTGATGGGACTCCTTTCCAGTCTACTAAAGATCTCTTTCGTAATTGATTGCGAGCTTGAATTAGTTCTCACCAGTATGCCACCTTTCTAAATCCAAACACAGGAAGACTCAAATGAATCTATGATGGCTGTAAGACAAATTATTAGTATGATACATGTAATGCATGCATGCATAAAGCACGAGCTATGCAACAAGTAACAATCAAGTCAAGTATATACATCCTTCCAACCTTATTCCCCTAACACATGTATTCAATAGCGAGTCTCTTTTCCTAGGATTTTTGGTCTTGCTTTAATATCAATGGAGGATATCAAGAACTGATACGCATGTTATATCTCTCAAAGCAGTAAAGCATAGAAATAGTATTTCTAGGTATAAAAGCATAGCCCAATATTTATTAGTCCTGATGGGCTTCTAAAGTATGGGCTTAGGCCTTTATAGATAGAAATACCTCATGGAAATATTCACAAGCAATTTGGGTAATCCTAGGGAAAGTTACTAAGCCACTACATGAGCTAAGTTTGGTAAAAAAGTCAAGGTTCCCTTAACAAGATGCCCTCCTTTAAGACTTGAGTTATAGGCCAAGGTAAAAGGGATCTGACATCCTTTGCAAACTCAAGAGAAGACTACCCCCCCTTTAGGACTTAGGTTACAAACTCTGGTCAGATGAGCCTAGTAATCTCTCTTGAATCAAGTTAAGGCTAAGAGTGATGGTTAGCCAATTTACAATCCCATGAAGCTAGTGGAATCATGGAACTATAAACCGACGCCATCGGTTAATAGGGACATATATAATGAATATAAGAATAAAATAATTCTAAAGAACACAAGTAGAATCAATATCTCTTATCCCTAGTGGAGTCACCACTGTAGACAGCAAGGTTTAGCGCGCACCTAAGATCTTAGCAACCGCAACACTGTTTGAGCTCAGCCTAGAGAACACACTAACCACTGTCATAAAGACACTGTCTAGATAACACACTAACCATTGTCTCGAAGATACTATCTAGAGAATACACTAACCATTATCATAAAGACATGGCATGGAGATGAGGAGTCGCCACCAAGGGTAATAACTGGGAAAAATTAAAAAATAGTGGTACTTAATTCCCTAAAAAGAAAGCTAACACCACAATTAGGAGATTCTGGATACGGAATACTAACTTCTTTCAGTCTTGTGTTCTTTTAGAATTACTTTTTTATCCTTTATTTACATGCAATTTCATATAAACCCTTAAAAAAATCAACTTTAGGCAAACTAGTCATGAAATATACAAGTAAACAATGCATTCATCATAATCCCTAGGTTGGTCTAATCTACATTGATTTTAATTAAATGAGCTAATCTACATATTTTAATTTCTAAGTGAGCCAAAAGACTAATGGGCCTAATTCCCATTTAATTTTAATTAAGTGAACCTCAGTCTATTCATTTTAATTCTAAAAATGAGCCTAAATCTACAAATTATGAAATATTTAAATTAGTTGGCCTAATTCTACATGTTTTAATTGTAGAATGATCTTAAGTCTACAAATTATGGAAAAGGCTTAAATTAAATGGTCTAAGTCTAAATTAATTAAATTAAATTAGGTGGGCCTATGTCTAATTAACTAAATAGGCCTAAGTATCTCTACCCTAAATCTAATTAATTATAGGCCTAAAGATGTATTTTATTAATTAAACCTACAAAAACCTAAATTTAAATGTGCTAAAGCCTAATGTGGGCCCTAGGCCCAAAACACATAAACATAAGCAAACAAGCCCAAAAACAATAAAAAATATATCAAAATAATCATATAAAAAATCAAAAAATTAATTAAATCTATTCTAAAACCTAATTTAATTAAAATGACCATAAACAATAAAATAAAATAATCAATCAAGCAAAACTAATTTTAACCACCTAAATCTAATCCAATTTTTAATTAAACAACCTAATGATTTCTATAGCCATTAATTTTAATTAATTACCAAATGAAAACCTTACTTTTACTAATCAATTACTTAAAATAAAACACATAAGCACATATACCAAATTTCATTATTCCTACTATTAGGGCTATTACAACGTACTAATGAGAAATAATTAAAAAAAAAAGAAAAGAAAATTAATACAACCCAAAATAAATAAAAATAAATAAAAGAATGATAAACAAACTAAATAAAAACCCTATAAATTAGGTTTAGCTACACGTTTCCATCCATGGCATTCCATGGATCTTTATAGATTTCATTCTTTGAGCAAACTCATTAAGTGATCCCCTCTATAATCACCAACATAAAATAAACAATCAATGGTTAGTGAATAAACAAAATAAAAATAAAAATTTAAGTAAAAACTAGAATTCATTAAGAACAAAAATAAAAAAATAAAAAAATAATAGAAAATAGAGAAGGAGAAGATGATTATGCATGCTCTGTGGTTAGCTCCTTAAACTAGTAAAATCACCATTTATTTGGTAAATAGATCTTCAAAAACTTATGGTTCTCTTCCAAAAAAAACCTCTTGCTCCTTGTTTCTAAGATGAAATAACCAAGAATATTTTTTTAGTACATGTAGAAAATAGAGAATTCCAAATCAAAGAGAGAATTCCAAATAAAAGAATGAGGTCCTCCTCCCTCAGTCCAGGAGCTTAAGCCCTCCTTTTATAGGGAGAAAAAAACAAAACCCTAAGTTCTATGTACTAAGAGTTCCAATTTTAAAAAGACCTATTTTCTTAAGAGTTTCAATTTTAAAAGGAATTTATTTCCTGCAGATGTAGATAAATCCCAAAATAAATTTAAAAATTTTTTAAACCAATAAAAATCAGGAAAATATTTTTATTTTTTGTAAAAAATATAAAAACAAATGAAAAACACATAATTCCGATCGAAATTATCAAAATTACAGAATTCTAATGGGATTTGAAGAATTTCGATAGGGATTGCAGAATTCTGAATTTTTTTAACTTTTAATTACAAAAAGACCTTTGAAAGAAATTAAAATTTTCAATTAGGTCTTAAAATGATATTATAATTAAGTCCTTAAAAAACAATGAAACTCTTTTTGAAAACGTATTAGAACTTTTTGAGGTTTTGAACTTCAAGTGTTGAAGACCTACTTATAATATTTTTGTCATTGGAGTCCTTTATCGCATCCATATTTCATTATCCCAAAATTGAGTGTTTACATGCACCTCCACATGCTTTGTTCTAGCATGAAACACTAGGTTCTCCACTAAACAAATAGCTAATTGATTATCACAATATATTAGTATCAGATAATCAACTGGCTGATGTACATTCTCCAATAATTGTACTAACCACATACTTTCTTGAGCTACCATCGTTGCTGCACGATACTCAACCTCTGTTTTTAAAAGTGACACTGTTGGTTGTCTTTTGCTGCACCAAGTAACAACTCCAGAATCTAAACTAAACGCATAACTAATGGTCGATCTTCCTGTATCATAATCATCAACATAATCAGCATCATAATATCCTTCCAATTTATAAGTTATTTTACTTTTATAAAATCATCTAAGATTAAGTGTTCCTTTGATGTACCTTAAGATTCTCTGAACTGCTTCCAAGTGAGGATTTTTTTTGGAGTTTACATAAACCGACTGACTATTCCAACTGCAAAGGAAATATCTGGCCTTGTTAATGTCAGATAGATAAAACTACCAACAACCTGCTGATACATCATTGAATCCTTTAAATTTAGACTTTATCTCTATTGGAAGAGAAAGAGGTTTGCAGTCAAGCATTTTATACTTTTGGAGAAGATTTCTTACTTATTTTTCTTGTCACAAGAATAATCCTTCCTTTGTATGCTCCACTTCCAATTCAAGAAAGTGATTCAACTCCCCAAGTTCTTTCATCTGAAATCAGATTGATAAATTTTTCTTAGTCTGGTAGATCTCATTAACATCATCTCCAGTAATAATGAGATCATCAATATAAACAAGAATTATTGCTAGCTTCCCTTCTTGAGCTTTGACAAATAAACTTAAATCAACTGGTGTAACTTCATAACTACTATAAATGAGAAACTCAACAATTTTGCCATATTAAGCTCTAGGGATTTACTTCAACCTGTATAGTGCCTTTTTCAATTTACAAACATACTCAGGATTAATCTTGTTTTCAAATCTATTGGGTTGCTCCATGTATATTCTCGATCTAACTCTCCATTTAAAAAGGCATTTTTTACATCCATCTACCATAAGTTCTAAGATTTACTTACAGCGAGTGCTAACAAAATATGAATTATTGTAATTTTGGCCACTAGACTAAACGTTCCATCATAGTCTAATCCATACTATTGTGAGAATCCTCGTGCTACCAAATGTGCCTTGTATCTCTCAATTGAATCATCTGGATGAGTCTTTATCTTGTACACCCATTTATAAGAAATGAGCTTCACATCTTTGGGTTTTGGCACCAAGTCCCAAGTTTGATTTTCAATAAGGGCTTTGATCTCCTCTTCCATTGCTTTTATCGATTCAGTTTTTTGTGATGCCTCATCAAATGATGTTGGTTCTTTTTCTTCTTTCACCACTACAACATTAGCATATTTAGGATTTTTCTTTTTCACCTTGGTTGATATTCTCAATTGTATTAGTGATGCTGCCTATTCTATAGGTTGTTCCTCTGGCACCTCCACTGTTGGTTAATTTTCATTGTTTATTTTTTAATATACACCAGTCTGCCATGGCATCTCTCAAAGTTGAGACTGTGTGACAGGCTCTAAATTTTATGAAATTTTTGTTAATTGTCCCTAATTTTTTCATGCAATTGTTCTACTTTATTGGAGTGAGGAAGTGCAACAAGTCTTCTTCCATCGATTTAGTGAGGAAGTGCAACATGCTTCACATCTTTGAGTTTTGGCACCGAGTCCCAAGTTTGATTTTCAACAAAGGCTTTAACCTCTTCTTCCATTGCTTTTATCGATTCTTTTTTCTGTGATGCCTCCTCAATGGATGTTGGTTCTTTTTCTTCTTCCGCCACTACAATATTGGTATATTTAGGATTTTTCTTTTTCACCTTAGTTGATCTTCTCAATTTTATTGGTGATGTTGCCTATTCTACAGGTTGTTCCTCTGGCACCTCCACTGCTAGTTGATTTTCATCATTTATTTTTTGATATACAACAATCTTCCATGGCCTCTCTCGAATTTGAGACTACGTGACAGGCTCTGAATTTTGCTAAATTTTTGTTAATTGTCCCTCATTCTTTTCATGCAATTTTTCTACTTCATTGGAGTGAGGAAGTGCAACATATTATGGTGTCCACCATGATGATGTCTCATCAAATACAACATTTCATGAGACATAACATTTGCTAGTTGTAGGAACACAATATCTCTATCCTTTTTTTGTGCTCATCATAGCCCATAAAGATACATCTGATTGCCTTCTTATCAAACTTGCTACGTAGATGATCAGGTAAAAATACATAGCACACACAACCAAATACTTTAAAGTGGCTCACTATAGGGTTTCATATTCCATAACTTCTCAAATGGAGGCATAAATTCCATTTTTGGCTTAGGGAGTCTATTGATTATATGAGTTGTTATTCTCATACATTCAGCCTAAAATCTTCTAGGGATATTCTTGGCATGTAGCATACTCCTGCTTGTTTTATTAAATGCTTATTCTTTCTCTCTGCAACACCATTTTATTGTGGTGTGTTTGGATAAGTCAGTTGCTACCTAATCTTGCAATGGACAAGATAACTTGAGAATTCGTCAGAGATGTATTCTCCCCCATAATCAGTACGAAGGCACTGGATTTTGCTCCTAACTTCACTTTCAATAATCTACTTGAACTCTTTGAATTTTGAAAGAGTTTTAAATTTTTCTTTCATGAAATAGACGCATACATACCTTGAATAATCATTAATAAATGTCACCATATAGTGCATACCATTGACTAATGACTGCTTCACTTTACCAAACACATCAGAGTGGATCAACTTTAATGGCCGTTTGGCTCTGAATGATGACTCCTCATATGGAAGTTAGTGTGCCTTGCCAAATTGACATATAGCATAAATTACATCAGTAACATTAAAATTAGGTAGCCCACTTAATGAGGACATGGTCATCATCACTTTTAACTTATGATAATTGACATGTCCCAGTCGTGCATGCCATAAGTTAGTTGTATCACTGCCTTTGGTCTTCTCTACATAAGCATCTTCTACTAACAAGACATACATGGAATCCACCTTCTATCCCTCCATTATTGGGGTGTCAAATATTTTGATTTGTTTACAAACTTTGACATCATTAGGGCCAAACTCAATAAACATTCCAAATTAAGTTAACTCTGAAACTGACACAAGATTCTTTTTCATACTTGATACTCTATACACATCCTCCAATTGCACTTGTTGTCGATTCGAACAATAAGTGATCATCATGTCCCCATATGAGTAATTAGTAGTTATAAGTTATTTATAGTTACCATAACTCGCTTGCCTTTGTATTCTGAAGCATTATGGAGCTTGTTTTTATCTCTTGTTATGGGACTAGAATAACCAAAATCAAAGATCCAACACTTTCTCATAATTAATTCTATGAGAACTCGAAAACATAGGTGCTTACTTCTCTTCTTCTATTATGGTAGCCATAAACTAGGAACTTCCATAATCTTTGAACTAGAGCACTCTTCCACTTGCATTATTTTCATAAATAATGCTTTAGCATCCCACTCTGGTTCATCTTAGTGGTGATTGCTTATTGTTGTTGTATTGCTTTAAATAGTCCTTTTTTTAGACCAACAATTTATGGTGTAGTGTCCTTTCTTGCCACAATTAAAACACTCGTCATTCTAACGTCTAGAATTCTTAAACTACTGATTATTGTGTTGCTACTTTCATTGATCCCCCTCAAATTGGACATTGCCTCATGTACTCCCTCCATTCCTACCACGTGGTTTATTTTTTTTCTTGTTGATAAAGAGCGCCACCTCTTCAGTATTCAAAGACACACTAGCCATTTATTTTTCTAGAGTTTCTTGACTTGCAACAATTCCTCCAACTCTTCAATAGACAATTATATCGGCCAACCTTGAACTGCAGCTATAAAATTATAGTATTGAGGTGGTAGTCCATGAATGATGATTCTCCTCATCCTATTGCTAGTTATTTTGGATGCCGCATCTAACTCAGTAATTTCTCAGCTTAGGACTTTACCTTGGTAAAATACTGACTAATTGTCATATCTTGTTATGAGATAGACATTAGTTCATTTTTCAACAGTTGAAGTCTAGCATCATTCTTTTTTGAGAACTGTAGAGCAAGAAAATCCCAAGCTTCCTTTAGTGTGGTAGCATCTTTAATCTGCTCCATCATGTCCTCTTCAATAGTTATTTTGATGACAAACATGGCTTTCCCAACTTTAATTCTCCATTTTCTAATATTGCCAGCATCATCATCTGGGTGGTGGTGATGTAACCTCAGTCCCAGTAACAACCTCCTAGAGGTCTTAACCTTGCAAGTATGACTCTATACAAGTCCTCCACATGCTACAATTATTATTATTTAATTTTTTAATAACACCAACATTACCCAATTCTGTCATAGTGACTTGGATTTAGTAGCCTTGTGTTTCACCAAGCAAGCATGGTTCTGAACCAATAAGCTTCATACTTTCAAACTATGCACGTGCAAAATCTCCCCGTACACTTGCTTTTGTATGTAAAATGTCAGTAGTTAGACCCTTAACCGAGTAGGCTTTAATATCACTTATCGAGTTGGAGTAAATTAAAAAAATTAACAATAAAAATTCATTATTAGCATGTGAGAATTTTTGCGAGTTTCCAAACTCACTTTTTAAGTGTAAAAGAGAAAATATTTGCAACTCAAACATATGAAAATAAGAAGAACAAAATTTTCTTCTTTACGTATCAAATGTTTTTTATTCTCTTTTCCATGTGCTTTACAAATAATGATATAATATTTATAGTGTTCCTTTTACTAAAAGATTAAATGGTTATAAGTCCTTATAAATATAACCATTGATTTATAGTAAATGACATTTAAAGAAAAACTAAAAACAATATTTCAAAATTTGTTATTTATTATTAGTTATGATTTCAAAATTCTAACCTTTTTACTTGCTAAATCTTCACCCAAAACCCATATGTATTGTTTACTCTTTGCCTTTTTTATTTTGTTTGATGTTTCTACTTCCTTTGATCTTCGACTCCTGAGGAAGAAGACCATTATTGCTTCCTTGGAAATCAAACATTAAGTGATAAGAAGTCCTCTTCATCTACATGCAAACTAAGTTGCCTTCAAAATTGTTGCTCTTCATTCACGTTCCCTCTCCTCTCTTTACTGTGTTCCTTCTCCTCTGTTATTTTTCCTCTAAAAACTGAAGCTAAGAGAAGTATTACTCTTTTTTTTTTGGAAAACTTGATGAGTCACATTTTGAGCCTCTATATTCTGTTAGCTCCTACTTCCCTTCCTCTTCTTTTCATTTTTTTCAAATCCTTAAATTTTTACTTCCCTTCACTTCCATCCTAATCCCAAGCCTTTATGTGTCAATTTAGTCCTAAATCTCCTCCTTTATTTATTTTATATTTTTTTATATTCCTACTCAAATATATATAACATTATTGTATTATCATTATTTATAAGTACCATAAATAATTTAGACAAAAGGTACATTTAATCTTATTATTATTATTATTATTATTATTATTATTATTATTATTATTATTATATATTATTATTATTATTATTATTATTATTATTATTATTTACACCTTTCCACAATAACAGTGAATTTCTTGAGCACGAGTGTGACACATTGTTTATTTCATGTATTTGCTTAATTTTTGCTTAAGTTATAGTCAACTTGGAGTTTTAAATTTTTTATTTTTTTCTTAAGCTATTTCATTCAAAACTTTATTTAGTTTGTTTAGACAAATAATCAACTAAATAAAATAGTAATAAACACTAATATATATTGGTTTAACATTCTACTTAACCATTATATTATAATACAAACTGGATACTTTAGGTAGGTTAAGTTTATCAACACCAAAATTCATTAAAAGACCTAATAAGGTTTAATAATATTAAAAATCAAATGATAAATTATGTTAGTAACATAGATATAAAGTACCTTACAGTCTATTTTCTTGTATGTGTGTGTATAAATTATAAAAAAAAAACATAAAAATTTATAAAAACTTTCTCTTTCTTTCTTTGTTTTCTCATATGTCATCATGGTATAAAAAATGTTTCAACTTTAACCCTAGCTATCCATTTTTTTTCTCTTTGAGTCTTTTGTTCTTTCTATCCTCATTGGATTATTGTGAGAGTTGATCTATTCCCTCTTATATGATTGATCATGTGTGCCTTTCATGTTTAAGCTTATGTTGTATTACTTTTATGATTCAAGATGACGAATAACCTATTTCTATCAAATTTATATGCTTTAGTTGGTATAATAATAATGTTTAATGGTAGAAATTATGCTTTATGGTCCTAAGCTTTTTATATATTCTTGGATGCACAATAGCATGATTATCACCATGCTGATTTAATTATAAGGATGCTAAATATGCATCATGGTGTCAATATGATTTTTTAATGAAGACATGAATGCTGAACTTTTGAAACCTTAAAATAGCTGCCTTTATTGGTTTGGTGATTCAAAATGGAGAATTTGAGCAAACTGTTAGCCCCGATAGCTATAGAGTTATGATGCATCAACACTTGCTCACATGAACCTCACCCCATACTTTAAAGGAAATTTCAAATCAAGTTCCAGTTCAGACATTCAACTATCACCTCATGTTTGCTAGTCTAAACAACCAAGGTTATCATGGATACTGTGACCCCTTAAATTAATAACAAATAATCAAAAAAAGATTTATAGATGCCATAATCTATTGTCTAAAAATATAGATTGATAAATCCACACATTGCTAACCTAGTTCACCATAAACTTATAAGTTTAATAAGAGTATATGGTTTACTAATAAAAAGAGAAAACACTCTTATTTTTCTTAATCTTTAATCTTTCATGAATCTAAGCTCCTTAAGTTCCCTCAATCATTTAGATTATAATTTATCATTCTTTAGGCCTTAAAATTCATCAATTCAGCCTAAGTAAGGCTTTTTGAAGTTTTTTAGGATTTGACATTATCATTGGTCCTTTTGGACTCTTAATAAATCATTGCTCATTTGGGCTTGGTGCTTGTATTCACATCATTTGACATCAACTACGAAATAGATGTGGGATGTTATCAAGGAGATGTTTTCTAATGATGGTAATAACTCATATTGTTTCTCTAGTTTAGAAACTTATTGATAACAAGCAATTTAAGCAACCTCTAGTTGAACTTTTAGCTATCTATATAGGGGTTATCAGTGAATTTCTTGAAATTTAGCTCCTTCTAAAAACTTAGAAACCCAAAAATATCAATAGAAAAATTTATTTTTATATGGCTTTTAATGAGTTTGAATGAGTAATTTATCACTCTTAAGACTTAATTACTTGGTGATAGTCATATGCTTACTCTTGTATTCTCATGCCTCTAATTTTCCTCATTAACCTTGTCTTCTCCTAGTGTAGACCATGAACATTCTACAATCATTACATATGGTCAGGCATAATAAAAAAATAAAAGGTAATGGTCATGGTAGCTAGGTTGTGTAAGTTTTATGAAAAGAGAAATCACATCATGGATATTTATTATGATAAATATGGTAAACCTTATTAGGCTAAAAGGAGTACAAGATCATATAATGTTCCTAAAGCTATAACCATTATTCCTGATTCTATTAGATCTAATTATTTTTTTAATTTTCTTACATACATTACTTAGATTGTTTGGAAAGAATACAATTAGTAAATTCATTCTCAATTGAATTCTACATTTTATTTTCTTTAGTTAGGTATATATTGACAATTTTCTTTATCAATCCTTCTTTTGACTTTACTAGTCAGTGTTTATCTATAAAATTTTGCATTTGAGTGTATTTATTAGTTTTTTTAAGTTAAGGTAATAATATTATTAATGAACAATAATGCTCTCTTGAGCTACAGTAGATAATAAAAAAATCCAGGACAAACTCCCAAGCTTGAGAATCAAA
The DNA here is from genome assembly GCA_947683625.1 of Mallotus nudiflorus. Lineage (NCBI taxonomy): Eukaryota > Viridiplantae > Streptophyta > Magnoliopsida > Malpighiales > Euphorbiaceae > Mallotus > Mallotus nudiflorus. The sequence goes on along the minus strand of CANTUR010000275.1, from coordinate 3,326,800 downwards.
TAAAGAAAGAGCAACTTTAGCTAAAGCATGAGTTGCTTCACTCACTGACCTCCTAACAAAGTGAATTTAAAAGACGAGAAATTAAAAAGTAAAGCACAATAATTAGCAATAAGCAAATTAAAAGAAGATGTAGTAGAAGGGCTCTGTAGAGCCTAAACAACTTAAAGAGCATCCATTAACTAAACAAAGTGATTATAATTATAGGACTTAAGCCAATTTAAGACATCTCTTAAGGGTAGAGCTTCTATAGCAATAGATTAGTAAGTATCATAATTTAGTTTGGCAAGAGCTATAACAAAAGCACTAGGTAACGATCGAACTATACAACTTGTGCTAATATGATAGTGGGCTAATGAGATAACTACATCAAGGTTCACTTTTAACCATCCATTTAAAGGCCTTGTCCATAATACATCACCTTCAGATATAATATTAAGCTAAATATTAAAGTCAGAATGTAGTTTAACAACATAATACCATTCATATAAATACTGCCCATAGTGATTCAAGAGAGTGAACAAACCACTTATTATGCCACCACACCATATTATTATGACATTTCCATAAACTCTAATAGATTAACATAAAGAGAGAATTCATACTAAACTTTAGAAGGTACTAAACATAGGATTGAAAAGAGGTGTGATGATGGCAAGGCACTTATAATGAAGCATTGAGCCAAACTTCTTTTACAAAAGAGCATTCATAAAATAAGTGTAAACAAGACTTAGCTTGATTATCATAAAGGCTACACCATAAATCAATCGTAACTTGATGAGAGAGGAGGGCATCGGTGGTTGGTAAAAATCTAAAAATAACCCACCATAGAAATACGTGCACTTTAGAAGGCGCATGCAACTTCCAAATAGCATTATAGTATAAAGAAGAAGTGGAAGAGTAATCATAACACAAGCTTTGATAACAACCTCTCATTGAAAATAAACTAGTGGTGGAGAAAAGATAGTACTATGAATCAAATAAAATTCTATTACTTAGTGGTATCTTAAAAATCAAAGTTCTATCTTTCTCATTAAATAAGTCATGGATAAGGTCTTTATCCCATGATCTCCTATTAATACCAAATAAGCGAGAGACTATAATACCACTAACATCTCCTGTAAAATCTAATGAAACAAAACCATTAGTTGCATCCAATAACCACAACTCCTTCTAAACCAAAATATCATGTCCAATACCCGCCCTTCGTTGTGCCACTTTTAAAATAATTTCCTAATGGCAAACAAGCTTCTTAAAATAAAACTAGGGTTGTTGCCTAATTGTGCATCAAGGAAGGTAGTCCTTGGAAAATATTTGGCCTTATACAAATGAGCCACATGAGACTCAGGTTCAATAAGCAACTTCCAGGACTATTTGAATAATATAACCAAGTTAAATTCTCTAATATTTTTAAAGACTAAGCCCCTAAACTTCTTTAGCTTACAGATACATTCTCATTAACACCATCATATACCATCATAAGATTAATACTCATAAACCTACCAATAACTATTCATCATCGTTCCAACTCTGCACATAAATTTATATGAAGCAAGAACACATTCATGATATAATTAGGCATTGCCTATGCCACAGTCTTGAGGACTTTTTTTACTTACACGAGATAGATTCTTGCATTGCTAATGTTGAATTCTTTGTTAAACTCAATCTTTAATGAAACTAAATATGTCATTCTTATTTCTATTATTGATGTCATTATGCAAATCAAACAAAATATTTGAGCTATAAGAGATAGATGATTTAGCATAGTGAATGGCCTATCCTAAACAATTTGCATAATAATCTAATAAAATCTTCACATAATGGCTCTCTTGAGAAGTAGATTTAAAGAAAATAAAACAATCATCTATGAAGAGCAAATGATTAATTGATGGAGCACTCTAAGAAATTTTGCAACCATGTAGCTTTAATATCTTATAAAGAATAGCTAAGACATTAAGCATAAATGATAAATTAATAATAGGAACAGTGGATCCCCTTGTCGGATCCCTCCACTGGGAGTAAGTATACCAGGATTATAACTATTATGCAAAATAGAATACCAAACTGTTGAAAAATGCATCATAATTTGGTGTACCCAAATTTCATCAAAACCCAAAAGACATATAGCATGTTTCAAGAATTGCCAAGCAATCCTATTATAGGCTTTAGAAATATCTATTTTTAAAGTTGTATATCAAACTTTACCTTCAGAATTCCTTTTCATATAGTGGTTAATCATAAAAGTAATCAAGATGTTGTTTATAATTGAATGCCCCATAACAAAGGCATTATGATAATCTGATATTAAGTGAGGCATCAAAGGATGCAACTAATTAATAAGATTCTTAGCTAGAATTTGATTCACCATATTGCATAATGCTATAGGGTGCAAGTCTTTCATAAGTTCTGGGTAAGGTCTCTTTAGAATCAAAATAACATTAGTGTCATTAATACTAACTAGAAGATAACTTGTTGTGAAAAAATCTTGACAAAGCCACGTTATAAAAAATATTAACAAAGCCAAATCACATTTGCTCCAACCATATCCCAACATTTTTTATAAAATGCTATATTGAAACCATCTGACCACGGACTTTTGTTAGAATGCATATTAAAAAATGCATCATGCATTTCTTTAGCATAAAATGGTTGCAAGAGATCAACATTTTGAATTCATGATACTTGTTAATTAATAGTGAAAGACATTGGGGTTGAGTGATCAGTAGGGGCATACAAAAGTTATTAAAAGAAAAAAGAATAATGGATTTGATTTTTATGTCATCCTGTTACCAAACACTAGCATGGTCTTAAAGCCTGTGAATTAAGTTAGCACACTTATAGGAGGAATCAAATGAATGAAAAAATTTAGAATTATTATCACCAATTCTCAACCATAATTTTTTGACTTATTTTCCCTAATAAATGTCCTATTATTACAAAATTTGCTTGTATTCTTATTGCACAGAATGAAACATTTGTTAGACCATATGAAGAGATAGCATATCAATGATGCCTGAGAGTAGCTTTATAGTGTTGCAATCCTTGTTTAAAGCATTGTTGAAAAGTAGCACTCTATTCCTGTAAGCCATCATGATAGCAAAACAATTTCTACTACAAACTCAAATCTTGAGATTTCAACCAATAAGCTTTTATCAAATCCCCAACTTCTTTCTCCATGAATCATGAATTCTCAAAATAAAACTTTACAAGCCTAGGTAAATAAATTTGCTTCCAAAGTTCTAAAAATAATGGTAAATAATCTAAAGAAGAACTTTTAAGGACTTAAATAACAATATTATCGAATTGGGCCAACTATGGAGTGGTCCCTAAACTACGATCTAACTTCTCTTCAACCCAATCCCTAGTCCCTCTACCATGTTCCTATGTAAATGGGTAGCCAAACATGTCAATTTCGAATAGATTGTAGTCTTTAATAGCATCTTGGAAACCCTAAAATCATCCAAGACAGATATATAGCCCCCTTCACTTCTCTTTAGTGCCAATAATGTTATTGAAATCCCTAACCAAGCACCATATAAGAGTTAAAAAGGAAGATAAGTGATGTATCATCTACCAAGTTTCTTTCTTTTGATTTTGATTTGGAATGTCATAAAATCCAGTTAATTGCCAATTTCCTACTCACTATAAACCCACTTCGACATCAATATAGTTAACAAAAGAAGAGAAGATAGATACCTCAATATTATCTCTCTCATATATCACAAGCCCACCACTATAACCTTAATAATCCACTACATGTAGCCCACTAAAACCTAACTATTTTTTTAATTACTTCCAAGGTTTCCATTAAGAAAACCAAAATAGGCCTATATATAGACACGAAATCCTATAAGACCAAAATTGTTTGTGGGTTGGCTAGCCCATGACAATTCCATGCCAAAGTACTTATATTCCTAGGCAAGCTTGGAGTCTAAGGCCCACTTTTTGTCCATTTTTTTAAAAGAAAGTCTATGAACTTTTGATCAAAGTCTTCTCTTCTATTAACTTGCATAGTAGTATAGTAATCTATAGTGTCTAACCCTACTTGAACTCTTCTATGCTTATAATCCATCAACACTAGTTCCAAACTAGTAGTGGATGAAGAACCACTCTCACCATTATCAGGGTATGGTGAGAGATGTCAAAGTCCACAATTATTAATCAATTTATGGATAGATAAATAATTTTTAACAGATTTCAGAAAATAAGTTACACCGAGAACAATAACTAAAACATCGCCAACAACTATCTAACCCATCTCATACAAAGGTAATCTCTTCTCCACTATCATACTAGAACCCACAATCGATGTAACACCAACATCTTCATAAAGCCATTTAGCACCAATTTGACTCTATGGAAAATGCAAGGGAGCTTTGAGCTAAGCACCATATAACTTTTAGTCATTGGTTAATGGCAAGGGACTGTAAAATCTATCAGAATGACCAATGTGGCCACATAGAAAATAAAAAGTACCCAATCATTTATACTTAAAATCTAACTAGCACCACTACAACTAGCCAGATCTTTATTCCTTGTTAAGGTGGAGAAGAGATGTTAATCTAAACTCAGACCTTTAAAAAGTTCCACCAGATGCTACTAAAATTATTATATCAAAAGCAATAAACATTCCCACATGGATAAGAATTAGTTGTAAAACCATATTAGACCTAAATCCAACATGGAGATTATACACTTAAAGCTAAATTGCCATAAATTGAAAATAAATATCCTCCCATATAATAGTACCATCAAAAGGTAACATAAGAATCATATTTTATTCAAATGACGAAGGTCCATTGTCAACCACCAAAAAATAGTAATGTCATTAAAAAACTAGAACATGAAAACATCTTGATCCATTTCCTTAATGCATACTCCATGTGGAGACCTTCATAGTGCAACAAGTATTTTTTTAAGGTATTAAAATTCATAGCTTTCTCTATAAGATCTTGTCCATGAGACAATATTTGGAAATGCCAGTGGTTAATTAAACAACATGGTCATTAATCACTAAGCCAACATCTCCTACATCTTCTGCAATGGACATATATTGGTATCATTGTGCAAGTTCATAACCTTAAACCTACTTATCTTTTTCCATAATTGAAACACTAGGACAAAACACAAGAAGTAGTAAAAATAAAAAATAAATAAAGGAAGGGATAATATAACAACAAAATCAAGATAGAAAATGAATATAAAAATTATCAAAAGAGAAAAGAGAAAACACTTGTCATAGAGACAAAACTAATACATAGTAAAAAAGCACAAAAAAAATTTTATGTTAAGAGAATTTTAATTGTCATAAGTGCATTTATTAGTTAATTAAAATTGTAAGTAATTGGAGTTATGGAAGGCAAATGATAATCAAGGGGTTAGGTTCATCATTTATCTAAAGCAATGTATTACTTGGCCTAGCCGGCTGAAGAGCACTTAACACTCAATAAAGTATGCTCACAATTGTCTTCATAATTATGAGCATGCCTACAAGCTTCAAGGAGTAAAATAGGGCAAAGAACTTAAGTTGGCAAAAGGGCCAATACTTTTTATAATCATGCTCACAACCATGAGTAGTCTTGTTGATCATGATCAAGTAAAATTTAAGTAAAGTCCTCTTTAAGATCTCCCCTCATGGTCATGAGCATGCCCATGACCCCTCTTCTACAACTTTATAATGGCTAACAACAACATTTTTAAGGGTCACGATCATGAGCAGTCTCCTCATAATAGTGAGACATTAGTTTCCTGTAAAAAGTAAAAAAGGCATTAAATGAAGATGTAAGAGTGTTGGAAACAAAAATTAGAGCTTCGATGGTTAGAATTTTACCCTCCATAATAAGTACCAAGCCAATAACTCATTTATAAAGTTAGATGGTTGATTGAGATAATGCTTAAGTGAATTCTTTGTCAAAAATCTTTATAATATTTTTATTTTCATTATATATTCATTTTCTTATAAATAAAATTTTATTAAGTTTATATCTACCTTTCTTAAGAGAGTAAGGTGTGTGATTAAGTAGATATCATTTCTCTTCTATACTTTTATAGGGTTAAAAAGTGGGTAGTGAATATCAATTCAATTTTGGATTAATGTTGAACCCTTGTGAAAAACACATATTATGAAAAGTTATGAGCTATCCTTGAAAACTCTTATAGGAATGTCTAAGTGTGAGGTTTAAACACACATAGGTATACATTGAGTGTAAGCCTTGATATACTTTGTGAAAGGTTAGTGTTGAGCCTAAAAAACATTAATTGTAAAAGTTTATTATTGAGTCTTGGAAAAAAATTGTAACAATCTCGATGAATAAGATTGAGTTTAAAAATCCTAACTTGAGAAATTAGATCTAAGACATAGGATAAGTTATGAATTTGAATGATACGAACTGAGTTTATTTAACAAAAAAAACCCGCAATAATCTATTGATACCCACACCTTAGATCGTCCAAGAAACAAGCTGAGTGGAAACTAGAACCTTTAATTATCTAACAATTAAGAATTCTAGCTATCAGGAAGTCACCACAATTAGATATGGATGTTCTAATTAATAAGACAAGTGAACAATCAAACAACCTATTTTGTTTAGAAAGTTCAAAGAATAAAACTCCAAGTAATTTGAAGCAAAAATTTAGTCACTTTTTTTTATTGATGAAAAAGATGCCAAAATAAGCTACAATATAAGTTATTTATAAGAATTATTAATCCTAAACCTAGACTAAAAAAATCATTAAAAGATAAGGATAATAAATCCCTAGATGATAAGAAAAAAAATCCTTAAAGGTAAGGAATTATTTTTCTTGCCAACTAAGCTAAAGAAAAGTAATTCTAATTAAAAACAAATACATCTAAAACAATTTGGATAAGGAACACAACCAAATTCATTTTTAATACTAAATGGACTAAATAACATATAATTGGGCTTTATCTTGGGCCTTGCAACATGAATAATTACTCCTTTGGCTTAATGCATCCAATTAGGACCCAATAACACTACTTGGGCCTAAATCTTCAATTTCTACCAAATGAATATGCTTTGGACCAAAATTAATTCCATGTGCTTCAAATGGATCATATTGATTCATATTTTTACTTTGAGCCCAAATTCTTTGAATTAGCATATGTAATGCTTCCTTCATCTTCTTAGCACGTGCCCTTGTGATTGGACCACCATTATAAGTCAAAGGATCTTGAATCTTTATTGGATTAGGAATCCTTGTTGCATTAGGATTATCATCATTGAACTCCTATATGCTATGCATATTCTTATATATGTTTTCTTTCTTTAACTCTTATTATTGTTATTATTATTATTATTCTTGATTTAAGTCCTTTGATACTTTGTTCAATTACCTTTAAATTTTCCCTTAATTTTCAATCTCCATCTTAATCAAATCAAAAGCCCATATTCACCCCCCTACAAGGCATTTTTAGTATAACTACTTTTGTTGCTTTCTCTTATAATTCTTAATTAATAAATTCAAGCACATGAAATTATAAGATCAATGATCCAAGTCAATTTAGTTACTTTAAGCGTTATCAAATTTTCTCCTTTTGCTGTCAAAGCAATCAATTTTTTCTCTTATTATTATAACTAATGGCTATGTTATTTATATATATATATTTTGGCATAATTTAAGCTACCTCTATTGAATTTAACTAAGTTTTTCATATTCTTAAATTATCTTTTAATATAGCTCTTTATTCATTAGTGTATAAAATCTTTAAACTATTTAATGGTATTTTTCCTTCTCATTTTATTTTTCAAGATCTCAAAACAAATATAATGATTAATTATAACCCGGAGTCAATGGAATTCTCAAGTGGTGAATTTCATCTCTAATGTTAGCCATGGTTAGTTATTATATCTTCTAAGCAAGCCATAAATCCACACAATGATATGATCAACAAACACTTAAGGGCACCTTAAACCATAACACCTTCAACACATAAGACAACTAATAATTGCTAATTTGTAAGCTACTTAACATCATTATCACTACATCCTCCAAAGGTGGCATGTAATCCTTATAAATACTTTTACTTATGGTCTTATACTCACCATCCTCATTAAGAGTCATCATCTTTTTATTTATATGATAAGATGCTTTATGACCTTTATCCAAACACCTAAAACATTTTATCTTCATTTTTCCTAAGTAGTCTCTATCTTACCTTTTGCAAGACTGCCTCTACTATAAGGCTTATCCTAATTACTTCTGGGCTTGGATGACCCAATTTTAGCCTCAATGGTGATTTATCCTTTTCCCCCTCAATTCGATTATAAGATTTAAAACTTGAACTATAAAAAAACCTAGATGTATATTGACCTCCTTATCCTCTTTTACAATGGCTTTAATTATAACAATCTTTATCTTTTTATGCTAGTCCTTTATACCTTTAAAACCTTGAGAAAGGCTTTATAAACAGTGCTATAAATTCTTAATAATATGAGCTAAGGATAAATCTTTTCCTCATAACTTTCATCTTTTCCCAATAGCTAATAAGATGTTCATGGTTTTCCTACTATTAACTATTTAGTGGTCCCACCATATCATAGTATGGTCTGTAAACTAAATTATAGCTATCTTCACCTATTTCTTTCCAAGGAAGTTCTAACATTTAAATACTAGTTCGACTCTCTTCTCCCATTCTAAATAGGCTTAAGTATTATTTTCCTTTTGGAAATAGGGCATCTTCATCTTAATGCTACTCAAAATGCTATCCTACCTATCTCCTCATTTATCCTTATCATTCTAATTCTAATAGATATATCCTTTCCAAATTCATTGCCATAGCCTACTATACTTTATTACTATAATAACCTCTACTATCTCTTTTTCTACTTATAAGAATGGCATTATCTTCTTATTCATTATTGTCACTTAAATTAGCCTTTAAATCATCATTCATATGCATACAATATGAGTTTCTTTTCTACCCATTAGCAAAGATGTTACAAAGCTTCTTACTTTTCTCTCTCCCCAACTTCACTAAAGAACAAAATTTATTGATTCGAATCACTTTTGCATGACCTTTTTAATGAATGTAGTATCCACCTATGCCTTTTTAATTACACTGTTATCTTTACTAGTAGAACTTGCCCTTTTATTGTAGGATATTATGAACTTGTAAAATGTTGGTAAAAAGTAACATATCTTACATAATCAATTCCATATGTTTTTCTCTAAGAGTTTTACAATACTCGTGTTTCACACCTAATTGTGGCTTTTCACTCTAGTGTTCTCACCAATAACCTTTTCTTTAATTCTCATTTTCAAATTAAAATGTCTATGAGTGGTAATATTATCTTTTACATTTTTTCTTAATGAAATGACAAGGAAAATAGAAAAATGCAAGAAAAATGTAATGAACACAAGAAATAAAGGAATAAATGAAATTTCAAGAGTAATGACTATATAGCAAGAAAGATTAAGGATAATAATGTAACTAGAATACAAAGAAATATTATACTCAAGTTTGAAATGAAAAGAAAATTTTATTTCAAAACAATTAAAATACTTAAGTAATGAGATAATTAAATCTAAAATCTAGTCACCTCTTAATGCTCCTAATATCATCTAAAAAATGAATTGCATTCAATATGATTTATATGTTTTTTTATTATTGATACCCAAATTTCAACAATCTCCCAAAAATTTTATGATGAAGGATCCTATCATAAGACAGGGGAAAATTTTCTTTGAAAATTTTCCTGAGCATGCTCAGCTCAGATTGAGTGAGCACCCAAAAAAACCTAAAAAACTAAAGATATGCATTTAGACCTCAAAGAAACTCAAAATTGGCTAAAAATGCGTAAGAATCATACCTATAAGACCAAGGGTTAGGCTAACCTACGAGTGTGGGTTAGCAACCCACACTCTTAAGTCAAATGACCATTGATTAAGCCTGTGTGGGTCTCTACCCACACTTCTGGATCATGGACCCACACTCATGGATCGAGGCTTAAAAGCTATAAAAGTACGATATTTTTACTTTTTTGGAGGACTTTTTTCAAAAAGCCCCTCTTAGAGACAGAACACCATACTGATTTGGATGACTTGGATCTCTCTCTCTCTCTATCATCAAAAGCATTTGGAGACCCTTTTTTCTCTTAAACACTTAAACCAAAAATCTTTTCTCTCTAGGAAAAAAATCCAAAGTAAACTCTAACTAAGTCAAAGCACGCATCATGGGTAAACACTCGGTCCCTCTGAGGATCTCCTAATTATTTTCAATTAAAAATTTCCATAGCATGTCATTTTCTTTTTCTTCTATACCTTTCTTGCATTTTTTTTTCCATCATTTTTTCACTTTATTTTATTTACTATTTATTATCTTGTGGTGAAGTTGTAATTTTATAGTGATTTTGAAGTTTGGAATAAGATATGTAGAAGGAGTGGGTAGTTTAGGTGATTCCATGAGTGTTTGCATTCATTTTTGTATTTTGCATCATTTTTTCTTCATTTTACTTTTTAGGTAAAAAAAATGGGTATTTTGGTGATGAAGTTGGCATTTTTATTATCATTTTTACATATTAATTAGTTTTATTACTCTCTTTATTTTCTTTCTTGATAAATTTGCTATTTTAATCATAAAACTTACATTTTTATGGTAAAATTTTTTTTTTCATTTTTATTATCTAATTTGCATTTTTGCTATCTTTATTATTCTTATTGCCTTTTTGTTTATGAATTTGTTATTTTTACCATAAAGTTTACATTTTTATGGTAAAAATGGTATTTTTATTGTCTTATTTGCATTTTTACTATGTTTATTATTTTATTTTCTCTTTTCATAAATTTGTTATTTTTATATAAAGACCATATTTTCATGGTGAAAATGACATTTTTATCATTTTTGTTATTTTGTTATTTTTATTATTTTAGTCTTTGCTTATTTTTTCTTTTGTAAATTTACTATTTTTATCATAAAGTTCATTTTTTTTATGGTGAAAATAGCATTTTTATCATTTTTGTTATTTTTATTATCTTTATTGCATTTTTATTATTTTTGTCATTTTTATTTTCTCTTTTAAAAAATTTACTATTTTTATCATTAAGTTCATATTTTTATGGTAAAAATAGCATTTTTATCATTTTTGTTATTTTTATTATTTTTATTGCATTTTCATTATTTTTGTTATTTTTATTTTATTTTTTGATAAATTTACTATTTTTATCATAAAGTTCATATTTTTCATAAAGTTCATATTTTTATGTTGAAAATAGTATTTTTACCATTTTTGTTATTTTTATTATTCTTATTGCATTTTTATTATTGTTGTCATCTTTGTTTTCTTTTTTGATAAATTTATTATTTTTATCATAAAATCCACATTTTTATGGTGAAAATAGTATTTTTATCACCTTATTATTATCTCATTTACTTGTTGTTATTTTTATTGTTTCTCTTGCCTTTTTTTTTAGTAAATTTACTATTTTTATCAAGTTTATACTTTTATGGTAAAAATAATATTTTTATCATCTTATTTACATTTCTATTACTTTTACTATGTTGTTGCATTTCTTGATAAATTTATTATTTTTATCATAAATTTTACATTTTTATGGTAAAAATAATATTTTTATCATTTCTACTACTTTATTTGCACTTTTATTATTTTTATTCTCTTTTCATAAAGTTGCCTTTTTTTTTTTCATAAAGTTGATATTTCTATGGTAAAAATTGCATCTTTATCATTTTTGTTATATTAATTGCATTGTTATTGTTTTGATCGCATTTTTACTATTTTTATTATATTAATTGCATTTTTATCATTTTCATTATTTTAATTGCATTTTCAGCATTTTTATTATTTTAATTGCACTTCTATTAATTTTCTCATTCTTGTCATTTTATCATTTTATTTTAATTCCCTTATATTTTTCTTATCATAAAATTTTATTTTAATAACTAAAAGGGTAACTTTGCACCAAAAATACCTAAATTCTAAAATCTTTCATCATGCATTTTCATTAGCATTCTCGTTTTTTTTATTTATTTAATTACTTTTGTTACTTTAATTGCTTTTCTTTTTTTATCTTATCATGAATGAATAAAATATATAAAATTGCCATATACGTGATGTGTACTTGCATATGCATGAAAGTTAACCTTTGTTTTGCAAATTTATTAGCATATGAATTTTTCCTTTATTTTCTATTTTGATGTAATTAATGGAATAGGAAATTTTCAAGGCAATGTAATCTTTAATCCCAATTCCATTTTTATTTTCTATTTTGAATGTATTTACCATAATAGACTTTTCTCCAATGGTTGTAATCATGAATCCCTTTCCCTTCCCCTATTTCTTTTTATTTTTATTTTGTTTATTTGTGTTTTTTTTATTTATTGTTATTTCTTCCATGCTTGTGTACTACTTGCTGCATGCTTACTTGTTTGCATTATTACTTATTAATTAATGTGGATGGTGAATGTTTATTTGTTTGCTTATTTTGTGATGTATGCGTGCCAATTCCAATTATCCTACGTTTCAATTTGCAATTTAAATCAACTAACAATCAAATGTGGTAAAATGCATCATAAAACTAAAACTAAGGTGAAAGAATGATTAATTAAGCAATGTATAATAAGAAATAAGATAAGTAACTCCTACCCTCCCCCGAATCTAGAATCTTTAGTTAAGAAAGTGAGTTCTCAATTTACTTTCTCCCAATTAAAATCAGGTGGCGACTCCAATTTATAAAGCCTCCCACATCAATAACAACCAATAGATAGTTGCCATTAGCATGTGTACCCCTATATCGCACTAATCCTATCCCATTATGACCCATAAAATAAAAAGAATGGAGCCACAAGTGCATACCGCATACATTTATATATTTATTTTCTTATTTTTTTGAATTCCTTTTTAATTTAAATTGCTAGTCATAAAGAAATTATGAACAACTTGTGAACTAAGAAAAACTAATGCAATTAGGATGTAGTTATAGAGGAATATCTAACAAAAATCATATTACAATAAGGAAAATTATGTCAAACTTTGAACAAGAAAGTCAGTAGCAATAAAGGATTATGCACTAAATAATTGCAAACAACCTCGATCAAAAGGAAATAAGAAAAGATGGTGAATGACAACACTTAAAATTGCATTAGCAATTTGCAAGTAAGTCATATAAGATATTGCATAAATAATTAAAAGACATTCTATTTGAACGCAAATGGATTGAAAAATCAGAATTAAATTATAGATCTCACCAATAAGAATAATTCATAAACAATTGATGTGATCGTATTTATTACATATAGGTGCAAAAATCTTTTTATTGTGAGGAATTGTATATACAACTAAATAATCCTAATATGATGTGAATTAGAGTTCAACGTCATGCAAATCACATGAATAAGGACTGATCAACTATAATATATTATGAACAAAAGTGTTTAATGAAGAACAAATAGAAATATGGTAGAATTAAAAAAAAATAGAGTATTATATTAGGAAGTGTAAACAAGTATGAAAAATTAAGGTAGATAAGAATAATAAAAAGATGTCAAAATGACAAATAAAAGATTAAAATTAAGTATAATCAACCCAGACTAAGAGGTAAAGCTCTAATTCCAAAAATTGTAAGCATTTTTATAATAAAAAACTAAAGAAAGTAGTTATCAATTAAAAAGGCATACATAACTTTATTTGAATTTTAGGTTATATAACAATAAAATCCTTAACCCAATAGATATAGATTAACTAATATTCAAAAGAAATAAATGATTATGTTAGATGCCACTTTAAATAAAATAAAGTTTGAGTGCAACCATTGATCTTATTAGTACAAAAAAATTGATGAGATCAATAGAGTTCATTAAAGAACTAAGGGAAAAAACTCCAATTTATATAGTTGCTTATGTAAATAAATAAATAAATAAAATCTTAATTAGTCTAATTATTTTGAAAACCAAATTGATGAGTTAGAGTAGGAAAAAATTTGGTCCATATACATTTTAAATAAGCTAAAATATAGCTAAGGCTAAGTTTGAGTTTAATGAACTTAACTAAAGCTCAAAATAATGTAAACATAATTAAAAAAAAAAAAAAGAGAAACACACACAAATTATCTCTAAATCAAGCTTAAATGAATTAAGCTACATTTCAAGCTAAAACTTCATTCCAAATAAACTCCAAATGAATCATGCTAATATGATCTAGCATTTGAACCTTGTTTCTGACAAATAAATCTAAAATCCCATCACTTTATAACGTATTTTAATATCATCCCCAAGATGAATTGTATTCAATATGATTTTCTTTTCTTTTTATTTTTAAACTTTTTGAATTTAAATTTCACGTCATAAAGAAATTATGACTAACTTTCGAACTAAGCACAAACAATACAATTAAGTTATAATGGAATTTGATTATCTAATAAGAATTGAATTGCAATAAAGATAATACATATTAAAAATATATATATAATTTAAGGACTAAAAATTATGTTAAAACTAAAAAAATTAGTAGTAATAAAGATTTTGCATTAAATAATTGTGGAGAGCCTTTATTTAGAAGAAAATAAGGAAAGACGGTGAATGATAAAGAAAATATTAAAAATAACAACACATGTTAATGCATTCAATCTGAAGGCAAATGAATTGCAAAAATAATACTTGAATTATATGTTGCATTCAAAATTAATTCAATAATTGATGTGCAAGGACATTTAAACCAAGCTTAACATTTATCATGCCCATACTCAACATTATACACATAAAGGATAAGGCATGCCTAATATGATAAATTATGACTAAGTCATGTTCGCATGGATTTAGGCTTGGTAATTGGGCCAACACTTGGCCCAAGCCCAATCTATATAATAAATGGGCTTAGATAAGGTCCATGGGCTTTCTTAACATCTTAGATTAATCTTTGGTCCAAAACCCTTTTAAGCCTAGGCCCAAACAACTTTGGCTATTAATCCAAGCCCAATTAGAAATAACATATATTATTAATTTAATACCTTAATTAACATCTCATATTAATTAAGTATAAATTAATAAGTAAACCCCTTTACTTGAATTGGATTTCATGATATGCTAGAATCATTACTTAAAGTATAAATCCAAATCCATTAATCTTAATTATTTGATTAAATACTTAAATCAATAATTAGATTAATATTGATGATGATTTGGTAAAACTCTTTTAGGTGTGACTTCCTAGGTTCATGTCTAATTGGTAATGAGAAGATAATATCAACACTTGATGTTATTTAAAACTCCTTTTAAGTCTAAATGTGAAAATCCCATTTATTCATATTTAGTTCTCATAAGTTATGAGTGACCCCTAGCATTAATATCACAACTACCTAATTAGAAATGAATGCATGTATTGATTCACACGAACCCTTTGGTCATAATTACCATGCACTAAATCCTTTTATTAGAAGATCTCGATATAGCCTAGAGTCATGGTTTGGTCAAAACTCTAATAGTTATATTGTATGACCTCATCTCAAGTTCTATTCTTGATAAAACTAATCAACACTAACTCTTTCAGTTTGTGCCATATTTGTCTTGGCCAGGAACTTATTGATAAAGAAAGAACTTATATGGCATAGGATCTTATCCCAGTTCACTCCAAGCAATGAATCTCATCTTGGTTGAACACTCATCCCTACACTTAACCAACTAGAGCCACCACATGCCATATAGCCATGTATAATTAACACAAGTACATAAGTGATAATAAACCCTAACCATTTAAATATCGATGATTGTGTCACCTCAAATCAAAGGACTATATGCACCATTATAACCTAGATTATTGTTGACTATAAGTGAATATACACACAATCACAAATTTAATGTCATGTTTGATCAACCCATCACATGAGTATCCATATGTCTATTATGATATCTCATATCAAGTAGTATGAAACTCACTACCTCCCACTATTAATATCACATACTAATTAAGGAAAATAGATAAAGGTGATAGTCTAATTATTATTACCCAAATATTAATTAATCGACTATGAACAATTTTATAGCATATGTACTAAATAAATTTATAGCTTATATTATTAACTCTTGATAATAAATTTAACATTATGCTAATGGATAAATATTCAATTAAATAAATATTTTAAATAATAGAATATTATTTTATTGCCAGTTGGGATAATTTACAATATCAAATATGTGATTAGCCTCTAAGACATACCACCTATGCTAACAATCTCCCACTTGCACTAAAGCCAATCACTATAGTATTTTAAACCCATCTTCTTAAGATGTTAATCTAGTTATAGTTGCATTAATGCTTTAATAAGTGGATTAGTGACATTTTTAGCTGAAGCTATCTTTTAGACAATGATATTGCCTTTTCTAATAAGTTCCCTGATAATATGAAAATGTCTTTTTATGTGTTTGGATTTTTTGTGAGACCTCGGTTCTTTTGCCAATGCAATGGCTCCATTGTTCTTTGGTCGGCTGCAATCCTTTTGTTACTCAACTTTTGATTGATTTTGATAAGCTATAATCCCTTTATTACTAACTGACTTTAGTCAGCTATAATCCTTTCATTGCTCATATTTTAATTAATGTTGATAAGTTGTTTAAATCCTTTATTGCTCATTGACTTTGGTTGACTGCAATCCCTTCATTACTCACCTTTTAATTGATTTTGATTGGTTGTTATCCCTTAATTGCTTACTAACTTCGGTTGACTATAATCCCTTCATTATTTACCTTTTGTTTAATTTTGATCAATTATATTCCCTTCATTACTTATTGACTTTGGTTGGCTTTAATCCCTTCATAGCTCACTGACTTCATTTGACTACAATCCCTTCATTGATTATCTTTTGATTGATTTTGATTAGTTGTAATCCCTTCATTGATCATTGAATTTAGTTAATTGTAATCCCTTCATTGATCACCTTTTAATTAATTTTGGTCAGCTATAATCCCTTCATTGCTCATTAACTTTAGTTGACTACAATCCCTTTATTACTCACCTTTTAAAACTATAGTCCATAATTGCTCATGACTTTTGACTAACCACCTTCATTGCTTGCTAACCTTGATTGGCTACCTTCATTGCTTGCCTTTTGATGCTACAGTCTATAACTGCTCATGACTTTTGCTTATCTACCTTAATTGCTCACTAACCATGATCTTTGATTATTTGATTTAAATTCTTTATGCTTGTTGATCGAAAAAATAGTTATTTCTGTAATATTACAAAAATGCTTTTTTTTAAATGATAATTTTCTATAATTATTTGATGAGTAGATAGGGCACTTTTTGCCTAATTTCTAGTGGTTATTCTGGGATTAGAGTGCACTGCATCAAGTCTCTTAAATAGGACCTAGAAAGAAGATAAAAGCAAAATAATTAGTCTTATTATTTTATAAGATTGAGAAAACTTACTTAATTTGTCTTTTGTAGCAGATTTATATTGATTGGCTCGACATTGCTAAGCATATCTAGTAGTATGCTTATATGGCTGATGTGGTGAGACTTAAGAACCTAAGAGTTCTTCTTCCCAACTATGGATTCAAGGTATGGTATCTTTATGAGCACGTTTATCTTTGGCACTATGGGCCTTTGGGTCATCGCTTTTCAATCCCTACTTCGAATTAGAGTCAAGACTTAAGTAGGTAAGAATTAATAGAAGCCTTATAGGGAATTGATGCTTCATCTTTGGTAGAGTGTACACATGATAGCTACATGGAGTATATTCTTAACCCATATAAGGTATATCTCATATTAGCTTTTCTTTTCATTTTCTGCCTGGTGCTAATAGTTTCCATGTATGTGTAGTTTAAGTAGGAAGATGCTCTTTCAGATGTTCCTATTGAGGCCATAGATGAGGGTGTTACTACCTCTCTTAGCGGTATTAGTGATATCACTTTACCAAATCAGTCCATGATTTATCAGGCTCTCATGATTTAGATTCCTATTGAGCATTGGTTTCATCTTAGTACTCTTATTTCTCCTACTTTCACTCCTTCAGATACTTCATATGTGAGTACTCTGACTACTTTCCTGCACTTTTACTAGCAGAGTATTTGTATAATCTTACCTCATCTCAGAGACTTTCACTATATGAATTACAAACAGTTATAGAGTAAGTATTTCATAATAAATATATACAAGTATGTGCATGATATACATGATCCCAATAGGTCTTTTATTTGGAACAGAGTTATGTTGCATATCTTGAACATGAGAATAAGTAACTTTTTTTATAGTTTATTGATATTTGCATTAGGAGCTCTAATATTGGCACTTCTAATTATGAGGTTTCTGATGATAAGACTTTTAGTGCTAGGATTTCTATTGTTGGGACTTAGATAGGGCCAATGGATAAAAATTATGGCCTAATGATTGAAATGATGATTCATGGACCTATCTATGTTGTATTAATGAACTATTATCTATTACTTGTGCTTGTGATCTACTAGTACATTTAATGTTGCACTATTTTACTTTTACATTTCTGCCCCTAATTTATTTGCATTTCTACCCCTAATTTCTAGTAATTTTCCTTTTTAGAGATGGTGACACTAGGATCATCAGTATTTTTGGAGAAAAGAATCAATCTTATGTTGGTCATTTTGACTGAACTCATCAATGCCTTTCTGAAAGTCTTCTCTTCATTAACTATACAACTAAAATATTTTATTTGTTATTTTTCTCTTTTTTTTCTTTTTTCTTTTTCTCCAATTTTATTTTTCTTGCCTTTAGTTTTACTTTAGCTACCCTCTCGGGTTTTTCACTTAGTAGACTTACCCCAACTCTTACCTAAGCCGCCCTTATGGGTTTTCAACTTAGTGGACTTGCCCTAATTTTTATCTAAGCTACCCTTATGGGTTCTCAACTTGGTTGAATTTTTCTTATTTTTTTATTTTTAATTTTTTTTTATTTAATCATAGAAGAAGTCCAGTTTGCTCACTATTATTAATGATCCTTTAACTTACAAACCCTATCAGTTGTAATCTCACACCTTAAAGATGTAGAGGAGTGGGTGGACTAATTGAAGGAAGTTCTTAATATTAAAATCAACTGGACTTACTCTTAGTAGAAGTTGAAGTACATGCTTTGAGCTTCCACTCTTTTTCACATCTCTATTATTAATATGGTCATCCGTAATTTATTATCATGTCACTACTGATTTTGAGGGCTTTCTATTAAGATAAGATTTTCTAGACAAGGTGAAAATTTATGGCTTCAAAGGACTTTGATCAAAACATGAGGCTTGATGTTGATGCCACAATTAATGATAATTATAAGCCATAGGTTACAATGCAAGTTACTAAGCCACTTAAATTCTCAAGATATAAGAGGGCATAAGAATTACAAGTTGAAGCATAAAGCGATGGCAAAAAGAGAAAATATAACTAGTATAATGATCTCATATCTCTAATTTTTAACTTTCATTATGTTTTGTCTTTCCATTCAAACTAATATGCAACATTTGAATAAAAATCTCAAATTCAACTTTATTCATTCACTAGGACAAAAATGAATGCATCCATTACATCATATGATACAACTCATGTTATCAACTAGTCCTTTCAGATTTACTAACTGAATATTTTTTTTCTTTTACTTCCTGAATTTTTACATGTCTAGCCCTTTACGAGATTCTTTTTTTTTTATTTTTTTCTAATTTTTACCTAACCAATCTTTTTAAGTTTTTTAGCAAATAGACTTTTATTTCTTTATTTTTTTTATTTTATAAGGGTAGTATTTCTTAAGACAGTCTAAGTTAATAGTGAATATCTTTATAACTCCTTTAGGCAGAAGTTGTTTAACTAAATAGGGCCTTCCTAGTTTGGCCTAAATTTTCCTCTTGGATTGAACACCATAGCCCTTATTTATTTTAAAATTAAATCTCTAACCTTTATGTTTTCAAGCTTGACTTTCTTATTGAATGGCCTAGCTATCCCTCGTTGATATGCTTGAGTGTGGAATAAAGCATCCTATCTTTTCTCATCCAAAGATATGAGGTGATCATACCTCTTTCATGTCACTCATGTTCTATAATTTTAGATTTCAAAACTACTTTTAGGGACTTTATTTCAACTTCCATAGGTAGCACTACTTCACTTCTAAGTAAGAATGGTGTTTTGACCTATTTGTAATTCATACTGTGGTTTGATATCTCCAAAAAGCAAAAAGAAGATGCTCTGCCCAATCTTTACAGGTCTTAACCATTTTTGAAATATTTATTTTGATATTCTTATCAGTTATTTCAACTACTCTATTCACTTAAGGTTGGTATGACTAAAACTTATGATGTTTATTCATGTATTTTTGAAACAAAGTTATTATCTTTACTATGAATTATAGATAAGATTTTCTCAAAACCTTAGTGTACCAGAGGACCTAACTTATACTTGTATCCATTCAATGTAGTTGGCTTCATCCTTTTTTTTTTGCTTATTCTGGTATAGGTCATTAAAACTTATGTTTAACCGGCCTTACTTCTGAAAGAATGGGAGTGAAGTGTTCTATGATTCTTTATTTAGCCTAGTATATCTTCATAAGATCAATCAAATACTACCCATGCTTTATGTTTATTTTTTTTAATATTCTATCAATTTTCCCTCTCTCCTCAAAAGTTATATTATAGGATATAAGAATGTTATTAGGATTTTCATTTATGCCCATTTTGAATTAATCTAATTGAATTGAATTTATGTTAAACATGCATATTTGATCAATATTATAATGTATAGTACCATTAGGATGCATATTACAAAAATAGGCAAAATTAGAATTCATATTATCGATATTTATAACAAAAGAGTTCTCAAGAAATTAGGACATTATTCAAAGAAAACATCAATAAAATTATTTTTAATTATAGATTCTAGGTTTTATTATGGCTCTCCTTTAAGTGGTTGACACAATAACTATTCTTGCATTTCCTTAGTGAATTTCTTAATCATATTTTCTTTATTGTCATGTATTAGATTCTCAATTTCCTCAGCTTGTAAGCCATCATTATATAGGTATATAAATGTTTTAGGATTCATCATTTGTAGTCTTTCTACCAAGTTAGGTGACATGTTTCTCACAATCATCCTCACTTGGTCATTTTTAGTTAATTTATTCTTTATGAGACCTACCTTGTTCATGAACCTTATCGGGAAATTTAAAAATGATTCATTTGGCTTTTGCTTAGTTAACTCTAAATCTCTAATAGACACCTTTAGTTTAGTATTGTGCTCATATTATTTTAGGAAAGCAGTGCACAATTCTTTCCAATCAGCTCAAATAGATTTTTCCAGCCCATGATACTAATTAACAACTATGCCTTATAAAGACAGCACAAACAGTCTTGTAACAACTAACAAAAGGGGCTTTAATTGTGCCCATGGCAATTAAGTATTGACTAAGATATACCCTCAAGTCTCTATCACTATTAAATTTCTATAATTAGAGCATTTTGAATTTTTCTAGTAGCTTATCTCATTCGGCAAACATCAAATTATCAAAGTCAAAACTGTATCTCACCCCTTATCCCCTCATTAGTTCTTCCATCTTAGACACCTTCCTAACCAATGCTTGCATCTTTTTAGACTCAAGTTCTTTGACAAGATGAAGTGATTCTTTCTTTGCTTTTTATGTCATATAGTCTTTAACATCTTTAAACTTCATTTTATAATAGGCATAGTTCTAGCAGCATTCAAGGGCTGAACTTTAATCGTAACATTACCATTATTAGCAAGAGTATAAGTAGGTGGAATAGTAAGAGCAATAAGCACCATTTCTATTATTGGAGGTGGCATTAGCCTAGCTAAAGCTTATCTCAGTTCATCTTGAATTATAGTCCTCAAGTCATTTAATAGTGCACTTTTGACATTATCCATGTTCCAATTTCCCTCTTATTGTTCCATCTCTTTAATTGTAAAAGTTTTAGGGTTAAAGGTGTCTCGAGGTAAAGTGGATTGAAGGGACTTTTTTCTAAGCTATGAAGGATCTCTTTTGCTATGGAATCGAGACTTAAAATGAGTCTTTCTAGTCTGCCACCTCACCTCTCTAAATATAAGAAGACCCAAATGAATATATGAGGGCTATACATAAGATGCATGTATGCATGTAATGCACGTAAGGTCAAATAACAAAGTTAAACACATACAACATAAGTCCTTCTAACCTTATTTCTCCCACATATGGTTCAATGGCCAGTCTTTTTTTCTAGAATTTCTTATCTTGACCTTAATATCAATAGGGGATATTAAGAACTAACGCACATGCCAAATCTCTCTAAGCAGTAAATAACATAGAATCAACATTTCTAAGTATAAAAGTAAAGTCCAACCTTTACTAGTCTAGATCAACCTTTAAAGTATGGGCTTGGACTTTATAAATAGAAATACCTCATAAAACTATATATAAGCAATTTAGGAATCCTAAGGGAAGTTACTAAGCCATTATATGAGTTTGGTCCGGTAAAATTAAGGTCCCTTTAGCAAGATGCTCCCCTTAAGGATGTGGGTTAGAGGCCAAGGTCAGGCGGGCTTAGCATTTTTTACTCATTAGAGAATAAATGCCCCCCTCAAGGACTTGAGTTACAAAACATGGTTAGATTAGCCCAACACATATTCTTGGATCAAGTAAAGGCTAAGAGTGATGGTTAGCCAATTCACAATTCCATAAAGCTAGTAGAATTAGGAGACTATAAACCAACGCCATCAGTTTATAGGGACATAATACAAAAATGAATGTAAGAATAAAATAATAATTAATAAGATAATTCCAAAGAATACAAGCATATTCAATATGTCTTATCCCTAGTGGAGTCGCCATTGTAGATGGTGAGGTTTACCGCTTACCCAAATCTTTTACAGATATGAAACTGTTTGAGTTCAAGACTCTAGGGAAGATGTAACCACTATCATAAAGATATGACATAAAGATAATGAGTTGTTATCCACGGTAATAACTAAGGCAACTTACAAAGTAGTAGCTATTACAATTCCCTAAAAGAGAGTTAGCACCACACTGAGAGAATTTTATGTACGAAATACCAACTTATTTTAGTCTCATGTTCTTTGAATTTATCTTGTTAATTATTACTTTTATTCCCTATTTACTTGCAATTCTCATGGTAAACCCATTTAAGAAAACATAAAAAGCACACTGATCATTCATGAAAACCATGTAAAACGCATCCATAAGAAAGCATAAAATCCCTAAAGTCAGTCTAATCTACATGGATTTTAATTAAATGGGTTAAGTCTACATGTTTTAATTTATAAGTAAACCTAAAAGTTAAAGGTTCTAATTCTTTTAAATTTTAATTTAATGAGTCTAAGTCTATCAATTATGAAAGGCTTTAAATTAGTGGGCATAATTTTACATTTTTTTTATTCTAAAGTGATCTTAAATCTACAAATTATGAAAAGGATTTTAGTTAGTAGGTTGTTTCTAGTTAATTTTATTTACATTAAATGGGCCTAAATCTATTATTATTAAGTGGGCCTAAACTTGTATCTAGCCTAAAGCTAATCTAACTATGGGCATAAAATGCATTTTAATTTAAACACAAAGTTAATAAATTATTGGGCCTTAAAATTAATTGAACCTTAATTACATTATGGGCCTAAACATCTAATTAGATTATTAACCTAAATCTAATTAAATAAATATGGGTCTAAAAATAAACAAATAAATAAAACCCTAATCCTAATCACCTAGGTCAAAGTTAATTTCAAAGAAACCCTAAATTAAAGTCTTCTGTCATTGATTTTAATTGAATTACATTACCAAGTGAAACCTAATTACTAACCAATTAATAAACAAAAATAAAATTAGTAAAGTACATGATTTTACTATTCCCCCTATGGGCTATTATAAAGATCTAATAATAAAATTACAAACCCTTAAAATAGCTAAATTAAATACAAAGGCCCTAAAAATAAACATAACTAAAATAATAATAAAAAATACGTAAAATAAAAGAACTGGTATTGATTCTGCAGCTTTTGGCTATGGATTCTTTTTTAGGATAAGTTTTCCTCCACAATTGATTCATGTGATCCCATCCATCATGAAAAATAAAAATAGTCAGTGAATGATTAAAAATAATAAACAAAAAAATCACGTAATACAGAAATAAAATTAAAATTAAAATTAAAATTAATGAGAAAGAGGATGTAGACAAGAATGAGATGCAATATTAATTTTCCTCAAAAGATTATCACCATTGATAGAAAGTTTGTCGCTTTTTGTTTTGTCTATGATTTTTTGTTTTTTGTTTTTATCTAATTCATTGTAGGAGTAGAGTAGCATTTAAAAAAAAGGCAAGAAAGAAGAATGCAAAAAAATACATACATATTTTTGGCTCATAACAAAAAAATCCCCGCCCTCTCCTTTATGAAAAGAAGTTCGGTATTTATAAAAAAAATCTTGTAGGCCTACATTGAGTTTAGGATAAAAATATTTATTTGTTTGTTATTTGATAAAATTGTGTGGTAAACACAATTTATCAAAATATTATTGGATAAATAACCAATTAAAAATTAATAAATTGAAAAGTCAATTGGAAAAGGCTAAGTTCTTATTGGACTTGCATAATTCTAATCCGAATTACGTAATTTCGATCAATTAAGTGGCCACTTTGTTTATGTTGTTAAAGGGGCACTAGTGGGTTTCGAGTTCGAGACCCACCTCCTCCCCTCCCCTTTTAGTCAAAAAAATTAACTTCTGAAAATTTAATACCAAAAATGATAAAAACTCCTCTCATACAACTAAGAAATATGAGTGGCACAAATAAAATTGATGAGATTAATAGAGTTTATTGAATAATTGAAGGAAAAATTCCTACTTCCACTATTAAAAATTTAGTGTGTATTCAGTATAAATGAATTTTGCAATATTTTATAGAATTCATTTGCAAATTTAAAGTGAGTGTGTTTGGTTTAAGTGAAATTTCTTAAAATTTATTTTTATTTTCAACTTTTAATTTTGTTGAATTGCTTATTACTCAAGAGATTTTAAGAAAGTTATTTAAATTTTGGCATAATACATTTATGGCCCCTGTACTTTTTATAATTTGTTAGTTTGATACCTCCACTTATAGTTTTGTCATTTCAACACCTAAACTCACATAAAATATAATTTTGAAACCTATGTCAACACATGTAATATGGAATAGCGAATCAATATGTGTCACATTTTAAGCGTTTAATTGACTAAAAACTACAAATAGATGTGTCAAATTGACAAAAGTTGTAAGTACATGGGGTGGTAGATGTATTATGTCATGCATTTTAAGAAAGTTTAAGTGTTGAAATGATAAAACTGTAAGTTTAGTTGTCAAATTGACAAATTATGCCAAGTACAAAAGGCTACAAATATATTATGCCTTAAATTTTTTAATAATTTTTTTTATTAAATATTCATTTAAACCAAACACACTCTATAAAAAAATCATTTGAAAACAAAATGAATCTATAAATAGAATTAAACTAGAAAAAGGTTACAGTCTATCCCTCTATTAGCATATTTGGTTGTTTATACACACACAAAAATCTAAAACAATATAAGCATAATGTCTCTACGACCCCTTATACTTGACATAATCTATTAGTTTGACACTTAAATTTATATGTTTATATTTTAATACTTAAACTTGCCTAAAATGTGCCAATTTGATAACGTAATAAATTTTCATCCTATATACTTGTCACATTTTGTTAATTTGACACATTTACTTATAACTTTTGATTAGTTAAACCCTTAATATATGATGCATGCTGATTTGCTATTCTATACCATGTACCATATGTGTTGATAATGGTGGTTTTAAAATTGCATTTTAGGTAAGTTTAGGTATTGAAATGATAAAATTATAAATTGAGATGTCAAATTGATAGAAAGTGACAAGTATACAGGCCATGGGTGTATTATGCCAATAACATATATAAGTGTAGTTTGAATAAAAGTTTTTGGTTTAAGTGGACCATGAATTTTATTCTGGGGAAAACTGCGTCTCAAAATAAAGTCGAGGGAGTGAATTGCCACTTTGGCCGGTGGTAAATGGTAGTCCGCTTTCCCACTTGAACTCGTGCCGAAGGCAACCAAACTTTGGAGAACAGTCGCTACAGTAAGATCGGAGATATAGACGGGTTACAATTTTATTTGGTAAGACTTCCAACAGAAATTTAGCAGAGAAGGGAGCGTCGCATGGATCTGGTGCCCTAATTTTACCTAGCATCTCTCTCTTCCCAATCTTTTCTACCCTGCATCGAACAGGTCAGGACTTTTTGGTCTAACTTCACTTCTGTTTTGCGTTTGGGAAAATACGCCTTTTGCAATTGCTATTTACTACGGTCACAACTCACTACTTCCTCATTCCATTCTATTTCAATGTGTATATCCAATTCGAAAATTCATTTGCACTTCAACAAGCAATTTTGCAGTATTGGGGATTTTTTTTTTTTTAATGTTGCCTTGTTCATTTATGATTGTTTATGGTGCTCTTCTCTCTGCTAGACTGCTAGTCTTCAATTTGCTTTTGTGATTGTCTGGGTGCGCCTTTTCTTTTTCTATATAATGCAGCGTTATCTTAGTATTTAATGCATATTTATAACAATTTTGTACCTCACTTGCTTGAAATGCTGTTATCTATGTGTTATGGATTTTCATCTATCTGCCATTTCTCATAAGACCTGTTTCCTCCTTTAATTTCCTTATGATTTGATCTTTATTTCAGATGGTTCAGGAAGCTGTAGACTTGAAGTGTACTGAGTATGGCCTCAGCAGCACGGAATCTAATATGTCCGGATGTGATAAGCAATTTCCTGCTGTCGCGGTAAAGAAGACAGCTTTGAGAGATGTGCAAAATGAAAATAGAATTTCCAATTCTTTTGGGAATTCATCACTCTTAAAGGATACAGGACAAACTATGGATGCTGCTGTTAAAGTTTCTGGCACCAAGAGACCCTCACCCAAGGACCCAGTTAGCCCTCCGCATCACCAATCCCCATGTGGTAATGTTACAAATGCTCAGCTTGTGTATGTTCGTAGGAAATCTGAAGTTGAAACTGGCAAGAGTAGTATCTGTGATGGCAGAAGCAATAATGCTGATTGCTTGAATTCAAGGCAGATCAACAATGCAAATGAGATAATGCAACCAAAACCACGCATAAAGGAGCCAAAAGTTTCCTCTTTTCCAGCATATGTGCCTATGCCTGTGAATACCTTGAAGAGTGGATCTGGAAATCTGTCAGATTCTCTTCCTCTTGGCAACTCTGGCTTGAGCTTTGCATCAGCAGAACCCAATTATCGTCATGTTACGTCTGCTGTCCCTTTGTTGAATAATCTGAAGGAAATGAAAAATCTGCACTGGGAGGAGCGATACCATCAGTTGCAAATTCTACTGAAGAAATTAGATGACTCAGAACAAGAGGATTACCTACAGAGTATGTGCTTGAGTTTTAGAGATGTCACTTTGGGATAATCTAACTTACCAACAAACTCTATGCACTGATTTACACATTACTTTTGATTGTTTTAGTGCTTTGTTCACTTTCCTCGGTGGAGCTTAGCAGACATGCAGTTGAGTTGGAAAAGAGATCAATTCAGCTTTCACTGGAAGAAGGTAACTTGAAATCTTTGCTTTCTATGCATTTCTTTTTTTTTTCCCTAGGAAGTTGCCATGTGCATCCAAACGTTGACAAATGCAACCTGGTTAATGATTGTCAAATGTAACCATCATAAATTAGGAGGTCATATGGTGAAAGCGGTGGCAGAATTACCTGTAATTTCTTATTTTGTATTAGCAATTAAATTCTGGATATATATGATGCAACTTCTCATATCAGGGTTTTCATAATATACTTCACATAAAGCAAATATTTCTTTTCCAATTGTTTGATTTCTGCTGTAATTATGGTGAAACTGTTTACACCTATGATGCTTTTGATTGTTTATTGATTGAGCCCTCTTGGTACTATGCCGTTATGTTGATGTATGCACTATGAAATGCTTATCAGGTATCATGGACCTACTCATGCCTTTGCATGATCTCTTCATAGAATTACTTCTTTCATTGGTGGGCAATGTGTGTATTTCTGTACTCAATAATCTTATTGTCTTCATTTATTTAATCATTTTCACAGTTATTAAGAACCTTTGTGTGCCTGAGGTTTTTTTATGCCCTAGGTAAGATTTTTTAAAAATTAAGCTTACTGTGAAAAGCTTGGGTAAGTATGTTGCTAGGACGTAAAATGCATTTTCAATAACTTCATTCCATCCACTGAAAAGAAGATGTGAACATTGTGAAAATCTGGCAAATAAAATATTATATTAGTGACATGTTGGAAGCTTTATTTAGTTAGGTACAATGGAAATACTTAGCATCCATTTCATTGCCCATGAACATGTTAATTACAAGTGTTTCAGAGGTGTCTTATTCTATACTTTTGGACTGTAGCATGTTTTTCTTAATGTGTCATTTTCCCCTCCTTTACCTTTTTTGGGAGGGCAAGGGTTAAAGACGGAGAAGAGAGGAAGAAGTTGTTCTTCATGTGAATGATCATAATGTGAATTTGGGGCTCTTTGTGCCAGCATACAATGATGATACCATGACAGCATTAACAGAATGGTAATAATTGCCACTGCATCACTGCTATAACTTTCTGCTGGAAAATATGACTAAATCAATATAGAATCCTTCATAGATCACATTAGAACAGTAGATGTGAACCTATTGCATATTTCCTTTTCCTTCTCTCCCTCTTTCCTTGTTTCCTATCCCCTCTCTCCCTTGCTGTGGGTTTTAGAGGCTCTTACATGTTGCTCAATATTCGCTTGTATAGTCAATGTATCATGTCTTGCTGCAGCATATGCAGGAATTTGTGCATTTTTGTTTGTTTTCTTGTTCTGTGAGTGTGTCAGAGAGAGAAAGAGAGAAAGATTCAAGAAGTTATGCCTATTTATCCTGTCATGTCTTCACTAAATTTATCTTTTGCTTTTTGCATTTACCAACTTAAACTTGCTCTTCATTTGATGACTTATTAGACATTGGAAAATTTATGCAGTTTAGGTTAGCATAGCTGTTTTAGGGGTTTTAATTTCTTATGCTTCCTTTTAGTTCTGCATGACTTCTGTGTAATTTGGGTCATTCTTTTTTCACGTTTTAGTTGTATCTTTTGACAGTGGCTAAAGAACTAGCCAGCTAGTTGATATGCAAATATACAGGTTTACAACCAGGCAGTTGTCTGGCCTTTTTTTGGAGTTTTCTGTTGTTGTATATGATATTGTATTGTATTTTCTCTGCTTTGGTTTTCAGGGTGTCTCTCCAGTCAGGTGTAGCCAAACCCTTTTATAATCGTTGTATTCCTAATCAGGTGTATGAAATCTGACCAAAGAGACTGTAGATATATGAGCTGAAAGTTTACAGAGTGATTTGTTTGATGAAATTGGGTATTATTGTGGCAGGATGGAGGTTAAAATTGGTCAACTGTTACTGAGTTAACACTTAACCTTCTTTGCTTCTTGTTTCCATCCAAATCTAAGGGATTATATATTAGTTGTGTCTAAACATTAGCCTTTATATAATGCATTTTTATTAGACCTCTTAGGTTAAATGGGATTAAAGGTGAAAGTAAAAATTCAAGGTCTTTTTATTCTATTTATTCATCTTAATAATTTTATTTAAATATATATATATATTGAAAAAGTTCTGTTTAAACATATTTAATCATTACCCTCCATTTCATAAATATTACCAAACATAGTTAATGGCTTAGTGGTTACAGCTGCAATTGTTACACCTTAACTATTACTTTTGAAATTATTAACTTCATTTTTTTAATCCCAATCTAGCCACACATTATATGGAGATCTTAGAAGTTATACTTCTCTCTGTACCTGCTGCCTGGTGTAATAGGCATGTTTGCTTGTACATTATAGTTGCTTGGAATATTTGACAATGAATTCAAGCTAACAGATGTCATTTTGCAATTCTGTTGCAACGTTTATTGTTACAGCAAAAGAAGTTCAACGTGTTGGGGTTCTAAATGTACTGGGAAAGGTCATGAAGAATACTAAAGCACCTGCAACTTCTCAGGTCAAGCCAGAGAAATAATATGATTGTTTTTGTGTTGACTGAAGATGGAAATTTAGTCGAAGGCCCTTGTATCAACTTAACCCTGCTATCTATTCTTACTTTAACCCTAACTGCTGTATCGGCTTTATTTTGTAGCACCAAAAGCTGTTCATAGTATTCAATTCTGGCTTCATTGTAATGTCATTCTGTAAAGAATACTTCATCATTCTTCCTATGTAGGTATCTTACTGGTTTCAGACGTGCTTAGTTGTTGCTATTCTGTTTGAAATTGAATAGGTCACAAAATGTTATGAGGGGTAAATTCTAAGGTAATTTTCACCTACACTATTCAGCTTTTCAATTAAGTTTCACCGTGAAATCCAATTTGCATTCTATCACTTAAAATTATTTTGAATCTATTCTGAATAAAATTTTCGAACTCATTTTTCAGGCCTTTAGTGATGATTTGGCATCCGTACAAGGTTTTTAAATTTATTTTTTCAGGCCTTTAGTGATGATATGGCATCCGTGTAAAATTTTTAAACTTATTTTTTGGTTAGTAGTGATGATATGGCATCTATGTGGAGCCTAACGTAGTTTTAAAAAATCCTGTATTAAATATAATTTATTATGTCATTTTAGTGGGGCGTGGGAGGTACATATGACCCCAAAAAAATGAAAATATTTTTCATTTAATGGGACATATGACAACACTTGAAAGCCACATGTTTCAATCATTCTATTTTCTCTTTTAATTTTTTAAAATGAAATTTACTTCATTTATTTTTAGGTAGAATAAAAGATAGAACATGAGATAAATAAAGAAAAAAATTTCTTGTTCAAGATTTTTCTACCAAATAGTCTATTTCTTGTTCTCTAAACCCTAGAGTAAGGTCAGGACTATGGCACTAGTTAATATAACTTTCTAAATACTTTGATGGCCCGTGTGTTTTATGGGAACTGCAACTCTATCTTACATCCCTCTAAATGACAAAATGGCTCTCTACTAAGATTAGACGTTTGTAATTTGTTTCAAAATTGGGTTAATGAAAACAAAATATATGATTTGGCTTTTATTGGTTCTAAATTCATATGGTATAGGGGGCTTCATATTGAGCAGCTTGGCAAAGCAGTGTGCAATGAGACATGGCTTCAAAAGTTTCAAAAGGCTTGTGTTTATCATCTTCATAAGCTACAATATGATCATAGGCATATTTTAATATGATTTACACAAATATGCATTGGAGACCATTCGATTTCAAGTAGGTTGGCTCTTCCACAATTGCTTCAAGGATATGGTTATGAATTCATAGTGGAAGGATGATGACTATTGCACTACAGTTACTCATTTTGTTGACAAGGCGAAAGATTGGAATAAACATTGTTTTGGGTATATTTTTTAAAAAAGGTCAAAGCTCAAGGCACATTTGGGTAATGTTCAAAAAACACTAGAAAACTATCACATTCAGAAGTCTATTAAATCTAGAAGCCCAGTTGAGAATGGAACTAGAAGAAGTGCTTTCCTAGGAGATTTTTTAGTTGTAAATGTCAAGTATGGATAGGGTGCTAGGAGGAGATTGAAACATTTCATACTTCCATAGGAAGACCATTCAATCGAAGGAGAAAAAATAAAATAAAGTGGATAAAGGATGAAGCCTATAATATGATTCCAAATGCATAAGATATGAAAAAAGAGAGCTCGGAATATATGCAAAATTATAGACCAATAAACTTATGTAATGTAAGCTTCATTACTAAGCTAATTGCTAACCACATTAAACCTCCACTCTCTACTCTTATGGGTCCAACTCAAACTAGCTTCAACCTAGGAAGGCACATAATTGATAATATCATTCTATCCCAAGAAGCTATCCACTCGATGTGACTTAAAAAGAAAAAGAAAGGGGTCATGGCTTTTGAAATTGACAAGGCTAATGCTTATGATATGCTTATATGGGAGTTTATTTTTATACATTGTTGGATGTGGGCCTAACTCTCCCTATGGAAATTCTATAAAATGAGCATAAAATTAAGGTATTTACTCCTCTTAGGGGAATTCGTTACGGAGATCCTATCTTTCCATACTTGTTTCTCTTGTGCATTAAAAGGTTGGCTCAACTCATTAATCACGAGGTGGAGCAAGGTCATTGGAAATCTCTCAAGCTCAGTATGAATGGGTGACCAATCTCTTATTTATTTTTTACTGATGAACTCCTCCTTTTTGTTGAGGCATCACCCACATAAGTTAAACTAGTAAAGGAGGTGCTTAGGACTTTTTTATAAATGTTTATTATGGAGAAAGCTAAGATTTATTACTCTTGTAATACCAAAGAAGCAGATGTAAGAGCTCTTACTGCTAATTTGGGATTCATAAGGACCTCTAGCTTAGGTAAATACTACGTGTACCACTTTTACACTCTCAGGTAATATGACTTATAGTAACATTTTGGAAATGGTTCAAAATAGGATATCAATAAGTGCCTCACTATCCCTCGTTGGAAGACCCATTTTAACATAATTTATGCTTAAAGTTATTCCTTTATATACCATGCAAACAACTAGATTGCCAACCTTTATGTGTTATAAAATTGAGAAAAGTTCATTTTAAGGCTTTATTAATGGTAATCGTAAAGTTAATTTTGTTTTTTAGGACCAATTATATTATCCTGAGACATTAGTAAGAGTTGGTTTGAAGCATCTTTAAAGCATGAATGACACCCTTCTTATGAAAGTTAGATAGGGTATGTTTACTAAAAGAAATGAATTTTAGGTGCAAGTTATTTCAACAAAATATGGGGTGGACCATTCAAAATTACTAACTTCTATATATCACAAGAATGGTTCTATTTTATGGAAAGCTCTAAGCAACATATGGCCTAAGGTGATGGCAGGGATTATATGGTCAATAACAAATGGGAGAAGAGTTATATTTTGGCTTGATTGTTGAGTGTTGGAGATTTATTTAATTGATAATGTGCTCTCACTTGTACTAGAGGATCAAGTGCTATTGTTTGTGGATTATTTTTTTGATAATAGAAATCAATTGAGGTGGGATTTATTTGAAAATATTCTTTCAAAATTTTTGCTTCTCAGAATTGTAGCTTTTAAACCACCTAACATTCAAAGTAGTGATGACATGCCTTTCTAGGACCTCACTGCATTGGGAAACTTTACCTCAAAATCAACGTATGATAGCTTGTAAGAACTTCCTCTTGAAATAAGGAATAGGTTATGGGATAAAATTTGGCAATGGTATGGTCTGCAATGAATTCGCACCTTTATAGATAACTCAAAAATCTTAATAAATAAAAGTGGACTATGAGCTTGATTAGGCATGTGTCTTTAAAGTCGTTATATGGGTGTTGTGGCATTGGCAAGATTATTTTTCATTATTATAGTATATAATTCATTTTAATAAAGTGAATGATATCAGGGCTAAGGTTAAGGAAATTTCATATACCTTTAAAAAGGTAGGAAGTTTCTCAACTTGCATGATTAGTTGAAGTGTCTGAATATTGATTGGGTAAAGCTAAATATTGTTGGTACCTTTAATGGATCTGAAAATATGGCCTCAACTAGGGGGCTGATTCAAGACTGTTATGGTAGATGGAAAGGTGGTTTCATGGCAAATATTAGAACTGCGTCGATAATAAGTGTAGAGATATGGGGTGTTTTTTAAGGCCTTTCTCCTGCTTAAGACTTGGATTTTTAGAATATATTTCTTAATGTTGATAATAAATGTACGATAAACTTTTTGTCTTAAAATGAAGATCGAGTTCATGCTCACTCTTAAATGTGCAGGCTATTAAAATGCTCCTTAAGGGGGAATTGAGTTATGAAAGTGCAACATACTTACTGCAAAGCAAATTTTGTTGTTGGCTTATTGGTTGTTTATGCAGCAAATGTCCTTACTAGTAGGGTTGGCCACGGTTCCAAAACTTTCGATTTTGATTCATAAACTAGCGATTCATGGTTCCATCATATAGGTGGAACAGAACCGGAATAAGATCAGTTCAAAATCAGTTTATTCCAGTTCAATTTGGTTTTAAATTTTTAATAGTATTTTTATAAAAATAAATAATTACCTTTAAATAAATTAAAAATATATAATAGTATTTAAAGGGAAAATAAATTAAATTAAAGTTGAAATAAAAATTAAAAATAATTTTAATAAGGTTTAAATAAAAAAAATAAATCTAAAAATAAAAAATTATAGTTCACTTGGGATAAATTAGTAAAATAATTAAAAAGTTTGAATTAATAAATTAAATGAAAAATAAAATGAAAATATTTGAACTTAATTTTCTTACCAAAAATTAAGTTGTTTACGTATTCTCTTAGGGTTTAAAGAAATCAAAACTTACATAGTTCTCTTATCTTTTTTTTTTTTTTGAAAGTTATTGACTCCTTTACCTCATAAATTTAATCACTTCCTATGCCATAACTTAAAGTTCTTATTCTTTCGTCAGTTGTAAAGTCGAATAAATCTTCATTTTCTTCTATTTCAATTCCTTATATCCTTAATACTACTCTAGTCTAATCATCAATGCATGTTTGTGCCTCCAACAATTCCAGAGCTAGATTGAATATCAAGTCTCATCCAAAATACTTACTTCCTCCTGCACTCAATGATTGTTCAATGGCAACCGTTGAAATTGAAAAATTATATTATGGACCCTTGTCCATATTAAAATATAAACAAAGGGTCCATCCCATGTGTGAAACACCAATGCTTTTGGTTTTTTTTTTATGTAAAATGCTTTCATCCCAAGGATGCTATGATGGACTATCTCTCTAATTCTTAGAGTAGCTGGGTTTCTTTTTCTCCTACTCATCCTCTGTGCAGTTATATAATTTATTTACTCCTTCAGGTGATTTGCAGTAACTGGAGATGTATTTATCATTGCTTCTTCGTGATGTTAAAGCAATGATAAATACAAAAATGAGACATGGTGGTGGTGTGGAATGAGAATATCATTAATCTACATTTGTTGCCATTAATTTAATGACATCCGCTTTACTTGCTTCTTTACTGGGTTAAAACAACCATATATATAATCCAACCCAACTGAGAAAGAATTATCTGGTAAGCATGGAAACTCAAATCCCATTGTAGGTAAGGAAACATGTAGATAAAAGAGTAGGCTTTTCTTGAAAAAGCATAGCCTTTTAATTGGTTGGTTCAATTTTGAGAGGATATAATTCTATGTATTCAATTATTAGGATTTCTTTTGTAAAGATATATATATATATATATATATATATATATATATAGATATAGATATATATAGGTTAATTGATCAAATAATATAAGTTTGTTGATTAAATTATAAAGGTTCATTAATTATCAACTATAAGTTAATCATTTTTAATACTTTAGTTCATTATTTTATAAAGGATCATCAATAAAAAAAAACTATAGGTTTATTGAACACAACATATAAATTCATTAACTATAAACTTGAAACTCACCAAATAAAAAATAGGTTAATTGATCTAATCACACATGAGCCTCTTAATAAATAGGTCAATTCACAAGAATTTACACCTCAAGATCAACACAATGTTAATGCTTGTTATTATGAATAGCAAGATTAACAAAAAAGCAACTATGGGTAGCAACACTCATTTAATGACAACTCTAATACATCCCTAACTAAAAATAGCCCCGTAAATTAATGCAAGTCATTGGATCCTAACATCAATGATGATCCATTGATGTGTTACACATTATCATAGGCATTTCTTAAAGATCCAACATGGAATTTTCCTGCAAAACATTATGAATTTGCAATGTCTTCTTCTTCCTCGAAAGGTAACTCTTTCAGTTTTTAGAAAACAAGGACATTAGAGATGAGTACTTTAGATTTCTTGGCTGTTTCAATGAGATGACTTGAAGATGCTAGACCTTGATGATTGATGACACGCAATGACAAGGAAGCTAGCTAGCATTATCATGGCTGGAACTTTAAAAAGATAGAAACTTAAGCCTTCCATTTATATTTCATTTTTTTAGTAGTGCTAGGCACATCATAATTTTATTATTATAACATGTTGTAACTTCTAAAAATTCATTTCATTATTAATTAATATTATTAATTTAATATATTAATATTAAGTAAAAATTAATATTAATATTATAAAAATTAATAGGTTAATTGGTCAAATAATATATGTTCATTGATTAAATCATGAATACTCATTAGTTATCAACTATAGGTTCATCACTTTTAATACTCAAGTTTATTATTTTATATAGATTCATTAATAAAAAAACTATATGTTCATTGAATACAACATATAAGTTCATTAAGTATATATTCAAATTCATCAAATAAAAAACATAATGAATATATATGTGTGTGTGTGTGTGTGTGTGCCACAACCATTGTTTAGAACTGTTATGATTATAGTTATGCAATTCCCCTTTTGCTTGTTGATTATTGATTTGACATGGATATAGAATGTACAACTTCAATCTCATTTTGATTATGATCATATATATCTTTTGTAATAGGAGATTGAGGGATGTGAGCCAGTGTTGAAGATGACATAATTTCTACATACACAAGCATCTGACAATAGCTACCATATAATTGTATCTGTTGCCCATTAATTTTTATTTTTGTATATATATATATATATACGGGAAGGTGCCATAACCATTGTTTAGAACTATTATGATTATAATTATTCAATTCCCCTTTTGCTTATTAATTATCGATTTGACATGGATGTAGATTGTACAACTTCAATCTCATGTTGATTATGATCATATATAGCTTTTGTAATAAGAGATTAAGGGATGTGAGCCGGTGTTAAAGATGACACAATTTCTACATACACAAGCATCTAAGAGTAGTTACCATATAATTGTAGATGTGGCCCACTAATTTTATTTTTTTCATAGTTGTTTAAGTATTTTCCATAGTCAATAGTGACTGCAAATGCGGGTGAGAAGTGAAAAGAATTTCACATAGAAAAAAAAATCAAACTTTTTTTTTCATATGTATGATAGACCCCTGGTCCATATTGCAATATGGATAGGGGTCCATGATATAACAATTGGTTAAAATCTAACTTAAAAAATTTTTTTTAGCAATTAGAGTAAGGACTAAAAATGTATTTTAGTGTTAACTCAACCATTCAAGGATGAAAAAGTATTTACCTGATTTGCTATCACCAAACACAGAAATAATTTTTAATTAAATTTCAAGTTCGAGAGATGAACCAAATGATTCTTGATGTCTTTTTTTAAATTTGCATCAAGATACGATCACTAATACTAATTTTCATTTGTTCATCTTAAAATGGACTACTAATAGTAGTAAAAGAAGACGAAATAAAACTATAAGATGTAGAACTAGAAGTAGAAATATTAATGTAAGCAGTGGGGTATAATGCGCACCCAAGTGTTTGGCGACCACGACACTGTGTGAGCTTGAGATCCACTAGGAAATACAAATTGGGCTTAAGGCCCAAATCGGAAAAGGATTCACCACTCGAATAAAAGTTGGGACATACTGTATGGAAAATGGATCCCACGGAGGTTCCTAGAAGTTATCATTAAAGAACTGGTTTAGAAATTGAATATGGGCTTTTGGAATGCTCACCCAACTTTGTGGTTAGCCTCCGTTTGTGTTTCATATTTTATTACCTTTGATTTTTCAATGTTTTTATTAACCTGCAAATTGTAATTTTGTCTAAACAATTTTCAAATTTTATATTTACACTCAAGTTTGCATATTAATTCAATTTCATACATTATAAGTTCCAATATTCATCACAAAATACCATAAAATAGTACATTCAAATAAAATGGAGGAAAGGATTATGACACTTTGCACAAATAAAAGTAAAATAAATAGAAAATAAATCAAAAATAAACTAGCAAATAAACAAGCAAACTTAGGTAAACTAAAAGGGAATACCCAATTGATGACTATGAGTCACCCCAAGGTTTTCTATAATAAATCACAATATTAGTCTCCATGAAGATAAGAAAACTTCTACAAAATAAACTCACAAAGTTAGTTCAATATAACACTAAATATACGTAAATGAAGAAAAAGACAAACTTATGAATACACTTGATTTAAGCATGATGATGAAAAAATTATGTAAGAGGGAAACTATCAATATAAAGGTGCGAACGTATATAAATCATGCAAAAACATACTTAAAGTCAAAAGCCAAAATACTAGACTCTGTTGATGTGGCGACGCCTCGTCTAGGCATACAGGTGATTTCATATCACCTCAAACTAGAGGGGCGATGCCTCTTTGAAGAGTAGCTGCCTGATGATCAAATGTAAAAACTATTTAATTAAACTCCTTAACCTCTAAGTTAATCAAATCACAAATATAAGCAAATTTACACTTACATCAATACTTAGGAGCATAAAACATCATATTATGGACATAATATTTAAAATAAGCAATGAAACAAAAGAAAACAAGCAAACAGTAAAGAACTTATGTAAAAGTAAGAGCTCAATGACAAAGTATGGAGCTTTTTACTACTCTATAGGCTTGGTTTTCAAAAATACTTGGCCCTCAAAAGTTGTTTTGATCTAAAGCCTCACTTAAATGCAAGATCCCTTCCTTCTTCCTTCAAGAAAATGGATTTCCAATCTAACTTTTACCCTTCCTTCCTAAGAATATTTTTTTTTCAGAGCTCCTTTTTTCCTTAAGCTTCCTCTTAGTTGTCAATGGTTGTTAACCTCCTTTTTCTCTCATCCCTATTCCCTTTTAAGCCCTCATACTTAGATAAGACATCCACTCTCCATTCCCCATCATTACTTGTCTTTTTCTTTACTTTTTCTCATATAAAAGTATTATTTTCATGTAACTCTCAAGTTTGCAAGGTTATGAGGTCCACCCACCAAGCCACCATTATCACCTTTGCATTTAATGTAGATGCAAGTGGCTAGTAAAGAGGTGATGCCTCTTTGATGAGGCGGCACCTTATCGTTAGGGTGTTGCCTTATCATTAGGGTGTTGCCTTATTGTTAGGGCATCACCTCATTATCCTTGACCCACGATTGGGCCTTTGGGGCAAAATGGGCTTAGACTCTATAGGGATAAAAATTGGGCTTTTAGGTTCATTTTTTAGGAGGTTTTGGGCTTCTCTTGCATTCAAGTTTTGCATGTTCGAATATGAACCCTAAAAGGGATTCAAAGTGCAAGCATGGAGCTGAATATGAAGAATTCAAACTAATTAGCTTAATTTCCTATCCTAAAATTAATTAGCCTGATATGGATGAATTTTGAGTTATTTTCCTATTTTAGAGTCAATAAGGAAGATTTTCGAAGATGTGAGAAGATTTAAGAATATTCTAAGTCAACATATCAAGGTTAATGGTCAACATCCTACATGGTGTGATATGGCATGCTTCAATGCTTAGTTGTCATGAGTTGTCATTTTTCTTAGTTTTCATGAGCTGTCATTTTGCTTAGTTGTAATGAGTTGTCAATTTTGTCTTTTCAAAGATGAGTTGTCATAAGTTGTTAATTTTGACTTTTCAAAGATGAGTTGTCATTAGTTGTCCTATTTTTGAAGGAAACTTCCTTAATTGAAGATTTTCTTATATAGGTATCTTTGGGAATAAGGAAGAAAACTTTTTTCTTCAAGGGTTAGGTTGTTTATATGCCTATATAAGGGGGCTAGACATATGTAGGATGAATTGGGATGTATTTTTGACAATTTTAATCAATCAATTATGGTTTTCCCTTAACTTTTTTCTTTTAAAACTTTGCAAGTTTACTTGAATTGTTTCACATCTACCTTTCATTATAATTGCTAGGTTAGACTTATAATTGTGTGATTGTTCATATTTTAATAGCTAAGAATCTTGCTTCAATTTAATAAGTAAGCGGTTTAGCTCCATCAACATAACCTATCCTTGATGATACCTGGGCTAGATTTCAAAGTTGGATGCGCGTTCTATCTCTATTATAGGAGGGTTAGTATCAGTTTAGTATTAGAGCCAAACTTTAATGTTTGGTTACGTATCCTTCAATTTTTTTTATTTATAATCTTTTCTACTTATTTTTCTCAATTCTTCATAAGTTTAAAAAAAATTTCTTTGAGTTAAAAAAATTCACATCCCTAAGTGTAACCAAGTAAGGGAGTGTTTTGTGAGGATTTTTTCTATATCTTTTCAAATATGATTTTTTTTTTTACTATGGACATGCCTTATTTTCTTAGTGGGGATGACCCTTATGTTTATTTGTAATGGGTGCAACAAATGGAGGAGATATTTGATTCTCTTAAATTAAATGATTTCCAAAAGTATAAACTTGCTTCTTGTAAATTTTTGGGTCATGCTACTACAATGTGGGAAAATTTGATGGCATTGTGGAGAATGAATAAGCATAATGAGATTAAAAATTAGGAGATAATGAAGAGGTTAATGACTAGATATTTTATTCCTTCTGAAATTAGGGTTAAATTTCGTCTTAAATTACAAAGGCTTAAACAAGGTGATATATTATGTGTTGATGATTATGTTAAAAAGTTTAAGTTTTTTGTAATTGTAAGTGATGTAGGTGAATTTGAAAGGCGAAAAGTTGCAAAATTCATCAATGGGCTTAAGTGTGAGATTATTAAGAGATTTAAGGTTGTAATTCAACTTGCTTTAGAATATGAAAAGAAAGCGGGTTTTTATGAGGAGACAATGATAATGTGTGATTCCAAGGAACATGAAGGTGTTAAAGTTACCAAATTGTTAGGCAACAAGTTCAGGAGAAGAGTAGGAATGAAGAGTGTCAAATTATAACTACACCTCCAAAGATAACTTTTGAAGACATGTGCATCAATCAACAAAGTGAAGAGTTTCCATCTTTTATTAGGAAAACATTGGGAAAGGAAACTTATGAAATTAAAGGAAAAGAAAAAAGTGAGCTGCGTGTTAAAAATGAGTTGAGTGAGGAAAGTGAGGACAATAGGAAACACTTGGTGAGAGAAAATGAGAAAGGGATGAGTAAAAAGGAGAAGCTAAAGATTAAAAGCATCATGAAAGATCAAGAGTTGGTTATTCATTATAATTATACTAACAACTATAATCTTTCTTTTTCTACTGTTTTAAAAAATTTTTTACACACTTCTATGCCATACAAAGATCCATTTGATGATGTTATTGAAGTTCCTTATGTTTACAATATAATCTATGAAGTCTTTGCTTGTAGCAAAAAGAACTTGAGATATTCACGTTTCAAGTTTAGAAGCAAGCAACACAAATACAATCTTTACAAATTCATGGAAAAGAGTTTTATGTTCGATCAAGTTCAAGTTATATTGAAGTTACTTTTATGGATTCTTACTTCAAAGAAGAGGCTTTCAACAAAGGTGTTTATATTTAACCCTAACAGATTTATGAGCTTATCAACTTTAGTAGATGACTATGATTCAAGGTCAAATTATTTTCAAGAGGGAGTGAATAATATGAACCTTAAAAGGGATTAAAAGTGCAAGCATGGAGTTGAATATGAAGAATTCAAACTAATTAGCTTAATTTCCTATTCTGAAATTAATTAGCTTGATATGGACGAATTTTGAGTTATTTTCCTATTTTTAAGTCAATTATGAAGATTCTAGAAGATGTGAGAAGATTCGAGAATATTCCAATTCAAAGTTAATAAGTCAACAAGTCAAAGTCAACAAGTCAACAAGTCAAGGTTAATGGTCAATATCCTACATGGAATATGATATGGCATGCTTCAATGTTTAATTGTCATGAGTTGTCATTTTGCTTAGCTGTCATGAGTTGTCATTTTGCTTACTTGTAATGAGTTGTCAATTTTGACTTTTCAAATATAAGTTGTCAATTTTGACTTTTTAAATGTGAGTTATCATTAATTGTCCTATTTTTGAAGGAAACTTCCTTAATTATGGATTTTTTTTTATATAGGTATCTTTAGAAATAAAAAATAAAACCTTTTCCTTCAAGAGTTAGGTTGTTTACATGTATATATAACGACTAGACACATGTAGGATGAATTGGGATGTATTTTTGACAATTTTAATCAATTAAATGAAGTTTTCCCTTAACTTTGTTCTTTTGAAACTTTTCAAGTTTACTTGAATGGTTTCACATCTACCTTTTATTACAATTGCTAGGTTATATTAGACATAGAATTATGTGATTGTTCATCTTTTAATAGCTAAAAATCTTGCTTCAATTTAATAAGCAATCAGTTTAGCTCCATCAATACAACCTATCCTTTATTATCCTTGAGCTAGATTTCAAAGTTGAATACATGTTTTATTTCTATTATAGGTAGGGTTCGTATCACGTTCTCATCACTGGGTTTCATTACAGGTCGATCAAACCGAACATTCACAGTTTGTCCCTTATTACGGATCAATCGAACTAGGTGACTACAATTAACATAATATTTATATTCATTAATTAATTTTACTAAAATTCATCTAACTTTATTAATTATTAAATTAATATCAATGCTAGTATCATTTAAAAAATCTAAGCATTCATAATATACACTTAAATAATCATGTAACCCATCTAATTTACATTTGGGATAAAAACACATACAACAAAATTAATTAATAGAATAAATTTGAAATAATTTAATTATTTTATTTTTATTAATAAAATTAATTTTTTTAAAATAATATCATTTTTATGTTGTTATAATGCAGTAACAATATTAATGCATTTAACCTCAAACATATGGTGGAATTAAAGAAGTACTAAACTCAAAATTTTATTATTTTTGCATAAATTTTAATGGATGATTAATTATTATGTATTCATATGAATCTATATTCATATAATTTTCTACAATTGATATGAGTTTTTATGCGAAGTGTAAATTAATTATAATGTGCTGAATTTTTTACGTTTGCGCTTACGACTCCACGAGGATATTATCTACAGGAATCTCGATCACGTCC
The DNA here is from genome assembly GCA_947683625.1 of Mallotus nudiflorus. Taxonomy (NCBI): domain Eukaryota; kingdom Viridiplantae; phylum Streptophyta; class Magnoliopsida; order Malpighiales; family Euphorbiaceae; genus Mallotus; species Mallotus nudiflorus. The sequence continues at coordinate 3,283,844 of CANTUR010000275.1, read as the reverse complement.
CATTAGTTAAATCAAGGGTCACGCTCTTTCATGATTCAATTTCCTTACTCTTCAAGCAAATCAAGATTAAAAAAAAAAAACCTAAAAGGACGGCATATTTACTGTTCAACCCCCACTATCTCAGAAAGAAACCCGAAGAAACAAGGGACAGTAAAATAATTTGGCAATGTAAGGATAACCACGACACACTTTCACCACAATAACAGGGGTAAAAAAACTGCTTCAAAAATTCCAGGTATATATGTTTTTTCTCTCACCGCTGTCTCACATTCACTGTTTTAGCAACCGTCTAAACTGCAACTACATAAGCAACTTCTTCTCCATTTTTACACTTTTTTTTTTTGTTTTTTGCTTCCTTTGATTTCTTGTCTTTGAATACTTTTCTCTGCCAAAATGACCAACAAAACTGATTCCGACCCTGATTTCTGTTTCCCATCATCTTCTTCCTCAGTTCCAATCCCATTCCACCATCAAAAAATGCGTAAAAAACGAACCAAATTGATCAAGATTGACCCTTCTCCCAGTTTGGTTACTTCTGCTGCTGCTGTTGCGACATGTAGTAACATTGTCTCCAAGCCAAAATACTACGCCAAAAAACCTGATCCGTCTGCACCGAAGATCACAAGACCTTGTAGTGAATGTGGTAAAAAGTTTTGGTCTTGGAAAGCACTCTTCGGTCACATGAGGTGCCATCCTGAACGTCAATGGCGTGGCATTAATCCACCCCCTAACTATCGTAGACCACCCATTGCATCAATTCACGAATTGGGTAATGTAGAGGAAGCTGTTGAAATGATAACTGCAGAAGATCATGAAGTGGCTGCTTGTTTGTTATTGTTGGCTAACAGTGATCCTATTAGTTCAGCAATTCTTGAGACTGAATGCGGCAGTGGCGGCGTTGGCAGCGGAGGTGTTGGCGGTGTGGCTATGTGTAGCAGTTTCCACGTTCTAGAAGATGGGACTAATTGTCGTTTTGAGTGCTCAAGTTGCAAGAAGGTGTTTGGATCACACCAAGCATTAGGTGGTCATAGGGCAAGCCACAAGAACGTGAAAGGTTGTTTTGCCATAACGAGGAGTAGTGGTGATAGGTGTGATGTGGGTGAGGATGATAGTGGAGTTGTGGGTGACGTGAAGGAGAATGTGGAGGAGAATGGCACTAATAACAATAACAATAAGACGTTGATGATTTTAGGGCACAAATGTAGTATTTGTTTAAGGGTTTTTTCTAGCGGGCAAGCACTTGGTGGACACAAAAGGTGCCACTGGGAGAAAGGGGAAGAGGCTTCTTCTTCGATCAACCATCAATTAGGACTTAGTAATAATGTTTCTGCAGCAACAAGGGACAGTTGCGGGTTGGATCTCAATTTGCCTGCATCAGTTGAAGATGAATCTTCTTCTTCTTATTCATCAGGCCTCACTCTAGATTTGAGATTGGGCCTTTGAAAGAAAGATTGATTTAGTTTTTACTTCCGCTGGATTTCAATGCTGTTATAGTTATGTATGCAACTGACTTATAGCCTACTGTTGGCACTAAAAATTCATGATCATTACGGTTGTTGCTCCAAAATTGGGAAGCATACTTCATATATTTATGTATGTGCTTAAATAGTTAAGCTTGGATAAGACACTATTTTTATTTTATAACACATTGTCAAGTTTCTATTAAGTTTGGAAAACCTTAATCTTTACATTTTTTTTTTCTGGTTGATGGTTGGTGTATGATTGGTATATACATGATGTTTTGATAAAAGTGAATGAGCAATGCATCCATAGATTTATAGATAAGATTGAAACGATCATGTATATGTCCACAGTAAACTCAAACTGTATTTTCAACAGTTTTAGTCATAAATGAGTGTAAACAATTTGAAGTGAGACAACTTTTGAGTTTTAAATAGAAATTGGGCGATGAAATTGAAACCTTTCACTTAAATTTAGCAAATTATACGGATCTTTTATTACTAGAATCATCTCTAAAACAAAAACTATAAATTGTCGAATTCAAACTTCAAACATAGCAATTAATAGAGATTAATTAGCAAATTATTACCACATTCTATTTGCTACCTAGCTAGTTGTCAGTATTCATATCCACAACCACAAATTTTATAGTGTGTCCATTATATGTTGAATGCATAATTTCATCCTTAAATTTTGGCATTCCTCAATCATCATGTTTACTTACTATATTTTTTATTTTTATTTTGAATATATTTAATTTGTAAATAAAAAAATTTTAATTGTATCTATTGATATCCAACTTGGATGGAAGCATGATTATAGCAGCGAATTAGAGAACAATATCTTACAATAAGAATGAAACATATATATGTTTTGTTAATAAAAAGCTCCTATAACCTATGTATTGATGAAGTATAAATAAGGAACAGTTTTTTTTTTTTTAAATTGATAACAGCAGAATTTAAACATTATAACTCAAGATATCTTTTTATTTAACTACTTCCTTACAAGTATTGAAACATATTTAAAACAAAGTAAAAAAAATAAAATGATGTATTAAAATGGGAAAAGAAAGCTTAAATAAATTTTGTTTCAACTAGCCATATTCTCCATTTTCGCTGTCTTTATTACCATAATTGCGGAACAAAAAAGTTCCCACTCTCACCATCATCACTACTAGTAAATCTCCATCCTAGCCCATCACCATCTTTGGATTTGAATCAAACTCAGGTAATATGCTTATTATTAAAAAGAAAAAAGAATCAAAATCATAAAGCCTTCCATAGAGCATTCTCTGAAAGGTAAAACGCAAGTTACAAGTTAGTAAGTTTCTCATTGAACTCACATTGATGCCATAATAATTTCAAGTGATAGGACTAGAGACAATAATGATCAAACTCAGGGTAACCCAATCACATCCATAAGTACCTCCATAGTTTAGAAAAGATCGTAAACTAATGATTTCATCACCCATTATCAGGTTTCCAAATTTTACCTTTTTTAATAGAAGAATCATTTGGATAATAATTTATTTTTCTGCCATGCAGCGAGCGAGCAAAAGTGAAGGATAAGACTAATGCATATGATTAAAATTTAAAAGAAAACAGGCATATTTCAAAAATAAAAACTTAAATAATAAATTAAAAGAAACTATATTATTTTTTAAATGAAATAAAAATATAAAATTACATATTTATAAAATGGCACATGTCTATTAATTTTAAAATATATATATATATATATATATTGTAATTAAATAAAAGTTTATCTAACGGTTTCTTTATTTTTTTGAAAAGGAAGGGATAATATTGTTAATAACAAGGAAGAACATCCAAAGCTAAGCTTTGAGCAATACAATTAAGAGAACTACGCCAGAGTAATAGGGAAGGACCTAGCATTCTGGGCAAGAGCATGAGCTGCTGAATTAGCAGTTCTAAGAACAAAATCAAAACTTCAGCATCGCATTGACATGAAAACTGCTTACAATACTGAAGGATTGAACCAAATTCAAAGATGTTGGGGATATCTGAATTAAAACCATCGACCACCGACTTAGCGTCACATTCAATAATCACCTTCTTCAAGTGTTGATTCTTCACCCAACTTAAAGCTTCTTTGAGACAAAGAGCTTCCGCAACAGAAGCATGAACTCTCCCTGCAAACCATTTGCTTTTACCCAAGAGAAAGAAGCCAGCAGAATTACGAAATACCATACCAAAACTGACAGTGGATGAGTGTAGGTTAATGGCTGCATCAATGTTAAGTTTGACATAGCCTGCAGGAGGAGAACGCCATTTCGTCCAGGAACAGCTAGAATGAGCCGATTGAGCAGTGCCTGGAAGAGTGCCTGCAGTCTGAAAATATGTTAAAAAATCTAAAGCATTGCGAATACAAAGCATGGGCTGCTGATGCTTATCAGACCAGAGTTTGCTATTTATTTTAGTCCAAATTGTCCACAATACCATACAACATTTCTCACTATAGAATGAATCGGCAGAGCGAAACATGGCTAAAAGCCAATCATTAGGATTTTCCAGGTGGATATCAACTAAGACAATATTGGCAGCAGTCCAGCATTCAACCACAAAAAGGCAGTCTAAAAATAGATGATGAAGATGCTCACCATACATGCCACAGAACACACAAGAATTATCAATCACAAAACCTTTTGAGCATAATCGAGCTCTAGTCAGAAGGATATTGCAACAGAACTTCCACATGAAAGATTTAACCTTCGTTGGAATACGAAACTTCCAAAAGCAAGTCCAAGGTTCTTGATGAAGATCTTGACCAAAAAGATGACTGTAAGCAATCTGATATCCCGACCTGACAGAGTAAAAGCCATTCTTCTCATAATTCCAAATCAGATGATCAGCAGAATTAGAGTGATCTGCTGGAAGAGATAGAATTGATTCCGTATCTTCATGCAAAAACAACTCTTGGATGAGTTCAACATCCCATGCATTGACGCCAGGAATTTTAAGATCATGAACCGGTAAATTATCAACCCCTTCAACCAGAGGCGTAAGAGGCTTGAAGTGATTGTCATTTATGAGCTAAGGATCATGCCACACATTGATGCTTAAACCATCACCAACTCTCCAACGACTGCCAGCTTCGAGGATTGTACGAGCATTCCAAACACTCCGCCACACAAGACTAGGATTTGAACTAAGAAAATCCCCAGTAGGATAATATCTAGGTTTGATGAGACGATTAGGCAAAGTATTCGGTGCGGAAAGCAAGTGCCATCCTTGTTTAGCAACCATTGCTAAATTTAAAGGAGTGTAGATTACAAAAGCCAAGCCCACAAAATTCTTTCCTTTTACAGAGTTTTACTCAAGAGAACCAACAAATGCGTTTTTTGTTTCCACCTTCTGAACCCCACCAAAAGGAGTTCATCATCTTTGAAGCTCCTCACACAGAGAAATAGGCGGGCTTTTTACCCATTTATTTCTAATTTTGGGTAGTTTTTAAAATATTTCCCAATTTAGGGTAAAAAAATAATTAAAAAAATCAAGATATATACCGCCATTTTGTGTGACGAAAATATTATAAGACAATTGAGTACCGTCACCCTGATTGGGGGTACTTTTTTTTAAATAAAAATAACAAATCCGTCAACCCAGTTGGCGGAAATCTGAAAAATGTGTAGAATTTCAACAAGTCCGCTAGTTTAATTGGTAAATAATTATAAAAAATGTATTTTTTTTCTTGACCACTTTTCTTGTTGTCAATCATTAGTTTCTATGATGGAGGGAAGTTAATGCAGGAGCAACGCTTACGAGCAATTGAAATACAATAAAATTCACCCAAGAAGTTGTGGATGAGTTGGTGAGAGATTCTTCCAGCTTAACTAGAAGTCTCAGGTTCGAATTCTAGGTACGCAGCTACTTTAAAACTCTTGAGGTAAATTTTTACCGCCTTTCAAGATTCATCCCAAGTCGAGCGGGGATTAAACTGGTGTGGTACGGTCTTTATATTATCTATTAGTTAAAAAATATATATCCTATAATATTAATAAACAAGATATTATCTATATTCATAAATAATATACAATAATGGAATAATAAAATGATGAACTTAATTAATAAATTTAATAATTATATAAGTTAATAAAATTATAATTAATGAAGATGATATTTAATAATAATAAAAATAATTATTAAGATTACAACATTAATGATAATAAAAACCTAACAAATAAGTATTTTCCAATAAAAATGAAGGACTTCTGCAAACTTTGCAGAAGTTGATTAAAATATTTTGATGTAATTTTTTTAATTAAAGGACAACTCCGTTGCAAGTTTATGACAATTCATAGGAAAAGCAACATTTTATAGTTAAGGCCATTTTGCATTAAATTTCATGCACATTAATTTTTAGCCGTTAGTTTCATGCATATAATTTCAATTTGTGTTCATGATAAGTTAATAATTGAGCATGGTAATAATTAGCATTAAAAATTAAAAATTAAAAAATATAGGCCATACACACAACATTCAAGCATATAATAATAATAATAATAATAATAATAATAATAATAATAATAATAATAATAATATTATTATTATTATTATTATTATTATTATTATTATTATTATTATTATTATTATTATTAAATTAACTTAATAATAATAATTTCAAAATTAAAAAATAAAAAATACAATATTATTATAATTATGATATTATTTTTAATATTAATATAATAATCATTATAATATTAAAATCAAAACAAAAAAATAAAAATAAAAATAAAAATAAATAGACTTCAAACTTCAGTAATTTTTCTCTCGGTTACTAACACAATTGCTCTTTATATACCCTTAGTATTCAGTAGCTACCGCCACCTCTCATCATTCATTCTCTTCTTATTTTTCTTCTTCTCCGTGTTTTGTTATTCTTCCTTCTGCTCCTCATTCCATTCTCTTTGTTTTTGCATTTTCTAGTGGATATTGTTCTTCTTTCCATATTGGTGTTATTCCCAAAGAAAATATTCAACAACATATAAATTATAAGGTATGTTTTTAGTTATTTTCTAATATTTATTGTCATATTTAATGTTAGTGCAAATATAAATTATATATATTACATTAGTTAAATAGTAAGTAATACATAATTTATAGTTGTATATTGTTGTTAAAATACAATTATAATGTAAGTTGGTAAATATAATTTTAGTTAAAATAAAACAATATATAATGAACTTTATGTCATATGGTAATAAAAATTTGTATATTTGGTTAGAATATTTTAAAATATAAAAATAATGTGATCTTAAGAAAATATATAATAGTTATGAAAATTAAGGATGTAAATGTTATTATAATTCATTTAGTGAGTTGTTAGTTATAAATTTTTTTAATTTGTTAGAAATGACATTTTTTAAAAAATTTATAAAATATGTTAAATTGTACAGTTGTTTGTTTTATTTGTTTAAATTGTTTTATAATTTGATTTTATATTATAATGTTATTACAAATTATTTGGAGGGTATTGTCAACATAAAACAATTATTTTATGCAAAAGAGGTATGTTTTCTCTATTTTGTTGATTAAATTTTAGAAATTCTAAGTAATTTAAGTTGATGATTGTTATTGAAAAGTTATATAAATTTTATTTATATTTATTGTAAAATAAAATCAATAACATTATTTTGTTATAATAAAAATAATGACATTTATGGATGTAAAATAATATGAAATACATAATGGGTTTACATTATTTTTAGATTTGCATTAATAAATATAAATTTTTTTTTGAATTTGCATGTTAAATGTTTATTATGCACATAATAGATTAATTGACATTAATTATTAGATTAATTTATTGTGATTAAAGTGTTTTTCTATGTTGATGGTTAGTGATTTTTTTAATTTTACTGGATGTAATTTATAGATTTGCATGTGATATGTTTATTATGAAAATAAGGGATTCACAATAATTTTTATATTTAATGACATGAATTTTATAAAAAAATTGACACTTTAAATATATTAATTGACACCAATTATTTAGATTAATTGATAGAAAAATATATTGTCAATAAAGTGTTTTCTATATTTTGATGTTTGGTGACTTAATTAATTTTATTGGATTTTAATATTTGGATTTCCATGTTAAATTTTTATTATGAAAATAATAGATTAATTGACACTATTTTTTTACAAAGAAAATCAATAACATTATTTTTTATAATAAATATAATGACACTTTTGGATGTAACAAAATATGAATTAGATAATGATACGATTTACATTATTTTTAATTTTGCATTACTTAATGAAGAAACTATTTTTGGATTTGCATGTTAAATGTGTATTATGACAATAATAGATTAATTGACAAGTATTTTTAGATTAATTTATGGTGATAAAGTGTTTTCTCTATTTATTGTAAGGTCAAAGATATGGATTATTTTTTTGTAAACATATAAAATGTGTAAATTGTTTAATTAATTATTGCTTAACTAGATTTTTTAAATATTTTTTTTCAAATTTGTTGTGATTGTACAGATTATTTTGGAGGGAACATTGTAGTCGCTTGATTTCTAATTTAGCATCAAAGAGGTATTTTTTCTAAAAAAAATTGTGAATAATAATGATATTTTATTTAATTATTTTTTACCTGTGATTCAAACATTATATTTGGAATTGTGAAAATTTTTCTTATATAATTGGTTGCACTTAAATAATTTAACACATCATGTAATTAAATTAATTAGAAAACAATTTATATTATATTTGTAATTAACATTATTTGCTTTTTGTGAAATAATTTGAAATTGTAATAATTGTTATATGAAATAGGGGAACATGATGATAACACAGTATCTAAAGATTTATTGGGGTAGTCAAATAATTGATTCTGAGTATGGCCCAAATGTTACAAATGCACATTCAAGAATGGTCAATTTTAATAAGGATTTTGATTTTGAGGGATTACATAATAAAATTACATAAGCAGTTGGAATAACCAACGCTATGATGATTAAGAAAATATTGTTTAGACATCCAGTTATAGGATATGGTAGACAAATGGTTTTTGGTTTCATTGAAATTTGGGATGCATATAATGTTAGACAAATGTTTGAAATGGTTAGTCAATTTCCTAACTGGGTCACAATTGAAATGTATGTTGAAATTAGTAATAGTGGAATAAGGTATCTCAATTCTAATGAAGCTAGATCCTCAAACATTAATTGTAATGAACTTGAAACTAAAGAGGAGGAGGATGATGCATGTGTTGATCAGGAGGAGGATAATGCATGTGTTGATGAGGAGGAAGATCATGAACTTGATGATGATAAGGAGTTATGTGATGCTGATAATACTAATGAGGATGATTAAAAGGATTTTTTTTATAAAGATGATGATGGCAATGACAATGATATAATGTTGATAATGATAATATTATAATGATGATGAGATGGTTAGATTGGTTGAAGGATTAAATAGAGAAGTGACACCATATCTGCCTAATGTTTGTTCACAGTTTGAGTGTGTTAATATTGAGGAAATGCAGGTGAATCAGGATCCCTCAAATGTTGATAACATTTTTTAGGAGCCTTCTTCAGCCATTGCAAAGGGTATGTTATTTAACTCGAGAGAAGCAGTAAAAACAGCTTGCAAACTATATGTAATATGAGTTGGGCGACAATTTTAAAGTTGTGAAATGAAGAGGAATACAATTATAGTATTTTGGAAGCTAAACTGCAATTGAAGATTATAAGCAAGTGAGAACAAAACAAGTGGTTTATGACAGATAACTAAATATGATGGCCCCACGCCTGTAGTGCTTCTAGTCAAAGTCAAAACAATTGAAATTTTGATTTTAAATTTATTTCCAATTACATTCAGGTTAGGGTACAGGAGCAGCCAAACATTAAGGTCAAAGCATTGCTCGTAGGGTTGAAGGAGTGATTCAGTATTACATCGACATATAAGAAAGTTTGGCATGAAAAACAAAAAGCAATAGCAAAGTTGTGGGGTGATTAGGATGAGTCATATCAATTATTGTGTCACTTTATACATGTTGATGTGTCTAGTAATCTTGGTTCTTTCTATCACCATAAAAGGAGGCATATATATATATAATAAATCATCGTCTTGTTCAAGATGTGAGATAATTTAAGCACATGTTCATTGCATACAAGCCATGTATTAATGGGTTCAAATTTTACAAAAATTTCTTGTATATGGATGGCACATTTTTTTATAGGAAGTATAAAAGTGTTATGTTAATCGCCGAAGTAGTTAATGGAAACAATGTTATACTATTTGTTGCATTTGCTTTGTTGGAAAAAGAAAATAAAGATAATTAGGAGTATTTTATATCAATGTTACAAATTAGTGTTTGTAATGGGTGAGATGATACTTGTGTAATTTTTAATTATCACATTGGCATAAAGCATGCAATGAAGCAACCAACATGGTATGGAAATCCACATCGATATTATTTACGCCATATGATTAGCAATCACAATATGAAGTTCAAGAATGCACAAATGAAGAGCATCATTGAGAAAGCTATAACCCTCATCTATTTGTTTAATGTTGACACTTATTAAATCTTAAAACTAATAATTTGTTTTACTTAAGTTAGGAGAATAAACATAGATTCAACAAATGGATGTCACGAGTTGAGGTAAGGCATAAGGAGTCAAAGCAGTGGGTTGACAAAATCCCAAAGGAAAAATGGACTTTATCGCATGATTTTGGTCATCGATATGGTTTCATGACAACAAACTATATAGAATCTATCAATGCCATATTGAAAAGCATAAGATCAATGCTTATAACAACCATGATGCAATAAATTTTTCTGAAATTGGTTGATATGTTCGATAAACATCGAGCAGAATATACAGGATTGATGAATGAAGGATATTTATGGACACATAAATGTGCAAAAATTATTGAACATCAAATTGACAAGGAAAATTGCCATATCATGAAAATATATGATTAGTAGAATCTGGTATTTGAAATAACAACTGGTTTCAACCATTCCCTTAGAAAAGTTCATCACAAACAATTCATCAATCTTTTGAATAAAAGGTGTACATGCGATAAATTTTAACAAACTAAAATTCCATGTTCTCATGCTATTAATGGTTGTTTGGCTTATGGCATTGACTACCGAGAATATATTATTTTTTTCCACTTGATGAGCAATAATCTGAGATGTTGGTCTAGTTCTTTTATGCCTTTGGGTCATCATGAATATTGGTCAAAGTCAAACGAATTACCCTTTGTACCCAATCCAGATTAGAAGAGAAAAAAAGGTAGACCAAAATCATCATGCTTCAGGAATGAAATAGACCAATGCACTTCTCAAGCCAGTTAAAAGAATTTATGCCAAAAATGTGGTTCACTGGGCCATAATTCAAGGACTTGTGGATTGAATTAATTATTTTCCTTAAATGGACCAACTATTTATTTGTTATGATGCACTAACGTATTATTAAAACAATTAATGCTTGTTATTATGCTTTTTTATATGTTAGTGTGTTTTAATAATTTTTATACAATTTTTTTAATCAGGAATGAATAAAAAAAATAAAAACAAGTTGCATCTAACTCAGTTAAAGGATGTGGTAGTAATAAAATAATAAGTGTTAATAAGTATAAAGACCCAACCAGCGTCATATGGTATGGTAATAAACGGCCATTCCAAAATCATCCAACTTATTCTACTCTTGAGAAAGGAAATGTTAATCATATTTTTCTCGATTTCACACAAATGATTTAGATGATATCAAAGATTCATTTAACATGATTATAAGGATAGATCTGAAATGGGGTTGCTTATGGGAAACGAGATGTGAATTTGAAGCTTATTGTGGTTATCATAAGTTACCAATACCCAAGGCTATTTCAGCTACTCTACCCAAACAAACTAAAGTAGAAATCGAAGTTGTAACCTAATTAAAAGAGGAGATTGATATAATGAGTCAATGCTTAGACAATTACCATAAGGATAATGACAAATTAAGGCAACAGTATGAGTTTGAATCAGAATGTAGTTTGCCATATATAAGTACTGATGGCATAGAAGATTATAGTGATAATGATACTGATTTTGTGAAATATCTTCTTTTTTATTTATCAAAGTGTTGTTAATGTAGTGTAAACATAATACAATTATGAGACTATATATCATGAAATAGTTATTTACTATTATTTATTAAAGTTTAATTTTGTATGAACAATGTCTACACATTATGGTCCAGGTGATATTTTTAGGGCCACTAGACGTCATTGGGCTCTAGATGATGATTTTTTATATCCATTACGCCAACATGATAGTCATGGTGTTTTGGTTAAAATGATTGAAGAATGGAATTATCCTGAATAAGAAGTTGAAGTATTACGTGAAGAAGCCATAGAACTGAAAATACGAGTTCTAAAATGGTGGGCAATTGAAATGACACGAACTAATATGACTAAAATATGCAATGCCTTGTATCGCATTAGAGAAGAGAATAATCACATCAAACTATGATTGAATAGGTTTTTCTTTCATAAACATACACAAGAGTTATTTAAAGATGGTGATCAACAATAAGCTAGCATTTTTTTATTTGGTAGCATATTCCCATAAATGCAATTCTAATATTGAAATATCATATGATGAAACATAATACAATAAACATATTGAATGTAAAAATTGTTGAACTAATGTAACTACTCCTCATCTGACATTTCACAGTTAGAAATATATATTGAATTATTTAAAATATTTCTTACCTCTTACTCAATAATGGTTCTACCCATTATAGTAGCTTAATCATTAGCAAGTTTCAACATATAATATCTTAATCATTTGATGAATATCTTGTTGTTTCCTCTCGAATTCTTTTAATAGTAACCTTGTATTATGAATGGTTTCTTCATTCCATTAACAATGACATGCGTCGTATAACAGGAGATCCTAATTCACGTAGTTGTAAAACTAAATTCTTAAATTCATAAACTCTTAAAGACCATTCACGTCTAAGGCCAGCATAGTATTCTTTAGGATCATAAACTTTTAATTGTCGATAATAACTTGATTTTCTGGTAGTAGCCATAGACTACCTCTCCCATTTCCTGAAGTGCCATCCATATGTTATTTCTCTTCAAAATAAGAAGATTGGTGATGTTAATTCCATTACATATTACCTATTTATATATATTAACTTTAGCAAAATGACATTCCATCTACAGTTAGTTTTCATGTGATAATGTATTGTCTTGTCACATTATATAGTGTGCTTTATGTTATACTGTATACAAGTGATTACTATTGCCCATATGATTGTCTAGTCATGTCAATATAACTTTGTATTAGCTTACAGTATTATCATGTTGTTCTTTTTTTAATTTATATATTGACATTTTTCATTTATTTTTTATAGATATAAATATATATAAATGGATCATAATGTTGAACCACATAACTACATTCAACTTGGCCCCTATAATAGTTCATTATTATATCTATAGAGGGAGCATAGGTTCAAGGCTATCTGGCATAATAGGGTACAAACTTATTGTACTTCTTGATTTATTGTCAATATATTTCAGCATTTAAATTTTTTCATATATAATATGAAATATTTTTTTATTGATTTTTAGAGATTGATGATGAAACAATAATATCATGTCGACGTACCACTATAAGGAGGAATTTTTATGATAATGTGACTCTAGAAATGGAAGGTCTATTACGAGATGCTAGATTTATTAGTCTTTTTTTAGTATGGCTATCTCATTATGATTGGAACCTCATTATCGCACTTATAGAGCGATGGAGACTAAAGACATCTTCTTGATGGAGAGATGACTATTACGCTTCAGGATGTTAGTATATTAACTAGATTATTGATCGAGGGGCATCCGATTATTGGCAGAGTTAAACGTGATTACATTGACTTATGCAAAGCAGTTTTAAGGATTGCTCCAAACCCACAGGATATTCGTCATTCGATGGTAAAAAGTTCATGGTTTCATAGACACTTCTCAGTTATGTTGAAAATTGTTAACCATACAACTTTGCATAAGCATATGCGTGCATGCATCTTACAGCTCTGCTCATCTTTAGTGTTCCCAACCATTAGTACGAGAAAAGTCAACTTGCCTTTTCTGCCATATTTATAAAACATTGACACTATCAGTCAGCACAACTGGGAATCTATATGTTTGTCTTTTCTATATAAAGAGCTATGTAAAGCATCCAGATTGCTGCCTATTGCACAGATTGGAGGCCCACTATTTTTGCTTCAATTTTAAGCTTGGGAGCGATTTCCTTTTCTCGCTCCCACACTACATGATAGTGCAATTCCATCAGATGTTCCTTTAGGCCAAAGGTATAAATTTTTATAATTATGTTTTCAGAAATAAAATTTTAACATATATAACTAACTCCAATATACAATTATTTCAGATGGAATAGATCCCAAACAACTACTTCTATTCCGACGCATGTCATCATCGACATTCACCTTAGACTTGATAACGCATAGGAGGATAAGGTACAATTTACAATGGAAAAGGTAAACATTGGAAGACATAATGTATTTTACATTTTACTAGTGTAACACAATTTTTTTACCATATATTTGTTTTTTATTTTTTTTTAAGATTATCTGGGAACCCTATAGCAATGAAGTTATTAAGCTTCTACCAACTTATTGTTTATAAGGTCGCGACATTTGGCATTTAGTAGTGCCACTCATTTCTATTCATATGTTGAATGGCACTACCCTAACATAATACTACATCAATTTGGATATGCCTAACCCATACCTACTATACCATTCGAGCTTTTTGCATTCTAATGATTTGCATGACCAAGACATTGATTGGCCAATGAAACATGCAAGATGGGTGGATCTTTGGACTCATTGCGCTCATAATGTTGTAGGAGGCATAGTTTCACATCGAGCTAGACATTATCATTCATAGTATTTGGAGAGGTACTAATCTGTTACACATATATGGATCTCACCTAGGAGCACTTGGTTAGCATTAGTGTGTAATTGAGGGTGATTTTATTAAAAGAGGTTCAAAAGAGGGTTTTATAAGATTAACTATTTTTATTATTTATTTGGAAATGAATTTTCCTTATATTTTCGTTATATATAAATAAATTAATTTGCATTAGTTAACTAACTTTTTATGAATTATTAATGATTTGAGATAACTTATATTATTTTTATATACATTGTGAATTATGGATTTATATTGGGCATAAAATGTAATGTGGGGCCCAACTCGAGTTGTTGAACTGTGAGACTGTTAGAAGCGTTGTTTTTGTGCAATAATGACTCTACTTCGGTAGAAAGATATCCATTTTACAAAGGAAACTCTGTCTATTTTTTTATAGATTTCTTGTAAAATGTGACATCGGTATCTGTTAAACTCCAAGTCTGTATAGCATTTTGTCTTAGATCGAGTCAATCTCATCCTTCCATGTTTTTAATAAATTTTGAGAATTTTTATAAATTTATTTATTTTATCGAATAAGCATATTTTAAATAAATATTATTTATATTTATTTTATCGAATAAGCATATTTTAAATAAATATTATTTATTTTAGATGATTCCGGGACCAGAGCTGTAACATTTGGGTAGCAGAGGATGCGCCGCCCAATACGCTCGACTTGTGAGTTGATTTTATGAAATGTTTGTTGTGAATTTTTAAATTATATTTTCGTATGATTAAAATAATAATGAATTGATTATAAGAATTTATTTATGAATTCATTTATATTACCACATGCATGATTTATATTGTCATATGTATTATTACTCTATTTATAATCATGATTTGTATTCGAGATCATGTTTTATGGAGTTTATTTTATCTTGCTTTAATTATTTAATTATTTTATTTATTTAATTATGATTCAAATGATTTAGAGAAAATGGTAGAGCGTGTTACCTAGTGAGTATCACTAGGACCACGTGCGCACGAGTATGATCATATATTATGTATGTAAATGAGCTTAGTGGAGACTTGTGCTCTAGGGCAATATTGAGCTCGATAGAGATTTGTGCTCTCGGGCCAGAAATGAAATGTAATTCGGTTAAGCTTTCTCTCAGGACATTAATATTGGGTTAAGTTATTAGACTGCGGCTATAACTCGATTGAACTTGCTCTTGGGATGGCAATCATTTGGATTAAGTGAGCCGAAAGGCTATTAGAATTTGATGGTTTAAGTGTTCTACCAGATTTTCCACCTAAACTGATATTTATTTGATTTCGTGTTAAAATTATATAATAAAGTGAATTGTGATTTTGAAAGGTATTTTATATCTTAAGAATATTTGAGAAAAGTAAAGGATATTAATATTTATAATCATATTGATTTTGTTTTATTTTATCTTTAAAAAGGGATTTCATAAATATTTTCAAACTAGCATGCATTTCATAAAATTGATTCACTTAGTAAGGTATGATTTCTCTCAATTTATTTTTTTTAGAACTTCACAATCAGTCTGCTAGTAGTCACCATCTACATCGAGTTTTTTCTTCACCGACTACTTTATATATACTTAATTGATTTTTATATTGTACAATCATACTTTAGATACTGCAATAGTTGAGTATGAACTTGTATCATTTGTATTGTGGATTGTTTTAAAATTATGATACTAAGGTATTTGAAATATTGTCTTCTGCAATTAATATTTATGGATTTATTTTGATATTGTTCTGTTAATTATTTTAAATTCACGAAAAAAAATTTAAGACTTCCTACAGATTTCGAATGCATTCTTATATTTTCCATTTACTAATATCAATCATATACTTTCAAACTCAGGACGTGATAATATTACTGTTGCGCTACAGCATTGTGCTACAACACTGTACACTAAATGGCCAAAAAAAAAATTGCATGGCCAACTATTTTTAATTTTTGATTTGTTTGTTTTTTATTTTAGTAATATAATAATTATAATTAATGAATTATAATAATATAATAATTATAATAATATTATGATTTATTTATTTTTTAATTTTAACATATTATTATTATTATTATTATTATTATTATTATTATTATTATCATTATCATTATTATTATTATTATATATTTTAAATTTTGGGAGCTATAATGTCTTTTACTTTTAATATGATACATTATTTAAGGAAAATTTATTGGTGATGTACTATATATATATACATGTTATTTTTTTTTTATAGGTTGCCATATTTAATTGATATATAAAAGGGTTGAAATATTCAATTGTTAAATTTTAAAAAATTCAAACACTATAAATACTATTATTCCTAAAATTAATCTTATAATGGTCCTAATAAGATGAATATATTTAAAAATTATTATGAAAATGTTCATAATTAATTTTGACATAAAATTTTTTTTATAATTTTATTATATTTAATCAATACATTTTAATTTTTTTTACTAATTCTGTATATTATTTTGTCATAGTTCTATATATTATGATTATTTTTAAACGATTAGACTTAAATATAAAAATGTAATGGTTTTCTAAAGATTATTTTTAATCTACTATTGGGATTAATATAAACTCATCTAACAATTAAAAACTTCAAACGTAATAATAAAAAATTTAAGGAAAAATGAACTTGAAGGGAACCACTCCCAAAGATAACACCATAAACTGTTGCATGTTTAAAAAAAATTAAAAATTTGAGGTAAAAAAATATCTAATCACAATATTTTTTTTGGGGCAAATATATACCTAACCCCCCGTATCTGTAGTAAACCACTCATTGGCTTTTTGTACTTAAAGTTTGACCCCTTGTAAACATCTTAACTTGTAAAAGTTATATTTTTAAACGTAGGGTTGTGCATCACACAGTTTGAGGTGGTTCAAGTGGCCAATCTATGAAACCAAGTGGGTTTGGCAGGAGCACATATTCAACTAAACCGATGTTAAAATGAGAAAGAAATTTTTGGTTTTATCAAATCAATTACTCGGTTTGGGTTTTGTGGGCTAAGCCCATTTTTGTATGGCCCAATTTGTTAAAATTAAACATTTGAATTAATTTTAATAAATTATTTAGGGTCGAAGCCCAGTACATAACTTATACAAACATTGTTAATAATAATAACATTTGGCCCATTTACAAAACATACAAAAATAAGTACTATTTGTGAGCCTACAATATAAAACAAAAAAATCCTTTCCTAACATCAATGCAACATGCATGGTTTCTAAAAAATATACCTATGCTACTAATATAAAGAATTCGCAAGTTCTTAAGGATTACAAAAAAAATGATATTATATGTATAATGTATAAATAGGTAGACACATCAACATCAAAAAAAAAAAAAAAAAATTCCTGCTTAAATAAATGAATAGTGAGCTGAGAAATTGAACAAGTTAGATTGAAAAAAATGTAAATAAAAAAGAAACAATTGAGGCTCAAAATTAGATTTTTAATGTCATATAAAGAATGCAGCTTAAATTCTGACAACAAACTGCAAACCATTTACCATTAAAGATAAATACAACATGCATTCTTTTAAGAATCAGAGGATGAGGTGGAAGCTTAATTATTGTCTCATAAATCAAACAATTAAGTGCAATAGCTAAAGCACTAATTTCATGATCACAACAGACATGGAAATTGACCATTTACATAACATGCACCTAAGGGTAATTCAATAGAGTCACCAAATTACTGGTAACAGTAGTAGACTCATTTTTGTGTTTGGTCAGTCAATCAATGTCAATGATGTTGCAACTCAACGAAATTAGCACAACAAAGTAGCACTATAAAACAAAAACAAAAGTTTTAGCAACATATAGGAAGAAACAACATGCAATTCCTAGCAGGCACAATAGATGTATTAGATATATAATAGATAAATAGAATGAAATAATAAAGTAATAACCAGCCAGTGTTATTGAATATAGTTAGCAAAAAAGTGATAGAGGGACTGAGGAAGATTTTTGTTAACTAGCAGCAGATGAGGAGCCAACTGAAGGTCCAAGTCCCAAAGGAGGGAGCTTTGAAAGTAATAAATAAAAAGAATGAAATTAGATTGTATCAAATAAGAGAGAATAAAGTTTAAGAAATGTAAATGAAATTCGGGAACCATTTTCAAAATCTTCTAAATCTTCCATGCTTTTTTCAACTAATAAATATTTGTTAGACTTTTTAAGTCAATTTTGAGTGCAGATTAAGGCTTGAACAAGTGTTGGATTCAAACAACTCTTAAAAGAATCAAGCACTCTTCCACTGGTGCTAAATTATGATTCTGATGCAACTATAGAAATTAGAATATCTAATATATCATGAGCCAATCTAAAAAGAATGGGGAACCTCTCTAAATTTAGCTTCCACTATCTAAACAAATTAAATTTCCCATCATTAGATTCTACCAAGGGTGACTCACTTAGACAAATATCAGATTCACTTTTTTTTTTCCTTCAACCAATTACACTATCCAATTTCTGCTACTTAAATCTAGCCTTTAACACCAAAATTGATTTTGTGCTTGATTGCACTTAAACATTACTAAAACAAACATATTGGCTTCTATTATATAACATATTTGAGGAACATGAAACATGATTTCCAATGTTATAATCATCAAATAATTCATATATAGCAAATTTAACATTCTAGAATAAATTTCCACCCATAAATTCATCATAAATACTGGTTAAAAAAATTCTAGATATTCCAATTTTTCCCTTAGATCTAGGATATATGAAATGAAAATCAAATAGTTCATCTTAGCTGAATCTCCTCAGTACTTAATAAATTTTTTTTTCATGTTCAGACCTATTGATCTCATATAAATATCATCAGAATTATTTTAATCGGTCAATAAACAAAACAAGTCTACAATTTCTAAGAAAAATATATTTGTAGTCACATACTAAGAATCAAAGATTCTCAATGTCATATAGTAAAATTGTTCTAAAAATAAATTCTTGGCATATTGCTAATCAAAATATTCATGAGCATCATCCCCAAGGTCTTCCCTTAAAGCAGGTTCGCTTTCTTCATAATTCTTAAAAGTTTTTTCATATTCATAAAGATGTTTCAACATCAAGTAGGTGGAAGTCCAATTTGTTAGGACATCAAGACATAAAGCACACTTAAACTCAACCCAATCAAATCATAAAATTCTTTGAATTTTCTTAACCATAAATGGGAATTCCTAATGTATATAATAACCTCCCTCACCCTTTTAACAAAAGTATTCATGTCCTTTAACCCCTTATTAATAACTAAATTAAGAATATAAGCTACACATCTCATTGTACATATTTGGCTCTAACACCACTTGCCCCCAAACTTATTAATTTCTTTTAAAAAAATGACATAGCAGTATCATTTAATGAAGCATTATTAAGAGTAACAGTGAAGACATTTTTAAGACCTCATTCAAGCAAAGAGTTTTCAAGTGCCTTAGCAATATATTCACCCCTGTGTGAAGTAACAAGCACAAAAGTAATGATTTTCTTATGCAACTTCCACTTAGTGTCAATGAAATGTGTAGTTATACACATGTAGTTTATTCCTTAGATTGAAGTCCAATTATCAGTGATGAGACAAACTCTTTCATATTATGTTTTTAATAAGTTTTTCAACTTAAATCTCTCTTCAACATAGATATTAAAGATATCTCTACTCATAGTCCACCTAAATGAGATTTAAAATAGGGGCATACAACAGTCATTAAATTCATAAACTCCTCCTCTTCAACCAAATAAAGAGGCAACTCAACAAAAATTATTATTTATCATTTCTAATTACATCATAGTCAAATTTCTAGGTCCTAATCACTCTCACAAATGATGCACCCTCATTTTCAAAGACAAAAATAGGTTAAAAGTTAGAATTTTTTATCTAGTGGACTTATGATAAGGGTTTTAAATGTATGTAAGAATATGGTTCCTAAGTGATGAGGTACCATGGTTTCATGTTTCAACACCAAAAATCTTAGCACCATAAATACATTTAGCTTTTACCACAGCATCACCCTCCTTTATTTCCTCAAAATGTTCATAAACAAGTGATCTGGTTTCAATATGCTTCCTTTTTTTGGACTTAGTCCATGAGCATCAGGCTGTTGTGAAGAAGCAATAGACTATTATTGAGCATTACCAATAGACTACTCATGTGTATTTTTATTGGCTTGCACCTCATTATTCATAGGCATACATTCACCAGCAGCAGTTAAATTGCCACTAGTACACCTAAAGTGTCCATCTACACATCACAAAAGAAAAAGAACACAAAAAAGAGGCTCAATATATCTAAGAACTTTAGGCACATAAATTTGTCTAATAAATCATTGCTTTAGTAAGAATGACTAAAGCAAATCAAATTAAAACCATAATATCAAATAAAATTATTTAAAAAAATCCTAATATAAAATCAAATTATTTCTTAAATAATATCAAATTATTTTTAAAAAAATTAATAAAAAGATTATTTTTTAAATAGAATAAAATTACTTATAAAATAAATTATTATTTTAAATACAATATAATTATTTTATTAAAACACCCATAAAAATTTATTTTCTATAAAATAAAACCCACAATATTATTTTTAAGAACTAAAATCCCAAAGAAAATTTTATAACATTAAAACACACACAAAATTCATTTTTATTTTTGTAAGAATTAAAAAAAACTTTACACACATAAAATTAATTTTTTATATAGGTAAAAAATTCAAAAAACTTTACCTACATGCCATAGAAAGTTTTAAAGACATATATCACAATTAACAAGAACTAGATCTTGAAATGATCACAAATACATGTTAAGCATATAATAGAATTTGGAATAGAAATATTATTGAACAATCAGGGGTGACAAAGAAACCACATCAAAAGAATCAATAGCTTCCACCTTTTAGATATTTGATTCTTTGTTTAAATCATAGCTTCCACATTATAGATCTCTAAGTCATTATGATTAATGCACATGCAACCACATCAAAAGTAACAAAGTGTTAAAATACATATGCATGCAACCGAATTGAAAAGAAAATCAACATATTAAATGTTTAAATACAACTAAATTTCCATAAAACTTAAAATCTATAAATTTGTTAGCCCTTCATGTTTTTTACATAAAAATAACAAATAAAAGTCAATATCAATGGAAAATAAGGAGCTCGAGACTAAATTAGTATAGTCTAAGATTTTTTTCTACAATCAAAGGACGAAGAGAGTAAAAGTTTCAATGTTTGGGTTCAAAATAAGGTTGAGAAGGTCAAATTCAAAGTTAGAATAAAGGAATTTGGGGGTGGGGGGGAATAAGTAGAAACTTCCAGAACGAGGAGAGAAGTCGAGAGAACAAAGAGGAGAGGGGCAGTTGTGAAAAGAGAGAATAAAAGAAAATTAATTAGGGTTAGAAATATAAGAAAGTGATGCTTATAGGCATTTTTGGGTTAGAATATACATATATATTCATAGGGATAATAACATTTTCAATCCAAAAAGTAATAAACTTTTTATAATTAAGTCTCGACTATTCAATTTGTAACATTTAAGTTCTCTAAGCTTTTAAAAATTTAACCATTACTCCTAATTGTTAAATGTAACAATAACAGCAAATGTGGCAATAATTTATGCCTATGTGTCATCCACGTACTCAGCATACTTGCCATGTCAACTATCTATATCAGCTCCTTCTTCCATTTTTTTCCTTCTTCTTCTTCTTGCATCTTTCTCCTTCTTTTTCAATTCTTTTTCTTAATTTATTCTAAAAATTTTCATTAAAATTTATATCAACAAAATCTTTTTCTCTCCTCTCTAAATATTACTTATTAACACCCAAAAAACCTTAAGAATCTTAAATCTTTATCATTAGGTAGTCATCAATAATTAAGAAATTGTTGGGTATTTAAAGCTCCTGATCAAAACTGTTAAAAAAGAAATAAGACTCACCAAATTTATAGAGAAATCAAATCAATTTCATTTTTTATGCATTTTTCTTTTTTGTAATTTTCATAATCTCCCTATAAACAGGAAAAACATTATACCCATTTACTATCTATAACTGTATCCATATTTACAATCTCAACAATCTTCTTCCTTTTATGTTTTTATATTCAATTAAGGTAAAAGAAATTTATGTTTTGTTGGTTTTTTTTTATGAAATTCATGTGAATTTCCAGGTGGGTTTATGTTTATATTTTGATGGGTGTGTGTTGTTTATACGATACGGGTTAAAGATTTTGCAATTTTTTTCATGTTTAGAGAAAAAAAGAAAAGAAAAATAAGGAAAAGGTTCAAGATTTTGAAATTATTTAGAAGAAAAAAAAGATTGTCATGATTGAAAATTTTGCAGTAGCCACATAGGTAATGTTTGGAGAAGAAAAGAAAATTGAGGAAAGGGTTAAAGATTTTACAATTATACAGAAGAAGAACATTTATGAGGATAGGGTTAAAGATTTTGTAATTGTTTAGAAGAATAAAAAAAAAGAAGATTTGTGAGGATGCGGTTAAAGATTTTGCAATTGTTTATGATACCCCATATACATATCCCTATTATACTAGGGGTTTATTTTCCTAGACATGGATTACTTGACTAAAGGTTTATTTTCCTAGACATGGATTACTTGCATAAGAAGAATGTCCAATCCATATAGGAAGAGCGTCCTTAACTAAGAAGACATACAAATAGGAAGATACTCCTCAAAGGGAACAGGTCTTAGACAGATAAGGAATCCTATTCCTATCATGTTTGAGCATCACTATCTCTATATGTAGTCCCCATATCTCTCATCCTTATTCATTTGATTCTTAGCTATTTGCTCTCTTTATCTCTCTAAACTCTCTCTAAATTCTCTAACTTAGGCATCGAAGGATTTGTGGGGATCCTTCCCACCTCTCACCTTGCCCTTATTGATTACTTGTAGGACTCAAACTCAGAAGTTCCAAAAAATAAGTTATCCAGTGGCACCGTCTGTGGGAATATTCTTGAGTTTAAGCCATTGCATGAGAAGAAAAGCACTTGTATTTTGGCTTCCAATCTGCCACCAAGCATAACCCCAATTACTCAAATCCCTCCATCAACTTCTATCACACCAATTGATTTGACAAACCTTGTCCTACCCGTCAATCTATCTGTTCCCATTCCTCTAATTAATCCATCAGTATGTTTTCAGCATAGTCAATCTTCATCACAGGATCCCCTTGGAGCATATACTCTGTCTGGCCTTGCATAAGGATGGTCAACTCTAGGTATAAGCTTCCCTTACTATGCTCCTCTGCAGCATGTTAGCAGACCTATGCCTTTCATACCTTTCCAAGTTTATCAAGAACACCTGCCATAAACACACTGAACATAAACACAGTAACCCAAACACTTAACTAACCCCCATCTAGCAAAGAAGTGATGATTGAAAATACCCAAGCCCATATTACACTGATGCAATAGCAGCTAAGTGCCTTGATTCAAGACAATAATCTCAGAATAACCAATCCAGAGAACAATATCCCAATACCACCTATTATAGCTCAAAGCATGCTTGGGGAAATAAAAAAAGGTCAAAAAAACTAAGAAGGAGAATCCAACACGAGTATCCCAGCTCTTGAAGACTCAAAGATAGCTCAGAAAGATTAAAAAAAGCAATCCAAAGAGCTCATACCAGGCCTAAGAAGGAGGATGAGTGTGTCCTAGATGGAATAACGCCCTTTGTGAGTAAAATAATCAAAATATAAATTCCATCCAAATTTAAAATGCCCCAACTTGACTAATTTGATGGTACTAGAGATTCGATTAACCATATATTATCATTTAAGACTAGGATGATTCTTCAGAATGTGAATGATGGTATCATGTGCCGAGTCTTTCCCAATACACTTACCAAGAATGCTCAAAAGTGGTTTCACCAGCTCCCTAAAAAATTCTATCTCATCTTTTGAGGAATTGGTTAAGAAATTCTAAAATCGATTTAACACCAATGTTCCTCCGATTAAGAAAATAAATGATCTTAAAATGTGCAGACAAGAAGCCACAAAATCATTAAGAAGCTACCTAGATAGGTTCAATAAAGTCACTATGTAGATCGAGAATCTGAATGATGAAGTGGCCATAAAAGCATTGAAGAATGGAACACGGCTAGGAAAACTTAAAGATAAAATCATGACTAAAGAGCCTGACACTTTTACTAAGGTAATGGCCATGGCGTTTAAATTGATAAAGATGGATGAAGATAAAAAAATGCATCGAGATGATGACAAAGTACCCTTCAAAAAAGATGAAATATTCAAGCTTATAAGACCCTGAGTTCAACACCCAAACTTCAAAAACCCAATTGAAGGGTTCATAAGAGAAACTAAAAGGTAGACGCCTTTAAATACTATAAGATAAAAAAATTCTTATATGGATCAAACAGAATAAAGTAGGAATACCATTAACTAGAAGGTTGAGCCCTACTAAAAGAGCTATGTAAGATAAAATATTTTACTATCAGTATTATCGAGACTATGGACACGAGACTGATTCATGCTGAGAATTAAAAAGTGCTATAGGGAAGCTGATATATAATGGGAAGCTTAGGAGATTCACGAACATTATTAAAAAATTATGAACTAAAAGACTAAGATAAAGATACGCTAAAGCAAAAGAAAGATTAGAACGAAGTCACCGAAGTCATCAATATGATAGTAGGAGGAGAAACATCAGTAGAGAGAAGGTCAAAAAGAACTTGGAAGAAGGAAAGTCTCATTCCTTTAAAGGGACAAGTCATCACATTTAGCTTAGAGGATAGAAGACATGTACAATACCTACACAATGATGCCTTTCTGGTAAGTACTTTCATCAGTAATTATTTAGTAAAAAGATTATTGATTAATGATGAAAATGTCATCAATACACTCTTTTGGAATGCTTACATAGTAATGGGAGGCTCGAACACTAATTTGAAGAACATTCGAAATCCCATTACAAGTTTTTGTAGAGGGAAGGGTCTGGTAAAGCTAATGGTGGAATTTGACAATAGAGATACTAGAGATACAAAAACCACCAAAGCTCCATTCAATGTAGTAGACCTCCCTCTCATATATAATAGAATCATAGGATGGCCAATCCTCTATGAGATTGACATAGTTACGATCATCAAGTGTTTGACCATAAAGATTCCTCTAGAAGACCAGGTGATAACAATCATAGAGATTAAGTTATAGTAAAATAGTGTTATCAACTGGCCATTAAACCTTAAATGGAAGCATTCATTTTAGAATCTTTAGAAACAGAAAAATAAGGGGCTAATCTAGAACCAATTGATTAAGTCTAGACTTTATAGGTAGTAAAAGGAAAGAAAGTCAAAATTGGCAATGAGCTAGATGAAAAAATTAAAAAAAAGCAATAATTGAGGTTCTCATCAAACACTCAAACAGCTTTACATCTAAGGCATCTGAGATTGTTTGAGTGGATCCTCGAATCATATCACAAAGCCTGAACATCAATCTTAGAGTAAAATATATAGTTCAGAAAAAGAGGAACTTTGCATATAAAAGGCAAAAGGTGATAGCTAACAAAACTAAGAAATTATTAGATACTAGATTCATTAGAGAGATCACACACCCAAATTAGGTAGCTAGTGTGGTGATGGTCAAAATGTCAAATAGAAAGTATAAAATGTTCATTGATTACGCTAATCTTAACAAAGTATGCCCAAAGGACAGCTATCCATTCCCAATAATTAATCAATTGGTGGACTCAACTGCTTGTCACAACCTATATAACTTTGTTGATGTTATTTAAAGGTACCACTAAATCTCAATGAAGAAGGAAGATTAAGAGAAGACATCATTCATTACTCATGAAGGCCTTTACTATTACAAAGTCATTCCTCTTAGGTTAAAGAATGCAGGAGCAACTTACCAGAGATTGATGAAACATGTATTCTAAGGTCAAATTGGGAAGAATGTGGAGGTATATATGGATGAAATTATCATCAAAAGTCAACATACATATCAGTATGCCAAAGATCTTGAGTAAATTCTCTATATACTGGACCAATACCATATGAAGTTAAATTCAAAAAAATGTGTCTTTAGGGTAAAAGCTGGCAAGTTTTTAGGTTTAATGATATCCCATTGGGGAATTGAAGCTAATCCTGAAAAGATGAAGGCTATTCTGTGCATGGCCATTCTGAGCATGAAAGCTCCAGCATCACTAAATGAACTCCAAAAACTAAATGGCAAAATAACGGCATTAGGGTGCTTCATCTTTTGCTCAGCCAAAAAGTGTCTACCACAATTCTGAGCCTTAAAAAATTCAAAGAAGTTCGTGTGGAATGAAGAATACCAGGCTACTTTTGAAGATATAAAAAAATTCTTATATTTACCACTATTACTTAGCAGGCCTATTATAGGGGAAGCCTTATATCTATATCTTTCAATAAGCTAGGAATCAATTGTATTAATGCTAGTAAGAGAAGAAGGAAGCCAACAGAGTCCAGTGTACTATATTAGTAAGATACTAAGGGGTTCGCAAGTTCGGTACCTAAAGATCGATAAGTTAACCATGGCCACGGTACACACATCTCGAAAACTCTGTCATTATTTTCAAACTCATTCGATCATTGTAAGGTCCAACCTCCCATTAAGGAATATCCTACAGAGATATGAAACTTTCAGATGATTAGTTCAATATTTGATATTGTTCGATAAATTTGACATCAGCTATAAACCTCGGTAATAAATTAAGGCCCAAGCTTTAGTAGATTTCATACAAGAGATGATAGTGGAAAATTGTGTCTTTTCTTTATATCTGAAATAGAGCCTGTACATAAATGGTGCTTCATCAGCATAAGGATCCAGAGCTAGAATTATCCTAAAGGGCTAAGTAAAGTGACAATCAAATATGCAGTGTCTATAAAATTTAATGCCATAAATAATGCAGTCGAGTACAAAGCACTTATCACAAGATTAAAATTAGCTATAGAAGTCAGAGATGAACAACTTAAAATATACTTTGAATCATAATTAGTGATCAACCAAGTCAAAGGGACATATCAGATCAAAGAATCGAGTATAGTCAAGTATGTCAAAAAAATTAGGCAACTCCTAAAGAAGCTAGAGCAGGAAGGGGGATAATGAGAAATTATAAAAATTCCCAAAAGTGAAAATTTTAAAGCAAATTTACTAGCCAAGTCAATAACAGAAGATAAACAGACATTTAAGGAGCTTGAGCTAACTGAGGAACTTTTTACATTAAGCACTGAAGAAACGAAAATCATAGATATCCAGGAAGTGGCAGACTACATGAAGCTAATCGTTCAATATCTTGAGCGTGACATACTCCCACAAGATAAACCGAAAGCTCAAAAGTTAAAAACAAAAGTTGCACATTACTCTATGCATAATGGAGAACTATACAGGAGATCCTTATTATATCTATAGTCTAAGTGCATAGCACTAAAGGAAGGCAATTACATACTTAAAAAGATTCATGAAGGAATTTATAGAGCACACAAGTCCCATAATTCATTAGTCAAAAAAGCATTACTATAGGGTTACTATTAGCCCACTATGTCTAGAGATGCATAAACATTGTCCAAGAATGTCATAAGTGCCAATAGTTCTCTCATATAAATCATAAGCCTTCTAATATTTAACACACAATTGGAAGTCCTAGGTTCATTCCTAATCTTAACCTCTCAAAATATGTTCCTGATCGTAACCATAGACCATTGCACCAAGTGGGTGAAGGTAGAGGCTATCCCATCTATCACAAAAGCTCGGATTCAACACTTTTTATAAAAAGTCATCTATAGGTTTGGAATACCCCATGCTCTAAAAATAGACAATGAGAAATAATTTGGTAATGAAAAGTTCAGAATATTCTATTTAAATCTTAACATAAAGCTTATATTCACATCGGTAGCTCATCCACAAATTAATGGCTAGATATAGGTCACTAACAGGGCCATCATGCAATGACTAAATAAGAGGTTAAATGAGAAGAAGGTAAATTGGGTGGAAGAACTTAACAATATTATCTAGGCATATAGAACAATGCCTAAGAATTCCACTGGCGAAATGCCTTTAAGATTGACATATAGGATGGACAATGTCATACCAGTATAAATCAGATCATCAAGCTACAGAGTAATAATGGATCTGGATTTGGACATTAATAATGTCAATACTAGGATATGCTTGGATCTACTTAAAGAAAGAGGGGAGAAAGCATCTATTGTAGCAAAAGCATAGAGGCAAAAGATCAAAAAGTACCACAACAAGCATGTCTGGGAAAAATAGTTCAAAGTCAAAGATTGGGTGTTCAAAATGGATGAATTTGGCAAAGGCAACTCTGGAATAGGAAAACTCATACCTAATTGGGAACGTCCCTATCAAGTCATTGAGAGAATGACTAAGGGGGCGTATAGGATCAAAGATAAATAAAGGAAAGAGTTGCCTAGATATTGGAACTCAAACACTCTCAGGAAATACTATCAATAAATGTATTTAAAATTTAGCAAGTTTTGACAAAATAAAATACTTCATTTATCATCCAAAATATCATATTACATCATTTCAAGAAAGAAGAAAAATATTTGCTACGCAATTTACAAATTTGCCTCAGTATTGAGAGGCTCGATCACATCAATGGCAGTAAGATCTACATCCTTACAGATCTGAGACTAAGGCAGAAGAGTAGACTTAGAGCCAAAAGAAGTAGCTTCGATGATGGACCCGTCCCTAGTGACCTCCGAACCTTTTAGTTGCTCAAAGACAGGAGTCTCAGTAGTAGCTTTCTTCTTTACACCTTCTAGGTTCTTTAGTCATTTAGAGGTAGACTTTTTAATAGTATCCTCTTCAGCAACCAACCTTGCCAGATCATTAGAGGATATTTTATCCAACTTAGAGCAGTCCAAATTTGAATACTGAGCCAACAGAACCCTCTGACACTCGGACTTATAAGCCTTAAGAAATCACCACACCATTTTCTAATAATTTCTCATATCGTTGCCATAGGATTTATTTTTATTTTCCATCTCTTTCTTCAAAGTCCTGAGCTCGGCATCCTACTGGACAATTCTCTTAGTGAGTTTAGCCTATGAATGCTCTAGCTCTTAGAGTCTCTTTTGGCTCACTTAAATTGAGGACTAGACCTCCGCATGTTTCATCTAGCATAGCTCCAGTACCTTTGCTGCCTTGTTCAACTTCCCTTTGTACTCAATCTCATTGGTGCCCAATTTTTCTTCCTTCAAGCTATTTTCACTCTTAAGGAAGTAGTAGTTATCCTTCATCATCGGTAGTCCCTGAGCCAATAGGAAAAGGGGATATATCAAACTTGAATCATTCATAAGAATAAAAGAACAATAGGGTAAGATAAACCACCTCTAAGGTATGAGAGATCAAGGAGTCGCCCAGATCATTCTTGTTGATATCCGTCCAAATTTGGATTTCCTCAGGAAAGCGTAGGGAAGCAATATACTAGACCTTTACTAGTGTATTCTAGATGATCAGAGAATTCATCCTCCTAAAGATCTACATCTTCATGTTTAGGCATCTAAGGATCTAGGGACACTTGACATATAGCCTGGTCCCCTCAATTAGCTTTTCCTCATCCAAGCCATCCATTCTGGAATGCTTCTTGGAAGACTTAAGCTATTTTTGCTGGGTCAAATCAACCTAGAGGTTGATAACATCCTCCAGGCAAGGATCAATTTGAATCATAGGAGCCTCCTCCTCTTAAGTCAGATCCATAGTTTCCTGAACCTCTAATTTGCCATCTAAAAGGAGCCCATCCGCAAAAAAAAAAAATCAACCATCAATAATTAAAAAGAAAAGGAAGATTCATAATATAACTTTAGAAGATTAGAGCTTATCATTAGAATCTCTATTTCCATCTCTTAAAAGGACCCTCTAGAGATAATGCAGACAGAAAGTCTCAGCAGATGTATCCTTAGTCAACATTCACTTATAAAGCCTGAGTATTAAGTTCCTGTCCTTATTAGACATCCTGGATGGATGCTTCACTTTATGGCTATTAATAAAATATGATGGATGCTCAATTATAAGAAATATGTGCCTTTATTCTCATAAAGGTCTAGAAGTTTAATGAATATGCTATGGTTAGGGATAGTTGATAAAGAAAACATCAACTCCCCTTTCCTCTTAGTCAAACTATACATGTACTAGAGAATATCTAGGTCTGGCTCTCTACCCTCACTATGCATTAATTCTATGTACCCAATCAAGATTCAATAACTGTTGGGGACAAGTTGGCTAAGAGCTATTATAAACAATAAGGTTTAGTGCGCTTCCAAGATTTTAACAAATATGACATTGTTTGAGCTCAAGGCTCTAGAGAACACACTATTATATCACAAAGATATGGCGTGGAAATGAGGAGTTGCCACCTAGGATAATAATTGAGACAATTCAAAGGTGGTGATAACTCGATTCTTTATAAGAAAGTTAGCACCACAACCAAAAGATTCTAGATATGGAATACAAACTTCTTTTAATTTTGTGTTCATTTAGAATTATCTTATTAATTACTAAATTATTCCCTATTTACATGCAATTTCATTTAAACCATAATTTAGCATACATCTAACTCCAAGGCAACTAGTCATGAAAAAACATACAAATAATGCATTCATAAAACACAACATCCCTGTATTAGTCTAATCTACATTAATTTTAATTAAATGGGCTAAATCTACATGTTTTATTTACAAGTGAAATAAATCTAAAGGTGGGCCTACATTTTTAGTTAATTAATGAGCCTAAGTTTACTTGTTTTAATTCTAAAAAATGGGCCTAAGTCTATTGATTTTATGGACAATTGATTTGGATTGAATTGGATGGATTAACGGGCATAATTCTAATTGATTTTAAATTAAATGAAATGATCTTAAATCTATTTATTTTAAAGGAAATACTTTTAATGGGTTGAGTTAAGTCTAACAAATTTTAATTAAACTAAAGTGGGCATAAGTCAAAATTAACCTAAATAGGCCTAAATTAATTTTAAAGTTAATTAAACTTTAAAAAAATAATTTTAAAAGCCTATTATTAAATAATGAATTAAAGCCCAAGGTGGGCTTGGGCCCAAAACAAAAAAAAACAAGGAAAAGCTAAAAACATTAAAAAAAACCAAAATAATCAAATAAAATATCAAATAAGGAATTAAAATTATTTCTTCTAAAAGTAAATTTTACTAATTAATTTAATACAGAAAAGTAGATATCCACTATTCATACTATTGGGGCTATTACAATTCCTACGTACATAAAATAAATAAAAAAACTAATTAATACACAACCTAATAAACCAAATAAATAAAAAATACAAAATAATAAAAAATAAGAACCCTAAAATTTACGTGAAAATCATAACATGATTAAATTCATGGCATCACATGGACCTTCAAGGGTATTTTATCTGTTCAATCACATCTCCATGGTTCATAGATTCCTATCATCAACATTAAAGAAACAAAACAACAGAAAAAATGATTAAACAAACAAAGAATAAAGAAAAATAAATAATAAAAAATGAATAGAAATAAACAAAAGAAAAAAAAAAGGATGAGGTTTAGTATGATGCAGTATTGATTTGCTCCTCAAAGTCTGATTGATTCACCGTTTGAATAAGTTTGTAGTTTGATTTTTTTTTTCTTAGTCTTAATTGTGTTCTTTAAGAAACTTAAGAACAACGTATAAAAAAATATATATTTTTTACCTCAAAAGCTCTCTGCTCTCTATATTAATACACAAACCAATAAACAAATAAATACAAAATACAAAATAATAAAAAATAAAAACCCTAAAATTTACGTAAAAATCATAACATGATTAAATCCATAGCATCACATAGACCTTCAAGGGTATTTTATATGTTCAATCACATCTCCATAGCTCAGAGCATTCCCATCATCATCATTAAAGAAACAAAACAACATAAAAAATGATTAAAAAAACAAAGAATAAAGAAAAATAAATAATAAAAAGATGAATAGAAATAAACAAAAGAAAACAAGAAAAGAAAAGAGATAAGGTTTGGTATGATACAGTATTGATTTGCTCCTCAACGTCTGATTAATTCACCGTTTGAATAGGTTTGTAGCTTGATTTTTTTTTTCTTAGGCTTAACTGTGTTCTTTAAGAAACTTAAGAACAACGTATAAAATATATATATATATATATATATATATATATATAACCTCAAAAGCTCTCTGCTCTTTATCTCCTTTTCTACGTAATTTTTTTTCCAATAGCCTCTCCTTTTTTTTCTAAAGCAGCGTTCCTCCCTTCAGAAAATGAACTCCTAGTCCTGATAAATAACCATTTTTTTAAAAAAAAAATGATAATGTAATCCAATCCAAAACAAAACACATAAAACAAGATAATTGTATTTATCAATATTTATTTATTTATTTTTACTATTTTTTAACCAATTATTTTTCTTAAAAATAAAATAAAAATTCCACTTATCTGAATAGTACAATTCCGATCAAAATAGTATAATTCCGATCGAAATTCTATAATTTCAATCAGAAACCTGTAATTTCATAATTTCGATCGGAATTCCATAAATTCGATAAGAAATCTGTAATTCTGATCGATAATTTTTTTAACATTTAATTACAAAAAGACCCTTAAAAGAA
Source organism: Mallotus nudiflorus (assembly GCA_947683625.1). Taxonomy (NCBI): domain Eukaryota; kingdom Viridiplantae; phylum Streptophyta; class Magnoliopsida; order Malpighiales; family Euphorbiaceae; genus Mallotus; species Mallotus nudiflorus. The sequence goes on along the minus strand of CANTUR010000275.1, from coordinate 3,250,781 downwards.
TTAAAAATTTTCAATTAGGTCCCTAAAGAAACCATTAAAATTAAGTCCTTAAAAGTTGCAATTAAGCCTTGAGATTCAAAAAAATCAATATTTATAGACTTATTTGTAACAAATTTTCATCATTAGAGTCTTCTATTGCATCCACACTCGACCATCCCAAAATTAGGTGCTTACAGCTATGTTATAACTATTCAAGAAGCTATTGACAAAGGGATCTATAGGAAATTTCAAACCCTTTTTTAGTTTATCAAAATACACAACTATTTTATGTCAATCTAAGAGAGGTGTATGAGCCTTAAAAGTCCTATTTACAGTATGTAGTACATATTCCTAGGAATGCAAAAACACCTTCTATACCACACAAGCATGTCTTCATTAACTTTATACATAAAAAGATCATAACTAACTTGTTCTCGAGGAGCCATAAAATAAGGATAACAGAAAAAAAAAAGAAAAAAATGAGATCTTTACCTTGCAAAGAAGCACACCTTCAATGAGAACGTCACCAAACAAAAACAATCGATGAAGAAATTAACTAACAAAGAGAACGAGAGCTCAATGCAAATGGCAAACAAAGAAGCTTGAGGAAGCAAAAGTACGAAAGAGATGGCCTATTTAAAAGGATGAAGAAGATTCAAGAATGACCATTATTGCCCTCGTAATTATTTAAATTACTCTTTCCTAGCATCAAGGGCATTTTAGGGCATGAAAAAGCCCATAAATCGAGCAGTTATCATTATGGCAATTGAAACATCTCATCTTTTGACACACGAATAGATGTGACAATTACGCAACTCAGAATTTTAAAAAAAATCACAAAGATATGGACTTTAAAAAATCTTGCCTATTTTGCTGCCAATTGTCTCCATCTTTCATCAAACTTAGGTTGCTTTAATAGTACCAAGCATCTAAGTCTAGTAACTAAAGCAAGCACCCTCAGGTTGCTTCGATAGTATTGAGGTTCAAAAACTTAGGTCGATTTGATAATACCAAGCATCTAAGTCCAGTGACTGAAGTTAGCACCCTTAGGTCACTTGAATAGTACTAAGGTTTGAAAACTCGGGTCTCTTTGATAGTACCGAGCATCTAAGTCCAATGACTAAAGTTGGCACCCTTAAGTTGCTTTGATAGTACTAATGTTCAAAAACTCAAGTTTCTTCGATAATATCGAGCATCTAAGTTTAGTGACTAAAGTTGGCACCCTCAGGTCACTTCAATAGTACTAAGATTCGAAAACTCAGGTCGCTTTTATAGTACCAAGCATCAAAACTCTAGTGATGGCTGGTCCAGTAAGGTCATTTTTATAATACTGATGGGTTAATCCCTCAGGTCATTTCATAACACTGAGCATATTTTATTGAACAAATGCATATGTAAGTCTAGATGGCACCTTTATATTCTTATATTCATGCACAAAAATCTTAAAAACTCAGTACCGAGCATCATCATCTTCTATAACTGAGGAGCCACCTCAGCTCACACTTCAACACCAGGAGCAATCATAAGCAATCTCCCTCTTAACAATGGAATTCCTATTCCAAGTAACTTAACATCATTCACAATCAGTTTACATGCATCACATATAAATATCCGAACAAGACTTTCGGGGGGGACTCTTGATATCCTATATACATATTCCTATTATACTAAGGGTTTATTTTCCTAGATAGGGATTACTTGCATAAGAAGAATGTCCAATCCAGATAGAAAGAGAGTCCTTAACTCAGAAGACATCCGGATAGGAAGACATTCCTCAAAGGGAACACATCCTAGACAGATGAGGAATCCTATTCCTCTCAGATTTAAGGATCATTATCTCTATATATAGTCCTCATATCCCTCATTCTTATTCATTTGATACTTAGCTCTTTGCTCTCTTTATCTCTCTAAACTCTCTTTACATTATCTAACTTAGGCATTAGAGGGTTTGTGGGGATCCTCCCCACCTTTCACCTTGCCCTTGTTGATTGCTTGTAGAACTCAAACTCAGAAGTTTTGGAAACAAGTTATTAGTTTAGAAGAAGAAGAAGAATTACCACATAAGTAATTATTACAAGGCTTGTAGTCCATATGGAGATGACTGAGAGGACATTAAGCAAAAATTACTGCCACATCTACTGCTATTGTTACATTTAACAGATAGGACTAATGGTTAAATTTTTAAAAACTTAGAGAATTTCAATATTACAAATTGAACATTCATGACTTAATTATAAAAAGTGTATTACTTTTAAGACTTATATATATATAGGTAATGACTAAAAGGCTTGTCAGTTCACATGGAGATTACTGAAAGAACTCATAAGTGAATATTACTGCCACATTGCTCTTGTTGTTATATTTAATAGATAAGACTAATGGTTAAATTTTTAAAAACTTATAGAATTTAAATGTTACAAATTGAACATTCATAACCTAATATTATATATATATATATATATATATATATATATATATATATATATATTCTTATATTTCTAACCCTAATTCATTTTCTCTCATTCTCTTTTTTCATAACCGCCCCACTCCTCTTCCTTCTCTCAACTTCTCTCCCCATTCCTTCATTCTAACCCTATATATATATATATATTTATTTATTTATTCTAGAAGCTTCTACTTACTTTTCCCCCCAAATTCCTTCATTCTAACCCTAAATTTGACCTTCTCAACCCAATTTTGAACCCAAACATTGAAACTCTTACATCCTTTGATTGTTGAAAAACAATCTCAAACTACACTGGTTTCAATCTTCTACTCCTTATTTTTCGATTGTTACTGACTTTTGTTTATTATTTTTATGTTAAAAACATGAAGGAGTGACAAAATTTATAGACATTTGAGTTTTATGGTAATTGAATATATATATATATATATATATTCAAAAGTTCGGGCAGTTTGGGGAATGAATTGTCTCCCCCTAACCATAAACCAAAAACTGATAATCCCCTCACCTCAAGGCCAAACCATCTTGTCTTCACTGAACAAATTGAGTTATTTTATTTATATGTATAGACTTGAATAATATATATTTAAGAATAGATAAAAACTTATATATTTATAAATAATTTTATTGATTATTTAGTTCATTTTAAAAATTTATGATTGAAAATATAAAGTTTATGATATTTATAAATATAATGTAGTCTTCAAATATTATTAATTTTGTTTTTTTATTTGTAGTTATAATTTAAAAAGTATTACTAAATTAAAATTATTAGATTATAAATAGTATAATATAAGCTATACTAGTTCTACATAAGTAAATAATAAAATAGATAAAAAAATTGGAACTATTAATTGTTACTGAGAATAAAATATTTATGAATAAAAATTATAAAATAATAATTCTCATTATTTTTAAGTTATTAACGTAATTAAGAGAAATAAAAATTTTAAAAATATTTTTATTCATAATAATTAATTTAAGTTATAAATTGTGAATATAACTTTTTATTATTCACTTATTTTAATTAAAATTTAAGAATATTTTATTTATACTATAGTTTTGAATAATGTGAATTTAATATTAAAATAAAGTTTACAATTTGCATAGTCAATCTGTGTTGGTTATTAATTATTAATTTTAAATTTTTATAATTTACAATGTAGAATTCATAATAATTTATAAATTTATTGTTTTGTAATACAATTTTTTTATGATTCTATAAATATTAAAATATTTTAATTTTTGTTTAAGTTATTTTAATTTTTATTTTAAAATAAATTATTTATTTATAAAAAGTTGTAAATAATATTTTATTGTTTTAATAAATTATATAGTTAATTGAACTAGAAAGTATATGTTTAAATAATATGTTTGTGCATAATAATTAATTTGATTCTTTTTGAACTTTAAATATAAATTAAAAGACTAAAATGAAATTTCTAAGAAGCAATTGAGCAAAATTTCAGGAGTGCATGGTTTTACTACAAGTAAAGAGGTTTTTAAAAGATACAAATTTTACAATTCTAAATATTTATAAGGTCATAGTCCTTGAGTATATGGAACCGATGAGATTTTCACTATAACTAGAAGTATGTATTTGGCCATTTATTGTATTTTATTTTATTTTAATTTCTGAAAGTATTCAATATATAGTTTTGCTCCAGGCAAATACTAAGAATCTTCCTCTTTTGAGGGAACATGTGCTTTTGGCTTTATAATTGAGAATCCTATACTAGTGTTTACAATTTACCGCTTCTTCAGGGTTTGAAGACTTGAATATGGTACAAGCAATTAAAAGTTCACTATACTTATGGACATTCAAAGAAATAGCATCCCAAAAATGTTTTAAATACAATGCACTCTTAGAATACTATCAACCAGATTGTACAAGTTTAAGTTTATGGAATGTGTTCACACTTGCTCATTTGCTGCAAAAGAGAATTTGCTTTCCTTTGAGCTCTATTGGTTCCACTTCTTGCGGTCTCTACCAAAGCTTCATACACGCCATATTGGAGAGCAGCCAAAATGAAAGATGAATTATTTAGCCCCAACTCAAGAAGAACCGATGTAGCACATTCCTTGTTCTTAGGAGTTCCATTTTTTATGATTTCAACAAGAGTTCTTATGAAAGAAAGCCTTCCGATTTCACTTCTTCCTTCAGGAATTGATGCCAGGAGTAATAAGATCGAGAGAGCTTCATCAATCATGGCAACGTTTTTATCCTCGAGCAAATGAAGCAATGGCGGTATAATACCTGCCTTAATGGCCCTGACCTTGTTAGTTTGGTTCAAAGATAAGTTGAAGAGTGCAGTTGCAGCATCCTTTTTACCTCTGACTGTCCCATTCTGTAAAAGTTTCACCAAGGGAGGGATTCCATTCAGAATCCCCACCAGTGCTTTGTTCTCATCAAGCATTGATAAGCTAAACAAAGCTGCAGCAGAATTTTCTCTAGCCTCTTCTGTTCCATTTTGCAAGATTTCTATTATACGAGAAATAGCTCCTTCTCTGGCTATAAGTCTTTTATTCGTTTCATCAATTGACAAGTTCAAAAGAGCTGTCACAGTTTGTTCTTGGACCACAGAATCATGATAGGACAGGAGCTGAACCAAGTGGGGGATTGCTCCATTGTTTGCAATCAAAATTCTGTTGTCTGGATTCTCTTTAGAGAGCATGCGGATCTTCACAATGGCCTCTCGCCGTAAATCAAGCTCAGATGAAGACAGATTTTGTATCAAGGCACAGATTTCCTCTACAAGTTCAGCAGGAGAGTCATCATGACCAACACAAGCATCCTTCTTTGGTAGTTGAAAATCATTTGTCTCACACCACTGTAATATTAGGTTCTTGAGTGCAAAATTTGGAGCTAATGACAAGTGATCTAAAGTTTGTCCCGTCTTAGGGCAGGTCCGATGATTAGAATTCAACCACTTTTTTATGCTTTCTCTTTCATAAGTCTACAAGAAATGGAAAAACTGTTTCAGTTTCCATAGCATGTGCAACAAAAGATTAATTTTCATCTAGGACCTTAGTCTGAAATTAAGATGACTTTATGTGACATCAAATCATAAGAATTCAACAGTGACAATCTTTTATGCTACAAGTATCATTGTTCTACGTTTATCCAAAATTATAAGAATTAACAAAAAACCATATACTTCTGCAGCAAAAACAATTCCCAAACGCGAGGACTAACCTTATGCACAGAGTTAAAATCTTCTTCTACTTTTGCAACAAAATAATGATAATTGTGGTTCTTAATTCAACATCTTGAGAAGTAGACTGCAAGTTTTATAAGACTGCCTACATGCTAAAAACTCAAATTATCAAGCAGCTGATCTACTTGTTTGTCTATTGTTAATTTTGAGATGTTTCCAAAGTAAAGCAAGTTGAAAATTGCTTATTATGCTTGGTCTGGTTCAAAATGTTGCTCAAATATTAGGAACATTATTTGACAAGTCAAAACCAGTTACTGTGGTCCAACAGTTATAAAGAGCTGTTCAAAGTGATTACCTGTCCTGTTGCCACAATAACAGGATCCACCATGATCTCCAAAGTAATGGGACAGAGAAATTCATGAGGAATCAGCAGTGATTGACGTCTCTGAAGACTTTTTGAAGACGTAGGACCATCAAGCTCAATGTTTTCATGGACTCCTGCAATCTGTTTGAGTTTTCCTAGAAGATCTGTGACTTGCTGGATGCTTTCAGCATTCCTTGCATCTCTCCCCTTGATCAATTTTTTAACAGCTACTGTTTCAGCTTTTAGGTCCGCAATGGTATATAGTTCTAACTTGTTGGCCAATCTTTCAAGTACTGCATTATCTACATCTCGCTCATCCCTTTTGGAGAAGACGACCATTATATCCATTGCTAGCTCTATATCCTGCGTGTCCATTCGCCTCTTTGCTCTTCCAAGCTGGGTATACATTAGCTCAACCTGAAATGAATCAACATTAAAATTAAGCATGTAAGACTGAAATTTCCAGAAAATCTGGAACGAAAGAATAAAGACAAAGTTACTGTTTTACAGATACATCCAACCACTAATATGAAGTGCATTCATCAAATGTTCTTGAAAAAATTCCTTTCTGCAATATTGACAAAGTCCCCTCGCTGATATTAACAGCCCCAAATCGCATTCTTACGGCTACTGATATTGGATAAGACAATGAAATAGTTGACAAGATATAAGTTCCCTATCATTATCAACATACACTTCAGTGAGAAAAATTGTCAAGGCCCTTAAGATGTTAAAGACTGTCATTACCCATCAGAAGAAATTATTAGTGGTAAGCCTTCTTGCAGGCTCCAACGACAATATTTGGTCTATAAAAATATTATTTTGTAAAAAAAAATACTCAAGAAATAATGCTTTATCTGCAGTTGTTGATATTAAATCATTGCATTGAGAACTCCAAGGGCAGAGAGTGGGTAATCAAAAAGTATCTCAAATCCCCAACTCACATTTACATCATGAAAGTGAATAAATATCCATATATAATCAACACTGTGAAAAAAAATAATTAAATTTTACTTTTTTTTTTTAGCAGTAGATCTAACCAAATGGGTAGCAACTAAAGTGACAAATTAAGAGAGTAACAAGAAAATGAAAGAAAAAGAAATAAATAGAATGGAAGCAAAAAGAGACTTACTTGTTCTTTGACTTCAATGGAGATCCCAAACTCGTCATAAGGTATATCATCCAACGCCTGATTTAATTTGTCATATACATCATGAAACCTACAAGTCACTGCCTCACTCTCCAATGCCTGATTTAGTTAAACACAAATCACACTCGCTCAAACAAGAATTCAACAGATAGAGAATCTTTTCAAAAACTATATGATAAAAGACTTACAAAAAAAAAAAAAAAAAAAAAGGAAGATTGGACAGTGTAGTACTAACCAGATAAATCTTGCTTCCAAAGCTACATTTCTTGAGCAACTTCTTGGCAGCAAAAAGTGCTTTCCTTAAATTAGCCAAAGAATTCAAAGAATCAACAGAAACCAACTTGTCAGACTCTTTTATCTCTTCCAAAAGTGGCACTAAAAGCTTCAATCTCCTCACCAAGTTTAAGCACTCTTTCTTCTGTGCTCTTCTGTACCCAGGATAGGATCCAGTGGCCACAATGCAATCCATCATATCCCTAACTATATCATTTTTGTCTTCTCCTCCGTTGGATGAACTAGAAACATGACCACCAACCTTGTTTCCTCTCTCCATCATCATCATCGTCAGCAGCTTCCGCCTGTCCATTTCTTACTCACAACCGAGCTTAGAACGTCTTTAAGTTGTCAATATATGGTTAATCCAGGTAATGCAGTTACTATATATCAGATTTATCTAATTATTTGAGAAATAAATAGAACAATAATTATTGCAATCCAAACAGTATCGAATAAAATCCCAATCGTAAAACACGAACAGAATCGCACCACCAGCAACGTAGCACATGAACAGAATCACGAATATGGCTTCTCAAAAAAAAAAAAAACAAAAACAAAAACAAAGAGGTAATAAGAAGCAAGTAATAGCCACCCACTCGAACGAATATTCAAGAAATAAATAGGAGTAACAATTTCGCTGGTGTTGGGTAAAATGAGAGTTTGCAAGTTAGCAAGTACCGGTGAACTGGTAACTTTTTTTTTTTTCTTTTTTTTAAGTATTTTATAATTTAATTTTTTTCTTCACCGATTTAAAATAATAGAATTGTGTACCTTATATATAGTTTATAAATATTAAAATAATATAACATTTAATTTTTTAAAAAAAAAATGAATGCTTGCAAAGGGAAAACTTGCTAACGGCCAAATGGTTAAAAGAGATTTTTTTTTTTTTTAACATTGGTTAAAAGAATTTGCTTCACTCTTAACACGGCAACTAATTTTATAGTTAATATGAGATTAATTAAAATTTTTCAAAATGTGTCAAAATTGTACAAAAATATATTTTTAAATGTTATTTAAGGAAGAATTTGTCAAATATTAATTTTAGCAAAAACAAAATAAATAATAAAGCAAGTGTTAATTATTGAATAAAAAAAAAGTCTACAACAAAGTGATGAATTCATCCTGATTTAAAAAATGATAAATAGATCATAAAAAAATTATAATTATAGATGAGGTAAAATTTTAAAAAATACATTAAAAATATAAAAGTTGTAAATCCAACTACATTTAAAAATTCAAAAATAAGCTGGTGGTGCATACGTTAAAATGACTCCTAATGTCCCACCTACGGATACGAGACAAATTCAAAAATAAAATCTTAATTCAAATTCGATTCTTCCTATTTTCTTTTTTTTTTTTTTTTTTTTTTTTACCGATCTAAAAAATTCAAGTAATTTAATTCTCCAAAGAAAGAGTAAAAGGGTAGGGTTTTTTTTTTTTTTATCAATCTAAAAAATTAAAGTAATTTAATTTTCCAAGTAGAGAGTAAAAGTGACTTTTTTTTGTCAATCTAAAAAATTCAAGGCATTCAATTCTTCGCCATAAGGGATAGAGTAAAAACAATGGGAATTTAGATCATACCACTTTCTATCTATATATCTCAATAATCATTTATTCGTATCTCAAACTATATAATCTCATATTAATCAATATATCGTAACTTAATAATTAACGTACTATTGCACATACAGTTCTAGTGTGGCCCACTAGATAGCATATTTTATTGCTATCTTTCAAAATATCATATCAAAATAAATAATAAAATTGTATTAAAATATGAGCAGCATCCAAATTACACAATTGATATTCACTTTTATATATATATAAATATATATATAATAACAATAACAAAAATAATTAACATTTAGTGTATTATAGTATAATAAAATTCGTATTTATTCAAAATATGGATGTTAATAATATTTTTTTTATATGTCATGTATATATATAATAATAACACACAAGTTGGATACACTCATCGATACTGACTCGATTGGCTCCGACCTAAAGGCCCTGATGTCGATGCGACTATAAGAAAATAATAAAAATAATTAGAATTAAAAATTCTAACCTTAAACATTCTAGATTTTTAAGAAAAAACTCGATATAAGACACGACTCTAATAAAACTTAAACTCAACACAAATTTGATGTCACGTTTTATGAGAAATCTACTAAAAATTCAGCAAAATCTCCTCTGTAAAACAAATATCTCTCTACTAAAAGTAGAGTCATGTTTGCACAAAACTATACTTCAATACTACCCACAACTCCACATCTTGGGTTGGACTCCCAAACTACACATTATACTCAAACAAGAACCAATACAATATCACATATAAAAATAATAAATTTTTTTCTCAAAATCCCGATATATCATAAAAATTTAGTTTACTACCAAATTTAATTTATTTATATAATAAAAATATAAAAGAATTTATTTTCAAATCAATAATAAAAATTCTTGTTTATAAATAAAATATCACTCATAGAAATCAAATTTTCATTTTGACAACCAAATTAACATTAATTATAAATAACTATTAAAATCACTCAATTATATCATAAAAATAATAAAAGACTCATTTAAGCTTGAAATTAATAAATAAATTTATTATTCATTTATTTTCCCCAAAATTACTACTAATTAACTAATAATTATAAATTAATTATCAAAATATTTTTCACACTTTAAAATAATCTAAAACAGAATAAATAACAATAATTTAATTAAAATTAAATAACTTACTAATTTCTAATAATTTTTCCAAAAATACATATTCAAACATAACCTTTAAAAAAATTTCTAGAAAAAAATTCACAAAACTTCCTTCACAAAGTTTACTCTAAATAATTAATAGAATTTATTAAAAATATAAAAATTTCCCGAGCTCTAAAAAATAACATTAACAGTAATCAAATGTCTGAAAAATTCAAAAAAGTAAATAAAAATCACATTTAGCAAGATCTCAACCTCAATTACATTTCATATAACTACAACATAGTTCAATTTAAATGAATTCAAACTCAATTTCATAAATTAAATACAAAACCTTAAAATCAAATTACCTAAATTGAAATTGTTCCCGATGTTACCCAGTCAAATTGACTTAGGGGAAATGAAGCTCAGGATTAGAGGATTCAAATAACACCGACGGCATATCCAGGGGTGGCTAGAGGTGACGTTGGAGAGCTACTTCCTAATCCAGTAAGAAAAGAAAATCAGGAAGAGAAAAAGGAAGGAGGAGGAGCTGGAGGCGACATGGGGAGTAGTCCAACAATGGCTGGTGGTGGTGGCTAGTGCATTGGGTAGCAAAAGCAAAGAAAGAAAGAAAGAAAGAAGAAGAAGAAAATAAAAAAAAATCATGTTTTTTTTCCTTTTTTTTACATATATAATAAGCATATATTATTATTATTATTATTATTATTATTATTATTATTATTATTATTATTATTATTATTATTATTATTATTATTATTATTATTGCAAAAATAAAACTCTTCCTAAATATTTATATACATAAATATACATATATATAAAATATTCTCTTAATAATCAATAAATTTACTAAAATACTCATTTAACAATAATTTCATAAAAATAATATTTAACACTTTAAAATTCATATTTAATTTAATAATTAAAAATACGAGTCATAACATTGGTTTTTATGACTTACTGCGATATTTGGAAACGAAAAAATTCCCTGAGGATGTTGATAAGAAAGAAAGGATGTTGCTGTGAATGTTGTCTTGACAATTCATTAGCTATAATGGGATGTTGTACAAAAGGATGTCTATTGGCATCCACTTGAGATGTGTTAATAAAGAGGAAGCTCAAAAACTTATAGAAGCAGCCTATGAAGGAGTAGGTGGGCCACATATGAATAGGAAAGTTCTTGCGAAGAAAATAGCTCGTCAAGATTATTTTTAGTTGCATATGGAAATAGATTGTGTCAAGTTTGTAAAGAAATACCACAACTGTTAAGCTTATGGAGATGTGAGTCACTTACCTTCAATAGAGCTTCAGAGAATGACTTCTCCTTAGCCCTTTGTTGTTTAAGGAATTGATATTATAGGACATATAAGATCAAGGGCATCAAACAACCATTGCTACATCATTGTGGCGATCGATTATTTCTCTAAGTGGGTTGAAGCTTAATCTTATGTCATTGTCAACTCTAAGCAGATGGCAAGATTTATTGAGAAAAACATAGTCTGCAGATACGGGTTACCTCATTATATCCTCACTGATAATGATGTTCAATTTCAGGTGGAGATAGCTACGTTGTTGAAAGAATATAAGATTGAGCATCACATGTCATTTTTGTATAAGCCACAAACGAATAGGGCAGTGGAAGCTGCAAATAAGAATGTAAAGAAGATCTTATCGAAGATAATGGAGAATTATTAAGATTAGGCAAATTACTTACAGTTTGCATGTGGGGATATAAAACTACTACTAGAACATCAACTGGTGTCACTCCATATTCTTTAGTGTATGGGTGCGAAGTCATATTGTTGATAAAGGTTGAGATTATATCATTAAGGGTTCTCTTGGAATCTAAAATCCTAGAGTACTAGTAGGTGGAGAGTCAATTAGCGCAACTGACATTACTGGACGAAAAAAGAATGAAGACTATGTACCACTCTCAGTTGTATCAGAAGAGAGTAGCTCAGGCTTATAATAAGAAAATCAAGCTAGGGAAGATCAAAGAAGGTGATTTAGTGTTGAAGCTTACAAAGCCAGTCATAACCAACCCGCGGGGAAAATTTAAACTGAATTGGGAGGGTCCTTATGTGGTAAAGAAACTATTTTTCAAGGGTGTTGCTATCCTATTTGATATAAAAGGAAATGAGTTTAAAGAGCCCATCAACTTGGATAAGCTTAAGAATTACTTTCTATAAAAGTTTCACTAGGGAGAAAACCTCAAAAAAAAAGGCTATCTAGGCAAAAATTAGAGAAAAAAAGAAAAAAATTTAAAAGTCCTACTGGATTGAAAATCTTGAAAAAGGCGGTTTAAGTAAAAGTTGAGGACATTTAAAAAAAGAGAGAGATAAAAATAGTTGATTAGAAAACTTATAAAGGCAAGCCAATTAATGATATGAGATATGTCAAAAGCAAAATGTATACACATATTGTGCTTGAGTTAAATGAAATAGCTTGCTTTGATTATCATTAAACATCGCATTAAATGTTTAATATAAACTGTTTAACCACTGAAGGAAATACTATCTAACAAAGAGGGAAATAATGACTTGATTCATAAACTAATTTTATTTCCTTTTCTTTTGTTTAACATCTTGAGCATTTGACATTTGCAATTCTCTTATCCTTTTATTTCTAGTAAACTCATCTTTTTTGTCTATTACAATTACATCCACACCTTCTAATGATCATCGATGGTCAAATCTCTATTGTAGTTTATGCTCCTCTAAATAATTCTACGAGGTTAGGTAGCCACTAAGTTATCTAGGAAGTTTCAAAAGGGGTCATAGTTTGAACTCATGCACTAACTCCACAATCAGTTGCTTCTATCCATGTTGATGGTAGAGACGAGTAGGCTTGTAGAAAGTAGCAAAATGGAGGCTAGCAATTGGAACTCAATAATGTTAAGCATTGGGGAATATTGATAGCCAACCTCGAACATCTTCTGGTATAGGATGTAGCTTCCTAGTTCAGTAGTGCTTGGCTCTATAGTGCACCATATCTCGGGTGGGTTCAAGTAATCTCAATTTCTCATGAAACCACATCTACAAAAGTGTTAAGGGAATAATGAACCAAGGGAAAGGAACTTACCTCCATCAGAAGTGGGCTTCTAGAGAATCACCTAGTTTTCATAAAGTTATCTAGTTTAGTAATGGTTTTCTGCTAAGATGAGAGGGAAAGGGTTGAGTCCTACTTCCACTTAATCCAAGATTTGGAGGATTTTTGAATCATAATTTCTAAAAAAAGGAAACAAATAGGAATTAAGTATACAAATAGAGGGCCATCATCCGAGGCTAATAGGCTTCTCTCCTGTCTATGCCTATGATACCTTTAAGGAAGAGTTCTAATGTGATCTCTGAGTCAAGAATGTAGTGAGATGAAGACTGGGGTGGAAGATTGAATGTTCGAGCCATCTGATATTGGATGGAGTATAAATCTAGAATTCTGAGGTTAGAGACTGTAAGTTGGCAAGTACAATCCATTTGAGAACCTAGACTAAATGTAAATTCCTCTGATAAGGGGGCATATTTCTGCCATGTTAAACTAGAAGACATGTTTTTAAGGATCCCAGAATTGAACTGCAACATAAAGAAAGGGGAAGTTGATCCTTCTAGCATGCAGTGATTTAAAGACTGATAACTGAAATAGCTCTAATTTGGCCCATGATCCATTGTCTAACCTTTTTGAGATCGATTGTAATAGTTTGAGGCTTCTTTCAATCATGATTCAAGCTTTTAATGATGTTTAAGAGTAGGAAATGAAGCTTTTAAGATATTTAAAGATAGAGCTAAAAATGAATAATTAGGGACTTAAAGAAAAAGAACCAACCTAATATTGAGATGATCACCTTATTAAAGAGGCGATTGCATAAATACGAAGAGGTGATCACCTCTTAAGCAGATAATGAAAAGGCGATGCCTCAAGGATAAGGTGATTGCCTCTCCAACAGTAAAAAGTGTAAGAAGTTTTTTCAGCATAATTATACAATTTTAGCCTTAAAATCATAACCCAATAGCTTAAAGAGAGATTCATGCAATCATTGATGCTAAATCGTATGCGAAGATTAAGGCTGATTGAAATGAAGGTTAAAATTTTGCAAATATCTAATCAAAACAAAATATGAAAACATTGTAATATTAAAATTAAACAAGTAAAGCTATCAGTATCTAAGAAATAACCAATAGGCCCTAATCTATTAGACATCCGACTTGGTGCCCTCAGGGTCATCCCCTCCTCCTGCACCACCATTACCCCCATCCTCGTCGTCATCATCCTTATCCTCATCAATTTAAAGCACCTTGATCTAACACTCAAGAGTGGCAATCCTTGCTTGGCTAGCCTCATCACGATTCTATTTGAGTATACTAAAGGTTAGTGAATCATAGAAGCATGCATATATATATGCATAGGAAGAATAATTACCCTCAATTACTAGGTGACATCTAGCATGTAATCCCTTTAAGCCTCAATCATCTTATACATGTATAAACCTTGCTCTAAGGGAAGCTATATTATTAAGAGAATGTTAGAACTGACAAACATGTCAAGAATGGTTTAGGAAACAAGTTAAAGATAAAATCACATAGATGGTGCCCCCAAGAGTACATACAGGTGTGATATCCTCATCCAGTGCTAATAACTGACGAGATAACTATCCTAAAGGAACCTAATAATGAACTAAAGGGTTAAGAGTATAAGTGAAGCTACTAGCAACTAACACCTAGCTAGGGTAGCAAGGGGCCTCATCTCTGCAGTCGTAGCCGAAGAGCCCTCTCTCTTAGATTAATACGATGTCTCTGAGGATCCCTCTCTCTTGCCTGAGGCCTAGCTTAAGGTGTAGGTCATGTAGCCATAGCCTGAAAATGAGAAATCGTGTCAGAATATGATAATCTTAAATGCAAGTTGAGCATTAGACGCTTACTTGAGAGGTAGAAACAATAGATAGAGGAACTATCAACATGAGGTGAGTCTGGATAAACTTCAAGTAGCGATTATTGATCCATATAGTGTGATCCACAACCGGCTCTCTAGCCAGTCTGATCAAGCTTGGCACCCTCCAATTTATGCATCTAAAGCATACTCCTAAGAGGGGACTTGAGGAAATGCCTTACCCTGGCTCCTCGATTCCAATTAAGGACCTACTCACTAAGATACCAGACTCGATAACCCAGCCCAAGAAAAAGGACTCTCCTCTAAGCTAGTGGTTTGAAATAGGTCATTTCAGCATTATATCCATTCTCAAGCCCCCACAAGTCATTTCCAATTTGCAAAGGAGCTCTAATAGGTAAGTGTGTTAAGTTCATAAAATTACTAATATGACTATAAATGTTACAGGTACCACATATTGTGTCAGAGAGTTCAAGTACTGTTATGGATGTGCAATTGAGCTAGATGCCTTTTCAAGACATAATTAGTGCCCCACCTTCCTATAATAGGAAAGTTATTTCCTATATGCATTACCCCAACGAGCAACTTAAACTCCAGTGCCCAAACCTACTAAAGAAATATTGTAATAGATGTTGGTGAATGGTTATCGAAACAAATCAGAAGGAAAAATAAGAATATAGCTTACCAATATAACATACCAAAAACTGTAAAATCACTTAGCTCTGTGCACCATCTCATCTATACTCTTGTATAGATAAGTCTGAGCATAGCTACCCCAATCATAGGTAGACACATGATCTAGGTCCTATAGGGGCAGCAGGAATATCAAATCCATCGAGCTAGCATTATTTGCAAAGAAAGTGGTGTTAAAAAGGTAAACCAAGAATGCTCGTACCACTTGGTAAATCTCATGAGTGGTAATCATCGTTGTGGCCCTATCTCGAGTATAGAAGCTCTAGATCAAAGCAAGATTAATAGTATACATCTCCTTTATATTCGGGATCATATTAAGTAGACGCTCAATATAGATGGCCTTGTCTAGGGTCAATTGATGTAAGCTTGCATTGAGGGGAATAGAATCTTCGGTACATACAATCCTAGTAAAGGCAGCGAATAAGACAGGATCTAGAGTGACCTCCTCGAAAGGGAGATGGAAGATATGAGTCATGTCAAACCACCTCTCCATCAATCCATAGAGTAGCTAATAATCTATCTATCCCTGTTCATCAAGGAGCAAAAGTATAAAGTCTTCAAACCCAGTGTCCTGGATCCAGTCCTTTTGATCCTCTGTCAGATCGTTATAAAAGACTCGAGCCCCATAGAAGTTTCTAGCACATTTGAATGTTTGCACATCACGTTGTGAAAGATATAAGGGAAGTTGAATCAATACAATATAATTTTTATTGATTTTTAAAAGTAAAAGGGAACAACGAAAAGGAAAAAAAATAGTTCGCCTTGTTATAGAGGTGCAATGCCTTAATAATGAAGCAAACGCCTCATTAAAGCAACGATCGCCTCATTAAAGTAGTGATCACCTCATTAAAGTGGAAATCACCTCTAAAGGTAAAGGTGATGTCTCAAGTTTAACGTAAAGACGAATGCTTTTGGGCAAAGAAGCGGGAGGTGATCACCTCAATGTAGAGGTGATCGCTTTTACATGACGAAGAATAGCGAACAGTTTTTATCTTTTTGGAAAAATTCATAAAATTTGTATTTAATCAATCCTATTTCTATTCTTAGATGGAAAATAGATGTGAATGCACTCTAACTTAGTATGATTTATAGAAAAATAATAAAAGATTTAGTTACCAACCTCTTAAGATGTTAATGAACAGATATGACTTCTTAAATTTACCAGAAGAGGAATTGGGTTTCCCTTTGATAATTTGAGGCTACGTGGGGCATTTATAGAAGGAAAAATGCAATCCCACTTGTGCATAGGTGGCATCCTCTCGTCATCAATTTTTGAAAGAATGTAAACATGGGAAAGAAAAAAGAAAAAGAAGAAAAGAAAAAGAAAGAAAGAAAAAGGAAAATGGCATTTTTATTAAAAAAAAAAGAGTTAATTTTTTGAAAAGGGGAATTCAAAAAATAAGAAAGAGAAAAAGTATTGTAGGTGATAAAAGTGAGAAAAATGATGAATGAGGGGAGAGGGTTTCCCAGGACATGTATTGAAAATTGATGTTGTCGGGTTGTATCCCCGAAGTTCATGTGTCAAAAAAAGGACTGCCTCTCGAGCCAAGAAAGCTCAAGGATGATAGCGTGAGTTTCCTGTTTCAAATAAGAGATTACCTTTTGGACTAGGAAAACCTAAGGATGACGGTGCGAGTTTCCCATTTCAAATAAAGAACTGCCTCTCAAGGCAGGAAAACCCTAGGATGACAGTGTGAGTTTCTTATTTGAGATTAGTAGTATATTGGATCAAGAAAGCCCGAGAATCACATTTTAGATGAGTGGCTAATTGGGCCAGGAAAACCTAAGGAACACGGCCACATTTCAAGTCAAAGATTTCACCTCTCGAGTGAACCTCAAAGGTCAGGTACATCCTTTACTTTTGTTATGCATGTGATTTTTTTAAAAAAACTATCTTTACGTGTGTTTGGTTTTTTGAAACAATCAGGAGGCAAATTGTAGACACCTAATTTGATTAGTCCATAATAAGGGGTGAACTATGGATGCTCGATTTGATCGGCCCACCATAGAGCCCGATGATGAGAAATGTAAGGCTTGAATGCAAGAAAGAAGCTCAAATCTTCTTGAAAATAGACCTAAAAGCTTAAAACCCAAAAGCTTAACCCAAATCTATTCACAAGAAAGCCTAACCCACCTTGGCCCATTTGGTTTAATACAAGGCCAAGCCAAAGAGGAGACATCTCTTTGCCATGAAGCAATCGCCTTTATAGTAGATATAGATGAGGCGATCACTTAATCGGAGAGGCATCGATTCCGCAACAACCATTTACCTCTGCATTAAATGCAGAGGTGACCATGGTAGCCAACTTGATGGGCCTATCTTCCACTGAATTCAGTCTATTTTGAAGAAAGAGATTTTTAGGAAAAGCGGAGAGCCAAAAAGGGCAATAATGAGTGAAAAGGGTAAGGGTATGTGCTAAGCATGAGATTAAAAAAGAAAAAAAAAGAGGAGAGAGAGAGAAGGGGGTTAGCCATTATAAAAAAAAAAGAACTAAAAAAAAGGAGACAGCTTTGAAGGAGGAAAAAAACATTATTGGGTGAGAAGAGCGAATCAAGCTTAGAAAAAAAAAAACCATTTTTTGGAAGGAAAAAGGTGAAAATCTTGCATTCGAGTGGAAACTAAAATCAAAGTCAATCTTTGAGGCCCACTCATTTTGGAAAGCAAACTTCTATTCCAGTAATAATCTCCATTTCTTCTTAATATCACTTAACATTAAAGTTATAGACTTTATAACATCTTATTTACTTATTTTATATCCATTGTTTTATTTTATGACATGCCCTTAATATGATCTATTAAAGTGTTAAATACAATTTTAAGTTGGAATATTTTCATATATATATATATATATATATATATATATATATATATATATATATATATATATTGCTTGCTTAAAATAGAAGTTTATTACCTTTAAGAGACATATGTGCCTAATGATAAGAAGAGGCATCGCCTCACCTCGTTGAGGCAATTGATTCAACCATGAGGCGATCGCTTTTGAGCGTCATTTGCTTATTGATCAGGCAATGCCTCTTTAAAGAGGTGTTGCTTGACTGCCATAAGGTGATCGTCTTATCCATAAGATGATTACCACTCTGATAAGGTCCTATGCAACCTTGTCTTGATTTTCTTTGTAAACCGTGCATGATTCCCATGAATGCCCATGCTTTAATATTTCTAAGTCTATTTTGCATGAAATGTTGTTCAATTAAAGTCTAGATATTTGTTTTTTTATTTGTATTAAACCGATTCATGAGTAGACTCTGCATATTCTTTTGTAAGATCTTTTATATACCTTGGGAACTGACATTTTATTTATTACGGGGATTTATTGGTGATTTCTAATCACAAAATATTTATCTGATTAATTAGTTCTTGAGAGGTTTTATCTGTCTAATTCAAGTAGTTTACTTTCGGATTATTTATGGTTTATTTTCCATTTATTTTACCTTTTTACAAAGTATTGCAATCACTAATTCTTTCCCCATTCATTTGGAATGTATGATTATAAATTATTACTTATTTTATTTACATTGAATGTTGGGACTTAAAGCATAAAATGGGATTAATGTGCAAATTTGAACTTCAATGTAAAACTTGACCAATTGTTTGAAGACAATTATAATTTGTATGTTAACAAATAAATAATTGAATAATTAAAGATGATAAATTACGAAACATAAATAGAGGCCAACCATAAGGTTGGGTGGACATTCTAAAAGCCTATACCTAGTTTCTGAACTCGTTATCTGATAATAGCTTCTGAGAATCTTTGTGGAATCTAATTGCCATATAGTATGTCTCGGATCTCATCCGGATGGGGACTCCATCTCCAATTATACTTTAAGACCTACTTCATATTTCCTAATAAGTTTTGAACTTACATAATACTATAGTCGTCAAACACTTTAGCGTATGCTAAATTCTGCTTTTATATATATATATATATATATATATATGCATGATTTACTATATAGAACTCAACTTTTTTAAAAATACTCTAATTTTAAGATTAATTCAATAAGATGTTTTACATTATTGCTTTATTTTTTATAAAATAAAATAATTTTTTAATAACTATCATTAAATAATAAAATACATTTTTATTCTATTGTAATAAATATAAAGTTAAACAAAAGTAATAACAAAATAAAGTCGAAATAGAATTTCCTATTTAATAAATATTCAATGGTTTCCAAAAATTGTATGTATTGAAATTTGTCTGAACGACTCATGAATTAGTGTTGCTTATATATATTTTTATTAATATTTTTTACTTTTTAAAATATTGTTGTTCAAAATTTTTACACAATATTTAATTATATAAAGAATTATAACATATAACTACAACATTTTTATACTTAAAACATTGTTTAATTATTTAATTACTCAAATGTATATTTATTATATAAAAATAAGAATAAGATTAATAAAAATAATCTACAAATTCATCTAATTTGTCAAAAATAAATTAATTTAAGTTTAATTTTAGATGCATTCTATTATTATTTTATTTTTTATAAAGTAAAATATAATTTATCAATAATTATAATTGGATTATGAAATACCCTTTTATCTTAAAGTGAAATAAAACTAACTAATAATCATAAAATTTCCCTCAACTTTGATATGACCAAAATTTTATTTTATATATATATATGAATTTTAAAAGTTGATGAACTCGGTCAGAACCGCACAAACTTATCCACTAAAGACGTCTAGACAAAACGAGGTAACATCATTTTCGTTTGTTAATAAGTTAAAAAAAAATTAATTTTTGTTCGGTGATAAAATAAAATTTGTTAAACTTGCGGTGGGTTATATAGTTATTTTATTTTTTATAAAATAAAATTTACTTTCTCAATAATAACCGTTAAATAATAAAAGATAATTTTATTATATACTAATAAAAAGTAAAGTAAAATTAAAATATATTGAAAACAAAATAATCATAAAATTTTTTATAACTTTGTAATTTATAAGTTATTTTAACGTTTAATTTAATTTAATTTTTGGTTTCAAAAAAAATTATTTTAATTTTTAAAAAGTAAAATTCATTTTATCAATGATCATTATTAAATAATAAAAATCATGTTTATTTAATAATAACTAAAATAAAATAAAAGCGAAAAAAAATTTACTCTATAATTTTCCGTTAAACTTAAATTATATATATATAAAAGAGAAAATGGTGTTCGTGTATTGTACGGTTTTAAGGAGACGACAAAAGGAAAAGAGATTTGGAAAACAGTAACAATACGCGGTTTTTATTTTTTGTATATTTGACAAAATGACGCGTTTTCACGTGCAACCTTTCCATGATAAGGGTCCCATTCCTCCGCCCGTTCAGTGTGTTGCGGTGCTGACTGTCGAGTCCCACCAACACAACAGTGGCGTCTTCTATTTAACCCCTAAAAAAAAAAGGGTTTTCGATAGACAAGAAAATCCAGTGATGGAGCCGTTCATTTTGGTTTCGATGTTGAAATTGAGGAGGAAGACATGTCGACCCACTAATAGTCAGCCTACACCCAGCGGGATAGAGTCGCACGTCTCAATCCCACGCAACACTTTAATTGAAAAAAAAAACAATGTTTTGCGGATGACTCCTTTTTTTATAAAAACAAATAAAAATAAAAAAAATCGGTGCAATCCTTTTCGATTTGCTTTTTGTGGTGCTACTTTGCTTTTATTATCTAAGTCCATTATATATATAGCCTCATTATTAAAAAAAAGTAAAATTCTATGATAATTTTGGTTTTTGATTATTTTTATTTTACTTTATTTTTATTATCATCAGATCGGATGAGAATATTTTTTATAATTTAATGATGATTATCAAAAAAATATTTTATTTTATAAAAAATAAAATAATTACAGAATGCACCATAAAAATAAATTTAAATTTCAATAAAATCCTTTAAATCAAATAAATAAATTAGAATTTATATTTAAACCAAATTATCAACAATAAATGTCTAAAATTCTAAAATTTCAAAGGACTAAAATAATAGTGATATTTGAAATTCTATCCCAATATTCAAGTGTGTTAAAGTTAGTGTACATATTTCTACATACTCTATGTAATTCATTATTTTTTTTTAAAAAAAGTGATTTTTAGAGTTTGTTTTAATTTAAATGAAATTTGTAAAATTTTGTGGAATTTACTTATAAATTCAAGTTTGGTTTAAATACAAATTTTGTAAAATTTATTTTGAATTTTGAATTTTAAATTTTGTGGAATAATTTGAAATTAAATCAATTATTATTAATAAAATATATTTGGTTTAAGTAAATTTAAAATTCATTTGGAAATATATTCTATTTGGTTTGGCGGAATTGAACCAAATAAAGGGTTAGTTTTTATTATTTTTAAATTATACGATTTTTCAAATAGACATATTTTCATTTTTTAGTATTCTAAAAATAATCACTTTGACTCTTATTTATTTACTTTTTAAAATAAATATAGTTTACTACATGCATATAATTATCTTAAGAAATTACTCTTAAATGACCTAATTATATCTTTATAATTTACTATATATTTATAATTTTCAAATAATCACTACTCTTATTTATTTACATGTTTATAATTATCTTTAAAAATTACTCTTAAATAACTTAATTATATTTTTACAATTTAGTATATATTTATAATTTCAAATAAACCACTATTTTCATATATGTATATATGAAAATTTATTTAATTTCTAAAACTGTGAAATCATTATTTTTACACAAATAATACTTTAAATTATTGTAGTCGATATTTTTGTTAAATTTTATTAATCATAATATATTAGAGTTAATACATTAATGTTAGAAATTTTCATATTTATGTTGATTATTTAATATGAAAATAAAGTAAAAAACATGAAACATCTTTTGTCACTCATTTTCTGTTTATGATTTTTTTGAAATGAATTATATTTATAAGTTTATTAATGAATATTTTCACTTATAATATATGTGGTTCAATTAGATGTGATTATGATATTGAAATGAAGTTTTTAATATTAATTTGTAGATTTGAGTTTTATAAATACTATATTCAAAAGCAATTATTATTTTTAAAAAAATGTTGAATATTGTAACATTTGACAAAATAAAATTTATTATTTTTTAATATTAAAATAGGTAAATTATTGTTTTTTCTTGGCTAAGTAGATGTTTACATTTTTTGAGTTTTGATTCATAAATGAATTTAAATTTAACTCTAATGTAACTAGTAATTTTTGTGTCTATCTATATCCATATCATATTACAAGTACAAATAGTAATAAAATACTTTTGGATGAAAATGAATATGTATTTTTATATTTTAACAAAATAACCTTAATTTATTTGTTAAGAATTTTTAAAATGATAAAAGTAGTTTTAAGGTATATTTTAAAATTTAAACCTTATACTTTGTTAATTATTACATAGAAATAAAATAAATTACTATACATATCATCAAATTTAAATAAAATATATAAATGATTATGAAGTTCACATATAAATATTTTACGAAAGTTTTTATTTATAATATACTATATATAATATTGTTGCTACTTTTTTGATAAATCGGATTTGATTTAGCATGCAAGCGTGCCAAAGGAAATTTTTCATCAAAGAGAAACAGACTTCTAATAAGAAAAATGTGGATTCCCCAGCACTTTTTTCTCAATTTTATCGAATTTCAATGTGATTTGCAAATTAAATATGGCTTTGGATCAACTAAGAGAAAATTTACCTAAAATATATTTTGAGAACCTAAATGAACAGTGTCATCAACAATAAACTTTAAAGAAAATTCATGTAGAACCTATTAAAAAATATATATATATATATATACAAAGAATAATCAATATGGTAATGGGATAATATAAAAATTGGACCCTCAACTTTATCCTAAGGTTTTTATTTGACCTTAATATTTTTTTTAGTTCCAATTGGATCTTAATCTTTGAAAATTGGATCCCTTTCAAAGAATTGTTGTAATTAAATCCTTAAAATAAAAAAAAAAGCTTAACTTTAATGTTAATTGATAAAAATTAGCTCTAATAACAATGCAAATCGATGAAATTACTCTCAAAATAAATATTTATGAAGTTTTTGAAATTTTTACAAACTTTTAAGTTTATAAAAATATATTTTTATATTTTAAAAATTTTTAAAAAGTTAAAATATATTTTTTTGTAGATCTAAAAATTTTAAAATTTTGGAATCAAATAATACACATTTAAGAAAAAAGAATTAAAAACTTTATAAAAAAAAAACACATAATAATTTCTTAAAAATTTTTAAATTTATAGAAATTTTTAAAATTTTTTAACAAATTATTGAGTGTATAAAATTTTTAAATTCTTTTTATTAAATGTATATGGTTTCATTCTAAAATTTTTAAATTTTTTTTAAAAAATTGGATATATAAAAATTATTTTTTAACTCTTTTCTAAATTTTCAAAAAATATTAAAAATGGTTTCTTATATTCTTTTTTCTCATTGGATTTCATTTGAACTATTTAATTTCATTGGCAGAGACATGAATAATATTCTATATTATTTTATAAATTTATTTATATATGCAGTGAACTCCAGTGGGCTAATTCATGAATTGAATTAAAAAATTGGTCAGTTACTCTTTAAACGTGTTAAGAAATAGGTGTAAGTTATTGGTTCAAAGGTTTTTCTATTTTCCATGAAACTCCTAACTTAATTTGATATAAATTTAAAATCTTAAAAAATTTTAAAAACTTCATAAATGTATATTTGAAAAGTAATTTAATCAATTACTATTGTTATTTAAACTGAATTTTATTAATTAATGTTAAAGTTAAACTTTCCTTTGATTTTTAGAATTTAATTACAATAAATCTTTTAAAAAAATAGTCCAACATAATCCAATTTTTAAAAATTAATCTTCAATTAGGACAAAAGAAAATTAAGATCAAATATAAACTTAGAGGTAAATTTGAGGGTCTAATTTGTACTTTACCTCATATGGTAATTAAAAAAATATTAAATTGACAATTTCCAATTTTATTTGTATAAATATAAATTGTTTATATATGTCACTTAATATTTACGCTTAACTTGCCAACTCTCATGTCAAATCATTTCTTCAATCTCTCTCCGTATTCTTCGCTCTCTTTTTGACATAGGATTTTATGTCTACTTGGATGTCCATTAGAACACTCCCTATAGACTTTTAAGGTTGCCAGATTTTTAGTTACTATCCTATGTTTGCCAACTCAACATCACTCAAGCCATTCCTTCCCTGTAGAACTTTAGATACTCTTTGGTCGTATTTGGAAATCAGAGTGGAAAAAAATAATACCAGAAATGAAAATTTAAAAAAGATATTCAATTTCATTAGAAAATAATAATAATAATAATAAAAATTAAATATCATTTAACAATTAAAATTTTTTTTATGAAAAAATATTTTTATAATTATTTTTTAATATAAAAATTAACATTATAATTATTTTTACATATTAAAAATTAATATTATACTTATGTACTATAAAATATTTATTTATAAAAATATTATTATAATTTAAAAAATATAAAAATTATTTACTTTTGATAAATATATTTTATTCAAATATTTAATGCATATTTTTATTAATTTGTATATTTCATTTATATATTTTAAAAATAAATATTAATATTTAAATATTTGACCAACTTATAATTAATTTGACTTAATTTTTAGAGAAATAAAAAATTATTCCTTAAAAATAAGAGAGAAATAATGATCTCCATTGATGGGGAATTTATATTCTTATTTCACATCAATTTTAATCAACTAAATATTAAAAATTAAAATCATTCACTTCAATTTCGGTTCCTACATTTATTTTTTTTTACCAATCAAACGCTCCGTTAGAGTTGTTTGATATTTTGGTTACTCTCCAATATCTGCAAAGTTTGGTTAATGAATACTTGTGAGTTGTGCCAACCAAGTACTTGAACCTTTTTTTCTGGCAAAAAAATAAAAAAAAAACTTGTCCCAGCCACAGAAGTACGTAATACATTAAATGGGCAACAAATATGAATTTCTTTAGCCTTTTTCTTTTTTTTTTTTGAAAATTCACATTCTCATTTCATATCAATTTTAGTCAATCAAATATTAAAAATTCTCATTTCACATCATATTTAATCAATCAAATATTAAAAATTAAAATCATTCATTTCAATTCCGATTCCTATATATATTTTTTACTAAACAAACGCTCCGTAAAAGTTGTTAGATATTTTGGTTACTCTCCAATATCCGCCAAAGTCTGTTTATTGAATACTTGTGAGTTGTGCAAACCACAAGTACTTAACCTTTTTTTTCTGGCAAAAAACAAAAAAACTTGTCCCACAGAAGTACGTAATACATTGCATGGGCAACCAATATGAATTTCTTTAGCCTTTTTTTTTTTTTTTGGTCTGCCAATTATTTTAAAAAATGAAAACGAAAACGAAAACGAAAACAAAAACAAGAACTGAGCCTTTCTGTCAGCAATGCACAAGAATATACACGCAAGAGCTTTATACAGTTCGGAGTATTAAACAAAGAGCACAAAACCAATCATATGTTATTGTTATATAAACACAGAGGAACACTTCACAGCTGCAGTGTTGGCCTTATATTCTACAATTGGCAGCTGCAAGACACAGTAGTAATATTAACAGATAGCATCACATTTATTAACTAGTTAATGTGTAAATTAAATTAGTCTACTCACTGCAATAAACAAACTGATTGAGATCAAGAGTGATTCTTCCTTGCTTAGCTGTATCAAACGAATTAAAAAGATTCCTGCAATAAACCCGACGATAAGTTACACCCTCTGGAAGGTACAACAATGGTTGACATTTGTGGCTAATTTTTTTCAGGAGTAGAAAAATGCTGTATTCCAATTTCCATATGTGATAGGTTGTTCAAGTGCAATGCATGTACTGCAAAATTGAAACAAGCCTGATAATTTTTATGCATGCTTGCATTTGAATCCTTGTTGAATACAATATTGAAATCTATAATCCCTTGCTGGTAATATTCATATCCCATGCAAAGGCACAATTTATCTACACATACTTTTGTCATGCTATCATGCATAACTCGCTGCGGTGTATTCAACATAAAGAATAACTATAATGGGACTATAATTACGCACCGAGCAGACTGTAAAAATATACAAAGAGATATGAAGTCATCCAGGCGAAACCTTCCATCTTTCCTTTGGTCAAAACTCTGAACAAGAAAACAGAGGTTTTTAGTATTACTTTTTTAAATTAGACTTAAAAAATTACAAAAAAATAAAATAAAATAAAATAAAAGGATTCTCAGTCATCAATAAGGAAATTGAGGGTAAGAACAGTAAATGATCTAGATTGATCTAACAGAAGACATTCAATATGAGAATACAACATAAAGTCAAACCTGATCTTGAAAGAGTGAACGGCTAGATTTTTTTTGTGTCAAACAGTGAAAGGCTAGATTACATTCAATGAACCCTATTAACTATATTTTTCCATCCCATCATAACATAGAAGTACAAGCCTTACCTCGCAGACAGTGTAAAAAGCTGGAGAGTCCAGTGAGAAACCAATTTTTGCCACTCCCTACAATCAATCATAGATAATAAAAAACCATAATAGGAGTTGAGATGGGTAAAATCGACTCATGTCCTCTATTTCAAAAGAAACTTTCTTTGCAAGCCAAAATTGAAGAGTAATACAAAAAAATTGACATGTGACTAAAATAATGTGATCCTTAATATTTGGTTCCATTAACAATAGTTCTTGTGTCAAACAAACTGCTTATTAAACAGTTCAGATTTATGAAAAAGACAGAATTAGTGAGCCTTAACCCTACCTAATCTTTCAATTTTCCCAAACGCCCATGACCCCTCTCCATTAGTGCATATGGTTGTCTAAGCTTCCGATATACATATACCCATGTTGATTGTATAATCTCCAATTACAATTTGTGAAATGGCCTGAAGTCTTTAAATCCATATCAACTGTGTAATTTAATAAATTTTGCAACAGAACTTAACAAAAAGACCAAGTTATTGATAAAATTAAACATCAGGGACCATTTAATTCAATTTCGCAATAGCAGGACATGAGTTGTAATTATGATCTAACCTCATAGAGTTCATAGTAATTAAGCCGGAACAAAACTAAGAAGTTATTTTCAGCATAATAAATTGAGTCAGTTATCATGCTCAACATCTAAACTTCATTACTTATTTATAAGAGAGATTTATTCTTCAGAAATTACCTCATATACATCATCAGGAAGAAGATACCCACGGCCCCTGTAACAAGTTCAAAGTGAGGCACTTTAGAAGTTTGCATAAAAGTAATACAACAGAGAAGACAGTACAAAATAGCTCCCATTCTCAAGTTCCAGATATGGTCAGACGTATGTTAAGAATAAAGGACAATGTAAGATGAATAGATGCAAGAATGAAACAGAAACTGAAATACACTTGAGTTTTTAACAATTTATTAATGTGTAGGATTTAACTGTTATCAACAAGCCAGAAGCCAGATACATTATATGTTGACTAAAACCAATACAAATTATCTCCATAAACAGTCTCTAACTATAAAATTTGTACTATCAGTGCAAGTTTAATGATACAAAATTTAGACTACAAAAAGAGAAAATTGGATTTGCAGACTGCAAAGGTTCTAATTATAAAATTTGTGCTATCGAAAAATTGGATTTGCAGTCTGCAAAGTTCTAATTATAAAATTTGTGCTGATAGCACAAATTTTATAATTAGAACCTCTGCAGTCTGCAAATCCAATTTTTCTCTTTTTGTGGTCTAAATCAGCACAAATTTTAGAGCTGAGACTACAAAGATATATGTAGCCAAAATAAATCAGGTTAACATATTTGCAAGATCAAGATAAAACTAAGTTTTGTAATAAAAACAAAAGGGCACAATATTACCTCTGTAGATCTGAGAAGACATGCTGAACCTGCAAAGAAATCATAACAAGTGAAACCGAAATCATTGAAATGTTGAAAATATGCTTATTCTCTGTTTAAAAATTATACACAGTTAACAAATTATTAATTGAATTTCCAGCAAATAAATGAGAGTAATAACATTGCATGTTTTGCAATGCCTTCATTCCAAAAACCAATCTTAACAGGGCTGAAAAATAGATTTTCAGTTGCATTTGTCTGCAAAATAGATAAGTGGAAGAGACAGTATATGGGAGAGACAGAGTGGATCAGACTCCAATGTTCCTTCTTCAATAACTCAGACTCCACAAGGAAAAATTTTCCACATGCCTTTTCTTTTTCTCTTCAGTTCTCAATGCCTGCTTCCCAAGGTGTTTTAATGACAACCCAAATTAGAGTCAATAGATTCATTGAATAACTTGAGTAGCCAACATCATCTCCTTAAATCTTCTCATGTTTTTTCCAGAGGCAGACACGCAAGAACCAAGAAATTCATGGACCAACTCACCAGTGAGCCTTCAACAGAAAAACAACCAAAAGGAGCTAACCTCTGCTCATCTCTAGTAAAAAAAAATTAGGTGATTATCTTCAATTGTGCTTCAGATGGATGACCAAATAAATGTGATTATTATTATTATAATCTATTTGTTTCTAGCATCATCATCTACATGCTTTGCTGCTGAAGACTTAAAGATGGTTCCTTAGTTGAGGCTTGGCAAATAATTCTCATATTTTTTTTAAATATCACTTTTACCAGATTGGTAATCACCTCTTTATTTGTAGGCATTGCAGCCACAAACTAGATTAAATACATTTGATCTTAGTCATGCCTAGTTCAATTACTATCTAAAGAAAAAACCTCTTTCCATCCAACAAAAACTCAGAATTGACTCCTAAAAATCATTGCTGCAGTGACCCCAAGGAAACATGCAATCAATGTCGTGATCAACATTGTGACCATCATTTTCACCACAAGTCACCAAAAACTGATATCTTCTTCAATCCAGCATTGTCAACTGAAAGCATCAATCTTATTTGTGCAAGTTCTTCCTCAGACACGCATGTACTAGTACACATCCAAAAGAGATCCTGTTATAATTTCAAAGAATTTTATTTTTATTTCCTTGATTACTGATCCTCACAAGAATCCAGCTTTAAATTGGAAGATTTAACTGACTTTCAATTCCTAGAGAAGCTCCCATTCCTGAACAGTTGATTCTTTATTACTCAAATGCCACTCCTACAGTGACAGTGAGCTTTTTGTCATCCTATTGTAATAATCTATGTACTGCAATGTGTAGTATGTTTTGTTAATTTTAATTATTTTCCAAACCCAGCTTCAGTTATCTGAAGGATCAACAATCCAGAAGGCAATTTTTCAAGGAACAAATATTCACCTTGATGAAGATTCTTTTGGTTAGAAGTTAGAATCTATGTTGCACAGACACTTCAACTAGTAAGCATTTCCTATGTCGAAAACATTAAGAAACTCCGCAGAAACATTTCGGGACTGTTTCTGCAAATTTGAAAAATTAGAAAACATGTTTCCAACTTGAAAAATACATTTCTTTATTTTTTTCTAAATAAGAAAAAAAATTTAGAAGGGATTTCATATTTTTCTTAGCTAAACAAAATAATTTATAACTATATTATTGATTGATATAATAAATAAATTTTTTAAAATATACATACACATTTTCCCCATGTTTTTGTTTCTTATCTTTTTAGAAAGTACTGTTTCGTTGTATCTATTTCCACATTTGCCCATATTCACATTTCTGTTTCTGTGCACCTTAGGTTAGAACCATAAGATACTCAGGTTATGCTGCTCATTTCCTACATGTTAGTATCCATCCGAAAAGAAAGCATCTTCTCAAGCAACATTCCTGACTATTGCTTAAATTTGGCCCTGAATAAAGTCTCTGTGAAATATTTCAATGGTAAATGTTGAAAATGCAACATGCTTCAAATGAAAACCTTAAAAGCACATATAAATCAACAACACTTTCCTACATAAGAAAGCCTTCTCCACATATAATACTTCAAGCAAGCACTAACTTCAATCTATGCAATAAGGAAAGAAATTCTCAATTATTTAAAAGGTAAAATTCTTCCTGCACAAACCCAATTCAGATGCTGATTTTATTGTTTTCATCTGCTCCTCCACAGAGGATGTGACTTATTCAAGTTGGGAGCCATTCCAAATGCATTGAAGCCTTGCTCCATCATCCAAGCAAATAACACAGCCACAACAAAATATTGAACATCATCAACAAAATGCACTTTGCTGATTCATTATTTTTTATACTAGAAGGTTTTATATTTGTTTAGTTGCCGCCCTTGCTGTAAGACAAACAATAATTCATTACGATAACCTTCTCCTAGCATTCTATCTAAACTAAACTATCTTTTCACTAGAAGGTCTATGGATGTTACGTTAAGCAGTGAGGAAAGCAAGGAATTACATTAAAAAAAAAAAAAAAACCACCTTTCTCATATAGAATAAAGAACAGAAAAGTTTGCTTCAGCCAAGAGTTCCCCTTTCTTCAAAAAGGATACAAATTCAATCACGTTATTACCTCATCAACCTGACCCACTTCCAAAATTTGGTCAGCTTTACATTCAATAGCTGAAATCCTCTCTCACAAAATATGACAGGAACACATCAAACCACTAATAACAACTGGAAGGCAACAGCACTATAGGAAAATGGTAGGCTAAAAAACTCAGTTTTGTCCACACCCAATTGTGTGATGATGAAGCTAATGAACCAAATAAATAACCAATTAATTCTCGATATACAGTATGTCTCATGGATTAAGATTGTGAAGTCCCACATATAAATTTAGTAAGTTTTTACCAGTTTAGGTACTTTGGAAACTCTAGAAATGAAAGATTTCAATTCAATTGAAGTCTATTTAGTCAATGCTCATATTTGGAAAACTTATAGTTAGAATTCTTTCACCCTTTTTTTTCCTAATAAAAAAAAAAAAGCATTTTCAAAGCAAAGATTTATTCCAAACAATGCTATAAGAAAAAAAAAAGTGATAAAAGTACCAACCTTTAGAAGGAACTTATTGAGGGCAACAAATTCTGCATATAAGAGAAAAATAGAGAGATTTTAATCACTAGTCATGAAAATAAAAATCGAAGGAAAAGATCACAAAAATAATAACAATCCAAGAGCAAGATGAATAGAAAATGGAATTATGCTCTACGTATATGTGTATATATACCTTCAAAGCTCATAGTACCATTCCTATCGAAATCATACATCCTGATCATTTGTTGCACAATAGAGAGAGGGAATTGAAGGTTACCAACTGCTAGAGCACTCTGATTTTATTGACAAATTTAGAATTGAGAAAAGAACAATTTTACTGGGAAAAAAACAAAGGGAAAAAAAGAAAAAGAAAGGACCTTGAGCTGAATAGCAGTGATGCTTCCGATTTTGTCGGAGTCAACTCGCTCGAACCACTCTTTCAGAATGGCTGTGTTCTCCATTTCCAGCAATTACAGAAAGAGTGCAGCGACTGGAATAGACTAACAATCTCTCTGCAATTATTTTTATACGCAAATACTATACATATTTTAAAATAATTAATTGAATAATTTTCATACATTATAAATTATAAATTAATTAAATAATTTTTAAAAGTGAAATTTTAAAAAATTATCATGATAAATTTATTTGATTTTTATTAAGAGTATATTTTTAATATATAATATAGTAATAATAATAATTGAATATATAAAATTAAGAAAAATAGAAAACAGTGGAATAGAAGATGTTTAACAATATAAAGATATATTAGGTGAAATTAAAAAGTATATAATTTTTTATGAAATTAAGCATAATATTTTAGATATAATAAAATGAGAGTAGTAAAACTCTTCGTTATTGTTAAGTAATTAGTGGCCTGTGTCTTGTCTTAACAGTGAGTTGAGTTTTGTCTTGTGTACCAAATAAAAGTGTCAATGAGATTTTTTTTTTGTTACTTTATTAGAGCAATAAGGGCATGTCTTCGGTGAGTCATCATATGAGTATTTCTTTAGAAGATGAGGAAAAGGGTGGACTGATTTTGAGAATGTGGAAGATCTAGCAATCCAAACAAATATGAACTAGTGCCTTGTAAGTCGCTTCTTGGCAGACAAAGTGACCAACGTGTTGGTAATGAAGAATACTTTAGTGTCTTTATGGAGGTCGATGAAAGGGGTTTGTATTTGTGGCCTTGCACTAAACTTATTTCTTTTTCTATTTCTTTCATGAACTCAATTTGTCAAAAATATTGTCGAATGGACCTTGCACCTTTGATAATCATGTTTTGTTAATAAAGAAACTGGAGGTGGGAGAACAACCGCAAAATGTAGCCTTGTTTTAAGTCCAATTCTAGCTACAAGTTTACGATCTACCTGTTGGATTTATTTTATAAAGGATGACTATTCATATTAGGAATTACGTAAACAAATATAATGAATTGAACCCTCTGAACTATGGAAACCTTTAGCAAAACTACATAAGGGTAAGGGTCTCTATAGATGTACGATTCCTTCTAAAAAAAGGATGGAGATAAAAAAAAAAGGAAGTGGAGAATAGGTCTAGGTTTATTTCAAGTACAAGCGACTTCATACCTTTTGCTTTTATTATAGGATGCTTGGTCATTTTGATTGCTTTTATAAAAAGCTATATGATTGTTATGATAAGCTTATTAAAAGGGTTATGCGAGTTGTCCATAAGCTCTATCTAAACACCAAGAGATGACCATTTATGAAAAGTGGTTGCGTACGTGACTCGTAAGACGATGGTAGTGTCAGGAAGGGAATCCTAGTACATAGAGGTGGAAAGGAAAGATTTAATCATCATGAGAAATCAAAGGAGTTTCCTTCAACTCATAATATGCACCCTAGAGAAAAAGGATCTCGAAGAACTAATTTCGCAGTGGCCAGATCAATTGTCTAAGTCTGTTTTTTCTAAAGATGTTAATAACTATAATTTAGATTATTCCATAACTGAAGTGTAATAATTATTAATATAAAACGTCATTATATGGAAGAAGTCCCATAAAGACAGATATGGCTAGTAATGGGTCCATTTTAAGCATAAACTCTGACAAAGATAATGTTCCAAAAAAAATTAAAATAGGCAGGCCTAGCTTAGCAAGGTTTCCCAGTCCAATAAGTACTATCAATTGGAACTATCATGGATTGGGCAATCTGTAAACACTTTATGAATTAAAAGAGTTAGTTTTTTTTGAAAAAGCCTAAGTTCATCTTCCTATTAGAAACAATGGTTTGTTAAGAAAAAGTTGATAAAGTACATGAATTATTAGGGTTTGAAGGTTCTTTTGTTATTAACAATAAAGGCCATAAGGGTGGTATTGCATTACTTTGGAAGGTTAAAAATTCAATTTAGCTTATTAGTTTCTAGAAACCATATCAATGTGTCAGTCGATCTACAAAACATTATTTTGCTAAAGATTAACTAGTTTCCATGGTTTTCTTGAGAGACTTATAGAAGCTACTTTAAGAGTTGAAGTCAAATTCGGAGTTACATTAGTGTATTATAGTTGACTTTAATGATTTACTTGCTCAATCAAGAAGAGGGGAAGGTTAGTTCATCTTAAGAGTCTTATTCGGGGTTTCAATCCATAGTCTTTGATTGTGGTTTACATGATATGGGTTTGATAGGTACATCTTCATTTAGGAGGAGTAAAAGGACAAATAGTGAGGTCAAAGAGAGGCTTGATGGAGCTTAGGCATCTACTATTTGGCTAAATCAGTTTTGAGATGCTCAAGTTTAGAATCTATAGGTTTATTGCTCTAACCATACTTTTTTTTCTTGCAATTAATTACTAAGTCTTCTATCCATAAAGAGCATATATTTCACTTTTGAGAAGGCTGAATTGGTGAGGAAGAGTGAAAACAAAGGGTTAAGGATAACTAGAAAGCAACTACGGGCTGACAAATTCTACTAAAGATAATGAATGTGGTAAAGATATAGATAAATGAGGAATTAAATGGGCAAATTTTTTCAAGAGTAAGATTGCTCTCTATAAAAGGAAGTTTCGAGAACTTCATTTGAATGATTTGGTTAAAATCTTTAAAGATACTAGAGTATAACTTTAGGTTTTAGAAAATCAGTAAGGGCGGTATTGGAAGCAGTGCTTTAAGTAGCTTTAATCTCTTTCTATTTTTATGTTATAGCTTCTAATAAAAAGAGGAACCACGAGTTTACTCAATTCAGGGATGATAATGGGATTTTGCATTCATGGGGAGAAGGTTGGAGTTGTTAGTATAGATATGCCTTAGTGTCATTCTTGTATGTACCTTGACATTATACATTTATCCCATATGGCAATAAAATGACATTCATTCAAATAAAGTGTTTATGTAATTAATTGAATTTTACCCTTAGTATTATGTTAAATGAGTTTATTATCAAGAATTGATAATATGAGTCACAGACTCATTTAGTACATATACTAAATGTTCATAGTCGTATGATTAATAAATGGGTAGTATTGATCCATAAACTATCACCTCTATCTATTTTCTTTGATCAGTATATGATACAATAGTAGGAAGTAGTGAGTCTTATGCTAATTGAAATAAGATATCAAAATAGACATATGGATATTAATGTGATGAGTGGATCAAACTATGACATAAGATATATGATTACATAAAAATTAACCTATATTAATAATCATAGTCTTTAACATGATGGTGCATATGGTCTTTTAACTTGATGCAACACAATTATCTACATGTGGTTGGTTAGAGTTTATTACTGGTTACATACCTATATTAGTCATGTATGGGTATATAATATATGGTAGATGTAATCACTTATATGTAGGGATGAGTGATCGACTAAGATGGAATTCATAACATGGAGTGAATCGGGATAAAATCTTATCCTATCTAAGTTATTCTTGATGAATAAGTACCTGGGTAGGTCAAATTTGACTTATATGAATAGAGCTTCGGTGCTAGAAAAGAGTTTATAGTAACAATCATGTTTTTATAGGGAATTGAACTGAAGATGAGGTCATATGATTGAGGCAATTAAAGTTTGACCAAACTATGACTTTAGTGAATATCAGGATATTATAATGAAGGGACTTTTAGTGCACGGTAATTATGTTATATGGTTCTTATGAATCTGTGGAAATCATTCATTTTTTATTGGTTAGTCATGACATTTATACTCACAACTTATGGGAATTAAATGTGATTAATTGGGACCTTCACATTTAGTTTGGAAAAAGTTTCCTATAATATTAAGAGTTAATATTACTTTTCATTTCTAATTAGACATAAACCTAATAAGTCATAAACA
Source organism: Mallotus nudiflorus (assembly GCA_947683625.1). Taxonomy (NCBI): domain Eukaryota; kingdom Viridiplantae; phylum Streptophyta; class Magnoliopsida; order Malpighiales; family Euphorbiaceae; genus Mallotus; species Mallotus nudiflorus. The sequence goes on along the minus strand of CANTUR010000275.1, from coordinate 3,214,788 downwards.
TAAGAGTTGCACCAATGATGATAATTAATAATTTAATTATTAATTAAAAAGTTCAATTAATTAATTAAATTAATTAATTAGATTTGCGCATATGCAGGGATCCAACATATTCTAAAATTTAAATTCAAAGGTTAGGACTATTTATGATAGTAGACTTGATTTAATATGTTATTTTGAGATCAATGACCAAATTGATATTTACCTCTAATAGTGGTATGTGTATGAGCCACGAGATGGACCATATGGATATGGAATTATTAATGTAATGATGGGCCTTTTATAAGTATTAAATAAGCCCATAATTATCTTTTTTATAGGCCTTATTTAAGAGTTAAATAAGCACAACACTTTATTCCAACTCATTAAAAGTTAATAAAGTTAAAGGCTAAACTTATTCTTATAATCAAACTAATCCCACTTAACTTAAAGTTTACTACCTAAGCAAAAAGCTAATGCATGCATAATGCTTGAGTATAAGACACTCAAAGCTATACATGCATGATGCTTGAGTGTAAGACACTTAAAGCTTATATCATAAGCATGCATGCATGTTTATCTCTTATATGCTTAAATTAGTAGGGTTTGTAGAGATAACTAACAATTTCACTCTAGTCATTCTTACACAGTAAAAGGAAAATAGTAGGTCAACTAAAAAAGGGGCTTGTAGATAGATCTCCATCAAAACTTAAAATTAACTTGGTGTAGTTCGTGTGTTTCCAGCTAAAGGCTTCACACTTAGGGAGCTTGGAGCTAGTAGATTCACATTTTCCTCAAACTAAAGTTTATTAAGCGTGCTACCAACATTTGACATTTGTAAGTGTTATACAAAATCTTAAATGTAAAATTGTTTGTTTGATGTATTGTTTGGTTGGTTGTTGATAATATTTTTCATTATTCATGTATGTTTAATTGTGTATATATTTGTAATGTGATATTATTTTGTGGGATTCTTGTCTTTCATGCAAGTGTTGCATTTATGAAAATCTTTAAATTTGTGTTCACCATATACTTCCACTTGATTCGGATGTGTTGCATGCAATTGATTCCACAATCTTTTCAAGAGCTTCTCATTCGAAATTATTTCATTTCAATTTTCTCTTCTAGTGATAGTGATATAACTCTCATCTTAAGATTTATTCACAATAAAATCTCATTGGATTAAAATAATAACCTCATTCATTCTTTCACAACTATAGAAGTGAAAGAATCTACTTTTGCTATGCACTTTGACAAATCTCTAAGTCTTTATGGCTTAAACCTAGCCTTTTATAAAAAATTATTGGGATTTTATTAGTAAAGAGGTCTTAAATTCATGTCTTCATTTTCTAAATAATAGCTACCTCCCCAATGACCTCAATTTTACTCATATTATGTTAATCCCTAAAAAAGCTAATCCTAATATTATGATTAATCTTTAACCAATTTCGTCGTGTGATGTCCTTTGTAAAATCATGGATAAATTTTTAGCGAATAGACTTAAAAGAATGCTTCCTAATATTGTATCTAAGGTTTAGAGTGCCTTTGTCTTGGGCCATCTCATAATAAATAATATCCTTATTGCTTCTAAAATTAAGCACTTTTTGAAAAGGAAAACGCTAGATAAAGAGGAGATGTCTACTTTAAAGGTTGATTTTAGCGAAGCCTATAATCATTTAAAATGAAATTTTGTTAAGGATATAATGGCTAAATTATGATTTAATGATAGATGGGTGAAGGTCATCTGATGTGCATTTGTTTCATTAGATATTTTATTTTTGCAGGAAATAAAAAGTTATGTCATATTTATTTAATGAAATAATTGCATCAAAGGGACCCTCTCTCCTTTTAATTATTCATTATTTGTATAGAAGGACTCTCAGTTATTTTTAAGCATTATTCTAATAGTGGTTTAATCCATTGTTGTAGGATTGATAGTTCTTCTACATCTCTTACTCATCTACTATATGCCTATGACATCTTTTTCATGCTAATAGAGCTAAGTGCCTTATAATTAAAGAGTGTCATTATTTATGAGGGTGCCTCTACCCTAGTTGTAAATTTCAAAAAATATACTTAACAGTTTATTCAAACACTCTTAATATAATAGCGAACTTACTATGTAATTTATTAGGTGTGGATCTTGCAAGGTTAAGTTGTATATACCTCGGCCTTCTCTCTTTAATGGGAAGGAATAAGAAATAAATGATTTCCTTTATGAAGGACCAAGTTTAGAGGAAGATAAATGATTGGAAATGTAAGCTTCTCTCAATAGTGGGGAAAAAGATCCTTACTGAAATAGTGGCTTAGGCCATTACTATCTTCACAATTAGCACATTTCTAATTCCTTTAAATTTATATGTTGAAATTAAAAGAATGATGAATTCATTTAATGGGCATAAGGGAAAGGTAAAAGAATAGGTATTCACTATAGTGATAAGAGAGAAAGTGTGTAAGAAAAGAAAATGGGGTTTAAGTTTTAGAAAGCTTCATGAATTCAATGTTGCATTGTTAGAGAATCATGGATGGAGACTACTATCAAATCCTAATTTGTTAGCGCAAGAGTTATTAAGGCCATATACTACAAAAAATTTAATTTTTTTAATTCCAAAATTAAGGTCAATCCAAGCTATACTTGGCGTAGTAGCAAAATTTTTTTTGACAAGAGGTTACATCAAAAGAATAGGGTCTAGTAATGGAACAAGTATCTAGAAAGATCCTTAGCTTCTAGACTTAGGGAATCTTGGGCTTTTTACCAATTTAGTGTAAAAAGAAAAAGTTTTCCCAATTTAGGGTAGTTTTTAAAGTATTTCCGAATTTAAGGTAAAAAAATAATTAAAAATAAAAAAACCAAAGGAACTTTTAGTGGCAGAAATACTAAATAATAAAACATTTCTGCCAATTTGATTGGTGTTATTTTTTAAAAGAAAAAAAAATAAAACTAAAGGAACTTCGCCAATGAAGGTGGTAGAGAAATAAAGCCATGAAAATAACAATGAAAGCTCTTAGGTTGATGGACGTATGAATGATAAAAGATAACTACTATTTTCAAACGTCAATTATATTATTTTTAAAGATATTCAACATCGTATATTATAAGGTATGTTTTTTGGTTTTTTTTTTTTTAATAATTATTGTTATATTTAATGTTAGTCTAAATATAAATTTTGTATATTACATTAGTTAAATAGTAATTAAAACATAATGTATAGTTGTATATTGTAGTTAAAAATATAGTTATAATGTAAGTTGATTAATATAATTTTAGTTAAAATAAAAAATATATATAATGAACGTTGAGTTATATGTTAAAAAAAAATTGTATATTTTGTTAGAATATTTTAAAATGTAAAAATAATGTGATCTTCAACACTATATAATAGTTATGAAAATTAAGGATTTAAATGTTATTATAATTTATTTCATGAGTTGTTAGTTGCAAATTTTTTAATTTGTTAGAAATTAACTTTTTTTTTTAAATAAATAATTTTGTTAAATTGTGCAGTTGATTGGTATATATGTTTAAATTGTTTTATTAATTTGAATCCATATTATAATGTTATTACAAATTATCAGGAGGGAATATAGTGTCAATATAAAGTGATTATTTTATGAAAAAGAGGTATATTTTACATAAATATTCATTAAATTTTAGAAATGATGATTAATTTAAGTTTATGATTGTTATTAAAAAATTATATAATTTTGTTTTATATTTATTGTAAAATAAAAACAATAACATTATTTTGTTACAATAAATATAATTACATTTCTGGATGTAAAAACATATGAAATAGGTAATGAAATGATTTAACATTATTTTTGGATTTGCATTAATAAATATTGTAAACACCCGGTTCGATCAGCCCATGATAGGGGGCGAACTGTGGATACTCGGTTTGGTCAATCCACGATAGAGTCTGATGACAAGAACTGTAAAACTTGAATGCAAGAAAGAAACCTTAAATCTTCTCTACAATGAGCCTGAGGGCTGTAAACCCATAAACAAGTCCATACCCATATTATTATCCTCATGTATTGTAGGCAGCAGGGTTTAGCGCATGCCTAAGTGTTTGGTGACCACGACACTATAGGCTTGAGGCCCACTAGGAAATACGAAATAGGTTATAAAGCCTACTCGGAGATGGAGTCGCCACCTGAATGAATGTCAGGACACACTATATAGCAACTGGATCCCATGGAAGTTCCTAAAAGTAGTCATCTGAGATCGGGTTTAGAAACTAGGTATGGGCATTTGAATGCCCACCCAACCTTGCAGTTGGAATCCGTTTACGTTTTGTAATTTATTACCTTTGATTATTCAATGATTTCTTTGTTATCACATGGATTGCAATTTCCCTCAAGCAATTGTTGCATTTTATAATTAGGCTCGGATTTGTACATTAATTAAATTCATACGACTGGTCCCAACATTCAACACAAATAGAACAAAAATTATAATTTACAACCATACATTCCAAATCAAGTGGGGAAGGGATTAAGGATTACAATGCTTGTGCAAAAATAAAGTATAATAAACATAAAATAAATAAAAAATAAATTGAAAATAAAATGCTTGATTTAAGTAAAACCTCTTAAGAACTAATTAATGGGATAAATAATTGATGATTGAAAATCACTGATAAATCCCTATAACAGACAAAATGTTCCTTGAAATACATAAAGATCTTACATAAAAACCCATAAAAATCAACTTAAGAAACTATTAAATAAACAAGGATACAAAGCCACAAAAGGTAAATGTTAAACTTTAATTTGGTCAATATTGTAGGGATCACACAAAACATGCTTAAGTGGTTAAGGCCTATACATGCATAGGAACTCTTCACAATATAAAAAAAAAAAACAAAGTCATATGAGACCCTATCAGAGTGGCGATTGCCTTTATGAAGAAGCGATCGCCCTATGGCAATTAGGGGACATGGTTTGTAAGGACTAGGCTAAGTATGAACTCATGTAGGTCTGTTAAAGTGGTGATCACCTCATGGCAGAGAGGCGATCGCCTCATGAACAACATCAAGTGACTCTTAAACTGGTAAAACTTTCATTTCAAGTAAGGATTTGCTATTAAAAACAAGCTAAATGCACAACTACACCTAAAACTCAAGGAATCATAGTAATGGCAAGACACATTACAAATAATATATAAGGAAATGAATACATGAATTAGTAAACAAATAACTAGAGATTGTGCAATCAAGTAAGAGGATCATGCAAATCTATAAGTTAAGCTTGAAAGGAATTGAGATAATTATTGAAGAATGAGTTGTCAAAATGTTGGCCCTAAAAAATAATTAAGAATGTTAGTTTTGCATTGAATGCAAGCTCCTTCCCTTCTCCTTCTCATAATAAACATTTAACATGACACGATTTTTTTTTATATTAACATTTATAATATATTAATTGACACCAATTATTTAGATTAAATGATAGAAAAGATATATTGTGATTAAAGTGTTTTCTCTATTGTGATGATGGGTGATTTTATTAATTTTATTGGATTTATATTTTTGGATTTGCATGTTAGATTTTTATTGTGAAAATAATATAGATTAGTTGACACTAATTTTTAGATTAATTGAAAATAATAGATATGAATTTCTATGTGAAGATAACTTTATTTAGTGAGTTGTTAGATGTGAACAAATTTTTTATTCTTAGTTATGAAATGTTTTTGTGAACATATAAAATGTGTAAATTGTTTAATTAATTAATTAGATAGTTTAATAATTTTTTTTCCAATTTGTTATGATGCTACAAATAATTTGGGAGGGAACATCATAGTCTCTTGGATTTCCAATTTAACATGAAAGAGGTGTTTTTTTTTTATAAATAATGAATAATAATGATATTTAATTAAATTATTCTTACTTGTCATTTAAGACATTGGTGAATATAATACAAATACTGGTGTTATATTTGTAATTAAGATAATTTATATTTTACATTTAGTTGTAATTAAATAATTTAACATATCTTGTAATTAAATTTAGTGTACAATTTTTATTATATTTCTAATTAAGATAATTTATTTTTTAATAGATAATTTGAAATTGTAATAATTGTGATATGAAATAGGGGAACATGATGATAACACAATCTCTATATTGGGGTGATCAAATGATTCAAATCGAGTGTGGCAGGACTGTTACTAATGCGTATCCAAGAATGGTCAATTTTAGTGAGGAATTTGATTTTGAGGGATTGCAGAATAAAATTAGAGAAGCACTTGGAATAACTTATGCTATAATGATTAATAAAATATTATTTAGACATCCAATTATAGGATATAGTAGAAAAATGGTTTTTGTTTGAGCCCATATTATATTTTAGGTTAAAGAAATTGCGAGCCCATCATTTTTAGTGTGACTAAAGTTAAGAAGCCCAAATAAAATAATGAAGCCCAATTTACAAAACTTGGTGAATAATAGGGTGAGAGAAATTTCTATAAGCAGTGATTGTTCACAAGTGACTTGGGGAAAAAGAGCATCATTGGAGTTACAAAATTTATGTGAAATTATTCTTTAAAATGGAAGACTCTTGAGTTGTGACATTTATTTGGGGAAATAAATTCTACCAGTATAAAAAAGTAGAGAATGATAAGAAGAGGGCATCTCCAATCATCAATAATCAACCAATCAATATTCCAAGCAAATTATTAGCAGCTACTGTCAATTTTCTTTAGCTTATCAATTGCACTGTTTTCCTTTTAGTCATCTTTTACTCTATATTAAGCCTAAAAAATCAATACAATTTCCTATTTAATTATTCAATAATTTTTTATTATTATCAATTTACATTATCTTTTGAAATCCAAACAAATTGTGGCAAAGAAGTTTAGGAATTCACATTTCATTTGAAAGAAGTCAGTATATTTTGAGGATTAAATTCCTCTGGCATGCTTGCATTTACTTAAAATAAAAAAATCCAACAATCTTTTTACACGTCTAGTGGTATGCATTTCATAAGATGCCAAAACTTAGAAGTGGAAAAGAATCATATAAAATTAGAGATTCGTCAAACAAAATGCCTGAAGAATCAGGTAATAAGCACTTATAACGGAACTTGGTGCCTCACGGTTAAAATAAGGATGAGGCACCCCTTGACCAAATAGGTTGAAAATTGAAATCTATTGATACTGCTGTTGGAGAAAGCACTAACTCTCAACCTGTTATTGTAGAAAGATTGAAGGCCTTACAAGATGCAGTACCTTGTATGATTCATTCTTTACATCTGGCTAATATCTCTATCATTAAAAATTTTAAGAAAATATTACAAGATGTTGTCCAATCATTTTCCAAAAGTGAATGATAAAATATGGAAGTAGGATACTATATCCAAACTAATAGTGGCTCAAGAAGAATTTGGCAACTTTACAAAAATTGCTCATAGAGTTCAATTGATCACTGAAGAAAGGTATATCCCTTCACATCAAAGGGATGAAGTTGGGCCTAATAATAAAATAATTACTCCTAGCAGTTCTAATGGTTGAAATGGTAATATTTTGAATAATAATAGGCCTAACCAACAGTTTTTTTGGTAGGACCAACCCAGCCTTATAACCAAGAATATATGAACAAGAAGGAAGATGCTTAGGGGACAACACTCCTCAGGGTTATTTTCGAAATCCCTAGGGCCAAATGCATTTTCCCTAGGCATATGTGCCAATTCCATAAGCACTAAGGGTAAGAGTTAATCTAGACGCTGTAAAAGATGAGGTGTAGGAGCTATACGAGTTGGGTTGGCATCAAGTTACCCACCCAGAATTTCACAAGCCATATCCAGACATGGTTAACAGAGATAATTCTTATCCCAGGGGGTATCAGGTTCATGAATTCTTTTAATTTTCTAGAGAGGATGAATAATCAACATTGGAGCACATTGTCCATTTCATAATTCAGTGTGGAGAACTTGCCAACTATGATAATTCCCTAATTTAAAATTAAGATTATTTCCTAATAGTTTGATAGGAATTGCATTCACTTGGTATGCAATGTTGCCTAGGAAATTATATTCTCACTTAGTAAGACATGGAAAGTGAATTTCACACCCAATTTTTCAAAGTTGAATAAGGGATTGCATAGTTGAATTATTTAGGGTGACCTAGAAAGCTGGAGAGAGTGCTAAACCTTTTTATTGGAAGGTTTAAAAGAATAAGGAATAAATGTAAGATTTATTACCTGAGAGTGAATATATCAAAATGGTGCAAAGGGGTTTAGACATTGAGCTGGAAAATAAGTTTTAGGGCATGGAATTACATGAATTTTATGAGCTAGCTACAAAAGTGAGTGAATATTAGGAGTTGCTTAGGGACGAAAATCAAAGGAGGAAGGCTTCAATAGGCATATACTTCTAATAAGTGTCTAATACTGAGATTATTATAGTAAACCTTGTAAGAACTGATCCTATGTTTGCCCACTATTGGAAAAGAATACTCCAAAGACTTGGAAAAAAAATCCCAAGGCCAATCCTCAAGTTCTATACAACCTTAAAATCTAAAAAATTAATTATCTTTAATTTCATTCTTAAGGAAAAATTCATTCAATTATGACCTAACCACAAAATACCCATAATAGAGAAGCTAAAAAGAGGAAAATATTTTAAGTATCACAACTTTTACAATTATTCCACTAACGCTTGTTAGGTGATTAAGAATGTGGTACATGATAAAATTAATAACGGTGTATTGAAGTTCTTATAAAAGAAGGGTGCAATGCTAATTGAGGAAGATCCATTCCCACCTGTAGCTATAGTCCATATTATCAATGCTGATTTTAGAGCTTTTCTAGACATGAAGAAAAAGCTTTTAGAGAGAGAGCAAAATTGGGATACCTTTGGCCAACCCTTTTGAAAGTTTTATTATAGGATGAAATACTCCAGACCTTTATTAGCAAATATTCCTATGGAAACGATAATTCATTTCGGTTGGGGAGATGAACCCAAAAGAGGAAAGTGGACACCTAGGCCAAAGCCCTCATACCATAAAAAATTCCACTATAATTGAAGGTAACCAAACAGATCTAGAAATAATTGGAGACTTGCACAAAATTAGAATTCGCCAAAAAGGAAAGGAAATTTTCCAATTCAAAAAATAGATTCTTTTCATAATCCTAATTTCTCTTGGAATGCTCATCATAATTACGAGTACAAACCTATAAGAGAAGAGAATGTAACCATTCCAAGGTTGACTAGAAAATAACCCAGATTTGTTGTTGCACCACTTATGGATCCAAGTAGACATTGGCACTGAGTGGAGCATAGGAAGTTCCCATAGCAATTAACTCATACCCAAAAAAGAAGGCTTTAAAGACAACGTGTTGTTAAAAGGAAGGAAAAACATCAAAAAATGCAAATCCAATTGGTGCAGTAAGTGGAAATTAAAAATAAGTCCAAATTTATGAGAAAAGCTATAGAGGATCCTAAGTCTAGCAAAAAGGAGTTTGTTGGGAGCTTAGGTTCTTAAGAAATAGACTTTAAAGGAAGTATGGAACTAGATGAAGATATAGAAATTAACGCCTTTAAGGTAGAAGGTGAATCGCTACCCTTTGGATAAATACAACTACTTCAGTCATGCTACCTCAGGAATTTATAATGTAAGAAGTTGAGAAAAGTGAGCCTTAACACACTTGGGGGGTAACTTCATCAAAAGAAGTAGTAAAACACTTGAGTTGAGTTATAATTTAGGCCATTAGGCTAGACCAACCCAAAAGGGTTATTCTTGAAAAACCTTCCCTAGAGATAACCAAATATATAAAACCTATGTATATAAAGGCTCACTTAAATAACAAGCCTTTTTCTAGGATACTTGTAGATAATGGCTCAACCATAATGTCATACCACCTAAGCTTTTGAGTTTTCTTGGTAAAAGCAAAGAAGATTCGATTTCTACTGATATTACTGTTTCAGCTTTTACAAGAGAAATTACTGGAGTTACAGGGGTTTAACCAATTGAGATCATTGTTGGTAGTAGGCAATTACTCATTGCATTTTTTATGGTGGAGTCAAGTGCTAGCTATGATGCACTACTTGGGAGGAATTAAATTCATGCTAATTGGTGTGTGCCATCTTCTCTTCACCAATTCTTGATGTTTTGAAAAGACAATGATGCTGAAGTGGTTTAAGCTAACAATAAGCCATATAACACTTGTTTAGATAATTTGGAGGCTAGATCTATGATGTAAACCTAGGGCCTCTCAAATTCACTAGCGAAAAGATGAGTGGTGACCCTAAAAATACTTATCTTTCTAAGGAAGAGATGAGAGAAAGGGTCTAAGAATAATCAAACCTGATATACAAGGAGAAATCCATCATGCCTTACACCTATTGGCTGATGGAGAAGCCTATCATTGAAGAAATTGATGATTAGACATAGAGAAGGAGTTGGTAATGGCTGTAACTCCTATAAAGAAGTGTCTAATGCAGCAAACTACAAAGAAAATAATTAGAGAAGAGTTAGAAGTAAATGGAATAGAAATTATAGGTGAAGAAGGGTTTGAAGAAAATAATGATGAATTACAGATAAAGGATTTAAAGGAGGCACCACAATGCCTTCGTGATAATCAACATAAAGTACAAGACCCTTTGGAGGAAATTAATCTTGGCATAGAAAAAGAGCCAAAAATCACTTATATAAGCTCTCTACTAAAGGAAGAAATAAAAAAAAGGAGTTAATTGCACTGTTGAATGAATTTAAAGATTATTTTGCATGAGATTACATGGAGATGCTAAGGCTAGATAGAGAGGTAGTTGAGCACCACCTCCTTATAAAGCCTTAATTTCATCCTTTTTAATAATCTCCTGTGAGAATGTCTAAGGACGTGAAATTAAAAGTCAAGGATGAAATCAAAAAATTGCTTAGAGCTGGCTTTATTAGGCTAACTAGGTATGCTGAGTGGCTTTCTAATATAGTCCTTGTAATGAAAAAAATGGTAAGTTTAGAGTTTATGTAGAATTTAGGGATTTAAATTTAGCCACTCTAAAAGATATTTATGTTATACTTGTAGCTGACATGTTAATTGATGCTACATCTAGGAATGAGCTTTTATCATTCATGGATGGCTTCTCATGTTATAATCAAATTTGCATTGCAAAAGAAGATGTGTCTAAGACCACATTTCGATGTCTAGGAGCAATAAGAACCTTTGAATGGCTAGTCATGCCCTTTGGTTTAAAAAATGCTGGTGCTACATACCAAAGGGCTATGAATGTTATTTTTCATAATATGATTGGCCACCATATGGAGATTTACATTGAAGATATAATGGTAAAATCCAAAAGGGCCTCTGATTATATTTCTCATTTGAGAAAGAGTTTTAAAAGAATGAGAATTTACCATTTGAAACTTAATCCTCTTAAATGTGCTTTTGGTGTACAAGCTGGAAACTTTATGGGATTTCTTGTGCATTAGAGAGGAGTTGAGATTGATAAGAATAAAGTAAAGGCAGTGCTTGAAACTAAACTGCCTCAAACTAAAAGAAAATTACAGAGATTATTGGGATAAGTTAATTATTTAAAGAGGTTTATTTTTAATCTTGTTGGAAAAACTAAAGAATTCTCTGACTTGTTAAAATTGAAACAATAATTTGAATTTAAGTGGGAAGAGAGGCATCAATTTGCCTTTAGTAAAATTAAAAAAAAATATTTGTCAAAACCACTTATTTTAGTTCCCCTAAGAGAGGGAGTCCCTTTAAGATTGTATATATCAGTTGTAAATGAGTACATTAGATGTCTTTTAACTCAAAATAACACAATGGGGCATGAACAAACTATTTACTATATGAGTAGGATATTAACTCCTATAGAAATAAAATATTCTTTTATTGAGAAGTTATGTCATACATTATACTTTGCCTCTAATAAGTTGAGACATTATTTGTTAAAGCATAGAGTATATGCAATTTCAAAAATTGATCTAATGAAATATATATTAAACAAACTAGTTGTAGACGGCGGGGTTTAGCACGCGTCCAAGATTTTAGCAACCGTGACACTGTTTAGGCTCAGGGCCTTAGAGAACACACTAACCACTGTCACAAAGACATGGCATGAAGATGAGGAGTCACCACGCAAGGTAATAACTGGGACAATTTGATTGGTGGTACTCAATTCTCTAAAAGAAAGTTAGCACCACAACCAGGAGATTCTGGATACGGAATACTAACTTCTCTTAGTCTCGTGTTCATTTAGAATAATTTTATAAATGATTATTTCATCCTCTAATTACATGCAATTTTATTAAACCCTAATTAACATCCATCTACCCAAAAAGGCAACAAGTCAATAAAATTACAAGTTAAAAATGCACTTAAGATCGCGTTGTCCCTAAGTCTAAACTATGTTAATTTTATTAAATAAGTTAGCTAAATCTATATTTTATTTACAAGTGAAATAGAATAAAAGTGGGCTTACATTTTATTAATTAATGAGCCTAAATCTATTTTTTAGTCTTTTTAAGATATGAGCTTAAATCTATTCAATTTTTAAAGGAAAATTAAACTAGTGGGCCTAAGTCTAAATTGGTTTTATTTTAAGTGGAGTGTGGACCTAGGTCTATTTATTTTAAAAGAAATATAATTATGTGGGTTGAGCTAAGTCTAAAAAATTTTAATTAACTAAGCGCGCCTAAAATCTAATTAACCTAATGGACCTAAGTTGATTTTAATTATTTAAAACCTAAATCATTTTTAAGCCTATTTATTAAGTGGGTTAGACCTAAACATGGGTTTGGGGCCAAAAAACATAAAAAAAACAAGCCCAAAATAAATAAAACACAAAAATTACAGTGATTTTCTAAAAAAAACCCTAAATTAATTACATGCAAACCCTAATTTAAGCTACTGCCACCATTGATTTTAATTGATTTTTTACCCAATTGAACCTAATTACTAATCAATTTTAAAATACAAAAATTTAAATCTTTCACTATTCGCACTATTGGGGCTATTACAAACTACGTACAGAATTAAAATTAAATAATTATACACCCAGAAATTAAAATAAACTACACAGGATACCAAAATGCAGAACAAAAATTAAAATCCTAAGAACTATTATTAAAACAGTATAGGTTCATCCATGACATTCCATGGATCTTCTGTTCAATTAAACATAGGCGGTATCCTCCTCCTCAATCCACATATGGACATCAAAACAAAAAAAGCAAATTAGCAGTGAAATTAGATAATAAAAACAATAACAAAAATAAAAGAAAAAAACATAAAGAGAAAATAATAAAAAGAGTAATAAAAAAAATAGAAAAATAACACTGGAGATGTTGTGCAAATACCCCTTTTTGAGCCCCTCAAATTGAATTATCATCGTTAAAATTAAGATATTGTTGATTTTGGACTATTGCCTTCAGAAATTTCAGTATCGAAAATTAGGGTTTTATGCTCGCAGTCTCTCTTTTTTTTCATTGTGTTTTCGTGTGCCTCTCCTAAAAATCCTCTTAAAAACCAGAAGAAAAAAGATCCTCCAGCCAAGCCTCCTCCCCTTGCACGCATGTAGACTTTGCTTTTAAATGCAGAGTCTACGCGTACTGAACTTCCTCCAAAGGAGAAACAGACCTATCTGATCAGATAGCGTTTATTTTTTTTAATTCAAAAATATCTTCTGTGTTTTAAAAAAAAACCTTATCAGATAAAATTTGAATTTTCAACCAATCAAAACACTGAAAAAATTGATAAAAAATAAGGAAAAATACGCGAAAAATAAAAAAAATGGAATTATTGCGCATCGGCATTGTGTAATGCCACCTAAAACTCTTTTTTTTTAAAAAACTTTTAATTACCAAAAGACCAATGAAAAATTGACTTATTTGCAATCAAACCCTAAAAAATATTGCAATTTAGTCCTTAAAGTCCAAAAAATCGACAACTAACTTCAATTTTTGAATGAATTTCATCATAGGGGCTTACATCGCAACTGTGCACAATTGCATCCTGAAATTGGGTGTTTACACTAGTGTTGTTAAAGAAAATTGGAAAATGGTTATTGAGCTTAATTGAATTTTCACTAGTTTATCACCCTAAAAAATCAGTGAAAGGACAAGCACTAGCTGACTTTATAGCCGACCATCCCATCCAGGGAACCATAGAGTATGTGGAATTGATGTTCAACCTTAGGTATTGAAGTTTGATGGGTCTTCTACAGACAAATTAGTTGGAGCTGGTATTATAATCACATCACCATTTGGAATAACAACTCTTAACTTTACCTGGGACTTTAATTATAGGCCTTGAAATTCTCCAAGAGCTTAGAGCCAAAGAGGTATTGGTAATTAGAGATTCTTATCTTATAATTAAGTAACTGACAAGGAATACAAATGCATAAGCATGTCTCCAGCACTTTACTTCATTACTGGTATTCAACTTATTAATTCTTTTGAAAATGTGGCTTTTATGCATGTACTTAGAGAATCTAATTGGGAAGTTGATGAGTTATCTCAGGTTGCATCAAGATTAATAATGTTAGAAGAGTTAACTCACAAGTTAATTTTTATGTAGAAAAAATCGCACCCATCCATCCATGAAAGAGGGTGTAATTTGAGTTATTCAATAGTGACTTGAATATAGTAGGAGATTAGCATGCAGAAATTAAAAGCTATCTAGAAAATCCTACCAAAAAGGTTCCATTCAGAGTCAAAGCTTAGGCTTTAGATTATGCTCTAATTGAAAATGAGCCTTTCAGAAAAACTCTTGATGGATTGCTCTTTATGTGCCCTTCATTTCCTCAAACCATGGAGATTTTAAAACAGGTGCATGAGGGTGTTTGTGGTGCTCACGAAACTCGGAGAAAGATAAGATCGTTGATATGAAGACATGGGTACTTTTGGCCATTAATCTTGAAAGATTGCATCACATATGCTAAGGGATGTCAATAATGCTAGAAACGTGGAAGCATACAAAAAGTGCTCACTGATGATCTGTACTTTATGGTGAAGCTATAGCCATTTTGAGGTCTATACTTTATAACAAGAAAATTAAAAAAAAAGAAATTTGAAGAAGGTGACTTAGTCTGGAAAGTTATATTGCCTCCTAGAAATAAGGAAAAAGAGCTAGGGAAATGGTCTCTCAAATGGGAAGGTCCATTTAAAATTCATTAGATCTTAAATGGCAATGCCTACTAGTTAGAAAGCTTGGAAGGGATCCCACATAAAAGATTTATCAATGGAAAATATTTGAAAAAGTATTTTCACACTATATAGGAAATGAGAAAAAAAGACTGAAGTTTTGTAATTGAACTTTAGTCAAAGACTATCACTAAATTATATTGGTGGTAATTTATTTTAGCTTGAATGTAAGGTGGCATGAGTAGCTATTTTTTGAAATAAATAGTAAATAAATTTTATTTATTTATGAGTTGTTTTTGCTTTTATTTAACTAATAAAGTATGTAATGAAAAGTGCTATGAATAGCAAAATGATAGAATTTTGGCAGTATTTCTGCTGAAAATTGAACCTTTGGATATGTAATGTATTGCCATGGTGCAAATGTGTGTGAGTTGACCTATGAAAATTTGAAAATCTAGTAATCAAGGAAATTCTTAGTAAATCATTCATATAAAATTGCCATAAAATGGCTTAAAGGCCAACAAGTCAAAATGGTCAAGACATAGTGGCTTTAAAAGCCATATAAAGCTACCAAAGGCATCCATGATCTAGTTCAAGGCAATCATCAATACAAGTCATATACAAAGAGATAAGAGAGAGTAAAAGTCAAAACCCTTAAAGGTGTCCCAAATCTCCAGACATTTCTTCTTGGTAGTCATGGCCTTTTGCTTTTGTTCTCTATATCCTATCACAATATCCTTTTGACTTACTAAGGTTTTTCCCATGCTTTTAACTTTAAAAGCATTAGCTCTATACTCTGTAGCCATAATCTCATTCTGATGAAGTAATTATTTTCTCTCAACCTTCAATATTTGAAGCTTGGTCTCCAACTTTGCTATCTCTTTTTCTTTTTTATCAAAGGATGCCTTAGCCTCACTTTCTATGATCTTCATATGCTTCACTTTGGCTTGCTCAGCCAATAAGTCTTCTTTATGTTGATGGAAGAGGCTTAAATGTGTAGAGGCATCGAATTGAGTGACACTAGAATCATTAAGGTGGGAGAAGCTTTATATAGCTTGATCCCTCAAAGCAGAATCAACTATTGATTTAGTACTTTACTCTAAAATGCTAAGGTCACCAAGCAAGGTGGATTCTAAATCTCCTATAGTCCGATGATCTATAAGCTAAGAATTGATTTCAAAGAATCCTTACCCTTATTGACTTGATTTTGATTAGGCAATGAGCTAGTTTGAGTAACTGGAGGGGTGTTAAAGAAATTAAGATTTAGAGATAAGTCCTCATTATCAATGGAAAACCAAATCTTAGGTCTATGCATAGATTAATTGAATGGTTAGTAGAAATGCAAACAATATTAAAAAAAAGTGAATTGAAGAAATACAAGCAAGAGATAGACTTGAACAGTAGGTGATAGAATATAAGTAGAGGCTAGAGTAGGAGAAGGGGTCTTGGCTTTATTCTTACTAAGAGTGGTCTAATACAAGCGAAATGAGTCATCCATCTTAGTAGAAGAAGACCCGATAGGAGAATGTAGGTCACGGGGAAGAGTAGGAGCTTCATTGTTGCGAGCATCAGCTGTTTCCCCAAGGCATGTGAAGATTAAAAAGGGATAATATGCAAAATATAAATAAGAAAGAAAGGAATAAGAAATTATTAGACCTAAGAGCTGGTCCTTCACTCTCCTCATCATCATCTTTAATTTCTTTAATTTTAATTCTTTTTTTACTCTTTCCCTTAGAAGAGCTGTAAAGAGCACTAAGCCTTGAAGACTTATGGCTTAGAAGGGGAGGTGGAACAACTGCCTTTCTCTTCTTAGAGCTTTCCAAAACTTGTTTTTCTTTACTTTTGGAGGAGACCATTGCATCACTCTCTCCTAGAGTAATGTAGTTATGAAAAAAGAAAAAAGTTAACATGACAGTAGTAAATGAAAATAAAATAAAATAAGGGTGAAAATTCTTACCTTGGTCTTCATTGGGTGCATATAAGATCAGCTCCTTATACTTATCATACCACCATTGTTGATAATTTATAGTATTATTGAGACACAGGGTGGCAACATAGTAAATAAGGTTTCTCAATTCCTTTTGAATTAAAGTTATCACTTCCTTAGTACAAAAAAAGGGGATCAACATTGAAATGGGGAATGATATAGGTGCTTTCATAAGAAGGAGGGATAGAAGGCTCAAGGCTAAATTAGTGGCTACACATGAATTGCATGTCCAACTCAAAAGAAAGGGTAGTATAAGGAAGTCCACTATCTTGCCAAAATGTATGCTTACCACCTAGAATGAAAGGCCTAGGGGAGATGACTCTATAAAAGATTTGTTGATGGATCAAATAAGAGAACTGCACAAAGTTGTAGAGCCACCTAGGCCTATTAATAGGACTCTCGAACAAAGATAGCTTACCCATATCCCTAATCTTCATTTTGGTAAAAAAAAGGAAATAAGCTTTTCATTTATCCAAAAGCATTTTGAGGAAATCAAGAAACCACCAATGTTAACAATAGATGAGACATAGGGAGGGGAAGATTGGCCATGCAACTCAGGAAAATACACTAAAAGCTAGGACTAAAGGAACCAAGTGCCTTCACGCAAATAATGGAAGGGCTCCTTTGTAACACTCTTTTTTAGATTAAAGTATAGACTACCAAAGAAAATACATCCCAAAGCTGACTGATCCCCATTTGCTAAAGCCTTAGCTAATGGAATATACTCAACACTGGGTTTGATAGAGGTAGGATCGAAAATATACATGCAAATCAAAACCTAGAGAAAGGCTATATATTCTTCAACATATGGGGGACCGAATAAAGATAAGTAATAAGAAATGACCTTTAGTATGAATTAAGGTCTTAGAAGATATATCTGTCTTTATGTATTTAGATTCATCAATTAGACATACAATATCATCTCCTAAGATAGGCAATCTTAGTATCAAACACTACATCTAATGCTTAATAGGACTAACTTCCTTAACTAATATAGAAACTTAAGAATTGTTCTTAAGCAAGAGAGAAAGTAGTATATCTTTGATTAACTTATCCCTGATGAACCAGTTGCTAATGATCCTAAAGCTTAAAAAGATGCTCATAGTAAGCATTTTAATGACTCTGTTGATGTCACTTTTCATATACTTGATGAATGGAATCAAATCTTTAAAAGCAATTAATGGAGATGGATGCTTATACCATAATTGGCCATCTCAAGGAAATGTTCCAAGAGAAAGCTAGAATTAAAAGGTTTAGTACCATAAAGGCATTGCTTTCTTGTAAGTTGACTACTAGTAACTTAATGCCTCCTTATGTTCTTAAGATGAAAGGTCATCTTAAAGATTTGGAAAGGATTGGTCTTAACATCTAGTAAGAATTAGCCATTGATATTATTCTATAGTCTTTAACAAAAACTTTTGATGGGTTTGTTATGAACTATAACATGCATGGCATGAATAAAACTATTTTTGAACTGCAAGAGATGCTTAAAACCATTGAAAAGAACATTAAAACCACTAAGGATGTTCTGATGGTCAATAAAAGGAAAGGTATGAAAAAGATGAGAAAGAGTAAAGGCAAAATTAAGGCTTCTAAAGGCTTTCAGAAGCCTAAGCCCAAGCCTAAACCTGCACTCTAAGCAACACCACCTAAGGAGGGAACATCTTTTTCTGCAATAAGCTAGGCCATTGGAAAAGAAATTGCAAGCTCTATTTATATAATCTAAAGAAGAAGAAGAGTAGTGCGACTACATCTTCAAGTATTCATTTTATAGAAGTTAATTTATCTACTTCTAATTCTTGGGTATTAGATACTTCTTCTGGTTCTCACATTTGTACTAATATGCAGGGCTTAAAAAGGAGTAGAATCTTCACTAAAGGCAAAGTGGACCTAGGAGTTGGAAATGGGCAAGATTTGTTTCTTTTGTTGTAAGAACTTATGAATTAACTTTACCTGGTGGACTTGTTTTGAGTTTGGAAAACTATTATTATGTACCTAATATAAGTAGGAATATCATTATTGTTTCTTATTTGGACAATAATGGTTTTGAATTTATTATTAGGAATAATAAATGTTCCATTTATCATGATAATGTTTTTTATGGTTATGCTCCATGAACTCATGGTCTTTATATTTTAAACATTGAAGACAATAATGAAAAGTCCATCTATAACATTGATACAAAGAAGTTTCAATCTAGTGATTTAAATACAACTTACCTTTTGCATTATCGTTCAGGCCATATAAATGAGAATTGCATTTCAAAACTCCATCAACATAGACTTTTGAATTCATTTAATTTTGAATCATTTGAAACTTATGAATCTTGTTTGTTAGGAAAAATTACTAAAACACCTATGATTGGACACAGTGAGAGGGCTAATGACTTATTGGGCCTTATACATTTTGATGTATGGTCCATTAAGTTCCACTGCTAGAGGAGGTTATCAATACTTCATTACTTTCATAGATGATTTCAATAGATATGGCTATGTCTATTTAATGAAACATAAATCTGAATCTTTTGAAATGTTCAAAATTTTTAAAAAAGAAGTACAAAACCAACTTAGCAAGAATATTAAAGCACTAAGATCTAATCGAGGTGGTGAATATTTAAGCCAAGAATTTATTAATCATTTTAGAGATTGTGGAATAATTTCATAATTAACTCCACATGGAACACCATAATGGAATGGTTTGTCTAAATGGAGAAATAGAACTTTATTAGATATGGTTCAATCTATAATAAGTTAGTCAAATCTTCTAATCTCCTTTTGGGGTTATGCTTTAGAAATTGCTACATTCCTATTAAATAAAGTTCCATCAAAGGTAGTTGAGAAGACACCATATGAGATATGGACTAGGAAATCTCCCAATTTATCTTTTCTTAAGATTTGGGGATGTGAGGCTTATGTGAACTGTTAAATTTCATATATATGAGCACCCAAATTAGACAAATGCCTTTTTATGGGATATCCTAAATAAACCAAAAGATATTATTTTTACAATGCTTTTGAAAATAAAGTTTTTGTTGCTAAGAATGGTGTCTTTTTGGAAAGGGAGTACATTTTCAAAGGAACTAATAGGAGTAAGTTACAACTTAAAGAAATTCAAGAACCACAAAATAGCATTGTACCAACCTCAACTCGATCAACATATAACTGTTGAATTTACATAAGCACCACAATGTCCTAAAAGGTCTGGTAGGACACATCATATCCCTAAGACATGAATTTCTCTTAACGAATAATAATAATGTGATGATTATGGATCAAAGTGAGCCCACAACCTACCAATAGGCCATGTGTTTAAAGCGCATCCAAGGTTTTGGTAACCGCGATACTGTTTGAGCTTAAGGCTCTAGAGAACACACTATTATATCATAAAGACATAGCATGGAGATGAGGAGTCACCACCTAGGGTAATAACCAGTACAATTTGAAGGTAGTGGTAACACAATTCTCTAAAAGAGAGTTAGCATCACAATCAGGAGATTATGGATATAGAATACCAACTTCTTTTAGTCTTATGTTTATTTAGAATTACTTTATTAGTTACTAAATTATTCCATATTTACATGCAATTTCATTTTAACCCTAATTTAGCATACATCTAACTCCAAAGGTAACTAGTTATGAAAAAGCATACAAACAATGCATTCATATAATGCAACGTCCCTAAATTAGTCTAATATACATTGATTTTAATTAAAGATAGCTAATTCTACATATTTTATTTACAAGTGAGTTGGAAACTAAGGGTGGGCCAATATTTTATTTATTCAATGAGTCTAGGTCTATTTGTTTTAATTGTAAAAAGTGGACCTAAGTCTACTAATTTTATGGAAATGAGTTGGATGAATTTAGTGGGCCTAATTCTAATTAATTTTAAATTAAATGAAGTGATCCTAAATCTATTTATTTTAAAGGAAATGATTTAATGGGCTGAGCTAAATCTAAGTTAATTTTAATTAATCTAAAATGGGCCTAAGTTTATTAACCTAAATGGGCCTAAATTGCTTTTAAAACTAATTAAACCTAAAACCAATTTAAAAAAAGGGCCATTAATTAATGAATTAGAGCCTAATATGGGTTGGGGCCGAAAATAAATAGAAAAATAAATAAACAAGCCTAAACAGTAAATTAAAACAAATAATAAATAAAAAACACACATTGTGGACACCCTCAGTTTAATTGACTTGCAACGAAAGCCTGGTAATGAGATAGTCCAAATTTTGAAAGCAAAGAGCTCGAGATCTGCTTTCAAATGAATTCAAGAGATTAAACCTAGCTTGAAGCTTTCAAATCTAGCCAAAACCCAAAATACTAAGCCCATTAGCCCTTTATCATGCAGAAACTAAGCCTTTTAGGCCCAACGGACTTGGTGAAGAGGCGTTGCCTCTTCACTTTGGCCATTAGTCTTTATACCTATTGCATGCAGTAATAAATATTATTTATTGTTGCATTTAACATAAAAACTGACCTTCTTACCTTTAGTTTGTAGTTTTGAATGAAAAAAAAGACTTTTAGGGCATGAAATGATGAAAAAAGAAGAGAGACAATGATGAAAAATGCAAGGTGGAAAGTAACCTTGATTTTTAGGGGAAGTTGGAAAGAGAGAGGGTAGAGGCTTAAGAGGGGTATGTGGCTAGAAAGGAAAAAAAAGAGGTTAGGCCATTGAAAAAAAGAAAAGGAAGAAAAGAAAAAAAATGTTCTTGAGAGAAAGGAGAAAAAGAGAAGGAAAGAGAAGGAAGAGAGGAGACTTAGAGCTACGAATTCATTTATTGAGAACAAAGAAGGAGGTTCTTGCATTCAACACTTTAAAAATAGATCAAACAAGCTTTGAAGGCTTCAGTTAGGAGCATCAAACGGGTCCAAATATATGAGAATCCCTATTTTCAAGCTTTGAGTTCTTTATTTTATTTGAAACTTAATTCCCTTATTTTATACTTTTGTGTGTTTATTGCTTTCTTGGGATTGCATCTACAGCCTGAATATATGAATTATTGAGTTCTTAGATACTGGTTTATGTTAGTTTGCATGATTATTTAAGTTGTTTAGGATTTAAGAAACTTGTAGTTTTTTATGCTGCTGTGCTTGTTGAAGAGGCGTCGGGTATTGCCCTTTAACCTAATGGAAATCGCCTCTCATACAAAATCTTGCATGATTCTGCTTCGTTTTGGTATCTTTTTATTATATTTATAGTATATGATATGTATATACTACTTCTTTTTTTAATATTGCATGCGAATGTTATACTTTATAGACTAGTTGAATTATTAATCCATGTTTATTGAATCTACATACCTATGTTTATACTAATATAATTTGAATAATTTTTTATAGAAAGCTGTTCATTTGAATGTGAAACTAACCTTTATTTATTGTAGGTTATGGTGATTTTTAATCACTATGTAATTAATGAATTAATTAGTTCTTGAGAGGTTTCATTCGGGTTAATTATTGTAATTCCTAATTCCTTTCCCTTCTATTTAGAATGAATGTTTAAAAATTTATTCTCAATATTTGATTTGAATGTTAAGAAAATAAATATGCAAAAGGACTTATGTGCAAACTCAGATTAAATTGTAAAATTGGAAGAGTTTGCAAACCACAGTAATAAGAAAATAATTTAATAATCATGGGTAATAAAATACAAAATACAAACGGAGGCCAACCATAAAGTTTGGTGGGCAGTCAAAGCCTATACGTAGTTTCCAAACTTGAATATCTAATGGCAACTTTTGGGAACTTCTGTGGAATCCAATTGCTGTAAAGTGCCTCAATTGTCACCCGAGTGGCGACTCCATCTCTATTTTGGGCCCTAAGCCCACTTTGTATTTCCTAGTGAGCCCTTGGCTCATATAGTGTCGTGGTTGCCAACACTTGGGTGCTCGATCTAAACCCCGTTGCTCACAGTGGTGACTCCACTAGGGATGGAGAAATTGATTCATGTTTTGTAATTTATCATCTTTGATTATTTTTTTATTTCCTTTGCATATTACTGCATTCACTACACGATTGCACACATTGAGCACACAGTCCTAATAACTGACAATAGTCTTTGCTTTGCTACCTGTGTTTCACTTAAACCTGGTGGTGGAGTATTCAATTATTGTCACTTATGGCATGTACTATCCACGTCACACGGACCCTTGAGTGGGAGATGTAGTGGATGTATATAGCTCTAGGAGCCATAGCTTATTAACCTCAACTCAGCTCATGTAAATGACTTAGCAATTTCCATTAAGATTTTTCCTAAATTTGTGTGTTTTATGCCATTTAGCAAGCCATTTCATCAAGTCCAAGCTCATTTGTAAGTGGACTATTTCAAAATTAGGCTTTCATGCCCACCATGACCCATTTGCAAATAAACCATGTCAAAATTGGGCATTTCAAGCCCATTATAACCCATTAAAATGGACTTCAGCTTTATTTAAAGGATTTGTTACTCATTTGCTCCATCCTGAGAGTTTCTTACCTATACGATGGTTTTGTTGTCCCTTATTAATAGTCAAAACCTAGCCAATAATCCTAGGATAAGAAACTCACCATTAAATATGCTTGCAGGAGAAATAAGCCTGGAAGTGCTGTCTTTTGAAGAGTTTTGTCTTTTTGTTATTTGTTACATGTAAATAGGATATATACCCTTATTCTATTCTTTTAAACATAACCCTGTATATCATGTATACATGCCATGCATGTTTCTGATCTGGGTTGGTTACAGATATAGATCCAAATTAGCCATTCGCTTGGACATGCTCCAACACCAGTCATTTGGTCAGAATGTTAAAAGAGACAGATCAATAGTTTTGATTTGGAATAATTCAAGAAAATGATGGTCGAACAGACCAGAATAATTATGCAAGAGATGATGGCAGAGATGAGCTTGACTATAGAGAAACCATTAGTGCCTCCACCACCGCCATTTGATCTTAATGCCGAGAATCTGGAGAGGCAAGGAATAGAAGATAATCAATAAACTGTATTAGCAAAACCAGTTATTCGATAGAGGTTGGATTCCCCAAGGAATATAGAGAAGCCGAATTAGGCTAAAGACCTTGTTAAGTCTATAGCTCAGATGCAATTAATGATGAAAGAAAAAGGGATGGATGAACTGATAAATTAGTACAACCTGAGTTTAGGAGAGGATGATGACATGCTACCCAGGAAGTTTAGGTTTCCTAATATGAAGAAATTCACTAGTGTTGAAGATCCTCATTTGCATCTTAAACAGTATGCAACTCACATGAGAATAACCAGCTTGAACAAAGCACAGATTGTTAAGCAATTTCCTCTATCTTTATAAGGAGCACCCATCAGATGGTACTATGCTTGAAAGCTATTATCCAAGCTTACTGGGAAGGATTATGTGTGGCATTTGTAAAAAAATACAATTTTAACATCCAAATGGAAGCATATTTAAGGGATTTACAAAACATTAAGTAAAGATTTAATGAGCCTTTTATCGACTTCTTGATTAGGTGGAGAGCAAAGCTGGCATAGATGAAGCACCGACCCTCTGAGAGTGACCAACTAGTGATAGCAATGGAGGGGTGCATACTCTTTCTTTTTAAGAAGTTGAAACATTTAGGAATTCATAATTTTAAGGAACTATACAAATTCAGGGTGCAGAAAGAATCTGACTTGGCACAAGAAAGAAAATCCTTTATTAGAAAATCTCTAGGTAGAGAGGGAACTAGATCCAGCAGTGGGATTAGATCAAGTAGTAATGCGCAGATAAATGTTGTTCAATAACCTAGAAGATTTTCTAATCTAGGAAGACCCCTCTCTAAAGTTTTAGAGAAGTTGATTGAGAATAACATATTGCGACCTCTACCATAGAGACCACTATTCCCAAATGCTGACCTAAAGCAATATTACAAATTCCACCAAACCATTGGCCATGATACCTATAGCTGCACTTGCTTGAAGTACTAAGTGCAAGATCTAATTGACTTAGGCAAAATAACTGACCCAAAAAATAGAAAACTCAACACTAGAAACAACCCATTACCTAATTACCAAAACATACCACCACTAAATTAATCTATCATTGCCATCAACACCAGTCTAACAGATGAACAAATTTTGAATTCCCTTGTTGATGCCACACCTACACCCTGAAATTTAAACCAGAAGACCTCAACTTAGGCATGCAGCTTGTAGAGGTTAAGGTGAATGTCTTAGACATATGGAGCTCTAATGATGAGAAAGGTAGAGCAATCGATCTATGGAAAAGTAATAAATATAGAAAGACCCAATCAGTTGAGAAACTTAAAAAAAAGGAAAAAGTAAAACCTGTGGGTTTTGAGGAAAAAGAGATAGATTTGAAAGAAGAAGATGAGAAAGTTATTGAAGCTGTGAAAGAAGAGAAAACTCTCTCTAGTGTCTAAGAGATGCTCATGCACTCCAAAGCCCATCAAGAGGCACTAGTTATGGCTTTGGATCATAAGAAAGTTCCTACAAGCCATGCCCTTGAGCAGTTAGTGGATTCATTAATAGAAAGTCCCCAAGGAGCTCTAACATTTACTAATGATGATCTACCTTTAAAAGGAAGGGATCACCTCAAGCTTTTGTTTATCAAGGTGGAAGTAAAGAGGAAGTTGACATGTTATGTAATGGTGGACAATAGATCTGCTATCAATGTTTATCCATTGAAGATTTTACCCAAGTTAAGACTGACAATGGTTGATTTAAAGCCATCAGATGTGGTGATCAAGGCCTATGATGACACCACAAGGCCTATTAAGGGAACCTTTAAAGCATTGGTTAAGACTAGACCTGCTGAAGTCTGGGTTAACCTACATGTGATTGATATCCTGGTGACCTTTATTATCTTACTAGGAAGGTTGTGGTTCCATCTTTTAGGAGGCATGTTGTCTACTGTGCACTAAAGGATTAAATTCCCATATGAGGGGAGAGTAGTCACCATTTTTGCTAAAACTTAAGCAGCCGTCACTACATTGAAACTGGCTCCCCAGAAAATCCCATTTAGTCTGAGCTTTGAACTTTGCATGATTTATGAAGATGAGTTGAATTTAAAAATCATAAATATGATGAAGATTTTGAATTTCATGCCTAGAATGGGGTTAGGGAAACATTAGCAAGGGCCACCTTGATATATTGAGTCTAAGGTGTCATTCTTAAACCACGGGATAGGATATCTCGAGGTTGATAAGCTGGAAGAAGCAAAGAAAGCTGGAACCAAGTCTATAAGAAAAAAAGGGCAAAGAACAAGTCAAAAGTCAAGATGGAAATCAAGCCACTATGGGAAACCTTTTTGAACGAAGGCATCATTGTTCCATATCAAGGGGCTTCTGAGCCATTGTTAATTACTGATAAGCTAGTCTTTGGTTTCAAAATATTATTTGAGCAAGTGAATAGGACTAGTAAAGTTGTTGTAGAGGAGCCAATGGTGGAAGAATTGGTATTATTTTTAGAACCTGAAAAGGATGTCCCTATGGCAAAGCTGAAGGACTTAGATGACCACAAAGAGGAACTTGACTTCAAGTCCTTTATTTTGGACTCCATTATGGATGTATTTTATAACGATATTAACATTTCCTTTTCTAGCCTATATAACTCCGAGGACCCTTTATTTTCTAAAATAAATGCAATAAACTCTGATTTTGCTTACTTATGTGATGTTTTGCCTAAAGGTTATTTAGTGTGTGATGATCAGTTCATGCATATGTTTGACATTAATTCAATGCAAATTGAATCATTTAACTTAAGCACATGTGATAATCCTAAGAATATACTTATTGCTTTTGATCTAAATCCTGATGAGAGTGAAAAATAAAAGAAACAATATGTAGAAAATATAAAGTATTCGCTTGGGGTTATGAGGATATGCCTGGGATTGACAGAGAGATCACAAAATATGTGATTCCTATATATCCTCACATTGCACCGGTAAAATAGAAAAAGAGAAGATTGAGACCATAATAGGCTCTTTTGATCAAAGAAGAAGTTAAGAAATAGCTAAAGGTGAAATTCCTAGAAGTAGTCGATGACACTCAATGGCTAGCAAACATTGTGCAATTCCAAAGAAAGAAGGAAGGGTCAAGATGTGCGTGGACTATAGGGATTTAAACAAAGCCTATTCGAAAGATGACTTTCCCTTGCCATATATCAACACTCTAGTTGATAGTATGGCTTCTAGTGCTATGTACTCCTTTATGGATGGTTTCCCAGGGTACAACCAAATTATAATGGTAGTAATTGATAAACTGAAAACCTCCTTCATAACTGTATGGGGTGTGTACTGCTATTCAGTCATGCCATTTGGATTAAAGAATGTGGGAGCCACCTACCAGAGGATGGCTACTACCTTGTTCTATGACATGGTCTCAAAAAAGATAAAAGTATATGTGGATGACATGATGGTGAGATCTCCAACCAGAGAAGGGCACTTTGAGGCTTTAGACAAGTTCCTAGCTAAGGCTGAAAAGTACAATCTCATATTGAACCCAAAGAAGTGTGTTTTTAGAGTGACTTCTAGAAGCTGCTAGGACATATCATTAGTCAGAGAGGGATTAAGGTAGACCTAAATAAGCTCAGAGACATCAGAGAGATGCTTATGCTAACGACTGAGAAAGAATTTAGGGGATTTATTGGGTGGCTACAGTATATCAGTAGGTTCATTACCAAGCTAACCACAATTTGTGAGCCAATTTTCAAACTCCTAAAGAAAAATCAGCTGATTATCTAGGATGACAAGTGTAAGAGAGAATTTGAGACTATCAAGAATTATTTAATGAATCCTTCAGTCTTATAGCCACCAAGGCTGAGTAAATCGTTAATTCTCTACTTGGCAATTGAGAGGGATGTAATAGGTGCCATGCTCACTCAAGAAGGTAAATAAAATATTGAGCACGTGGTGTATTACTTGAGCAAAAAATCCTGCCTTATAAAGCCAACTATAGTTTGGTGGAGAAGACATGTTTGGTTGTGATCTAGGCAACGAAAAAGCTTTGGCACTACTTCCAGTCTTACTATATTCAGGCAATTTCCAAGCATGATCCTCTCAGATATTTGCAATAAACCTCATCACTAACAGGAAAAGTAGCCAAATGGCTAGTTTTGGTCATTAAGTTCAACATCAATTATGTGGCAAAGAAAGTAGTAAAAGGAAGAGCCATAGCTAACTTCCTAGCTTAAAACCTGATGATAGATGAACAAGAATGGGAATTAGACTTTTGAGATGAGCACTTGTGGGTAATAGAAATCCAAACATGGACAATGTACTTTAATAAAGCTATTAACAACAAAGGAGTAAGTATTGGCATAACTCTGATCTCACAAGAGGGAGAAATGATACTAATGGAAAAAAGATTAGAATTAAAAGCTACCAATATTCAAGCTAAATATGAAGCTTGCATTTATAGTTTGAAAGCACTTAAAAGCATGGGGGCAAAAGAAATCATAGTGTACAGAGATTTTATATTAATAGTGAAATAGATCTCTAACTAGTAAGAAGTGAGGGAGGATAAGCTGAAAATGTACTGGGATTATTCTGCTACTCTTTTGTTAGCTTTTACTCAGTGTAAATTTGTATATTTGCCATGAAAAGAGAATTAGATGGCAGACGCTTTGGCTACTTTAGCTTCAACATAAAAAGGGAGAAAGAAAACCATAGTCAAACCTCTTGTCCTTGTAAAATCTTGAATCCCTTTGTTATGAAGAGATGAGGGTGATGCCAGTCGAATTTACTAAAAATAACATTTTTACAATTTACAATAGTACTGAAAAATGAGACAATTCCCTAAAGACGTTAATAGGAAAGAGAGAATATCTATCAAAATGTTTTCTCAATAATTCATTAGCCATAATGGAATGCTGTATAAAAGAACACTAACTAGGGTACATCTTAGATGTGTTAACAAAGCTAAAGCTTAGAAGCACATGGAAGGAATCCATAAAGAAGTGTGTGGTCCACATATGAATGGGACAGTTTTGGCTAAGAAAATAGCATGTTAAGGCTACTTTTGGCTAACGATGGAAACAAACTGTGTGAGATTTATGAAGAAGTGTTATAACTTCCAAGCATATGGCAATGTTAATCATTTTCCTTCAATGGAACTTTAGGGATTGACTTCTTCATGGCCCTTTATAGCTTGAGGGATTGATATTATTGGGGAGATAAGGCCAAAAGCATCCAACGGTCATTACTACATAGTAGTGGCAATCGATTAATTCTCCAAATATGTTAAAGTAGAGTCATATGTCATTGTAGGATCAAAATAGATGGCAGGGTTTATAAAGAAGAACCTAATATGCCGATATAGGTTATCACATCATGTTGTTAGTGATCATGGTGTTCAATTTAGAGCCAAGATAATTGCTTTATTGAAAGAGTAAAAAATTGAGCATCACAAGTCATCTCTGTACTGACCATAAGCAAATGGTGCCATGGAAGCCGCCAATAAGAATGTAAAGAAGATTTTAGCTAAGACGCTGGACAATTATAAATATTAGGCATATTACCTATAATTCGCATTATGGAGATACAGAACCACTGCTAAAATGTCAATTGGAGTTACTCCATATTCTCTAGTGTATGGATGTGAGGTAGTATTGTCAGTTGAAGTAGAGATCCAATCTTTAAGAGTTCTCTTGGAGTCTAAAATTCCAGAGTATCAGTGGGTGGAGAGCCAGCTAGCGCAACTAACATTATTAAATGAAAAGAGAATGAGAGCCATGTATCACTATCATTTGTATTATAAAATAATAGCTCAGGCTTATAATAAGAATATTAAGCTAGGCAAGATCAAAGAGGGTGATTTAGTTTTGAAGATGACTAGACTGATTATGACTGATCCTTGAGGGAAGTTCAAGCCGAACTTAGAAGGACCGTACTTTGTGAAGAAGCTATTTTCTAAAGGCGCTACCATTTTATCTGACTTCAAAGGAAATGAATTCAAAGAGCCCATAAACCTTGAAAAATTGAAGAAATTCTTTTTATAAAGTCTTGCTAGGGAGAAAACCTCTAAAAAGATTGCCTAGGCAAAAGTTAGAGACTAAATAATAAAAAAAAGAAGTCCAGGAAAAAACAAGAAAAAGAAAAGAGAGATAAGCTATAGTTAATTGGAAAACTTGTAAGGATAAGCCAATTAATGATGGGGAATATACGAGAAGCAAATTGTATAGTCACTTTATGCTTAATTTAAATGGAAATGTTGAATTAAATGCTTATTACACATTGTTTAACTAAAAAGGGAAATTTCATTCAACAAAAGAGCAGATAAAGACTAAATTGCATAAACTAAATTTGTCTTCTCTTCTTTTGAACCCCTTGAACACCTAGAGTGTATAATGCTCTTATCATCTTATTTCTTGAGTATTTATCCATATCCATTTGCTGAAGCTAAATCCATGCTTTATATTGGCTATCAATGGGCTGATCTCCATTATAGTTAATAAACCTCAAAATGAATCTACGGGGCCAAGTGGCAACCGAATTATTAAGGAAATTCTAAGAAAGAGGTCATCCCTCAAATTCATGCACTAGCTTTACAATTAGTTGCTTCTGTTTATACTGTATACAAAACCTAGCGGGATTGTAGAAAGTGGCCGAATAGAGATCGATTAGGGGAACACATTAGGTATAAGACCTAAGAGTCACATACTATAACCTCCACCATGAGCAAGTCCACTGAATCAAAGTATAAGAAAATATGGACAACTAACTCTGAAGGTCTTCTAAAATAAGGTTTAGTCTTCTCATACAACAATGTTTAGCTAGATAGCACATAATGTCTCCAGAAGGTTTAAGTAACTTCAATTTCTTATGAAACCATGCTCGTATAATGATGAATGGGTAAAAAGGGACAAAGAAGCAAGAAATAATAAAAGAAAGAAAAAGCTAACATCCATTAGTAGGGGACTCTTTGAGAATCATTTAATTTTAGAGAAGTTGTTGAGCCCAATGATGACCTCTGCTAAGATAAGAGGAAAAGGATTGAAGCCTCCTTCCACTTGATCTAGAATGTATAAAATCTTTGAATCACAGTTGCCAAAGGGTGAAACAAGCCGAAATTGAGTGTACAGACAAAGAGAGATCATCTGAGGCCAGTAAACTTCATTCTTATCCATAAACTTTGCAACCTCAAGAAAAGAGCTTATCAAAACTTCATTACCGAGGACATGGCGAAGAGAAGACTAAGGAGAAATGTTGAATAAGCAAGCCATTTCATATTGAATAAATTGCAAATCTAGGGTTTCAACTAAAGGAATTATAATCTACTGAGCATAATGCATCTAGGAACCTAAGATAGCCTCAAATTCCTCTGGCGGGGAGCATAGCTCAATAGTGTTGAACCTGAAGACATATTTCTAAGAATCCCAGAACTAAGAAAGAACATGGAGAAAGGGGACATTAATCTTCCTAATATGCATGGATCGGAAGACAAATAGATGTGGCTCTAATTTAACCCATGATTTGCCATCCAGATTCTTCAAGATTAATTGTAATTATTTCAAGCTTCTTTCTATCATTTTCAAAAGTTAGGATGTTGTTTAGAAGGAGAAAAGGGAAGAGAAATTGTAAAGAGAGGAAAGGTAAGGATTTTAAAAGGAAATTAGGGTTTTATAGGCTGCAGAGTACTGTTGGAGAGGTAATCATTGCTACGATTAGGCGGTTGCCTCTATGTGTTGAGGTGATTCCCTGTCGCCTCTTCACAAAGAGGTGATGCCCCTATGAAGAGGCGATGCCTCTCCAGCAGTCAGATGTTGACTTTAATTGTTGCAAAATGTCTGTATTCTACCTATTGAGTTCAATTATCAAATGAAGTAATTTCTGTAATAAATATTTTTCAATTAATTGAAATAAAAAGGAATTCAAACATCCATCTTGTGTAAAATATAAAAAAAGCTAAAATGAATAGAGAATTCAAATAGTGATAGCAAAATAGTTCAAAGGACCATAAATAGTCCTAATATAAAGGAATCTAATATAGTCTCCTACTCATCATCCTCAGCCTCATCATCCCTGTGCTCCTCATTTGTAGAATCATCCATAGTATCATTTCCATTATCGTAACTGTCATCCTTGGCATGCTTAGCAGTAGGCTCAACCTCAGCAGTAGGCTTCTCCTCGTTAGTTTGCTCCTCCTTATCACTCTTGGTACCCCCTATCCTCTTCATCATCATCTTCCACCTGAATGGTAGCCAGCTGGCAATCGAGAGCAGTGACTTTAGCTTGACAAGCATCCAGCTCTTCCTGTCAGAATGCAATAAAGGGTAAGGAAATTATGAGAGCATGCATACTTATAGAAATAAGATATGATTGTTACATTCCACTGCTAAGTGACGCTCATTAGGAAGTCTCTTTAGGCCTCGATGACCTTGTACATGTACTCTCCCTTATCTCGAGACATCTACATGATTAATGAATTATTAAGACTAAACCGTGTGATAAGTTAAATTGAGAATAGGTTTGCAGAAAAGAGAAACTCACATATATAAAGGGTCTTTGGGAGAAATTGCAGGCTCTATGCTTATATCTAATGTGAGGAACTGGCGAGATAGCTCGCCTAAAGGCAACCAGCATTGGATCATCAAGTTCAGAGTAGCAATGAGCCTACCGATAACCATGTGTGATATAGAGCTAGAGGCACTACTAGGAGGCGTGCAGTAGTTGAAGTAGTCTCACCATGTGGTATAATACGAGGACATTGAGTAGGCCTCTCCTAAGCAGTAGGCCTAGTGTGAGCAACTGGTGCCTTAGTGGGTGCTTGAAGAGAAATAAAAAATTTAGATATAAGACATCTATAGATAAGAACATAAAATTGTATGCTTAACGAAATTGTTTGCTTACCTGATATGTGGATGCGGTGTTGTAGAAGATGAGTCTGTGTGAAGTTCATGTGACGAGACTTCCTCCTCTCACAATGATCATCAACATCATCTCCCTCAATAATATGATCTAGCTCCTTTCCCCTCTAATAGATGAGCCTTAGAAGATATCATGAGGAGGAGCAAGTGGATGTCGTCTTGCTTGACCACCCCCATGCCAAGATCGAATCCTCTTACCAAGGAACCAAACTCTGCAGCCAGGTCCTCAGAGTAGTATGCTCTTCTCAAATAGAAACTTAGAGCAAATTATAGCCTGGAACCATCTAGCCTCGGGACCCTATAAGTCTAGGTGAATCTACAAGAGTGAACAAGTAAGTGAATAAATTAATTAATAAGTAGATTACTAATCATGATTAATTTATAGGTACATACCTAGTTAAAAGGTCAGGGAGTTCAAAGTGCTTACAATGGATGTGCACATGAATAACAGCCCTCCTCCAAGATCAATTAGGACCCTACCTCAAAATAGTTGGGAAGGGTACATCATGGAAGAGGGGATATTCTGATAATCAACTCCAACTCTAAAGCCCAATCCTTCAAAGTAGAAAAAAGAAAAAAGAGCTATTAATATATCATGATAACAATATCTAAGTTAAACTTAATAGAGAGAAAAGGAAATGAGAGAAATACCAGGACGACGTTCCAGAAGCCACAGAACCATCTAGATCCTCGGACAATCTCGTTCCCATGCTCTGATATAGATAGGGCCAGAGTACAACTCCTCTAATCGTATAAAGCTACCAAGTCAAGATCCTTAAGAGGTGGCAGGATGTATAGATCAATGGAACTTGTTATATCAGTAAAAAGCATAGTCCTAAACAAATAAACCAATAGGCCCTCACCACCTGATCAATTTGAAGGCCAAAAATGGCAACTACTATTCTCTCTGGGGTGTAGTAACTCTTGAAAGAGTTAACCTTCATAGTGTAAGTCCCCATCTTGTCCGGGACCATGCCTAGTAACAAGATCTCCTGCACAAGTAATACCAGTCATAGCTAGCAAAGGAAACCGGAGTCTAGAGTAAACTCACTAGAAGGAAGCTGAAAGGTGTGAGTAGTGTCTGACCACTTATCCAATTAAAGCATGTAAAGCGGCTGGTAGTCAGTTTGCCTTTAAGAACTTGATAGAGTGACAATAAAGTCGGAGAATCTGGTTTTGAATATACGGGTCTTGATAGTAAGAGGTAAGCTATCATACCAGATACGGGCACCACTAAAGTTACCAGCACCCTTTAATGTGTGCACATCAAACTGATGAAAAATAGGGAGTTCAATATTTAAGTAGTGCACTGTAAAATTTTTTTAAAGATTTTAACAGATCACTAGTGAAGAGGCAAACGCCCCCACCGTAGAGGCGTTGCCTCCTCACAAGGAGGTGATCACCTCTACCCAGCCTCATTTTGCCATGAAGAGATGATTGCCTCTTCTCCAAGAGGCGATCGACTCAATGAAGAGGCGAACACCTGACTGAAGAGGTAACACCTCTTTATGTCAGTGAACTGACATGATTTTTAATTTTCTTTAATTTTTCTCAATTTAATCATATGCATTCTCATTTTTCATGATTAGTACATGGTTATGATTAACAACCTGATGTTTTCTAACCCTATTTATAGGAAAAATGCAAATAAATCTATCACTGACCTCTTTTATGGCCAATTTGCAAATATGAGATCGTACATCTTTCTATTGAGTGAGTTTCACATCAGAAAGGCTCGTAATTCATGCCAAATTTTATAATGAGTAACTGATTGGGCTAGGAAAAGCAGGGGAACATAGTTACGTTTCACTAGTTCTATGTTAGAAAGGCTTAGGACACCATCCTTTTCTATTAAATGAAGCTTGTGTTAGAAAGGCAGAAGATTCATATCAAATTTATAATGAGTGACTAATAGGGCCAGGAAAACCTGAGGATCATGGTCACATTTCAAGTCAAAGTTTAACCTTTCGGGTTTGAATTCGCAAAACTAACAGCCCAAGTAAAGCATGTAGGTCAGGTATGTCGTTCTTACTATCTGTTGTGCATGTTGCTTTTTCAAAGATTGATTCATAAATCTATTTTTGAAAAACTAAAGGGGCAGATTGTGGACACCCCTTAGTTTGATCAGCCCATAACAAAAGCTCGGTGATAAGATAGTCCAAATTCCAAATGCAAAAGAGCTTGAGATCTTTTTTAGAATGAATTTGAAAGATTAAAGTTAGCTTGAAGCTTTTATATCTAGCCAAAACCTAAAAAACTAAGCCCATTAGCCCTTTATAAAGCCTAAACTAGGCATTTTTAGGCCCCAAAGGCCCAGGTAGACCTATGAAGAGGCATTTAATATAAAAACTAACCTTCTTTACCTTTAGTCTACAGTTTTGAATGAAAAATAAGATTTTTGGGGCATGAAATGATGAAAAAAAAAGAGAGATAATGATGAAAAATGCAAGATGGAAAGTAACCTTGATTTTTGTGGGAAGTTGAAGAGAGAGAGGGTAGAGGTTTAAGAGGGGTTTGTGGCTTGGAAGGAAAAAAAAGAGAGGTTGGACCATTAAAAAAGAAAAGGAAAAAAAGAAAAAAAAAAGGTTCTTGAGAGAAAAGGAACAGAAAAAAAGAAGGAAAGAAAATGAAGAGAGAAGACTTGAAGCTAAGGAATTCATTTCTTGAGAAGAAAGATGGAGGTTCTTGCATTCAACACATAAAAAATGAATCAAACAAACTCTGAGGGGCTTTAATTAGTAGCATCAAACAAGTCCAAATCAGTGAGAATCCTTGTTTTCAAGCTTTGAGTTTTTAATTTTATTTGAAACTTAATTCATTTATTTTATACTTTTTGTGATTACTACTTTCTTAAAATTTCATTTAGAGCCTAAATATATGAATTATTAAGTTCTTAGCTGCTAGTTTTTGGTTGTTTGTATGAATATTTGAGGTTAATTAGGATTTAAGAAACTTATAGTTTTTTGTGTTGTTGTGCTTGCTGAAGAGGCGATGCCTCTTCAAAGGGGCGTCGCCCCTTAACCTAGGTGGTGATTGCCTCTTCGCAGAGGCGATCACCTCTAGAATAGAATCTTGTATGATTCTGCTTCGTTTTGGTATCTTTTTATTATATTTCTAGTATATAATATGTATATACTGCCTGTTTTTTAATATGCATGCGAATGCTATACTTTTAGGACTAGTTGAATGGTTAATCCATGTTTATATGAATCTGCATGCCTATGTTTATACTATATAATTTGAATTATTTTGTAAATAAAGCTGTTAATTTGAATGTGAAACTAAACTTTATTTCTTGTAGCTTTGGTATTTTTAACCACTAAGTATTAGTGAATTAATTAGTTCTTGAGAGGTTTCATTCGGGTTAATTATTGTAATAATTGTACAAATTATGGTAATCCCTAATCCCTTCCCATCTATTTGGAATGAATGTTTATAAATTAATTCTAAATATTTGATTTAAATGCCAAGGCAATAAACATGCAAAAGGACTAATGTGCAAACTCAAATTAAATTGTAAAATTAGAAGCGTTTGCAAACCACAATAATAAGGAAATAATTTAAGAATATGGGTAATAAAATACTAAACACAAACGGAGGCCAACTGCAAGGTTGGGTGGGCATTCAAAGCCCATACCCAGTTTTCGAACTTGAATCTCTGATAATGGCTTATGGGTACATTCGTGGAATCCAGTTGCTGTAAAGTGTCCTATTTTTTATCTAGGTGGCGACTCCATCTCCTTTTTGGGCCCTAAAAAAACCCCATTTAGTAATTCTAGTGGCCTTGAGCCCACACAATGTCGTGTTGTCATATACTTAGGTATGTGGTCTAAACCCCGTCGCTCACATATACTATGATTTCTAACCCTAATTTTATTTACATGCAACCTAAATTATCTACTGCCACCATTGATTTTATTTGGGTTTTACCAAATTGAACCTAATTCACTAATCAATTTTTAAAGTGTAGAAAATTAAATGGTTTCACTATTTTTTCACTATCGGGATTATTACAATTTATGTATAATAAAACTAAAACTAATTAATACAGCCCATAAACCAAATACACAATGCAAATACCATAAACAACACTAAAAAAACATAGAAGAACATAAAAATATAGAATAATAATAAAATCTAAAATCTATGTAAAATGGTTACATGACTTAAATCCATGGCATTCTATAGACTTTCAAGGGTCTGGTCTTCTTCAATCACATGCTACTCCACATCTTAGGTTATTCCCACCATGATCATAAACACAAAAGCAAAATAAACAAAGATATTAGTGACTAAATAAAATAAAAAATTAAAATTAAAATCAAATTAAATAAAAATCAAATAAAATAAAAATAACAAAATAAAATAAGTAGAAAATATTAAAATAAAAAGGAAAGAATAAAAAATGATAAAAAAATATAAATATTAGTCAAACAAATGGGAAAAAAAGTAAAAAATTTAAACGAAGAAATAAAAAAAAGAAAAAGGAATGAAAAGAATACAACAAAACAAAAAAATTTGCAAACCAAAAGTTGTACTAAATGAAGAATAAAAAACGAAACGAAAAATGAATGAAATAGTGAACAAATGAATAAAGGAAACAAAACAAAAAAACAACAAATTATGCTAAATAACAAAAAGAAATGGTTGATGAATAATTGACGGTCAATCTGTCCCTGTAATTTGGTTGTGATTTTCTCTCCAGTAGTCACATAATTCCATCCATCATCATCAATATAAACACACACACACATAAATAGTAATTAAAAAAATCAAATAAAATCAAAATTAGGTAAATAAGTATAGTTAAAAAAAATATAAAGGAGTAGAGGGACAGTATTGATTGCCCCTCAAAGTTTGATCAACCTTTGATAAAAACCTATGGCTTTTTGTACTGTCTATGAGTATTCGTTTTAATTGGATCTAATTTTATGGTAAAGAACTAAAAAGTACGTAAAAAAATGAAGAAGAAAAGACTGAATTTTGGCTCTTGGCTAAAATCAGAACGACAAAGAGAAGAAGAGAATGAAAAGTCTAGGAGCCTCCATATGAAATGAGTTCTTTACGTATTTATAAACAATGCACCCTGTAACCCTAAGTTGGTTCGCGATAAAAAAAAAAAAATTTACTTATCTAATAAAAAAACAAATTTATCAATACATTTATTTAATAAAGTCAAATGACAACCAACCAAAAATAAAAATAAATTAAAAATAATAAATATTAAATAAAAGTGTGTGGGACATATTTCCAGTCAGAAATAACCTATTTTCGATTAGAAATAGGAAAGAAAGGAAAAGTGATCACTTTGTTACCACTTATGGCCAATCAAAACGTTATTTGGAAAAATTCAATTCATTTTACAAATTGATTATTGTTTCTTTTAATATTTTATTTTTCATTTTTCATTTTTTTAGTTTTGAATTTTTTTTTATTTTTTATTTTTTGAAAGTTAATTTTAAAATAAATAAATACATAAATAAATAAGTAAAGTAATAAAATTTAAAATATATCCCAAAATAAAATAATTCACAATTTAATTCAAAACCAATAAATCATATCCAATAAATCTAATTTCATAACCAATTTTCATCATTGGGTATTCTATCGCATCCAAACTCAAATCATCCCAAAATTGGGTACTTACACCATGGATAGTCCAAACTCTGAGAAATGGTTAGAAGCTATGAAATTAAAAATGCAATCCATGTATGATAATCAAGTATGGACTTTGATTGATCCACCTGATGGTTTAAAAACTATTGGCTACAAATGGGTTTTCAAAAAGAAAACTAACATGGATGACAATGTGCATACCTTTAAAGCAAAACTGGTTATAAAGGGTTTCAAGCAAACACATGGTATAGTTTATAATGAAACATTTTCATTAGTTGTTATGCTTAAGTCCATTCAAAATCTCTTGCCATAGTTGCATACTATGATTATGAGATATGGCAAATGGATGTTAAAAGAGTTTTTCTTAATAGAAACCTTATTGAGGATGTGTACATGACCCAACTAGAGGGTTTTAATAATCCTGAGAATTTTGGAAAGGTTTGTAAGCTTCAAAGATCCATTTATGGATTAAAGCAAGCTTCTCGGAGTTCGAATCTTTATTTTGATAAAGCAGCCAAAGAGTTTAGACTTATCACGAATGAATATGAACCTTTTATTTATAAGAAGGTTAGTAGGAGTGCAATAGTTTTTTTTACTGCTATATGTTGATGACATATTACTTATTAGAAATGATATTCCAACTCTGTAAAATGTTAAATCATGGTTAGGGAATTGTCTCTCAATGAAAGACTTAGGTGCAACAACCTATATTTTAGGCATCAATATCTATAAAGATAAATCTAAAAGGCTTATTAGCCTAAGTTAGAGCACTTACATTAACAATGTACTAAATCAGTTCTGTATGCAAAACTCTAAGAGAGGGCTCTTACTAATGTCATATGGCAATAGTTTTAGCAAGACTCAATGTCCAATGCAATAAGATGAGCGAGACCATATAAGGAAAATTGATATACTTTTACTATTGGATCCATCATGTATGCCATGTTATGCGCTCGACCAGATGTCTCATATACCTTAAGCATAATGTGCAAATACTAGTCAGACCTAGGTGAAAGTCACTAGATAGAAGTTAAGAACATCCTTAAGTACTTGAGAAGAACTAATGATGGTTTTTTACTGTATGGTGGATAAGAAAATGAGCTAGTTGTAAATAGTTACACTAATGCCAGCTTCCAATCTAACAAGGATGACTTTTGATCGTAGTCAGGTGAAGATATGTATACCCACAAATGACAATGTTGTTGATGCACTAACTAAGCCTCTTCCATAGTGTAAGCATGAGAGTCATACTAGATCAATGAATATGAGATACAATATTGATTAGGCCTAGTGCAAGTAGGAGATTGTTGGTGATATGCCCTAGGCCAGTTGTGTAATGGCCATATTTTGACTTTGTAATAATTTTATTTTGTTAATAAAGAGGCATTTTTTTTATTATTGGCTAATTCTAATATTATCCCTGATTAGTTAATTCTAACTAAAGTCATCAAGTATGTGACTTGATAGTAAAACTCTTAAGTGATACAAAAATGAACAGTAGTATTATTTGAGTTAATCATTATTGTAGGAACAAAAATGAATAAAGACTAGCATGAGGTTGATTGATAATTATGTTTTATTGATAATGTATATAAGATATTGAGTCAAACTCATAGGTACATATTTAGAGAAATGATGTACTAGATCGACCCACTATGAAAATACTACATGGATAGTTGTCATAAGTAATTCTCATCACAGTAGTATTATTTAAGAAGTTATATTTTTTGGCACATCCCTACATCATCTTTAATCAGATGGTAAAATAGATTGTGATTGGATATAGAATGAGTTATATGAGGAATGTGAGTAGTTAAAATGGAATCCTTTAGTTATTTTAAGAAGATATATGTGGGCCCCTCGATAAGGTAGACTGAAGAGAAATGCATGGTCATGCTATAATATATTAATAACGAGTTATCAATATCAGACAAAGAGTTATCAGTATTAGTCTAGTTAAAATCGAGAAATAATATGATTATATAAGGATGACATAAACCATGCCTCATGTTCAACCAAGATATCGCATGACTAAAGGACTATAATACACACTATGGATTAAGTTGTGCCAGATTATTGGCCTTCACATAACTTAGGTAGTTATAATGTCTTGCTAGAGGCCACTTATGACTTGTGGGCTAAAATGGAAATTTTAGGCCCATTACTAACATTGTGTGAACCTACAAGGTTGTACACTTAAAACAGTCCCAAAGCATACTTAGGTTAATTAACCCAGTAATAATCTCTCTAAAAGAATAAATAAATAAATGAATAAGTAAATATATATGTGTATATATTTATATTTATTTATTTATTTCCTAATTTATTTAATATAAGAGTTATTTGAATAAATTGGAAATAATTCTAAGGAATTAGAATTAAAATATAAAAAGGAAGTCTAATCTTACTAAAAATTGTCTTGCTAGTTAAGTGGTTTAACAAAACCTTAGATAGGATGTCTATATATACATCTTTTTCTCTAGGGGTTTTTAATATAATCACTCTCCTCCTTCTTTCATTTTTTTTGAGAAAAAAAGAAGATATACATAGAGAGAATAAAATAATTGTCTTTGAAAAAGGTGTTAGCACACCATCATTACTTTAGTCACCTTATTCATGTGGATACTAATAAAGAGCATGACTTTATTGGCAGCATCTTGGTCCAACAAGACCTATACAAAAAGCTCGAGGTAGGGTGTCGCCAGAGTGAACCTCCTTTCTTTC
Organism: Mallotus nudiflorus; assembly: GCA_947683625.1. Classification (NCBI taxonomy): domain Eukaryota; kingdom Viridiplantae; phylum Streptophyta; class Magnoliopsida; order Malpighiales; family Euphorbiaceae; genus Mallotus; species Mallotus nudiflorus. The sequence goes on along the minus strand of CANTUR010000275.1, from coordinate 3,173,555 downwards.
TTCCAACCATCTTGTCATAAGATCATCTTGGTGAGTGTTTAAAAAACCTTCTTAATTGATTTATTTGAATACATAGATCTTGTGGGGAATTTTTCGCAATGGGCGAAAGCCTGACGGAGCAATGCCGCATGGCATGATTAAAATTTTTATTTGTCGTTGCGTATATAAATCATGGAAACCCAAAAGTAAATGAGAATGTCTTGAAGTTAAACGATGGTGGTTAGATTATATGTAAAACAACTATTTAGATATATTTCTTATATTGCTTTAATGATGTTTTCACTACTATGTTTTTAGTTTACAAAGATTAATATCAATCTAGTTTAATAATGTGATTTGCTATATTACCTAATTGCTTATACCTATATCATTATTTGTAAACATATATTACTTTAAAAGTTCTTATTCTCTAAATGTAATGTACAAACAAAATTAAACATTTATAAGAAATTTATTTCAATTCTTTTGCAAATATAATGATATTTATAACATATTTAGACTCAACTAAATGATTTGCTAATGCTTGGTCTTAAATGTTCATCTCGGGCTATGTGAGTCGAGGTGTGATAGATTGTGTCCACCGGCCCTCGTTACCGTTAATGTTATCCAACCAGACCAACAATGGCTACATACACAAAATAATGTCTAAAACCTAATTTTATCTTTAAATATGGAAAATATTGGTTGGATATTTTAAAAACCAATGAGGCTCCAATCATAGGCTTACTAACGACGGTTGTAGGTGAGGTTGGCTAGAAATAAAAGATAGGGTTGGGCTTAGCCTGGTGGTGATGGTGGCAGCAATTGGTAGTCTTTAGTTTGGGAATTTTGATGATAATAAGTTTTCCTTATTTTCTTTCAAAAGTCCAAAAAATTCTAGCTTATTTAAGTTTGACCAAAGATGGGAAAGTGAAAAGGAGGGGAGGAGGTGCTCTTGTGAAAATTTGATGGTGAAAGGTGATAGTTTAGTTGGTGGTTGAGGCAGAAAAGGTGGTCGATCTACAATGCAAATCGAAATGAAGCACATGGGATCCAAATGAAAATTTTTAATTGTTATATATATACAAAGGTTGTGCCAGGATAATTTCACCTATGATCTCCGCATTTCTACTAAATTCCCAATATAGTCTTCATCACTTTTGAATTTGCAGGAACTAAATAAATTATTAATTATATACTTTGATATTTCTATTATTTAATAAAATAAAATTTTTAAAAATAATAAACGTGTTATTTATTTATATAGCAGTTTAATATTAAAAACTTAATATAGTTATAATTCATTAAAATTTCAATAATACAATATTCTTTGATTAATTTTTATAATTAATATTTTTCTTAACTATAAAAGTAATTTTATATAAAAAAATATTATGATCATTATATGATAAGATATAATAAGAAATCATTAGTTATTTTCTTAATAAAAAGTTTGAAAAATAATAAAAATTAGATTTTCTTTGCATAACAATTTAATCTAAAATTGCAAATAATTTGTCAAATTGCGTTAGATTTGTTAAGTTTTAAAGTTTCGTATAAATTTGTAAAAGGTCAAAAAAGTTGTAATTTTTTTACACCAATCTGCCTATATTAAATAAAAATAAAAATTTATATTTATATCGATTTATCAAAATTAATAGGTCATGATTAAATTGTAAACATGTTGAAGGTTGTGTGTTTTTTGCAAATTGTCAAAACAGCATGTTTCGACATAGCATATATGTGAATCAAGTCATACCATTTTGGTGACCATGCCAACAGGATTTTATTAGATTTTCAATTGGTATATAAAATTGCAAAAAATTGATTAACTAGTTCTACAATAGATAAAATCATATTCAAACTTTATGGATGAATATTTGTACCTTATTTATACTTTGATTCCTATTAGCAAATATTCAAATTTTCTTTTCATTTTTTGGATTCTTGCAAATTATATTCTTAACCTATATGCTATGATACCATAATAAGAATGCATAAATGAAAGATAGACAAATTGTCAAATGATAGACAAACTATCAAAAATTCACAATATAAATTAAAATTTCTCAAAACAAATTAATATAACTGTAAATAATTAATTCATACAAGCATTCAAACCATGGATCAAAAAATATAGAAAGAGTAAAAGAACTTACAAAGAGATAGTTTTCTACTCACAAATATTATAAAAACTCATAGTATTTTTATTTATAAGTTTTTTCTTACATACTCATTGTTATAAACTCATATATATAGAATACTATGTCGAAAATATCTACATTATTCTACATTATTCTACATTTTGTTATATTCAAACTTTTTGGACATATGGCTTTACTACTAAATTAATTTTTCTACACCTAAACTAGGCTTTTTGACTACTAATTTTCTTTCTTTTCTTTTTAGTACAACACTTGTCTATATTCTACTTTTTAGTACAACACTTGTCTATATTCTACATTCTTACAACACTTTCTTTTTTACATAGGTAATACTAATTTCTTAACAGTTATGTCTACTATTGGCATGTTCTTCTTACAAAAAGTACAATAATGTTTTTCTTTTGATATCATCAATCTATAGTATTGTCTATGTGCTTCGTCCTAGGCCATGACTTTTCCTTCTACAAAAGATATATACCATGCTTCTATCTTTTCTTATTTATTCATTTGTTCTTTTGGAGTAGATAAGATTTCTACTGTCGAAGTAGTACTTCTAATGGCTAGACTATATGGCCATCTTTAGTTCTTTATAGATCACTTTCATGCTAATAGCTTTAATAAAAGGTATATTGTTCCAAAGTTCATCCTCTATGATTTCTTTAATTTTTTCCTCTATCATCAATATTTCTTGAGTTGTTCCAAATTTTAGTATTGTCATTGACTGACACCACGATTAATCTTCTCCAAATTCTGGAATTGTCTGATAAAATCTCATATATATTTGCTTATTTTTTACTAAATTTTAGAACCTTTTTGGTGACTGTTGAATACATGCTGGTAATTGACTAAGTTCTTCAAGACTAAGGCTTGGATAAATACAATAAAAAACCCATAATCATAAAAATTTCGTATTATATTTGGATTTGCAGTCTGGTAAATAGTGACTTTGTTGAAATTCTTCCAGCATACTAAATTCATCCAAGGAATATTAGATTTTGGTCCTAAAATATATTGGATCAAAGTGTAGAAATTTTTTAAATAATTATTTGAAAGAGTCCTAGAGGAGGGGTGAATAGGACTATCGAACAAAAATATGAAATTAAAGGAATTATTTGCAAGAATTGAGTAAGAGTTAAGAAGGAATAATGAAGAACACAAATATTTAAAGAGTTCGGATTTAACAATAATCCTACGTTTCCACCTAACTTATCCCCAAGTTAGGATTTTTTAATCACCCACAATCTTATTCACAAGATTGAGAATACACAAGAATTTTATGGCTCACTGTTACAACCTTACAACTTGAGTTTTCTAGGCTCACTCAAAAACCAAATTACAAGTGTTTTCAAGGCTCACAATAAAACCAAATTCCCAAGTGTTTTAATGGCTAAACACTTAAACCAATTCCTGTAGAATATAATCTCACTTCCCATTTTCTAAACCCAGAAAATAGAAGAATAAGAATATCTATTCTAATCACTCACCAACTCTCACAAGAGTTATACATAAAAAATTGTTTAAAGGAAAGTTTAAGAGCTCAATTGAATGTTTAAGAAAATAATGAATGATAAACAAGTTTTCTTAACCTTTCAATTTAATTTTAAGTTGTGTTTATATAGAAAAACACTTAAAAATATATTTTTTGGATGTATCAATCATGTCTCCAACGTTTATAATTGATTTTGAATCAATTCTTGGACTTTTGGAAGCTCAAAGGATGCTCAAGGGCGGCTCAGAGTGAACAGTGCTCATGAGGAGGAAAAATATATCTGTTTCATTCAAATTTTCCCATTGGATGCTATCAGAGGTCTGCTCATGAGCACTCACGCTCGTGAGGGGTACTGCCATTTTTTGGCAAAAACATGCTCCAAAGGCTCCATTCAAGGACAGCTCGTGACCACTTCAAAAGATGCTTGTGAATGAGACTAAAGAAGATCGATTCAGACAAAATGTTCTTCATAAAAGTTGTAGATAATTGTCTTAGATTTCCATAGAACTTTGAATCACCTCAATTAGATATTTGTAACTCAATATATTGATGAAATACCAAGAGCTATGCAAGCTGCATATGCTGACTTTGACTGAAGATTTGTATACCCAAATGAACTTGGATTTTGATAAAAAAGCTCAATTTGGAAATTTCAAGATGTCTATTTCAAAAGTTAAGAAGCTCATTTTCTCATTTAAGAGCTCTAAATATGTCAAAAGTCTTCTTCAATCTTAGAGGTTCACTCAACCTGAAAAGTCACTATTCATTCAAAAGTGTATATGCTTGGTATATGTTTGATATATAATTCCCTACACACTTAATTATAATTATTAGTATAAAATTTTTTTGTTAAAGTCCAAAATTAGGAGTTTGATAATTCAAATGGTCAACAATCTTCCCCTTTTTGGCTTTGACAACCAATTTGAAAAGATGATAAATAATATGTGTGTTTGTGTAAAAAATAAATAACATGTATAAGCATATTAAATAAAAATAGCTCCCCCTTTCAAATTAAATAGATTCAAAATGAGAAAATATTTTGCTCCCCCTTAACATATGCATAAATTCAATTTTTATCATGTATCACAACACATAAATAAATGAATTATCATAGCATGTATAAGGGTTTAACAAAATATATTCCTTTAACAAAAATATATTTCTTTATTTCTCCTCCTTTTTGGACATAATAAGAAATATAAATAAATTTTATTATCCTTCTTGTTAAAAAATAAAGACAACATAAAAAGTTATCAAGAACATGGCCTAACATAACAAATGATGATAACATGATTATTAAAAAATGTTAAACAATATGAAGGAAATAATTTAATTCATATATAGATGTAGTGCTATTATAATGCATCACAAAATAGTATATATGTTATAATGAAACATCACATGATCATGTAGAGTTTAATTAGTCAATCAATCATACATAATTATGTGGTACTTACCATATCTTAAACACAATTATTTATCCCCTAATCACATATCTTCTTCTCCCCCTTTGTCAAAGACAAAAAGAAAAGAGAGAGAATTTTTACATGAATATGAATTTTTCATGAATAAGCATAATTAATAGTCATGCATAAAAAAAATTCATGTCATATAAAAACAAAGTAAGCAAAACAAGGTTATTTATCACAAGGACAAATCTAGCCACACTTACATTATTGCTATGCATGCAAAAAAAAATTTTATGAAATAAATTCAAATAATTTTCTCCCCTATTTCAATGGATTTAAAAAATTGATATTAATAACATACTATCACATAGTTATGTCACTTACATAAACACATCCTTTTAAAAAAAATTCTCTTCTTTAAAAGAAACTAACTAAATATGCATGCAAACTCAATTATTTTTGCCTCTTTTGTCAAAATGCAAAGATAGACCAGATCTTAAAAATATCCTTGCATTATCAAAGATAAAAATAATTCCTAATAAGAATTGATACATGAATAAATTAAACATTAATTATGCATGTATAAACATAATTAAAAAAATATTCAAGCGTAAACAGAATAAAAAAAATTAAACAAACTCAAATATTTTTCCCCACTTGTCAAAATGCAAATAAAATTGCATAAAAAAAAGAGTTATAATGATATTAAAATACCAATTGTAAACAAGACATAAAACTAATAGTTCATGTCTTATATCCAAAAAATATCCAGAAGATAAACCAAATTGAAACTAAACCAAAATAATTATAAAATAGACAAACAACTCATGGTTTATATCCAGAAAATAACCGAACATAAACTGACGAAAAATAGTCATAAAACACACTTAACAGCTCAAAACTTATATACGAAAAGTACACTGAAAATAAACCAAACAGAAACTAGCATAAAAATACACAAAAAAAAAAAATTTGTTGAGAAGGAGGAATATTTATGCTAAATTAAAATAATTAATTAATTGAATTTAGCTCAATAATTAATTTTTAATTTGCAAAAATAAGAGGGCTTTCGAAAAAAATTGAATGAATCCATATAGATCAAAATCAAATAAAATTAATATAAAGATCATGCAAATGCTAAATTAAAATCAATATATCATGTCTATGAAGTAAATTTTATTGAAGCAAATACTTTTAAAACAAAATATATACATGATGCTGAAAATAATTTTTTTAAAGAACATGATCACATAAGACTCTAATAATCAATTCATCAATTTTAATAAGTGATCAAGACAAGCTTGAGCCATCAATCATACCAAGTTCATGCTTAATAAAATTCAGTCTTTCCTCACAAAGAGGCTTGGTAAAGATGTCTGCCAATTGATGATTAGTATCAACAAAATCAAGAAAAATATCTCCATTTTGCACATGATCACTCAAGAAATGAGGTCTAATATCAATATGCTTAGTTCTAGAATGTTGAATGGGATTTTTACTAAGGTTTATAACACTTGTATTATCACACTTAATTGGAATGTGATTAATATCAATGCCATAGTCCAAAAGTTGTTGTTTTTGCCATAGAACTTGGGTATAATAACAACTAGCTGCCACATATTCTGCTTCAGCGGTGGACAAGGCAACAGAAACATGTTTCTTACTAAACTAAGAAACTAAGCAATTTCCTAAAATTTGATAAGTTCTGGAAGTGCTTTTTCTATCTAGTAGGCTACCAGCAAAATCAGCATCAGAATAACTAATCAAGTCAAAGGAAGAACTCCTAGGATACCAAAGTCCTAAATGCATTGTACCATAAAGATATTTGAAAATTATTTTGATAGCATTCAAATGAGACTCTCTAGGACTTGATTGGAATCTAGCACACAAGCAAGTAGTAAACATAATATCATGTCTACTAACGGTTAAATAAAGAAGGGATTCGATCATACCTTTAAATCGCTTTTCATCAACTGGTTTGCCATTCTCATCCTTGTTGAGTTTGGTTGTGGTGCTCATTGGAATTTTGCTTATTTTAGCTCCATCCATTCCAAACTTCTTGAGAATGTCCCTTGCATATTTGATTCGATTGATGAAAATCCCATTTTTACATTGCTTGATTTGAAGTCCAAGAAAGAACTTGAGTTCTCCCATCATACTCATCTCAAATTCTCCTTGCATTAGCTTAGAAAATTCCTCACACAAGTAATGGTTAGTAGCATCGAAAATAATATCATTAACATAAATTTGAACAATTAATAAATCATGCTTGGATTTCTTTATGAAAAGAGTTGTGTCAACCTTTCCTTTAAAGAAACCTTTCTCTAGTAAAAAGTTACTCAATCTTTCATACCAAGCTCTTAGAGCTTATTTCAATCCATACAATGCTTTTAACAATTTAAACACATGATTTGGAGAGTCAAAATTTTCAAAACCCAGAGGTTGTTCAACATATACCTCCTTTTCAATAAAACCATTTAAAAATGCACTTTTAACATCCATTTGATAAAGTTTAAAATCCTTGTATGATGCAAGTACAAGTAACATCCTAATAGCTTCTAACCTTGCAATGGGGGCAAAGGTTTCATCATAATCAATTCCTTCCTCTTAATTATAACCTTTAGCTACTAGTCTAGCTTTGTTCCTAGTTATGACACCTTGTTCATTCATCTTATTTCTAAACTCCCATTTGGTGCCAATAATAGGATGATGTTTAGGTCTAGGAACCAAGGTCCAAACCTTGTTTCTCTGAAATTGATTTAACTTTTCTTGCATAACAAGGACCCAAAATTCAACACTCAAAGCATCATTAACATTTTTAGGTTCAATTTGAGAAATGAAAGCTAAATTAACAATGGACTTGAGTTTAGATCTAGTAGTTACCCCTTTTGTAGTGTCACCTATAATGAGGTCTTAAGGGTGAGCTTTCTTGAATTGCCAATCCTTTCAAAGTTCATCCTTCAAGGTAGGTTGAGGTATCTCCTCATTTTCTTTCTTTCTTGGATCTTCAAGTTCCAAAGGCTTACTAGCATTTTCTTTTTGTGTTTCCACAATCTTATTGTCACCTACAAGATCATCAACACTACAAACATCCTTTCTAGGATCAAGTGAGTTTGATTCATCAAATACCATATGCATTGACTCTTCAACTACTAGAGTTCTCTTATTAAAGACCTTATATGCTTTGCTAGAGATGGAATAGCCTAGGAAAATTCCTTCATTGACTTTGGAATCAAATTTCCCAAGATTATCCTTGGTGTTCAATATAAAGCACTTGCATCCAAATACTTTTAGATATGAGATTTTGGGTTTTCTATTGTTCCATAGCTCATAAGATGTTTTATTTAAAATTGGTCTTTTGAAACTCATTTTGAAATATAACAAGATGTGTTAACGACTTTTGCCCAAAAGTATAGAGGCAAATTATACTTATGAAGCATTGTTCTAGCCATTTCCACAGAGTTCTATTTTTCCTTTCAACTACCCCATTTTGTTGAGGAGTTTTAGGAGATGAAAATGTATAAGAAATACTGTTTTCATTATAATAGTTTTTGAAAAATTCATTTTCAAATTCAGTTCCATAATCACTTCTAATAGATAAAATACAAAATCCTTTTTCTTTTTGAACTCTTTTTGAAAAAATTTCAAAAGCTTTAAATGCATCCTTCTTATGAGCAAGAAAACACACCCAAGTGTATCTATAGTAATCATCAACTAATACATAAGCATAGTGCATTCCACCAAGACTATTAACTCTAGTTGGTCCAAACAAATCCATATGTATAAGTTCAAGTGGTCTAGAAGTGGATACTACATTTTTTAGCTTAAATGAAGACTTAGATTATTTTCCCTTTTAACAAGCATCATAAGGTTATCCTTAGTGAATTCAAGCTTAGGTAAATCAATCATAAATTCAAGTTTACAAAGATCATTCAAAAGCTCAAAATTTGCATGTCTTAACCTTCTATGCCATGTCCATGTGTCATGGGCAATTGACATTAAGCATTTCATGTCTTTGTTATCAATTTTATTCAAATCAATAACATAAATGTCATCTACTCTTTCACCACTAAAAATTAATTTGTCTTCATCAAGACTACTAACAAAGCAATTTCTAAGATAAAAAGTCACCTTATTTCCCATATCACATAATTGACTTATACTTAGCAAATTATGTTTAAGACCATCAACAAACAACACATGATGTATTGATAAGGATTGAGGATTACCTATTTCTCTAATGCCAATAATTTTTCCTTTTGCACTATCTCTAAATGTAACATGTCCTCCATCCTTAGCATCAAGTTTATTGAATTGCTCCTTGTCTCCTGTCATGTGCCTTGAACATCCACTATCGAAATACCACTTGCTTTTTGTTCTTGTGGATTTCAAGTACACCTACATAAAATATTTTAAGTGTTCTTTTGAACCCAAACCTTTCTTGGTCTAGATTTGTTAGTTTCAAGATAATCCAAAGGAAGCAAATTCATGTGTAGTTTTCTATAGAAGCACATATTATTGGTATGTCCTTTGATCATGCAATATGAGCATACAATATTTTCAAATTTATTTCTCCTAGGATGATATGCTTTCCTAGTGTATGCAACATGCCTTTGGTGTTGTGTGTATCTCTTATTGTTTTGTGACATTGAGTGAGACATACATTGGCAATGGTGATGAACATTTCGATAAGTTTATGCAATTTGTTTATGTGCATTGTGTTGTGCAGCATGCCTATTATAATTATGTCTAATGTACATATAAGCATGCTTAGGTTGAGTTGCTCTAGTTTGAGCCTTACCTCTTTATATTAATGAAGGGTTAATCTTAGAAGACTTTGCCTTGCTATTTAACACATGAGATTTTTTAGCTTTGAAAGCTTAAATCTCATTTGAGGTTAAAGAAGTAGAATCATGTGAAGCTTTAACAAAAGTAATATGTGATAAGAATTATGAAGACATTCCATTTTTATATCCAATTCCATGGGTATTTCCATGAAATTTTTGAGAGTCAAGAAGACTATCTAAAGTTTCTTTTCCTCTCTTAAATTTAGCAATGGAATTTTTTAATTCTAAGACTTCCTTAGAAAGCTTATGATTTTCATCATTTGCTTTTTTAAGTTGATCTTCCAAAGAATTAGAAGATTTAGCATTACTAATTAGTTTTTCATTTGATGCAACAAGTTCAGCAAAATCAATTTTTAAACATTCAAAATCCTTATTTAAGCTAGCTAACTCATGTTTATATTGTTTCTTCTTAGATAACAAACTTTTGCATTTAGCAAGTAATTTCTCACAATAGAGCTCTCATCATCATCATTATCATCATCACAATATTCATTATAATCGTCAAAGGAAGAATAAGAAGTGGATCGTACCTCATTTTCATTTTCAATGGCCATAAAGAAAAGATTGGTAACTTATTATTGTTCCTCTTCCTCTTCGGATTCAGAGGAATCATCCCAAGTAGCTTTGAATGTCTTCTTCTTATCTTTTGCTCCTTTGCTTTTAAATTTGATTTTAGGACATTCACTTCTAATGTGTCCCGATTTCTTGCATTTATAGCAAGTAACCTCTTTTGTTTTCTTCCTCCCATCTCCTTTAAACTTCTTATTGAAGTCCCATGTTCTTGAGAAATTTTTCTTTCTTAAGAACTTCTTGAAATTTCTAGTGAGTATGGCAATGTCACCATCTTCATCACTAGAATCTTTGATGCTTTCCTCTTCACTATCTTCTTGAAGAGCTTTTAGAGCAATGCTATTTTTCTTTTCTTCTTTATCTTCTTATTCTTCACCTCTTTACTTAACGGTGAGCTCATGTGTTAAGAGCTTACCAATGAGCACATCGGTTAATAGAGTAGAGAGGTCTTGAGCTTCCTCAATTGAGGTAACACGAGATTCCCAATCCTTCTTAGGTAGGATTCTTAGAATCTTGTTGCTTACTTCTTCCTTAGAGAAATGTTTTCCAAGTTTCTTGAGGGTTGTGAGGAGAGTATTGAGATAGTTTGTCATCTCTGTGATTGATTATTGAGGCTTCATTTTGAAGAGTTCATATTCATACAGATGAAGTTGAACCTTTTTGCTTCTTAATTGAATGTTACCTTCATAATGATTCTCTAAGGTCTCCCACATTTCTTTAGCCAAAATGCAATGTTGAAGCTTGCCTCCTTCTTTTCTTGTCATGGAGGAGACTAGAGTAATCATAACTTTCTTATTTTTGTGATTTTCTTCCTTTTGATCAACACTCCATTGGCTTCTTGCAAGAGTAGTTATCATACCATCAATGATGGTTGTAGGTGGTTCCCAACCTCTTAGGATAATATCCCTAAGTTTGATGGAATCACAATCAAGATATAATTCCATTTTGAATTTCCAATGTGGATAGTCATTACCATCAAAGAATAGTCTAAGAGAAGAGATGTTTTGAGATTCACTCCCCATGATCTTGTATTCTAGCAATGAAGTACCTAGAATTAAAGCTCTGATACTAATTGAAAGAGTCCTAGAGGGGGGTGAATAGGACTATCAAACAAAAATAGGAACTTAAAGGAATTCTTTACAAGAATTGAGTAAGAGTTGAGAAGGAAGAATGAAGAACACAAATATTTAAGGATTCAATAATAATCCTACAATATCTCCACCTAACTTATCCCTAAGTTAGGATTTTTTAATCATCCACAATCTTATTCACAAGATTAAAAGTACACAAGAGTTTTATGGCTCACTGTTACAACCTTACAACTTAAGTTTTCAAGGCTCACTCAAAAACCAAACTACAAGTGTTTTCAAGGCTTACACTAAAACTAAATTCCCAATTATTTTAATGGCTAAAAACTTAAACCAATTCCTTTGGAATAAAATCTCACTTCTCATTTTCTAAACTCAGAAAATAGAAGAATAAAAATGTCTATTCTAATCAGTCACCAACTCTCATAAGAGTTATACATAAAGAATTGTTTAAAGGAAAATTTAAGAGCTCAATTGAATGTTTAAGAAAATAATGAATGATAAACAAGTTTTCTTAACCTTTCAATTTAATTCTAAGTTGTGTTTATATAGACAAACACTTAAAAATATAGTTGTTGGATGTATCAATTATGTCTCCAATGTTTATAATTAATTTTGAATCAATTCTTGAACTTTTGGCAGCTTAAAGGATCCTCACGAGCGACTCACGAGTGAACAGTGCTCATGAGGAGGAAAAATATATCCGTTGCATTCAAATTTTCCCATTGGATGCTGTCAGAGGTCTTCTCATGAGCAGGTCATGAGCACTCACGCTCATGAGGGGTACTACCATTTTTTGGCAAAAACGTGCTGCAAAGGCTCCATTGAGGGAAAGCTCGTGACCACTTCAAAAGATGCTCATGAATCAGACTAAAGAAGATCAATTAAGTCAAAACATTCTTCATAAAAGTTGTAGATAATTGTCTTAGCTTTCCATAAAACTTTGAATAAACTCAATTGAACATCTGTAGCTCAAGATATTACTGAAATACCAAGAGCTATACAAACTAAAATGCAAGCTGCATATATTGACTTCGACTGAAGATTTGCATATCCAAATGAACTTGGATTTTAATAAGCAAGCTTAATTTGGAAATTTTAAGATGTCTATTTCAAAAGTGAAGAAGCTCATTTTCTCATTTAAGAGCTCTAAATATGTCAAAAGTCTTCTTCAATCTTAAAGGTTCAATCAGCCTGAAAAGTCACTATTCATCCAAAAGTGTATACGCTTGGTATATTTTTGGTATATAATTCCCTACACACTTAATTGAAATTATTAGTATAAAATTTTTTTGTCAAAGTCCAAAATTAGGAGTTTGATCATGCAAATGGTCAACATTATTTTTGTGGTGAGTAACTGTTATAAACGAATCACCCTTTAATTCTTCTTTAACTTTTTCTAAGTAACTTGGTCCAATACTATACTGAGAAATTCTTTTTTCTAATTCTTCTTCTTTGGATGTAATATTTTCTTCTAATTTGGATTTACCTCTTTCTTCTTCTTTGAATCTGTTTTCTTCATTCTCCTACTTAGTATTGATTTATGCTATTATGGTGAAATCTTCTTTAGAATTAGATTTTCCCTGAGTTGGTTATGATACAAGTTGCTTCAGCTTTTCTTTCTTAGACAATAATTGATTCAAATTTTATTCTAATGATAGATGCTTGTCAAGAAACTGGTCCATCTGAAATAATATTGATATTCATAAAAAAATCATAAAAAAAAATTATTTTGACTATATTTTCAACACTAGTTATACAATAGAAATATTAATTAAATTTAAATATTCTTGGTCCAATACTATACTAAGAAATTTTTTTTCTATTAAAATTTCTTGTATAGTACTAGGATATTAAAATTTTAATATGTCAAAATATTTAAGATTTGTCAAAATTTTTCTACTAATTTTTCAAAAAATCAGTACCCTACATTGAGGGTACTAATTTTTTTTAATTAAAACTAGTTTTTCTCATCCTTGTTATGAATTAATTTTAATTTTGAAAATTTAGCAGAGCTATTAAAGTATTCAATAATTGGATATGCAAGAATGTCTTTCATGTATGCAAGAATAGTTTGGAGTAGAAAAAATTCATCATGCTTATTTAATATTCCTCTATATCTTGATTAAATTTTGGAACCTTTTTGCTGACTATTGAATACATGCTGGTAATTGACTAAGTTCTTCATGACTAGGGCTTAGATAAATACAATGAAAAAGCCTATAATCATAAAAATTTTGTATTGTGTTTGGATTTAAAATTATGGTATGAGTATAGGGATCAAATAAGACTTTTAGTTTTTTCCATATTGGTCCATGTAATGGAAAATTACAAAATAGGGATGTAATAGTTTAAATAGAGCAAAACCTTAGGAATGTTTAAAAATATAGTGATATAGTAGTGTAATAGGCCAAAACTTGGAATGTTATTATAATTAACCCTTATTATAATTATGGAAAAAATTGTGTATTATTATTAATTTTAATAATTTTAATATTTATTGCAATTTAATATTAGATAATAACCATAAAATATGAAATTAGTATGATATTATAGGCGGCGAGGTTCAATGCACGCAAAAGTTTTCGACGACCACGATATTATATGGATTCAAGGTCCACTAGGAAATACAACATAGGCTTTGAGTTTATATTAAAGATAGGAGTCGCCACTTGGATGAAATCTGAGAATATTTTACAGCAACTGAATTTCATAGAGGTTTCCATGAATGAAATTACTATGAGTCTTTGTGAGTAGAAAGCTAGTAATTCATCTTACTATGGAATTATTGTTAGTAATTTGAAGAAAGTACAAATACATCCATTGGTGTTGTTAGACATTGGTGTGCAACACCATGGGGAAGTAGGATATCATAAAAATATGCTAAATTAAATATAGCTGAAGATTTTTTGGGAGCAAGAATTGCTTTTACACGATGGTATCTAAAGATAGAATGTATGTCATTAAATGAATATAGATTAATGTATAAACAAACAAAAAATAAACAAAATCTAAATTGTAAAAATTTTCATTAATACCAAATTATGAATAAAGAAATTTAACGAAGAAAATTAGAAAAAAAAAGAACTATAGCATTAAACAAAATTTTTTACATCCTTCAAAATCTCTAAGAAATTTTAATATCCTGTATGGTACTAGGATATTAAAATTTTAATTTGTGATATTTGTATTCAAATTTTCTTCCCTTCATATGTTATATTTATATATGTAGATGTTATTATAAAAGGTTTTACTGATTCTAAAAAATCTATTCCTAATAATAATTTTACTATCTCATTATATTATATTTTGTGTAGCTTTAAAGGTATTTTTCCTTGGTCTAAATCTAGGATTATAATTACTGATTTATAAAGTGTATATATATATATATATATATATATATATATATATATTCCATTCTTTATTATTATATTCAATTTCTGAATATTTTTCTCTTTAGAAAGACAAGATCACCAAATGTACATAGAAGCAAAAATAAAAAATAAAAAGATAATTATGCTAATAGATATAGGATCATGTGCTTCTCATATACATGAATCATTATTACACTTAGAAGATGAAATACAAATCTTAAAAGAACCTTATCAATTTCTGAATATTTTTCTCTTTAGACAAATATAAGGTTCTTTTAAGATTTGTATTCATCTTCTAAGTGTAATAATGATTCATGTATATGAGAAGCACATGATCCTATATCTATTAGTATAATTATCTTTTTATTTTTTATTTTTGCTTCTATGTACATTTGGTGATCTTGTCTTTCTAAAGAGAAAAATATTCAGAAATTGAATATAATAATAAAGAATGGAATAAAATTGAAATTTTTAGTAAAAAACTAATTCTGAAGAAATATTAAATTTAATTAATAAATTAGAAATAAATGATATAGAAAAACAAATAAATACAATGAAAATAACTGAGTCCTCAGATGAAGATTTAGATACAAAGAAAGAAATTTTAATGAATGAAATAAAATTTCAACGCACAGCACCTGTAGCACTAATAAAATATCAAACTGTAAAAGAAGATGCTGAATCTTCAAATAAACTTGAAGAAAGAATAATATAAAATCAAAATTATAAAGGAGAAGTATATTGACTGAAAAAACATGTGAAAATATGATAGAAGACATAAAAAATTGGATTATTCATGATGACATGAATTAGAAGAAAATATTTTAATCTATGAAAGAATATTTTAACATCCCTTCATATGTTATATTTTACCATTGTTGAATGCTAACTTGGTCCAATACTATATTGAGAAATTCTTTTTTCTATTAAATTTTAATAGAAAAATGATTTTTCGATATAAATAAATTTATAAGCAAACTAATTAATTAAATGGCCTTAGAAGAGTTTTCTGCTTATAAAACAGCACTAGAAAATGTTAAGACTTATGATGAACAATTCGCAAGAATAGCAGCCCCTATAGGATTATAGAAAATATAACAATTACTAGTAACACAAAATAATACTAATTTCCATATAAATTATTTATATTATAATAATATTAAAGAACAAATAGAAGAACTTAAAGAGGAAATTTTAAAAATTAAAAATATAGTAACTAGAAATCCTAAAATATTACAAGTAATTAATCCAAAAAGAGAAAAATATCCTGAAAATATTACAACTAATTCTAAAAACATATTCATAACTATGATGTGTACTATCATATTTAATGAGCTAAATTTTTTACTTCTATATTTATTCTAGCATATATTTTTACTAATTTTAAACATTCTTTTGAATTAAATGAAGATTCTTCTATATCATGATTATTCATTTTATGGGTCTAAATTTCCTTCACTAATAATAGTGTTTACAATATCTTTTAAAATTGTTAATATCATTATTTTATTATTATATTCTACTATATTTAAAATTTCTAGCATATTTTGACTTTCTAAAAATTATTGAGTCTCTCTTTCTGCATCTATGGTTTTATTTATTTCATCTTTTAATGATATCATAACTGATAACCGACCCCAATCTAATATACACATATTATCTAAAATTTTATCTATTGTAGAACTTATGATAAACTAATAGTTAGAATTTCTTTTACTAATAATTTTATCCTATATTGTTGGTCTAATATTTTTTCAAGAATTGTAGAAATTTTTTTTAGACTTTCTTTATTTTCTTGCAATCCTAAAAATTTATTATATAAACAATTTCCTAAGTTTATTATCATGTCAATTATTAAATTTTCTATGGCATTACCTTATATATTGTGATTATTATGTGATTTTTTATAGTTACAAAAGTGACAAGAGTGACTCAAGAATTTTTAGAAAAAATGAAAAGAAAATTTGAACATTTGCTAATAGGAATTAGTAGTAATAATGACCAAATAAGTCAAGATTTTAATAGTAATAAAATATTTTGTAACTATAAAAAATCACATAATAATCATATTACAGAAGGTAATGTTATAGAAAATTTAATAATTGATATGATAACAAACTTAGTGTAATCAGAGTATAAAAACATAGAAATATGAATTTCTTATTATGTTATTCATCAAATATAAGGATATATATACAAGTATAGGAGACCTAATTTAGGAAGGAAAATCTCCTACATTCAGCCTTTATAATCAGCCTATATATTTACTTCCTATTCTAAATATATACAGCTGTAACACTCCCCCTCAAGCTGGAGTATAGATGTTAATCATGCCCAGCTTGTTACAAAGGTAATCAATCTGAATCCCATTAAGTGCCTTTATGAAGATATCTCCCAATTGTTCTCCAGTCTTTACATATCCTGTAGAAATCAAGCCTTGCTAAATCTTTTCACAAACAAAATGACAGTCAATCTCAATGTATTTAGTTCACTCATGAAAGACTGGATTAGATGCAATATGTATTGCGACTTGGTTGTCACACCATAATTTGGCTAGCATTGAAACCTTGAGACCCATTTCAATAAAAAGTTGATACACCCATATTAGTTCATAAATAGATTGTGCGATGGCCCTGTATTCAGATTCTATACTTGATCGAGAAACTACATTATGTTTCTTGCTTGTCCATGCCACCAATTTTCCTCCAACAAATACACAATATCATGAAGTGGATCTCTGATCATCCTTACATCCTGCCCAATCAGCATCTGAAAAATACTCAATCCTAGTATGACCATGATTGCTATAAAAAATACCACGTCCAGGAGCTCCTTTAAAATAGCCTAAAATATGTTCTATTGCCTTCCAATGATCGACAATTGGAGATGATATATACTAACTAACCATACTAATTGAAAATGCAATATCTAGTTATGTCACAGTGAGATAATTCAACTTCCCAACCAATCTTCTATATCTCTCAGGATCCTTAAACAATTCACAATCTTTTGTAAGCTGCAAGTTCAGATCCATTAGTACTACATGGTTTAGCCTCCAATTTTCCTATTTCAGATAGTAAGTCTAGCACATACTTCTTTTAAGATAAGAAGATTCCTTTTTTACTCCTGGTCACTTCAACTCCTAAAAAATATCTCAACATTCCTAAATCTTTAGTATGAAACTGAGCATGGAGAAAGGATTTCAAAGATGAAATCCCTATAGTGTTACTACCAATGATTATAATGTCATCTATATAGACGACTAACACAATAATGCCATCATCAGATCTTTTATAGAAAATAGAATGATCTGACTTACTCTTCTGCATGCCAAACTTCTTAACAGCCTAACTAAACTTGCCAAACTAGGCATGGGGACTTTGTTTTAAACCATACAAGGATTTACATAGATTACATGATTTCCCATACTCCTATTGAGTAACAAAACTAGATGGTTGCTCCATATAGACTTCCTCCTGAAGGTCGCTATGAAGAAAGGCATTTTTTATGTCTAACTGATGCAAAGGCCAATGATGAGTAGCTGCCATAAAAATAAAGAGCCTGACAGAAGTAAGTTTAGCAAAAGGAGAAAATGTGTCAAAATAATCCAATCTATATGTCTGAGCGTATCCTTTAACAATAAGTTAAGCTTTCAATCTAGCAACAGATCCATCAGGATTTATTTTTACTGTAAACACCCATTTACACCCAATAGCCTATTTTCTTATAGATAAAGTTTCTAAGGTCCAAGTACCATTGACATCCAAAGCATTCATCTCCTTAATCATGGCATTATGCCAGCTAGAATGAGCTAAAGCTTCATAAATAGTTTTAGGAACAGAAACAGAATCGAGAGATGCAATAAAAGAAGAAGAAGATGATGACAAATAATTATAGGAAACAAAAGAAGAAACTAGATAAGTGCATGTATATTTACCTTTACAAAGAGCGATGGGAAGATCATGATTAAGAATCAGATCTGATGACGAAGAAACTGGCTTATTAGGACATGAAGCAGGAGGATCAGTAATAGGTGTAGCAATAATAACAAAAGATTATGTCTGGTGAGAATATATTTATGTGATAGGAGGCTTAACAAGAGTAGAATGAGGAGGAATAATTGTATAGACTAGCAAATCATCCTCCTCCCCTTGACCAAGAGGACCTGAAAAAGAAGAAAATGGTGTATGTTCCAAAAAAGTAACATCAGTGGACACAAGATACCTATTAAGACTCGGACAATAACATCTATATCCCTTTTACACTTGGGAATATCCAAGAAAAATACACTTCAAAGATTTTAGATCAAGTTTTGTAACTTGAGGGTGGAGATCCTGAATAAAGCAAGTACAACCAAATATCCCAAGTTCAATGGGAAATAATGTTTTATTAGGAAAAAGAACATGAAAAGGAATTGCACCAGACAAGACCGAGGAAGGCATCCGATTGATAAGAAAATAAGCTATAGAAATAGCATTAGCCCAAAAATATTTTAAAACCTGCATTTGAAATAATAATGCTCTAGCAATTTCAAGAAGATGTCTATTCTTTCTTTTAATAACACCATTCTAAGAAGGCGTATCCACATAAGATGTTTAATGAAGAATACTATATTGAATCATATAACTTTGAAAATTTTCTGACAGGTATTCCTTAGCATTATCACTTCTTAAAATTTGTATAGGCACACTAAATTAAGTTTGAATCTCAGCATAAAAAGTAAAAAAATGAGAGAACAATTCTGATAGATTTTTCATCAAATATAACCATGTCATTCAAGAATAATCATCAACAAAAGTAATAAAATATCTAAACCTAGTTTTAGATGTAACTGGATAAGGACCCTAAACATCAAAAGGAGTATTAGCTCATTTATTGACTCTTGGACTTGAATTGAGATTATGGTATTTGGAAAACTGACAACACTCATAATCTAAAGAGGACATGCTAGAAAACTAAGGAAAATTTTTCTTAAGAATAGGAAAAGAAGGATGACCCAATTGACAATGTGCTTCAATAGGAGTGACAACTCCGGTACAGGCTACAGACTTTGGTATTTGCGTATCAAGGATGTAGAGACCTCTAGACTTATGTCCCTTACCAATAATCTTCTTTGTCATAAGATCCTAAAATAAAAAATAATCAGGAAAGAATAAGGCACAACAATTAAGACTCAAAGTGAGTTTACTGATAGAAAGCAAATTAAAGGATAACTTAGGTAGATTAAGAACATATGATAAAGTGAGTGATGGTGTGGGATTAATTATTCTAGATCCAATAACATAATATGTGGAACCATTAGCTAAAGTAACAGGAGAGGTAGATTTATGTGACTAAAAGGTAGAGGATAAACTAGAATTACCTGTCATATGGTATGTAGCACCAGAATCAATGACCCAATTTGAAGAGGAGGAAACAAGACATGTATTGGGTTTACCTGACTTTGTAGGAGCAAAAATGGATTGAGGTTTCATTGTTTCTTGAAGCTGAGTCAATCTGGCATATTCATTTGCAAATATCAAAACAGGCTTTTCAGAGCTCTCAAAAGTAGATGCAATATGAGCATATTAAGCTCTCTTATACTGAAACCTCCGACAATCTTGCTTGATATGACCTATCTTATGACAATAGTGATACACTAATTCCCCTGACTCCTGTCCATGAGTTTCAATATTCTTATAATAATTATTAGATCCCATGCCTTTATTACCACCACTACTCTTGTATTGTTGTTTCCCTGACTTAAAGGTGTTATGACGGCTAACAAAAGCACTATTAGGCTGAGTAGTTTGAACAA
Source organism: Mallotus nudiflorus (assembly GCA_947683625.1). Taxonomy (NCBI): domain Eukaryota; kingdom Viridiplantae; phylum Streptophyta; class Magnoliopsida; order Malpighiales; family Euphorbiaceae; genus Mallotus; species Mallotus nudiflorus. The sequence continues at coordinate 3,152,837 of CANTUR010000275.1, read as the reverse complement.
TAGGCAAACTTTATGTATAAAGAACCCTATTGAAAGCATCTTATAGAGAAGAAATCTTTGAACTAGAAAGAATTTAAGATTTAGCAATTTCAAACTAAGATGAAAAACCAGCTAAAAAACTCATAACAACCATCTTCTCCCACTGAGTTTGTTGTACATTCACATCAGAACTGAACGAAAGTAGCATGTTGAGTTCTTCATATGTTTTCTTAAAATCCATGAAATAACTGGTGAGAGACCTATCACCTTTGTCTACCCTATAAAATGCCTTACATACATCATAGATATGAAGGACATTCCCCCTTTCAGAATATAAAAATTCTAAATAGTTCATTAATTCCTTAACTGTCCTATAGTGAGTTATCATACCAACTACCTCACTATCAATAGAATTTTGTATCTGTAAAAATAATTGAGCATCCTCTCTCATCCAAGACAGTCTAAAATCATCTTTAGGAGGATTATCAGTCAAGTGGCTATCCATAGAAATACTAAGCAAATATAGTTCAATAGTTTGACTCTAATTAAGATAGTTCATACTATTAAGTTTATGTTTCGTGATTTTTGAAATTATCGGAACCACATCAAAAATAACAACACTCTTTTTCTCTACCATTTTTTCAAAAGAACAACCAATAAAAGAAGGAAAAAAAAGCTCAGAGAAATTAGAACTGAATACTAACAAATTTTTAACAGTTGAATACTCTCACAACAGTGCAGATTTAGACCCAAGCAGATATAGAATCAAGAAGGACATACAAATGCCAATCAAACAAGGCTGATCGGAGCAAATTTTGACAGCTCATGAGCCTTCAAGCGCTGGCGCGTGGAATCTTGGTAGTAGCTTCTAGCGGCACGTGTGGCTTACGTGCTTGGATTCCAACGACTAGTCTCTAGGTCTCAACTGATCAGCACACAGTGCTCCTCCCTGGGTTGGCGATGTTAACAGGAAACCCTCCTAAAGTGATGAACTAGTCTTACCCTCACTCAAACCCAACAACCTAGAACTTTGATTTTCTTAAAAGCATAAAACAACCTGCTCTGATACCATGTAATTAGAGTATAAAAATATAGAAATATGAATTTCTTATTATGTTATGCATCAAATATAAGGATATATATACAAGTATAGGAGACCTAATTTAGGAAGGAAAATCTCCTACAATCAGCCCTTATAAGCATCCTATATATTTACCTCCTATTCTAAATATATACAGCTGTAACACTTAGGAAACTGTTTATATAATAAATTATTAGGATTGCAAGAAAATAAAGAAATTTCTAGACTTTCTTGATAAGAAAGATGGCAATTGGGTGCAAATGGGTATATGCAAAGAAAGATGGATTTCCTTATAAGGATAATGTTCACAATGGTATTTTTGCAAATTCCCTTCTCAACCTATATGCTCTGATACCATAATAAGGATGTATGCATGAAAGACAGAAAAACTGTCAAATCGTAGACAAACTATCAAAAATTCACAGTATAAATTAAAATTTCTCAAAACACAATTAATATAATCATGAATAATTAATATATACAAGCATTCAAACCATGGATAAAAAAATATAGAAAGAGTAAGAGAACTTATAGAGAGATAGCTTTCTACATGCATGAAAGACAAACAAACTGTCAAATGATAGACAAAACTATCAAAAATTCACAGTATAAATTAAAATTTCTCAAAACACAATTAATATGACTATGAATAATTAATTCATACAAGTATTCAAACCATGGATAAAAAATACAGAAAGAGTAAGAGAACTTATAGAGAGATAGCTTTCTACTCACAAATATTATAAAAACTCATAGTATTTTTGTTTATAAGTTTTTTCTTACATTCTCTGTGTTACAAACTCATATATATAGAAGACTATGTCCAAAATATATAAGTTTCTACATGATTCTACATTTTGTTATATTCAAACTTTTTGGACACATGGCTTTGCTACTAAATTAATTTTTCTACACCTAAACTAGGCTTTTTAACTACTAATTTTCTTTCTTTTATTTTTGGTCCAACACTTGGCACTACAACTTTTTTAGTACAACACTTGTCTATATTCTACATTCTTACAACACTTTTTTTTTACATAGACAATACTAATTTCTTGACAGTTATTTCTGCTATTGGCATGTTATTCTTACAAAAAGTACAATAATGTTTTTCTTCTGATACCATAAGTCTATAGTATTCTCTACGTGCTTCGTCAGAGGCCATGACTTTTCTTTCTACAAAAGATTTGTACTATATTTCTATCTTCGTTGGTCTATTTATCCGTTCCTGACTACTTTTGGAGTAGATAAGATTTCGGCTATCGAAGTAGTACTCCTAATAGCTAGACTTTATGACCATTTTTAGTTCTTTATATATCACTTTCATGCTAATAGCTTTAATAAAAGGTATAATGTTCTAAAGTTTGTCCTCTGTGATTTCTTTAGTTTGTTCCTCCATCATCAATGGTTCTTGAGTTGTTCTGAATTTTAGTACTGTCATTGGTTGACACTAGGATTACTCTTTTCCAAATTTTGGAATTGTCTAATAAAATCTCATATATATCTGCTTATTTTTTACTAAATTCTGGAACCTTTTTGCTGACTGTTGAATACATGCTGGTAATTAAATTTTCAATTGGTACATAAAATTGCAAAAAATTTAAAGCTTATGCATAAATTTATCAAAATTATATAATATGATTAAATTGCACAAACTGCTAAAATTTATATAGTTTTTGCAATTAACCCTATATTTTATTATGAATTTTAAAAATTAAATAACAACTTGTTTCTAAAAATACACATTTAAATAAATGTACAGAATTAATTAAAAAAGTGTAATATTTCTATACGTAATTACTACCAAAATTTTTAAAAATTGTACTTTCTAATAATTTATATAAAAATGTTTAATTTAAAATTAAAATTTATTTTATAAGAATAGTCTAATAATATCTTACTACGCTCAAAATGTGTGGTGTTTACAAATTTTTCTTATGTATATATATACACAAATTTTTCTTATATATATATATATATATTTATATATGAGAGAAATAGTTTAGTAAAAAAAATAACATTAGAAATAAAAAAAAAGATTTTGAAATTAGCTGATTATTGCTAAAAAAAATAAGCAATAGCAAAAAATTATGTTATTAGTAAAAAAAAATGTACTCTAATGTATATAAAATTCATTCCTAAAAAATACGTAATTACCAATTGTAATTAAAAATAACTATTCTAACGTTAAAAAAAAATTATATATATATAAAATCCATTTTGCAACATTATTATTTCAAACTCATATAAAACTAGAGTCGTTATAATAATTTAAAAAATTAAAACATTAAAAAATTATAAAAGTAATTGGTGGGAATCGAATTATGTAAATCTTCATATTTTCTAATTAGAAAATAATATGAATTAGGTTTCAAATACTATTAAGAATTTTGAAAATAATAAAGTTGTTTTCTTTGTAAAAAATTTAAAAATTGTAGTATTTTAACATAAAATTATATTTTTCATTTTCCATTAAAAAAATTTTCCAAAAAACACATCTTATTTTCCACAATTAAACAGCCTCCTAATGCTCCACATTGATTAAACTCTATCGTAAGTTCATAACAATCCTTCCGTTCAAACTTCCTTTCCAAACTACCAAAACAGAAAAATTTTATGTATTCTAGCAATCAATGCTGAAGCTCAACATTGACCAAATTAAACATAACATCTAATTAAATATTCAATGGTGGGAAAATCGTTTAAGTGTATGAACCAATAAAACTAAAAGATTAATTTTAAGTAATTTTGATAAAATAAAAACAAAAATCAGTTAATTAATTAATTTATTTATTTATTGCACTTAGTCCTTATATAAGAACTTTTGAATGGAGAGCATGTAGGGAGTGGTGAATTGAATTTATACCCTAAGCTAATGGCTTGGACCTTAAATAAGATAATAAATCACCCGTACTAAGCGGGTTAGATAATTAGTTAAACTATTTTAAAAAGTAAATAATTATTTATTTTGTAAATTAATGTATTTTTTTCAATTATTTAAAAATAAAAATAAAGATAATAAAATGTTGTAAATTTAAGTCTTTTACTTAAATGATTGTATGATATTTTTTCAATACTTTTTATAAGTATTTTTTTCAATTTTAAAATTAATTCTATATAAAAAATATTATGTCCATTAGTTATTTTCTTTATAAAAAATTAAAATAATAATAACCTACAACTATACTACTTTTCTTATATAACAAAAATACTATTTTCAAATGAATTATATACTATATTGTTTATGCAAGACAAATAAGAATTTTCATTAATTTAATTTCAATTCCTTACTTAATAAGATTTAATTTAATAATTTTTAAAAATAACAAGATTTTTTTTTTAACTTATATGACAATCTAATTTTCAATCTTAATAGAGTCGTATTATAATATAGTAATTTATAACAATTTTAATAAATTTTTCATTTAAACAATTATACAACACTCTTTCAATATTTTTATAAATTTAATTTAACAAACTAGATAGACTTTAAAATAATAATGTATTACATTCTTTTAAATTTTCAATTGAAATAATTATACAACAATCTTTTAACATTTTTTATGTTAATATTTTTCATAATTAATTATTTTATAAAATTTGTTAATTTTTATTTCAATTGTTTACTTGTTAAATTTAATTGTGTAAGACTCATATAATTCTATTATTTAATTTGATTTATATTTGATAAAATATCTAATTAAAATAGAATAGTATATTTTTAATAAAATTAACTAAAATTTTAATTAATTTAATTTTTGTAAGAATTAAAATAGAAGTTAACCTAATTAAAATAGAAAACATACTTTCAATTATATTAAACTTATATTAAGCTTTCATCTTCTGATTTTGAACTATAAACCAAATATATATATTAACTAATTTAATTTTTATTAAAAATAAAATAAAAGTAAACATAATTAAAATAAAAATAGATTATCAATCAAATTAAAATTGTATTTTAATTAACTTAATTTTATTTTATTAGTAAGTGATTAAACTATTTAATTTTTATATAATAATGAGTGAAATTTTTTTATAATTTTACTTGTCTCTCTCATATATTTATATATATTATAAATAAATGGATTATAGATCTTGTGAGAGAGTTTTAGGGTATAAAAATTGATATAATTAGAATATACTAAAATTCAAATTTAAAAAGTATAAGTATTAATTTATTTTATTGATACATTTTTTTTAGAATATATTGAAACTTTATTTTTGTAAAGTAAATTTTACTTTATTAATAAATATTATTTACATTATTAATAAAAATTATTAAATAATACAATACATTTTTATATAATGATAGTGAAAGTAAAGTGAAAATATATAAATATAAAAAATCATAAAATTTCCTATTTTAATTTTTTTGAACAAGTTTCCTATTTTATTTTATTGTTGTTGTTATTATTAAAAACTGTAAATGCGTAGGAAATGTGTAAAAAGAAACGATGGACGGCGATGAAAAAGTGAGTTCAGAATGAGAGGTATTTATTAAGGGTGTAAAATAATTGGGTCCCAAATCCAACTGAAACCCTCTCAATAATCTACTCCAACCGTAAGTCTTTGGGTATCCATTTTATTTATTTAAAATTCGATTGATGATTGCAATATAAATTCAAACTCTCCATGCCATGATCAATTTCAAAATCCAAAAAACCACTGTTGCCGCTGTTGTTCTGGTTTGTAAATTAATTTGGGTTATGGGTCTTTTGGTGCTCCGCAGCAGTTGGTGCTATGGGATCGGCAAAATTCTGAAAGTATGTTAGCTGAGAGTACAGTGAGCTGCAGATGAAGAAGTATCAGGAGGATCTTACCATCACTGCTTTCTTTTTGATATTGGCCCAGTCAACCCCATTATGGGCAGTTTTGGTGGCATTAGCTTTTGTGATTCTTTCACTTTCCTTGTCATTTTATCTTGTATTCGAGCACCTTTCTTCTTACAAGAATCCTGAGGTTTCCTTGTTTTCATTACAATACACTTCTCTCATGTTTCTTTTGTTTTCTGCTAATGTTCCTCTGTGTCATCAGTCATTTGATTTTGTGATTGCTTTTTTTTTGTCCCCTCTTCTCTTAGGAGCAAAAGTTTTTGATTGGGGTTATCTTAATGGTTCCTTGTTATGCCATAGAATCGGTGAGCTAGTTCGTTTTCGTTAATGAATGAAGATTTTCTTAGTATCAACTTTTTAATAATAAAAGTTGATTCAGGATATTTAATTTTCATTTATGCTGTGTTTCATTTATTTATTTATTTGTTTTTTCTAACTTGGCTGTTTTGAACAGTTTGCGTCGCTGGTGAACCCATCAATTAGTGTTTATATTGAGATTCTGAGGGACTGCTATGAATCGTTTGCCATGTATTGCTTTGGAAGATATCTGGTTGCTTGCTTGGGTATGTTCATTGTTAGAGCTGTTCTCGTCAAGGTTTTATTTATGTTATCCCTTGCATTTTATTATGTACGATGCAAACTGTTCTTGTCAAGAGGTATTTTTACGTTTGCTTTCAGAAAGCTGTTCTGCAAACAGATGCATTTGATTTCCTACTGGAGTTGCACCAAATATGTTCGTCAAGGTCATTGGGAAATAAAAATTGCAGATAGCCGTCATGATATCTTTTGTTTGAGTTTCAATGATGCAGGACTAATGAATAAAATTTAATAATAAATGGATTACATGGTGGCTTGATTGTGAAAAGATAAAGCTTGGGTTCCATTATACAACACAAGTGATGAAAACATGCCCATGATTGGTTTATAGCTGTAGATAAAATAAAATGCAAGTAGTTTAATTTAACACTACATTCTCCTTTTAAGTTTTTTCAATTATGAGCACTTATGCTTGGCAATGATGAATACAGATCTTCATGGTTCTTAAGTCTGTGTGCACTAAGACATTTAAACTTGATTAAATATGTTTTGCAATCCTGGTACAGATATGTCCTATATCTTGGTTTATGTAGTTTATAGGCCATTATGTAGTATTTATGATATGTCATACTCCGATTTGTATTGCAATGGTCTAAACAAACGAATGTTTCATGTCGTGCTTTTTTACTTTTTGGGATTGTTTGGTTAAGATTTGTGTGTCTTTGCATCTGCTGCATTAGACCTTTGCATGTTTAATCATAAACACAGAAAAATCTTTCTTTTGATTGATGTGAATTCAGGTCTCTTCTGGTGATTGTATTGCTTATTTTCTTTTTTCCTACTTTTGTTTCTAATTAAAGGTGGGGAAGAAAGAACAATTGAATTTATGGAAAGAAAAGGACGTGCGAGTTATAAGACTCCTCTTCTGGAACATGTTGATGATACAGGATTTGTGAAGCATCCTTTTCCAATGAATTACATCTTAAAACCTTGGAGACTCGGTCAGTGGTTTTATCAAGTTGTCAAGTTTGGCATTGTTCAATATGTATGTTCACTTTTCAAAAATTTTTTATCTTTTGTTTTTAATTTTATATTCCAATACATTTTTCCTTTTTAGTTTGAATAAAACGATATATTTTATTTGTTTGATGTCAGATGCTAATAAAGAGTCTGAGTGCAATATTAGCAGTAGTTCTTGAAGCCTTCAGTGTCTATTGTGAAGGGGAATTCAAAGTGGGATGTGGGTAAGCTGGTTTATTATGCTTGGCATATAATATTTACTTTGTTTATCAATGGGATTTTTTTTAAACCTGCTCTTTTGTGTAAAGTTATGAATGAAATTATGTTTTACAGAGTTATTATGATAAGCAGATGTGGATGTTCCTATGCTTCTGCTATTTAACTATGCATACGTTGCTTGTAGCAGCAGTTGCTTGATTATGTCATCCTCGATTTTCTTTCTTAAATGATATGGAGGAAGATCTGTCATGCATTCTCATAGTCAATCTATTTATTTTGGCGGAGTGGTGTTGCATGCATTCCTTAAGTTGTAGTTCATATGGATATGTAATCATTGGGCTCTAAAGAATTAAGCCGATTGTGAACTGTTGGGTGGCTCAGTGATAATCAAGTGTTGGATCTCATTTAAGTTTGTAAACTAGCGATTCTCAGCCTTTTTTTTAGGCTTGTTTAATAATCAAGCCAAGCTTGAGCAAGAGTTTGTTAAGTTCATTCAGGACTGTTAGTATCTCATATAACCTCAATTACTGGTATTTGAAGTTGTCTAAATTACGTTTGAGGTAAAGAAAGATAAATTACTTGATAAGTATTTAATTATTTACCTTTTTTAATGCCAAACTTAGTAATAGTAAGAATTATAACCACGACTTAGATTACCTTTGAGATAAAGAAAGTTACATTACTTGATAGGTATTTAGTTAGTTAATTTTTTTGCCAAAATTAAGTATAGTAAGAATTATAACCATGACTTAAATGTTTACATTTATGCGTAATCTATTGAGTATATTAATCTTTTGAATAATTTTGTGAACTAACTTATTTACAAAATATATTTGTTTATAAAAATTCAGTTAGGCCTCATTTATTCTTGTGAATGGTAAATGAACATAGTTTCAGCATGGCTTCCTTTTTAATGCCCCTAAAATTTTATTATATTTGACGATTAGGATCCAAACATATATCACATTTCCCCCAGGAGCAATGTGTTGCATTGGGGTCAGGTGTAGCAGAAATATGCATGGTAGGTGGTGTGTTGAGGCATGTCACCATAGCTATTAGATATGTGCACCACGGCACAAAGCACAGCATGCTGGTTAGAGCTTTTAGTAGAGCCAGGCAAGGTGATATCTAGCAAGAGCACTTATGGCCTAAATTCATGTCTTCTTCTAAGTGTAATGCATGGAAAAGGGGCTTTACAAGTCTCTGCCATTGGCATGGTTGTGTGTGTGTTAATGTTTATGGCCCTAGTTTTCTTTGAAGAGGTCGCCCTAAATTGAGTGAAATACTGGAAAATTATTCATGTGATCAGCCTTGAGTAGTTTGGGATTAAAGCTTAATAGAGTTGAGTATCAATACAACTCTTGCATGGTGCAAAAACCACTTGCAGAATTTCCTTTTTATCCCAGTGATATTACATGGTCAAGATGATTGGCTGAATATTATGAAATATTCATATTCATTACTATCTTCTTCCTATAAGGCAATAGTTTCTTTATTTTAAATTGCAATATTATTGCCGTCTCAGTTGCAAAACTTGTTCTGAAAGTTTTTGTTAAGATATTCTTCACACTTCTGAATTGTAGAATATTCGTTAATGAATAAATTCTTATGAAGGATCTCTCTCTCTCTCTTGTTTTTGGAATATTGGAATATAAAGAATATTTCTTATGAGAGCCCTAATTGCATTGGTGTTCCCTATTGTTATGTTTTTAACTATTGTGTTATTCTAATTTTGTAGGTATCCCTACATGGCAGTGGTTCTAAATTTCAGTCAATCTTGGGCTTTGTACTGTCTAGTTCAATTTTATACTGCTACACATGATGAACTGGCACACATAAAACCATTATACAAATTCCTGACATTTAAATCAATTGTGTTTTTGACTTGGTGGCAAGGAGTAGCAATTGCTCTACTCTACTCCTTTGGTTTATTCAAAAGTGCTTTAGCGGAAGGCTTGCAGAAATCAACTGTCCAGGACTTCATCATCTGTATAGAGGTATAGGTCTTTCATGGCCAATGCTATTTTCCACTTGCATTTTATTAGAACAGAAAACTGATATTCTTTAAATATAATTACTGTAACTGCGCAGGTTGTTTTTGGCACATTGTTGATTTTTGGCATTGTTTCATTTCTGAATATGGTATTAACAAAATGACAATATATTCTGCCTTGGATAATGGATTAATTGGTAGAAAGTCCATTGTACTAATTGAGTCATAATGGTGAAAATGACTTATGTAGTTAGTCTCTATCCTTTAGTTAATAGTTCCGCAACAAATGTTCCGGTCTTATGTCGTAGTTATGCTAGTTTATGATATATTTGTGCTGTGATTATTAATGTCTCTTAGGTGTTAGAACATGGTAGTCTGATTTCAAAGGCAAATTCAAATTTATCAATAACTCAGATTTTTGCACTCTTATATGATATCAAACCCAGGTTCTATCATGGTAGAATTAGTATTTTACCACAAGATTATTGATGGTTGCAGGAGATTTAAAACCTGATGCTCGACTCCAAGTTGGAGCAGAAGCATTTCTTTATTTATTTCCTTGAGTAAAAAAAAAAATTCCATAACTTTGGAAACTGGAAAGGCTCAAGTAGATATAAGTCTAAATTACAAAATGCTGGCTATTAGAATGAGCTTATGGAAGAAAGTGCAGCTATAAGACTTGTGTTGCTTGTGGTGTGGGATGTAAAGCTACGTGGCTTGTTTTTTTGTTCTATGGACCTCAACCCCTCTGTTAAGCTCAAAGGGGACAAAAAAAAAAAAACTGCTGTTAAATTGTTCTGTCATGAAGATTCATGGTTGTTTACAGAATTGAACTTCTAACAAATCTATTACATTTGGATGAAAAAGATACTGTACTAGCATTCTATAAGAATTCAAATCATGGGTAAGATGAGTCATATTTAGGCCTTTTATAGTCACCAATGTTTATCAAGCTTCATTGTTGTGATGTTTCTTTCAAGGCCTCAAAGGTTAGGGATAAAGTTACAAATGATAACTGAGCTTCATTGAAGTGATATCATATGAACTTTTGACATTTTCCATCATGTTAGCTTTACCATGGGATGGAATTGGATGTATATATTTGATAAGTTAAGTACTTGATTCAGTTATTTCGTGTCCTGGGAATGTAGTCCTGAAAATGTGATAGTTCCTCATTCAGATTTCAGCTATAAACTCTGTAACTGCTTTAATTCTTTTTCAAACCATTAAAGTATAACAAGTCTATTAATTCATCCAGCACAGATGGGCATTGCTTCTGCTGTTCATCTGTATGTGTTCCCTGCAAAGCCTTATGAGGAGATGGGTGACCGTGTTCCTGGAAGTGTTTCTGTTCTTGGTGATTATGCATCTGTTGACTGCCCTCTAGATCCAGATGAGGTTAGAGATAGTGAAAGACCCACGAAGTTACGCCTCCCTCAGCCTGACATTGATGTCAAGAGTGGGATGACCTTTAAAGAAAGTGTTCGGGATGTTGTTGTTGGTGGTGGTGGATTTGTAAGTTTTCTTTCATTTGCTAATACTATTCTTTTGGAGTATTTTGACTATTTCTTTTGGGCTGGTGGTGGATCAGGACTATAGCCTTAAGTTGTTGAATATGGTTCATCCTATAGCTATCTGAAAATAAAAGATTTACCATTCAATATAATCCTGTTATTTGTATCTGCTTCCTCCTTTATTTTCTGGGGATTTACTTAACCACGTGAAAAGTCACATTTATTGAAAATATACTCTTACAGGGGACTCACATTTTCTTTCTTCAGGAAGTGCACTATATTTTTTTTGTTTATTAACAAATGTTTTAGGAATTATGTTAGAAAATATAATTATGTTCTTCCTCTTCAAAAATAAAATTATTTTTGAAAATTATTTAGATATATTTCAGGTATGCTTGTCTTAATTTTGCCTTGCTAGAAGCCATCCCCTTATGGCAATTTAGTTACTCTAAATTGAGGAACTATGTTGTCAAAGGTGATCTCATTTTCCTTCAACTATATACTTTCAATGAGTCAAACATGGCCATTATACTTGTCTTTCAACAAGTCTGAATTCCCCCAAGCTTATACATAAATAAATGAAACCTATATTGTCATATACCTGCATTGATTAGAGATTTTTAATGAGTTTTAGGTGTTTGATCTTTTTTATTTTACAACTGCATTGCTTAGAGATTTTTTCTTTCTTTTTTTTTTAAATAAAGTTTATGTTTGATAATAAATGAAGTACTCACTATTTGACCTGTCCTGATTAGTTTTGCATTTAATGGGTGGGACAAATCATGTATAGATTTGAGTTGTGAGTTTTTCCTTGCTATACATTGTTTGGGGTGCTGGCATTTCCACTATGCTGACACCTCTTCCTCAGAATTGAGGAAATTATATTGCTGAAAGGAATGACATTTGACTTTAGACTTTCTGGGAGATCAGACATGAATATTTTATTACTTCCCATTAGGTCTTATTTCTCAAGCTTGCTGCATTGAAAAATGAACAAAACCTAACTTCCCATATGTTTGGATATGTTTTGGGTGCATGGACATATTGTGTTTTTTGGTCGGGATGTTGACTTGTCCTTAGAGGTTAACGTGAAATGATATTGTTGCCAAATAAATCCCTTACTGTCAGATATACTTTTTGGTCAATATTCTGGAATGAATTTTTAAGTAGTTAAGGATTATCACAGCAGAAAGTTGTTTTTGAATATGTTGGTCCATGTGGATGTTGTCTTTTTTGTATGTGTGGAATAATTAGTTGAGAGGACAAGAATCAGTGGACTGGTAAGTAGTAAGAATGGTAAACCTAAACAATAACAATAGCAATTCAAACTGGGGAAATGGTGGTTGAAGGGCAAGACCATGATCAAACCAAGATATTTAATATTTACATACATCTGGTTAATTTAGGAAGTATAACGTGTTGAATAATGCCTTGATGAATCTTTTCATCAGTTCCTTTTTTGTCATAAAGAAACTATTTCTCTGTATATTAGGTGCTGAATTTACTATCTGTAACCTATGCAGATCATGAATGATGTGAAGTTTACTGTAAACCAAGCGGTGGAACCTATGGAAAAGGGCATCACAAAGTTTAATGAGAAACTGCATAAGATATCTGAAAACATAAAGAAACATGACAAGGATAAGAGAAGAACAAAAGATGACAGTTGTATTGCCACTTCTTCACCCACGCGAAAGGTGATCCGTGGAATAGATGATCCACTCTTAAATGGTAGCATTAGTGACAGTGGGGTAGCAAGGGGAAAGAAGAACCGCCGAAAATCAGGATATACCAGTGGAGAGAGTGGGGGAGAAAGTAGCAGTGACCAAAGCTATGGTGGGTTTCAGATCAGGGGACGTAGATGGGTCACAAAAGATTAGTCAATTTCAGCAAATTGAATGGAGTAAAGGTCCAAATTCAAATGTTGCATAGGCAATGATTTTCCTGATTGGCTGGCTGCTGTTCTACATGTGCATAATTATTTTACAGCATCACAAGGAGATTAAAATTTTTGGTTCAGATTTTTCTTGTGAAGAGTTTCTCGTCAGGTGCTGAGGTACTTTCACGCTGGGCCTATTGGATAGCTTAGGCTTTGAAATGTTGTACAGAGGTACCACAAGGCTTGCAGAGTGAGATACATCACTCCTTTCATGTATGTCCATAAGCTTGTTGTATGCTGTATTTTTTCTACGCTTCTGAATTAATTATTTGTAGCTTGATGAGAAATTTTTGTTACTTGTTAGAGGACACGAAAAGTGTATGTTGGCATTGCCTTTTTCTGTGGCTGATGAAATTATCTCCCTTACTATTCATTAGTATTAAAGATTTAGCACATTTTTAAACTTGTACAATTTCACTGCATTATTTGTTCAGCTAATCTAAATCATGAGCCAAAGGCAAATTTTCATATGAGACGTATTTCACATGAGAGGAGAGGGTATTGGATTGATCTACTACATTTCAAAATGTGCTAATATCAACATAAAATGTTCAGTGTCTTTGAACGCTTCATAAAAGTATTTGATGCACCCTCACAATATCAGAACTTTAGAGTATCACAGCAGAAATAACTGGGAAAAAAATTGAGCCAATTGCATTGCATAAATGATAAAAGGTAGGGTTTTATATGCTTACATCAATAACATAATCCAACGTTGTTTTCCAATTCAGCAGATGCAAAGATTTATTACCGGAAATAAGCTTAGTGAAAAAGAAAAAAAATCCAATAATAGATGTGCTAGAGCCATAAATTTAATCTCCTGAACCTAATGCATAGGTTATTGATATGACTACCAGTCATTCATCTGACCAAGTTACTTTCCAACTGTCGGTACAAAAACAATTGCCGGAGCTATAGTAAATAAAATAATTTGCAGAATTCATATTGTTTATCTAATTGGCACATAGCCTTGATTATATAACACGCCGAAGCTCTCCAGTAAGCAAGGCAAACTTCCGGTGCTGAGACAAGATTGAAGGGACTTTGACGGCTTGAATTCTTGAAGCCAAGTTACCACAAGTAGATCTTGTGTGCTGCTTAGCTGCATTTAGTAATGTTTGCAAGATTTGCAAGGGATCACCGTGGCTGACAATAAGTATTGCACATCTGCAGAACAAACCATAAAATGAAGCAAGACAAAATTGTGAGGAAGTGCTGACAATAAGTATTACCACTGGTTATCGACCAGAGTTTAGATTTGTATTCATCTGAAAGGTAATAGCATACTAAGCAAATTCCTGAAAATTTATTATCATAGCTTTTCTGACTCCTGGATCATGTGTCCTTAGTGCAAAGCAGTATAAGAATATGGTTACCCTTGAAATTCTGACTCCATAATTGCCATGGCATTTGCAAGTCTAGCAGCAACATCATTAGCACTTTCTCCACCTTCCGGTTGCATGAATGGATCTTTCTCATCAAGAGCCCATATTTCTGGATACTGTTGATGAAAGAAAGAAGACAATTAAGCTTCGAATTATAAAGCCATGCTATCACTAGGTTCCAGCTGGACAATTGAAAAATGCTAAGTTAATAAAATGAGAGTGAGCTGAATTACTAATGATCCCAAGCTACCCAGATGATACTTTATGCAAAAAAAAAAAAAAAAAAAAAAATTCCATGTCACCATGACTTTAGGGTCAAGTAAGTCCGGCGGGCTGAATGTATATTATATCCTTAGTCCTGACAAAAGCTGAAACTAAACCTTTTAATGCATCAGCATACCTTTTCATGTGACATAAGTTCAAAACGAGGACCAAAGTAACGCTCCCGAAGGTCTTCAATCACCTATTCAGTAATATTTATGTATAAATAAGACATGAAAAAATTGAAGCAACAAGTCAATGAAAAGGTCACTATAGTTGAAAAGCTTGGAAGCTGATGAAGTTAGTTATAAATTTTCATTCTGATCAAGTCTAAATATTTCTCTTTCTGAGACACAAAGACCATACATCCAGCAAAGTAATCAATTTCATAAGTGCAAAGTAGTGGATTCAACACAGTAAGGAGCCCACAAGATGAGAATGATTGATAATAAAGAAAAGAAGTAATGCAAGCGCAAATCAAAGAGCAAAGCATCTGGTTTGATGCAGCTTGTTTTGCAAAGTAGAAGTTGGAGGTTGACCAAGTGAAGTAAACATCTGGTGCAATAATACCACCTAATCAATATGCCAAAAGTTGCAATTTAGCTATTTTTGAGGAAAACTCAACAAGGACATTTACTAAATTGCTCCATTTAAGGTTCTCTTTTCTTGTACTTGAAGTACAGCACTCATGTACTTCTGCTTAATGAAAGGCAGGGCTAGAGGGGTCAAATGTCACCTTACACTGAGAGCCTTCAAATGGAAGATTCAAAACAGATGCAACAACTTTAGCAGTATGATTTGTTCTTGCAAATGGAGAGTAGCAGATGCGGACACTTTCAAGAGGTATGTTCTGCTCCTTAAGTTCCTGCATAGGTTATACACTTAATTATGGATGTGGATCAGATCATTGTAAAATGATACACCTCAGAGTTTTAACAAGGATTAAATCCATTAATCTAAGTCCCTACGCATTTTAAATGGAAAACCAATTTGAACTCTTTGAGTGTCATACACTACTCTCATTAGTACCATACAGCATCATATTAAGGATTCTAGGAAGTATTGAATGTATATATCATGGTCTAACCAGTATTCTGCTCGAGAAACAAAGGAAACAAAGTTGTTTTATTTGACAGCTCCTCTAGGAAACCATCTATATCAGGACCAAAGGATGAATGATCCAACGACTGTATGATACAGGCGGAGAGAAAGAAGGGCAGGTTTTATCAGTTTATACTTTTGAGAGAATTTAACCAGAAACAGTAATATAATAGTTCTATTCCATAAACTTCAAGCGTCAGTCTTATGTGCTAATTCTGGTAAAACAATATCGGAATAAGACCTTCAGCATGTGATGATGATAATCAATAACCTTTAAAAGTCTGAACTTAACCCAAAAAAAATAAAAAAAGTAGTTTTGCATGCAAGAATTTAATTGAATGGAATTCCCACAAAATCATGTCAATTGTGGCATAATTTCATTTTTTATTTCAAAATGCTTTTTATTTAATATATTTTTTAAAGAAGGAAAAATTGAATTGTAGCAATGGCAAAGTTTCCAAGCACAAGAATTGATTAAATGGAATTCAATTGAATTGCTTTTTTTGCATTAGACTTATCCAAGAAAGGGAATTGCAGTGAAATGAAATCAGTAGTAAGGTTAATCAAGTTCAACAATGTGCTTCCAGAAAACTGGCTACTCAACACTCTGTGTTCCTACCCCGAAAAAAAAAAGAAAAAAGAAAAATTTGTTTTTGATCAAGGAAACCAAAAAGGACAAAACTGATTAGCCTTGAGGACATAGATAGATACCTTAAGAAATGACTCTCCAGCTAACTGAGCCTGATTGATACCATCAGGGCCCAATTGGTATTCTGTACGAATGCCGTTTTCCTGTTTGGTTGAAATCCACAGAGTTAAACAAAATTATCAGAACTCAACGAACCCAGATACTAAAATAAAATGAAAAAAGAAAAAGAGACGAACCAGAGAAGAAACAATGAGACCTCTGTCATTTGGAATGCTTTTTCCATGCCTCAATACCCAGTATCTGTTTCTGAATTGTGAGGCTGCTTCTTCTTCCATTTCAACTTCTCTTTTTCTTCAGTTGGCTGCTGCTTCCTAAAATCAGCAGGAGACACTGCTATATTATGTGTATGGTTTTACGATTGCAAACAAGCATTTGTTAACAGGCGTAAGGGAAACGGTCTGCTAGAATTTTTTTCTATATATAAATAATACACATAATAAATACATGCCCATGTACTTATCAATTTTTTTATCATTTTAGTATTTTAATTTATAATTTTATTATTTTAATATTTAAATCTAGTTAAAATATGTTAATTTATACTCTCAATTGATATCTTAATTAACTATCTAACCTTTTGATTAAATGCGTTGTTCAAGAGGTATTTATAGCCTAACGATTACAAACTAGTTGAATATTGAAAAATATCATTTTATTTATGTTGTTGTCAGATTTGAGTTTTGATAAGAAATAGAATGAGTATGCATGTGAACTCAAGTTAGACATTGGATATGTTTGAACTATAATATGCACAATATCAAAAGAAGAAAAGACATGCACTCCATGAGAAAAGAGAAAAATATTGGAGCATATGATTAATACCATATATGCAAAATTTCAACCAATAAAAGGAAATAAAAGTTTAAATCTCAACTTTATCATTGTGGGAGACCCGTGAGATTACAAAGAATCTCATTTTTGGTACCTTCATGACTTATATTTGTTTCTTAAAATTTATATTTAATGTCTGTTTTCTTAAAATGTTGCCAAAAGATCATGTATGATTTGATCTACGGGGCAATTCTAAAAAAGCAAATTAAGTGAAAAAACTTATGAGAATTAAAAAAGGGAATGATTATAATTCATGATAATTATCACACTAAGTTATATTCATAGATCGACTAGTTATATTTACCTTTATGATAAAATATAATTATGAATACAAAATGATATAATGATAAATGAGATAATGAGAGATAAAAGTGTAATGAATGATCTAGGGTACAACGTACAAAACATACTAAAATATTTTTCATTTCATGCAAACATATATCCCTAATAGATATATATCAAGTGAGCTCTCAAAATATGCAGGTTGCACGCCCTATTGAAATTGTGCAGAGTAAAGAAGATAAGTTGATTTCATTATATGTGAGTGAGAGATGTTAGAATATGGATTTGGTCACCTATGATGGGTCAACCTGAATCCATTTTATATATAATTAAATTTTTTTAATTAATAAAAAAAAAAAAGAGAAATTGAATAAGTGGTAACTACCTCATCCAATCAATAACTCTCAAAAGGGAGTTATTGAACCTAAAATGAAAAAAAAAAGAGGCTTTTTTAAAAAGAAGTATAAGGGAAATAAAAAAAGAAATAGAGAAAAAAAATATTTTTTTCCTTTGAATCTAAATCTTGCTTTTCTACAAAAAGGATATTTAGGTTGTGAATATAGAAAAGGTTTCCATATTATGATTCCTTTTTTGGACTAGTGATACAAGTGTTAAATGATTTTGAAAATTTGCAGCATGGAAACCATAAGTTTCTTTATCTTTTTGTTTTCTATTTATTTTTCACTATTAATTAAGTACAAATGAAGAACAATGAATACTTTGAGTAGGGTTAATATCAAATGATTTAATAGATCACCATTCTTTTACTTGAATAATGAAGTTTCAAAGCTTGCTTTTATAATTAAAGAGTGAAAATGGCTGTTGGAATGCATTCAATTCATCTCCAAACTTCTCATTCTTTATTAAATGGTCTTTCAACTTTTTTGCAAAAAATTTTCTAGTCACGATCCTAAGGGTTATACTCATGATTATGAGGCTCAAAATTACAGTTATTGCAGTTGACTAATAGCTATTGTTTGTCATGATTGTGACTTGCTATCACCACAATTGACTATACTTTTTATGATCATGATCCTACTCATGAAGATTATTGTCTCTATTATTTCCTTAAAGATGTTTGGAGTCATAAGCTACTTGGAGTCCTCACGATTATGGCTATGATCATAAGGGTCTTTGTCTTTTTTGTCACCTATGTCCTCTTGATTGTATAATCGTGACCATTATGGTTCAGATCATGAGAGGCACTATCACGATAATGAGGGTCATTATCATAATCATGAGGGCTTTTGCCTTCAATGAATTTAAGTGGCTTTAAGGTGATTATGCTCGTGGGTGACACTCACGATCGTGAGCCATTTGAAAACATCTCTACCAATTTAAAAAATTCACATTCATTCTTAAAAATACTTTAAATTTATATCTATTTTTAAAAAAATATATTTTAATGTATATTAGTGTATCAAAATTATGATAGAAAAGTCTCTTCTTATAGTGAGAGAAAGTCTTTTTGTGATGGTGCTTTTATAATGATATTAGTGGGTTTTAGGGTGGTTTTAGCCATTTATTGCGAAAAACCACACATCTTCCCCATTTTTCTTATCTTTTACTAAATTAACATCAAATAAGTGTTTTTTTTATCTTGCATCTCCTCATGTTTCATTGATGACCCAGTACCATATCATATCCCAAGAATGGAGTTTATATCTCAGACTGTTGATCCCAGTTTAGTCAAGTAAAGAGATTTCATTCAGGCAATGGCTATGGCTATAAGAAAGAGATGGTCATAGCAGTCTAATGGTTCCAACACTAGTCCTATTTGGAGGCTTAGTTTGGAAATGCACCATTTCTAGGTAGCCACACTAAAGCCAATCCGGTGAGGCAATTCAAGTTAGTTAGGCTTAAGCCTATTTTACGCAGAAATATTTTTTTTGTTGATTCTTTAGCCATAATTTTCTTCACCTAAGTTTATATTTTAGTGTAAATCCATATATCAAATATGTATGTTGGTTTATAAAGAAATAAATTGACTCTCAGTTAAGTTAGTTTAGTTGATGATAGCTTTATGGGTTTATAAAGTTAATCTCTATCCTCAAGTGTTTGCTAATAAAGCAGTCACCAAGATCATAGCTAAATGAACTATATCATGGACTAGCCAAAGCCGTACTTATAATCACAATAACTAATTTTTGGCTAGATAGCCTATACTCCTTTTATAGTTCATTTAACCATAATCTTAATAGAGTTGGTAAACTATATCATGTGTTATTAAATTTCTGATGTACTAGCTCCTCATTGGAGGCAAGTATAAAGCATACTCTTTAATAATTAAATAGTAGAGGAGATAGTTATTACTAGTAAACCATCAGAGAAGAAGAACAAAGATTTTTAGAAAATCATGGTTTTATTTATCACAAGTAGTGTCTATTCAGGGTTTTATGGCTCAAACAACAATAAGAAACCTCATTTTATAATAATGAGGAGCACTAGATACAAAGGATAAGCCTGATCAAGAAATCAATCAGGATAATACAAAAAGATAGATAAAAAGAAAAGTGGTCACAATATGATAACCATTGATAAAACACATAGGAACAATAATACAACTGCTTTAATAAAGATGACTACTTTACTATAGGCTTATAACTTAGTGATAGGTTGCCTTCATCTCCATTTTATTTTCTTTCTGAGTTAGGATCTTGTGAATATCCTACTAAAGGTCTTTGTGGGTCTTTTTGATAAGACTCTTTAGTGAGTCTTTGTGATAAGCTGGTTCCAACTTGGTGTGTCTTTTCCCAAAATCTTTTTTCTGCCAAAAGTTTTTGTTTATATTATGATGGATAATTTTCCATGGTGTGTCTTCAGATATCTCTAGTCATATCTCTTTTGGAATGATTCCCTTCTTTTAAAACATAAATCTTTGGAACTCTCGTTAAGGTGATAGGTCACCCATATCAGAGATAAGGAGATAAATCATTGAGTGTCTGTATAATCCATAGATATTGAAATAGGGGACTATAGTAAATTCATCTCTTAATTTAAGAAGGATCTTTAAAAGATAATAATGGTATGGCATTCAATAGCTAGTGAAACCTATTGGGTGTAGGCTTTATTTATTAGCCATTACTTCCATCTTGATAAATTATGGAACCATTTCATAAAAGTCAACAGATGAGGATATGATTTTTAACCTTCTTCAAGAATTCTAATATATCTTGCAAGCCTTAATGGTTGCAAATCAAAAGCAATCTAATACAGATGACAGAGATACCATAATAGGGTTAACAATTTTAGTAGCCAATAAAACTCTTTTTTAAGGTTTTTATCTAAGAAATTGAAAATACAGGTTAAGGGATAGATTAGATGAACCCTAAGTCTTTTATAAAAATGTAGACCATTATTTATGATAAGATAGGATTAAAGCTCAAAGATTTGTTGGTTGGATGTTTTATTAAGCAAGTTTATGGAAATTTTTTAGGACAAGTTTGGTGGAATTCCTTTTTTAAGAAAATTGGTGACGAGTTAGAACATGTAGATTGACGGTAAGACCTTTATTGAAAAGGTTTATTGTAAGAAGTTGATAATCTACTCAAGAGATCAGGGATAAGGTTTTCTTCTCCTTTGATGTGTTCAATTTCAAAGTCACATTTATTGAACCATCTTTCCATCTTATAAGTTGAGGATTAAGGAGAGTTTTTCCTTTGAACTCAAGCATTTTTAGAAAGGATGAACAATCAATGATTATTCTAAAATGAAGTCCCACTAAATGGAATTCAAATATCTTTATTCCATATTTGATTGCTAGGACTTTCTTAAAGGTTGATTGGTAATGACATTCTCCATTTATGAACTTCCCACTAGCATGAGTACAAATTCTTCGCTTCTTCTGGTTATCTTCCTCAAGGAGAATTGCTCCCCAAAATTGATCACTTGCATTAGTTTGAAGAATTCTCTCCCCTTCTAATGGAATTTTTAGGTCTAGAAGTTTCTTCATATCAGCTTTTAATTGAATAATGGCTTCAGTTTGAACTGCTGACCATTGTGGAGGATTTTTCCTTAGTAGGGCTCTTAAGGGTGTTGTCTTCTTTGTTAAATGAGAAAAAAATCCCTGAGATTATTAAGTATCATAAGAAATTATAAAATTTGTATGATAGACAAGTTTTCTTGAGGAAACCTTTTCAATTCTTCTGCAATATTAGGACTCAAGTGATACTTTCCTTCCTTGAACTGCATTCCTAGAAATTCAATTTCTTTGTTGCCTATATGAATCTTTATGGATGACAATATAACTCCATATTTGATTGTAAGATCAGCAAACTATTTAAGCAATTTCTTATGTGCTTAATGGTTGGTGAGAAAAGAAGAATGTCATTAATATAAACTAGAGCATTGTGCAAGAGAGGCTCATATATTTTGATCATCACCTTTTGAAATAGAGATATAGCCACTTTCAAACTAAATGGTAATAAGCCTCAATGATAATGATGCTTTGGATTGCAAAACTCAAATTTATATCTTTTTTCTTCTTTAATTCCAAGTTGTCAAAATCCCGCCTTTAGATCAAATTTTGAAAAAAATTTTGCTCCGTTGAGAAGGTAAATAATAAAGAGATCTTTATTAAAGATAATTTATCATCCCTCAAAAAGAAATTTAAGGGTTAATAATCAATAACCAATCTCTTTTTTCCTCAAATTTATTCTTATTATTTATTCACATGGAAGACTTGACATGCCCATTCTGATTTGCTTGGCATCATAAGATCTTATTCTTTTAACTGCTTACATTCCTTAACTGTAAGTTTCAGGTCTATGGGAGTCATTCCTAGATGTGTGGCCTTTATAGGATTCACATCTTCATTTTTCTTAAAGGGTAACGAAATGTAGAAATCTAGATTTTCCTATAAAGGAAATTAAAATTTCTTTGTAAAATCAATGTGAGATTGTGCACTGCATTTTTTTTTATAAAAAACTCATTAATGCTTTAAAGTTCAATGGTTGAAATAATTTTGTCTATGAAAAGGATAAAAGGTTATATGGTGAAATGTTTGAAGAATTTCTTAAAGGTGAGTTCATTTGGAAAAATTCTCAGATCTTTCATTTTCCAATAAACATCAAATCCAAGAACTATATCTCTGTTGGGTAAGGGTGAACCAAGAATATAAGTCTAGACATAACATTCTGGAATGAATTGAATTTTTACAAGATGTCTGGTTTTTAAGGTAGTCTTAAAAATTTCTCCATTAGCAGTATGACAATATTTAAAATGGTTTTTCCATTGTTTCATTTTAAGAGTTAATGGGTTAAGGATGGTTGTTCTGGTCTAGTATCAATCAAGGCTATGAGTTTTATAGGTTGGAGTAATTGGTTAGGTAAATTTGGATTAGGAATAATGGAACAGGATAATTTTCATGAGTTAAGGCAATCATATAATTAATCAAGAATTGATAGTGATATTGCAGTGCTTCTTCTTTGGAATATGAAAATTTTGAATATGATTCATGACAAATAGCAAAAATGTATTTTGGTGAAGGATCTCCTTCTTCTGAAAAGAGAGACTTTAGGTTAACATTACCAAGATCAACTATTTTAATTTGTTATATTTGTTGAATCATCTTTTTTTTAAAGGACAATTCGTTGCAAAATGTTCTTTTTTTCATAAATGTATCACCTATCTGTCTTTTTTTTTTCACAGAACTTTCTTTTTTTGTAATATTTCCATTTCTTAGGTCTTCATTTCTTTCCTTTTCCTTTTACTTTGAATAAATGATGCTTTTTCTTGCTTGGAAAAATACACTTTTCTACATTTTTGCATTTAATCTGCAGGTCAGGTATGTCATATGATAACTTCCCTAAGGATTCTTTTTGCTACCTAGATACATCTTGATTACCTTTCTTTGCTCACATAAATGTGTATGGGCTTAAATCATTATCTAGTATAAATGTCCTAAAGGAACATCTCCAACTTTTTAGTTTGATTACTAGAGAATTGAAAATATTATGGTAGCAAGAATCTCAAGAATAGAGGCTATAAAAGCTTCCTTCAAATCTAGATTGGTTGTTCCACCCAAAAGATAAAACTTTGTGGACATATTTTAAAAATGTCGATCCAAATCTTTCTTTTTCAAAGAACAACACTTTATCTAATAGAACTCTTTTCTAGCAACTGTAAGATCATCATCCCATTTTCCTAGAAACTTATAATGCAAGAGTTTTAGAAAATCTTCAGCTAATGTTGCATTAACCAGTTGTGTTTTGGCATACGTATTGAGTGAAGAAAACCAGTTTGCCAATTTTCCTATAATTTTTGTCAGAAAGGTTTCAATCACATTTCTCAGATCAGCTCTGGGGAGAAGCATTTGACTATTAATCCAAGCTCTAAACTCTAAGAATCTATTCTTGTATTGAGTAGGAGGAATATCATATAGAGTAAAGTAGCTTCTAGTAGCAATAGAATTTTGGGAGTCTTGCTGCTGAGGTTGAGCTTAAGGTTATATTTTAGAATCACTTATTTTTTTTTATGGAATCTTTTACTTCTTGTATATGAGGATCTCTAGTCCTTAATGTCTCAATATCAACCATCAACTAAAAAGGAGCTTCATAGTTTGACTCAAAGGAGTTAGAGTTACTTTCAAGAGAATCAACTATTGAATTTTCTTCTATAATAGAATTAATTTTAAAGTTGGGCATTGTATTAATAACACATTTCTCCAAAAATGAAGAAATTGAGTTCATCATCATTTGTGGAGGTTTTTCTACTTAACTGATTCAGTAGAAGAGGAGGAAAGCTACATTTTTTCTGATGGTGAAGTTTTAGGTATCTCTTACTGAGGAAGCTATATTGTTTTTCCTTTTTTTGAACACTTTGTCACTACATCTCTTAGTAGATCTTTTTTTTATCTTCCTCATCATTAGAGAAACAACAATCATCATAATCACAAATATTAAAATAACAATGACCATTACGCTTAAAAGTATAAATTGGTCATCCAACATTATTAAAATGAGTTACAGGAACCTTTTCTTCCATTTGAAAAGAAGAAATCATGAACTGAGTGTTGAATACTATAGGGACTTCCTATCTTATCCTAAAAATTATTTTAATAGTTCCATTAGGCTTTCTAACAAGCACCGAATCTAAACTTTGAATAGGTTCAACTGCTTTATGAGATTTCTCATAATTTGTTATCCATTTTTGTGGGAATAAAGTTAATAACTCATTCCTAGAAATTTTTTTGGGAATATGGATACAAGTTGGAGAATTATAAGAATATGCTTTTATGAAAAGAGCACCATTTTGGTCAGAAGGTAAAGACATATTTATGGCATGATTCTGCAATCTATAAATAATCTGATAGTGAATGGTTACTACCTTTGTTGTAGTTATTTGCTTAGCATAAAGGATTTAGATTTGGAGTTTCAAGGCTGACAAGGCATATGGGTTTGATAATGCTAAATTATAGTTTGGAAAAAAGGTAAAGAATACTGACCCAGCATTCAAAGAGGTTTTCAACTGTCCCTATCACAACATGACAATACTATTTATACCTAGAGTCTATAAGTGCAACTTTAGTAAAAATAGGTAGTCTAGTTCTACCATGATATATGAGGCCTAACCTTATAACACTAAAATGGATATGGGTATACCCCTGGCTTAACCAAGTTTTAGGAAATTATGGGGGAATTTCTAAAGTTACAAATTGCTCGGTTTGAGAAGCAGGGATTTGGTGTTGATCAAAGTTAGAGGCTTGAATATAAAAATCATAGACTTGATTAATACTAGAGCCAGAACAACCATCTTTAACCCAACAGCTCTTCCAAAGAAACAATGGAAAAACCATTCTAAATATTTTCATGCTACTAATGAAGAAGTTCTTAAGACTACTTTAAAAACCAGACATCTTGTAAAAATTCAATTCTTTCAAGAATGTTATATTTAAACTCATATTCTTGGATCACCTTTACCTGATAAAGATATAGTTCTTGCATTTAATGTCTATTGGAAAATGAAATATCTGAGAATTTTTCCAAATGGACTCACCTTTAAAAAATTCTTCAGACATTTCACCACACGACCTTTTATAATTTTCATAGATAAAACCACCATTGCAACCATTAACCTTTTACCCATTCATGAGTTTTTTATAAAGAAATGCAGTGCACAATCTCACACTGATTTTGCAAAGAAATGTTCATTTCCTTTATGGAAAAATCTATATTTCTACATTTCATTACCTTTCAAGCAAAATGAAGATGTGAATCCTACAAAGGCCACTCATCCAAGAATGACTCCCACAGACCTAAAACTTGTAGCTGAGGAATTTAAGTAGTTAAAGAACAAGTTCTGATCATGCTAACTAAATCAGAATGGGCATGTCAAGCCTTCTATGTGAATAAACGATCAGAATAAATTTGATGAAAAAAGAGATTAGTTATTGATTATCAACCCTTAAATTTCTTTTTAAGGGATGATAACTTTCCTTTACCAAAGATCTTTTCATTATTTACCTTTTTGGTGGGAGCAAAATTTTTTTTCAAAATTTAACTTAAGGGCGGGATTCTGGCAACTTAGAATTAAAAATGAAGAAAAATATAAAATCAAGTTTTGCATTCTTAACCATCATTATCATTGGAATGTATTACTATTTGGTTTGAAATTAGCCTCATCTTTATATCAAAAGACAATGATCAAAATATATGAGCCTTTCTTGCATATTGCTCTAGTTTATATTAATGACATTCTTCTTTTCTCACCAACCATTGAAGCACATGAGAAATTGCTTAAACAGTTGTTGATCTTACAATCAAATATGGAGTTATACTGTCACCCATAAAGATGCACATAGGTAAAGAAGAAATTGAATTTCTAAGAATGTAGTTTAAGGAAGGAAAGTATCACCCAGGTCCTCGTATTGCAAAGGTTTCCTGAAGAAAACTTATCTATCAAAAAAATTAGATAATTTCTTAGAATACTAAATTATTTTAGGGATTTTATTCCTCACTTGACAAAGAAGACGACATCTTTAAGAGCGCTACTAAAGAAAAATCATCCATAATGGTTAGTAGTTCAAACTAAAGCCATTGTTCAATTAAAAGGTGATACGAAGAAAATTTTAGACTTATAAATTCCATTAGAAGCAAAGATAATTCTTCAAACTGATGCAAATTATCAATTTTAGGGAGCAATTCTCCTTGAAGAAGATAACCAGAAGAAGTGAAGAATTTATGCTCATACCAATGGAAAGTTCATAAATAGAGAATTACATTACCACTCAACCTTCAAGGAAGTCCTAGCAGTCAAATATGGAATAAAGAAATTTGAACTCCATTTAGTGGGACATCATTTCAGAGTAATCATGGATTGTTCATCCTTTCTAAAAATGCTTGAGTTCAAAGGAAAAACTCTCCTTCATCCTCAACTTATGAGATGGAAAGAATGGTTCAGTAAATACGACTTTGAAGTTAAATATATCAAAGGAGAAGGCAACCTTATCCCTAATCTCTTGAGTAGACCATCAACCTTTTGCAACAAACCTTTTCAATTAAAGGTTTTACCTTTAATTTACATGTTCCAATCCGTCACCAATCTTCTTGAAAAAGGAATTTCACCAAACCTGTCCCCAGACATTTCCATAAACTAGCTTAACCAATAATTTTTTGAGCTTTAATCCTATCTGATAAAAAATTATAGTCTAGATTTTTATAAAAGACTTAGGTTTCATCCAGACTATCCTTCACCTGTATTTTCAGTTTCTTAGATCAAAACCTTGAAAAAGAGTTTTATTGGCCACCAGAATTATTAACCCTATTATGGTATCTTTGTCATCTGTATTGGATTACTTTTGATTTGCAACCATTAAAGCTTGTAAGATATATTAGAATGCTTAAAGAAGGTCAAAGATCAAATTCTTATCTGCTGACTTTTATGAAATGGTTTCAGAATTTATTAAGATGGAAGTCATGGCTAACAAACAAAGCCTACACCTAATAGGTTTCACCAGTCATTGAATGTCATACCATTATTATCTTCTGAAGATCCTTATTGAAGATAAAAGATGAATTTACCACTATCCCTTTGTAAGCACCCAATTTTAGGATGCTTTGTGCATGAATGTGACAAAAGCCTTTATGATGAAAATTTAGTCGCAAATTGACCTCTAATGTTAAGTTTTGCGATTTCAAAACTAAATTGGAATATTTTTTTGGGTTTAATTGAAAAAATTGAATTTGCAAGGGCATATTTAAAAATGTGCATAATGCCAAACGACATTACATAATGCTGATTGGCATTATGTAATGCCAATTAGAATTACACAATGCCAATCGACATTTTGTAATGTTGAGGCGCTAAAATTTCAGAAAAAAATTATTTTCTTGATTTTTTAAAAATTATGATTGGTTGGTTTAAATTTAATTTATTTTTAATAAATAAAGTAATTTTGGTATTTATCTATTTAGTCCCGTCTTTTACGCGTATAATTTTTTGAAATTAAAATTTTTGTTTTGTTTGTTTTTAAGAGGGAGGATCAGAGTTGCCTCTCCAGTGATCATGTCTCTCATGTAATCACGTAAATGGTTAGCTAGAGTTAGTAACGGAATATAAAAAGAAAAGGATTGGCAGAAACAGAGAAGGAGGGATGATTGCATAAAAGGAGAGAGAGGAAAAAACCTAATTAGCTACTATAAAAAAAATTGTTGATTGAAAAAACATAGAGGGAAATAAAAAACCTAACTGTAAGTTTCAAAAAAAACCTTTTTAAAGCAAAAAAATATGTTCTTTTCAAAGTTCAGAAATCAATAAAACATAGAGTCAATTTTCTCAAAATGGTAAAATTCCATTATAAGAGGCATTTAAACAGTATCTGCATACCATCGCTCTTTTACTCTTTTCTTCTTTATTAATTTTTTTCTTTTATATTATTTTATTATTTCTATGTTTTTTTGTTTAATTTTCATTATTTTTTTTCTTTATTCATTAATTCTAGTCTTATTTTCTTTTGTTGATTCTTTGTGTTTCATGTTTCTGGTGATTAATATATGATTGAACCAAGTAAACCCATGGAGAATCCATGAATGAAAGCCAAAAGTCAAAGATCCCAATTTAATTTTTATCTTGCTCTATTTAGTTTATCTTATTGTTTTTTTAGGTTTTGAATTTGTTTAATTTATTTTCTCAAAGGTTCTAATTTTAATTTAATTTAAATTATTATTTTTGGTAGATTTTATAATAACCCCAATAGTGGGAATAATGAAAAGTCTAGCTTTTTCTTGTTATAAAAAATTAATTAGTAAATTATGTGCAATTTGGTAAACCCTAATTAAAATCAATGGAGGTAGTAAATTAATTTAGGTTGCATGCTAATTAAAATTAAGTTTTTAGAAGAAATAATTTAATTACATGTTTGATCTTTTTATTTGATTGCTTTGATTTTTGATTTTTGATTTTTTTATCTTTTTGGGTTTGTTTGTTGATTTTTGTGTGTTCTATGCTCCAAGTCCACGTTAGGTTATAACCCATTTAATAAATAGGCTTTTAATTTGATTTTTAGGTTTAATTTTAAAATCAATCTAGGCCCATTTAGGTTAATTTAGACTTAGGCCCATTTTTTTATCTAGAATTAAAACATGTAGAATTAATCCCACTAATTTAAATACTTCATAATTTGTAAACTTAGGCCCACTTTTAGAAATAAAATAAATAGATTTGAGTTCACTTAATTAAAATTAAATAAGAATTAGGCCCACTAATTAATTCATTTCTTTAAAATTTGTAGACCATAGGTCCATTTCTTTAATTAAAATGAATAGACTTAATTTCATTTATTAGCATGTAGGATCATCTTTAGTCCATTTCACTTGTAAATAAAAATGTAGAATTAGCTAAACTTTAAAATAAAATTAACATAGTTTAGACTTAGGGAAGATGTGCTTTGGATGCATTTTTTACTTGCAGTTTTATGACCACTTTGCTTTAAAACTAGATGGATGTTTAATTAGGGTTTAATAAAATTGTGTGTCAATAGAGAATAAAATAGTAATTCATAAAGTACTTGTAAATAAACACAAAACTGAAAGAAGTTGGTATTCCGTATCGAATCTCCTGGTTGTGATGCTAGCTTTCTTTTAGAGAATTGAGTACCACCAAAATGATTTGTCCTAGTTATTACCTGGGTGACGACTCCTCATCTCCACACCATGTTTTTGTGACAATGGTTAGTGTGTTCTTTGGAGCCCTGAGCTTAAATAATGTCGTAGTCGCAATTGCTAAAATCTTAGACGCGCGCTAAACCCCGTCGTCTACACCCTTGTTTCAATATCTATGGATCATACAGACACTTAATGATTCATCACTTTATCTCTGATATGGATGACCTGTCACCTTGGCAAGAGTTCCAAAGATTTATGTTTCAAAAGAATGGAATCATTCCAAAAAAGATATGACCAAAGATATCTGAAGATGCACCATGAGAAACTTATCCATCATAATATGTACAAAAACTTCTGGCAGACAAAAGATTTTGGGAAGAAACATACCAAGTTGGAACTAGCTCATCACAAAAACTCATTGAAGAATCTTATCAAAAAGATCCACAAAGACCTTTAGTAGGATTTTCACAAGATCTTGACTTGAAAAGCAATTACAGTGGAGATGAAGGCAACTTGTCACCAAGTCACGAGCCTATAATAAAGTAGTAATCTTTATTAAAGCAGCTATATTATTGTACCTGTGTGTTATATCAGTGGTTATCATATCGTGAGCACTTTCATTTATGTTTGTCTTTTTGTGTTGTCCTGATTGATTTCTTGATCATGCTTATCATTTGTATCCAGTGCTCCTCAGCACTATAAAATGAGGTTTTTTATTGTTGTTTAAGATAAAGAACCCTGAATAAACACTGTCTGTGATAAATGAAACTATAAGTTTCTAAAAATCTCTGTTCTTCTTTTATGATGGTTTACTAGTAATGACTATCTCCTTTACTATTTAATTATTAAAGAGTATATGCTATGTACTTACATCTAATGAGAATTTGGTACATAAAAAATTTAATTATACATGATCCAGTTTACTAACTCTATTAAAATTATGGTTAGATGAACAATAAAAATGGGACAGACTATATGACCGGAAATTGATTGTTGTGATTTTAATTAGGGATTTGGCTAGTTCATAATATAGTTTATTTAGCTATGATGTTAGTAGAGCTCTGAAAAATTAGCATCAAAGCCTAACTTTGTATTTTGTTCTGTTTTATAGTTGGCTGCCGAAATCAATGGCAGGGATGGTAGCTTACGGGCTACTTTATATTGTTCTTTGCCTTTGGGGTTTTCTGTTAACAATGGTTTCTAATTGACCTAAGAAAGGTCAAAATTAAAAAGATTGCACATTAATCATGCAAAATGATGAACACTATCCGATGTCTCAAAAGACTATAGCTTTGTTCAATAACCCGTTGGCTACACGACACACAATTATTGACTGATTTGACATCCTTGATGACTTCATGGCTCTGCTTAATTCCCTTTTTCTTTTAGAACAACGCCTAGTGCCCTTTGGCTACACAACATAATTCTCCGCTGCATAACGCCAAATGACTATATGGCACACAATATCACTCCTCATATATTACGTTTAAATCTAAAATTACGAGACAAACAAACAAAAAGTAATATTTCTGCATTACAACGTAAAGTAAGACCCATTTATATTTCCATAAACAAATTACGCTAAATCAGAATTTCTCTCTTGTGCGGCTAGTTGGAGGATGTCTTCGATTAGCATTGTAAGATGAAGGTGAGAAGATCCTCCTTCTTCTACGGCTTTTTCTGCCATGTTCCCAATCTCTCTTGCTCTTTCTCTCCTTGCTTGTCCCTCCTCTCCGCCTTCCATCAATTTGACAATTGCTCTGATCACATCTTCTTTCTTTACTTGTACACCATACTTCTCTTCTTCACCAAAGTTCGTTGGATACTCTACCCCAGCTCTCACACCAGCTTTTAGTATTTGCATTACCAGTTTTTCATTGCAGAACTGGTCTGCAAACAGAGGCCAGGTGATTAAAGGTTTTCCAGCTGCTAAACCTTCTAGTGTTGAATTCCAGCCACAATGTGTTATAAACCCTCCAATTGCTGGATGTGACAATATTAGTAGTTGTGGAGCAAAACCACGAATCAGGAATCCTCTTCCTCTTCCCTTTATTCTTTCCTCAAATCCACTCTCTGAAATCCACTTCCCAACTTCTTTCAGACTATCATTTGCCCTTATAACCCAAAGAAATGGTTTCTTTGATGCTTCCAAACCCAGTCCAAGCTCTATCAATTGCGAAATTGTAAGATTACAGAGTGATCCTAGGCATACATAGACTACAGATCCAGGTTCTTGCGAGTCAAGCCACTTGAGACATTCATGTTCAGAAATGGAAGCATCGTTACCTCTCTGCGCCTTGTCCAAGATGTCTTTATTGCAAAGTGAAACGGGGCCGATACACCAGACTTTACCAGCTTTAGCCTTCTTATATTCTTTGACATATTCTGCCTCTAGCTCTTCGAAACTATTTATAACGACACCATATGAGGCCATGTCAGCTGCAATTATGTTATCTAAATATTCTTGCGTGGATGGATCCCGTGCGAGAGGTAATTGAGCTTTGGTAAATTCAATTTGATCAGGCAATCCAGGCAAGACAAAGTAATCTGAGTCAGAGGCACGAATACTTTCAACAACATCACGCTGGGTACCAATACAGTTAAAGCACAAAAGAAACAAGCAAGATGTTCCATGGAAACTAATCCTTGGAATATCAAACTTAGAAGCAATATGCGACGTATATGGCAAACACATGTCTGAAATAATGCAGCTTGGCTGCGGCGCTAGCTCCTGAAACAAAACTTCTACCTGTTTTTGCATCGAATTTACAGCAGAGAAGAACTCCTTGCGCTTGGATAAAAGCGAAGAAGGCAACAAATCGAAATTCTCGCACCCTTTTGGTAAGCCTGAATCTTCACACGGAAACTGAAGCTCAACTAGTCGGATGGGTAGGCCAGACTGTAGGGCGCGTGCCAGAGTTGATTTGAATCGAGCTGCGTTAACGGGTGTGGTTACAATGGTGACAATCACACCACGCTTTGCTAACAATTTTGCGATGTCTATCATTGGAATCATATGGCCTGGGGCCATAAAAGGAAATAAGACGAAGTGAAGATTGTCCCCAAGCAAAGGCATTGCTGCGGTTGAGAGGTTTAAAACCCATTCCGGTGCCAATTGATGCTATATATATATTAAGGATAAAGGTTAGCGACAGGTAAAGTGTTATCTCTGTGGGTGAAATTTTTGAAATTACTTTCTGCTTTAGTTTATAGCCTCCTGTATTAGAGGCCAAAAGAAAAAAAAAATTATTGGGGGGACTCATAATGGATTATACATGTCGCTATTGATCTTGTGGCGCACATTAATTAAACGTTTGCTTGTGGTTACGTAAGAGCGTAGGTAAGCAAATTGGAGCATTGGAGGGATGATCCTGTGGTTGATAAATGCAGAAGTGAAGGGCTCTGGATAATGTTTCAATTTGCATACGGCGCGTTGTTTGTTTCTGATGCTCTAGAAGCTCTGCATCACTGTGCAAAAAGAGAAATATCTGGTGTATATCAAGGCACATAAACCATATTATGAACTTGCAATTTGATGGCACATCCACGAATCCGAGTGTTTTACCATTAGCAATATATATATGTACACTTTGTTTAATATGATATTTTGTACTTTTTTTCAAATCACCCGCGCAAGCTGGTGGTTTGAAAAAAAAAAAGTATAAAATATCATATTAAAATATTTTAATTTCTAAAATATAAATTGATAGATACACTAGAAAATAAATCATATCAAAGCGGGTGGTTTGAAATTTTTTTTATAAAATATCATATTAAAATATTTTAATTTCGAAAATATATATTGATAAATGCAATAAAAAATAAATCATATCTAATGTTATAATTTGAAAGATAACTGAAAGTTTTTATTTAGTCATTCTTCATCTCTCTCAATATAAACAAACAAACAACTAAAGTTTTTCAACTTTTATACAATAATATTATGTATTTTAGTGTTATAAAAATTACGAAAGAAAATGCAGATAAATTCAATTAACTTTTTTGGTTATTATTAAAAATATAATTGAAATTATTTTAATAATATATATACCTTTTCAAGTTACCAAGAACATTGAACTTAACCATAACCATTATAGATTTTGAGTGTAGAGTGATCAAGTTAAGGATGGATGATAAATTTAAAAAAAAAATGAAATTGAAAAAGTGATTTATATAAGAAAAAATTGAAGAATTAGTAAGTATAAATGACAGAAAATTGTAAATAGAAAAGAATCATAAATTTATGGTATATATATATATATATATATATATATATATATATATATATATATATATATATATATATATAGAAGTAAATGAAAGATAAGATTAAATGTGAAAGTTGAATAGTTAAAGGAGATAATAATTGAAAATTAAAAGGTTAAAATCAAATTTTGTTTTAATTTCCATAAAATTTTGAGAAAGAGGAAGAAATAAAGTTTGCAAATGGTAAAATTAAAATAAATACAATATAAAGAATATTAAAATAAAATTAATGTTTTTTAAAAATTACAATGATTATAAAGGTGAACTAATTGAATTGTAATGTAAGACTTGTAGATAAGCATATATGTAAAATGCCACTTGACATGAAATGAATTGAGTGCTTTGACATTAAAAACGTCTTATGTTCATTTTGCCGGGTCAGGTTTTTTGCATCAGAAGTATTATTGGCACTAGAGTATCTGCACATGTTAGGCATCGTTTATAGGGACTTGAAACCAGAAAATGTATTAGTGAGAGATGAAGGCCATATAATGCTGTCAGATTTTGACCTCTCACTTCGCTGCTCTGTCAGTCCAACCCTTGTCAAGTCCTCATCTGTACATGTAAGCAACGGTGGTGGCAGTGCAGGCGGAGGCATTTTAGACGATGAATTTGCAGTGCATGGATGCATGCAGCCATCGACATTTTTCCCCAGGATTTTGCCTGGCAAAAAGAATAGCAAATCCAAATCAGACTTCGGTGTCTTTGTTGGAGGAGCACTACCTGAATTAATGGCAGAGCCAACAAATGTGCGATCCATGTCATTTGTAGGCACTCATGAATACTTGGCTCCAGAGATCATTCGCGGAGAGGGTCATGGAAGTGCAGTGGACTGGTGGATTTCGGGATCTTCTTGTATGAATTCTTACATGGAACAACTCCTTTTAAAGGCCAAGGAAATAGGGCTACCCTCTTCAATGTTGTAGGACAGCCGCTGAGATTCCCTGATACACCACAAATTAGCTTTGTGGCTAGAGATCTTATCAGAGGACTTCTCATTAAGGAACCCCAAAAAAGGATTGCGTATAAAAGAATGTATTAAAATTATTAAAAGTTGTAAAGTTTAAAATTATTAAACCTTCACCTGCTACATCTGAGAGCAACTTTTTACGAGCACATTGGTGAAGTCATGGCTGCCTTACGTGACTGTCGAGCAGCTCTTTCTGTGGACCCAAACCATCAAGAAATGTTGCAACTTCACAGCCGTCTAAACAGCCATGAGCCCTGAAATTTCAGCAACATAAATTATTTCATGCAGGTGGAGAATTTTTTTTTTTTAAAAAAAAAAAATTCTTTTTTCATCACATTGTATGCTATTCAATCCACTCCCCTCAAATATATATATATATATATTTGTAATCTATGCGTTTCCAATTTTGTAATTTAATTTAGTTGATTTATCATGTTTCCCTCCCCGCTTTCTGCTGCATTTTTTTTAATCTTATATTAAAGGAGGAAGTGTGGAAGAATATGAAATAATTTTCAATCGCAAGACAGAGATGAAAGCTAATATTAAAAAATCCAAAAGAAATGTCTAATGTATAATCGAACTGAATTTGGAGGGATCATAAACCTGAAATGCAGCAGTTTTGGTTTTTAAGAATAAAAAATGGAAATTTTCAAAAAAAAAAAAAATGGAAATAAAAAAGGGTATGGTATGAGTGAGTATGGTGCTGCTAATTTCTGAACAGAATTCACATGACATCTCCAAGGAAATCTAGACCTCGTCCGCCCAAGACATTATTTCCATGCCTGAATTCAATTTCATCGATAGTATTGTGCCATGTACTAGATTATTGTATTGCAACACCAAAGCAAAGATGTCATTAATAGACATGTGTTATGTTATCATGGTCGAAATGAGCTAAAAACACTTTTGAAATTGATGATGAACTCTGCCATTGAAGCTTCAAACTTCACTGCTGACCCGTTTCTAAATCTGTTACTTAACTACTTCACAAAATGTCACTACTATCACCAAATACTTGTAATTACAGAACTGAATTCTCCTGTTTCGATGTTGATAGAGCAGAAATTGACTGTGATTCTGTCCGATTAATTCTCCAATCTCAATCCAATTGAGAGAGCAGAAATTGCCCGCATTCTACGATGGATTCTAATTTATCTTCAATTGTAGTTCCCTTGAAACTGTCAAGCTTAAAGATATTAGAATTTGACAGGCTGATGCACAATCGCTAATATGAAACATCATCTATTTCCGATAGATATACATTCTGAGAGTAAACTCATAAAAATGAAGGGGTAAGCTTAGTATGGGCTGCAGGCATTAATTCTTACACATTTAGAGAAACTTTAGCAATGATCAGACGTAAGGAAAAGACCATCTATCGTGAAAGCTGAGCTTACAAATAATGCCCCCATCAGATGAAACCATTATCTGAAGCATACCGTTCTAAAACGCATTACAATTCACTGCAAGCCTGAGAAGCTAGCTGAATTAATGTGCAGCAATGTCAGCTGCTCAACTCGATAACACGTAGTTTCTATTAATGACCTTCTTCATGTGTTCTTGAATGATAATCAACTTCCAATTGGATCCAAAATTAGTTGGCTCTTTATTAAAAGCTTCTATCTAGATAATCTCAAATGGCATGGGGCTGCAAAAAAGATTTTCCAAGTTAGACATTAGGAAACTTTCGTTTTCTTCTCTTTGGTATCCTGAACTTCATGAAGGTCCTCCAAGAAGCTCACTTCTGATCCTTTGTATTTTTCTTTTAGAATGTGGAACCTGTAGCTAAAAGAAATTAGAGAGTGCATCTTTTCATGTTTTGTATTACAAAATGATTGTGAAGAAACCTATTAACATGTTTAATAATGTTTCCACTGTAGCAAGAGACATATCTTTGATCTCATTTGAGATATTCATCTATATATATTTTAATATAAAAAACTATTTAATTGTTTTTTGAATATAAAATTATTTTTGTGAATTTTAAAAATTCAAAAATAATTTTATGCTTCACTCTAAAGTAAAATTGATTAACATATATAATTATAAGGGTATTTTTACCACCAATTGTGTTTGTAATAATATAAAGGGATTATTACTATCACCCTTTTTTTACTATAATTGTTAGTTTGTTCGAACTCTAAATTTTTCTTAAATTAGATTCAGTTTATAATTTTCTCCTTCCCATAAAAGATGTATATTAATCGCATAAAGATCCATCTACCTTTAACACATTGCTGAATTTATAATAAATACATATTATTATTTATCCCTCATTTGAAATCAATTCTAACTATTATCAACCTTATTTCATTATTTTATATTTACTTTAACTTTCAAAATATAAACTTTAAAATTTTTTATATATATTTTTTCACTTCACAACATGTGTATCATGAGCATTAGTTTTTTTTTAATATATTTTTTATATTCTCATATTTTTAATTATATTTACTTTAAATTTTTAAAATTTTTAAATTACTTGTTTTAAATTTTTAATCTTTTATCATTCAATGAGTATACTTTAATATTTACCATAATTAATAACTATTTATTTAATATTTTATCATATCATATTAAGAGATTTTTATATTAAAATAATACATGAGTTTTTTATTTTTATATCGTCTTCAAGTTTTTTTAATTTATAATATATTATTTCACGAGTCATTGATTATCTATATTTTATAACGTTTCATAATATATTTATTATTATTTCAACATTTTAATATTTATGATATTTATGTATCTCTTTAGTAAATTTAATAAAAAAAATATTTTATAGAACCCGCACATTGTGCAGGATCTAAACTAGTTATATATATAAACCAAACTATGATATAATTTTCCTCACTCCCATGTGGCACTCTGTTTATTTTTCTATTTATTTCTTTCTATTGTGAATTTTTTTTTTTTTTTTTTGAGTTACAATGGAAAATAAAATAAACAAAGGAAAGAACTATCTAACAAAGATAGCCCCAATACAATCTCCCAGCAAACAATACTCTAAATATCCTGTGGCTCTATTAAGCCTGTGGCTACCAAAAGGAAAACTATGACTTCTTTTTGCCAACGTATCAGCACATGAATTGGCTTCACGAAAAATGTGAGTTAACCAGCAAGTCCAACGTTGATTTATCAAAGTTCGACAATCTTCTATGACTTCATTAAGAGGATGATGAGTAGTGTTTTTGCCAAGGATTCGATCCACTGCAATTTGACAGTCTGATTCAATGGCGACTTTCTTGAAACTCGGTTCCCAAGCCAACATAATTCCTGCCCGAATAACTTGCATTTCAGCTTGCAGGATTCTTCCAAAACCAAGATTCATAACAGAACCAGCAATCCAGTTGCTCTTAAAGTCTCAAATCATAACAGCAGCTCCAATATTTCTAGGATTTCCTAAAGCACTTCCATCACAGTTAACTTTGACCCAACCATACTCAGGTGGCTTCCAAGAAACTATAAGTGAACTTCGATGTCTTGGGATTTTCACTTTCTTTAAAACAAAATTACAATCCAAAGATGTGTGTCTAATCAATTCAATTTGAGACAGCTGTGAGATGTATATGTTAACATTGATGTGCCTTGGTGCCATTTTTATAATATATAATAACATTATAAATTATTTCTAATGGTAATATAATATTCATTTAAATAAAGTGTTTATTTATTTGATTATTTATTCATTAGCATCATGTTAAATATATTCATTATTAAGAGTTGATAATATGAGCTATAAATTTATTTAGTACATAAATGTTCATAGTCGTATAATTAATATTTGGGTAATATTAATTAGACTATAATCTCTGTCTATTTTTCTTGATTAGTATGTGATATTAATAGTAGGAGGTAGTGAGTCTCATGCTACTTGATATAAAATATTAGAATAGACATATAGATACTTATGTGATAGGTGGATCGAACAATGATGCTAGATATGTGATCGCATAGATATTCACTTATTGTCAATGATCATAATCTATATCATAATGGTGCATGTAGTTCTTTGACCTGAGATGACATGATCATTCACATTTAAATGGTTAGAATTTGTTACCGCTTACATATTTGTGTTATTCACAAATGGGTATATGACGTATGGTGACTCTAGTCAGTTAAATGTAGGGATGAGTATTTAACCAAAATGAGATTCATTACCTGGAGTGAACCATGATAAGATCCTATGCTATCTAAGTATTTTCTTGATGAAATAGTTCCTAACCAAGACAAACATAATAGTTTGAAAGAGTTTCAATGCTAGAAAGAGTTTTTAGTATTTGTTGTGTTTTAATCAAGAAATAGAAATTGAGATGAGGTCATATGATATAACTGTAAGAGTTTGACTAATTCTTAACTCTAGGCTATATTAGGATCTTCTAATGATGAGATTTTAGTACACAGTAATTATGACTAAAGAGTTCATGTGAATTAATGAATACATTCATATCTAATTAGGTAGTTGTGATATTGATGCTATAGGTCACTCGTAACTTATGAGAACTAAATATAAATAATTGAGATTTTTATATTTAGACTTGAAAGGATTTTCAAATAATATCAAGTGTTGATGTTATATTCTCATTCTCAATTAGACATGGATATAGTAAGTCACATCTAAAAGATTTTACTAAATCTCTTTGTATTAATCTAATTATTGATTAAAGAGTTTAATCAATTAATTAAAATTAGTGAAATTGGATTTTTACTTAAGAGAATGATTCTAGCATATCATGAAATCTAATTTCAATTAAAGGTTTTTATTATTAATTTATGCTTAATTAATATGAGATATTAATTGAGATGTTAAATTAATAATGGATATATGTTGTTTCTTTTATACTTGGATTAATGACCCAAGTGTTATGGACCTAGGCCTAAAAGAGTTTTTGAGTAAAGATTAAACTAAGTGAATGACAAAGCCCATTTACCTTATTTAAGTCCACTTATTTAATGAAATGAGCTTTAGGTTAAGAGTTGGCCCAATGACTTAGCCCAAATCCATTAAGTCATATATTTGATTTAATTAAATCAAATATTAATTGACATGTGTGAGTCCTGAGTGATGTAGAGAATTACAAGAGTTATAATCTCTACATCCTCCTTATTTGGACACTAGTGACTTATTTAATTGTTAATTAATTATGACAAGTGGCATATGGATCATGTCACTAATCTCTAATTTAATCTCTAGCCAAGTATATCTAAAAGCAAAAGTGGATATTAATTGATGGTTAGTGAAGAGAAAAGTATAAAAACATAAGAGACAAAATTATATACAAAACCTAAAGCTCTTATAAGGATCATAAGAAGAAAACTTGAGTGGTCAAAGTGAGAGGATTCAAGCTTCTAATTGATTAATACAAGGAAGAGATTTGCTAAAACTTAATGTTTCAAGCTAAAGTTCTCACAATTGAGAGACTCAAAGTTGATTCAAGAGTTGAATCAAAGGTGTACCAACCGTTGTAGTACATTTTTATGGTCTACACCAACCTTTGGATATTAGTAAGTTTTTCTTGTAACTTATAATTCCTTGGTTATTAATTTGTAATGGTTTGTGCATTAGCTATGTTCTAAATGCAAATTGGATCCTAGGGATTGAAATTCTTGATGAGATCAAGGGTTGTGTTGAGAAATTTTTGAAATTTACTCTAATTAGGATTTGATTCCTAATTGCACAATCGATTCCTAATAGCATAATCCATTAAAAATTTCTTCATTTCTTCTTTTCCAA
This sequence comes from Mallotus nudiflorus, assembly GCA_947683625.1. Lineage (NCBI taxonomy): Eukaryota > Viridiplantae > Streptophyta > Magnoliopsida > Malpighiales > Euphorbiaceae > Mallotus > Mallotus nudiflorus. The sequence goes on along the minus strand of CANTUR010000275.1, from coordinate 3,112,077 downwards.
AAGAGCCAAACAATAGTTATAAAGATGCATTTCCAAAGGACTCCCTAAAAAAAATATTGTGTTGATGCTAATATTTTCAATTAAATAGTTATTGAAAGGCTTAGAAAAGACATTAGACATTAAAGCTTGTGGACAAAGAATTAACCAAATTGATCATACCTTAGCACAGTCCCTTAAGACATGGGTGGTATCTTTTACTTGTGAGGTGCATCTCTGATATAAACTGGAATCATATAGCCCTCTTTTTTGCCTTTCAAAATTTATTAGAATTCTACCTTAAGCAATGAGCTAGAAAATGTTGAATTTTCGGAAAGCAAGGAAGTTTCCACACCTATTTTGGGTTTGAGATTGGGCTTGTATCAGCATTGTAACTCACATACCTTAAAGCTTAGTATATGCCTTTAACATCATATTTTCCCTCAGAACACCTTCCCTAAATTAAAGTGCCAATTCGATTATTAACAATACGAATTAGCACACTCTTCATCTTCAATAGAACTTCCGAGCTAATTTATGTTTGGTTACTGGAGAGATTCCTATTTCTAAACTCATCAATAACATGCATGACCTTCAAGTGAGAATCACTATCATGGATCGGGACATGAATGAGATCTGCAAAGACCCTCTCCTATCCAATTATCAAACCAAAGAGAGATCTTTTCCCCATTTTCCATCCTCCAATCGTTGAAGCTTTTAACTTTTTCAAAACTTTGGATGATACCTTTCCAAATAGGAGAATTCGTATTCTTTGGGTGGGTAGGGATTGCTAAATTTGAAGCATATTTGCTCTTTAAAACTAAAAGCCATATAGCCTTATCATTATTAAAGACTTTCCAACCAAGTTTCCCCAAAAGAGCCATATTCACAAGCCTCTTATATCTAATCCCTAACCCGCCATCCTTCTTTGCCCTGAATAAAACATCTTTTTTGACCATGTCAACCCGTCTCTTTTCATCAGAAGTTCCCTAATAAAAATTCGTATTCAACTTGTCCAGTTTGTCACAGACTTTTATTGGGAGCTAATAAGACTACATCGTGTAGATCAGAATTATGGACATTGATGATTTAATTAGAACCTCTCTTCCACTTGGACTAAGAAGCTCCTTTTTCCATCCTAATAACCTCCTTTGCACTTTCTTAATAACTTCAACATAGGTATGACCGTTAATTCGCTTATGTATGTGAGGACATAATATGAACCCTAAAAGGGGTTAAATGCAAGCATGGACCTTAATAATGAAGAATTCAAGCTAATTAGCTTATTTTTCAATTCTGAAATTAATTAGAGCTAATTAGCTTGAATTCTTCATTATTAAGGTCCATGCTTGCATTTAACCCCTTTTAGGGTTCATATTAGGACACCTAGGTACTTCCTAAGATTTTAGGTCACTGGGAATTTCATCACTTTACGAATATGATTTTTGACCTTGCGATTGATTATTGGAGTAAAAAAGATGCTAGATTTTGTCTTATTGATCTATTGACCTGAGACAGAACAGAACTCTTCAAGTGTCTTCATGATAACTTTAGCTTGTTTCAAAGAAGCTTTCCTAAAAATTATAAGGTTGTGTGCAAAGAAGAGATGTGATATAGGAGGACCATTTTTAAAAGCTCTGATAGGCAACCACTTTTTCTTTAAAATTATATCCTATATCAAAATAGATAAGTGTTCCATGCACAACATAAAAAATATATGAGGATAAAGGATCCCTTTGTTTCAAACCACATGTTGGTTTGAAGAAATTTGAAGTTAAACCATTCCAAAGAATAGCTAGAGAGGGCCTACAAATGCAATTCATTATCAGAGATATCTAATTCCTTGGAAAGCCAAAGGCAAAAAGTGATTTCTCCATAAAGTTCCAGCTTGTTTTATCATAGGCCTTGAGAAGATATATTTTTAGAACTATATAACCACTTTTTGATCTTCTTATATTAATGATGATGCTATCAGTAGTATGGCATTTAGGAATGAAACTATTTTAAAAAGGACTAATAAGGTATTCTAAGCAAGGCTTTAATCAATTTACAAGGACTTTTATGACAATTTTAAATAGAACATTGCAAAGTGATATACACTTGAAATGACCCAGCTCTTGAGGGCTCTGCAACTTCAGAATTAAAATAATGAAAGCCTTTGCCACATCTATTGGAATCGTACAATCCTTAAAACAGTGACGAACGAAGGCCATGATGTTATCTCCAAATTCATTCCAGAATTTTTGATAAAAAATTAGTTGAAAATTGTCTGGACCCCATACTTTTAATTACTTCCCGCACCTCTTATTTCATTGTAGGCCTATTCATATTCTTAATCATAGATGGAATTAATTTTGTCCTATTATAATTATTTAGATCATAAGTGGTATACTTTGTTGGTGGAGTAAAAAGTTTTAGGTAAAAATCACTGATCAAACCTTTTAGTTTCCCTTCATTATAAACCCATTAACTAGAGTTATCTTTCAAATATTCTATTTTATTTTGCTTTCTTCGATGCTAGGTCGAGGCATGAAAAAACTTGGTGCATCTATCTTCCTTTTTGATCTAGTTAATACGAGCCTTCTATAACCAAATTTGTTCTTATTGATCCAAGATCACATTGTACTCCCTATGCAAATTTCTCTCTAAGCATAATATTGATTCTCTGCACCCTTGACTCAGTGCTTTTTGGGATCCATTAATGCGCCCTAGCAGCCATCTTTTCTTATGATAAACATCTCCAAATTGCATCCTTTTCCATGTAAGTAAAACATTTTGCACATTCAAAAGCCAGTTACTAATCTGAGTGTCCTTTTGCTACCAGGCCATTATAATTACCTCTTTTAACTCCTTATGAGTCAACCATATAGCCTCAAATTAGAAAGGATGAGATTTAGGGATTGAGGAAAAACCTTTCGTGCATAATAAAATTGGTCCATGGTTGGAGTTGATTATAGGGAGATGGAGGACAGGCATTTTTAGGAACATCGATCTCCATTCAATAGTGCATAATTAATATGAACCCTAAAAGGGGTTAAATACAAGCATGGAGCTTAATAATGAAGAATTGAAGCTAATTAGCTTATTTTCCAATTCTGAAATTAATTAGCTAAATATGGATGAATTTTGATATATTTTTCTATTTTAGAGTCAATAAGGAAGATTCTAGAAGATTCAAGAATATTCCATGTTAAAGTCAAAGTCAAATAGTCAACAAGTCAAAGTCAATGGTAAATGGTTAACCTGTGACATGGCATGCTTCAATGCTTAGTTGTCATGAGTTGTCAATTTTGACTTTTCAAAGATGAGTTGTCATGAGTTATTAGTTGTCCTATTTTGAAGGAAATCTCATTAATTAAGGATTTTCCTATATAAATATCTTTAGGAATAAGGAAGAAAACCTTTTCCTTCAAGGGTTAGGTTATTTACATGCCTATATATGGGCTAGACATATGTAGGACGAATTTAGAATGTATTTTTGACAATTTTAATCAATTAAGTGAGGTTTTTCCTTAACTTTGTTCTTTTGAAACTTTGTAAGTTTACTTGAATTGTTTCACTTCTACCTTTCATTACAATTACTAGGTTAGATTAAACTTAGAATTGTGTGATTGTTCATCTTATAATAGCTAAGTATCTTGCTTCACTTTAATAAGCAAAGGCTTTAGCTCCATCAATACAACCTATCCTTAATGATCCTTGGGCAACGATTTCAAAGTTGGATGCGCATTCTATGTTTATTATAGGTAGGGTTCATATCAATAATGGTTGGTCCAATCTTTCTTGAATATAACCTTTTCCTATAATATTTCTAGCCCATGTAAAGGGTGTTCTCTTGAAACCCAAATCTTGTAACTTGCATCGATCCAAATTTTGGTTGAATTTCTCACATGGATAGCGGCTAATAGCATTTCCACTTTTATTCTCTTGACTATTTAGAACATCATTAAAATCACCAAGCAAAAGCCAAGGAGGATCTAAAACTTCAGTAAAGCCAATCATGTCATCCTAAAAAATTGATCTCCTGATCCAATTTAGATTGGTGTAGCAAATAGTAAGAATCCAAGCCAACAACCTAGAAGTTTCAATCAGTGAATGTATGTACTAGTTGTTATGATGTAAATGAGTGATTTTGAATTGATTTTCCTTCCATGGGACCTAAATACCCCCTGCAAAACCAAGTTTCCCTAAAAGAGCCAAAACCTAGTTTCCTTATATTTTGAGCGGTTATGCCCCCACTGATTCTTGTTTCTATAATAATCATAATATCCATCTTATAAACTTTGTTTAGGTCTTTAAAGTAAAGCCTAAATCCTCTTTTGGCATAACCACTAGAGTTCCAAGCAAGGATTTTTAGATCTATGAGAAGAGAAAATCACAACTAAGAGAACTCTATAGACTTCTACAACTACCATTATTCAAATCTAAAGAAAAACTATTATGAGAATCACTTTGGAGAGCCTTGTGGATGAGATACTAAACACTGAGAAGAAAATGAAAGACTTTATTGGAAAATAATATATTGAACAAAGCTACTCTCGCCAGTAAGAGAACTTACTTTATCTCTACTAGATCAGAGAGAACTTTAATTTCTTTCCATTTGCATGTTTATAGGGAATCCCACTTTACCTCCTTTCTTTCTATTATGATTACTTTATGAGATTTATACTCTATATAAATGTGCTAAATTTTTTTTATGTTATGAAACTATTTTAATTTTTTATGTGTTTTAAATTTTTGAATAGATTTTAATATTAAATATTGGCTTTTCAAGCAATATAAATACAATTTTTACATTTCTATTTTTTTATGGATCGAAACTTGCACTATAAGAGAATGAGTTTATAACAACATCAAAATTTTTTCTTAAGTATGCTAACTTAGCATCGTCTAAAAAATACATGTAAAAGTGTCATCTTTTGTGTTGCTAAATTAACAATCGGCACTGAACTTAAAAACACAACACTATTGCTTTGGCAATATATAGTTAGAGATGATTTAATATATTGGTGTTAGTATTCCTAGCAACACTTATTTAAAAAAATGTCATTATATAATTTCACTACATTTTTATTTTAATTAGTGTTTCTATTTTACTACACTTTTGAGTAAGTTATTCTCCTTTTGATAATTATAATTAAACAGTGTCGTTGTTAAATGTATTGCATTAAAGATATTTATATACACTTTGTTAAAAAAAAAAATTTATATACACTATAGTGACACATATATCATTGTTATGTTAAATAACTTCAAATCTTAAGTAGTAATTTACTAAGACATGCATAGTGCATTTCACATAAACTAACAACTCTAAAAGTCCAAACAAATCCATAACAATGAGTTTTAGTAGTCTAGAGGTAGACACTCTATTTTTAAGTTTAAATGATAATTTTGCCTTTTTTCAATTTGACATGCATCAAATGTATTCTCTTTTATTTGTAAAGCTCATCAATTAATTAAAAATTAGCATGAACTAAAGCATCACATATCTTGTCTTTTGTGAAATTGATTTTAGGTAACCCATCAATGAATTCACTTTTGTAAAGCTCATCAATTAACTTAAAATTAGTATTTACTAACAGTAGGCAGTAGGGTTTAGCGCGAACCAAAGTGTTTGGCGACTACGACACTATGTGAGCTCAAGGCCCATTAGGAAATACAAAATAGGTTTAAAAGCCCAAATTGGAGAAGAAGTTGCTACCCTAATAAAAGCTGGGATACATTGTGTGACAACTAGATTCCATGGAGGTTCCTAGAAGCTATCGTCAGAGAATGGGTTTAAAAACTAGGTATGGGCTTTTGGAATGCCCACCTAACCTTATGATTGTCCTCCGTTTGTAGTTTGTATTTTATTACTTTTAATTATTCTATTATTTCTTTATTAATATACAAATTATAATTTCCTTCAGTCAATTGTCGAATTTTATGCTTAGGTCCAAGTTTGCACATTACTTCAATTTCATGCATTATATGTCTTGACATTCATAATAAATACTCACCAAATTATACATTTGAACAAATTGGGGGAGGGATTAAGGGTTATAATGCTTGGCGTAAATAATAGCAAAATAAATAAAAAATAAACCATAAATAAACTAGAAATAAGCTAGTTATAACATAATTAAATCCATAAGCAAATCGAGAAAATTAAATATCAATGTTAGAAATCATCCTAAAATTCCTATAACAAACAAAATGTTAATTCACATAACTTGAAATGCTATAAAAGAAATAACGAGATTAAATTATATATCAAATGGATATAAGTAGATAGATATAAATAAATAAGAAAATAGGTGTACAAATACTAAGTTGAGTAATACATAATAATAATCATATAAATATTAAAGCATAATAACATGGAGATGCATGAAGGAAGGATAACTATATAAAATGAGCATGAATAATGAAGACAAAGTTACATAAAACTCAGTCACTATAACAACACCTTATCAATGAGGCATCACCTCTATGCATGGAGGCGATACAAGATAGCCTCAACATAAAGAGGCGATGCCTCTTCAAAGAGGCATCACCTACTTGATAGGTACAGAGACAATAGAAAATTTACTTCAATCTTAAGGTAAAATCACATGCAAATAACTAAATACTTGTAAATATACTTAATGGTTTAAATGATCATATTATAAACATGGCATGAGACAAATAATGAATACAAAAAATAAACAATCAAGTAAATAAACAAGAAGCTTATGCAAATCTACAACCCAATATTCAAGAAGGATGAAATTATTACAATTTTATGAGCTCTTTTTCAAAGTAGTTGGCCCTCAGAGGTTGTCTTTGGTCTAAAGCATTACCTGAATGCAATATTTTCTCCTTCCTCCTAGAAGAAGAATGAACCTTTTGGTTGGTTTTTCTTATTTTCTCTAAAAACACCCTTTTTCTTATTTTTTGTTCGGAGCTCCCTTTTTTTTTTTTTTGCTAATGATTGCCAACCTCCCTTTTTTTTCTCTCTCTAATATCTCCTTTTTAAGCCCCTCTTTTCTTAGACAAGACATTTACTTTTTATTCCCTATCATTACTCCTTTTTTTTCTTGCCTTTTCATACCTAAAAAGTCTCATTTTCACACAACATTCAGGCATATAAGGGTATAGGGCCCACCTACTAGGCCACTATTGTCACCTCTACATTTAATGCATATGTAAGTGGATGGTGAAGAGGCTATACCTCTTCGATGAGCTGTCACCTCATCCTATAGAGGCGGTGTCTCATCATTGAGGCATTGCCTTATTGGCCTTGACCCAAAATTGGGCCTTTAGACCATAATGGGCTTGGGCTCTATAGGGATAGAAACTAGGCTTTTAAGTCCATTTTCAAGGAGGTTTTAGGTTTCTCTTGCATTTAAGCTTTGCACATTCTTATCACTAGGCTTCATTGTTAGCCGATTAAATTGAGCATCCATAGTTTGTCCCTTTGATTTTTTAAGAAACTAAACTCATGCAATCAAATTTTTTGAAAGAATAACATGAACAACACAAGTGATAATCAGTAAAGGACATACCTGACCTTTGAGGTGCACTTGAGAGGTGAATTCTTCAACTTGAAATGTGACCGTGATCCTGGGGAGTTCATCCTGATCAACCACTCATTAATACTTGAATCGTGAATCCTAATTTCTTTGAAATGAGAAGCCACTCATTAATATATATGAAAATGATCCTCGAGAACTCTATCAAGCCCGATTTCTCACTCATATAAAGTGTGATCCTCAGGAACTCTATCAACCCTAATTGTTCACTCATTTAAAGCGTGATCCCAGGAACTCTATCAAGCTTGATTGCTCACTTATTTAAAATGTGATTATTGAGAACTCTATCAAGCCCGATTGTTTATTCATATGAAACGTGATCCTAAGGAACTCTATCAAGGCCAATTGCTTACTCATCTAAAATGTGATCCTCGAGAACTCAATCAAGCCCGATTGCTCACTCATCTGAAAAATGATCCTTAAGAACTCTATCAAGTTTGATTGCTCACTCATATGCAATATGATCCTTAAGAACTCTATCAAACTTAATTACTCACTTATCTAAAGCGTGATCCTCAAAAACTCTATTAAGCCCAATTGCTCACTCATATGGAGCGTGGTCCTTAGGAACTCTATCAAGCTTGATTGTTCACTCATATGAAGCATGATCCTAGGAACTCTATCAAGCCCGATTGCTCACTCATTTGAAATGTGATTATTAAGAACTCTATTAAGCCCGACTGCTTACTCATTTGAAACGTGATTATTGAGAACTCTATCAAGCTTGATTGTTCGCTCATCTGAAACGTGATCCTCAGGAACTCTATCAAGGCTAATTGCTTACTCATCTAAAATGTAATCCTCTTGAACTCTATCAAGCTTGATTGCTCACTTATCTAAAATGTGATCCTTGGGAATTCTATCAAGCCTGATTGCTCACTTATTTGAAATGTGATCCTTAGGAACTCTACCAAGCCTGATTTCTTACTCATCTAAAATGTGATCCTCGAAAACTTTATCAAGCTCTATTGTTCACCCATATGAAATGTGATCCTCAAGAACTCTATCAAGTCTGATTGCTCACTCATCATAAATAGGAAACTCATGTCATCATCCTTAGGTATATAAACTTGAGAGGCAGTACCTTAATTCTGACACTTTGATAAGAGAAAATGCATATCTCGCCCCTAGCTATGGGCCGATCAAACTAAATATCTACAATTTGCCCCCTCATACCCGAGAAATGAATGCTTCAATTTGAAACGTGACCGTGATCCTTAAAAATTCAAACTCAATTAGTCACTCATTAATACTTTGATAAAATAATCTTCACCTTCTATACAATCAACTTCAGGACACACTCAATAAATGAATAATAGTAAAAAAAACTCCCAATTTTAAATTTTTTTCTTTTAAAATTCCCCTTTTCTTTTAAAGTTCCTAGAAAGCCACTTTTTCTAATAAGGACCTTTTTCTTCCTTTTCTATTCCCATTTCTTTAAGAGCTAGCTTTTTCAAAAGCCTATTCTCTTAAAGTTCCATTCTCCCAAGGGTGCCCATCCTCTTAAAAGCTTTCTCTTTTCTTTTGTTCTTATATAAAAAAAAACTTATCCCTTATTTTCATTCTTTCACCATTCTCTCTTCTCTATTTTCTGTGCTGGTTCTTGCACTTTCTTTTGCTACATGAACCCTAGATCTCCTAGGGTGGGACCAGTACCACCTTCAGTACATCCTTTGCAAGACTTTAGCTTCTTTATAGGAGATGAGATCCCCCTTCTAGTGGAAGTGCAATCTTATATCTATGGGTGGCTATTAAAGAGATTAATGTGAAATTTATTTAATTTTTTCTACAAATAACATCAGGCAATATCTGGTTATTATCAAAAAACACGTATCTACCATAGGAAATAAGAATGTGCTTGATTTAAATTAAAAAATTGATAAAAATAAAAAATGCGTATATGATCATTGACATGAAAAGGCATTGCCTCTTTGATGGGGCAATCGCCCTTTTAAAGAGGCATTCACGTCATTATGTTAACATGATCTGCTAGGGGATGAGATTGCCTTTATGCGAAGAGACGTAGAGGTGATCGCTTCATTAACAACACTCTGCATAAATTTTTATATCTTATTTGAATAAATTGATAATTCAAATCCCTATTTATCTTATAGCTCGATGCCCACACTTTTAAAGGTGCCTGAAATTTCAGCAGGGCATGAGCCTAGTATAATGAGCTTACAAATGAGGTCAAGACTCGTATCTAAGACACTGGATTTTCATATTTTATCTTTGCTCATACTCTCAAAGGTGCTAGGAATTTGAAGCTATTATAGGCTGTCACATGGATTCCACTTGTCAGATTATAATTCCTTAGGTTGGAACCCCATACTTGTACTTCATTTAATATCAAATGGCTATGTTATTTAATCTTTCACCCCAGTCTTCTTTTCATCACATCTTCAATGATGAAGAACTAGTAGGGTCTTTCCTTGAGCTTATTACAACCACAGATAAAAAGGAGGTCTATTAGCCACAGATGATTACTCTTTTCATATATACTTAATTCCTACTCGTCTCCCCTTTTGGAAATTATGATTTAAAAATCCTCCATATCCTAGATCAAGTGGAAGCTAGGCTCAATCCTTTCCCTCCTATTTTAGCAGAAACCATTATTGGGCTAGACAACTTCACAACAACCAAGCACTTCTCTAGAAGTCCACTCTTGTTGGAGGTAAATTTCTTATTCTCTTACTTTTATCTCCTACTTTTCTGGCATTTTTACTTATCAGTTTTACATATGTGGTTTCATAAGAAATTGAGATTACTTGAACCTCCTTGAGAAATTGCATATTATAAAGCTAAGCATTGTTGAACCAAAAAGTTGCATCGCATACCAGAAGATGTTCAAAGCTAGCTGTTAACATTCCCCAATACTTTGATTCAGTGGATGTGCCCATGATAGAGATTATAGTACATGACCATTCGATCTTATACCCATTGTGTTCCCATTACTGAACTCTACTTTTCTACTTTCTACAATTCTATGTCTTTACTAATAATATGGATAGAAACAGCCGATCTTGGAATTAGTGCATGAGTTTGAACCAGGACCTCTCTCTCAAAACTTCCTAGATAATTTGGTTGCTACTTAGCCCTACAAAATCATTAAAAGGTGTATTGACTATGATGGAGATTCAATCATCGATGATCAATACAAGGCATGGATTTAATTGCACTAAATAAAAAAAGGCAAGTTCATTAGAAATAAAAGGACAAGAGAGTTATAAATGTCAAGTGCTCAGGGTATTCGATAAAAGAAAAGGAAATAAAATTATTTTATGAATTAAGTCATCGTTTCCATATTGTTAGATAGAATTCCCTTTTTAGTTAAACAGTTTGTAATAAACACTTAACGTAATGTTTAACAGTAATTAAGGTAATCTATTTTATTTAATTTTAAGCACAATATGCATATACATTTTGCTTTTGCCATATTTAATGTCGTTAGTTGGCTTGCCCTTACAAGTTTTCCAACTAACCATTTTTTTTCTCTCTCCTTTTACACTTCTTTAATTTTTTCCTAGACTGCCTTTTCAAGGTTTTCAATCTAGCAAGACTTTTAGTCTTAATTTTTTCCTAGATAGCCTCATTTTAAGGTTTTCTCCTTAGCAAGACTTTACAGAAAGTACTTTTTGAGCTTATCTAGGGTGATGGGCTCTCTAAATTCATTTCCTTCTAAGTCTGATAGAATAGCGGCATCCTTGGAAAATAACTTCTTCACTAAATACGAACCTTCCTAGTTTGGCTTGAAATTACCCCACGGGTCAGTCATGATTAGCTTAGTGAGTTTTACCATAAAATTACCCTATTTGATCTTTTCTGGCTTAATTTTCTTATTATAGGCTTGAGCCATTCTTTTATGATACAATTGTCACTGATATATAATATTCATTCTCTTCTCATTCAATAGTGTCAATTACGCTAATCAGCTTTCTATCCACTAGTACTCATGGATTTTGGATTATAAGAGAACTCTTAACAATCGAATCTCAACCTTTCCTAGAAATACAACTTCACATCGATATACCAAAGAAATTGGAGTGACCCCAGTCGATGTCTAGCAGTAGTCCTATATCCCCACAATGCAAATTATAGATAAACTGCCCAATCCCAGTAATTCTCCATCATCTTAGCTAGGATCTCCTTTACATTTTGTTTGTAACTTCCAATGCCCTATTCTCCTATAACCTATATGAAGATGACCTGTGATGCTCGATCTCATATTCTTTTAACAATGCAGTTGTCTCCACCCAAAAATGTACACCATTATCAGTGAAAATATGATGAGGTAACCTATATCTATAAATTATATTCTTCTCAATGAATCTTGCCATTTTCTTCTAGCCCACAGTAGCATAAGACTCAACTTCATCCCATTTAGAGAAATAATCAATTACCACCAAAGTATATCGATGACCATTTGATGCTCTCAACCTTATCTCTTTTATAATATCAATTCCCTAAATTGTAAATGGCCAAGGAGAAGTCATTCCTTGAAGCTCTATGAATGATAGATAATTGACATCCTCATAGGCCTGATGGTTATAATATCTCTTTATGAACTTAATATAATTTGTTTCTATGGTCAGCCAGAAGTAACCTTGTCAAGCTATCTTTTTTGCCAAGATTATCATATTCATGTGTGGCCTGCATACTCTTTTATGCATTACTTCCATAAGTTTTTGGGCTTCATCTTTGTCAACACATATCAAGTGAACCCCAGTTGACATCCTTTTGTATAACATCATATTGTAGCTAATGAAATGTTATGACAACATCCTTAAGGACATTCTTTCTTTTTTATCAGCATCCTTAGAGAATTTTCCTATTTCTAAATAACACTGTAAATCATAAAACCAGGGCCTTTCAGGAATGTCAATCGACATCACCCTTATCTCCTCATAATAATGGTTTTAAGATCTTACTAAAATAAAAGGATTGACACTTACTGGCTTTGTACTTTTCCATATAGAAGCTAAAGTAGTTAGAGCATCAGCTAGTTGATTTTCATCTCAGGGAAGAAGAATAAATTTGCATTGGGTAAAAGGTAACAAAATAGTAGCCAAATAGTCCTAATATAGACACATATTATCTTCTTTTACTTCTCATTCTTTAAAAGCTTGCTTTACAACCAACATAGAGTCTCTATACACAACGACATCTTCTGCCCCCATATTCTAAAGTGCCTCTAACCTAAAAATGTAGGCCTCATATACAACTTGATTTTTTATCAATTCAAACTCTAGTCTTTTAGCAATCAGGATCATCTCTCCTTCTGGCATGATCATAATTACACCAACGCTTGCCCCTCTATTATTAACAGCTCCATCAAAATACATTTTCCATTCTTAGACCTCTATTGCCCCTAGATGTTCTTTTGAAAACTCTAGCTCCTACTCCTTTTTGTCATTTACTGGATTATAAGCCAAAAAGCTTGCTATTACCCTTCCCTTCACTACTTTCTTTACTATATAGTCGATATCGAATTCGATAAGCAAAACCAACCATCTAGCTAATTTTCCTATTAATAAGGGAGTCTATTGGAGGTATCTAAGAGGGTCATGTTTAGAGACTGTTTGCACTTTGTAAGATTACAAATAATGTTGAAGCTTCTTAGTTGCCCAAATTATGACTAAGCATATTTTCTATACTAGGCTACAGTTGGCTTTATATGATAGAAGTTTCTTACTCAAATAGTATACTGCATGCTCAACTTTTCCTTCACTTTCTTAAGTTAACATTGTATATATTGCATCCTTCTTAATCTCTAAATAAAGAATTAAGGGTTTTCTTGGTCTTAGCGACTACAAGACTGGAGAATTCATCAAATAATTCTTTAATATTTCATTGTTGACACTTATTATCCCAGATGACTGGTTGATTCTTCTTTAAAAGCTTGAAGATTTGCTCACAAATAGTAGTCAACTTGGCTATAAGCCTACTAATATACTGTAATAACCTAATGAATCCTCTAGCTTCTTTTTCATTTCTCAGTGTAGGCATTTCCCTAATTACTTTAACTTTATACAGATCCACTTATATCCCTTTCTAACTAATGATGTGTCCTAGTAATTTCCTAGATGTTACCCTGAAAACACACTTCTTCGGGTTTAATATGAGATTATACTCTTAAGCTTTCACAAGGAACTTGTCTAAGGCTTCAATATGCCTTTCTCTAGTGGGAGATTTTACTATAATATTATCCACGTATACCTCTATCTCCTTGTGGATCATGTTATGTAGTAGGGTTGTAGCCATTTTCTAATAAGTAGCTTTGCATTCTTTAATCCAAATGGCATGACTAGGTAATAGTAGATACCCCATTTGATAATGAAAGACATTTTCAGCTTATTAATTACTACCATCGTGATCTAGTTATATCCTGAGAAACCATCCATGAAAGAATACATTGCACTGGAAGCCATACTATTAATAAATATATCAATATATGGTAGTGGAATGTCATATTTTAGGCAAGCTTTTTGGAAAGTGGAAGGACATATCCTTCTATTGCTATTACTAACTGATCAACCTCGGTGGGTCTGTGCTTCATTTATACCAATTTTCCTCTCTATCTAGTTAAGTAATCAACGAAGGATTCATTAAACCATTGTTTAGTGTTCTGCAAGTCCTTGAGAGATACGTCCATTTGGGTGTTTAAACCATATTGCTTTACAAAAGTAGCACATAACTCTTTTTAATCACTTTGCATGTGTGATTCCAAGGCATAATACCAATGGATAGGAGCCCTTTCTAGAGACAAAGGAAATTATTTCATAATATGCACTTTAGTCAAGCCAATTATTTTCATGTGAGTCACATATTGCTTCAAATACAAATGAGGATCATCAATGCCAGTGTATTTCTTCATATCAGGAAATTTAAACTTTCGGGGCAAAGGATTATCATCTACATCCAGATCTAGGTCGATATAATCCATTAGGGCATCAATCCCTTTTTCCTTTATCATTATCTGTACTTAAGCTATAGCTTTGGTAATACCTCTAGCCCAATTAGTCTTTTCCATATTCTTAGAGAGATTCACATTTTGTAGGGTCATTAGATCAGCTACCAAAGTCTCAAGATTATCTTCCATTTATTGCCTTGCAGGAAGTTTAGCTTTGAGATCTAAAGGTGGTAGTTGTTGTGTTAGTGGTTACTGTCTAGCTAGTCCCATCATCTTTGTCATCATCTCCCGCATAATTAATAGAGTCCATTTAACTATTTTTGCTTCTAACTATTCTTTGAAAACTTTAGGATTGAAACCACCTACCATCACTATTTCTTTAAGAGTTCTAACTAAACGACCAGTGCCAGACCTTGTCCAAGTTAAAAATAGTCATGGATCTATATCTGTGACCACCAATGGTTAGAATTTATGCATGACATGCAGATCCATTTTATTTTATTATTTAAACAGAAGAAAAAGAAACACTTGATCTATCTACATATAGTAAAGAACAATTATAAAAGGATAATTGTCCAATATCACCCTTATTTCTCCCACTCACATGTCCAATAGCGAGTTTCTTTTCCTAGGATTTTTTATCTAGGCCTTAATCATCAGTAAGGGATGGTAAGATTGGCATACATATGAAAGCCCTTAAGACAGTTCAAATAAGTAGTGAATTCCTTATATAAATCCAAATTCCATTCTTAATGAGCCAAAATTTACCCTCAAAGGTCCAACTTGTCAAGGTCCATAAGGTAAAATAAGCATAAAAGGCCCATTTTGACAAGGTCCATTTGTATTGGGCTTGAATAAACATGAGAGACCCATTTTGATAAGGTCCATTTAAAATGGGTTTGGAATTTATTTTGAGAATCCACTATATGGCATAAAACATATGCATTTGGGAAAAAAAAACCTAAAGGAAACTGTTAAGTCATTACAACGATACACCTCCATTATGTCTTCCCACTTAAGGGTCCATACGATGTGGATAAGTATGTGTCATGAATGATAATAATCAAATACATCACCACCATATTTGATTGAAACATAGGCAACAAAGCAATGCCTATAATCGACTATTTAGGGGCTGAAGTGCTCAATGTGCTTAATGTGTAGTGAATGTAACAAAACATTGGAATCAGTTTCTCTACCTTTAGTGGAGTCGCCACTGTAGACGGCAGGGTTTAGCACTTACCTAAATGTTTGGTGAACAAGACATTGTGTAAGCTTAAGGCACACTAGGAAATACAAAATAAGCTTAAAGCCCAAATTGGAGAAGGAGTCGCCACTCGGATAAAAGCCAGGATACACTGTACAACAACTGTATTCCACAGAGGTTCTCAAAAGCTGTCATCAGAAAATGAGTTTAGAAACTAGGTATGGACTTTTAGAATGCCCACCTAACCTTGCTGTTAGCCTCCATTTGTGTTTTGTATTTTATTACTTTTAATTATTCAATTATTTATTTATTAACATGCAAATTATAATTTCCTCCAATCAATTTTCAAATTTTATGTTCAGGTCCAAGTTTGGCATTAGTTCAATTTCATGCATTATATGTCTCGACATTCATCACAAATAATCACCAAATAATAAATTCGAACAAAGTGGGGGAAGGGATTAAGGGTTATAAGTTTCAACACTTGGCTTAAGTAATAGTAAGATAAACAAAAAATAAACTAAAAATAAATCAGAAATAAACTAGTTACAACATAAATAAATCCATAAGCAAATTGGGGAAATTAAAGATCAATGATAGAAATCATCCTAAAATTCCTGCAATAAACGAAATGTTAATTCCCACGAATTGAAATCGTATAAAAGAAATAATGAGATTAAATTATATATCAAATGGATATAAAGATAGACATAAATAAACAAGAAAATGGGCATACAAATGCTAAGTTAAACAATACATAGTAATAATCATATAAATATTGAAACATAATAACATGGAGACGCACGAAGGAAGGCTAACTACAGAAAATGAGCATGAATAATGAAAATAGAGTTGCACAGACCTTTGTCATTGTGGTAGTGCCACATTAATGAGGCATCGCCTGCTTGATGGGCACAGAGATAATGGAAAATTTACTTTAATCTTAAGGCAAAATCACATGCAAATAACTTAAGACTTATAAATATACTTCATGATTTAAATGATCATATCGTAAACATGGCATGAGACAAATAATGAATCCAAAAAACAACCAAGCAAGTAAATAAATAAGAAGCTTATGCAAATCTACAACCTAATATTGAAGAAGGATGAAATTATTACTGTTTTATGAGCTCTTCTTTAAGGTAGTTAGCCCTTAAAGGTTGTCTTTAGTCCAAAGCATCACCTGAATACAAGATTTTCTCTTTCCTCCTTTAAAGAGAATGAACCTTTTGGCTTGGTTTTTCTTTTTTTCTCCAAAAACACCCTTTTTCTTCTTTTTTGTTAGAGTTTTTTTTTTTTTGCTAATGGTTGCCAACTTCCCCCTTTTTCTCACCCTAATATCCCCTTTTAAGACCATATTTTCTTAAACAAGATATTCACTTTTTCATTCCCCATCATTACTTTTTTTTTTCTTAGTTTTCCGTACTTAAAAAGTCTAATTTTCAAGCAACATAAAGGTATGTAGTGTTGGGCCCACTCACTAGGCCATCATTGTTACCTCTGGATTTAATGCAGATGCAAGTGGTTGGTGAAGAGGCGTCACCTCATCCATATAAGTAGCGTTTCATTATTGAGGCGTTGCCTTATTGACCTTCACCCAGAATTAGGCATTTGAGCCAGAATAGGCTTAGGCTTTATAAGGATAGAAACTGGACTTTTAGGTTCATTTTCAAGGAGATTTTAGATTTCTCTTGCATTCAAATTTTGCAAGTTCTTTTTACTGCATTTTATTACTGGCCGATCAAACTGAGTATGCACTAGTCACCTCTATTATGGGCCGATTGAACTAGATGTCTAAATTAACCTTCTATGCCAAGTTAAAGAGTCATGAACTATATATGCTAGACATTTAAATTTTTATATCACATATTATTCAAATTAATAACATAAATATTGTCTAATAAAATCACTTGGCATAATTACTCAAAGAACAATTTTATGAAAATTGCTTTATTTTTCATATCATATAATTAACTAATGCTAAGAGGATTATATATGTGACCATTTATCATTAATTGTGGCCTTCACATGGTCATAGGCTTTTTTTTTTTTTTTTTGGTAACAATGAAAACAAAAAAAGTTGATGTGAATTGTTTTTTTAGATGGGATTTTATAGGAATTTTCAAATTGCACCTAGATCCTCAAAATATAATTGAAAAAATGGAACAGAGTACAATAATCAAATGGATGCAAGTTTTCTTTAGAATATAATTAAAACTTTGGTTAAAATTCTTAATAATTTAAATCATTTTCCACAGTCGTAACCATCTTTGAAGTACATAGTGGTCACTCTGATTTACGGTCTAATGAACAAGTTTCCATCAACGTAATCTCAGTCATACAAGGCATCACCCATTTAAAATGATCTTACAGATGGGATAATTTGAATTCCAAAAAGCAAGCACTATAAGCAAGTGGACAATGAAAAACTGTATGCACTGCTGCTGTGTCTACATTGGACAAAATCAATAATCACAAGTCAGCAATTCAACGGTAATTTTTCGAATAAAATGAGGAACTGTTAGGCCTTATTCAATTTGGCCAACATACTGAACAGCTAGGTCAAAAAATTTTGTCCAGCCAATAAGAAAAATTTGTGAAGCTCAAACCTCCAGCAATTGATGCTGCATTGTTCACTACTCAACTGGCAAGCTGGAAAAAATGGAGATTAACAAATAAATCGCATATATCTGTACACCTTGGTAGTACACTGGTAATTAATAGACCAAAATTGTGAAACAAACTTTAGAGACAATAAGCCAAACAAGGGAAGAAGTAACCAGTTACAGAACTCAGCACATGGTAAATTCCTGCAGATGTCCTAGGCTCAAAATTTTAAACTATCTTTGATTTCATCCTTAACTATTTAATCACCAATAAACAGAGCCAATCAAATAGCAAGGGCAGGAGAGCCAATCAAATCCAAGTTACGAAAGTTCTTGGTCAATGTAAAACCCTGTAGAATACCTAAAGGGAACAATCATTTATCATCCCATACCCTCCAAATTCTTAATTCCATAGAAGTTGAGAAATACACAAAATAATTATTTCTCTTGAACATTTAAGGCAGATAAACAAGAATTCCACATCAGGAAAGAGTAATTTATGTGTTTCCACACTTTTTCTTCTGTAGAATCATGTAATCTCTCCAATAGACCAGAAAAGATGAAAGCTTTTTACTTTTTCTCAGTATAGACATTATCATTATATCAAATGAATTAATATTTAAAATTTGTCTTCACACTTACTACTAGATGCCCATGTTGGTCACTATCCCTGCAATTTTGTTTTAACAACTCTTTTCTTGCATTTAAGACATCACAAAGAAAGCAAGCAGGAAAGTATTCAAGTGAAATAACAGCAATCTAATCAACTTACTGGCATAGAAACTAGAATTTGTTGTCATAAGTCTGACAGTACCTTAATGTTAATTGCAAGTCATTACGGCATAAAATTCATAATGTAAAAATAATAATAATGAGAAGTTCAATTGAAAATATCTTACCTGAACACTATGCAAATCTTTATGCAAGAACCACCATGGACCTGATTTTGATAGCATTCTGAAGAACATATAAATAAAGGTAAATGAGGAAATATGACAGTACGAAATTGCAAAAGCAAAATATAGACTGCTGACTCATTTTTTGGCAGAAGTCAACCTTCAAAAGTTTAAGCCATCAGAACAAACTTGGTTATGGACATAAAAGGCCACCAACTCAATTTTTATATATTAATTGCATAAAGCAGAGGATGCTTTCACATTGTTTTTATACTATAGTGATGCCAAAAATGTGGCACTGGAAACAGCATTACAATTGGGACTAGAAGAAGTACATTAAGACCAATCAAGCCTTTAAGTTAAATCAGCTTAGTTTTGTCAATGTCTTAGGTTTTCCTGTTAAAAAATATGAGAACTCAAATTGCAAACCAACTCCTATATACAGAAGCAAATTGAGTATGAATATTAATTTGAATTTAAATTCCATTTCTCTCATTTAGAGTTCATGATTCCTAGTTTTAAGGTTAGGTTATTGCGAATTGATGAGTTTCTATAAAAGAATGTATGTGAACAGGTTAGACAGTAATAACTAATAAGGACAAGGAATGTCATAGAATATTTAATGTTTCATAGTTTTGTTAGTTATGATGATTAATATACCAACCCTGAGGTTAAAAATTTTCGAACTAGACCCAGCAATAGTCATAGTTCGTAGATGTTTTCTGAGGTTGACCTGCAACTACCCAAATCATGTTGTCTACTAGACCAAATGTTATATAGATATCAAGTTCAGAAGAAACATGCATTAAACCATAGTGTGGGTGGGATATAACAGTTATCCAAAATTCAGAACTTTGGGACAAGAGAGTCCATATTATTCAATCAATATACCTGATAAATCCTGCTGCTGTACGCAAACCCATAAAGAGAGCCAAACCAGACCAAACCCCAGGAAGGCCAAAAATTGGTGAAGCATAAAGCAGAAAGACAGAAGATATTGCTCCAATCAACATCTGCAGATCACTACTATTGTTAGATTAAAAAGAAAAGACATTCAAATTTAAAAAATAAAAAATAAAAATGAGAAAATGAAGAGGAAGACTGTTAAATACCATAGAGCGGGCTGCATATGCAAAGTCAGAAACACCATAGTGGAGTCCATCAAAAATAAAAGCCAGAGCATTCAGAGGCTGACTAGCACTAACAAACTGGAAATTGTTGAATCAGCAAAATCAAGGAGTATTCATATTAAACAGAAAATATAAATCAAAAGAGAAGCACGCACCAATATTCCAGTTCTGACAATTCCTAATATTTCAGCATCCTTGGTAAACAAGGTAGCTAAGGAACCAAAAGATACACCCATAATTGCAGCCAAGGAAACACCAGTCAGCAGACCAATCTAAACAGACATGCAAAACAAGCTGTAAGCAAAATCAAGAATATAGCATCTCATAATATAAAAATTAAAACCAAGTATTAAGGTGTTTGAAATCTAACACTGAATATAATGGGTCAAACTCCCCAAAAAAGAAAACATTTGATTGGAAAAGAAATGTCACCTTCAACACGAAGTTTGTAACTTCCCTAACATTTTTGTAGTCACCTTTTGATGAATAACTCGCAATTAGAGCCTAGAAACAGATAACATGTCAGGCATGTGCAGCAAATATAATGTGAGAATGAATCCCATACTAAAGTTAGGTCAACTGTAAATTTAAGCACTTTCTCGGAAGATATATTCCAAAGGCCAAATTCACGATTAGCGTAAAACAATTCTTTTGAGTGCAAAGATTTCTTCAGTGAGTATGCTGCAGTTAAAATATGAAATTCTTCAACTTGTAAAGAAAGTTCCTGACATTTAATCTCCATTGTCAGAATTTAAATAGAGGAGCTAAAGAAAATTAGTCGTAATTTGTTGCCAAGATGAATTAAATGAAGAGAATTCTCAACCTGAGCAGATGCAGCCAGTGCATCTGTAAGAAGAGATACAGCCAACCACACTTGCATGCATATCTGATGTGCAGCCATGGGTACAGGACCTTGGCGAGCAGCCATTGAAGTTGTCAATGTTGTGGTTGTTAAAATAGCAAGAGTTCTTCCAATAAGGAAACCACCTATAAGTTCTCAATAAGTGTAAGTCAAACAAGTAGAATCTAAAGAACACAACATGAAGTGCATACAGCTGAAGTAAAGAAAAGAGGTAGCTGATACGGTAGTGCAATTGAACTTTAAAATTGATGTCCTGCTACAAAGTCATGACAGCCAATGACAGTCCATGTAGTTTCAGAGTCTTGCTTTTATATGGATCAAGAAAGAAAAAAGAAAATAGAAAGAAGGAAAACTCACCAGATTTCACATAGAGACCAAATTGCAGGTCTCCCAGCTTTGGAGCCAATAAGATTACCCTCTTATTCAAATGCCAAATCATTAAGAAGGAGACTATGTATCTAGAAGATGAAACTTTTAGCATGATTATTACAAAAAGACAAAGTAAAATAAAATTTCTGAAGAAAGAGTCTAATGTTTAGAGAACGTACTGAGATATGACAGTGGAAATTGCAGCACCGGTTACACCCAACTTC
Organism: Mallotus nudiflorus; assembly: GCA_947683625.1. Taxonomy (NCBI): domain Eukaryota; kingdom Viridiplantae; phylum Streptophyta; class Magnoliopsida; order Malpighiales; family Euphorbiaceae; genus Mallotus; species Mallotus nudiflorus. Next base: position 3,090,338 of record CANTUR010000275.1, on the reverse strand, counting down.
AAAGAATACATCAGTATTGGAAATAAAAATATGGCTGATAAATTACCAAGACCTGGATGCAGAGGAAGAACATCAATTAGCTGGAACAGCAAGGAATATATATATTTTTAATTAACACAGAACCAATAAAATGCCAAGTTCTAGTAAAAGCTATTGCAGAGGGAGACAGAGGAGGAGCAAAAATCAAGGCAAAAACCACAAATGATATTACATAATTCTCATCCATACAATCTTCAAAGCAAAATTTTTAATTGCTTTAAATGATGACTAAAGCATGAGATTCAATATCAACGGCTCATTAATTCTTTGACCAAAAATATCTCAATGTTGATTTTTGTGTGTGCAAACAACATATTCAGATATTCCACATATGTATAGTTCCTCAGACACACTGCTAAAAACAGGGTCATTGTGCATGAGGGTACCAAATATCTGGCTGTTGTGATTAAAAAAACATTGACTAAGATCAAAGCCAACCCTATCATGTCACAAGAGCACCTATTGCTTTTGCAAAGTATGGACAAAAAAGGTTGGCTTGTAACAATAGAGTGCCCTACCTCCCACCCCTAAAGGGGTCCATCTACTCAATTTGCTTTTCATATATCTCTAATAATTCCTCGTGAAAAGAAAAAAAAAACCATCTATGCAGCTAGAACAGATACCGAGTTCCATTTCGGGAATGCATCAATACCAACAAAAAAATGAAAATAATAAATCAATGAATAAAAATGTGATGTCATATCAACTTCTGGATTATTAAATTACAAATGACAAAATAAATAAGGTTCCAATACTTATAAATTTATACATCAGAAATTAGACAAAGCACTTGCCTAAACAATAAACTGGAGTTTTTGTATCCTTGAAGCCTCGGAAAACACCTTGAAGAGCCAAAGACACTACAAATGCAGGAGCACCAAGAGCTCTTAGTAAAAGAAATTGTTCTGCAGGTAAGCGCATCGGAGAATCCTGTTTAAAAAAAGATCAACAAGAAAAATATTTTGTTAATCAATTCATCTCACAAGGAATGATAATTCAAATGTACTTCAAGTTTTCACAAGCTGCACTCAGCCAAATCTTGCATGCATCTTGATACCCCACCAAGAAGCAGCTTTTTGCATTTATAAGATGGAAGTTAAGTAGCCCAGAACCCAGAACAACTTTTAAAATTAAGCTATGACCTAACTTTTCATAGAGGTAGGCATAAAAACATGGAAGAGAGATACTGTGAGTCATGAAGTATATGGAAAACTCACCAACGTTATGCCCATCAAATTGAGAAATGGTCCACGTCCCAGAGACAGGGCTGCTGCCTCGAAGATCCCAATGCCAACAGCTAACAGTAAAGCTGTAGACACAGATGACAGTTGCTTTCTTTCACCCGCCACATCAGTAGGTTTACCATTTGTACCATTTTCTTTAATACCCTCCTCTGCATCAAAAGCAGCACAATTAGGTTTGCACCAGAAAATGTCGATTACTTATATTCTTCCCCACAATACAACCCATGTTTAACAAGAAGGCAGCCAGAATACCAATCAAGATTTTAAACATCAGTTGCTTCAACTGTTACTTAAAGCCGATGCACCCGTGCTAAATACATGGATGCTTGAACTAGATGTAGGCACTTGGGTATGCTGGTCCATACACAAGGATAGGTAAAAGAAAACAAATCAAATGCATCCTTGTCTACATATGCATACAACATTCCGATAATTATAAATTTACCTGAAGATGAATCTTTCAAATTTCTAGCAATGTCTTCTGCAACAAAAGAGGTTGCAACACTTAGAAGCGGCATATTAAACAGCTTTGATATATTGTTAAATATTGTAATGGAAACACCAGCTGAACCCAACTCCACAGGACCTATAGAGCAACAGAAAAGCACAAACATCAGGATAAGACTTAATACTCTAAATCTATGTACATGCCCAAAGAAACAAACAGAATTATTTGTACGAGCACTGAACCTTAGCTAATAAGGAAATTTCTTAGCACATGGTAAATTGCACCATTCAGACAACTTAGGCTTGAATTCATGGACCCTTAACTTTACAATATCATAAAACAGCTTCAATTTTGCCTATATTTTAATCAGTGACGTTGGAATTCTGTCCATCTTATTAAAACTGAAAGAAATCCAATGTTGCAGTCTAATTAGCATTAACATACTAAGCAATTCTTGAACTGACAATTAATAAGTCTAGAAAAAATATCATTTGCAAAATATGTATAATTACAGGCAAAGACTAGAGCTAACACAACCACACTAAATTTTCATTCCGCCTAGTAATGGAACAGATCTTGATTTTAGCAACATCGAATAAACTGCAGGCAAAAATTGATTCTGAAGATACAATTGGAGCAAATCAAAGTTAAAATTCATAAGTGAGGAATAAGGTACAAAATAAAAATAAAATAAAAAAGAACAACATAAACCAACAAGGAAAAATATGCCAAATAGAAAATAGATATCCAAAATAGAAGAATACACCAGATACAATGAAAGATTAATTGGGAAAAACAAACTTGAAGCGAGTAGTATGAAGATGCAAGAACAGGTAAATACCTAATCTACCAATATAAGCTGTCTCCATCAGCTGCGTTAAGGGATCAATAGCCTGTCCAGCAAGTGCAGGAAAAGAAAGCATTATAAGCTCACGTTTGGCATCTAAAGACTCCGGTGGGTTGAATGTTACTCTATATGATTCACTGCAAACAAAATTAAGAAAACCGATGAATAAAATTATTATTAGAAAAAGCAATTTCTCAAGGAAGATAATTATTCTTACAAATAGGAGTTTGATTTCTCAGGATTTATTTATTTGCTTATTTATATTTTCAAAAAAAGTCTACCTTCCAACAAACAAGCAATTTTTTGTTTTTTCCACTGAGACTGAATGCATTACAAATACTTTCTTGTTTATATGGTGATCAATATCAACCATAATCAAGAATCTTGTTATGTTCAGTTGTAAAAAGGATTAATTAGATGTGTTGCTATCAGATTTACACTACATGAATGAAATGTTTGGAATAAATCATGAAAATCGTAGAATGATTTCATTTCTTTAGTAGAAATGATTTCTAACATGCCTTGTTCTTTAAGTTAAAACAATTAAAATTTTAAATTTTTGCAACGTTAACCTTTCCAAACATGAGAATTGATCAAATAGAATTCAATTCAATTCTTCAGACTTTCAACACACTACCGAGAAGGGAAATATGAAAAACATTAATGTTAGGTTTTTTATCTCACACTTCTTCATCAGTCGACAGTTCTTCATTTGTTGAACTATTGAGGGAATATTCATCTTCTAGGGATGGCAATCTCTCCTGCACATTAGTGGATTCTACTCCATGCCCAGAATAATGATTACGAGTCACTCCAAATCGATGCCTTCTGGAACGAGTCACAAGCGGTGACAAGCAATTTATGCACTCTACAGACAAGCAAGAATTGGAGATACTATCTTTACAATTTAATGGTGTAGCAGTCGTATCAATTGAGCGCAGCAACGAAAACCTCCTCCTTCCATTTATTACTCCATTCTGTTCACTGCTTTTACTACTAGCCAATCCCCTAGAAAGTGCAGAGCCACCAAATTGTGTAGTAGCCATGTTCAACAATTCTCTCAAAAAACCTTCAAAATTGAAGAATAAACAGGCAATAAGACATGAAGCAAAAGCATAGAAATTACCACCAAATAAATAAACGGAAAGGCACCTGCTCATAATTGTAAAATGAAGAACACATAAAGAAAGCAGAGGCAGAGGCAAGAATACCTTGTTTTCGCGATTGTGAGAGTTTCGGAGATTTTTTAGAAGAGGAAAAAAAAACAGACAGAGATGACAAGAGAAATGTTTGTTCAGTAGGAATGGAAGAAGAAGAGGTTCATTTTATGGGCATGGTCAGTTGTTTAATAGATGTTTCTGCAATACCAACGTACGAGAAAACAGGCAGTTTTAAGAGTGGGTTATATAGGAGTTGGTGATGAGCGCAAGCGCAACAGCACTGTTTGGTAATTCCATGCGTCAGGGAAATTATGCATAAGGAGAATTGACATCATGCAAGATGGATTGAAGGCATATATTCTTTTAAACTCAATTATAATACGTAGTAATACAATATAAAATATTCTAGAATAAGTTAGAATAAGGTATAGTTGTATGGAGTATTCTAGTATATTATATAAGTGTGTAGAGAGTCTTAAAAGACTTACAAGAGAAGTTAGTAGAATTATCTAGATTTGAGGTGTCTAGAACTCTCCTTGGAGAAGAGGAAGAGAAACTGAGAAACTTTCTTAAGTTAGCTAAGAGAATATTCTAGAAAGTTCCCATATGGAGGTGGAATAGTAAGGAGATGAGAATAGTACCCAACCCTCTCTCATAAATAACTCTACTACTCATTTGTAAATGTAGGTAAGAAGCCTTGTAAAACCATAGGAAATATAATTTTTTGTAGTCATTCTTGTTTATTTATATAGTGTAAAGTAAGGTTTCTTTACACATAACACTTGTGCTATCTTTTTTACTTAAGTATACACTTTTGCTAATGGGTGTGCTAGCTTTCCAAAGCTAAGACACAATCCTAAAATTGTGGATAAGGGGGCTTACTAGCATACTTATATGGGTTGGATGAAGTATTACTAGGCTGCATGTGGGCAAGTGTTGGGGGCATAACAAAACTCATGTGACAGTTGGTATCAAAGATCTTAGTTGAGTTTGAGAATTTGGGTTGCCTTCTTTGCAGTGTGTTGGAGTGTTAGCATGAGAGAATGGCAGGTTTGGGTGAGCAAGCAACAAGCCAAGCACAAGGTGGTGTGAAGAAGGGTGGATAATAGAAGTCTCGTGGCGTACTACCGACTATGGAGGAAAGGTTGGTTAAGGTAGAGACCACCATGTCTTATTGGAGGGATAAAATTGAAGATATGGACCAACACATCATGGAGTTTAAGTCCAAGGGTGGTGACGAGGAGCTTCGAGGGGAAATGCAAGATGCCTTGAATGAGGTTATGGATAAGTTGTCAAGGGAAGATAAAACCCTTAAGGCGATGTTGCAAGCTTACAAAGAGAAGGTCGAGATGGAGCTTAGCTTGGTAAAGGCTGCATTGGCAAGCAATGGAGGAGTCTAAGCTATGACCATCCATAAAGTGGATGCTTCCAAGCAAAAAGCCTATGGTGGGGTGAGGAATGCAAGGGAGATAGATAACTTCCTATAGAGTTTAGAGAGGAACTTTGAGGCCGTAGGCATTATAGACGAGAATGCCAAGGTAAGATCTGTATCTCTCTATTTAACTGATGTGGCTACTGTGTGGTAGAGAAGAAGGTGTGAGGACATCAAGAGGGGGACATGTGCCATCACTACATGGGAAGATTTTAAGAGGGAGTTAAAGGCCTAATTCTACCACAAAGATGCCAAAAATGAAGTAAGGGTCAAACTTCATCACCTTCAACACAAGGAGGGGTACATAAGAGAGTATGTCAAGGAATTATTTGAATTGATGTTGGAGATACCCGACTTAGGAGAGAAGGAGGCATTATTTAACTTCCTTGATGGATTGTCCTATTGGGCCAAGCAAAAGTTGGAGTGACGGGATGTCACAGACCTTACTATTGTGATGGCCATTGCTTAGAGCTTAATAGAGTCAAAAGGAGGGACTCAAAAGGCAAAGGCAATAAGGTCGAGTACGATGACAATGGTGGGGGAGACAATGGGAAGTCTTCTAACGATGATGAAGAATGCTCTTGCACAAGATATAAGGGACGTAGTAAATAGAGAAGGGATGATAAAGTGGAGTCATCTAAAGCATGGTGTAAAGAGGATAAGGGTGAGTCTTCTAAGCCTAAACTTGCTTGTTTCATTTGTAATGGGCCATATTGAGCATATAAGTACCCCAAGCGAGGGAAGCTTGCGGCTTTGGTAAGAATGGAGGGAGAAAAGCAACGCAAAGGGTAGCTTGCTAGCATCACTCTCTTTGATTCCATTTAACCCAAAAGTGGAGAGCAACATCATGGCCGAATGTTAATCAAGACTAAAGAGTATGGAAAAATGTTAGAAGCCATGATCGACACGAGTGCTGATGTGATATATATGGTGAAGGAACTTGCCAATGAGATAGGCATGCCATATAGAAAGTCAAGTGGCTTTGCTAAAGGGGTGGACGATAAGATGTTCAAGATTGAGGGGAAGGCTCATGGAGTGGACATCGAGATTGGTCCATGGCATGGCAAACTTGACATTTTAGTAGCTCTACTTGGTGGAAGGAAGTTCTATTTGGGGATGGACTTCCTAAACATGGTGAAAGCTATCTTGGTTCCATACGCTAACACCATATACTTTATGGAGGAAGGCCAAATGGTACCTGTACCTATCGAGAGGGAGAAGTGTCAAGACATGGGGATCTTTGACATACAAGTCTCCAAGGGTGAATCTCAAGAGGGACAAGGTGAAAAGGGTGCAAAGAGGCCTACGCAACGAGGGGGGAAATATAAGAGTAGGCGAAGGAGACTTACTTTACCAGCAAAGGGTAAGGTGGATGATAAGTCCAAGACCATCTGCGAAGGTGATATGGGTGGCACAAAGGCATCAAGGGGTGCACCAAGGAAGGAAGATGTTTGTAAGGGTATGCGAAGGACTTCCCAAAGGAGCAACGAGTGTGTCAACAAGCACGATTCAAGGGAAGGATTGAATGGAGCAACCATGAGAGCACAAAAGGGATATGACTAAGATAAGGGAGTCTTAGAGAATCATAGGAGGTGCAAGTCGACTATTCAAGCAACGCAAGTCAAGCGCGAGGGTCTTGACATAAAGGCGACAAAGGAGCTGCTTCAAAGGATGAATAAACTTGTGAAGCTCTTGGAATCGCCAAAGGCTCATGAGCGACAAGGGCATCGCTAGGTTTGGTGGGGGAGAATGTCACAAAAAATATGCCTAAGGAGTATTGACATCATGGCAAGAGGTTTTGAAGGCATACATTCTCCCAAGCTCAATTATAGTATGTAGGAATACTATAAAATATTCTAGAATAGGCTAGAATAAGCTAGAGTTGTGTGGAGTACTCTAGCATGTTGTAGAAGTGTGTAGAAAGTCCTAAAGGCTTGTAAGGGAAGCTAGTAGAATTATCTAGACTTAGGGTGTCTAGAACTCTCTATGGGAGGAGAGGAAGGGAAACTTCTTTAAGTTAGCCAAAGGAATATTCTAGAAAGTTCCTATATGGAGGTGGAATAGTAAAGAGGTAGGAATAGTACCCAACCCTCTCTTATAAATACCTCCACTCATCATTTGTAAATGTAAGTAAGAAGCACTGTAAATCCATAAGAAGCATACTTTCTTGTAGCCATTCTTGTTTATTTATATAGTGTAAAGTAAGGTTCTTTTACACATAACACTTGTGCTACCTTTTCTACTTAAGCACACACATTTGCTAGTGGGTGTACTAGCTTTCCAAAGCCAAGGCACAATCCTAAAATTATGGGTAAGGAAGCTTACTAGTATACTTGCATGGGTTGGACGAAGTATTACTAGGCCCTACGTGGGCGAGTGTTGGGGGGATAACAAAACTCACGTGACACATGGGCCTTTCTTAAGCGCAATTAATGAGTGTTGATACCGATGCTATCGGTCTTCAAATTCCCAAGGCCAATATGATCCTTAGAGTTTTTTAGGTTAGCCAATTTACAACTTATTGGGCACATACATTTTGGAGAGAAAACCAATTTAACAGTTAAAAAAGAAAAAAAAAACACTCAACAATGACCTTTTTTACCATATTACTCCACAACTTTATATTCCTTAGCTCAAATAATATTTTCTTCAAAGAATATATATCACTCTCCTGTTTGAAAATTTTGAATTTCTATTTTATTAATTAAAAATAACATTTTAATTAGATAAGTAAAATTAAGGCAATTTTCTTTTATCCTTTTTTGATGCAAGTGACATTTCATCAAAATAGAGCGACTAAAACATATTATCTAATAATTTTAAATAAAGTAATAAATTTATGATTATTTCTAGCTTGAAAAAGGGTTTTAAAATTGATATTGTAACATCTTAAAGACATTGTTACCTTTAAAAAATTAATTTGAAAAAAATACATATTATATCATGTTAACCAATTATTGGTTAAAAAAAAGGTCCCTTAAATTTAACATTTGTAGTCTACTATACATCATTTTATGATTTGCCATAAATTTTAGAGAAATTTTCAAAATTGGCCTATTTGATAAGCCCTACTTCTTTTATGGTCCGACCCACTTCATTTTTTCATAACTATATTTTGTGTTTTCAGTTTTGGCACAATGTGTTTTTGTTTTTCATTTATAGTCTTCTTCATGCAGTAACGGTTTTTAGACTATTTTTGCTTCATTTAACTTCCATTTGCATGTTCGTTCTTATTGTTTCAAATTCTAGGGATTTTTTTTCTACTTTTTGTTCTCTTTCTACATCTCATTGTTTCTAGGGATTTAACAAGTGTTTTTTTGTTAATTTTAGTTTTAAGTTAGTAGTTATGGGAAAAGATAGTAATGAAATTATTTATAGGAGAATTTCTGCTCATTTAAGTGGTGGTGTTTCATAATCTTCTCCTTCGTCTAGAAAGAAGAAGGATATGGATAATGTTTCTCTGTCATTTGAAATGAAAAAGAGTGATATTATTTTTAAAAAGAGGAAGAGCGACGATGAATTTAAGAAGAATGACACTATTGTTAAGAAGAAGAAGAAGTTATCATTTAGTGAAAGTTCTCTTAAAAAATTTGAAACTTGTCATAAGGTATGTTTGATTTTCTTTTAATTTTTCTTTTATGAATATGTTATTTTTCTTATTACATTATTTTATTTTTGTTTTTTGTTGTTGGTGTATATCTTGTTTTAAGTTTGATGCTTTTTGTTGCTTGCTTTTCTTTTTTAATGTAATTTTTATTGTTTATTTCAAGAATAAGAGTATATTGTTAAACTATAGGAAGATTCTAAGAGTAAGATTTCTAGTTACATAAATGAGAATGTTATTTTAAAGCTGAAGAAAAAATTGACTAAAAGTCAATTGGATTTGTTAATAAAAACTTGCTTTGGTTATTTTTTAGGATATGAAGGATGTTGAATTGCAGCCTCAGATTTTTCATTGCTTGCTTTTAAGGGAATTAAGTCAATCTAAATTTGATGAAATTTGGTTTAATATTTCTGGTGTTCATTTAAAGTTTTCTATTGGTGAATTTGCTCTTATTACAGGGCTAAAATGTATTAATGATTTTGAGAGAAATAAGATTGGGAAATCTGTGAAGAACAATTTGTTTGATAAGTTTTTTTTATGGTTCTTCAAAAGTGAAGAGGAGTGATATTGAAAATTGTTTTCTTTCTACAAATTTTGATTGTGATGAGGATGCTCTGAAATTGGCTATTGTTTATTTTGTTAGTAATTTTTTGTTTTTTAGTATGAAAGAGAAGTTTGTTAATAACTATTTTTTTGATGTTGTTGAAGTTGATTTGTATAATCAGTATCTTTGGGGAAAAGATGTTTTTATTTTTACTTTGGAATGTTTAAGGGGAAGGTTTATGGGGGTTGAGAAAAAAGAAGACCGTTATTATTTTTACTATATCATTGGTTTTCCATTGGCTTTACAAATTTGGTTTTATGAATGATGCCCTTGTTGTGAGGGTGTGTTTGCTATTCATGATGGTTCTTTAATTCCTCATCTATTGAATTGGCATGATTCTGTTGTGTTGAATTTCAAGAAGTTAAATTCACAGATTTTAAATTTATCTTTTGAGCATGCCATTACTTTTTTTCTTATTTTTTTTAGGTTTTATTGTTTCTTATTGTTGTCTGTTTCTTGTTGTTGCTTTATTTATTTATTTTTTGTAGTTAAAACTAAAAAATATTGTTCCTAATTATATTAAAGAGGAGTCATTAGAGTTGAATAGTTATTTTAAGAAATCAAAAGTTGAGAAAGTCAATGTATCTCCTGCTTATGATGAAAAATTAGACAGTGGAGATGATTTTGAAATATCTATTGTGTGAAAGACTAAAAAAATGAAATCTAATGGTCATAAAGAGTGTTAAGCATTCGTGATGCTGTTGGTGATAGGGACTCTATGCTGAGAAAGAAAATTGAAGATTTAAAGAAGAGGCTCAATGAAGAAATTTCTTTTTTGAGAATTTTTATTGAGGAGAAGTTTTTTATTTTAGATTGGAAGTTGCATATAATTATTCAACATAAATTTTCTACTATTTCTTATAATGTTTAAGAGAAGGATGTTGTTGTTTATAATAGCAAAAATGATAATTATGGTACGAATGAGGGAAATAATATTTTTAATGTTTTTTTTTATGCTGATGAAGTGAATGGGAGAAAAAAAAAAAGAAGAAGAAGATAAGATAAATGAATAATTGGATAAGAAAAATGAAGACAAGGAGAAAAAATTGAAAAAGAGAAGGAAAATGAAGAAGAAAATGAACAAGAGGAGAAGAAAATTGAATAAGAGGACAAGGAAAATGAAGAAGATTTGAAGAAAAAAGTTGAAGAGAAAGAGATGAACAAAAATATTGAAGAGGAAAAGGAAAAAAGGTGTTGTTGATATTGTTGAGGAATCTACATCTTCTTTTTCTTCTGATACCGATGAAGATTGTTTGGACAAAGTAAATGCTGTTGTGAAGAGTTTCAAATAGAGAAGGGTAAATTTATTCTTGTTGCTTTTCGTTTCTTGTTGTTTCTTTTTTCTTTCTTATTGCTTTTTTTTTCTTTTTATTATTTTTTTTCTTATTGTTTCTTTTTGTATTTCTATGTTTTTTAGTTGTGTTTTTTTTTATAGGAAGCTACTAATGAGCCTGTTAATCCATATGTTGATTCATATGCTAATGCTGATTCGGTTAGAGTTTAGTTCCATATGTTAAGCCTATATATGTTTAACCTATATCAGTGGTTGTTTCTCCTAAAAGTTTAAAACTTTCAAAGAGGGCTATTAAGTTGAGTGTGCAAGTGAAGTAGTCTCTATTTGTTAAGGAGTTTGATTTAGGAGCAAGCTAAAAGGATGTTTCTTGTTTTGCTTATTGGCCTTTTAATGATTTCATTGATAATGATCCTGATTTTAAAGAGCTTTCAAGTTTTAACAATTGGATTAACGACATAGTTTATAAGCATAAAAAGTAATTATTTTATTTATTTTTTATATATTTCATTTTCATACATTATTTATTTTTGAATATTATTTTTTATTCTTGTGAGGTCAAAGATCAAGTATTCTGAGAGATATGAGGTGTTAAATCTTGGATTTAACTTTAATGTTGCTGCAGTTTCTTCAAAAATATGGTTTCATACATTGTTTTATCTTGAGGAGCTAATCCTGTGTAGTGAATGTTTTTTTAATTATTTATTGTCTTTTATTTTTTTAATTTTTTTGTTCTTATTGTTGTTTTGTTTATAGCACCTTGATGTTATTTTTTATTATTTTAGAAAGTGGGGGAAATCTTGTGGAAGCTACAATGTATCTTTTACAATAACAAATACATTATTTGATGGAAGTTTGTAGAAAGCTTATTTTCATTTTTTGAATAATGATTTTTCATTTTCTTTTGAACATACTGTTGCTGAGTATATCATAGGAGATGTTATGCTGAAGTCAATGCCATTGGCTGATGTAGAGAATGTTCTATTTCTTATTCATATCGATTCTCAACAGTATTAGGTTCTTAGAAGGTTTAATGTGAAGGATTGGTGCATTTATCTTTATAATTCTTTGAATAATGCTCATGATAATGCTTATAATGCTGATGTGATGAAGTGTTATAGTGTGATGCTACCAATTTTTTTTAAAGAGATTGGGGTTTTTCCTGAATGTATTGCCATTGATAAAAGACATTTGCGTGTTGAACTTGTTTTTGATTTTCCTCTTCAAACTATTATGTTAGGATTTTATATATATTTTTTATTTGTTGTTTCTTTTTTTCTTTATTAATTTTATTATTTTATTATTTTCAATGACTGTGGTGCTTTTGTTTGTACATTTGCTAAATATTTCTTTCATGGCAAGGAGATTCTTCAAAATTTTGATGTTGAAGTTTATAGTTCGAAGCTTGCATTATCACTTTATTGATATGGTATGAGGAAGGTCCATGGTGAAGTAAGCAGTGATTCAGAGCAAATTACGAAGATTAAAAAGAGAAGTAAGTTGAAGAATGATTTTTAGGAGTTATTTGTTTGTTTAGTATTCTTTAGTTTTTTGGTATATTTCTTTTACTTTATAGTTCAATTTGTTTGTTAATACATTAGGTTTGAATTTGTATAATGCACATTTATTTTTATTAATATAGGTTTTAAATTTTTTTTTGTAAATTTTTTTGAGTGTTAATGTTATTTTCTTGATTGTTGCTTATTGGTTGTTACTTTTTATTGCTTTTTGTTATTATCATTGTTACTTATATTAAAATGAACAAATAAGGAAAAAGACAACATAAATAATTTGGAATTTTAAAAATTTGGTAGTAACAATGACATTATGCAATATGTGAATTCTTATAATAAGAATGATAAAAAGTTTGTTTTTCTAATAAAGAATTGGATTCTTTTCAGTTTTTTAGGTGGATTTATGCACGTCTTTTTATTGTGCTCAAGTTGTCCACACTTCCCAAATTTATTTTTATTTCCATTCTTCCATGGTGCTTTTATTTTTCTTTTTTTGGTCTTCTAGCTTTTATTCTGCTTTGTGGTGGATCTACTTGTATTTGTTGCTTTTTATGTAGTATTTTCCATGTTGCTTGATTTGGAATTAGATGTACTATTTCTTTGTATGTTTCAAAGAGTCCCTGCTTTGTGTATAAATGTGAACAATATCTGTACGACTCTTAATTCATTTGCTTCACTATTGTAAGAGCATGTGAACATGGCGACTCATAAATTTGGAACCTATTGCATGTGCATTTTCTTTCTTCCAATATTTATTCTGTTGAAGGTTTAACCTACATTGAAATAAAAAAAGAGGAAAATAGAAATAAAAACATAGCAGTGTCACTTGTTGCCATTTTTTTTGCTTTATGTTGTTTATTATTGCTTCTTTTGTTACTTTGTTGTTGTTTTTTGTTGCTATATTATGGAATGCAGCAATAAATACAATATCAACAATTTCATAAATAAATATCAAAATAAAAATAATTATAGTATGAGTAACAAATAGAACATCAACAAAAAACAACAACATGACTAATATTAAGCAAAGAGGTAATAATACAACCTGTAGCTTTAGGCTTTTCTTGTAGTTGTCATTGATCATATCTTGTGGTCTTTTTGCAAGACTGCTGAATTTTGATATTTCAAGATTCTTATTTGTATAGGTCCATTATTGTACTAAAGCATATAGGTACTATAGTAAGGTTGTTATTAGTAGATCTTTAGCTTTCTTAATCACTACATTTAATAATTTAATGATATTTGAAGTCATTTCTAAATATCTATTATTGATTAAGAAAGGTCTAGCCTAATTACGATACCCAATGTTTTTTAGGTATGGGGTTATCCTTTGATTAATCTTTTCCAAGTCATTCATATAGTACTTAAACTCTTCAATGATGTATGCTTTTGCTGCTTAGAAAAAGAATCCTAGATGCTTTTTTAGTGCTTTTTGAAGTTGTTTTTCAGGTTATTTAAAAGATGGTATATACAAATACCATGGGCTGCTTCAAGGTATATTTCTTATACTACTTTTCTATACTTTCATGTCTGTCAGAAACTATAAACATTCCTTCTCTACAACAAAAGCTTGTCTGATTTTTCTAAAGAACCATTCTTGAGATTCATCATTTTTAGAGTCAACAATAGAGAAAGCAAGAGGAAAGATTTTACCACCAACATCTTGTGTTATTATTGAAAGTAACATGCCGCTATATGTTTGTATAAAAAATATGTCATCGACTACTACAATAAGTTTGCAATATTTCTACCCTTTTATTGTTGCATCAAGTGCCATGAACACATAGAGGAATGAGTGGTCTTCTTTCAAATTGAGGTCAACAATTGATCATAGATTTATTGTCTTTAACATGTATAGGAAACTAGGTAAAAGTGCATAGGATTCATCTAGTTTACCTTTTAGCATTTGAAGTGCCTTTTCTCTTAATCTCCATGCTTTTAGGTAGTTTATATTGAAGTCATAATTTCTTTCATGTCTCTTATTATATCTGTTGGTGAGTATATGTTTTTAACACTCTGGTATTTTGATTTTGTGCAGTTAGCCACTAGAGTTGTTGTTGCTTGTCTTTGGTCTGCTAATATGATGTCCATGCTGCATGTGTGGATGTTGTTGAGCTTTTTAACAATAAATTAATCTATTTTCCATTTTTTGAAGCTCTTATCTCCCAGCTACAATTGTTATCCAAGCATTTAGAAACAAATTTGAGAGTGTTTGTCTTAATAATTATGTATTGGAAGTGGTTCTTAACATCATTAAGTCTTAATGATTTTTTGAAATCTTCTTTTTTGTTGTATATTACACCTTCTTAAGGTTATGTCATTGTTTCGTTGCAAATTATTGATGATTCTTTACTCCCATATTCTAGTAAAAGCATGTCCATCATTATTTTTTCATAATCTAGAAAATTTGAATTTTGGTTATTTGCTTATGTGTTTGTTGAGCTGTGTTTAGAAAGGGATACTAGATCTGTTTGAATTGTTGATTATTATTACAACATATTGTTATTGAAGCTTATTTGTAGAAATCCCATCTTATAAATAGTGATGCATAAAAGGAATTTGGTGAAATCTTGCTCTTTCTTCTTTAGTTACAAATTGAGGAAGAAGAGAGTTGCATTATGTAGACGGTGAGGTTTAACGTGCGTCTAAGATTTTAGCAAATTGAAAGGTGGTACTCGATTCTCTATAAGAAAACTAACACCACAACCAAGAAATTCTGGGAACAGAATACTAACTTGTTTTAGTCTTATGTTTATTTAGATTTATTTTATGAATTACCATTTTATTCTCTAATTACATGCAATTTTATTTAAACCTTAATTAAACATCCATCTAACCTAAAAAGGCAACAAGTCATAAAATTACATGTAAAAAAGGCATACAAAAAGCAACAACATTCCTAAGTCTAAACTAAGTTAATTTTATTATTTAAAATTAATTAAGTATACGTATTTTATTTACAAGTGAATTGGACTTGGGATGGGCTTACATGTTAATAAGTGAGCCTAAGTTTATTCATTTTAATTTCAATTAAAAATGGGCCTATAGTCTACAACTTCTTAAAGAAAGGAATTAATTAGTTGGCTTAATTCTAACTTGATTTTATATGATGTGATCCTAAATCTATTTATTTTAAAAGAAATGAAATTAATGGGCTGAGCTATGTCTAAATTAATTTTAGTCAACCTAAAAAATGGGTCTAAGTCTAAATTAATCTAAGTCTAAATTGATTTTAGTTAGTTAATCTAAACCATTTTTAAGCCTATTTTTATTTAGTGGGTTTGGATCTTAATGTGGGCTTGGGGGCCCAAATCATATAAAAATAAACAAACAAGTCCAAAAACATAAAAAATATCAAAACAATCAAATAAAAGATCAAACAAGCAATTAAATTATTTCTTCTAAAAAAACCCTAATTTTGATTAACGTGCAACCTAAATTAACTTCTTGCCTCCATTGATTTTAATTAGGGTTTACCAAATTTACTAATTAATTTTAATAGTGCAGAAAATTAAAGAATATATACTATTTCCCACTATTGGGGCTATTACAACCTATTGTACAGAATTTAAAATCAATTTAATTACAACCCAAAACAAAAGCAAATTAAAAGAATGCAAAAATCATAAATCTAAAATCCTACGGGAGTTTTACAGATTTTAATCCATAGCATCCCATGGATTCTTCAATGTAATCACTGTCGAAATCTCATTTCAACCTTATCTCCAGAGTACCACAGAACATCAGTCAACACAACTAAAAAAACATGAAAATTAATCAGTAATGACCAATAAAAAATAAAATAAAGAAATTAAATAAAAAATAAAAAGAAAAGAGTAGAAGATGCTATGCAAATGCTATTTAAATGCCCATTAGATTGAGATTGTCACCATTTTGAGATTGACTCTGTTATAGCAAAGATCGTAGTTTTATTTTGCAGTAGCTAATCAGGGTTCTTTTTTTTTCTCTGGTTTTTAAGCTCTTTTTTCTTGGGTTTTCACGCATCTTTTCTTTTCACAGACTCTCTCAACCTTTTTCTTTTTTGCTTTCTTCTCTTACTCACCATCTAGCCCCCTCACAACCTTCTCATTTAGATTTTAAAGCCATACCTAATCATTCAATTCCTGTGATCATGCATGAAGTTGCATAATAGTTGGGAACGATCAGGAGACCAGTCAACATTTTAGTTTTGAATTTTCAAACTCAAGATAATGAAACGATAAGCGATAAGATTTTGAAAAATGAAAACTCTGGACCAATGAAAAAAATGAAAATGATAAAATTAGTGTAAAAAAGCGTAAAAATCACTTTTTAACAAAAATCGACATTCCAGAATGTCAATTTTCACCTGTAATGTCGATTGACATTACATGATGTCGGTCAGCATTAAATGCTGACTAACCAAAAATTTATTTATTTATTTTTTTATATTACAAAAAAAATCCTCGGAAGTTTCTAATTTTTGTAATCAAATCTCTAAAAAACCAACTGTGCAATTAAATCTATAAAATGTTGCAATTTAGTCCTTTAAATCGCAAAACTCGACACCAGAGATCAATTCTCAATTAGATTTCATTACAAGATCTTTCTTCACATACATGCACAATTGCATCCTGAAATTGGGTGCTTACAGTTGCCCCCCCTTTGTCGTTGTTTGCTTTAACAAAGCAATAGTAGCATATAATTTCGAAAGAAAGAATTAGGGTACTTTATTGTATCCCAATTGACCTGTTGATAATGAAATTGCTGAGTAATTTTAAGCAAGATGCTATGTTTAATAAGTTTCACTATATTTCCTATGGAACGTCTAGTGAAACTTATGCATTTTGCTATATTTTCTTTAAGACATTTAGCAATTCGTGATATAAAAACATGTTATAGTTCCTGTGGAACATCTAGCAATAATACCATAACTATTGTGTAGTGTCTAATGGACTGCACTATAGTCCCTTTGGGATGTTTAGTGACAATGAATTTCATTATATTTCGCATAGGACATTTTAATAAAATGAGTGAAATGACTCTCGCTATATTCTCTATGGGACGTTTAGCAATTTGTGATTTGAAAAATGTGTTATAGTTCCCATGGAATGTCTAGCAATGATACTATAACTACTATGTAGTGTCTGGTAAACTGCATTATATTCCCTTTGGGATGTTTAGTGATAATGAATTTCGTTATATTCCTTGTGGGATGTTCAACAAAATGAATGTGATGACCCTCCCTATATTCCTCGTGGAACATCTAGCAAGATTGGAAAATGGTGTTGTAGTTCCTGTGGAACGTCTTACAATTTACAATCTGCTATAATCCCTGTGGGATGTCTAGCAACATCACTATGGCTACTGTGTAGTGTCTTTTGGTAAAAAGTCTGAAAAAGGTCATATTATAACTACTATTAAAGTATATAACATGTGGAATTTGAAACTCATGTTATGACTATTGTGCAACATATAACATGACAATTTGAAAATTTATGTTTCAACTACTGTGTAACATGAAATGAATTTAACATTGGAATGATGCATGTAGAAATGCAAAGTTTAATTCTATAATGTTCTATATTATGTACTTGACAGATAATTTAGAATAAATATAGACATAATTAATTGATTGATGACGTGAATTGAATTAATTATTTAGGAATTAAATCCTAACTAAAATGCAATTATGGATGAAATTGCAAAGAAAAACTTGATTTTCAATGCATGCATAGTCAAAGGATCAAAATGGATATTTTTCATTTATAAGAAGCTTCCCTCCTTATTTTCGATGCAATTATTTCATTCCCCTCTCCATTTCTTTCATTTTTTCTTTGATTTTCTTCTTTTGATTTCTTGCTCATCCGAAGTCCGATTTACGATCTGTCAAATCCTATGGCTGACCCATAATATATAGGCTACATAGAGGAGTAGAGATTCCAACTAATCCAGCCATTATGCCTCTCCATTTTTCTCAAAATAACCTTGAACTTCGAGAAGGTTCTACTGTGCTTCCTTTGACTCGCCTTCACCTTTATAGGTGTATAGATATGGGTAATGAGGTAACATTTCCCACTTCTATTTATTCCTACAAAAATTTATTCATACAGTTAGTAATCAAAATTACTTTTAGAATGTAAATTATTATGTATATTGTTGAAATTGGATTAAAAATCAGTAAAAAATGCATGAAAATTTTAAAATTAAACATGAAAGTATTGAGTTTTAGGTGAATAATCAATCGGGTATCGGGTCAAGAGTTTGGATGATTGATCAGATCAAGAAATGCTGATTTGTATTGAATAACCACCGACTGACATTGTTGGAATGCCGATTAGCATTATGGAATAATGATTGGTTAAGTTCAAACTGAGCTGGCAGTTTGGTTCAAATTGAGTTGGTAGTTCGGTTCAAATCAAGCCGATGGTTTAGTTCAAAATTGAACTAGTCAGTTTGGTTCATTTTTCAGTTTTTAAGGAATATTTTTTATTATTATGCTCATTTGTTCTCAAAATACTCCTAGTGGTCAATGAAGGTCACAGGCTATTTTTTCATAGCTCGTGAATTGTTCCATGAGCTATTGGGGGATGTTGCACAACTGCTCTGGGCCTCCGGGTTTAGACAATTTGTTATTGGGCTTCTAACTTCTCGAGCGAGGTCTGATCACCATTCTTTATTCTCAATGATTGAGTGGTGGATGGACACCACCCATACGTTCCATACTCGTGTAGGTGAGTTGAATATTTCGCCTATGAGTTTTTCTACGATCATCGAGGTTGCCTTATAGGGACTCCCATTTCTTTCGATATCAATTATTGTAATCTTCTTGAGCATGTGTAGAGTCAGTATGTGCGAGATTTGATTGGATTTGTCCCAGCATGGAAGAACCGGAAGAACGTTGTTCTTTCATCATTGGTCGAGGGATTCAGATGTCTTCCTAACACCATACCTCGTCAGATTGCTCATAAGGCAAGGTGCTTCCTCCTGATCTTACTTGGCACGACCCTCTTCTGCGAGACTAGTCATAAGGTCAACATTTCCCTTCTCAGGCCTCTTCAGGACTTAGACTAAGTTATCACCTTCTACTGGGGATATGTGGTTTTGGCTTATTTGTATTACAGATTGGACACTGTCTATAGAGGCATTGTCACCATGTGCGACTTCTAGCATGCCTTGCATATGAGTTTGTCCCCTTTTTGTTTCTTTTCCTCTATTTTCCTTTGCTTTCTTTTTGTTGACTTATTCTCTCTTTCATATTTGGAGCATAAAGATTAGGTTGATTCATGGCTTCAAGGCTATCAACTTTGACAGGAGTCTCCCATTAATGCAAAGATGGGGCTCCTCCCATCTAACAAGTGTCAAGAATACTCTACAGACCTACAGTGATTAGCTGAATACCACTGAGTGGGACTTGGTAAGAAAATAAAATCATTAGTACTTCATGACTTAATACAAGTTAAACTTAATTAATCTTGATTTTGCAGATCTATTCTTATTGGCTAAAGGAAGCTGATGACATCCAACAATATGATTTCACAGATGCCGTAGTACGACTTGAGGAGATGAGGGTTCTGCTCTCTGGTTATGGTTATCGAATGTGGTATTTGGGAGAGCAAGTATACTGGTGGTGCTCTGGACCTTCCTGATGTTGTATTCCTATTATTGTCCCTCACTCAATGCTTTACAGTTCTCATTTAAATGGCTCAGGGTTGAGAGAGGCGTTATAGGGATTTGATGCCACTATTTTCCTTAAGTGATCTCACTATTATTGGTAGTTCATCCATGAGACCCTCTTATAGCAGGTTCCTATTGATTAGGTTGAGGTAATTTCTGATCATTTCTTTCTTGGAACTCTCTAATCACTTATTCTTTTCATAGATTGAGGAGGTTCGCTCCCCTACTGATGAAGCGATGAAGGAGGTGGTTGGGGCTAATCAGGGGTTTGAGGTTGCTCAGGAGAGTGAGGTTGCTCCTGAGCTTGAGATTGCACTTGAGGTCCCCGGGTCCAGTCTTGGTCGTGCACAATGAACTCAACATGTTGGGACCAGTTATGAGGGATCTTTTACTGGTGCTATTTTTGGCAGTGTTCCTTTTCCTGATAAATCCATGCTCTATTGGGCTCTTGCTGTTCAGGCTCCGGTTGAGTAGTAGATACATTTCGATGATGTTTAGCTCCCCATCTTTTCTCCAGTAGATACTTCTCATGTGATTTTGTCTGACTTATTTCTTGTATTTCTTATATACTTGGCATTGATGTTAGTACAACTTTATAAAATAGGTCCCCCGGACACAGGCAGAGTATTTGCATAGACTCACCTCATCTCAGAGGTTATTTATCATACAAGTCACAAATAGTTGGCAAGTAAGTATATACACTTATTTTACAAATGTATGCATGGTGTGCATGGAATGCATATGATATAATGCTTCCTATATGTGCAAAGTTATTCACGGGATCTGGTGCGGGAGATTGAGATGCTTCATCGGTGGCTTGCTAACTTAGGCCTTAACCCCTACGGTGCTGGTACTTCATTTGCTAGTCCTCTAGATACTTATCACCATGATGATCCTAGTAAATGATGGAGCCCATGACCTGACTTTAGAGCTAAGGATGACTAATTCTAAGCTATTTTCATCTTTGATTTGTAGTTAGGACTGATCTATTTAAAACTTCTCTTTCTTGAAATTAGCCTCAGATGAACAAATGATCCAAAGTGAATTTTATTATTATTATTATTATTATTATTATTATTATTATTATTATTATTATTATTATTATTTATGTTAACTTTTGCCTAAGCCACCCTTTCAGGTTTTTAACTTAGCAGGCTTATTATTATTACTTTTTCTTTTCCATATCTGAGTTATGATATAGGCTATAGAGCCACCTGGACTTTCTAGAGACAAGAGGATTCAAACTTTACATGATGAGTCTCAGAAGAAGAAACATAGGCACCATTAGAACAAAATGGTCTCATAAAGCTAGACTTAATCTTTTATGTTCCATTTTCCTTTCTAGTTGTATGTATTATAAATAAGATAGAACATGCAATGTCATAACAAAATTTCACTTTTAATAAGATTCATTAAGTAGGGTAAAAAATGATTACAATTGTTGTATCACATGATATAACTTATATTATCAGCTAATCCTTTCAGATTTTCTAGTCGAATATTTTATGCTCACATTTATTTCCCTAACTTTTGCCTGAGTAGCCCTTTATGGGTTTTCTAATTAGCAGGACCTCTTTTATTTTATTCCCTAATTTTTACCTGCCAGCCCTTTGTGGGTTTTTTGAACAGCGAAAATGTCCTAATTTTTGCTTGACTAGCCTTTTTAGGTTTTCTAGTTAGCGGACTTTTATTTTTTTATACTACTTTTATTTATTTTTATATATAGTATTTCTTAAGGCAATCTAGGTTAATAGGCTCCATGAACTCATTCCTTTCAAGATTAGATATCTTAGTGGCTCCCTTTGGCATAACTGACTTGACAAAGTATGGTCCTTCCCAGTTTGGTCTGAACTTTCCTCTTTGTTCGAACACTATTGCTTTGGATTGTTTTAGTATCATATCCCTAGCTTTTATCTTCCCCGACTTAACCTTATTGTTAAATGCCTTTGCTATCCTCTTATGGTATATTTGGGTATGAAATAAAGCATTCATCCTCTTCTCGTCAAGACACTAGGTGATAATATCTTTTCCTGCCCATTCACTCTCGGGCATTTTGGCTTCCATAACTACTCTTAGAAACTTGATCTCAATTTCTATTGGCAAAACTACTTCATAATAGTACATGAGGGAGAATGGAGTTTGGTCTGTGGTAGTTTTAGCTGTAGTTCTGTATCCCCATAAGGCAAAAGGAAGAAACTTAGACCAATCCTTATAAGTTTTGACCATTTTAGAGAGGATTTTCTTAATATTTTTATTTGCTACTTCCATTGCTCCATTAGCCTGAGGTCAATATGGTGAAGACTTATGATGCTTGATCTTATACTTCTGCAATATCTTTGCCATTTTTGCTTGAAATTGAACCCTATTGTCTATCACTACATGATGTGGAACCCCATACCTGTAAATGAAATTCTTCTCGATAAATTGGGCCATTTGTTTTGCCTTTAGAGCATTAAAAGATTCAGCCTCTACCCATCTAGAGAAGTAATCAATTGCCACGACTATGTACCTATGCCCATTCGATGCTGTTGGCCTTATTTTTCCTATGATATCAATCCCTAAGCCATAAAAGGCTAAGGAAATGATAAACTATTCAACACCATTAGAGGAAGGTGGTTAAGGTTCCTATAGATTTGACACTGATGGCATTGTCTTACTGTTCTAATACAATCCTTTTCCACGCTCATCCAGTAGTACCCCTATCTGATTATCTTCTTTGCTAGGATTATCCCATTCATGTAAGAACCATAATCTCCTTCATGAACCTCTTTCATCACCTCTTTCGCTTCATCTTTCTTAAGACATTTGAGTTGCATTCCATTTGACATTCTCTTATATCCATCATGACTTGCAAAATTACATGCAAGAACACACAGGGCATATCTTTCTTTTAAAGTGGCCTTATCTAGATATTTTTCTTCCTTATTAAACTTTTAAACATTATAAAACCATGGCTTCTCTTGAGGCCCTATCTGAATCCCCATAATATGCTCACCCCCATAACATGGAGCCTTTGATTTCATGATCACTAACGGCCTTATAGTCAACCCAGTCACACTATCCCACATTGAAGAGAGTGTTGCCAGTGCATCTACCATCTGATTGTCATCACTTGATAGATGGATAAAAAGACACTTGGTGAAATTCTTTATTTAAAGCTTTCAAATAGCAAATGTAAGGTTTTAGCTTTTCCACTTTCACTTCCCATTCCTCATTAGCCTAGTTGATAACCAACATAGAATCCTCGTATACTAACAACTCCCTTGCTCTAACTGCCATCGCTACTTCTACTCCATGAATGCATGCTTTATACTCAACCATATTATTGATTACTTTGAAATTGAGCTTCTTGACCATTGGTATGGTTTCTCCCTCTGACATGATGAGGATCACTCCTAACACAACTTCTTTGTTGTTTACTGCACCATCAAAATAAAGCTTCCATTCCTGATGCTTTACAACTACTAGATTCTCATATAGGAATTCTAGGATCCACTGTTCATCGTCTTCTACTGCATTTTGATCTAGGAATTTTGCTACTGCCCTTCCCTTAATAAAGTTTATGGCAATGTACTTTATATCAAATTCAATCAAGAGAATGAGCCATCGAGACATCCTTCTGGTTAGAGCAGGTGCCTGCAGCAAGTATCTTAGAGGGTCTATTTTCAAAATGGCATGAACCCTATGAGATTAAAAGTAATGCCTCAATTTCCTTGTTTCCTAGATCATTATCAAACATGTCTTCTCTACCAAATTATACTTTTTTTCATACAATAGGAACTTATTATTGAGGTAATAAATTGCATGCTCTACCCGATCCAGTCCTTCTTGTGCTAATATTGCCCACATTGCCTTTTCTCCTAGAGCTAGATATAGGATCAAGGGTTTACCTAGCCTCAGTGGTTTAAGTATAGGTGGATTAGTGAGATACTTTTTTTATCTTATTAAAGGCCCTTTGACAGTCATCATTCCACTCTACAGGTTGATCTTTTCCTAGAAGCTTGAAGATTAGGTCACAAATATTAGTAAACCTTACAATAAACCTACTAATATACTGTAACCTGCCTATAAACTCTCTCACATCTTTCTCTATTGTTAGTGCTGGCATTTCCTAAATAGCTTTCACGTTATTTGGATCCACTTTGATTCCTTTGCTACTGATTATATGGCCCAGTAACTTCCCTGAAGTAACTCCAAAAATGCATTTCTTTGGGTTGAGTCTTAAATTTTATTTCTTAATGCATGCCAAGAATTTGTCAAGTGCTTTAAAATACCCCTCTCTTATTTCTAACTTAACAATCATATCATCTACATATGCTTCCACTTCCTTATGCATCATGTAGTGGAAAAGAGCGGTGGCTGCCCTTTGATATGTTGCACCTGCATTCTTTAACCCGAAAGGCATAACCTTGTAGCAATACATCCCCTATTCTATGATGAAAGTTTTCTTGATCTCATCTATAACTTTCATCATTATTTAATTATACCTAAAGTAGCCATCCATGAAGCAGTACATCGCACTTGACGCCGTACTATCCACTATCACATCGATGTGAGGTAAAAGGAAGTCATCCTTCAGACTTGCTTTATTTAAGTCCCTAAAATCAACAGACATTCACACCTTACCGCCTTTCTTAGGTACCCGGGACTACATTTGCTAGCCATTGGGGATAATATACTACCTTTAAAAAGTTGGCTTGAATTTGTTTAGCAATTTCTTCTTTTATCTTTTCAGTCCATTCTGGTCTCAACCTGTGCAATTTATGTTTAATTGGTTTTATTCCCGTATGATTTGGAATGTGATGCTTTGTAATGTGCTTGTCTAAACCTGGCATGTCTTCGTAGGTCTAAGCAAATGCTACCTTTCTCTTTATTAATATTCTCTCAAAATTTTCCCTCTCTTCAGGAGTTACATCATGTGATATAGAAATGTTCTTTAGATTATCATTTGTGCCCATGTTAAATGAATCAAATTGAATTGAATTAATGTCAAACATGCATGAATGATCAAAATTATAATGCACAGAACTATTAAGATGCACATCACACAAGTTAGTAAAACCAACGTTCATATCATTGACCAAAGGAAAAATAAAGTTTTTTTCCTCATAGAGACCAAACGCTATTACATCAGTTTCTTCATAAAAAACATTAGTAAAGCTGTCACTAATAAGAGTAGTTGTCACTAATAAGGGTAGCTATTACTAATAAGAGTAGCTATCACTAATAAGAGTAGTTAATTCTAGGGTGGCTTCACTTCAGGTGGCAGACATAGCAGCTCCTCGATAGCAGCATTCCCCATTCTTCCGTCTACTTGCTTCATCACTTCTTCTTTGTTATTCTCAGCTAAGTTTTCCATAATCTGGTCCTTGAAAATCTCTAACTCGGGAACATTTTTGCCACCATCATTGATGGAATCCTTAGCACTCAAATAGTACTTGCCCTCTCCTAGCTTGATGAAATTATCACTTAATTGCTCTACTCTCCCCAGGGGCTTATTTCTCTTAGCCTTCTCCTTCTTTCTTTCCCTTTTACTGGTGGATCCTATCTTAGCACACGCTAATCCTTTAGTGTCACTTTGACTCTTAAATTCTGGTAGCTTAAGATTTCCTTGCTCATTCTTGCCTAGCCATTGTCCAGGTTAGTAATTCATGTTCTTTAGCATTTTTGTAATTCTTAAGTCCATCTCAGTCTCGTCAAATATCCCAGCAATTTGAAAACTAGGAGGAACACACACTTATTTTTATTTTTCTAGTATGGCAGCCACAACTGCATTGGTTCTTGCTTTGATTGTCACCACATCTCCTTCATGAGGGAATTTTATCTTTTGGTGCACAGTCGAGGGTACCCCTCCAAGAGCATAGAACCATGGCCTTCCCAACAACAAAGCATAAGTAACTAGTATATCCAACACAGTGAACTCAATGTTTGATTTCATCGGTCTTGTTTTAACCAGAGCTTGGAATGTCCCTTCCACATTCTTAGTGTTTTCATCATAAGCTTTGATTATGAGGTTTGAATCTATCAAGTCTTTAGCTTTCAAACCTAAGTTAGGCACAATGTTCAAAGGGTATACATTAATGGCAGGACCATCATACACCATTCTAAAATTGGTTCTTTTCCCTTTTACTTCAGTTAGGATAAACAATGACTTGTTATTATTTCTTCCTTCCAAAGGTAGGCCATCATCTGAGAAGGTTATCAGCTCGTGTTTCTTTTCTGTAATCTTTGTTACCATAGCCTCAGGTGTAGCTGCTGTTTCAATGTTTATGTTTGATAAAGCTTTCACCAGAGCTCTTATATGGCTACTTGAGTGCATCAATAGTTCCCAAATACTGACATTTGCCTTAGCTTTATTCAATGTTCCATAATCAAATCTTCCTTTTCCCTTTCTTCTGTTTCTATAGCATTAGTCTCTTGTTTTTGTATAACTCTCTTAATCTTCTTCTTCACTGCTTTATAATTCCTCTCACTTCTAGTGACATGATTCACTTTAGGGTCATCGCTCCACACATCCAGACCAGCGAGACCCTCTTCATCAGAGTCATACTAGGTGTCTATAACTCTGATGATTCTGTCCCTCTTTCTATCCGTCCACACTTCTATTGTGCACGTTTCCTTTCCTTTTATGCTAAGCTTTTCCAGATATGCTCTCAATAATTCCTCAATCCCCTATTCAGGAGTTAGAGACTCCTTCTCTTCTTTTGCTAGCCCATCACCAAATTCATCACCTTATCCTGAGGGCACAATCCCCTCAAGAGGTATATCACTAAAAGTAGGTTTTAAATAGAATACCCTATAATAAAATTTTTTATGAGGGCTGTCCCAACAAATCCTCAACTCCTCTGGAGGCATAAGGAGATTCTCCATTAGCTGAAAGGTTTAAGTTTTCAAAGGAGTTTAACACTTCTTCTTCGCTCACTCCTAAGTTAATCATCATGGTGGCCAGTGGTGGGACATTTCGGTAGTTAGGGAAAGGATTGTTTCTAGTGTTTGGGTTGGAGTTGGATTTTTCAGGGTCTATGATTTTTTTGGAGTCTATTAGGTTTTGGATCTCTTGTTTAAGGTAGATACAAGTGTTTATGGAGTGGCCAACTACTTGGTGAAATTTGCAGTAGCTATTAGGGTCATAGCTTAGGACATTCGAGTTAGGTGGTTTGGAAAAGGTTAAGGGTCGAAGTAAGCATCTATAGACCAATCATTCTAAGACTTTAGAGAGTGGTTAGTTGAAGTTGGAGAATCTCTGGGGTTGCTGAACTGTGCACACCTCCATAGCTCGGCTAATACTTCCTTATTATGTGCCCCCGGTTAGGTAGTTTCGGGTTCCAGTGCCTCTAGAGCTTATTTTTTTATCATTCTCAATCTCTTCTATTTGCAGACTGTCATCATATAGGTTTATAAAAGTTTTGGGATTCATCATCTATAACCTCTGAACCAGATTAGGTGACACATTTCAAAGTATCATCATAACCTAATCCTTCTTGGCCAACTTATTCTTCATCAACCCTGCTTTATTCATGAATCTAGTAAGGAAAACAGAGAAAGATTCATTGGGTTTCTGATTTGTCTGTTCTAGATCTTTAATGGACACTTCCAATATGGTATTATAATCATACTATTTTAAAAAGGCAGTACATAGTTCTTTCCAATTAATTCTCATAGATTTTTCCAGCCCATGATACCAGTTTATAGCCATTCCCTTTAAGGATAACACAAATAACTTAGTAACCAATGCTAATGGTGATTTATTAGTTATCATGGTTGTAGTGTACTGGCTGAGATGAATCCTCGGATCTCTTCTCCCATCAAATTTCTGCAACTGTGGCAATTTGAACTTGTTAGCCAGCCTATCATCTTTTATTGGCAACATGTCATCGAAGTCAAATGAATACCCTATGCCTTGTCCCCTAATTACCTCTTCCATCTTAGACATCTTCTGGGTCAGTGCTTGCATTTGTTTGGACTTATGATCTTTTACCAATTCAAGTAATTCTCTCTTTTCCTTTTCTATCATATTGTTCTCAACATCCTTAAGCTTCACATTAACAGTAGGTGGATTTCTAGCAACAGGTTGCCCCCAGCATTATTGGTAATAGGTGGAGCATCTGTAGTAGGTGGTTGTTCAATTATAGGCAGTGGTTCAATTATAGGTAGTGGTATGACAACAACAGGTTGCATCGGTCCAACTAGTGCTTGTCTCAGCTCATCTTGCATCATAGCCCTCATGTCATTCATTAAAGCTCCTTTGATGTCTTCTAAGGTCCAGTTCCTTTGTTATTGCTCCATTTGTTAAGATTTAGGTGAAGTTAGATTAGCTTCTAAATAAAATGGGTTGATAGGGCTTCTTTCCAGTATATCCAGTTTGTGTATGATTTCCTTTGCTAAGGTTTTAGAGCTTTGACTTGTTCTTCTTAGTCTGCCACCTTTCCATCCCTAAATACAAGAAGACCTTGGTGTATCTATAATGGTTATAAAACAAGTTGCTAATATGATGAATGAGATGCATGCATACATGATGCACGTGCTATGCAATAAGTAACAAGTATTAATCAAGTGTACAATAAACATCTTTCCAACCTTATTCCTCCCACATATGTGTTCAATGGTGAGTTTCTTATCCTAGGTTTTTTTGGTCTTAGTCTTAATATCAATAAGGGATATCGGGGACCAACATGCATGCTAGATCTCTCTTAAACCATAGAAACAACATTTCTAGGTATAACGGTCTAGCCCAATCTTTATTACCCTAAAGGGCTTCAAAAGTATGGGCCTAAGATTTTATAGATAGAAATACCTTATGGCAATAAGCATAGAAAAAACATTTCTAAATATAAAGGTCTAGCCCAATCTTTATTACCCTAATGGGCTTTAAAAGTATGGGCCTGGGCTTTTATAGATAGAAATACCTTATGGTAAAAATCATACAAGCAATTTTTGGTAGATACTAGGGAAACTAAGCCATTATATGTAGTTAGGGTCTGGTAAAAATCAAGGTTCCCTTAGTAAGGTGCTTTCCTTTAAGACTTGAGTTACAGGCCAAGGTTAGAGGGGCCCAACATCCTTTGCAAACTTGAGAGAAGACTACCCCCTTTAAGACTTGGGTTACAGACTCTGGTTAAAAGAGCCTAGTAATCTCTCTTGAATCGAGTTAAGGCTAAGAGTGATGGTTAGCCAATTTACAATTCCATGAAGTTAGTGGAATCATAAACCAACACCATCAATTTAATAAGGACATGTAGAATGAATGCAAGAATAAAATGATAATTACTAAAATAATTCTAACGAACACAAGTAAAATTAGTATCTCTGATCCCTAGTGGAGTCACCACTGTAGACTGCAAGGTTTAGCGCATGTCTAAGATTTTAGCAACCGTAACATTGTTTGGGCTCAGGGCCTTAGAGAACACACTAACCATTGTCATAAAGACATGACATGGAGATAAGAAGTCACCACCTAGGTAAATAATTGGAACAAATCAAAAGGTGGTACTCAATTCTCTAAAAGAAAGCTAGCACCATAACCAGGAAATTATAGGAGCAGAATACTAACTTCTTTCAGTCTTATGTTCATTTAGATTTATTTTATGAATTACTATTTTATTCTCTAATTATATGCAATTTTATTTAAAACCTAATTAAACATCCATCTAACCCAAAAAATGACAGGTCATAAAATTACATGTAAAAAATGCATACAAAAGGCAGCAGCGTCCCTAAGTCTAAACTAAGTTAATTTTATTAATTAAAATTAGATAATTCTACATATTTTTATTTACAAGTGAATTGGACTAGGGATGGGCTTACGTGTTAATAAGTGAGACTAAGTCTATTCATTTTAATTTCAACTAAAAATGGGCCTATAGTCTACAAATTCTTAAAGAAAGGAATTAATTAGTCGGCTAAATTTCAACTTGATTTTAAATGATGTGATCCTAAATATATTTATTTTAAAAGAAATGAAATTAATGGGTTGAGCTATGTCTAAATTAATTTTAGTCAACCTAAGCCTAAGTCTAAATTAACCTAATGGGCCTAAGTTGATTTTATTTAGTTAATCTAAACCATTTTTAAGCCTATGTTTATTTAATGGGTTTGGATCCTAACGTGGGCTTGGGGCCCAAATCATACAAAAATAAACAAATAAGTCCAAAAACATAAGAAATATCAAAACAATCAAATAAAAGATCAAACAAGCAATTAAATTATTTCTTCTAAAAAAACCCTAATTATAATTAACATGCAACCTAAATTAAGTTATTGCCTCTATTGATTTTAATTAGGGTTTACCAAATTAACCTAATTAATTTTAATAGTGTAGAAAATTATAGAATATTCATTATTTCCCACTATTAGGGCTATTATAACCTACTGTACATAAATTAAAATCAATTTAATTACAACCTAAAACAAAAGAAAATTGAAAGAATGCAG
Source organism: Mallotus nudiflorus (assembly GCA_947683625.1). NCBI lineage: Eukaryota > Viridiplantae > Streptophyta > Magnoliopsida > Malpighiales > Euphorbiaceae > Mallotus > Mallotus nudiflorus. The sequence continues at coordinate 3,060,068 of CANTUR010000275.1, read as the reverse complement.
AAATCATAAATCCTAAATCCTATGGGATTTTTACAAATCTTCAATGTAATCATTGCCAAAATCTCATTTCAACCTCATCTTCAGAGTACCACAGAACATCAATTAAAATAAATAAAAAAACATAAAAATTAATTAGTAATGAATCAATCAAAAATAAAATAAATAAATAAAATAAAAATAAAGAGAAAAGAGAAAAGAAAATATTAGAAGATGTTGTGCAAATGTTGTTTGAATGCCCCTCAGATTGAGTAAATATGGAAAACATGCCTCTTTGAAAAGTTGTGGGCGCATTGCATAAACCAAAAGGCATACGCCTAAAAGCAAAAGTACCATATGGACATGTAAATGTGGTCTTAGCTTGGTCTTCAGGGTGAATAAGAATATGATAGAATCCACTAAGCCCATCTAAATAATAAAAACAAGAAAAATTAGCTAACCTCTCAAGAACTTGGTCAATAAAAGGCAATGGGAAGTGATCCTTCCTAGTTGCTTTATTTAGCCTTCGATAGTCTATACATATACACCATCCTGTGATAGTTCTAGTAGGTATCAAGTCATTAGATTCATTCCTAACAACAGTTAAGCCTCCTTTATTTGGTATAACCTGAACAGGGCTCACCCATTTACTTTCACTAATGGAATATATGATTCCATTATCAATCAACTTAGTAACTTCTTTTCTTACCACTTCTTTAAGAGTAGGTTTTAATCATCTTTGACCTTCAATAGAAGGCTTAGCATTATCTTCTAAAAGAATTCTATGCATACATATATGAGGACTAATACCCTTTAAATCATTATAGAATAACCAATAACATTTTTATGACTATACAATACATCATATAAGGTATCAACATTATCACTAGGCAAAGATGAATTAACAATAAAAGGAATTTTAAAATTAAAGTCAAGAAATATATATATGAGATTTGATGGTAGAGGCTTGAGCTCTAACTCAACTTCTTCACTTGATGTAGTATCTTTTGGGTCATCCTTTCTTTCGAAAGGCTCAAACCTTGGTGGCCAACGTGAAGGTTGATATTTAGTCACTTCCATAAGATGCTCATTAGCTTTTTTCACCATGTTTGTTTTCATAGAATCTTGCTTCACATACTCATGAATCAATTCTTTAATGCACTCATCAATAATGTTTATGGATTCAATTCGGTTGGCTACTTCCATCGATGTGGACTTCATGATCTTATGCACATCAAATTCCATGTACTTATTATCCACTTCCAATGTGATATTTCCTCTCCTCATATCAATAATTGCTCCTACTATCATTAAAAATGGTCTTCCAAACAAGATCAAAATCTCAAGATCTTCCTCCATTTCCAACACAAAAAAATCAACTGGGATCATAAACTTCCCTACTTTAGTTGGCACATTTTCAAGAATGCGAAATGGATAAGTGATAGACTTGTTCACCATGGATAAACACATATTAGTAGGCTTAAGTTCTTTTAAATTAAGCCTTTTGTAGATAGAATAGGGCATAAGGCTAACACTAGCACCAATATCACATAATGCTTTATCAAAATGAGTACCACAAATTATACAAGGGACTGTGAAACATCCAGGGTCCTTAAGCTTTAGGGGTGACTTGGAGTACATAGCCTTAGACTCTTTAACAAGGGATACTAAGCCATAATCTTGAAGCTTGTTCTTATGATTAGTAATATCTTTCAAAAATTTATCCCATGCTGGCATATCTCTTATTGCTTCCATAAATGGTATGGTAATGGTAAGTTCCTTGAGGTAATCGAGGAACTTGCCAAATTGTTTATCTAAATTGTGCCTTATGTACCTTTGAGGAAAAGGAAGTGTTTTGAAGTCTACTTTGGGTTCATTCTCCTTGGGTGGCATGGTAGCATCTCCATTCATGCTTTTCATTGCATAGTTATCATCTTTTGTACCACTGACTTCCACTTCTTCAATCCCTACCTTATCATCAACCACAATTATTTTTTCTTACTAGAACTCCCTTCAACCTCCTTACCGCTTCTTAAAGTAATTTCTTGGCAAGTCTCCTTTTGAGCATACTTCGGTTGGCCAGGAAGCTTTCCCAAGGGTTTTAGTATTAGAGGAAGAGGCATGTTGGGCAATTTGTGTTTCAAGGATGTGGTTATGAGCAGTAATTTGTTCAAGCTTATAAGCTAGTTGTTTGAGTTGCTCCTAATTTTATTTGTTGATGGTTATTTATTGGTTAACAAACTACTCTATAAGATTTTCAAGATTGGGTTTAGATTGGTTAGGATTGAAGGATTGTTACTTAATGGAAAATCTATATGGGTTTTTGGGTTTGGTGTTTTAGTTGAATTGAGGGTTTAATTAGAAGGAGGGGTTTGACCATGAGAATCTAGGGTGGTTTCTCCATTAGGGGTTATATGTATTTGAGTTGAGTCCCTATCTTGGGTTGTAACTACCTTGGAAAAAATTCATATCCTCATTAGCACTCATATTGCATTGAGGATATGAATGAGGTCCTCCACAAGTCTCGTAAACAACATTAGCACATTCTAATGAATTAATTTGAGATTTACTTACCAAATTGGTGAGAGCATCTATGTTTGCATTCAACATTTTAATTGTGTCAAGCTCCAAAACTCCTTTTGCTTTAACCATTGTGGTTTCCTCACCCATGTACCCTTAAGATGCAAGTTCCTCCAGCAAGGTTACAACATCTCTAGCCATTTTATCCATCCATTTCCCACCAAAAGCTGCATTGACAATATTTCTATTTTCATCCATCAATCCGTTGTAAAAGATTTGAGGACTCATCCATTTTGGCAAACCATGATGTGGACATTTCCTTTGAAGTTCCTTAAACCTCTCCTAAGCTGAATAGATTGTCTCACTTCCACTTTGTTTGAAAGTGGTAATCTCATTTTGAAACTTAGTCGTCTTGTTTGGTGGAAAATATTTATGCAAAAATGCTTGCTTCAATTGATCCTATGTTGTGATTGATTCATTTAGCACACTAGCAAGCCAAAGTTGTGCTTTGTCCTTGACTAAAAATGGAAAGAGTCTTAGCCTTATTGCATCATCAGTCACACCATTAATCTTAAAGGTTTCACACACATTGAGGAAAGTCAAAATGTGGGCATAAGGATCTTCTCATTGTAAGCCTCCGAACTGATTATTTTACACCATTTGGATAATACTTGGCTTGATCTCAAAGTTGTTATTAGCTATAGCTGGAGCTACTATTCCACCAAAACTACTCGAGATGTTGGGCATTGCAAATTCACCTAACGTCCTTCTCTTCGGTTGAGCCATTCTAGTCAAATTTATTTGGTTCTCTATTCTTTGCCTTTGTTCCCTATGTAAAACACGTGAAGTTAAATCAATTTCAAGATCAAAGAACAAATGACTATCACTAGTACTTCTAGTATGCATCTACAAATGTAAATTCAAAGTTGAACAATTAAAAATTAACAAATAACAAGTAAATAACATAAAAATAAAATAAAAATAAAAACAAGACCTAAAACAACCTTTCTCTACCCTAAGTTAATAAAGATTATTAATCAAACTCCCCGGCAATGGTGCCAAAATTTTAAAGTGGGTCAAATTGTAATACCCTAGTCTTTAAGACTTAGTATAGAGCAAGTAAGGTATCAAACACTCGGGAATTTGGAACAACCTTGTATGAACCAAGTAAATAATTAGATGGATAGGCAAAGTAAAATCAAAATGATAGTAAGAATTTAAAAACAAATAACTACTCTAATACTAACTATTTTAATTATTACTACAAATTCTTAACAAAGAATATAAAGGAGAATTACAATGTTAGTCAAATAAGGATTAAGTAAATGTTCTTATATATATTGATTGGAAATTCATGTGTATAATCTTTAAAAGCAATTCTCATTGTCAATTTAAAGTTAGAGTCTTTAAAGGTAACTCTTATTATCAATTAGAAGTATTTCCTCTTAGAGTCTGCAAGCCCTCTAGTTGTATTGTAGAGATAAGATAAAATCATAAATCACATTATACCAACAAATCCTTAAAAGCAACTCTTATTGTCGATCAAGGATGATTCCATTTAGAGTTTAAAATCACTCTCGTATCTTTGTAGAGATAGACAAAAATCGTAAAGTAATTATACTAATTCTTTTCCCTTAAAATGAATTCCCTGTCTCCAAGTGATCTTCAAAAATTAAGTGACTTCAAATATTCTTCCACCAAATTACTTCAACTCTCATTACAAATAATTCAATTCATAAGTTATATATGGTGATCAAGCATACATAACATAAATTTGCACTAATTGAAATCAAATCACTAAACTAAGTTAGAAATGTATAATCCTTATTTAATCAACCATTGCAATTCCTTCAAAGACTTAGCCAATATACATGGTTAATTCAATGAAAAGATAATCAAATATAATATAGAAAAGAAGAGATTGAGTTAATAAAACCCCTTTAAATATCTTCTAATATTGCTTAGCCGAATTGATCTTCTTTTCTTCTTGGTTGGCTTTGTCTTCTAAAAATGAACTTCAAATAAGAAACTAAGTAGTAATTTTCTATTAATCAAAGTAATCTTTTTCAATCATCCATCTCTCTAAATGCACTCTCTTTTTACAAGTCACAAATGTTGTATATATAGACCTTAGAGGTAGTTACAAGAAGTTACAATTGGAAAGGCACCCTTTGGCATGAAGGATCATAACCCTATGCAAATATAGTAACTTCAAGGGCATTTTTGTCCATCTAAATGACGTTATCTTCAGAAAGTCCCTTCATGAAAGTTCTATATCTATGAGTTATCTTTCCAAGACAACTTTAATCACCTTAATTCAATATTTGTAGAGGAAATTAGAACTAAAATACAGAAACTATACAAAGTTGGAAAATGATGGCCTTCTTGGACTGATTCGGCACCAAGTCACAAGTTAGCATCGATATGCTCAGTTATGAGTTAGCACATAGTGATGACTTGGCACAACTTAATTCTCAACAAGGCAAGCTCTCATTCATGACTCAATCTACTAGTGACAACTCAATATGAAGGGTCTTTATGATGACTCAATCCACTGATGACGACTCGACACGAACTCGAATTGACTTCCCCTTGCTTTGCAAACTTCACAATTTATTCAAATCATTCCAAGGTATTTTCCATGAACCAATTAGACCAAAAAACACATATAAAACATACAAGAAAACCTAGAAAGCAATTGGAAATAAAAATAACATTTACATAACTAAAACACACAATCATAACTAAAATCAAATAAAATAACTACTAAAATACCCTAAATAAGTATGTATATTTTCATTGTATCACATCCCTACTAAAGATGGGTGCAAATTGATAAAGCAGAAACTGAGAAGGCTCATACCATAATGGGCCTAACTAGTGAAAGAAGACATTGGGAAGCATATCAAGGAAAAATTCTTCTAGGTAGTAGACTATTCGGAATGGTTAGCAAATGTAGTGCTAATACCGAAAAATGATGGAAGGGTTAGAATCTACATTGACTATAGAGATCTAAACAAGGCCTTCCCAAAAGATGATTTCCCATTTTCTCACATAGATATACTGGTTAACAGTGCCACCACATGTGTAATGTACTCCTTTATGGATAGATTCTCTGGGTATAATAAGATCCTAATGGCATTATCGACAAAGCAAAAATAGCTTTCATAACATAATGGGGTACTTATTGCTACAGAGTAATGCCCTTTAGACTAAAGACTGCATAAGTGACTTACTAAAGAATGGCAACTATAATGTTCCATGACATGATACATAAAGAAGTGGAGGTGTACGTCAATGACATGATGGTCAAGTTAAAAACCAGGGGAGAACACCCATCAGACCTCAAAAAATTCCTAAAAAAAGTTGAAAAGTATAGTCTCAAACTTAATTCAAAGAATTACATATTCAGGGTCACTTCAGGAAAGATGTTGTTGGGTTTCGTGATTCAAAAATGCAGCAAAAATTAAAAATTTTAACCATAAACCCTAACCCGATCCAAGTAATTCGATTAATTGATTTAAAAACTAGGGTTTTCAAATCTTACCACAAAAGCAGAAGAGGCAAGACTATTGGAAGGTAGAGAGGAGGTTCACTCCAATGACACCTTACCTCGAGCTTTTAATTTTGGTACTTTGGATCAAGACGTCTCCAAAAGAATCTGTCCTCCACAAGAGTCCACATGAATAGCCCTTGATTAAAATGACAAATTTATGTGCTAGCACTTCTCTTGATTTCTCATAAATCAAGATAAAAACACTCTGTGTTTTTAGTTTTTCTAAAAGGAGAAAAATGAATTTTTGGTGGCTAATTATTGAGTTAGTGAAACCCTAGAGAATATAACATATTTATAGACCTCTAATTAGGGTTTCACTTACCAAAATAACTTTTTGGTAATTTCTCAATTATTATTATTATTATTATTATTATTATTATTATTATTATTATTATTATATTTAAAATTAAATCAGATATAATATTCCATTTATTTAAGATGACATTTACCTTAAATAAATAAACTATTTATTTATTTCCATAGAGCATATTTGGGCTTCTCAAACCTATATATGTTTTTGAGTCTGTTCTAAATGTGTGACCCTGTAGGTTTACATGACATTGGCAATGAGCCTTAAATCTCTATTTAGGCCTACAAGTCATAAGTGGCCTCTAGCAAGACATTATGACTACCCAAGTCATGTGAAGTCAATGATCCAACATAACCTAATTTATAATAAATATTATAATCCCTTTGTCACATGATATCTTGATTGAATATAAGGCACAGTTTCTGTCATCCTTATATAATTCAATCATATTATTTCTTAACTCTAAGTAGACTGAGAATGATAACTCTTTATCAATTCACTTTAGCATGGCCATGCATTTTCCTCATTCTATCTTATCAAGGGGCCCATAGATATCTTACTCAAATTAAATGAGGGACAAATTCTTTCTCAATCACTCACATTTCTCATATAACTCATTTCATATCCAACAACAATCTATTTAATCATCCTGTTAAAGATAATGTTAGATTGTGTCAAAATATATAATAGTTATATAGAAATCTATAATGATTTCAAGGTCAAAGGACTAAATCAATATTATTATGATGAGAATTACTTATGACAATTATCTGTGTAGTATTCTCATTATGGGTCAATCCAGTACATTATTTCCCAAATAAGTATCTATGAGTTGACTTAATATCTCATATTCATGATTAGTAAAACATAATCATTAATCAACATCATACTAGCCATAATATATTGTTATGACTAGGGATAATTTGAACAGAACTTATATTTAATCTAAGGGTTTTACTATCAAGTCACATACTTGATGACCTTAGTAAGAATTGACTATTCAAGTAATTATCATAACACAAAATGATAATGAAAATTGCCTCTTTATTAAATAAAATGATAAAGTCAAAACATGGTCATACATGATTGACCTATTGCATATCACTAACAGATGTTGGGGTATATTATTAATTAGAATGGGATTAAAATAGATCCAAACAAAGTAAAAAGGGTCAGAGAGATGCCACTGCCAAGAACAGAGAAAGAAATTAGAGGGTTTATAGGTAAACTACAATTGATCAACAAATTCATTTCTAAGTTGACAGCAGTATGTGAACCAATCTTCAAGCTACTTAGAAAAGGTTAATCAGTTGAATGGATCAAATAGTGTTAACTAGAATTTGACAAAATCAGGAACTACCTAGCTAACCCACTAGTTCTAAGACCACCTAAACCATGGATACCTTTAACCATGTATATGACCATTGAAGGAAATGTAATTAGTACAATGTTAGCCCAAGAAGGAGAAATAAAGCAGAATACACAGTCTACTACTTAAGCAAGAAAATGGTGTCGTATGAGAGAAGTACAGACAAGTCAAACATATATGCCTAGTAATGGTATGGGCAATGAAGAAACTTAGACATTACTTTCAGTCCTACAGAATTTAGGCTGTGTCTAAAATAGACCTAATGAAGTATCTCTATAAAGCTCCCTCTCTAGTAGGAAAACTTGCCAAATGGCTAGTGCTGCTAATAGAATTTGATGTGCAGTATATAGCTATGAAGGTAATAAAATAAAGAGTAGTGGCTAAATTTCTAGCCCTCAACCCCATTCCAGACTTAAAAGAAATCCAACTGAACTTCCCAAACAACCTCAGTTTATCCATCGAAATCCAAGGAAGGTGCATGTACTTTAATAGAGCGTTCAATCAATTTGGTGTAGGAGTTAGTGTCATATTACAATCCTTAGAAGGTGAGGTAGTACTAATGCCCAAAAAACTCAAATTTAAAGTCACAAACAATGAAGCAAAATATGAGGCATGCACACTTAAAATAGAAGCACTAATATCCCTAGATGTTACAAAAGTTAAAATCTTTAAAGATTACATGCTAGTAATCAACCATGCCATGGAAGAGCGAGAATTGAAAGAGCAACACTTAAGGCTTTACCTAGACCACTTGAGGATGTTTACCATGTCCTTTTGAAAATGGAGATTCATTCATCTCCCTAGGAATCATAATCGGATGGTAGATGCACTTACTTCCCTAGCCTTAATATGGGAAGGACCATCCAAAATGCCCATAAAGCCTTTAATCCTACTCAAATCGAGATAATCTTGTCATAAGAATTGCAAAATAACAAAGATATAAATAACTAAAATACCCTAGTTATATGACATTTAAATAAATCTAAAGGAACAAGCCTATCCTAACCAAGAAGATGAAAGAGATAAAGCAGTCATTCAACAATTAGCATCAAAATTCACATCGCACTAGGGTGTGCTATATAGAAGAACCTCAGACAATTTACAACTTCGATTTCTAGATGAAACTGAGGCTATAAGAGCAATAGAAAAAGTACACAAGGGCATTTGTGGTCCACACATGAATGAAGCAATCTTAGTTAAGAAACTAATCAGATAAGGGTTCTTCTGGATAATGATGATAGAAGACTATATAAAATTTGTAAAGAAATGACACAAGTGTCAGATCCACTGTAATGTCAGCCACCTTCCCCCGACATAATTACACTGTATCTCTACTCTCTGTCCCTTCTCAGCATGGGGACTAGACACAATTTGGGAAATCCACTCGATAACCTCAAATGTACATAAGTTCATCTTAGTAGTAGTAGATTACTTCACAAAGTGGGTTGAAGCAGAATCATTCGCAAGAATAAGAGCCAAGCAAGTGGCCAAATTCAATAAAAGAAATATGTTTGTTGATATAGGATCCCCCATCACATCATCTCCTACAACGGTGTCCAATTTCAAGGAGAATTTAGAGAGTTGCTAAGAAGTTATACAGTAGAACATCACAAATCTTCTCCTTATCGACCCAAGAAAATGGGGTAAATGATGCAATAAACAAGAAAATCAAGAAGATTTTTTTCAAAATGCCTCAGACTTACTGAGATTGGGCAAATAGATTTCCATATGCCTTATGGGGGGTACCGAAAAAAATTTAGGACTTCAAATGGAGTACCTTCTTTCTCACTAGTATATGGATCAAAAGCAGTGCTTCTGGTTGAAACAAAAATCAAGACTCTTTGGGTAACAATCAAATCTAAACTACCATAGGTATAATAGGCTCAATAGAGGCACGATAATCTCACCCTCTTAGACATTCAAAGGCTTAAGGCTCTAAACCATACACAGATGTATTAGGCTCAGCTAGGCAAAAAACAAACAAAGTGCAATACAAGAGTGTGAAAGAAAAAGACTAGGTGTTAAAGCAAATAAGGCAGAATGACCCAGAACTGAGAGGGAAATTCATGCTGAACTGGGAAGTCCTATACTTGGTTAAACATGTCATATTGAAAGGAGCAATCAAGTTAATGGATTCTGAAGGCAATGAATTCTTCAAATCTGTCAATACATACCACTTGAAAAAGTACTACGTCTAAGGCATACAAAAAAATCTTGCTAAGTTGAAAACCTAAAAACGGTAGCTCAAACAAAAGTTAAGGACCTCCTACTAGGTTAAAAACCCTACATAGGCAACCTAGGCAAAAGTGAGGGAAAAAGAGAAAATACTTAACTAGAAAACCTGAGAAGGCTAGTCAAAGACAAGGGTAACCTCGAGTTCAAAATTTGTATGAATGCACTCGTGCTTTTTTTAAATGATTTCAGTGAAATGAGACTGATTGCTGATTATGTAAAATGTCTTTGAAAAATGCAACATACTTTATCATTATGAATTGCATTAAGAATGCTTTGCATTTTCTTTCATTACATTACCATAGTTTTTAACTCTCTCTTCGAGGTCAGTCACTATTATCAAAGCCTAAAAAAAGGCCCAGCTAAGTGTGAAGAGCATTGAGAGGAGACACCCTAGGCAAAAAAGGGAAGAAAAGAAAACCCAACTAAGTACGAAAAGCTCTGAAAGGAGACAAGCTCTGAAAGGAGACACCTTAGGCAAAAAAAAGGGAAAAATAAAAAAAGGCAGGCAAGAGTAATAATAAACATCATTAATGATACACATCAAGATGCATATACAGTCATCATCATACAAATATCATACAACACATACGGGACAAATGCCTAGATAAAACACTGAGAGTACATAACCTTAGAAAATGATACAATAAAGCAAACCACAGACCAAAAGTCCTACACTTAGCTCCTAAAATAACTACATCGGCCATGGTTGCCATCAGAAGCAAGCACCAATCCTGCTCAAGCGTCTCCCTCATCTGATCTGGGCTCATCATTGTTCATCGCAATGGATGATAGCCATGACTCTAACTCACTAATACGATCATGATAAGCTACATGCTCCTACTCCCATCCACGGCTAGCGTGATGGTATTCAACCTACATAACATACTGCATATCATACACACATACATAAAACATATGCATAAAATACACATGTACAATAAAAAAGGGATACCCTTTGAGTGGTTGCAAACTCCAAAAAGCATTGTTGTGCACTTCTTACAATGGTATACCGGTACTAACTAGAGGAGACAAGAATCTACAAAGAGTGAGCAAATAAGTCAATCACCAATCACTAAATAAAAGAAGCAAAGGCAAAATAAGTGAAATAAAACATGAACATGAGTAGCATCAAAAGGAGCAACACCCGATTGAGGAAAGCTAAGGCAAGGCAGATCAAAATGCACTACTTTAGAAAAGATATTCATCCTAGGAAAAGCCAAGGATGGCTAAATTATCAAGTCCCCAAGAATAGTACTACTACAAGCCATATCGCTAGCATGGGCAATCACCTCAATACAGAACGTGCCAAACTCTCCTCAAAATGAGACCCAAATCTCTTTTAACGAGATCCTTACTACTGCATATATGCTTTCATAACTCGCGTAAATTATAGTTTATTACTAATAAAGTTTGATATATGCTCATACAAAATAGGAATAAAAGCCTACTAAATGAGAGGAAGCAACTCTCGACGATCCACTTGATGGTCAATGAGACACATCTGCCTAAGGAGGTGGAGGTAGAGGAAAAGTGCCACTAGCCATAGCATCAATCAGCTGACAGATCAATACATGAGCATAAGGCAAGCCTACACTCTCCAAGAGACTCTTAAAGGAGTATCCCATCATGGCAGCGACAAGCTCATCACCACTAAGCTCATGGCCTCGTAACATGTTACCAAGGGGAGGAACAAGGATTCTCCTTGCAAACAGACCATCCCACCAATAATGGACTCACTCATCAAATACCACACTCTTTTAGTAAGGCCAAAGAGCAACACTTATCTCTCCATCAATTGCCATACAATTACCATCTCTATCATCCAATATGACCTCGCCACCCATAAGTGAAGGAAGATATACTCAAAAGGCAAGAATGAACAAAGAATCTCCAAAATAGAAACAACTAACACATCAGGAGCCAAACATACCTGATTAGGGGACAACCTACACATATAGTCCTGAGCCACTACATAATCCTCAATCAAATTAGTAGTCCTCATAATCCAGCAAGAATAGCGAGGAAAACCATCCTCCAGGAAATGCTTGATGGTTGGATGAGGGAGAACCCTAAACTTGTAAGCCCATAGCTGTCAGAACCAAGAAGTCAGAAATAACAAACTAAAGATAAAGAGCAAAAAGGAAAAACACAAGAACTCCTACTCACATCCAGCATGAACAAGCATCCACAGATCCTCGAGCCACCTTAACATGTTGCATCAAGGCTTAAGTACATGTAGGTGAAAGCGGCTATACCTTAGCAATATCTCAACAAATCATCCGGATCCCTTAGAATGGGTAGTAATCGCAGACTACCCATACCCGAAGGGTTCGGGAAGATGATAGCACTTAACAAATAGAACAAAAAGCAACGAGCCAAGTACTCTGCTGAAACAATATCAGAATCATACATCATTCAGATGGTGAAAATGAACTCAGTGTAACGAGTGAGGTATGGACAACCAGACTTCATAGGGGTAAGCATCCCAAAAAAGTCCATAGTAAAGCACCTCCTCGCCACCATAGGAGAGCACTCCTCCTCACTAAAAGGAATAGGCTCCCCGGAAAAGCTCAAGCCTACAATAGTAATAAAGTCTAGAGGAGTGATGGTCATCTCCCTAATGGGCAAGTGAAAAGTGTGCGTCGTGTCCATCCATTTCTCAATCACTGCATGCATAGTAATTTAACTCAACGCATACAAGTCATAAGAAAGCGCAACAATAATCCCATCAAAACCCTTCCTTGTAACCATCTACATCACACACAGTGGAAGACCTGATAGTACATGCTAACCCTATTAAAACTACCAGGCAACACATTAATAAACCTACAAGGCTACAAATAATGAGTACACTATCAAACACTCGTACAATTAATAAATACTAACAGGAACAATAACAAAATAATAATGGCAAGCCAAAAAGAAAATCATAACATCAAGCAATAGCAGAAAATCACAACAAGAAAATAAAGCAAAAGCTATCAGCTATCAATAGTCATAATAAAGCTATGACTTAACAGACAGTTACAACAAAGCACTATAAAGCTACAACTACAACAACCTTATACAGTAAGAAAAATAATTAATAAAAGAAAAAAAGAACTTACCTGGAGATGATGATGAGCCCAAGTGTGAGTCTCCAAATGATAAACCATAAGAATTGGGTCTCTTAAAAAAAGCCTAGACAACTTAGGACTCTAAGTACAAATGGACCATCAGTACTAGTCCCCATAGTGGAAGTCCCCGCTCCAGTAGCCTTTGTGAAGTTACCTTCCTCATCTAAAAATATATCCTCTAGACCATTTGGAATGTCAGGGAACTCCATCTTATGTAGAAAAAATGAAAATCCATAAGCAAAAAGCACCTGAAACATGAAAAGGGTTAAGAAGAGTTGGAAAACACTTAAAGAAGTCTAAAAGAAGCCTCCCCAAACCTCCAAAAAAATGTGTTTAAATAAGCGTGGAGAGGAGGAAGCACATGGCCACGCGCTAGGCATATGACCATGCACTCTCTACGTGTACTTCTCCCCTCTGCATGCTCTTGTGTGGTTTTATGCACACTCCAAGACTTTGCACACTCATTTCTCTAGTCCTAAACCTTTATTTGAGCAAAAGACATGCACCAAACTCATAAAAAAGTATACTCATGAGGACTACATCTGTCTTAAGACACCACATATAGCCTCACCACTTTCAAAAATTTAACACCTCCTGAAAGAAGAAAAATAAGGAAGAATCATCAAAAGAATACCCTACTCGAAATCATTGAAATAACATCTACAACACAATAAGTAATGACATTATTATTATTACATCATCATTACGTCATTGCATCATTACCAACCAAGACTAAAAGAGAAGGACACATTACATTAATCATAATGATCATAACAATCTTATTGTCTAACACCTGAGGAGGTTATAGTGGCATTATCTTTTCTCATGACATCGAAAGAGGTTATAGTGGCATTACCTAATAATAGAGGAGGTTATAATGGTATTATCTTTTCACTTGACATCGGAAGAGATTATAGTGGCATAACCTGACATTGGAAGAGGTTATAGTGGCATTGCCTAATACCGAAGGATGTTATAGTGGCATCATCTTTTTGCCTGACACTGGAAGAGGTTATAGTGGTATCGCCTAACATTGGAAGAGGTTATAGTGGCATTTCCTGACACCAGAGGAGGTTATAGTGGCATTATCTTTTTGCCTGACATTGGAAAAGGTTACAATGGTAGTACTTCCTAATATTTAAAAGGATGTTAGAACCCTTGACATGGCTAGAGAATGTTAAGGGTATTCATTGCATTTCATGCACATGCTTGCATATCATATGTCTGATTAGATATAACTATCGCATACTTGTCTCACTTAATTATATCATTGCATGAACCCTCAATTGCATCATTATTCATGTACCCCGAATTGCATCCTTGTATTAATTCCAAAACTGCATATTGTTTGAATCCTAAAATTACATCGTGTAAGATTCATAAGTGGGCTTAAGAGTGAAATTAGAGAAGATCTTATGTTTATAGTATAAATGCAACTTTCTTTGTCTCTGAAGGATGTAATTACACTTACTTGGGATAGAGAGAGTTGGAGTAATAAGGTTGATAATCAAAGTGGTGATAATGTTGAAGTGGTGTTAAGTGATAATGGGAAGGAACATGAGCATCAATTGTATAATGAAACTATAGAGGAAAGCATTATTCATGAAGATAAGTGTGAAAAAGAAGTGGTTGTGTGTGAGGAGATTAAAATAGAGTGTGAATCCAAGAATATTGAATTTGTTGAAGTCATTGAAGCTAATAAGGAGTGTTTGCAAAGTTTTGAGCAATCTAGTGAAGTTGTACAAGGATTAACTACTCAAGAAGTTTCTAAAAGTGCATCTTGTGATAATAGAGAGTGCATGCATCAAGAAGAGGAGTATCAAGAAGTTTGTTTACAAAAGAAGGAGGAGGATAAAGAGCTGGTTATTCATCATGATTATACTAACAATTTTAATCTTTCTTTTTCTAGTGTTTTAAAAGTTATTTTACAGACTTATATGCCATACAAAGATCCATTTACTGATGTTATTGAAGTTCCTTATATCCATAATGCAATCTATGGAGTCTTCGCTTGTACCAAGAAAAACTTGAGATATTCATGTTTTAAGTTTAGAAGGAAGCAATAAGAATATAATTCTTACAAGTTTATAGATAAGAGTTCTATATGTTAGTGACATGCACTAGGTCAATCATTTGATTATGCATTGATTGTCTTATTTTATTAATAAAGAGGTATTTCATTATCATTTAATTTTATGATAATTATATGAATGGTTAATTCTTACTAAGGCCATCAAGTTTGTGACTTGATAGTAAAACCCTTAGATTAAAATAAGAGTTCTATTCTAATTATCCCTAACCATTTATTAATTATATAAATGTTAAAGTATTAAGGCTAGTATAATGTTGATTGATGGTTATGTTTTACTAATCATGAATATGAGATATTAAGTTAACTCATAGGTACATGATGAGAGATCATGTACTGGATTGACCCACTATGAGAATACTGCATAGAATATTGCCATAAGTATTTCTTATCACAGTAATTTTATTTTGGTCCTTTGACCTTGAAATCATCATGGATTTCTACATAGCTATATTATGTTTTGACATAGTCTAATATTGTCTTTAACCGGATGATTAGATAAGATGTTGTTGGATATGAAATTAGTTATGTGAGGAATGTGAGTGATTTAGAAGGAATTTATCCCTCATTAATATGAGAAAGATATCTATGGGCCCCTTGATGAGATAAACTGAAGGAAAATGCATGGCCATGCTGAAATGAATTGATAAAGAGTTATCATTTTTAGTCTACTTAGAATCAAGTCAGAATATTGAACTATATAAGGATGACATTATATGTCTTATGTTCAATTAAGATATCATGTGATAAAGGGATGATAAAATTCACTGTAATTAGGTTATGTCAAATTATTGACTTCACATGACTTGGGTAGTCATAATGTCTTGCTAGAGGCCACTTATGACTTGTAGGCCTAAATAGAGATTTAGGCCCACTGCTAATATTACGTGAGCCTACAGGGTCACACACTTAGAACAAACCCAAAAATATTATGGGTTTAATAAACCTAAAATAAACTCTATGGAAATAAATAAATAAAGTGTTTTATTTATTTATTTATTTAAGATAAATGTTATTTTAAATAAATAAATAAATAAGATATTATTTCTGATTTGTTTTTAAAACAAAATCAGAATGTAATAAATGGAAATTACCAAAAAGGTCATTGGTATGTGAAACCCTAATTTGGAGTCTATAAATATGTTATATTCTCTAGGGTTTAATACAGTTTTGTTTTCCCTGCCTCTAAAAACAGTTTTCTCTTTTCCTAGAAAACAAACATAGAGTTTTTCTTTTGTTCTTGATTTATGAGACAATCAAGAAGATTTCTAGTACACACTCCAATTCATTTTGTAAAGGGTTATTCATGTGGATACCTATAGAGGATGTATCCTTTTGGAGATGTCTTGATCTGAGTAACCAAAGAAAAAAACTCGAGGTAAGGTGTCACCGGTGTGAACCTCCTCTCATCCTTCTAGAAAATCTTGCCTCTTCTGCATTTTGGTAAGATTCTTGAAACTCTAGATTTAATCAAGTAGTTGAATTACATGGATCCAGGTTTAGGAACGTGACAAAATTTTAATTTTCCACTGCATTTGTATCATGAAACCCCAACACTACATTCCAAAGGTTCAAGCACGTTTAAGCTATATAGAAGCTACTTTTATGGAGCATTACTTCAAAGGAGAAGTTTTCAGCAAAGGAGTTTATATTTGACCCTGGAGGATTTATGAATTTATCAACTTTAGGAGATGGCTATGATTCAAGGGTGAATCATCTTTAAAAAGGAGGGAATAATATGAACCCTAAAAGAAATTCAAGTACAAGCACAGAGTCAAATGATGAAGAATTTAAGCTAATTAGTTTAATTTCATATTTCAAATTAATTAGCTTGATATGGATGAATTTTGATTTATTTTTCTATTTTAGAGTTAATAAGGAAGATTCAAGAAGATTATAAAAGATGTGAGAAGATTCAAGGATATTCCAAGTCAAAGTTAATAAGTCAATAAGTCAAAGTCAAAGTTAAAGAGTCAATAAGTCAAAGTCAATGGTCAATGGTCAACATCCTACATGGCATGCTTCAATGCTTAGTTGTCATGAGTTGTCATTTTACTTAGTTATAATGAGTTGTCATTTTGCTTAGTTGTAATGAGTTGTCATTAGTTGTCAATTTTGACTTTTCAAAGATGAGTTGTCATAAGTTGTCAATTTTGACTTTTCAAAGATGAGTTGCCATTAGTTATCCTATTTTTTAAGGAAACTTCCTTAATTAAGGATTTTCCTTTATAGGAATCTTTAGTAATAATTAAGAAACTTTTTTCTTTAAGGATTAGGATGTTTACATGCCTATGTAAGGGCAAACCCTATGTAAAACGAATTTAGGATTGAAATATTGAAAGTGAGGTTTTTCCTTAAACTTTATTCTTTTGAAACTTTGTAAGTTTACTTGAATTGTTTCATATCTACCTTTCATTACAATTGCTAGGTTAGATTAGACTTAGAATTGTGTGATTGGTCATCTTTTAATAGCTAAGTATCTTGCTTCAATTTAATAAGCAAAGGGTTTAGCTCCATCAACACAACCTATCCTTGATGATCCTTGGGCTAGATTTCAAAATTGGATGCGCGTTCTATCTCTATTATAGGTAGGGTTCATATAAAAAATGAACCTCTGAGATGACTAGAGTCTGCTTGTATGTAACACCTATGAAGTGTGCAATGTTAAAAAAACCTAACCAGTGTGCAAAGTCAATCACTGAGCCATTAAGTTATACTCTGACCTTACAAAATATGAATTATCAGAACAGTGAGAAGCTTGTTCCAAGATTTCCTTCCTCAAAACACTCAGCTTGTTAGGTTGGTGTTCATTTTGTTAGACTGAGGCCCAACTTTATGAAAAAAATAGAAATCAATTTTGATAAAATGTACTTTGAAAACAAATCTAGAAGGCTCTAAAGCCTTCGGAAGTGGTCCCAGAATGGTCCAACACAGCCTGAGGATCTACGTGTGTCGCTAGAAGTGCACATAAAGCCAAAAACACCCATAGGTGTCACACGTTAAAATCAAAGCCAAACCAAACCAAATAAAATAGACTTCAAAAAAAATCTAAAAGGCTCAAAAACCTCAGAAAGTGGTCCCAGAATAGTCCAAAACAATTCTAGGATTAGCGTGTATCACTTAGAAGTGCACGTAAACACCCTTAGGTGTCATGCGCTAAAATCGAGCTAAATTTAACAAAATGGACTTTAGAAATGCATCTGAAAGGCCTAAAAACCCTAGGAACTATCCTCAAAATAGTGTGCATAAGCCCCAAATGAAGTGCATAAAGTGCAAAAGTGCACATAACTGCTCGTGAGCACATGTGGCTATATGCTAGTGCGTGACCACGCGCCAAGCATGCAGTCATGTGCACTTCACATGGCCACATGCTTTGTCCTAGGGACATGCATATGACCACACCTATACCCTCATATTCCACACATTTTTCACTATAAATAGGCACCTCTACACCCCATTTTGAGGGGGGTAGCAAGTGCAAACACACACATACTCAAGAAATCTATCTGATATAAGGCATTGGAAACCCCTTTCCAGATAGTTTTTGCTCTCCCACTATCTTTTTTTTAGGAAATTAAACCTATTTTCCATCAATCTGAGCCTCATCTTTATTAAAGCACACTTCAAAGGTATATAAACTAACATCATTCTATTGTCATTTTGAACCTCTCAAAGAGGAAAGCTTAATAATCCCTTGAAGCTAAAGCTTAAAAAGCCACACAAGCTTAGTCGAGTTTGAGGACCACACAATTGTTTTAGCATATTTATTTTATTGCACTGCATTTTATTTTATCATCGCTAACATTTAGGAATATTGTTATGCTTGTGTGATGAGACTAATAATTTTGCATGCTATATGAATAATCTATGCTTTATTATACTTATTTCATATCATCATTCTACATCCTCTAGTTCTGAAATATGAAATCACAACGTAAATATCAATAATGTGAAAAGTTCATATCTTAGAATAAAGTCATCATGTTTTTTATCTAATGATGACTTCATGCATCCCCTATATTATTATCATAGCATTAATAATCACTATAAGCATGCATCATCATCTACATTTCACTTACTTTTCAAATGATTGAGTGTCCTTTGCTTATCCCATTGTTCATATGATCAAGCTAGTTGTGTGAATGGTCATATTTACCTTGCATATTCATTAGATTTACTTTTCCATAATCTTTTTTTCCTTTTATCTATATTTTATTAGGAAAGCAATGTAATAATAATATCTTCAACTTTATTATCTTCTAATATCTGATGAATTATGTGAATGCTATACAAATTATCATTACTGAAACTAGGGTCTTGTAGTAGCTATACATTGAACATCATATAATGAGAAAATTTTAAAAAGTAGATGTGATCCCTCAACCCCGAAAATCTCTGTTAGGGGCAATGCTCGTTGATTGACCTAGTGTTGTCCCTTTCCTTTTCCCAATTTTCTAAAAATCAAGTGGTGACTCCACAAATTAAAAAAAATGCCTCATTCCTCTCGAGACCAATCATTTATCGTTATAGAACCAATTCATCTTGAAACTAAGTGACATAAAACAACTCAAAGTTAGGTCACTCACAATAGCAATCACAACTTCAATTTTAACCACAATCATAACCACAACAACAATCACATTTTATTTTGCCTAACAAATTATTAGGCACTATCATGTTACTTGACACCTAAATAGGTTATAGGTGCACTTCATCTATTGCTTGACTCCTAAGTAGATTATAATAGCACTTCATCTTTTGCCCGACATCTGAATAGATTAATAGTACTTTATCTTTTGCTTGACACCAAAGTAGGTTATAGTAACACTTCATCTTTTACTTAAAACCTAAATAGGTTAATATAGTACTTCTTCTTTTTCTTAACAGCTGAATAGGTTATAGTAAAAATTCATCTTTTTAGTTAACACATGAATAAATTATAGTAGCATTGTTTATTCACCTGACACCTAAATAAGTTACATAATATCACCTCCTAACATCAAAGTGGATGTTACTAATCTTAACACTGAGGTGAGTGTTAAGTACAATACCAAAGTGAGTGGTCACTACATTTACATTTCATATGTTTGATTACATATCACTATGATGAGCTTGTCTCATCTTGCTTGAATCATAATCTTGTGTGAATCCTAAAGTTGCATCTTGTGTGCATCACTATCATTCTTACTTGAATCTTGAGATTGTATTCTTATGTGAATCACTGTCATTTTTATATGAATCCCAAAATTACATTTTTATGTGTCTTGAATTGCATCATTAGCATTCTTATATGAATCTTAAATTGCATTAATGCATATGTTCCTAACTATATTATACATCATGCATAACTACTAAATTACAAACAATAATAAGCTTAACACCAAAGACTACACAACACTTCATCAGGTAAGTACATTGCTCTAAAAATCTATTTTTACATCTCTACATTTGCTTTATATGTATTAACATCAACATCAACATGTTATGCAACACATGCGAAGCAAACGGCAACTGTCATACTTTGAATTTAATTGTCCTTAAAAGCAATACGATAATGAAAACAATTTATGAAATCATTGTAAGAACATGAGTCATTATTGCATATGAGCGTGTAAACCTTAAATAAAGAAGTCTAAACACCCAAACCTAAAACTAGACTTACGAAGTGACAAATTGATCACCAAATCATTAAGTCGTATTTGGCTTTTATGAAATATGAACTTTATCAAAATGATGAATTGCATATGTTGTATAATTATTGTTATAAAATGTAAAACTTTATCAAACTAGTGTTCATCTTGTAAGACTAACAATCGATTCCATGAAAACAGAAGCTGACTTGACAAAATGGACATCAAAAAGTGTCTGAAATGCCTAAAAACCTAGAAAAACTTCAAAAATTAGGCCTAAAAACACCCTAAAAAAAGGTATGAAACTGTGCATGTGTACACACCCAAGCAACTGCTCAGACGTGCACCCTAAAAAATTATGCATGCACCACATGCAATCATGTGCACGAACTACATGCTCATACATATAAAAATGCAATAAAAATGACTAAAATCTTATTTCTTTGATGAATATATGCACTATCATTGTGCGTTTAAATGCATGACTAGTGTGTTTAGGCATGCACATGCCCTCATGCATTTAAACACATGAATAATAGCCTCCACTTACCACTATATGTATAGATAGCACCATTCTCTTCATTTTTTGGGGGACTTTTCAAAAACTAAGTTGTTACTCTGCTGAATTAAAGAATTAGGATACCCAAAAAGACTATTTAATAGTCTCTTTTATTGCTTAGTGATTGATTAGTCTTAACTTTTCTCACCAAACTGAGTCTCATTATTATCAAAGCACACTTCAAAGGTAATAACACATGCATTACGCATGATTTCTATATAAATTTGATGAGGATAACTCGTGAACCACAAAGCAAGTGCTTTTAACCTTTTAAAAATGAGTTTAGTCAACTCTCTGAGGACTAAACAATTATTTTTGCACATTTAATTTTTAGTATAATTGCATTTCTTCTCTTATACTCTAATTCTTTTTTTCTTTTATGCAGCCAACAATTATAAAAATTTTGTGTTTTATGTAGTGAGACTACCAATATTATATGCTATTTGTTATTTTTCGTGCTTATAAAATTCATATCTATTGAAATACATTTGTTTTTTTGTTACAAAATTCGTATCTTTAGCATTTTATATGTATTTTTCATTATTTTCATCAAATTTATGTTAAAAATCATGTTCATCATCACTTTTGCATAATCTAAATATAACTTCTACATTTTTCTCATAAAAATTATATTTTCTACATATTTCTATTAAAACAACATTTTCTATATATTTTATGTTTAATTAAGAGCCAAAAATAAGGCTCTGATAATAAATATATAAATTTTGATGTGATTCTCTTAATTTTCATCATTTTTACATTAAAACCCAATATTTTCATCAAAATCTAAATATTCTACTTTAAAATTTTTCATTTTGACACCAAAATATCATTTTTGTCACTTTCAATACATTTTTACATCAAAATTAGGTTTTTATCAAAATTTGTCATTTTCAGCATTATCATTATTAAAATATCATTTTGCACACTTTTATGCTTTTCTGGATTAACAAACTACATTTTCATCATCTTAAGACATCAGAATCTAAAACTATCATATTCACATTCAGAATATGCATTTTTATAATTATGTATTGAAAAATGCATTTTTTTTTATAAAATTATCTTATCTTTAGTTAAAGTTTCATCCAATAATGCCTTTATTATGCTTCATTTCATTTATTAGCATTTCTAGTTCATATTTTAGGTTGATAGAAAATTTCATCATCTCATAATAAATGTCATTCTTCTATTAAATTTACATCTTGTAATTATTTTCATGATCCGCTACCTACTTACTACCTATTTGAGTGAATGGATGAATGCAGATAGTTATGCTAATCTTTGTCTTGTAGGTGTATTTTAGATCTAGGATTGGATTTACTTTTTGCACTCTTTTTTTCTTTTAAATGTATTCTCCTAGGAAAGCGATGTAAATAATTAATTTTCTTTATTTTTTGTTATTATATATTATACATGTATGTGTGTATAAATTGTCATTATGAAACTAAGGTGATACAGTAGCCATGTATTACGTATTATATAATGAGAAATAACTTAAAAGTATATACGATATTCCAAATGTGGAATCTCTACTAGGGACTATACTTGTTAAGTGACCCAATGTCGTCCCTCACATTTTCCCAAGAAATTGGTTGGTGACTCCACAAACACAAAAGTCTCACATCCTCTTGAGACTAATCATTTATCCATGTCCCATAAATGGAATGAATGTCCCTTCATTTCAATAAAGCTACCATGTCACCTTGAAAAAATCATTAGGTCACTCACAATCCCCTTTTGACTTAGTAATAGTTTTCTCATCCTTTTTATCCCAAAAAGACTTTAAAAAAAAAAGAAGTAGAACCTAAAGTTGGTTTGGAATCATACCTCTTTCCTTTGATTTTTTTTACCTTTATGGCTAGATTCACCAAGTCTTTTATCTCTTTATAATGATGTATATCAATAGGATCAACTATTTTTTTATTTAGGACATTCAAGAACCTTTCCATGTTGGCTTCTTTATCTTCCTCCACATTAGCTTTGATCATGAGCATATCCATCTCTTTGTGGTACTCCTCCACATTCATACTTCCTTGATTCATAGTTTGAAGCCTTTGGTGAAGCTCCTTATAGTAGTGGCTGGGAATGAAACTCCTCCTCATGATACTCCTCCTCATGATTTACTTCATCTCCCTCCAAGACTCTATGGGTCTCTCTCTATATCTTCTCCTTTCCTTGTAAAATTGATCCTACCAAATAATAGCACGGTCATAAAATTCAATAGCTATAAGTTTCACCTTTTTCTCCTCTGAATAATTATGACATTCAAATATGATATTGACCTTCTCTCCTATTTAAGGTAGACATCCAGATCATTTCTTCCTTAGAATAAAGGAATCTTCATTTTTATACTCCTAAGGTTGAGATCTACCTCTTTATTTAGGCATCTTCTTCTAGCTTGCCTTCTAGGATTTTGATTTTGTCCCACTAAAGTAATTGGATCATCATCCAAGTTATCTCTGCCATCATAGTCTTCTTGCTCTAATGGTGGTGGTCTCCTTTGTCTAGGTACTCCACACATTTAATTAAAGAGATTATCATGTCTCTCCAATCTTTTATTAACTCCCTCCATCATCTTAAACATTCTTTCAAATTATTCTTGCATGGATTACAACATTTAGTGGTGTGCCTTTTCCTTAGACATGATTATGCACCTCAAATGTGATTATATAAAATAGAAATAAATCCTCACACACTCCCTCATGTGTTTCACTCAAAAATTTTATACACTCACTTTCATGTTTGCACTCAATTTTTTTACTTTTATCCACTCTAACAATCTCACACACTCTTTCCTTTTTACTCTCTTAATTTGCTTTGTAGGTTCTTAGATGAACCAAGATTTTTAAATCAAGTAAAGTAAAGAAAGTAGAAATCAATAGAGTGAAAAAATTAGGTAGGCGATAAGAAAATAAAAAGGGTAGGGTACAAAATAATCATGAGATAAATAATTAGTTTTTTTATCTTAAACAAATAAAGAGGTAACACAAGAACACAAAGATCATAATTTTTTTTTTTTGCACTAATTTTTTTAATAACAATCAGCTTAAACAAAGAAAAAGATGAATAAAGAACACTTGAACAAGAACATAAGAACATAAAACACAAGGACAATACAAATAGATAGTTAAAGATGAAGAGAAAACACAAAACAACAAGAATTGAAAATAAAATGGATACGCAAACCTTAATCTTGAGCCAAAGCTCTAATATCAAAAATGATGGAAATTAAGAGATTTATATCCTAAGATCCCTAATAGCTTCAATACTTTGAAAAACTTGATTATTAGAATTTATCTCCTTCCACGACTATGTTTTAAGAATGAGATAAGAAAACTATTTCAGATTTTACCAAGTTAGAATAATATCATTAACCTTTCATTTAAACTCTCCAATAGCCAAAGAGCTATGATAAATTTGCAATGGAAATAATTAACACCCTTATACAACTGATAAAAATTTTAATAAACTTTGAGGTCTTTAAAATAAACAAACAAGAAACAAGTTTGAAAAATGAAGAAGAAGACAAAGATTTTAGATTTTGACACCACATACCTTACTAGGCTTGATAAGTTACAAAGTTCATGCAAGAACTTCAAAGAAAATTTCTCGCCAAAAGAAACTCAATATTTCATAACTCATATCAACATGCCTTACAATGAAATGAAGTCTTATTTATATAGATTTAAGACCAAGCTTATACTAATATTTTAGACACTAAAACATAAGATAATTTAGCCCCAGTAACCTGCAATTATAGCCCATATTACATTTATTCTCACTAATAACATTAAACACCATTTTAACTCTCATTTGAGCAATGTGTGGTGTTCAATGATGCTTTATTATATATAATATAGCTATTGAAAGGGTTTAAAACAAGTGCCAACTCAAGCTAGGGTGTTGCTTCAAGCATTAAAGCTTGTTGTAATTGACTTAGTCAACATTTTGTGCATGAAAATTTTTTACTACGACGGCAACTAAAAGTTTCACTTTCAAACTTGCTCATTTCGTGTTCCTTGCGATTGCATGTGATGGTTACAGTTGTAGCAATCATTTGGGCCTCTAAATTCACTTGTTTTAATATGATAAATATGACTCTATGGGTCTCTTTTGATCCCTCATTGATGTTGATTGTATTTAGAAGTTCTTGGACTCTTTGAATATCTTGAATAAAGCTTAAAAAGGCTACTTGTAACTTCTTGATTTTTGACATTGTCATTGGACCTTATTGGACTTGTATTGGATCTTGGCTTGCTTATGGATTGTTGGATCATGGTTTTGAGCTTGAGATCACAATCATAACTTACATTCAAGCATCACTATAAGTATAGCTGAATCAATTCATCACTAATAATAGGAGTAAGCACAGTAAGATCTTTGAAGAGTAAGGACAAGTATTGAGGGGACGTATAAATCCCTCGTAGATGTTTTAACCTCACCTTTATAGGAATGGGCATACCAAAATCAATGGGGTGCAAGGCAAGAGCCAAGTCTTTCTAAAGGATAAAGGCAAGTGAATAGCAAAGTAGAGAATCTATATGTAACTATTCATGAACTGAATTTCAATAGCCTATGCAAAGTATTACATTAATTATCTAAATCTTATATGGTTGCAGCAACTTGTAGTTCCTAATTAGGTGAAGTAATCAAGTGCTTTATACTCTAAAATAAAATGACATATTCATCCTATAGATGCAACATACTTGCTAATGAAGAGTTGAAGCCTTTTCTTCCACTTTCAAAGAGACTTTTATGACCTTTCGGAGAACTCTTTCAAAACTTCAACATAAAGAAGATATTTGCTAATGAAGAGCTAAAGCCTTTTCTTTTATTTTCATCCCGCCTGGTAGCCATTGATTACATTGTCTGTGACGAAAAGTGATGTCTGCGTCACTAATAATAATGGAAACATGGAAAAGATTCTTGCATGTTGAAGGAGGTATACAGGGCATGAGAGGATCATAAGACCAGATGCAAAAAATACTCGGTAAATTACTCATGGCAAGAGTCAAAAAGGACGAGGATATATTTACTAAAAAAGTAAAGGCATGCCAAAGAGGATTTATGGGGGAACCAAATGAGATGAGACTTGGACTTGGGTGATTTCCATGAATATCCATCTTCATGCATCTACAAGAAACCTCAAAACTAATTTATTAATTTCTCTTTCTTTTTTTTTTTTTAAGCATTTCAGAATTTGGGTTCTTAAAATTTTGAATTTGAAAATTTTTAGAACTTTTTAAAAAAAAAAAAAAATCACATTTCACCTATTAGCATTTAACAACTTATCCTCGCATGTTTGAGTATAAAAACGTTACGAATAAGAGAATACGTGGATTTAATTTTATGTTTTAAGGGATATAACCTTCTTTCTTTTTAATCAATAGGAAAAAAAAAATTTAGTACGTAAGTTTTTAATTAACGGTTCCAAATAGATTATATAAATCCAACAGCTATTATTTTTTATGACACCATAGAATTTGCAACATTTAAATTTCTGTTTATCATATTTTATTGCTTGAACAAATAATCACCCACAAACTGAAACAATTGATAAGAGTATAACCGTCACTTTACATCCCTCACACTACAACAAAAACGGCACCCTCATAGAAACAACTATTTTACTAAAGAGGATAAGCACAAAGCATAATCAGATGAAGAAAAATTAGAAGGAACTCCCAACTCAACCCATTGCGTGAAGCGAAGTTATCAGGACCTGTTTTTCAAAAACAAAAACAAGAAAGTAAGATGACATCAGATGCACAGAAACAGTTCTTCGCAAAAGTAGCAGCAAAATCAAATGTGGTACAAAAATTTTCTAAGCCATTTCTGTTCTCTCATGATAATTTCCTGGTGCATTACTGAAGCCAGTGATTAGTCAGGCTATTTTTGCATAAAAATCTGCGGGAAAAGTTTGAATTAGTTCAGTTCGGAAATTTGAAGCTACCTGGAATGTTGGCTGCACAAGTGGATACAGTGGCAAGTGTTGTGAGGATTGTTTGGTTGGAATACCCAGCATAGGCACAAGTTGTGGTGTTGCATCCGGCAGTCGTGCTATTGCCAATGGATAGATTATCTGCACCAGCACACTGCATTGAAGGACAAGTTGACCAGGCGGAATTGTTTAGTCTAAGCCCAGATGGCTCACATTGTAATCTGTAGAGTGAAAGCCATTGCAAGGAAATCATCAATTACAAGAAATTGATTGATTACACTGAGCATCTCAACATGGAAATACACTCACATCCAGTTATTGGCAGCAGCGTCACACTTGCATTTCACGCAGCCGTTAGCCGTGAAGACATAAGTGCCATTAGAAACAAGGAAAGGATAGTCGGGTGAGTTACTGCCCACCGATGAATTGCAAGCTGTCAATTAACATTAAAACACACCATTCCTTTATATAAATAAATTTAGAGAATAATACACTAGCTTTCGATGAAAATGTAACATCAGAAAAACACACCCTGAACTTTCAGAACATTTATATTGATCAGTAATTTAGCACTTCATGTTGAAAAGGAGAAAGTTTGATCTAGAATGGAGCTTGAAACTTGGAAATAGAAAAAACAATAAAGATGATACCCTCCAATGATATTTCAATTGGGTAGGAACCGACCCATATATTTTGCAAATAGAAAATTTCTATTGCATAATTCATGAAAAAGATCTGTTGCATAATTCATGAAAAAGATCTGCTACCAACCATAATTCCTATTCCATGAATGCTAACCCAATTCAACAAAAAGCACATTCTTAAGTGGGATTGGCAATAAGTTTAATGATTCAAAAAAAAAAAAGTGGATTGGCAAAACCTTTTGAGCCATCATAAGTCGCATATCTATAAATGCACCACTAGAGGATAGTTCCCCAAATAACCAATTCCATAAGTGGATAATGCATTATCCAAACCTTCACTTATAAATGAACCTACTTTTTGATGATATAAATAAACCCCCTTAAGTCTAAGATTGATGATATAAATACACCCCCTTAAGTCTAAGGAATAAAATTTTCCTTTTTCAATTTAAGAAATTCAACTCTCTAAAAGACCACTTGACATAAATAAATTTCATAAAATTTTTATTTTTAAATTTAAATTAAGCATATTTGATTTAAATAAAAATTTTATAAAATTTATTTATAATTTTAACTTTTAAATTTTAAAATTATTCATAACTAAACTCAATGTTAACAAAATAGTTATAATTTCAAAGTGAATCTAAAATTTTAAATCTAATTTCATAAGACTAAAATGATCCTTTTTATTATATTTATTTTCTAGTATGCTCGTATCATGCAACATTAGTTTAAAAAGATATTTTTACCTAAACAACATATTATTTTAAAAATTAATATCAAATATAATATAATAAAATATGAAATTTATTTGAAATAAATTTTATAAAACATTTATGTAAATAAAGTATATAATTAATAAAAATTTATTTAAAAATGAACTCTAAATAAAATTTTAAATGAAATTAAACCAAACACTGTGTCAGTTTGAAAAGAACACTGTGTCAGTATTGAGGATTTGGAAAAAGTTTTCCCATTTTAGCATGTTAGTTTATTAGTTAGGGGAAAGAGGCAGGACAAAGATTCAACCCCATACCTTAGAATGTAGTGATGCACCCACAGAATGGGGTTTTCAACAGAACCGTTCTAAAAGGATCTAGTTGAAGTTTGAATTCCAACATAAAGATCCAATATTCAAGCCGGTAGAAACAAGAACGAACATTTTCAGGAATAAATGTGCTGTATATTAGCACTATTCCAGAATGCAAAGATGAACAAAAATACTTTAAAGGGAAAATTTGTTCTGCTTGACTTGATTTTACCTATGATCTCTAAACTCATAATTTCACCCTGCTCTCCTAACTTCAACAAGAAAATACTCCATTCTATCAAGATCAATTCCACTCGACCAAGATCTATAACATGCATGCAAATAAAAGCGGCATTATGCTAACACATTCAAATTTAGATTAAATGATTTTTGTGCTACAAACCGTAATTAGATAACTCTACTGAATTCAATGATAAGTTAAACTAGAATCAGAATATTGAAATATATGATATTTATCCAAAACCATTATGCCACAAAATCATGACCAACATGCCACTCAATGAAAATTTTTAAAGTAAATTATATTGTATCTTCTGAAATTTAACTTAATTCACATTTTCTTTCCAATCCGAATTTTTTTATCACCCAATTTTCATTTTATCAACACTTTAGACTTTCCAATATGATTTTGGTAAATTTTGTATATTAAAAAAATATTTAGGTCCCTCTATTTTATAAGAATAAAACAGTGTAATCTCTCTATTTAAATATTATAAAACAATTTAGTACCTCAAGATTTTAATTACTTTAAATTTACAATTTCAATTTCGATTAAAATTTAATACCTATAAATACATCTATTAATATATTAAATAAAAAGTCAAATTACAAATTTTCATCAAGTTTATTTTATATTCATTTTTACTTAATTTAATTAATTTTTCTTTTTAATAACTTTTTAAAAAATACAATTGTTGAAATGAAACATTAAAAAATAAACAAATTAATTTTTATACTGAAAATCAAATAAATTAATGAATTCATTAAAATTATATCAAGCACATTAATGAATTTATTAAAAATATAACTTGATTTTTAAATATAAGGTATTGATAAAAAAAAATGTATAAATGTTTGAAAAATAGTTATTTTTTAAAATTGAAAATTAAATAGTTTAATTTTATTAAAACAGAGGGATTTAAACTATACATTTTTCTAAAATATAGGGATTAAACTATTTTATCTTTATAAAATATTAAGATTTAAATTTTTTTCATATAAAAAATTCATTGAAATTTTATTATAACGATACGGAATAAAAATTAAAGAAAAAAAAATCTATTTTTAAATAAGAAGAAAGAAAGTGTGAATAAGATAAAATTAAAGCATAGAAATGTAATTCACCCAAATTTTTATATAGGCTTCTCTCTCTTATGCAAAATGGTCCATTATAGTCAAGAATTGCACTCAATGGGAGCTAGTGAGCGGAACAGGGAACCCACAAATTATATAAAAAGAGAATTGAATCAATGGGCACAATTTACAGAGGACAACTAGACACGAGATATGTGGACCATATAAGCTTTACGGATGGAATAATTGGCAGTGCTGTAGCTCCTATTTGTGTTTTCTTGTCAAGAACCTGCCACTTTCTAACATTTACTTTTCCCATCAGATTTTCTATAAAAGAGAAAAGGAGAAAGTAAGTCTCATTTATTTTCATTTTTTATAATTGTTTAGAAGTGAAAGAAGAATGTTATTTTTTTTTTTTTACAAGTTTCGGCTAATCCGAAATTAATATGTTAGTTACTAAAGAGGGATATTGGGAAAGAGTGGGATTGCGATTCGACCCGGCACTTCCTGAAGGGCAAGAATTTGAGCCTTGAAATTTAGATTATGTTAATTGTTAAATCCTACTCTTTCCCAACATCCCTTGGAAGAGAAATTTTAAATAAAGAACACACAAGAAAAAGGAAGGCGAGAGTTAAGGAAAACCTTGGAGTGGGACATCAAGAACTTGGCCAGCTTGGAGAGAAGTATTATTAACACCATTAAGACTCGAAAGGGTATCCGCAGTGGTGCCGTACTCTCCTGCAATCGTTTCCAGCGTATTCCCACTTTCAACAACATAACCATAATGAACAACTCTCTTACCATCAACCTCATCACAGCTACACGGTAACGGAATCTGCAGCTTCTGTCCAACTTCAATCTTATTAACGTCCGGTATATTATTAGCGGCCGCAATCTGCTGGTAAGTCACCAACGCCGAGAAAACATCCCTGGCAATATGATCAAGGCCGTCGCCAGGCTGGACGACGTAGATGGGTTTTCCGTTAGAGATGCCAGTTCCGTTACTGCAGGTGCAAACGAAAGGGATTTTGAGGGTCTGCTTTGCTTGGACGGTTTGGTTGGGTGAGGTGGAGATATTGAGGTTGTTGGCGCCGAGGATTGAGCGGAGGTTTTTGAGAGAGAAGAGGTTTTGGATGGAGGAGAGAGTTGTGGTGTTGGGAGTTACGTAGTCGATTAAGGCATGACAGTTTACGATTGAGGTGCATTTGAAATTGGATTGTGCAGAGGAATGGGTGGCAAGAGCAGCGAGAACCAAGAGGTGTACAAGGAGCTGAGTAGAGGAGAGAACCATTTTGATGGTGAAGTACGAAATTGGAAGGCAATTTTCGAAGAAGAAGAAGGGTAGACTGGGGATTATATAACTGAGGACGAAGAAAGATAACGACGGGTGTGAAGAGAAAGAGGAGACTTTGAATTTTCTTCCTTTGAGCATTGGGTCCCGCCTTAGTTTTTTTTTTTTTTTTTAAAGAAAAGAAGGTCCCGTCTTAGTTTTATTTGTTCATTATGTTATATTCTTGTAAGGAGTAAGTATTGGCCCATTACTTATTTATTTATATTTTTTATAACGATATTAAGTTCGGAATTTTTAATTTTTAACAATCAATTTATATAAGTTTTAAAAAAAAATTTTGTTCTATTAATTAGTTAAATTAAATTAATTTAAGATAAAATCTAACATAATTTTCTATTTTATCTTAAATTAATTATATTTTATAATAATAAATAAAACTATTAATAAAAATATGCTATTCTTCAAATTTTGTTTTTCTAAAAGAGTCTAATTTAAATGATTTTTTTAAATTATCTAATTAAGATACAATGGAGTTTAAAATTTATTGAAAATATAATATAAATTATAATATTGATAAATCTAATTAAATATATTCAAATATAAAAAATATTTATTCATTCAAGGTATATTAATTAAAATTTATATTTTTAAAACAATAACATTACTTAAGTAATTTTATTTATCATTATTAATGAAACTAATAGTATTGTTATCTCTCTTTTTATATTGTTATTAGAGCTATTGATCGGAAAACACAAATTTTTATTACATTTTGTAATTTTATTCCAATTATGATAAAAATATTTTACTTTACTAAATATTTGAAAATTTTAATATAAATTATTATTTGGTTGAAATTAAATAAAAATATTGACATTGTATCATGTAAATGTCAAATTGACCCTTCTTAATTTACTACTTCATAATAGTCTATTAGTGTAAAAATCTAAATATTTGAAATTGTTTACAATTTTATCCTAATTTTAAATTTTGATAAAATATTTTAATTTCATCAATTTATTTAATTTTCATATATTTAAAATTAAATAAAAGTAAATACATAATAAAAAATAAATAAATTCATGATTGAGAAATTATTAAATTTATAAATGATTATGATTATAAAAATCTTTAAAAATTATTACTCTTAATAATTTAAAATTTTAAGTATTTCATAATAATTGAAAGTAGTTAAAAATATTTAACTTTCAAATGAAAAGAAAGTTTATCATATTTTACTATATATATATATATATATGTGTTAAAACAATAGTAATTAATATATTTAAAAATTTATCACATGTGAATTTAGTTTTTCAATTATCATATCAACAAATATTTTTAAAATTTTAAAATTAGATAAAATTGCCAAAATTGTAAATTTTTAGGTTCTATATGCCAATGGACTCTTATAGATTTTATGATATAAGATATTTTATAGATATCACATCAGCATCATTTATTTAATTTTGGCTAAATACATATTTGTGTTAAAATTGCCAATAATTGGTAAAATTGGAATATTTTTATTGAAATTAAAAAGTTGAAATAAAATTGTAAAATGTCATAAGCGTTTGAATGTTTTTCACCAATAAGCCTTGTTGTTATTATTATTATTATTATTATTATTATTATTATTTAATCAGAAAATTGAATAACATTTTTTAAAAATTTATTGCCACCTTAAATAATTATTTATCTTTTTTATTATATTTTAAGGTTATTCACAAAAAATTCATGCAATTTAGTGGTTTTTACAATTTAAGCATATCAATTTAATTTCAGCAAATTTATGGATAATTTTTCAATTTTTTGGAATTTCATAGACTGATTAAAATTTCAGTGAAATCTTCCTAACGTGGCATTCAAGAAATTTTGATATTTATATAGACACCATGTCAAAAAGTATAGTTTTCACTATTACTTTATATATATATATATATATATATATATATATATATATATATATATATATATATATATATATATTTGTGTGTGTGAGAGAAAAACGATTGTTTAAGCAATGAGAATTCAAATTATTTTTTTAATTAAATAAATTACTATTTGCTAGTTATTTTTAAATAGCGAGAATTTGATTGTTACATGTAGATTGATATTTATATTTATTATTTTGAGATAAATTATTATTTTCTAAAACTAATTTTGAGTTAAAAATATAAAATATATAATTTTATTTAATTAAAATAAAATCAAATAGTAATTGTTATATGATTTATTGCTTTAAAAAATTTATGAAATTATTAAAATTATAATATTTTCTAAAATGCTAATAGATAGAAAGCATAAGGTACGAATTAGACCATCAACTTTATTTTGAATTTTACATTTAACTTTTATATTTTTAGTCCCATTTGGAGCTTTTCCTTTAAAATAATATTGTTATACCCTTCTTAAAAGAATTGCTCCAATTAAATTCTATATATTAAAAAAAAAGAATAACAATATTGTTAGTCTTATAAATTATATCATTTTTCAATTAAATCCTATAAAAAATTATTTTTTATAATCAAGTTTTATTAGTTAAAAAAAATTCCATTAGTCTCATTCATTAGTCAAAATAATTTTCTGTTAGTCAACTTCAAAATCAATTTTTTTTTTTTTACATTTCAGTCCTATCAATCCTATGTCATTTTTGATATTTTAAATAAATAATATTTTATTTATTTATTTATGAATTATTCTATTATTTAACTTTTATAATAACTATATAACTCATTAAAATAATTTAAAGGAAAATTAAAATTAAAAAATAATTTTTCTTAAATTATTATTTCATTAATAATGATTAATAAAATTAATTATGTATTTTTATTATTATAAAACTAAAAATTGTAATTAATATACCTGAATGAATAAATATTTTTTATACTTGGATGTACTCAATGAATTTTGTCAATATTATAATTTATATTATATTTTCAATAAATTTCAAACTCAATTGTATCTTAATTAGACAGTTTTAAACAATATTTCTTTAAATTAGACTATTTTACAAAAATTTGAAGAATAACATATTTTTATTAATATTTTTATTTATTATTATAACATATAATTAATTTAAGGTAAAATAGAAATTTTGTTATATTTTATCTTAAATTAATTTTTTATTATAATAATTAAAAATAATAAGTACAATTTTGATCTATATAGTTTTGCCTTTTGGTAAAACCAGTCGTGTGATTTTTTTTTAAGTACCATATATTTTACACTTTTTTTTTGTAATATTTAAGTTTTATTATCAACTAAATTAAATTATTTAGTATTGATTATGATTATTTTATTTTAATAGTATATTATTTTTATTTTTACTTCAATAATATTATTATTTTGGGGGCAAAAATATTATGAGAGTATATATATATATATAAACACATACACCTTTTTCTGTTTTTTCCTTTTCTTTTCTTTTCTCTTTTTTTTTTTTTCTTCTTCTTCCCTGTCACTATCCATTTTCGTTGCTAGTACTATGCCTCAGCCACCAGCAGCGCATCGACCATCAACAACAGCTCTAGCTCGCCGAATAACAGCCCCTCCCTCCACCGACAGCAGTCCTATCTTTCTTTTTCTATTTTGCCCCTATTTTGGCTGAATTTGTTTTGAAGTCTAGTGAAGATTCCTATGTCAGATGATCGTAATTCTAGCTCTATGGATTCATCATCTTCCAAGCTTTATAATCTACCCTCAGATCGTTGATCCACCTCCCGGATCATTGTAGATCAAGATAAATGAAAATTGTGTATTTTTGGTATTTTGTTGATTTTTGAATTTGTGGTTGAGTTTTAGGCTTAATTTCCTTTAATAATCTTGTTGTATAGATCATTAGCTATGTAAGGTTGATTTTTGTCTAATTTTTTGGAATTATTTGGAAAACTCAAAATTTTTGGGTGTCAATTATTGTTTACACTATCTCGGGATACAAATTTTTCTTATTTTTATTAAATTCTATATATTTTTTTTAAGTTTATCTTGTGAATAAAGTTGGTTAAAATTAATTATAGAATTAAAGTTATGAATTTTTAAAAGTTTATGTGAAATATGAATTTTTAAAGAAAAATTGTATAAATTGATTTTAATCGGGTTTTTGTAAATTTGTAGTTAAATTATTGTGTATAATGATAATTTTAATTTTAGAAGCCATAAAATAATTTTACTAGTTAAATTAGTATTTTTATATATTTTATTAATTATAGATTAATTTTTTTCAGAAATAATATAATGTATGTGAATGTTATAGTATTTAATTATTTGGTTGATTTAATTAATATTAGTAATAATATACATTTTTATGAATTTCCAAAATTTTATAATTTATAATTATGAAATATAGATATTATATGTTAAATAAGGATTTTTATTGGATTAAATAAAAAATTAAATTATTTTTTGTATATCACTATTTAACAGAATTTGTTTTATAACTGAATTAGATTTTGATAAAATTTTGTTATGTATTTTTATGATTTAAATTAGTTTTGGTGGTAGTGTTTTGTTGATCTCAGTCGAGAATTGTGCATAGTTTAGGAACCCGACCCAAGTGTAGAACTGTGTTGTGAATAGAAGTGTGTTTTTGTGTAGAATCAACTTTACTTTTAGTAGAGAGATTGTAGATGGCAGGGTGCGTCCAAGATTTTAGCAACCGCGATAGTGTTTACGCTCAGGGCCTTAAGGAACACACTATTATGTCACAAAGTCATAGCATGGAGAAGAGGAGTCGCCACCCAAGGTAATAACTGGGACAATTTGATTGGTGGTACTCGATTCTCTAAAAGAAAGTTAGCACCACAACTAGGAGATTCTAGGAACGAAATACTAACTTCTATTAGTCTCGTGTTCATTTAGAATAATTTTATAAATGATTATTTCATCCTCTAATTACATGCAATTTTATTTAAATCTTATTTGACATCCATCTAACTCTAGGCATCTAGTCAATAAAATTACACATAAAAACTACACTCAAGATCGCGTTGTCCCTAAGTCCAAACTATGTTAATTTTATTAAAAAGTTAGCTAGATTTACATTTTTATTTACAAGTGAGAATTGGACTAAAGGTGGACCTACTTTTTTATTAATTAGTGAGCCTAGATCTATTTTTTTTACATTGTTTGAAAAATGGACTTAAGTCTATTTAAAGGAAAGTTAAATTAATGGGTCTAAGTCTAACTTAATTTTATTTTAAGTGAAATGTGGGCCTAGGTCTATTTATTTTAAAAGAAATGAAATTAAGTGGGTTGAGCTCAGTCTAAACAAGTTTTAATGAGTTAAGTCTAAACAAGTTTTAATTAACTAAGTGGGCCTAAAATTTAATTAACCTAATGGGCCTAAATTGATTTTAATTTTTTAAAGCCCTAAATCATTTTTTAAGCATATTTAAAGTGAGTTGGACCTAAGCGTGAGCTTGAGGTCCAAAATAAAAACCCAAAAATACAACCCAAAATAAATAAAACATAAAAAAGATCAAACATACATTTTAGTGATTTTCTAGAAACCCTAAATTAATTACATGAAAACCCTAAATTAAGCTACTGACACCATTGATTTTAATTGATTTTTTTACCCAATTGAACCTAATTACTAATTGATTTTAAATACAGAAAATTAAATCTTTCACTATTCTCACTAATGGGGCTATTACAAATTACGTACAAAAATTAAAATTAAACAATTATACACCCATGAATTAAAATAACTACACAGAACACATAAATGCAAAATGAAAATTAAAACCCTAATATCTACTGGAAAACAGTACAGGTTATTCCATGGCATTTCATGGATATTCTATTCGTCTAAACACAAGCAGTATCCTCCTCAATCCACATTCACACATCAAAAAAAATACAAAAATAATCATATTAGTAGTGAAATTGAATAATCAAAACAATAAAAAAAATAAAAATCACAAAAAGAAAAGAATAGAAAAGAATGGAATAGAAAAGAACACTAATGATTTTAGATGTTGTGCAAATGCTTTGAGATAGCCCCTCAGGTTGGATTATCTCCATAAAAATTGACTCAGTATTGATTTGATTATGGATAGGGATTTGATTGCATTAGAAGATACTGACAATATCCAAAATTAGGGTTTTTTGAAAGATAAAGGTGTTCTTCGCGTAACTCTCTTCTCTCTTTCGTAGTCTTTCTTTTTTTTCTCAGTCTATGTGTGTGTGAGTTTCTCTCCATCTGTGTGAGTCTCCAGCCCCTTCACGTGTGCAAACTCTTTGCTTTTTAAAGCAAAGTATGCGTACTGACTTCCTAAGTTTATAGGAACGCTCATCTCTCCCAAAACAAACTAATAAGGATTTTGATTTTTAAAAGTTATTTATGTGTTTTGAATGTGTCAGAATCTTTTTCAGATAAAAATAATAATAAAATTCAATTTTTAACCAATCAAAATATTGAAAAATAGACAAAAAATATGAAAAAAATATGCAAAAATTTGAAAAAACAGGACTTGTTATGCGTTGACATTGTGCAATGCCGATCGACATTACACAATGCTGATCCTAAATATTTTTAACTTTTAATTACCAAAAGACCCCTGAAAATTGACTTCCTTGTAATCAAATCCTAAAAAAATATTGCAATTTAGTTCCTAAAGTCTAGAAAATTGACAACCAAGTTCAATTTTTGAATAAATTTCATCATAGGGGCTTACGTCATAATTGTGCACAATTGCATCTCGAAATTAGGTGCTTACAGAGATGTCCATTTTATAGAGGAAACTTTGCCAAATTTTCAATAGATTTCTCATAAAATGTGACATCGAGTCTATTTTAGTAGAGCCGTATTTTAATTGAGTCTTTTCTTAGAAATATAAAGTTTGTAGGAAATTTTATTTTTAATTTTCTATTATTTATTTATTTTCTTTAGCCACACCTCTAATTAATTTGATAGGTCGAGGTCAAGCACGACTATGCAGATGAGTATATTCATCAATGAATTGTGTATATGTTATACATACATATAAATTGATTGATGCTGATAAATAGGAGAATTTATTAAAAAGTTATATTATTGTTGACCTTAGAAATGATATAGAAAGGTAAGTCAAATATATAAAAATTTTATGAAAAAAGTGTGGGCAAATTCAAATGTCTCCAATAGAAAATTATGACTTCAAATTGTGCATAGTTGTCTGATAGTAGTCTACATTTTATATTGTATAGCTCTTAGTATGTTGGACAGATCTTGAGCTAAAAATTTCTAATTAAGGTGATTCAAATTAATATGGAAAGCTAAGTAAATATTTACAACTTTTATGAAAAAAAAAGTAGGCAAAATCTAACATCTTCAGTAGCCAATTATGGTTTTAATCCATGCATAGCTGTCTGACAGCATCACCTTCAATAATTCAAAATTATAAACATTGAATTCAAAATATAGATGTTGGACATATTATTTGCACATCCAATAGCTATATTTTTTAGTGTTTATCTATATAAACACCTCAAGAGCTAAATGGAAGTTAAGAAACTTGTTTATCATTCATTCTTTTTTAAGCATTCAATTGAGCTCTTAAATTCTCTTAAATAATTCTTTGTTTGTATAACTCTCATGAGAGTTTGTTGTGTGTTGGAAATAGAATTTCTCTTAATCTTATATATTGGGATAGACTAGAAGGGAAGTCAGATTTATCTCTAAAGGAATTAGTTTAAGTGTTGTCCATTAAAACACTTGGGATTTGGTTTTTTGAGTGAACCTTAAAAACTCAAGTTGTAAGGTTGTAAGAGTGAGCCATAAAAATCTTATATAATCTCAATCTTCTGAATAAGATTATGGGTGACTGAAAAGACTTCCTTTCAATTCTTGCAAAGAATTCTTTTAATTTGTCATTTTTATTTGAGAGTCCTATTCATCCCCCTCTCGGACTCTTTTCAATTATTATAAGAATATCTATATAAATTTACATTCTCCTATTATTGCTATAGTTATATTAGCATATTTGTAGTAAATTTTCACATGATTAGTAAATTTTATTTTATTTTATTGTAATATTTCTTATTTATTTTTATTTATTTATTTTTTAAATAAACTACGGTAGAATGGGCTAACTAATGGGTTTTATCAGGACTGTATGCGTACCAGTAGAATTGAGAGTGAGTAGTGAATGTATGTGGCTCAGTGATGCTTTTGCTCTTAGTCGTGATAAATATATATTATTGGGGTTGGTACCTTGATAATGTTTTGCTCTTGGGAACTGCCAGTAAATATCGATTTAACTGAATTGACTGTGGCTAGTAGTTTGGTTGATGCTTTGCACTCAAGAACCGACAATCTTTGGATTATAAGAGAGCAGAAAAGCTATTAGATTTGTAGACTAGGGTTCTACCTTGTTTTCCTATAATATGAATTAAGGAAAATAATTATATGTTATATAGTATTTAATGAATTTAATTACCTTATTTTGGTAAAAGAGTATTCAATAAAATTAAATGGTTTAAATTATAAGTTATCAATTTCTTATTTTCATAAATATATTTTTAAGGAAATATTTGTACTATATACATTTCTTTTATTAACTTACTCAGTGAGGTTTGACTCCTCTCAATTATTTTTCAAAATCTTGGGAGTCACCTGTTGGTCATCCCACCTGATGTCGGGTTTCTTCTTCTTTAGTTGTTTTATGTAGGTTTATCTGAAATGTATTATTCTTATGTATGTATTTTAAATCTAAACATCACAGTAGTGTAAGTGGATAAATATTATGTTGTGTTTTATGAATTGACGTATTTACTAGAACTTGTATTAAAGATTATTATTATTATATTTTATATAAGTTTGTCTTGGATTTTAATTCATTTATGTTTTTTATCTTTATTTATATTATTTCATTTTATTATTGTCTATATTTTATTAAAATTTTCCTTAAGGCTTACTATGGGCTTCAGGTACTTTATGTATTCTCATTCCTTAGTGTCAGTCATATGCCCCTTTGGGTTCAAGTCATGACAAAGTTGGTATCAGAGTTTTGGCTCTTTTTTTATGTGTTTTCAGTTGTCAATGTCTATTTTTTGTAAACTACTACAGTAATAAGTTAATAATTGTCACTTGTCATCTTTATTGTTTCTTGCATTCTATGCTTATATAGTATTTTTATCTTGTCTTGAATTTGTTTATGTCTCTTTCAGAATGAGGTGAGCATGAACTACACCTACTACAAAAGTATCCTTTTAGGAGAATGATGATGAGCAGTTTGTTCAAGATGAGATTCTTCCTCCTACTCCTCGATGTAGGGGTAAAGTTAGAGCAGGAATAGCCATAAGCAGAATAGCCACAAGCAGGGCCTAAAGTTCTAGTAGAGGATCTTGCAGCCTTTGTAACGGGTATATCAAGAATTAATCAAGGATTGGCAATTTTTAACGAAGCAATGCCCTTGGTACAGTAGATGCTTCAATAAAGGACTTAGGGGATGATATATGTTGATATTGCCCTACTGTACTCTAGAGGCGATCAAGTTTCTTTCGATGGTATAAGGGATGCCCTAGATTTTATAAATACCATCGAGGCCAAAACCAGGACAGGATACACAGACTACTAGTGGATCATGATAATTGAGTTATCTGTGTCAGCTGCAGCTCAAGATTGATTTATGCAGTCTATCTAGCCCTACATGACTACAATGAACTAATTGGATTTTAATGAGAGATTTATGAGGTTATTTTGCCAACATCGATGAGAGAGAACTACATATGGTAGTTACTAAACATTGCTATGAGAGATCGATAAGTTGGAGACTGTACTCAAGAGTTTTTCAGACTGTCATGTCATGCTACGGATGTGATGCAGGATGAGATGAGAGAAGTGGAGCTTTATGTGATTGGGTTAGGCCCAGCTTATATTGGCATCCAAATAGAGGGTTACAACTTTGAGAGTATGGTTGAGAAGGCCAAACAACTTGAGCGAAGACATATCAGACATGGCACCATACCGAATCCTTATAAGAGTAGCAGTAATAGATCAACTTAGGGGGTTCAACAGCCTGTTTTCCATATAGGCAACATGAGTACTTAGCTAGGGGGTACTTCTCGGGAGAGCAGACAGTTTAGAGCACATCAGATTGGCAGGCATAGTTATGCACAGAGCCATAGGAGTGGTAGGATTGCTAGGTTTAGTGCTGGTGCTAGTGCTAGTAGCAATAATAATGGTCATAGCTTTAAACATGGAAATTCAAGATCTGGGGCTAGTGCATGTGGCATTTGTGGGAGAGTGCATCAAGGTTTATGTCACTTGGCATCGAGAGCTTGCTTTCAGTGTGGATAGTTCAGGCATTTCATTAGGGATTGTCCTAATTATAGGTTCCAGTTGTCATATGCTCAAGGATCTTCTTCATCAGTAGTATCAACCACCTATGTATCCTCAGCAGTGACTGATTCAGTACCTGAGCTAGCAAGGTAGAGGTTTTAGAGGCAGAACTGGGGGTAGAGGATATGCACAACCATCCACTTCATAGTAAGGTAATGGTCAGGCTAGAGTCTTCACCTTGACTCCTCAAAATGCTTTAGCATCCAATGCAGTTGTGGCAAGTATTCTCCTAGTATGCTACTTTGAGGTTAGATTCTTGTTTGATCTGGGTGCTTCACACTCTTTTGTATCTCCTATGTTTGCTTCTAGAATAGCATGTCAAACTTCTAAGATGTTAATTCCCTTATCTGTAGCAACTCTGCTTAGTAACGAGTTAGAGACAAATGTGTTTTTTCCATCTTGTCCAGTATTGGTGGAGGGTATAGAGTTGCTTGTAGATTTGGTGTTATTGGACGTGATCGATTTTGATGTGATCTTGGGAATGGATTGGTTAGCCCAATATTATACCACTTTGGATTGTCAAGTGAAAGAGGTGTATAAGCACCCAATTTCAAAATGTAATTATGCATGTGTGTGACAAAACCCCCCTATGATGAAAATTTAATTGAGAATTAATCTTTGGTGTCAAGTTTTATGATTTAAAGGACTAAATTGCAACATTTTGTGGATTTAATTACAAAATTAGTTTTTTAAGGATTCGATTGCAAAAATTAGAAACTTTTAAGGACCTTTTTCATAATTTAAAAATAAATAAACAAATAAATTTTTGGTCGGCCAACATTTAATGTCTACTGGTATTATGTAATGCTGACCGACATTACATAATGCCAGTCGGCATTACGAGTGAAAATCATCATTTTGGAATGCCGTTTTTTTTCTAAAAAGTGATTTTCAAGTTTTTTTACACTAATTTTATCATTTTTAATTTTTTTCATTAGTCTGGAGTTTTAATTTTTCAAAACCTTATCACTTATCATTTCACTATCCTGAGTTTGAAAATTCAAAACTAAAATGCAAACTAGTCTCTTGATCACTCCTAGCTATCACATAACTTCCTGTATGATATAGGAACTAAAGTGATTGGGTTTGGCTTTAAAAGCCAGAAGGGAAGGCTATGAGGGGGCTAGCTAGCGAGTGAGAGGGAAAATAAGAAAAAGGTAGGGGAGTCTATGAAAAGAAAAGCTGTGTGAAAACCCTAGAAAAAAGAGCTTCAGAAAAAACCAAAGAAAAAAGAACCCTAATTAGCTATTGTAAAAGAAAACTATAATCGTTGCTTTTAAGGTCTAGAGAATCAAGAAAAAACAATATAGCCAATCTCAAAATGACAACAATCTCAATTTGAGGGGCATTTAAACAACATTTGCACAATATCTTCTACTCTTTTCTCTTTATTTTTGATTTTATTTCTTTATTTTATTTTTGATTGATTCATTACTAATTAATTTTTATGTTTTTTTAATTATTTTGATTGATGTTCTGTGGTATTCTGTAGATGAGGTTGAAATGAGATTTTGGTAGTGATTACGTTGAAGAATCCATGGGATGCCATGGATTAAGATCTGTAAAACTCCTATGGGATTTAGGATTTATTATTTATGCATTCTTTTAATTTGCTTTTGTTTTGGGTTGTAAT
Organism: Mallotus nudiflorus; assembly: GCA_947683625.1. Classification (NCBI taxonomy): domain Eukaryota; kingdom Viridiplantae; phylum Streptophyta; class Magnoliopsida; order Malpighiales; family Euphorbiaceae; genus Mallotus; species Mallotus nudiflorus. The sequence goes on along the minus strand of CANTUR010000275.1, from coordinate 3,016,525 downwards.
TAAATTGATTTTAATTTCTATACAGTAGGTTGTAATAGCCCAAATAGTGGGAAATAGTGAATATTCTTTAATTTTATACACTATTAAAATTAATTAGTAAATTAGGTTAATTTGGTAAACCCTAATTAAAATCAATGGAGGCAGCAGGTTAATTTAGGCTGCATGTTAATTAAAATTAGGTTTTTTTAGAAGAAATAATCTAATTGCTTGTTTGATCTTTTTATTTGATTGTTTTGATATTTTTTTTATGTTTTTGGACTTGTTTATTTATTTTTGTATGATTTGGACCCCAAGCCCACTTTAGGATCCAAATCCACTAAATAAAAATAGGCTTAAAATTGTTTATATTAACTAACTAAAATCAACTTAGGCCCATTAGGTTTATTTAGACTTAGACCCACTTTTTGGGTTGACTAAAATTAATTTAGACATAGCTTAGCCCATTAATTTCATTTCTTTTAAAATAAATAAATTTAGGATCACATCACTTAATTAAAATCAGGTTGGAATTAGGCCTAGTAATTAATTCCTTTCTTTAAGAATTTGTAGACTATAGACCCATTTTTAGTTGAAATTAAAATGAATAGACTTAGGCTCACTTATTAACATGTAAGCCCATCCCTAGTCCAATTCATTTGTAAATAAAATATGTAGAATTAGCCAATTTTAATTAATAAAATTAACCTAGTTTAGACTTAAGGACGTTGCTGCCTTTTATATGTATTTTTTATATGTAATTTTATGACTTGTCACCTTTTTGGATTAGATGGATGTTTAATTAGGGTTTAAATAAATTTTCATGTAATTAGAGAATAAAATAGTAATTCATAAAATAAATCTAAATGAACACAAAACTAAAAGAAGTTAGTATTCCGTTCCCAAAATTTCCCGGTTATGGTACTAGCTTTCTTTGAGAGAATTGAATACCACCTTTTGATTTTGTCCCAGTTATTACCTCGGGTGGTGACTCTTCATCTCCATGCCATGTCTTTATAACAATAGTTAGTATGTTCTCTAGGGTCCTGAGCCCAAACAGTTTCGCAATTGCTAAAATCTTGGACACACGTTAAGCCCCACTATTTACTAGGTTATTTTCAGAATTCCTATTGATAAAGAGTTTTGATTTTGAGGTGATAAGTGTTTGATGCCTTAGAATCTTATTTCTTCTATCACATCTAGGATAATGCTTAGAAGGGGATGTCAAGGCTATTTAGCTATGGTTAGAGATACGAAGGTGGATATGGGAGCAGTTTAGAAGGTGCCTACGGTGTGCAAGTTTCCTAATGTGTTTCCAGAAGAATTACCAGGATTACCACCAGATAGAGAGATAGAGTTTTGTGTAGATATTGCATCGAGTACAGATCCTATCTCAATGCCACCTTCTAGAATGGCACCAACAGAATTGAAAGAGCTTAAGGAACAGTTTCAAGAATTATTAATAAGGGTTTTATTAGGCCTAGTTCATCTCTTTGGGGTGCTCCAGTGTTGTTTGTGAAGAAAAAGGATTGTAGCCTTCAACTGTGTGATTACAAACAGTTGAATAAAGTCACCATCAAGAACAAGTATCCTATTCCTAGGATTCATGACTTGTTTAATCAACTTCAAGTAACTCAGTGCTTTTCTAAGATTGACTTAAGATCTGGATATCATTAGTTAAGCATTATAAGTGGAGATGTACCCAAGATTGCATTTCACACAAGATATGGCCATTTTGAATTTTTGGTGATATCCTTTGGGTTTACTAATGCCCCAACAACCTTTATGGACTTGATGAACTGGGTGTTTAGGCCATTTTTGGATCAATTTATGATAATTTTTATTGACAATATTTTGGTATATTTGAGGAGTAAGGTCAAGCTTGTCATGCATTTAAGGATGGTGCTTCAGACTTTGAGAGAGCATCAGCTGTATGCCAAATTTTTTAAATGTGAATTTTAGTTGGATCAAGTGACATTTTTAGGCCATATGGTGTTTAGAGATGGCATATAAGTAGATCCCTAAAAGATAAAAGCCATTACATAATGGCCAAGGCCGACAATAGTGACAAAAGTTAGGAGTTTTCTAGGTTTAGCTGACTATTACACTAGATTTGTGAAAGATTTCTTCAAGATTGCAGCACCTTTAATAAGGCTAACTTAGAAAAATGTTATTTTTTTATTGATAGATGTGAAGAGCACTTCCAGTTGCTTAATGACTTGTTGACTTCAACTCTAGTATTGACTTTACCTTCAGGTGATGAAGGGTATACAGTGTACTGTGACACTTCCCGTGTAGGACTAGAGTATATTCTGATGCAGCATAGGAGAGTGGTTTCTTATGCTTCACAATAGTTAGCACGAGCAAAACTAACCTACCTATGATTTGGAAATGGCAGTTATGGTACTTGATTTGAAGATATGGAAGCATTATTTATATGGTGTAACTTGTGAGATATACATTGACCACAGGAGCTTAAAGTATATCTTTCAATAAAGAGACTTGAATTTGAGACAGAGAAGATGGATGGAACTTCTAAGAGATTATGATTGCTATATTCTTTACCATCTGGGTAGTGTGAACGTGATAGCTGATGCAAACCAAATAAGCACTAACCATATTGATAAGCACGATGATCTACTAAAGTATGATGGTCCAATGACTAAAGCTTGCATGAAGACATTCAAGGATGCTTTAGGAGTGTTTGTGGAGCAAAAGATGAAGCTTGAGGTGATTAATCAAAGCACAAGTGCAAAAGGAGCTCAATTGAGTGAATTTGAAGAAAGTTTGACACAAGGGAAAAATTGTCCTTTTTTGCACCTTATTATTATATTTTGACCTTTAAAATGAAAAATTCATATCAAACTCTTCAACTGGAGTGATTTGCATTCAAAACACACAAAGTGCAATTTTGAAGATTTTGGAAGGTTTTAGAAGGTGCTAAAGGAATCTACAAGAATCAAGAATCTTTCAAGAATATTCTCTACAAATAAAACCCTAGATGTGATGCAGAGTGCCTGTAACTCATTTAAAGACTTGGTTAAATTTTTCTTAGTTGTCATGAGTTGTCAATTTGACTTTTTAAAGCTTAGTTGTCATTAGTTGTCATATTTTAGAAGGGATCCTATTTATTTAAGGATTTTCCTTTATAGGAGTCTTTAGGAATAAGTAAGAATACCTATTCCTTTAAGGATTAGGATGTTTACATGCCTATATAAAGGCCATATCAATGTAGTACGAATTTGAATGAGTTTTATTAATCAAAATTTCAATTTTATGAGGTTAAAGTCCTTTTCTTTTATTCTTAAAAGAACTTCAGTGAATTTATTAAGTGAAGGCTTGGTATATTCAAACCTAGTTTAATCTAGACTTAAAATTAACTTTGTTAATCTTAGGTTTATATTAAACAACCTTTAATTCTTTATAATTAAGGTTCTTAAGTGCAAGTTATTCAAGGGTCTTGTTGGGAATTAAAGTTTCTTTTTGCTTGATTTATAAGTGATCCTTAGTAAGGTTATTAAGATTGAATATGGGTTTGGTATAAGTTAACCACGTTCATATCAATAGCTAATGCACTGAGTAGGAAGTCAGCATGCAGTATTGCACACATTAACATAGAAAGGAGGCTAGTAATTAAAGAGCTGCATGGACTGATTGATAAGGGGTTATAGTTGAAAGTGACCAAGAAGTGTCTTTTAGCTCAATTCAGAGTATGGTCAGTGTACTTGGATGGAGTTAAAGCAGCTTAAAGAAGAGATTCATAGTTATAGATACTTTGTTATTGATAGTGAGGGCACGTTACATTTGGGCACAAGGTTATGTGTACCTGATGTGGATGATTTAAAGAAGAAGATTATAGAGGAAGCCCATTTTTCTACTTATAGCATCCATCTAGGTTCTACTAAGATGTATTATGATATGAAAGATATATATTGGTGGAATGGAATGAAGAGTGACATTGCAAAATTTATGTCCAAGTGTTTCACTTGTTAGCAGGTGAAGTTGGAACACTAGAGGCCTTCAGGATTGTTGCAATAGTTACCTATCCAAGAGTGGAAGTGGGATATGATTGCTATGGATTTTTTAAGTTGATTGCCTCATACGTCATGTGGCTATGATGCTATCTGGGTGATAATTGATAGATTGACTAAGTCAGCTCACTTTCTGCCAATTAAGAAGATGTACTTTACTGACAGGTTAGAGAGATTGTATATTAATCGCATTGTTTATCTCTATAGAGTACCTATTAGTATAATGTCTGATAGAGGAGCCACTTTTACTTCAGTCTTTTGGCAAGAATTACATAAGACTTTAGGTACAAGGTTGGACTTCAACACAGATTTTCATCCTGAAACTGATGGTTAGTTTGAGAGGACCATTTAGACTTTGGAGGATACGCTTTGGATGTGTGTGGTATATTTTGGTGACCATTATGATGTACACTTACCATTGATTGAATTTGCATATAAGAACAGTGTAGATGACAGGATTTAGCGCGTGCCCAAGATCTTAGCAACCACGATACCATTTGAACTCAAGGCTTTAGAGAACACACTAACCACTGTCACAAAGACATAGCATGGAGATGAGGAGTTGCCACCCAGGGTAATAATTGGGACAAATAAAAAAATGGTAGTACTCAATTCCCTAAAAAAAAGCTAACATCACAAGCAGGAGATTCTAGGTATGGAATACTAACTTCTTTTAGTCTCATGTTCTTTTAGAATTACTTTATGAATTATAATATTTTGAATTTTATTATCAACTAAATTAAATTATTTAGTATTGATTATGATTATTTTATTTTAATAGTGTATTATTTTATTATTTTTATTTTTATTTTTACTTCAACAATATTATTATTTTGGGAGAGAAAATATTATAGGAGTGTGCAGATATATGTGTGTGTGTGTCTATATATGTATATATACACCTTGAAAAGAGTCCTAGAGGGGGGGGTGGGGGGTTAATAGGACTATCAAATTTAAATGAGATATTAAAAGAATTCTTTGTAAGAATTAAATAGAAGTTGAGAAGGAAGAATGAAGAACACAAAGATTTAAGGAGTTCAAATTCAACAACAATCCTACGTCTTCACCTAACTTATCCTTAAGTTAGGATTTTCAATCACCCACAATCTTATTCACAATATTGAGATTATATAAGAGTTTTATGGCTCACTTTTATAACCCTTACAACATGAGTTTTCAAGGTTCACTCAAAAAACCAAAATCCAAATGTTTCAATGGACAACATTTAAAAAAATTCCTTTAGAAATAAATCTCACTTCCCTTCTAATCTAACCCAAGATTTAAGATGAAGAGAAATTCTATTTCTAACACACACCTAACTCTCATAAGAGTTATACAAACAAAGAATTATTTAAGAGAATTTGAGAGCTCAATGAATGCTTAAGAAATAATGAATGATAAACAAGTTTATTTTCCTTCTATTCAGCTCCAGAGCTATTTATACTAAAAAATATAGCTGTTGGATGTGAAAATGATGTGTCCAACATCTATATTTTGAATTATTGAGACTGATGTTGTCAGACAGCTATTCATGAATTGAAACCATAATTGGTCCTCAATACGTTTGAATTTTCCCACACTTTCTTCATAAAAGCTATAGATATTTGAATTAGCTTTCCATATCAATTTGAATCACCTAAATTGGACTTATTTAGCTCAAGATATATCCAAAATACTAAGGGTTGTGCAATCTGTAATGCAGACTACGATCATATAGCTATACCTAAATTTAAGCCATGATTTTCTCCTGAATAAATTTGAATTTGCCCATAATTTCTTCATGAAAGCTGTAGATATTTAAATTATCTTTCCATATCATTTTTAATCACCTAAATTTGACTTCTGTAGCTCAGGATATGTCGAAATTACTAAGGGTTGTGCAATCTGAAATGTAGAATACTGTTAAATAGCTATACACAAGTTGAAGCCGTGATCTACTCCTGAAGAAATTTTAATTTATCCATATTTTCTTCATTAAATTTTTAGATATTTGATATTTTCATATAATTTTGAATCACCTTAATTGGACTTCTGTAACTCAAGATATGTCCAAAATACTAAGAGATGTGTAGTTTAAGATGGCAGATGTATATGTGGATTTCAACTCAAAATTTGCATAACCAAATGAACTTGGATTTTGATAAATAAGCCCCATTCAGAAAGCTCAAGATGTCTATTTCAAATGTTAAGAAGCTCATTTTCTCATTTAAGAGCTCTAAAGATGTCAAAAGCTTTCTTGAATCTTAGACGTTCTATTTACCCGAAAAGTCACTATTTATCCAAAAATATATATGCTTGGTATATGTATAGTATATAATTCCCTACACACTTAATTGAAATTATTAGTATAAAAATTATTTGTCAAAGTCCAAAATTTGGAGTTTGATAATGCAAATGGTCAACATACCTTTTTTTTTTCCTTTTCTTTTCTTTTCTCTTTTCTTTTCTTCTTCTTTTTCTTCTTCTTCTTCTTCTTCTTCTTCTCCCTTATCACTGTCCATTTTTGCTACTAGTATTGTGCCTCCACCACCAATAGTAGCTCTAGCTTGCCAGAAATAGCCCCTCCCTCTACTAGCAGCAGCCCCATCTTTTCTTTTCCTATTTTGCCCCTATTTTAGCTAAATTTATTTTGAACTCCAGTGTAGATTTTAATGTCGGATGGTCACGATTCAGGTGTCTATGGAATCCTCGTCTTTCAAGCTTCCATAATCTATTCTCTGATCGTTGATCCACCGTCTAGATCATTATAGATTGAGGAAAATGTAAATTGTGTATTTTTGGTATTTTGTTTTTTGGTTGAGTTTTAGGCTTAATTTCCTTTAGTAATCTTGTTGTAAGATCATTAGCTATGTAAGGGTGATTTTTGTTTAATTTTCTAAAATTATTTGGAAAATTTGAATTTTATGGGTGTCAGTTACAGCTCACACCGTCGAGGGATGTGAATTTTTTCTTTTTTTTTATTAAATTCTATATATTTTTTTGAATTTATCTTGTGAAGGAAGTTTGTTAAAATTAATTATAGATTTTTAGTTATGAATTTTGAAAAGTTTATGTGAAATATGAAATTTTAAAGAAAAATTGTATAAATTGATTTTAATTGGGTTTTAGTAAATTTATAGTTAAATTATTGTGTATATTGATAATTTTAATTTTAGAAGGCATAAAATAATTTTATTAGTTAAATTAATATTTTTATATATTTTTTAAATTATAGATTAATTTTTTTCCAGAAATAATATAATATATGTAAATATTATACTATTTAATTATTTAGTTGATTTAATTAATATTAGTATTAATATACATTTTTATGAATTTCTGAAATTTTATAATTTATAATTCTTAAATATAGATATTATATGTTAAATAAGGAATTTTATTTGATTAAATGAAAAATTAGATTTTTTTTTGTATATTATTATTTAAAAGAATTTGTTTTATAACTTAATTAGATTTTGATAAAATTTTGCTATGTATTTCTATGATTTCAATTGGTTTTGGTCGCAGTGTTTTGGCGATCTCGGTTGGGAATTGTGCATAGTTTAGGAACTCGACTCGGGTGTAGAATTGTGTTGTGAATAGAAGTGTATTTTTGTGCAGGATTGACTCTACTTTCAGTAGAGAGATGTTCATTCTACAGAGGAAACTCTGTCGAATTTTTGATAAATTTCTCATAAAATGTGACATCGAGTCTATTTTAGAAGAGTCGTATTTTAATTGAGTTTTCTTTTAGAAATCTAGAGTTTGTAAGAAATTTTGTTTTTAATTTCATATTGTTTTTTTTTTTATTTAGTCATGCTTCTAGTCGAGTCGACAGGTTGAGATCAAGCGTGACTGCGCATTCCACCTGTAAGTTAATAATTGAATATATATATATATATATATATATATATATATATATATATATATATATATATATTGACTATGATAAATAAGAGAATATATTAAAGAATTATATTATTATAAGAATATCTATTTAAATTAAATTAAATTAAATTCTTTTATTATTGCTATAGTTATATTAGCATGTTTATATTTAATTTTTACATGATTAGTAAATTTTATTTTGTTATAATCTTTCTTATTTGTTTATATTTATTTATTTTTTTAAATAAACTTCGGTAGAACGATCTACTTGATGGGTTTTATTAAAACTATATGCGCACCAGTGGATTTGAAAGTGAATGGTGAATGTATGTGGCTCAGTGATGCTTTGCTCTTGAGCGTGATATATATTATTAGGGTTGATAGCTCAGTGATGCTTTGCTCTCGGAAACTGCCAGTAAATATTGATTTTTAAGTGAATTGACTGTGGTTGGTAGCTCGATTGATGCTTTGTACTAAGAAACCGACAATCTTTAGATTATAAGAGAGCCAAAAAACTATTAGATTTGTGGACTAGGATTCTACCTAATTTTCTTATAAAATGAATTAAGGAAACTAATTATACGTTATATAGTGTTTAATGAGTTTAATTATCTTATTTCAGTAAAAGAGGATTTAAATAAAATTAAATAGTTTAAATTATAAATTTCTTATTTTCATAAATATATTTTAAAGGAAATTTTTGTATTATATACATTTCTTTTATTAAGTTACTCAATGAAGTTTGATTCTCTTCAATTATTTTTCAGGATCTCAAGAGTCACTTGTCAGTCACCCCATCTTATGCCGGATTTCTTTTTCTCCGACTGTTTTATGTAGGTTTATTTGAGATGTATTATTATTATGTATGTATTTTAAATTTAGAACATCACAATAGTAGAAGTGGTTAAATATTATGTTGTATTTTATGAATTGACGTATGTACTAGAACTTGTATTAAAGATTATTATTATTATTTTTTATATAAGTTTGTTTTGAATTTTAATTCATTTGTTTTTTTATCTTTATTTAAATTATTTCATTTTATTATTATCTATATTTTATTGAAATTTTCCTTAAAGTTTACAATGAGTTTCACGTACTTTATATATTTTCACTTTTTAGTGTCGGTCACATGCATCTTTTGGGTTCAAGTCATAACATTTTACACTTTAGTACCTTTCTAACTAATATCACCACTATTTTATGAGAAAAATTAATATAATATTAAATTTTAATAATAAATTTATTTTGTATATGATTTATAATCAATCTAATCACTTGTTTTAAAAAATGTTGTAAATTTATTTTTCTTTTTATTCATAATTAATCTAAATTTATTTTTTTATGGGTTTATTGAAGTTAGTTGAATAATATATTACTCATTATATGATTTTAGCATTGAAAATGCATATTATTTTTGCATTAAAACATATGTTTTAAACAATATTATTAGATGGGTACTAAAGTGTAAACAAATATAAAACATATGGTACTTAAAAGTAAAAAACAAATCACATTACTGGTTTTGTCAAAAGGTAAAATCACATGAATCAAAATTGTACTTATTCTTAATTAAAATTATAATAAGTGTATGTGAACTTGTTTCATTGTTTAAATATTTATTATAAAATAGTCTAATTTAAAGAAATATTTTTTAAAAATTTGACTAACCCAAATTTAATTGAGTTTAAAATTTTTTTAAAATGTAACACAAATTATAATATTGACAAAACTAAATGAGTTTTATCATTATAAAAAATATTTATTCATGTATTATATATTAATTAAAATTATATATTTACTAATAATTAAGTATATTTGAATAGTTTTATTTATTATTCTCAATATAACTAATAATTTAAGAAAAATATAATTTTTATTATGAAAGTTAAGTAATAAAAGAAGTCACAAATAAAAATAAAAATATTATTTATTAAACATATCAAAATAACATTTTTTATATATAGTTTTAGAATTAAAATGTAAAAAAAAAAAAATTGATTTTAAGGATTGATTTATGAAAAACTACTTTAACTAATGGATATGATTAATGAAAAATCTTTTTAAAATTTATAGAAGTTTACTGTAAAAACAAAAATTCATATAAAACTTAATTTAAAAAATGATATAATTTATATTACTAATAATATTGTTATCCCTTAAAAAAAAGTAACTTGAACTTCTTATCAATAAACTTAGTTGAACTAACAAGAATAATTGATGAAATTTCTTAATAATATATATACAACTTCATTGAAAAACATTTTTTTAGCGTATAAAAATATTTTCTACAAATGTATAAAATTTTTTACAAAAAATTATAAAAAATTTTAAATCAATATAAAAGTACTGAAAATTTGAAAACATCTAAAAATTATTAAGTGTATACAAAATTTTAGTTCATTTTTAAATATATTACTTGATTATAAAATTTTTATATTTAAAAAAAAATCTTTACGTTGATATAAAATCACTTTAACTTTTTATAAAAATTTTTAAAAATTAAAAAATATATTTTGATAAATTTTAAATTTTTAAACATTTTAAAAACTTCATAAATTTTCATTAATTCTCATTATTATTATTAGAATTAATTTTTATTAATTAATGTTAAAGTTAAACTGTTTTATCTTGCGGACTTAATTAAGTGCAACAATTTTTTTGAAAAAAATTTCAATATAATATAATTTTAAAAGGAAAAACAATTATATATATATATATATATATATATATATATATATATATATATATATATACCTTTCTCCTTTTTTTGTCAACATAATTGCATATATTCATAATTCTGTATGTTAAAATAAAATATATTGAAAATGCATAAGTAACTTATTTAGTTGAATGTACTTTGCATAGAAAAATATATTCTAACTCATCAATTTAAATTTGAATTGGAATCACAAATTAGTAGCTGAATTTGCAGAGCAATAGCATACACAGAAGAGAAGCGTTGGATTGTATTTTGGAAAGTAGAATTAGAATGCAGATGAGAGCCTCACGGGTGGCTTTATTATTATTTTTCAACTATCAAATGGGTTTGAAGGCACTTTGGACTTTCGACTAAAAGCGTAGACTTGAGCTGTTCATCCTCTAGAATTTGTATTTTTGGTTCACACAGATCTCTAGAAATGGAAAACTGTTGGCGTGCCAGCTAGCCTTTATAATTGAATTCAAAATCATTGTGGAAAAAAGTATATGCCGGACCCATTAGTCATTACTTCCTCCATTTTAAAATAATTAAGATTTTAACTTCCATTGCAAATAATAATAATACCTAAGATTTTTATTCTCCTTACCGTGTAAAGTAAAAATTGATGCCTTAATTTAGAAAAGTTATTTTATTAATAACAAATGTGAAAATATTTTTTTTTTGAAATAACATCATATTTCCTAATTGTAAGAATTAATATTTTTTTAATTATAATTTAATATATTTTCGTAATTTATCATTAATTTTCATTCGTGTAAAGTAATTTTATATAAAATTTATTTAAACAGTTCTGATTTATATAATTACAAAAACTAATTTAGTAGACAATTGTTTATTTTCTATAATGCAAGAATTTAATGTAGAATATATCAAGTTATAATGAAAAACACTTTAATTTTTATATTTACAAAAAATGATAGTGTTTTTTTTTAAAAAAGTACAATATTTTTCACATTTTTCGTAAATTTAAATAAATTTCCTTTAGCCCTTTTCTTCTAGTGAGTGTACTAAGTGAGTAAGGTACATTAACCATAACTCATGACTTCTAATAAGATGATTGAACGTAATTTAAAGGATCTAAAACTACTAGATTTTTAAACTAGCTATAATTTAGAGCTAAGTTTAAAACTAAAAATGCTATGCAAATTGATTGAAAATAAGTAGATGTAAACAAAAAAATGCTAGAGAACTAAAACAAAGTTAAAATGCAAAATTGGAGAACTAAAAAGACTATAGAGATCCTTTGCAAATAAATAAGAAATTGATTTATAAACAAAGCATTAAAATAAAAAATTTGAAGATTGTAGTTGTTGTGAAGTATTGTTTTGATTAGTCAGATTATTGGCTCTGTTGTTGGTGTTGTTAAGATATTCATTTGATGTAGGAAACTCCTTTTATCCATTGATATTCCCTTTCTTGTTAAGCACTCCCTTTAATCATTCCCACTCCTCTAAACTTCTATCTTTTAGTAATAAATAAATAAATAAATTACTTAGTCTTGGGCTTATAAAATTTATGGGCTCTAATTTAGATACAAACAATTCACACACACACTCCAATAGAATTAAAATGTATGTATTGATACACATATGTGAATATAGCAAGAACCATGAAAAATTAGTTACAAATGATGGTGAAGATGAATATTATTTTTTTTGCTTAGTATATACTTTCATTTATAATTTTTTTTCATTTTATTCTTTCTCCTCTTTAATTTCCATTTTAGTCTAGATTAAGTTACATTTTTCTCAGTAAAATGTTACATGATTAACGATCTTTTTTTTATGATTATGCATATCATAACTTATTATTTTTCAGACATACAAAGAAAATGCAACAAAAATAAATAAATTATAATGTAGGCATGCAAAGGACAATAATGATGATTATGTGAAAAAAACCATTTCCATCCTCCTTTTCTTCTTATTCCTTCATTTGCTTTGGTTTTAGAGGCATCAAACTTTCAACATAACCATTTTAAGCCATTATTTGAAAAATTGTAAAAAAAAAAAAACAATTAAATTAAACTTTTATTGTTTATTTTGATGAAAAATGAAAAAAAAAAAGATAAAAGATGTAAATTTATGCAAAACCTTATGAATATAGTGAAAAATATAAAAATAGAGTGTGATAAATGTTTTTTGTTATTTTTTATGAAATTTTAGAAGATAATGTAAAATAGAGATGAAAATGTATGATTTTATGTATTAAAAGAATAAAATTTGCTATCACAAAATATTTTATATTAAGAAGAGTTTTTAAAAAATAAACATAATGCAAAGCAATAAATAAAAATTATTATGTAAAAATAAATAATTTAAAGAAAAGGTACATTTAAACTCTTAATATTTAGGCCAATGTTTAAGTAGGCCTTCAAAAGTTGTTTTAGACTAAATAGACTCCTTATGTCAGCAAACAACATTAATAGGACATAACCTTAACAAAGTAACATGACAATGTTAAATATTATCAAAGGTTGTGGACTGTGGTAAATACATCTCCATCTCCAATGACTAAATCTCCTTTCTTAATCTAAAATATGAAATAAATATAGGAAAAAGAAAAAGTAAATCTAAGAGAAGGGAATCAATGGCATATTCTTCATCATTATTAGTGAGATCAAGCAACTTGAACATGCAATGAAGTAATATGGTGCTTAACTATCTTGTATTAGTGATATGTACTAGGTTAATCATGTATAACCATGTTTTGACTTTATCATTTTATTAATAAAAAGGCATTTTCATTTTTATTTTCTATTGTGATAATTACTTGAATAGTTAATTCTTCCTAAGGTCATCAAGTATGTGATTTGATAGTAAAACCCTTAGATTAAATATGAGTTCTATTAAAATTATCCCTAGTCATTATAATGTATAAAGGCCAGTATGATATTGATTGATGATTATATTTTACTAATCATGAATTTAAGATATTAAGTCAACTCATAGGTGCTTATTTGAGAAATAATGTACTAGATTGACTCATTATGAGAATACTACATAGATAATTGTCATAAGTAATTCTCATCATAGTAATATTGATTTAGTCCTCTAACTTTGAAATCATCATGGATTTCTACATAACTATTTTGTATTTTGACACAATCTAACATTTTCTTTAACTGGATGATAAAATAGATTGTTATTGGATATAAAATGAGCTATGTGAGGAATATGAGTGATTGAGAATGAATTTGTCCCTCATTTAATATGAGTAAGATATCTATACGCTCCTTGATAAGATAGACTGAGGAAAATGCATGACTATGCTAAAGGGAATTGATAATGAGTTATCATTCTTAATCTACTTAGAATAAAGAAATAATATAATTGAATTGTATAAGGATGAAAAAAACTATACCTTATATTCAATCAAGATATTATATGACAAAAGGAATATAATATTCAATGTAAATTAGGTTATATCAGATTATTGACCTTCACAAGACTTGGGTAGTCGTAATGTCTTTCTAAAGGCCACTTATGACTTGTAAGCCTAAAGAAGGGTTTCAGGCCCACTGCTAATGTCATATGAACCTACAAGGTCACACATTTAGAACAAGCTCGAAACGAATATGGGTTTTTGAAGCCCAATAAAGTTATATGGAAATAAATAAATAAATGAATAAATAAATCAATATATATATATATATATATATATATTTATTTATTTAAGGTAATGGTTATTCTAAATAAATAGGAAATTATTTCTAATTTGTTTTTGAATAAAATCAGAATTGGAATAAGTGGAATATACCAAAAACATTTTGGTAAGTGAGAAATTACCAAAATTCATTTTGGTAAATGAAACACTAATTGAGAAGTCTATAAATATGAGATATTCTTTAATGTTTCACATACTTATTATTTTGCCACCAAAAATTCATTTTCTCCCCTCATAGGAAATAAAAGATAGAGTTCTTGAGTTATGAGACAATTAATAAAAAGGTGCTAGCATACACACATTCATTTTAATTCAAGGTTGTTCATGTGGATACTTATGGAGGATGTATTCATTTAGAGATGCTTTAATTTAGTGTCGAAAATTAAAAGCTTGAGGTAGGGTGTTACTAAAGTGAACCTCCTCTTGTTCTTCCATCATTCTTGCCTATTATTTGCATCTATGGTAAGGTTTTAAGAAACCTTAAATCAATCGGTTAATCAAATTACATGGATCCTAGTTCAATTTTGTGATTAATTTTTAAATTTTTTTGCGTTTTGAATCACATAACACTACACCTTGGACTAGTGAAATACTGTAGATGCATGATGAGAGGCTACAAAGTGAAGGCACTAAGATGGGCATCTTGGACAAAAAATAACAAAGAAGATTTATAGCTCCAGTAATTATAAGGTGAGAATTGGTGCTAAATTTAGTGTCAAAATTTTTTTTAAGGTTTTTTAAAAATTAGAGAGACATTGAGTTTAATTTTCTTTATTATGCAATTTTCAGGTGTTATATTGTGGTTATTTTGAGTAACATGATGAAAAATTAAGTTATATTATGGTTATTTTAAGTAACATTATGAAGAATTAAATAATAGAGCTAGAAATGTGATTAATGACTTGAAAGTGGAGAACAAGTTGCTAGTTCCAAGTAATAAGTAATAAGGAGATGTAAAAAGTAAAGAAAAAAAAATTTAAAGTGCTTATTTTATTGTTTTTATGTCATGGTTGTTAGTATTAGTTGTGTTGACATTATACATGATCAACCCTCTATTTTGACTTTAACAAATAATTTAATTTTAATAACTATTTTACTGAGTATTATAGACTAAATTCCTTCTTCAAAAATGTCTAAATTGATTCTCGAAATCCCCTAAGAGTTAAATAAAAGATAAGAATCAAATAGGAAGTATTCTACATCAAGTTTAAGTCAATTTAAGCATGAAAGCATCCCTCACAAGTAGGCGTTATGACCTTGAGATCAAGTTACGAGTTGAAGGATTAAATAAGGTTGAGAAAAGAAGAAGAGACTGGATTCTCACGATCTTCGCTCATAATCTTGAGTGGATCGTGACACATGATCCAACCATGATTAATGAGTCCAGTTCGTGAAGCCAATGAACTCTTTAAAAGCTTCAATTCTTTAGACTACTCATGCACCATGATCATGATTATGACCAGTCTATGAGCATCACAAGTCATTAAAGTTCTTAAGATACCTTAGAGACTTAAAGAATATAAGATGCTTATGATTTCTAATCTTAATTATGAGTTGTTCGTGGCCCATTCCCTTAAGAGTCCAATAACTACTTTTGACATCACTTTAGACTTCAATAACTATATTTTCATGGGTCACGATCGTGAGCAGGCTTCTTCTTATAAAAAGCTAAATTGCATTAATTGTAAGGCCATAAAGTTTAAAGATGAATTGAATGCTCCCTAATAGCTCTTTTGTGATCTCTAACTATAAAGATAGGTCCTTAAGGTTCATTTAAGATTTACACACTTTGGTTATTGAAATTTTATTCTTAGCATTTATTAAGCATTCAATTTCTACTTTTAATTCTCTTGTATTGAATTGCTCCTTTTGAGTATGGGTTGTGTGATAGACTTCCCTTCTTTTTTTTTTGACGTTAGAAAAAGGGAAGTGATGACCTATTCTAGTGCGAATGGTTTAAGTTTTCAATTATTGAAAAAACTTGGGTACTTGTTTAAGAGTGATAATAAACTCTTATTTCTACGGTTTAAGTTGAGCACAAAACTCAAGTTTGTAAAAATCAATCTAAGGGAATAGATTGTTATGATTGAAAAATCCTAACTTGGGAGAGTTAAGTGGAGACGTAGGTTTGTTGATTAACTAAGATTTTTAAACACTTATGTTTAATTTTCTTAATCCATTATCCTTGGTTTAATTTTTATCAATAATCTTTCAAAATTGAAAATCCTATTTACCCATAGGGGTATTAGAATTGGTATAAGAGCTTGAATTTTTGGTACTTAATTACAAAAAGAAAATATCATAGGGAGTGAATCCTTAAACTTTTCATCTCTTAAACCCTTCTTTGATGGTGGTGACTACCCATATTAGAAGTTTAAGATGGAAGTGCACTTAGATAATGATCCAATTAGACTTGAGGATGTTGTTCTAAAGGGTTGGAAACCATCCAAGGCCAATTGATGGTGTTGATACTACCCTTACAAGAAGTCAATGGTCAAATGATAAAAAAGAAGAGAACTAAAAGAACAAGAAGGCCATGACAATCTTGCTTGCCTTTATATATAGAGAATAATGAGGTAAAGTTTAATATTGCTAATCTATAAAAGAAGTATGTGAGATTCTTAAAAATAACTATGAAGGAAATACACAAGCAAGAAGCAAGAAAGTTCAACATCATGTATATGAGTATAAAATAAGAGAACTAAAAGAACAAGAAGGCCATGAAAATCTTGCTTACCCTTATATATAGAGAAGAATGAGGTAAGGTTCAATATTTTTAATCCATAAAAGAAGTATGGGAGATTCTTAAAAGGAGTTATAAAGGAAATATACAAGTGAGAAGCAAAAAATTTCAACTTCATATATATGAGTATAAACTCTTTAAGATGAAGCCTCAAGAATTAATAACAAAAAAGACTAATTTCCTTAACTCTCTTTTAACTACTCTTAAGAAACTTAGAAAACACTTCTCCAAGGAAGAAGTTAACAATAAGATTCTAAGAATTCTACCTAAGAAGGATTATAAATCTAGAGTCACTTCAATTGAGGAAGCTCATGACCTCTCAATTAACATTCTTATTAGGAAGCTTCTTACATATGAACTTACATTAAAGTAAAAAGAAGATAAAGGATAAGAAATAAGAGAAGTAATAGGGGATTGCCTTAAAGACCATACAAGAAGCTAATTATAAGAAAAGCCTTATTTATTTTATTTAAGAAGATGATGATGAGATAGCTATGATCATTAGAGGATTCAAGAAATGCTTGAAGAGAAAACACTTCTCAAGGTAAAAAGACAATAAGAATTTTGAAGGCAAGAAAAATAGGGAAGTAACTTACTATGAAAACAGAAAATTGAGACACATTAGAAATGAGTGTCTAAGATTAAAGTTCAAGAGCAAGGGAGCTAGGGATAAGAAAAAAACCCTTAAAGCTTCATAGGATGACTCTTCTAAATTAAAAAAGGAAGAAGAGCACTAAAAGTGGTCAATCTTTATTTCATGGCTCTTGAAAACAATAATGAGGTATCATCTATTTCTCACTCTTCTTGTGATGATGATGATGATAAGAGCTTCATTGTGAAAAAACTCATGCTTAAGTGCAAAAGCTTACTTTCTAAGAAAAAGCTTTATAAGAATGAGCTCCTTAATTTATCTAAGGAATTTGAAAACTAAAAAATTTATTTCTCAAAACTTGCTTTATCAAATGAAAAACTTGCAAATGATTTAAGAACTTCTACCTTTTTGAAAGAAGAATTCAAGAAAACTAATGATGAAAATCTCAAGCTTTCTAAAGAAGTGTTAGATTTAAAGAATTTAATTTCTAAGTTTAAAAAGGGAAAATAAACTTTAGATAGTCTTCTTGATTCCTAAAGACTCTATGGGAGTACCCATGGACTTGGATATATAAATGGAATATCTTACTCCTTATTATCATATATTAAATTTGTCAAAGCTTCCTATAATTCTTCCCCTTTACTTTTAAACCTCTTGAGACTTATAGACAGTGGGGTTTAGCACGCATCTAAGATTTTAGCAACCGTGACACTATTTGAGCTTAAGGCTCTAAAGAACACACTAACCATTGTCATAAAGACATAAGGTGGAGATGAGGAGTCGCCACCCAGGGTAATAACTAGGACAAATTGAAAATGGTGGTACTCGATTCTCTAGAAGAAAGATAGCACCACAACTAGGAGATTCTGGATATATAATAGTAACTTCTTTCAGTCTCATGTTCATTTAAAATTACTTTATGAATTACTATCTTATCCTCTATTACATGCAATTTCATATAAACCCTTATTTAAACAATTAACCCTAAGCAAACTAGTAATAAAAAAACATGTAAACAACACATTTATTCAAGTTCATAATCCTTAAGTTAGTCTAATCTGCATTGATTTTTATTAAATAGGCTAAATCTACATGTTTTAATTTACAAGTGACCCTAAAGACTAATGAGCCTAATTCCTATTTAATTTTAATTAAGTGAACATAAGTATAAAAAAGGGCTTAAATCTAAAACTGGGCCTAAATCTATAAATTATAAAGCATTTAAATTAGTGGGCCTAATTCTACATATTTTAATTGTAAGGTGATTTTAAATCTATAAGTAATGTAAAAGGCTTTCATTTAATGGGCTAAGTCTAAGTTAATTAAATTAAACTCAAGTGGGCTTATATCGAGTTAACTGAATGAGCCTAAGTTATCATTAACCTAAAATCTAATTAAATTATGGGCTAAAATTTATTTAAATTAATTAAACCTATTTAATTAGCCTTATTAACCTACATTATTATGGGCCTAAAAAATCACTAAACCTAATATTAAACTTATGTACATAATAAAATCCATTAAAGAAATGATTTCAACAAATAAAAAAAAAACCTAATTTAGTTAAAGTGACCTTAAAAAATTAATTAATAAGTTATTAATAAATAAAGTAATTAACACGCAACCTTAATTCTATCCACCTAAATCTAATTCAATTTTTAATTAAAAACCCTAATTATCTCTATAGCCATTAATTTCAATTAATTATCCAATTGAAACCCTAATGTTACTTATCAATTAATTAAAATAAAACACACAACCACACATAGGGGATTCCACTATTCCCACTATTGGGGCAATTACAATAATCTATTGAAAATAAGTATAAAAATTAATACAACCCAAAAAGACTAAATGAATAAAAACACAAAATAAAACAACCAACAAAATAATAACAAATAAATAAATAAATAATGTAAAAACTATGTTCAAATACAAAATTTGATCCATGACATTCCATAGATCTTCATGGATTTTGTTCTATATGGTGAATTCATCATTTAACTCCCTCTATAATTACAAACAAAAACATAGAAAAAAAAATATACAGTGATTAGTAATTAAGCAAAATTAAATAAAAATTAAATTTAATGAAACCAAAATAATCAAAATGAAATAAATAGAAGAAGGTGGAATAATAGATGATTATATGGATGCAATATTGATTTGCTCTTCAGAGTGATATAAATCACCATTGTTTTTTAGAATAGATATTCCATTCTTAATTTTCTCATACCCAAAAGGTCTACTTACTTCTTCTCCAAAAGAACATTATGCAAATATTTTTTTTTGGAATTGAAAGCTGTATCCAAAGAAAAAAAAAGAAGAAGAAGTCCCCCCAAACATGAGAGTTGAGCTGTGTTTATATAGAAAACCTTAGCTAAAGTCATGTATCTTACTATGACTTCTCCCATTCACAGTAATAAATTTTTGGTTTAACAAGTACTTTTAACTTCTTAAAAATTCAGATAAATCCTAGAAAAGGGATTTATCACATTGTTTGACCAATTAAAATTCAAAAAATAAATTTTTATTTACTGAAAAAATAAAAAACATAAACAGAACATGATTAATCTCAATCAAGATTGTATAATTCCAATTTGAATTATGTAATTATGATCAAAATTACATAATTTCAATTATTTTTATGTAATTTTGATCGGAATTATATAATTTTGATTTTTTTAACTTTTAATTATGGAAAGACCCCCAAAAGAAATAAAATTTTACAAATTAAGTCCTTTTAAAAAATCAATTAAGTTATTAGAAAAACACATTTGGGCTTTTGAGGTTTCAAACTTCAAGTGTTAAAGATCTATTTATAATATTTTCATCATTGGAGTCCTCTATCGCATCCACACTTTATCATCCCAAAATTGGGTGCTTACAGTTGCCCCCCTTTGTCGCTATTTGCTTGACAAATTATTATAAAGCAAATAAGCACACAATTTCTTAAGAACAAAAAGTTTAGAGACCTAACTATGCTCTTTGAGGATTTTTCCTATAATTGTCGTCGGTTCATGATGAATGCTTATGTTGCTATGCAATACCAAGCCGAATGTTGAAGCCACTATATAGCATTTAGCAAATTTCACTGTAATCCTTATGAGACATCTAGTAAAGAATGCTTTGAGAATACTCTATAGCTCTTATAGAACATCTAGCGATGAGATTTGAAAGTACATTATACATCATATGTATCGTGTTGTTATGAGAGTACACTATACTTATATATGTAGTGTTGATTTGAAAATACATTATATTCAAACGTATAGTATTAATTTGAGAATACATTATACTTAGATGTATAGTGTTAATTTAAGGATATAATATACTCGGACGTATAGTGTTGATCTGAGAGTACACTATGCTCAGACGTATAATGTTGATATGAGAATACACTATACTTAGATGCATAGTGTTGATTTGAGAATACCCTATACTTGAACGTATATTGTTGATTTGAAAATGCACTATACTAGAACGTATAGTGTTGATTTGAAAATACACGATAGTCGAATGTGTAGTGTTGATTTAAAAAAGACATTATACTCAGACGTATAGTGTTGATTTGAAAATACACTATACTCAGACATATAATGTTAATTTAAAAATACATTATACTCGGACGTATAATGTTGTTTTGAAAAGACATTATACTTGGATGTATAATTTTGATTTAAAAATGCACTATGCTCAGATGTATACTTAAAAAGACACTATACTTGGGCATATAGTGTTAATTTGAAAATACACTACACTCATACGTATAATGTTGATTATGAAAATGCATTATACTAAGACGTATAACATTAATTTGAAAAGACACAATACTTAGATGTATAATGTTGATTTGAAAATATACTACACTCAGATGTATAATGTTATTTTGAAGAGACACTATACTTGGACGTATAATGTTGATTTGAAAAGACATTATACTCAGATGTATAGTATTGATTCAAAGAGACATTATAATCAGACGTATAGTGTTGATTTAAAAAGACACTATACTCACACGTATAGTTTTGATCCGGAAAGACACTATACTCAAACATATAATATTGATAAGTTTTTTATTGACAATTTAATAATTCATTGAATTATTAAATTATTAAATTTTGTTTACTTCGTCGTTAAATTGTAATTTAGGACTAAATTGTAAAAAAAAATGTTGGACTAAACTACAAATAAAGCTAAAGGACTAAAGTGGACATTTTCCACTTTAATATAAACCTTCTTTTTCCCTTTTGCTAATCCATCTCTTTCATTTTTCTATCCTTTTCATTTCTTTGCTTTTTTTTTTTCACTTTCTCTTGATTTTCAAATCTTCTTTCTTCAATTATTCTTTCATCTGACACCCAATTTTAAATCCGTCTAATCTTATGGCTCACCCAAAATGTAAACTACTTAGAAGCAGCTCTAGTCATTAAGATCTAATCATTTCATAACTATATTTTTCTCAAAATAATTTGGAACTTAATGAAGGGGAAGATGTGCTCCCTTTGACTCATTTAAACCTTCATATATGCTCTTAGGCTAGAGATGAGGTAAATATTCCTATAAATATGCAATTTAACATGTTTATGCATGTAATTATAGGATATCTCATATATAGATCAAATAATATTGCATAAAATTATTAACTTAAAAATAAAATTTTGCAAAATTGATATTAGCATGTTACAGAGGACCATCAGAATTCCAGTTAGACCTCTAGATTTATGGTCAAAAATCTACATTTCTAATCAAAATTCTATATTTTCAATAAAAAATCTAGAAATTCGATCGGTATTCTAGATTTTTTATTAGAAATCTAGAAATTCGATTGGTATTCTGGATTTTCAATCGAAAATTCAGTCTTCTGATCAGATTTAACTTGATTTTTTTAGAGTTAAATAAATAAATAAATAAACAAAACAATGATAAAATTCAGATAAAAATCAAGAGTTTATAAAGGGAAAATAATCCTGTCATTTTTTGAATTTTATTTAGAAACCACTGAAGTTCTCAAGTTGCTTTCACTTAGCTCGAGAATTATTTCATGATTTATCTAGAGAGGTAGTACGACACATCTAGGCATCTAGCTTTTGATGCTTCAATGCTATTCTACCGACTACCCAAGGTAGGTCAGACCATGATTCACTTTTGCTCTCAATGAGAGGTGGATGGATGCCATTCACACCTTTCAAAAATGAGTGGGTAAGCTGACTATTTCCCCTATAAGCTTCTTTGCCATCATTGGGATTACCTTTGGAGGTACCCTAGTTCCTTTTGATATCCACTACTGCACCCATTTAGAAGATGTTAGGAGTCTTTATATTCGTGACTTGGTCAGGTTCATTCCAACATGAAAAAAATTGAAAGAACATACTCCTTTCTTCTCTCTTTCAAGGTTTCAGGAGGTTACCGACTGTTATACCTCGTCAGTTCCTTGAAAAAGTGAGATGTTTCTTATTGATACTATTAGGCACTACCCTCTTTTTTGAGAGTGGTCATGAGGTCATCATTGCTCTTCTTGGTCTGCTTTAAAACCTTATTAGAGTCATTGCCTTCAATTGGGGATTTACAGCTCTTGCCTATCTCTATTATAGATTAGATACTATATGCAGGGATCCTGTGATGATGTGTGGCTTCTAGCATGTCCTGTATGTATGTCTTTTACCCTTTTCAACTTTGCTTATTTACAACCTCTTCTTTTTATTTCAACTATTTCCTCTCTTTCAGATATGGGGCATTGAGATTGGGGTGATATAAGTCTTTAGCACCATTAGCTTTGACAGGAGCCTTCCTCTAATGCAGAGATGGGGTTCTTCTCATTTAGCTAGCATCAAGCATGATTTATAGACTTATCGGGACTAGCTGAACTCCTTAGAGTGGGACTTGGTAAAATAAATTTAATTTTTAATATTTCACCAATTGTAAAAGTTAAATAAAATTTAATTGAATGAATTACAGGTCAAGTCAGATTGGCTAGTTGGTGCTAAAGATATTAAGCGATATGGTTTTATGACTGTGGCTATGAGGCTTGAGACTATAAGAGTTTTACTTTTTGGTTATGATTGCCAGATGTGGTATCTTAATGAATGTGTCTATCATTGGTGCATGGGACCTTCCAGGAGGTGTGTTCCTCCTCTTATTCCCTTTTTAATGTTATGGAATTGCAATATGACTAGTCCTAAGATTATGGTAGCTCTTAAGGGATATGACATTTTAATTCTCCTGGAGTGTTCTAGTCATTATCAGGAGTTTATTCGGGAGAATCTCCAAAAGTAGGTTCCTACAGACTTAGCTGAGGTATGCTTTCTATCACCATTTTACTTCATCTCGTTCATCACTGTCACCATTTTACTTCATCTTTTTCAAATGATATTTGCTTTTATGTATAGGTTAAAGAAACTATTGATGTTGCTATGGAGGGGGAGACTGAGGGTGATACTGAAAGGATTGAGTATGAGATTAAACATACTCAACACATAAAGCTGCTTAAGGTGATACTTCCTTAAGTACCATCCTAGGCCATGTTCCACCACTTGATAGGTCCATATACTATTGGGCTCTTACAGTTTAGACTCCCATTGAGTAGCACATGTATTTTGATGCAGCTCAGATTCCTAGCTTCTCTCATAATGCTTCACATGTAAGTGCAATTTGCATTTCCAATCCTGTACACACTAACACTTGTTGCTGAATTAGTAGACTTTATTTTATAGGTCCCTCGAACACAAGCAAAGTATTTGTATGGACTTGCCTCATCCCAGAGAATATTTGCCATATAGGTCACATATACTTAGAGAGTTAGTATTTACAACAAGTATGAAAATGTATAAAAATGTATGCATATTATGTATAATATACAAGATTCTAATTATTCTTGATATAATAGAGTTATGCTAGGGATCTAGAATATGAGAACGAGAGGCTTAGTTGACAGCTTGCTGGTCTAGGTTTTGACAATCATGGCACTAGGACTTCTATGCCTCCAGATCAGAGGGATGATCTAGCTAAAGGGTGAAGTCCTTGGCGAGACACTAGAGCTCAAGATGACTGATCTTTTTATCTTTAGTATTTATACCTACATGATTGTACTTTGACTTCCTTCTTCACTTTGAATTGCTTCACCTTTTCTAAATGGATTATGGACTTTTTGTTTTGGATCAAACCCTAAAATTTTTTACCTAATTGGAAATCTTAGAAATCTTATCGGTATTTTGGATTTCCAATTAGATTTCTAAAATTCAGATTGAAATTCTAGATTTTCGATCAGATTTCTAGAATTATAATAAGAATTTTGGATTTTTAATCAAAAATTCAACTCTAGTTCTTCTCTCTTTTCCATTCTGATTTCTAATTTGAATTTGATCCAAAAACATTGAGCAAAGAAAATCTTAATCCCATCCAGATTAACCTTTATGCCTATATAAAGGGCTTATAAAAGGATTGTCTCCCATTCTTCTTTTTTATTTACTTTCATCATGACACAAACCACCCTTAATTTGATGAAGAAATTTCTCAAAAGCTTTAATGAACGTGATTAGAACAAACTGCTACCATTCCATGCCAAATCCTTGAAATCCCTTCAATATATAAAAATAGACAACAATTTTCTACATACAACTACCACCTTTTAGGATGTTAAAGACCACATGTTTAGATTCAGTGGACAAGATTTGTGGCCATTAATTGAAGAGTTTATTGTTATTCTTGGCTATTCATTGGACTCAATTACTATGATTGCTCTCCTTGATCTTAAGATGCAGTTTCTTGATAGACTAGTGGCATTTTTGGATATGCCCTCAGACGACATCTACATGTGCACACATAACCCTGGGACTATCAGTTTTTCTTCTTTGATTGGTTCTTGTAAGACTAGGGATAAGAATAATGTTGCCTGGATTAAGACTGTCTCCTTTTGCTTATATGCCCAAATTTTACTAATGGCTTCTCATGAAGATGTTGACATAAGGATTATCAGTATCCTAGAATAAGTGGAAGCTGGAGCTAACCCTATGCCTGTCATACTTGCTGGAACTATCATTATGTTGGATAATTTCAAGATTCAGAATTAATTCTCAGGCAGTTTGCTTCCCCTTCAGGTATGTAACCCTTTTTTATTTTTTTAAATTGCCCTTTTAGGTTTTCAACTTAGTAGTTTTTTTTTGTTACAGGAGAAATTGAGTCTACTTAATGCCCCCACCAATGCTTTGACTTATTAACCTCATCATCTATAGTTTTGTCCATTGAAGATGAAGGATAAGCACATTATAAATCAATGGATTAATTGGATAAAAGGCATTACAGATACTGAGATTACATGTGTTTATCCTTAGTGGAGGTTGAAGTTTGTAACCATCAACCTGTATGACTACTATGTTCTTATTCTTGGATTGTGCTTTTTAAGCTTTTTTTTTTCCCTTCATGCCTTTATCATCAGTATGGTTGCTTACAATTCATTATGGTTGTTATATCTAACTTTGAAGGCTTCCCTTTAAGATAAGATTTTATAGACAAAGTGAAGAACCTATGGCCTCGTAAAGCATTAGAGCAGAACATGCACTTGAATGCTGATATGACTACTAATGACAACTATAAGGCTTGGGTTATCATGCAAGCTATAGAGCCACCAGCATTTGCTAAGTACAAAAGGACTGAAGTATTACTAGATGAGTCATAAAATAAGAAACAAAAACATAATTAGAATAGTAATCTTATAAGTCTGGTTTTTTTAGGCTTTCATGTTTTTTTTCCTTTAAGCCATTTATGCTTTATAATAAAGATAAAATATACAATATTTTAAAAAAATTCCATTTCAATTTGATTCATTAATTAGGGCCAAAATGAGTACATTTATTACATCACATGACATAACTCATGTTATCAACTAGTCCTTTTAGATTTTCCAATTGAACATTTTTCTCTCACTTTTATTTCCTTAATTTCTACTTGACCATCCCTTTATGCATTTTCTGATCAATGGGATCAGTTCTTTTATTTTACTCCCTAATTTTTTCCTGCTAGCCCTTTATGGGTTTTTTGAATAGTGAGAATGTCCTAATTTTTGCCTATCTAGCTTCAGATTCTTTTTTAAGGATAGTATTTCTTGAGGCAATCTAGGTTGATTAGTTCAGCGAACTCATTCCCTTCTAAATCTGATACCTTTATAGCTCCCTTAGGTAGAATCATTTTGACTAAATATGGTCCTTTCCAATTTGGTCTAAATTTTCCTTTTAGATCGAACACTATTGCCCTTGACTACTTTAATACTATATCTCTAGCCTTTATATTTCTAGGTTTAACCTTCTTGTTAAAGGCTCTTACTATCCTTCTTTGGTAAATTTGTGTGTGAAATAAAGCGTCCATCCTTTTTTCATCTAGAGATATGAGGTGGTCGTATCTCTTTTGTGTCCATTCACTCTTAGGGATTTTTAATTCCATAACAACCCTCAAAGGTTTGATTTCTATCTATATAGGAAAAATTGCTTCATAACCATATACTAATGAGAATGACATCTATCTTATAACAATGTGCGTTATAATTCTACATCCCCATAAGGCAAAAAGGAGATACTTAGACCAATCTTTATGCATTTTCACCATCTTAGAGAGGATTCTCTTCACATTCTTATTGGTTACTTCAACTGCACCATTAACTTGAGGTTGATAAGGTAAGGATTTATGATGCTTAATATTATATCTCTGCAATAACTCAGTTGTCTCTACCTAAAACTGAACACCATTTTTGGTTATAACATGATATGGGATCCCGTCTTTGCAAATGAGATTCTTCTCAGTGAACTTTGACATATGTCTAGCCTTTAAGTACTAAAGGATTATGCTTCTACCCATCTAGAGAAATAGTCAATTTCCACTACTATATATTTATGTCCATTTGAGGTAGTTAATCTTATCTCCCCTATTATATCTATCCCCCATGCTACAAAGGACCATGGTGATGTCAAACTATTTAAAACTGTAAGGGGAGATGATTAAGATTCCTATGTATCTAGCACTAATGACATTGTCTCACTATTTAGATACAATCTTTTTCCATACTCATGCAGTAGTACCTTTGTCAAATTATTTTCTTTACCAGAATCATCCCATTCATGTGAGATCTATAAACCCCTACATGAATCTCTCTCATCATCTGTTATGCTTTATCCTTCTTGAGACATCTCAGTTGTGTTCCATTTGGCATTCTTTTGTATAATAGCCCATCATGACTTACATAATGGCATGCAAGAATATGAAGAGCATATTTTTCTTTTGAGGTCATTTTATCTATATACTTCCTTTCCTCAATGAATCTCTAGATGTTATAAAACCATGGCTTTTCTTTTGGCCCTATCTGAATATTTATAACTTGTTTTTCACCATAACATCGAGCTTTCATTTTCATTCCATATTGAAGAAAGTGTTACCAAGGCATCCACCATTTGATTCTCATCTCTTAGTAAATGTATGAAAAGACATTTAGTAAAATTTCTCATTAACTTCTTCAAATAGCAAATGTAAGGTTTTAACCAATCTTTTTTCACTTCCCACTCCTCATTAGCCTAACTAATAACTAACAGGGAATCTCTATAAACTAGTAGGTCTTTAGCTCCAATTGATAGTGCTGCTTCTACCCTATAGATACATGCCTCATACTTAGCCATGTTTGTTGTAACTTTGAAGTCTAATTTCTTAGCCACTGGGATGGTTTCTCCTCCTAGTGTGATAAGAATTACTCATAATCCCACTTGCCTATTATTCATAGCTCCATTAAAATAAAGCTTCCATTCACATTGTTCTATTACTACTAAGTTCTCATTTGGAAACTCTAAATTCCACTGTTGATTTCCTCTAACTGCATTTTGTGAAAGGAATTGTTCTACTGCTCTTCCTTTAGTGACCGTAGTAGTGATGTACTTTATATCAAACTCAGTAAGAAGTACCAACCATTAAGACATCTTTCTAATTAAAGCTGGTGCTTGAAATAAGTACCTTAAAGGATCTATCTTTGAAACAGCTTGTACTTTATAGGACTATAAATAATGCCTTAGCTTCCTTGTAGCCTATATCATAATCAAACATGTCTTCTCAACAAGATCATATTTTTCTTTATATTGCAGGAACTTTTTACTAAGATAATACACTGCATACTCTACCCCTTCTTGCACTAACATCACCCCCATTAGTTTTTCCTCTAAAGCCAAATATAAGATTAATGGTTTACTTTGTCTTGGTGGTCTCAATATAAGTGAATTAGTAAGGTCAAAAGGCTTTCTAACATTCTTCATTACATTCCACTGGTTGATTCTTCTTAAAGAGTTTGAAGATTAGATCACAAACCATGGTAAGTTTTGCAATAAACCTACTAATGTACTGTAGTTTCCCAATAAACCCTTATACTTCTTTTTCTATTCTTGGTGTTGAAATCTCCTGAATTGCTTTGATCTTGTCTGGATCAACTTCTATTCCACTATTACTAACTATGTGACCCAACAAATTTCTAGAAGTAACCCTAAAGATGCATTTCTTTGCATTAAGCCTTAGGTTGTATCTTTCTATTCATGCTAGAAACTTATCTAAAGCCTCAAAATGTCCTTCCCTTGTTTCTGACTTAACCATCATGTCATCAACGTACACTTTCACTTCTTTATGCATTATATAATGAAGTAGAGTGGTTTTAACTCTTTGATAGGTTGCCCATGCGTTCTTTAATCTGAAGGGCATCACTTTATAACAATACGTTCCCCATTTTAAGATAAAAGTAGTTTTGATCTTGTCCATAACTACGATTATTATCTGATTATAACCTGAAAACCTATTCATGAAAGAGTACATTGCATTAGATGTTGTGCAATCAACAATCACATCAATATGGGGTAAAGGAAAGTCATCCTTTAGGCATGCTTTATTCAAATCTTTTAAATCTACACACATATGAACTTTTCCATCTTTCTTGGGAATTGGTACTATGTTTGACAACCATTGAGGGTACTCTACTACTTTTAGAAAATTAGCTTGGATTTGCTTAGCAATTTCTTCCATTTTCTTTTTTGTCCATTTTGGTCTTAACCTACAAAGTTTTTGCTTAAAAGGTTTAGCTTTTAGATATATTGGAATGTGATGCTCTATAATTTCTCTATCTAAACCTGGCATATCCTCACAGGATTAAGCAAATACTACCTTTCTTTTTCTAAGTATTCTCTTAAAATTTTCTATTTCTTTAGGAGTTAAATCATGTGATAAAGAAATGTGCTTTGGTTATTCACTTATGCCTATGTTTAATGAATCTAATTAAATAGAATTAATGTCAAACATGCATGAACAATCAATATTAAAATGCATAAGACTATCATAAGCAACATCACACAAATAAACTAAACTAGAGTTCATATCATCGACCATAAGAAAAGTAGAATTTTCATCCTCAAATAGACAGGATGTTATTACATCAGTTTCTTCATAAAAAAAATCACTAAAACTATTATTAATAATGCTAGCTAAATCTTATGGTGGTTCTTCATTAGGTGGTAGACAAAGTAACTCTTTAATAGCCTCAATCCCTATCTTCTCAGTAACTTCTTCATCTCCTTGTCTTTATTATCTTGCACTAGACTCTTAACTATTTATTTCTTAAAGATATCAAATCTAGGAATATTCACACTAACTATTTGGACAGGCTCCTTTTCACCTAGGTAGGACTTCTCTTTTCTTTCTTTGACAAAGCTGTCCTTCAGCAGTTCTACATTCTTTAAGAGGTTATTCCCATTGAAAAACTTTATTCTAGCTCTTTTACTACTGAATCCAAATCTTGTATAGCCCAATCCTCTTGTATCATCTTGGCTTTTAAAATTTAGGAGTTCTAGACTTCCCTACTCATTCTTTCCTAGTCCTTGTCTGGTCCAATAATTCATCTTCTTAATCTGCTTATAACCCTTGGATCCATCTAAATTCCATAAGAGATCATGGCTATTTGGAAACTAAGAGGGGTAATTAGCTACTTTTGACTATCCATAACTACGGACACAATCTTACTCATACTAACATCTAAAGTTACAACTTCTCCATTTAGTAGGAATTTCACCTTTTAATACACAATTAAAAGCACTCGCCCCAAAATATAATACCAAGGCCTACCTAAAAGCAAGGCATAGGTGATAGGGATGTTTAGCACAGTAAATTCCATAATTGCTTCTATAGGCCCAGTTTTTACAAAAGCCATAAATGTTCCTTCTACATTTCTTATGCTATCATCATAAGCTCTTATTACAAGGTCTAATTTTGCTAAATCCTCCACTTTACTCCTAGATTAGGTAGGATCTGTAGGGTGCAAGCATTAATTATAGACCCATCATCCACCATCATATAATTGGTCTTTTTCCCTCTCACTTCAGCTGGAATGAATAGGGCTTTATTATGATTCCTTCCTTCCACAAGTAAATCCTCGTTAGAGAAATTAATAACATAGTGCTTTTTCTCTATAACCTTGGCCACTATTGCCTCAAGGGTTGTAGTAGTTTCAATGTTCATTTAGTTAGAGCTTGTACTAGAGCCTTCCTATGGCTACTTGAATGCATGAAGAGCTCCTAAATTCTCACATTTTCTTTTGCCTTCTTAAGCTTTTCAAGAATCAAGTAATCATCATCTTCATCTGGATATTCTCCTTCAATAACTTCTTCTCTCTCTATATTTTTCTCTATCAGTTTATAACCCTTACCACTTCTAGTAACATGAATGATTTTTGGATTATCTACCCATACATTATAGCCTTCAGTGCCTTCTTTATTATAATTGTACTATATGTGAATAACCCTAATAGTCTAATCCTTCTTTCCATCTTTCCATTCCTCAACCATACATTTTTATTTTTTATCTAGCAACTTCTCATTATCAAACTCGTCATCCCACCCTGTAGGCATAAATGACTTAATGGGTATATTAAAAGAAGGTGGTTTAGTGTAAAACACCTTATAGTTGAACTTGCTTAAAGTTTGTCTTAACAAGTCTTCTACTCTTTCCCTATATTTAGGGGCATTAGGAGATTTCTCATTAGATTTAAGGTTTAGGTCCTCAAAGGAGTTGATCACTTCTTTCTCACTTACTCCTGAGTTGATCATCATGGTTGTTGGGGGTGTCATGTTTTGATAATTTTGGAAAGGGTTATTTTTGGTGTTTGGGTTTGGATTTGATTTTTTAGGGTTTGTGATTTTTCCAAAGTCTATAAGGTTTTGAATTTCATGTTTAAGGCACATACAAGAGTCAGTAGAATGGCCAGGAATTTGGTGAAATTTGCAGTAACTATTTGGGTTAAAGCCAAGGAGGTTTGGGTTTGGTGGTCTAGAGGAGGTTAAGGGTCTAAGGAAGCCTTTTTGGTTCAAATGGTCTAGGACTTTAGATAAGGGTTGTTTAAAACTCGAGAATCTCTTGGGTTATTGAATAATATGGACTCCAACAACTCAACTAGCATTTCCTTATTATACACCCCCAGTTGGGTAGTTTCTTGCTCCGATGCTTTTAACAATCTTCTTTTTCTCACTTTCAATCTCCTTATCTTACAACCCATCATCATAAAGGTCTATAAATGTCTTAGGGTTCATCATTTGCAACCTTTCATCCAAATTAGGTGACACATTTCAAATAATCATCCTAACCTAATCCTTTTCACCTAGCTTATTTTTCATTAATCTTGCCTTATTCATGAATCTAGTCAAAAAATCCAAAAATGATTCATTAGGCTTGTACTTGATCAATTCTAAATCCTTAATAGATACTTTAAGCCTAGTATTATATTCATATTATTTCATAAAAGTAGTACACAATTCTCTCTGTTCAGCTTAAATAAACTTTTATAATCCATGATAGCAATTAACAGTCATACCCTCCAAGGATAATACAAATAACTTGGTAACTACAGATAAAAGAGCTTTAGTGGTGCTCATAGTAGTTGTATATTAACTAAGGTCAATCCTTGGGTCTCTAGTACCATTAAACTTCTGCAGCTGTGGCATTTTAAAATTATCAAGTAACTTATCTTCCTCAAATTGCATTATATCATCAAAGTCAAATGAATACTCGATGCCCTATCCTTTTAACAATTCTTCCATTTTGGACATCTTTTGAGTCAGTGCTTTTATTTGCTTAGATTCCAGCTCTTGAACTTGCTAAAGTGATTCCCTTTTTTCCTTTTCAACCATGTAGTTCTCAATATCTTCGAATTTCATTTCCATAATAGGTACATTCCTAGCAACATTTAAAGGTTGTCCCCTAGCATATCATTATTAGTAAGTGGTGCACCCACAATGGTTAGATTGCCAGCAACTAAAGGTGTAGCAACAGGTGATGGCATTAATCCAGTCAGAGCTTGTCTTAATTCATCTTGCATCATTGCTCTCATGTCATCCATCAATGCACCTTTGATGTCCTTTAGGGTCCAGTTTCCTCCCTTTTGTTGCTCCATTTCTTCTGCTTGTTTAGCTAGAGCTTGTGTAGCTTCTAGGTAGAGTGGACTGATAGGACTCCTTTCCAATCTACTAAGGATCTATTTTGTAATTGTCTCAAGACTTGAATATGTTCTTACTAGTCTGCCGCCTTTTTATCTCTAAACACAGGAAAACCTAAATTAATCTATAATAGCTGAAAAAAAAAGTGTTAGGATAATGCATGAAATGCATGTGTGCATGTAAACATGATGCACGTGCTATGAAATAAGTAATAAGTAATAATTAAGTGTACAACATCCTTCCAACCTTATTCCTCCCACACATGTATTCAGTGGTGAGTCTTTTTTCCTAGGATTTTTGGTCTTAGCCTTAATATCAACAGGGGATATCAAGAATTTATGCGCATGCCAAATCTCTTAAAATAGTAAAGTATATAAACAATATTTCTAGGTATAAAAGATTAGCCTAATCTTTATTTTCCCCAAATGGGTCTTAAAAGTATAGGTTTGGGCCTTTATAGATAGAAATGCCTCATGGCAATAATCATAAGCAATTTGATTAAATCCTAAAGGAAGTTACTAAGCCACTACATGAGCTGAGTCTGATAAAAAAGGTTAAGGTTCCCTTAGCAAGATGCCCTCCTTTAAGACTTGAGTTATAGGATAAGGTCAGAGGGGCCTAACATCCTTTGTAAACTCAAAAGAAGAATACCCTTCTTTAGGAATTGGGTTACAAACTCTAGTTAGATGAACCCGGTAATCTCTCTTAAACCAAGTTAAGGCTAAGAGTCATGGTTAGCTAATTTATAATCCTATAAAGGTATTGGAATCATAGAACCTTAAACCAACGCCATCAGTTAATAAGGACATGCAAAATGAATGCAAGAATAAAATAATAATTAATAAAATAATTCTAAAGAACACAAGTAGAATCAATATCTCTTATCCCTAGTAGAGTCACCATTGTAGATTGTAGGTTTAGTGCACATCTAAGATTTTACCAACCGTGACACTGTTTGAGCTTAGGGCTCTAGAGAACACACTAACCATTGTCACAAAGACATGGTATGGAGATAAGGAGTCATACCCAGGGTAATAACTAGGATAAATAAAAAATAGTAATACTTAATTCTCTAAAAGAAAGCTAGCACCATAACTAGGAGATTCTAGATACAAAATACTAACTTCTTTCAGTCTCATTTTCATTTAAAATTACTATCTTATCCTTTATTTATATGCAATTTCATATAAACCCTTATTTAAATAATTAACCCCAAGCAAACTAGTCATGAAAAAAACATGTAAACAACACATTCATTCAAGTTCATAATCCCTAAGTTAGTATAATCTACATTAATTTCTATTGGGCTAAATCTACATATTTTAATTTACAAGTGACCATAAAGACTAATGGGCCTAATTCCTACTTAATTTTAATTAAGTGAACCTAAGTCTATTTATTTTAATTCTAAAAATGGGCCTAAATCTACAAATTATGAAGTATTTAAATTAGTGGGCCTAATTTTACATGTTTTAATTCTAAAGTGATATTAAATCTACAAGTTATGGAAAAGGATTTAATTCAATTGGCTAAGTCTAAATTAATTAAATTAAACTAAAGTGGGTCTATATCTAATTAACTGAATGAGTCTGAGTTATCTATAACAAAAAATCAAATTAAATTATGGGCCTAAAATTTATTTTGATTAATTAAACCTATTTAATTGGGCTTATTAACCTACATTATTATGGGCCTGGAAAATCACTAAACCTAATATTAAACTTATGTACATAATAAAATCCAACAAAGAAACAAATTCAATAAATAAAAAAAAACCTAATTTAGTTAAAGTGACCTTAAACAATTAATTAACAAGTTATTAATAAACAAAATAATTAACAAGCAACTCTAATTCTATCCACTTAAATCTAATTCAATTTTTAATTAAAAAACCCTAATTATCTCTATAGCCATTAATTTTAATTAATTTTCCAATTGAAACCCTAATGTTACCAACCAATTAATTAAAATAAAACATACAACCACACACACTGGATTCCACTATTCTCAATATTGGGGCAATTACAATGGTCTACTGAAAATAAATATACAAATTAATATAACCCAAAAAGACTAAATGAATAAAAACATAAAATAAAACAACCAAAAAAATAATAAAAAATAAATAAATAAATAAAACATAGAAACTATATTCAAATAAAAAAATTCAATTTATAGCATTCCATGGATCTTCATGGATTTTGTTCTCTACGGTGAATTCATAATGTAACTCCCTCCATAATCACAAATACAAACACATAAAATAAAATAAACAATGATTAGTAATTAAGCAAAATTAAATAGAATTAAAATTAAGATTAAATGAAAGTAAAATAATCAAAATGAAATAAATAGAAGAGGGTAGAAGAATAAATGATTCGATGGATGCAGTATTGACTTACTACTCATAGTGATATAAATCATTGTTATTTTTTAGAATATATATTCAATGCTTGATTTATCCTCCCTAAAAGGTCTACTTGCTTCTTCTCCAGAAGAACAGTACACTACTTTTTTTTTTTAGAATTAAAAGCTGCATCTAAAGAAGAGAAGAAGAAGAAGAAGAAGAAGAAGTCCCCCCCCCCCCCCCTAAAAAAAAGAGAGTTGAGTTGTGTTTTTATAGAAAACCTTAGCTAAAGTCATGTATCTTACTTTGACTTCTCCCATTCATAATGATAAAGTTTTGATTTAATAAGGACTTTTAACTTTTAAAAATTTAGATAAATCATAGAAAAAGGATTTATCACATTATTTGATCAATTAAAATTCAAAAAAAAACTTTTAATTACTGAAAAAAAACCATAAACACAAATGGAACAAGATTAATCCCAATCGAGATTATATAATTCTGATCAGAATTATATAATTTTGATCAGTTTTATGTAATTCCTATCAGAATTATATAATTTCGATCATAATTATATAGTTATGATCTTTTTTTAACTTTTAATTAAGGAAAGACCCTTAAAAGAAATTAAATTTTATGAATTAAGTCCTTTTAAAAAATCAATAAAGTTCTTTGAAAACACATATAGGCTTTTCAGGTTTCATACTTTAAGTGTTGAAGATGTACTTATAATCTTTTCATCATTGGAGTCCTTTGTCACATCCACACTTTATCAAGTGTCAATGCTAAATCTTCCAAGACTCAATCACTTTTGACATGAAGGTCCAATGCACAAGCCAAACCTCATTGTAAGCATGCTTACACATACATCATAAGAAACTCAACAAGGCATGCTCCTTAATCCTATATCTCTCATCATTATGAATATATGTCTCACATGCATCCTAGAACACAAAATCAATTTAGAATGCACTTATAAAACTTTCATACTCAATTTAAAATATGTGCAGAATTCTCTAATAGTAAGCATGATCACACACTTAGAAGAAATAGATTTGCTCTTAAAAGAAATATATTTGCTAATATTAAAAGCTTTTATTGTATGATCAAAGATCACAGTAGTAATGTATAATCTATAAAATATTACACTTGCAATTACTTCCTTTAAACTACTTTGAGACTAACCAACCTAGACTAATAAAGGTTTAGGTTCAAAAAAGTTGTTTAAATGTATTGTTTGTAGGTGTGCTCGGATATTCAACGAATATAATAGGAGGCAAGAGTTAATTCACTTCCCTTGAAGCTAAAGATGGAGGAAATGTCATCTTTATGGACAATGCAAAAGGGAAAATAGTTGGAATTAGCAAGATAGTTAACACTCAAACCTTATCTATTCATCATGTTTTATTAGTTAATGGTTTGAAGTATAATTTATTTAGTATTTGTCAATTTTATGACATGGGAAAGAAAGTCACCTTATACCCTAAAATGTGCTTTATTTATAGTTTAAAAGATGACAAAGTAGTCCTTACTAGTGAAAGAGTTGACAATGTCTATACTGTTGACTTGAATAAAGTTAATAATAAAGATATTAAATATCTAATGTCTATTTCTTATGACACATGGACTTAGCACAAAAGGTTACGACATGATAATTTTGAGCTTCTAGATGGCATTAGTAAGAATGAACTTATGGATGGATTGCCTAAACTCAAGTTCACAAAGGATAAGACTTATGATGCTTGTTAAAAGGAAAAGCAAACTAATTCGTTTTTAAACTCAAAAATAGAGTTCCCACCTCTAGACCTTTAGTACTCATTCATATGGACTTATTTGGACCTACTAGAGTTCCTAGCTTAGGTGGAATGCATTATTCATTTATGTTTATTGATGATTACTTTAGATTTACTTGGGTGTGCTTATCTTATAAGAATGATGCTTTTAAAGCTTTTCAAAGTTTTGCTAAAATAATTTAAAAAGAAAAAGGTTTTTACATATTCTTTATTAGAAGTGATTATGGGACCGAATTTGAAAATGATTTTTTCAAAAATTATTGTGATGAAAATGGAATTTTTCATAACTATTCTTCA
This sequence comes from Mallotus nudiflorus, assembly GCA_947683625.1. Classification (NCBI taxonomy): domain Eukaryota; kingdom Viridiplantae; phylum Streptophyta; class Magnoliopsida; order Malpighiales; family Euphorbiaceae; genus Mallotus; species Mallotus nudiflorus. The sequence continues at coordinate 2,979,000 of CANTUR010000275.1, read as the reverse complement.
ATTAGAACTCCTTAACAAAATGGAGTTATAGAAAGGATGATTATAACTTCAGTGGAGATTGCTAGAATAATGCTCCATGAATATAGCTTACCACTAAATTTTTAAGCGAAAGTTATTAACACTGCTTGCTATATTGATAATAGAGTTTTCAAAAGACCTATTTTAAACTAAAACCTCTTATGAGCTATGGAATAATATAAAACCTAAGATCTCATATCTAAGAGTGTTTGGTTACAAATTCTTTATATTAAACACTAAGGATAACCTTGGGAAATTTAATTCCAAGGCCGATGAAGGAATCTTTCTAGGTTATTCCACTTTAAGTAAAGCTTATAGAATTTTTAACAAAAGAACTTTAATAGTTAAAGAGTCCATGCATGAATAAAGATGATGAATCTGACCTACTTAATCTTAAACAAGAATTCATTAGTGTTGACAATATTGTAGAGCAATTTATGGAAATGAATATTTAAGAAGAAAATGCCAACAAGTCATTAGAGATTAATGAACCAAATAAGGAAGAGGATGAGGAGATAACTCAACCCACCATTAAGGATGAACTACCAAAAGAGTGGCATTTTAAGAAAGCTCACCTATAATATCTTATCATTAGTGACACTTCAAAGGGGGTAACCACTAGATCTCATTTTAAATCCTTAGTTAATTTAGCCTTTATCTCTCCAATTGAGCCAAAAAATGTTGATGATGTATTGCGTGGTGAATGTTGGGTCCTTTCTATGCAAGAAGAACTCAATCAATTTGAGAGAAATAAAGTATGGAATTTTGCTCCTAAACCTAAAAATCATCCTATCATAGACATGAAATGGGTGTTTAGGAATAAGATGAACGAGCAAGGTATCATAACTAGGAACAAGGCAAAGTTAGTAGTTAAAGATTATAATCAAGAGGAAGGCTTGATTATGATGAAAATTTTTCCCCCGTTTCAAGTTTAAAAGCTATTAGAATGTTGCTTGTATTTCCATCATACATGAATTTTACACCTTTTCAAATAGATTTGAAAAGTGATTTCTAATATGCTTTTTTATAAGAGAAGGTGTATGTTGAATAACCTCTAGGTTTTGAAAGCTTTGAATATTCTAACCATGTTTTTAAACTTTCAAAAGCCTTGTATGGATTGAAATAATTTCCTATAGCTTAGTATAAAAGGTTAAGCAACTTCCTTTTAGAGAAAGGGTTATCTAAAGGCAAGTTGATATAACTCTCTTGATAAAGAAATCCAAAAATAACTTGTTAATTTTTCAAATTTATGTTGATGATATTATTTTTAGTGCTATTAATCGCTATTTATATGAGGAATTATTAAAGCTCATGCAAGGTGAATTTAAGATGAGCTTGATGGAGAACTCAAGTTCTTTCTTTGTCTCTAAATCAAATAAGGAGAAGATAGGATCTTCATCAGACAAGAAAAGTATATAAGGGAAATCCTCAAGAAGTTTAGAATAGATGGAAGTAAAACTCCTATGAGCACTACCATTAAGCTTTTCAAGGATGAGAGTGGAAAGTCGGTTGATGAAAACTGCTTTAGAGGTATAATTAGATCCCTTCTTTACCTTGTCGCAAGTAAATCTGATATCATATTTGCACTTGCCTTTGTGCTAGATTTCAATCTTGTCCTAAGGAGTCTCATTTAAAGAGAATCTTTAAGTACTTTAGAGGAACCATGATTTTAGGTCTTTAGTACCTTAGGAGCAACTCTTTTGAACTTGTTATTTGTTTAGATGCTAACTTTACTGATAGTTTATTAAATAGAAAGAGCACTTCTGTAACTTATCAATTTTTAGAACATTGATTAATTTCTTGGTTTAGTAAGAAACAAGTTTTGGTTGCCTTATTTTAGCCAAAGCCAAGTATATATTGACTAGTTGTTATTGCTCATAAGTTTTATCGTAAAAACAACAACTCAAGGACTTTGTCATTAATATGATCATATTCTTATCAAATGTTATAATACAAGTGCTATCAACCTTAGTAAGAACCTTATTCAACACTCTAGAACTAAATACATAGATATTAGACACCATTTATTATGTGCCATGCTCAAAATGGTGATATATCACTTATGTTTGTTGATACTAACAACCAACCTATAGATAAATTCCCTAAACCTCTCAATGAAAAGAGATTAAACTACATTAATAAAAAAAACTTGGTATATTATATGGATTTAATTTGAATTATGCTTGTTTATATTTAGATTCTACTCAATTAAATTGATTTGATATGTGTTTTCACCTTATGCTTGATGATATATTAATATTCATGTTTATTACTTGCTTAAAATTGCAAATTAGCAATTAATCTTTGAAATAAATTCAAATGGTTGATTATTAATCGTACAAATATTAAAAATTCCATCAATCATTCTTAACCTTTGTACGATAAAAAAAATTATAAATAACCCTCTTTTAAAGTTAAAATTTTTTTATTTTAAGTACTTTTTATTCCCTTAATTTAGTCTAGAAGGACCTAATTGTTACAATTTTTAAAGTTTTTGGATCTAATTGTAAAATTTTTAAAAGTTTAGGGATCAATTTCAACTTTGCTCATGACCGACACTATTTTAAATGAAGATCATGACACTTGTAACACTTAGATTCGGAGTTGCTCAAGGTCACTACTCATGACCATGAGGTGGTGTCATGAGGACTCCTCATGATTGTGATGGACTCCTCATAATCATGAGCAGAGTCTTGACAGTCTTAGGAAAATAGTTTTAACACTTTTTGCTTGAACCAATGTAACTTCTCTCTTTTAACAACCATTAAATCCTTACCCTTGATTTTTCTTACATCTAAATGGCTAAATTTAATGTTTTTCTCCTATAAATACATGACTATTTACCCTTTTTTCTTTACTTTGCTTTTAATCTCTTTCAAATGAAAAAGTGTTCTTTCTTTTGCCTTACTTAGACTTAAGTCCCTTTCCTTCTACTTCCTTTCTTCTCTTTATATCTCTTACTATAAATGGCCCCAAATAAGTCATTAAGATCTCAAAAGCAAGAAGCACCTTCCTCCTCTTAAGTAAGAAGAGCCATAAAAGAACAAGTGAAGAAGAATCCACTTTTATCCTACTCTTTTTCTAAAATTAAATCTTACCCTACCTCTTTCTTAAGAAGGAATATGATTCCTTCTTATTACATGTCCTTAGTGGCCCTTAAAATGCTTGGGTGCCTTAATGATGTGAAGAGCCTCCTCGATAATATAGGTACAGAAAATATTGCTTTTGATCCACACCCCATATACCTTCCTCCTATTGCCTAATAACTCATCAAGTTAATAACAATAATCCTCTTTATAGCATGAGGCTTAGTTTAGGGGATAGGGAGCTTTTTCTTTTCGCAACTTATTTTAATACTCTCTTTAGTTCAAACAAAAGGGGCTTCTTTAATTTAACATTCTTTGGTCACCTTAAACCTTTTCAATCAATAATGTTAAATCCAACATTGATCCATTTATTATCGGGCATTTAAAATCCTCCTTCCTTTCTTCAAAAGCCCTTTGGTACATACACTGCTTGATTACATATTTTATCCATACAAGGGGTTTAAGCAATGAAGCCACTTCCTTTAATTATTTAGTTTTGCTCCATTGTATCAAAGACAATATTAGGGTAGAATTAGGAAGATGGCTTCAATGGAGATTTTGGCTCATTAGTGATAGTGATAGTGTTAGTGGTAGCATTTGCATAAGGGAATTATCATAAAAGTTACTATACACCTTTAACATTAACACCTCCAATTTAAACTCTATCCAATTCTATCTTCTTGATGAAATCTTTCTTAAAAACTCCTAACAATTCAAGAAGGCTGAAGAGCAATGGTTATGGAAAGATAAGGAAGAAGAAGTGATAAAGAGCTTGATTAAGAGCTTGAGGACATTGAGCAAATATGAGATTTGGGACTTGAAGGTGTTGATTTTAGAAGTAGTAGATCAAAACTAAGCACCTCTTCTTACAATGTCTTAAAGAAAAAGACTTAGAGGACCTTCCACCTCTCAAAGTGTGGAGGATGAGCCTGCTTAGGTTGGAAGCTTCTTTGATTGAATGTCTATTATGGAATCCAACTTCAATAATAGGTTTGATCAAATGGATGCAAGACTTGATCATTTTGATCAATGTATAGATCATGTTGAGTATGACATCCACCAACTATATGCATACTGCAACATTCAATGTTCTTCACCTCCTCTTTCTCCTCCTTATTCTTAAAGTCCTCCTTTTGTTAATGCTCAAGAAGGAGACAATTAAGATGATGCTCAAGACCCTAGCTCTCAGACTTTTATTTTAATATTTAATGCTTTTATGTTTGTCCTACCTTAAATTTGACTGTCCCCAAAAAGGTCTAATGATGAAACGAATCTCCAAGATGAGTAGAATATGCTCGTTTGTAACACCTCTAAAGTGTGCAACCTTAAAAAACTATCCGACCCCACCAGTGTGCAAAATCGATCATCAAACCATTAAGTTATGCTCTGACCTTATGAAATACAAATTATTAGAATAATGAGAAGCTTATTTCAAGAATTCCTTTCTTAGAACACTCAGTTGTTGGGCCAGTGTTCATTTTGTTAGACTAGGACCCAACTTTATGAAAAAAGGAAATTGATTTTGATAAAATGGACTTTAGAAACATGTTTGGAAGGCTCTAAAACCTTTGAAAGTGGTCCTAGAATGGTCCAACACAACTCGAGGATCAACGTTTGTCGCTTAGAACTACACGTAAAGCCATAAATAACCTTAGGTGTCATGTACTAAAATCAAGGCTGAATTTTACAAAATGGACTTTGAAAATGCATCTGAAAGGCCCAATAAATCCTATATAAGCCTTAGTTAAAGCACCTAACATGCAAAAGAGTGCATGAGCATGCACGTTCGGCCACATGCTAAGTGCATGACCACGTGCACTTCATATAGCCATGCACTCTGTCCTAGGGACGTGCATGTGACCCTACCTATACCCCTTTATTCTATTCATTTTTCAGTATAAATAGACACCTCCATACCCTATTTTAAAGGGGGAGTAAGTGGAAACACACACACACTCAAAAAATCTATCTAATCAAAGGTAAAGGAAACCCCCTTTCTAGATAGTTTTTACTCTCCCACTACTTTTTTTTAGGTGATTAAATCTCTTTTTCACCAAACCAAGCCTTATCATTTTCAAAGCATGCTTTAAAGGTATACAAACTAGCATCATTCTATTATCATTTTAAACCTCTCGATGAGGAAAGCTTGATAATCCCTCAAAGTTAAATTTTCAAAACCCATATAAGCTCAATCAAATTTGAGGGCCACACAATCATTTTGGCAAATTTATTTTATTGTATTGCATTTTATTCTATTGTCATGAGCATTTGGGAATATTGTTGTGCTTGTGTGATGAGACTGGCAATTTTTCATGCTATATGAATAATCTATGCTTTATTATGCTCATTTTATATCATAATTCTGCATCCTCTAGTTCTGAAACATGAAATCACATTATAAATATAAATAATGTGAAAAGTTCATATCTTGAAATAGAGTCATTATGTTTTCGGTCTAGTGATGACATCATGCATCCCCTATATTATTATTATAGTATAAATAATCAGTATGAACATGCATGATCATCTACATTTTGCTCTTTTAAGTAATTGAGTGTCCATTGCTTATCCCATTGTTCATATGATTGAGCAAGCTATGTCAATGGTCATATTTACCTTGCAGATTAATTATATCTAAATTAGATTTACTTTTCCACAATCTTTTTTTCCTTTTATATGTATTTTATTGGGAAAGCAATGTAATAGTAATATCTTCAGCTTTATTATCTTCCATTATTTGATGAATTATGTGAATGCTATACAAACTGTCATTACCAAAACTAGGATGTTACAATAGCTATACATCGAATATCCTATAATAAGAAATAGTAAAAAAAGTAGATGTGATTCCCTAAACCTGGAAATCTCTGCTGGGACAATACTCATAGAATGACCCAGTATTATCCTTTTCTTTTCCTAATTTTTTAAAAATTGGGTAGTGACTCCATAAAATCAAAAAGAATATCGTCCCTCTCGAGACTAATCATTCGTCCCTATTTGGTAAAGTTTCCATGTCCCCCAGAAACAAAATGAAAAGACCCTTACAGAAGCAATTCACTTCAAAACTGAAAATAAGAAATTGATTGCTCATAGTGGCAACTCCACTAGGCACTTCTAAGTAAGAGAAAATGACTATTTCTCATTATGCAATAGTCAATTGTATAGAGCCCCTCACCACTGCATTTGCACTACACATTACATGTGCACCATTTGTCCTTAAAAGCCTCTATAATACTAAATGACATTGCCACTATGATTCCACTCAACTCATTGGGTGATGAAGATAAGGTATTATCACCTTTAGTCTTTACTCGTGCATTCACCGGACTCATCTGACAAGAGTTTGTAACCTAAGTCCTAAAGGGGTGCGGCTGGAGTTATTAAAAAAATGCTAGACTCACTAACCGGAATCCATAACCCTAATCATATGGGGGCATTCTTACTAAAGGAAGCTTTAGCCTTTCACCTTGGCTTAGCTCATATAGAAAAATTAGTAGTAACATCCAGTAAGATTTCACCAAGTTGTGCATGCTATCCTTGTCCTAACACTATCCACCTGACCTGATATTCATAAAATGACATGAATCTCCCAGTGTCTATCATCAAATGACATTGCAAAGTCAATTTTTATAGAATATTCATGCTCAAGCCCATATGATTCTCATATACTTGGTGTGAGTCCAAAGCATGGGGAATGATAAGAATCATGTACCTCAACTTGAATGATCTATATAAACTAACATATAACAACATCCCTCGATGACAGAACCTATAAGACATCATCCATTTATCATTATTAGATTAAATGAATGGGTTAGGAATCCAACTAGATTATGGACCTTTATGTAGGCAAAATTAAACTGTAAACTATTAAACAATACTTGCATGACTCCTAGTAAACATATCGATATGGGGACAAGAACTTGGGCCCCCTCTGATTGACCTTGGTCCAATGCATACGAGCACATACGGGCTTTAGACATCATTTGAAGCTTGACAATTAACCTTCACATTGACATCATATGGTTACCTCAAGCACATTTTAGTATCGTTCCTCAATTTATCCTTTCGTTCTTATTAACATGAATTGAAACAACCTAGTTTTGAGAGCAAAACCATAGTCCCCCGATAACTAAAGGTTCAAAACCTAACTAGGAAAGAGACTGAATAACCTTATGGAGAAATAAGGTTAGAAGTAAGAGCTTGCTTGTGATTGGTTTATTCACTATGCAGGAAATACTAACTAGCTTTAATCATGCATACATAACATACATGTAAATAAGCACGTACTAATCACTATTTCTTACAGGAATAATCATCCTTCATTATAGGATTTTTCATCCACTCCATGCATATGTGCTCACCCTTTTCTTTTATAGGCACATGTCATGCATCATTCATTTATCTAACCTTGATAAATGATCAGGAATACAACATGAGTGATCACAAAGCTGAATCTTCTTATCGAAGCAGTGTAAAACTAAGAGCTAGGAACTAAGACCTACTTGAAGATGGCATCATAGTCGAAAATCCCTAAACCTAAACTAGTAAAGGCTAACTGGAAGAGCTTGCAACCATATAGAATGTTATACATTAAGACATTCCAGTATGTGTACCTCGACTATGAACTCTTAAATGTTGTTGTGTCATTTTGGGACCCTCAATAGCATGTATTCCAATTCAACACTATAGAACTATGCACATTATATAAGGAATTTAGTACCATAGCAGGGTGAACCCCTACCAAGATTGAAGAAGCAGTCTTCGCTAACCAATATATCAAACACCCAGGACTTAGAGTTGCTTTTCTTGATCCAAGCTCATTAAAGCTTAATGAACTAGTCACTAAGCACAAACGACTAATTCCTATACAAGTCGTAGCTGCTTGCAGCACCACTAAGACTGGTACCTTAATTTGGGCATGCCTTATTGCATGTTACCTCTTTATGTAATATTTCACCCTCTCGAATGATGAGCTAGGAGATTATAGGATACTCCATGTCATTAAAGGAATAGAATGCAAAATGACTCCCTTCCCATTGATTTTAATAGAGACCATTCAAGGTTTAGATGACCTCAAAAATAGGAAAATTCCAAACTTCACTGGGAGCTCTTTATTGCTTCAAATATGATTATAAGAAAAGCTAAGCCTGCTCGACAAACTTGCAGGTACTAAATGAGATACTATAGACACCCAATTTCAGGATGATATCTTATGGATGCAACAAAGGACTCTAACGATAAAAATTTCATTAATAGGTCTTCAACACTTGAACTTTGAAACTTCAAAGGTCTGATTGCATTTTTCAAAGAAAGGATTTAATGTTTTCATGGACTAAATTACAATGATTTTTAAGGACCTAATTACAAAACTTACATTCTTTCAAGGACCTTTTTGTAATTAAAAGTAAAAAAAAGGTACTCGGAATTTTATAATTCCGATTGGAATTATATAATTTCGATCAAAATTACACTCATTTCGATCGGAATTAGACCTTATCCGCCTAGTTTTTAAATTTTATGAAAAACAAAAGTCTTTTCTTGAGTCCTAATTAGTCTGAAATTCTCTTAAAATTATTTTTGATAATGTTTTTAAGGAAATAAAAGTCTTTTAGGAATCAATTTATATGTAGGGTTTAAAGGATGTTTCACTATAAAAGGAGTATTTTGGCTCTTGAGGGAGGAGGAAAAAACATAAAAAAGAAAGAAGGAAGAAAAAAAAGGAGAAAAGAAAAAAAGAAAGAAAGGGATGGAAAAAAGAGAAGAAAAGAGAGAAAAAGAGCATCTGCATTCTCTATAAAAAATTCTTTGCTTAATTAATTAATTAAAGATCTTTACAGGATTTTTTAAGAACAATATTCAAAGACCTATCAAGAATGGTGATTTACAAAATCTGAGGAGCACTTCATTAAAATCATCCATAAGCATCATCTTCTCCTTATTTTATTTTATTTGATTTATTGATTTTTAATTTTTTTTATTATTGTTATAATTTATTAACTAATCATGATTTTTTTTCTTTTTTATGGTTATTATGGAGGACTAAACTCACGAGAAGTCCATTGAATGTCATGGATAAAACCTTGTAAATTTAGTTTTTAGATCTTTTTTTATTTAATTTCTTTATTTTATATATGTTTTTGGGGTTGTATTAATTATTTTTATTATTATTTTCCATCAATTATTGTAATAGCCCCAATAGTGAGAATAGTAGAATTATGTGTGTGTGATTATGTTGATTAATTGGTTAGTAAAATTAGGGTTTCAATTGGGTAATTAATTAAAATTAATAGAGGAAGTAGATTAATTTAGGATTGCATGTTAATGAAAATTAGGATTTTTTTAGAAGGAATTAATTTAATTAGTTGTTTGATTTTTATTTAATTGTTTTGATATGTTTCATTTGTTTTTGGGCTTGTTTATTTATTTTTATGTGTTTTGGGCCTTAAGCCTATATTAGATTCTAATCCACTTAAATAAATTTAGGCCTGTTTAGGTTTAATTAATTAAAATACATCATTAGCCCATAATTAATTAAATTTTTAAGTTAGAGATAATTTAGGCCCATTTAGTAAATTAAACATAAGCCCACATAATTTAATTTAATTAATTAGACTTAGCCCATTAAATTAAAGTCTTTTTCATAATTTGTAGATTTAAGATCACCTTCGAATTAAAACATGTAGAATTAGGCCCATTAATTTAAATACTTTATAATTTGTAGATCTAGACCCACTTTTAGAATCAAAATAAATAGACCTAAGTTCATTTAATTAAAATTAAAAGGAATTAGGCCCATTAGTCTTTAGCTCACTTATAAATTAAAATATGTAGATTTAGTTCATTTAATTAAAATTAATGTATATTAAACTAACTTAGGGATTATATGTTTGAATGAATGCATTATTTACTTATATTTTCGTAACTGGTTTGCCTTGGAGTTAATTGCTAAAATAAGGGTTTATATGAAATTGCATGTAAATAAAGGTTAATATAGTAATTCATAAAGTAATTCTAAATGAACACAAGACTAAAAGAAGTTGGTATTCCGTATCCAAAATCTCCTGGTTATGGTGCTAGCTTTCTTTTAGGGAATCGAGTACCACCTTTTCAATATGTCCCAGTTATTACCCTGGGTGGCGACTCCTCATCTCCATGTCATGTCTTTGTGATAGTGGTTAATGTGTTCTCTAGAGCCCTGAGCTCAAAAAGTATTGTGTTGCTAAAATCTTGGATGTGCGCTAAAACTCGCCATCTACAGATACCAATCCAGGAATCATTTAGAGAGACACTATAAGGATGTTCACAAACGCTCAACCTATATCACAACCTAAAAATAGGTTGAATGCATGAAGTATACACTAGAATACCATGTGAGATGGATGTGTTCATAGTGGAAGCTAGAACATATGACTCTCTGCACATATGTCAACTACGTGCCAATCTCATGACTCAAGTCATGCACCCACTACTATCCAGCACTAGTAAAGAGATAGTTCGGTGAGAAACAACAATTACCTTCGGAGCTTATAGGTTTCTTTGTTGATAGGATACAACAAAGGTTTATGGATCACTTCAGAAAGACATGGGGGAAGAGAATCATAAACTATTTTACTGCCAATAGTGGGGAAAATGTTATTGATGAGACATACAAATAATGGGTATTTCAAAGATAGAACCATCTATCAAGTAACTGATTCAGAGAAAGTTTTGCTTCCTTAACTCTTAGATTTTTTCTTTAATGATGTAATGAACTCTAAAGTTCATGTAATGAAATCAAATTTTGCTTACTTGTTTGATGTCTTTCCTGATAGTAGTGTGCATTGCATTGATAAAAACATAAGTATATTTAACATTCATTCCATATGCACTGAATCATTTAACATTGACATGGAATCTAAACCATGCATTCTGTATATTTTGAAAGATGTTACCCTTAAAGAGAGGAGAGAAATTAAAAAAATATTCATAAAATATTCAAAAGTATTTTCCTAGATGTACGATGATATGCCTGGTATTAATAGAGACATTTCTTAACACTTCATTCCTACGAAAGATGGGTGCAAATCGATAAAGCAGAAATTAAGAAGACTCATACCAAAATGTGCCCAACTAGTGAAAGAAGACATCGAGAAGCTGATTAAGGCAAAGTTCCTAGATGTAGTAAACTATCCAAAATGGTTCAAAAATGTGGTGCCAGTACCAAAGAAAGATAGAAGGGTTAGAATCTGCGTTGACTATAGAGATCTGAACAAGGCCTATCTAAAAGATGATTTCCCACTACCTTATATAAATATATTGGTTAATAGTGCCACCACATATGCAATATACTCCTTCATGGATGGATTCTTTAGGTATAATTAGGTCCTAATGGCCATTATTGATAAAGCAAAGACAACTTTCATAACATAATGGAGTACTTATTGCTACAGAGTAATGCCCTTCAGACTGAAGAATGCAAGAGCAACTTATAAGAGAATGGCAACTGCAATGTTCTATGACATGATACATAAAGAAGTAGAGGTATACATTGATGACATGATGGTCAAATCAAAAACTAGGGAAGAACACCTATCAAACCTCAAAAAATCTTCAAAAGAGTTAAAAAGTACAATTTCAGGCTTAATCTAAAGAAATGCATATTTGGGGTCACTTCAGGAAAGATATTAGGTATATTGTCAGTCAAAATGGGATTGAAATGGATCCAGACAAAGAAAAAGTGGTCAAAGAGATGTCAGTGCCAAAAATAGAGAAAGAAATTAGGGGGTTTCTAAGGAAACTACAATTCATCAACATGTTCATTGCCAAGTTGACAACGAAGTGTGAACCTATCCTTAAACTACTTAAAAAAGATTAGCCAGTTGAATGGAATGAACATTTTCATCTAGTATTCGATAAGATCAGGAACTACTTAGCAAACTCACAGGTTCTAAGACCACCTAAACTAAGGATACCTTTAACCCTATATTTGGCCATCCAAGGAAATGCAATTTGTGCAATGTTAGCCCAAGAGGCAAAAATTAAAGTAGAATACATAGTCTATTACTTAAGCAAGAAGACGTTGTCATGTAAGGAGAAGTATAACCAAGTTGAACATGTATGCCTAGCAATTGTATGGGTAATGAAGAAACTCAGACATTACTTTCAATCCTACATAATTCAAGCTGTATCTAAAATGGACTTAATAAAGTACCTCTATGAAGCTCCCTCTCTAGTGGGAAAACTTGCAAAGTGGCTCGTGCTGCTAACAGAATTCAATGTGCAGTATCTAACTAAGAAGACATTAAAAGGAAGAGCAGTGGCTGAATTTCTAGCTCTTAACCCTATTCTAGACTTAGAAGAAATCCAACTAGACGTCCTAGATGACCTCAGTTCAGCAACTGAACTCCAAGCATGGCGTATGTACTTTGATAAAGTGGTCAATCAATTCGGCATAGGAGTCAATGTCATATTACAATCCCCAGAAGGTGAAGTAGTACCAATGGCTAAAAAGATCAAATTCAAAGTCATAAATAATGAAGCAGAATATAAGGCATGTGCACTCAGAATAGAAGCACTAATATCCCTAGATGTTACAAAAGTTGAAATCTTTAGAGATTCCATGTTAGTAATCAACCATGCCATGGAAGAGTGGGAATTGAAAGAGCAACACTTAAAGCCTTACCTAGATCACTTGAGTCTACTTACCATGTCTTTCCAAAAAAGTAGATTCATTCGTCTCCCTAGGAATTACAATTGGATGGTAGATGCACTTACTTCCCTAGCATCAGTGTAGGAAGGACCATCCAAAATACCCATGAAGCCTTTACTCCTACTCAGATAAGGACAACCTTGTCATAAGAACTATAGAATAGCAAAGATAGAAATAGCTCAAAAACCCTGGTTCTATGATATCCAAAGATATATGAAGGAACGAGCATATCCTGATCAAGCAGATGAAAGAGATAAAGAATTCATTCAATAATTAGCATTAAAATTCACATCACACCAGGGTGTGCTATATAGAAGAATCTTAGATGGTTTATAACTCCAATGTCTAAATGAAACTAAGGCTACAAAAGCAATAGAAGAAGTACATGAGGGTGTTTATGGTTCGTACATGAATGGATCAATCCTAGCTATAAAACTAATCAAATAAGGGTTCTTCTGGACAACGACAATGGAAGATTGTATCAAATTTGTAAAGAAATGCAACAAGTCTCAAATCCATAAGAATGTTAGCCACCTTCCCTCAACAGAATTGCACTATATCTCCTCTCCTTGTTCCTTCTCAGTATAAGGACTAAATATAATTGGAGAAATCCACCTGATAGCCTCAAACGAACACAAGTTCATCTTAATGGTAGTGGATTACTTCATAAAGTGGGTCAAAGTAGAATCATTCACAAGGATAGGATCCAAGCAAATGGCCAAATTCATCAAAAGAAATCTATTCTGTCGATATGGGATCCCCCATCACATCATCTCTAACAACAGTGTCCAATTCCAAGGGGAAGTTAGAGAGCTACTAAGGAGTTATAAGGTGGAACATCACAAATCTTCTCCTTACTGACCACAAGCAAACGGGCCTGTTGAAGCTGCAAATAAGAACATTAAGACGATTTTGTCAAAAATGACTAAGACTTACCAAGATTGGGTAGATAAATTACCATATGCCTTATAGGGGTACCAAACAATAGTCAGGGCTTCAACCAGAGCAACTCCTTTCTCGTAAGTATACGAATTAAAATTAGTGCTTTCAATTAAAATAGAAATCAAGTTTCTTCATGCAACAATCGAATATGAATTGCTATAAGTACAATGGGCTCAATAGAAGCATGATAATCTCACCCTCTTAAACAGTTGAAGGCTTAAGACTCTATACCACACATAGTTGTATTAGGCTCGGCTAGCCAAAACCTTCAACAAGAAAGTGAAACACAAGAGTGTGAAAGTAAGAGCCTGGGTGTTAAAGCAAATAAGGCAGAATGTTCTAAACTAGAGAGGAAAATTCAAACCAAACTGGGAAGGCCCATACTTGGTTAAACATGTCTTATTGAAAGGAGCAGTTAAGCTAATAGATTCTAAAGGCAATGAATTCTCTAAACCTGCCAATATAGATCGCTTGAAAAAGTACTATGTCTATGGCAAAAAAATTCCTATTGAGTTGAAACCCTTGGCAGTTAGGTAAAAGTTAGGGATTTCCCACTAGGTTGAAAACCCTGCATGGATAACCCAGGAAAAAGTTATTGAAAGAGAGAAAATACTTAACTAGAAAACCTTAGAAGGCTAGTTAAGGACAGGGGTAACCTTGAGTTCAAAATTTGTATGAATGCACTAGTGCTTTTCTTAAATGACTTCAACGAAATGAGAATGATTGCCAATTTATGCAAAATGTCTTTAAAAAATGGAACACATTTTATCATCATGAATTGCATCAAGCATGCTTTGCATTTTCTTTCATTGCAGGACCACAATTTTTAACTCTCTCTTTGAGATTGGCCACTATCATTAAACCTTAAAAAAAACCTAGCTAGGTTTGAAGAGCTCAGAGAAGACACCCTAGGCCAAAAAGGGAAGAAAAAGAAAACCCAGCTAAGTACGAAAAGCTCCGAAAGGAGACATTAAAGTAGGAAAAATAAGAAAGGCAAGCAAGAGCAATGGCAAACATCATCAATGATATATAGCAAAAAGAATATACAGTCATCATCATATAAGTACCATACAGTAAATGCAGGAGAAATGCCCATATATAACCCCAGAGTCCATAACCTTGGGAAGATGATAAAATAAAGCAAACCACAGGCTAAAAGTCCTACACCTAGCACTTAAAATAACTACATTGATCGTGGCTGCCATCAAAAGCAAGCACCAATCCTTCTCAAGCATCTCCTTCATTTGATTTAGGCTCATCATCATTCATCATAAAGGATAATAGCCGTGACTCTAGCTCACCAATACAATCACGATAAGCCTTGTGCTCCCACTCCCATTCACGACTAGCGTTATGGTATTCATCCTGCATGACATAATGCATATCATACAAGCATACATAAAACATGTGCATAAAATAAATAGGTACAGTAAAGAAGTTATACCCTCTAAGTGATCACAAACTCTAAAAAGTGCTACTAGACACTCCATACAACGGCATATCAATACTGACCAGAGGAGATAGGAATCTACAAAAGCGAGCAAATAAGTTAATCACCACTCACCAAATAAATGAAATAAAGGTAAAATAAGTGAAGTAAAACACAAAAACAAGTAGCATCAGGAGGAGTAACACTCGATTGAGGAAAGCTAATGTAAGGCAAATGAAAATGCACTACTCTACCAAAGATATCCTTTCCAAGCAAAGCCAAGGATAACTGAACTATCAAGTCCCTAAAAATAGTACTACCAGAAGCCATATCGCTAGCTTAGGTGGTCACCTCAATATGGAATGTGCCCTCTTTCTCCTTAAAACAGTACCCAGATCTCTTCGGATGAGATCCTCGCCAATGTAAATAAACTCTCATAACTCATGTCAATTATTATTTATTGCTAATAAAGTTTGTTACATGCTTGTACAAAATAGGAATAAAATCCTATCGAATCAGAGGATGCAACTCTCGATGATCCATGTGATGGCCCATTCCTCAAATTTGAAGGATAAGACACATCTACCTGAGGAGGTAGAGGTGGAGGAAAAGTGCCACTAGCCACACTGTCAATCAGTTGAGGGATCAACACATCAGTATAAGGCAAGCCTATACCCTCTAAAAGACTCTCAGAGGAGCATCCCATCATGGCAACAGCAAGCTCGTCACCACTAAGCTCATGGCCCTAGAGCATGTCATTAGGGGGAGGAATAAGGACTCTCCTCGCAAATGGACCATCCCACCAACGATGGGCTCGCTCCCCAAATACCACACTCTGCTAGTAAGGCTGTAGAATGACACTCGTCTCTTCATCAACTGCTATATAGTCACCATCTCTGCTGTCCAATGTGACCTCACCACCCATCAATGAAGGAAGACCTACTTAAAAGGCAAAAATGAATAAAGAATCTCTAAAAGAGAAATAACCAGCACAATAGGAGTCAGACATACCTAACCAGGGAACAACTTGCATATGTAATCTCAAGCCATTGCACAATCCTCAATCAAATCAATAGTCCTCTTGATCTAGGAAGAATAATGAGGAAAGTCATCCTCCAAGAAATGCTTGACAGTCAGATGAAGGAGAACCCCAAACTCGTAAGCCCATATTTGTTAGAACCAGGAAGTCAGAAATAACAAACTAAAGATAAAAGAGCAAAAAGAATATACACGAGAACTCCTACTCACATCCAGCATGAACAACCATCCGCAGATCCTCGACCCATCTCGACAAGCTGCATCAAGGCTTGAGTATATGTGGGAAAAAGTGGCAGTGCCCCAACAATACCTCAACAAGCCATCCAGATCCCTCAGAACAGGTATCAATTACAGATTGCCTGTACCCAAAGGGTTTGGGAAGATGACAATACTCAACAAGTAGAACAAAAAAGTAATGAGCCAATTGCTCTACTGAAAAAAAAAATCATCATTGTACATTATTTGCATAAAGAAACAAACTCAATGTAATGAGTGAGGTACGGGCAATTAGACTTCATAGGAGTGGCCACTCCTAGTAACTCCATGGTAAGCCACCTCCTCGCCATCGCAAAAGAGCACTCCTCCTCACTAAAGGAAATGGGCTCTCCAAAAAAGGTTAAGCTTATAATAGTAGCAAAGTCTAAAAGAGTGATGGTCATCTCCTTAACATGCAGATGGAAAGTATACATTGTGTCCATCTATATACATAGTAATCTAACTTGATGTATATGAGTCATAAGATAATGCAACAACAACCCCATCAAAGCCCTTCCTGGTAATCATCTGCTTCACGCACAATGGAAGACCCTATAATACATGCTAACCCTATTGAAACTACCAAGAAGCATAGTTATAAACCTATAATGCTGTAAATAATAGGTATGCTATCAAACATTCACATAATTAATAAATACTAACAAATCTTTTTTCTATAATTTAACAGGAACGATAACAAAAGCTAAAAAGAAAAGCATCACGATAAGCACTAGCAAACAATCACAATAAGAAAATAAAGCAAGAGCTATAAGCTATCAACATTCATAATAAAGCTATAACTTAACAAACAGTTACTATAAGTACTAAAAAGCTACAGCTACAACAACCTCATACAGTAAAATAAATAGTAAAATAGCTAATTAATAAGCTTTAGAAAAAATAAGGGCAAAAACAGACTTAGCTAGCGAAGATGACAAGCCCAAGCATGAGTCTTCAGATTATAAACCATAAGAATCAGGTCTCTGCGAGAAAGCTTAGATAGCTAAGGACCTTGAGTGCTAGATGGACCATTAGTACTAGTCCCTGTAGTGGAAGTCCCTACTCTAGTGGCCTTTATAAAGTTACTTTCCACATCCAAAAAATATCTTCTAGACCCTCCAAGATGTTAGGAAACTCCTTCTTAAGCAGAGAAAAACAAAAATTCAAAAGCAAAAACATAGAGTAAAAAAATACTCGAAACTTGAAAAGGTCAAGAAAAGATTAAAAAAAAACACTTAGAAAAGACTGGAAGAAGATTCCCCAAACCTCAAAATGCATGGCTTAAGTAGACAAAAGAGGGGGAGGTGCATGATCACATGCCAAGAATTTGATCACATGCTTAGAGTGTTACCATGTGCTACACATGTGCACCCTTATGCACTTCCCCCCTCAACATGCTCTTGTACAGTTGTACATATACTCTGAGACTTTGCACACTCATTTCTCTAGTCCTAAACCTCCATTTGAACATAAAACATGCATTGAACCCATACAAAAGTACACTGATGAGGACCATATTTGTCTAAAGACACCACATGTGGCCTCACCACTTTAAAAAACTTAGCACCTCCCGAAAGAAGAAAATAGGGAAGAATCATCAAAAAGATAACCTGCTTGAAATCATCAAAATAACATCTAAAACATAATAAGTAATGACATCATCATTACTGCATCATCACTACATCATCACCAAACAAGAATAAAAGAAAAGGATATATTACATCAATCACAATAATCTGTTTGCCTAACACCTAAAGAGGTTATAGTGGCAAGATTTTGTTCGATTAACACCTGAAGAGGTTATAGTGGCAGTAGTTGTTTATTTGCCTGACACTTGAGGAGGTTATAGTGGCATGATTTTATTCTCCTAACACCTAAAGAGGTTATAATGGTAATATTCATTTATTCTCTTGACACCTTAAGAGGTTATAGTTGTTAAGATTCATGATTCCATACGCAGCAAAAAAATAAAATTTGAATCACAAACCTAAACCTGAATCCAAGTAATTCAATTAATTGATTAAATCTAGGTTTTTGTTTTTTTACCACAAACACAGAAGAGGTAAGAAATCTGGAAAAAAGAAAGGAGGTTCACTCCGGTGACACCCTACCTTGAGCTTTTAATTTAGCAATTTGGATTTGAGACATCTCCAAAAGAATCCATCCTCCAAAGTGTCCACACAAACAACCCTTGATTTTGAAAATGAATATTTATGTGCTAGTACTTTCTCTTGATTTCTCACACATCAAGAATTAAAAGGAACTCTGTATTTTGTTTTCTAAAAGAGATAAAATGATTTTGGTGGCATCATAATAAGAGTCTATAAAACCTTAGAGAATATAATATATTTATTAACATTTAAATTAGGGTTTCACTTGCCAAAACAACCTTTTGGTAATTTCTTATTTATTCTTATTATGATTTTTGTTTCAAAATTAAATCAGAAATAATATTTTATTTAGTTAAGATAACCTTTACCTTAAATAAATAAATATTTTATTTATTTATTTCCACAAAGCTTATTTGGGCTTGTTAAACCCATATTCGTTTGGGGCTTATTCAAAATGTGTGATCTTGTAAGTTCACATGATGTTGGTAGTCGGCCTTAAATCTCTATTTAGGCCTACAAGTCATAAGTGGACTCTAGCAAGACATTATGATTGCCCAAGTCATGTGAAGTCAATAATATGAAATAATCTAATATACAATGAATATTCTAGTCCCTTTGTCACATTATATCTTAATTAAATAGAAGGCATAGATTATGTCATCCTTATAGAATTTAATCATATAATTTCTTAATTCCAAGTAGACTGAGAATGATAACTCTTTATCAATTTACTTTAGCATGGCCATGCATTTTCCTCAGTCTATCTTATCAAGGGGTCCCCATAGATATCTTACTCATATTAAATGAGGGACAAATTCATTCTCAATCACTTACATTTCTCATATAACTCATTTTATACCCAATAATAACTTATTTTATCATCCGGTTAAAGATAATGTAAGATTATGTCAAAATATAAAATAGCTATGTAAAAATCCATGATTATTTTGAGGTCATAAGACTAAGCCAATATTAATGTGATGAGAATTACTTATGACAATTATCTATGTAGTATTCTCATTATAGGTCAATCCAGCACTTTATTTCTCAAATAAGTACCTATGAGTTGACTTAATATCTCATATTCATGATTAGTAAAACATAATCATCAATCAACACCATACTAGCCATAATACATTGTTATGACTAGGGATAATTTTAATAGAACTCATATTTAATCTAAGGGTTTTACTATCAAGTCACATACTTGATGACCTTAGTAATAATTGAATATTCAAGTAATTATCATAATACAAAATGATAATGAAAATGCCTTTTTATTAAATAAAGTCAAAATACGGTCATACATGATTGACCTAGTGCATATCACTAAGAATAGTGGCAGTATTTATCCATTTTCCTGACACCTGAAGAGGTTATAATGGCAATATTTATCTATTTGCTTAACACTTAAAGATGTTATAGTGGCAGTATTTATATGTTCACCTGACACTTGAAGAGGTTATAGTAGCAGTATCTGTCTATTCACTTGACACCTAAAAAGGTTATAGTGGTAGTATCCCAACAATTGAATCACAATAACACAACACTCAAGTAAGTACCTCTCTCTTTAGAAAATGATTTTTTGCATCTTTGCATTTGCTTCACGTGTATTAACACTAGCGCTAGGTGGCTATATAACACATATGAAGCAAGGGGCAACTATTATACCTTAAATTTGACTACCCCCAAAAAGGTCCAATGATGAAATGAACCTTTGAGATTACTAGAGTCTGCTCGTTCGTAACACCTGTGAAGTGTGCAACGTTAAAAAACTAACTAACCCCACCAATGTGAAAAATTGATCACTGAACCATTCAATTATGCTCTAACCTTACAAAATATAAATTATTAGAATAATGAAAAGCTTATTTTGAGGATTCCTTTCTTGGAACTCTTAGTTTGTTGGGTCAATGTTCATTTCGTTAGACTAGGACCTAACTGTGTGAAAAAATAGAAATCAATTTTAATAAAATAAACTTTAAAAACACGTCTAAAAGGCTCCAAAACCTTCGAAAGTGGTCCTGGAATGGTCCAACACAACATGAGGATCAGCGTGTGTCGCTTAGAAGTAAGCGTAAAGCTATAGACACCCCTAGGTGTCACGCGCTAAAATTGAGGCTGAATTTGACAAAACAAACTTCAAAAAAGGTGTCTAAAATACCTAAAAACCCTAAGAACCAACCTCAAAAAAAGCATGTGTAAGCCTTGGTTAAAGCACGTGAGCACGAGCATGCGTGCAATGCGTATGGCCACATGCTCCATCCTAAGGGCATTCGTGTGACCATGCCTATACTCCCCTATTCCATACATTTTTCACTATAAATAGGCACCTTCACACCCTATTTTGAGGGGGGAGCAAGTGGAAACACACACACACACACTTAAAAAATTTGTCCAATTAAAGGCGCTAAAATTCCCTTTCCATATAGTTTTTGCTCTCCCATTGCTTTTTTTTTAGGTAATTAGATCTCTTTTCCACTAAATCAAGCCTCATCTTTGTCAAAGCACACTTCAAATGTATACAAACCAACATCATTCTATTGTCATTTTGAACTTCAAAACTTGATAGTCCCTTAAAGCTAAAAACTTCAAAACCCACACAAACTTAGTCAAATCTAAGGGCCACATAATCATTTTGGCATGTTTGTTTTATCTCATTGCATTTTATTCTATTGTTGACAACATTTGGGAATATTTTTGTGCTAGTGTGATGAGACTGGAAATTTTGCATGCTATATGAATAATCCTTTATTATCCTCATTTCATGTCATCATTATGCATCCTCTAGTTTCAAAACATGAAATCACATCGTAAATATCAATAATGTGAAAAACTCATGTCTTGAAATAGAGTCATCATGTTTTTGGTCTAATGATGACATCATGCATCCCCTATATTATCATCATATATCATCATAACATAAATAATCACTGTGAACATGAATGATCATCTACATTTTGCTTACTCATTCAAGTCAGTGTCCATTTCTTATCCCATTATTCATTTGATCAAGCCAGTTGTGTGAATGGTCATATTACCTTACAGATTCATCATATATAAATTAGATTTACTTTTCTGTAATCTTTTTTTCCTTTTATATGTATTTTATTAGGAAAGCGATGTAATAGTAATATCTTCAGCTTTATTATCTTCCACTATCTAATGAATTATGTGAATGCTATACAATCTATCATTATTGAAACTAGGGTGTTACGATAGCTATATATCGAACATTGTATAATGAGAAATAGTTAAAAAAAGTAAATGCTATCCCTTGAACCTGAAAATCTCTACTAGGGGCACTACTCGCTAAGTGACCAGATGTTATCCCTTTCTTTTCAAGATTTCCTAAAAATCAAGTGGCGACTCCACAATATCAAAAAAGCATCTTGTCCCTCCCGAGACCAATCCTTTGTCCTTATTTGGTAAAGTTGCCATGTCCCTCAAAAACAAAATGAAAATACCCTTACAAAACTAATTCACCTTGTAATCGAAAATAAGAAATTGGTCACTCACAATGTCTTATGTTTTTTTCTTTTTCAAATTTTTCTTTCAATTCTATTTAGTTTTTTTCCATAATAGAAACCTCTTTACCCTTTATGTACCCATCTTTTACTTCTAACGCAAGTTCTTTTATGTTATCTATTACTTTATCTTTCAATTGTGCCTTTCTCTTTTTAATATTTTCCAAAGGGGGGAAAGTATCTTTGATTTGTGCACATTATCATGTATATATCTTGCTAATGATTAAATGCTATGTTTAATATAGTGTAATTGATTAAATTGATCTTGTAAAATGCTCTTGCTTACATTATCAACACATATGCACACATTAAGGGGGAGTTACACAATACACACTCACATTACACTTTGCAAATTTCACTAAGTGTAACAATAAGAGGGAGCCATATACTTACACAATGATTATGCATAAATATTTATCAAATTTGTTGTTAAATTCAAAGAGGGGGAGATTATTGACCTTATATATGATCAACCCTCTATTTTGACTTAAATAAATAATTTTAATTTACTAACTAAGTTTGTTAAGTATTGTAAACTAATCCTTCCTAAAAAAATGTACAAATTATTTTTCTAAGTTCCTTAAGACTTAAAAAAAAACAAGAATTAAATAGGAAGCATTCTACATCAAGTTTAAGTTAATTTAATCATTAAAGTATCCCTCATGAGTAGCCCTCACAACCTGAAAATCAAGTCATAAGTTAAAGGATCAAATAAGGCTACAAAGAGAATAAGAGACTGGATTCCTCACAATCTCCCCTCATGATCATAAATGGATTATGACACATGATCCAAACCATGATCTATGAGTCTAGTTTATGAAGCCAATGAACTTTTTAAAAGCTTAAATGTTTGGACTACTCACTACCCATGATTACGATCGTGACTAGCCCATAAGTAGCACAGGTCATCAAAGTTCTAAAGAGACCTTAGAGACTCAAAGAAGCTTGGATGCTCATGATCCCCAATCTCAATCATGAGTAGTTCATGACCTATTCCCTCAAAAGTCTAACAACTACTTCTAAAATTCCTCTAGACTTCAATGACTATATTTTCATGGGTCATGATCGTGAGCACTCCCTCATGATTGTGAGTAGGCTTCTTCCTACAAAAAGCTTATTTGCATTAATTTTAAGGCTATAAAGCTTGAAGATGAATTGAATGCTCTCCAACAGCTCTTTTATGATCTTCAACTATAAATACAAGTCCTGTGGTACATTTAAAAGTTTCATATTTTGGTTGTTAAAATTTTTTTTTTAGTATTTATTAACCATTCAATTTCTACTTCTAATTCTTTTATATTTAATTACTCTTTTTGAGTGTGGATTATGTAATAGAATTAGGACTCTTCTTATTTTATTTTCTACTATCAAAAAAAGGGAAGTGATGACCTATTCTAGTGTGAATGGTTTAAGTGTTCACCTATTAAAAACACTTGGGCACTTGGTTAAGAGTGATCCTAAACTCTTATTTGCAAGGTTTGAGTTGAGCCTAAAACTCAAGTTTGTAAAAATCAATCTAAGGGAATAGATTATTATGATTGAAAAATCCTAACTTGGGAGAGTTAGGTGGATATGTAGGTTTGTTGATAAACCAAACTCTGTAAACACTTATGTTTAATCTTCTTAATCCCTTATCCTTGCTTTAATTTTTACTAATAATATTTCAAAATTTAAAAGCCATATTTACCCCCCTCTAGAACTATTACAAGTTATTTTGATTGCAATGTAATATTAAAGTCCTTACTTTTATTTTGTTGCAAGTGCAAGTTTAAAATTTAAATTAATGGAATGGTATGAATCTGATTTGAATTATTGGAATAGTTTCCAACATTTATAATTCTAAGGGTTGTAAGTACATGAATAAAAACTAGTAAAAACTACATGGCAATAATAATTCATATTTAGTAAAAACTAAACTGGTATAAACAAAAGTTTCATATTCATTCCAACAGGCTATAACGTGGAGTTTGATATAAGCATTCATATTCAATTTATATGGAAATTGATTCATTTTCCATGAGTTCTAATTCCTAATAAAACTTACAATCATAAACAACCAAAAAAAGTCTGAAACTATAACAATGAACCACAAAAAAAAAGCACTCATGTATATAAATTAGCACCTTTAAATGTTTGAGCTCACAGTTGAGGAATTTGGTATATGCTTTCCTTTCCTTCGATTTCTTTTAGAAAGTAGTTGTATAGTTGTGATAACAAGTTATCTAATCTATTACAATCCAAGGGCTTGCAATGGAAAATCAGATGGAAAAGTGACAGTTAAGCCATCTTTTTTATACAAAATCTTCCTTAAAGTAGTAGTTGAAGATTGAACTTAGGACTTTTCCTTTCTTAAATCCCTTTCACTTGGGATAAGGAATTTATTTTAAGGGCAAGTATCATTACTCATAGATGCATCACCATCATCAATAATTCTTTCACTTTATTTTGCAAGCTAATAATAAAAATTAAACCATGTAGTTTAGCTTAAAAAGCAACATAATTCACAGAATTATGATCATGTATTAGCATAAAAGTTAAAAAACCTCACATTGTATGTTATCTTGCCTGTGCTAATATCCACATGTACTCCATAACCACATGGAGTAGTTAGATTAAGTTGAACACTTCTCCTTTATGATCATCTTAATTTATAAGTTTCTTAGGATTGCATTGTTGGCATGGGAATTGGAGTGTTAATGAGTTATAGGGTTTAAGTGTTCATAAGCTGTGGGTTTAGATGGTTCATGGGCTATAGGGTTGATGAGTTTTTCATGGGCTCTGGGGTATTATTAGTCATTACAGGTCTAGTACTAATTGTTGAAGCCTAGAAATAAAAAAGCATTACATACAAAACTTGAAAAAAGATAAAAAATGAATAAACATATAATTGATTTCCTTTGTTTAGGCAACTAATTCTGTTATGGCCTACTCTTTTACATATACCATAAAGCTGGTTCAATCCCTTTTTGGAAAGCTTACCAATCTTATTAGTTAGATTTGCCTTATTGTTTTATCTTACTCTTTTAATTATTGGCCTTCCTGCTTGCTTCACTAATGAGGAAGGTTCAATGGGTTGGAACTTACTATAGTTCATGAACCTTTTTTCTAGCTACATGAATTAAAGGAAATTGATATGTTGCAAGGTTTATGATACTAAGGAGAAATCATTATTTTTGGATCCACTTTGTTGTGTTGTAAGGCACGAATGACATATAGGGCATTGGAGCTCATTAGTATCCCATGTCCTATATATACACATCTATTTGTCAAGGAAGACAAAATGTCTATCTTCACCTTCCATAACCTCAAACCCAACATCACCATTAAACACCACCTGACATCCTAATAAAGAATCCATATTGTCTTAGAAGTATATTAAGCAATAAGGGCTCCACTCATCATACCATTTCTCACCCAACTGCTTCTTATCTTTGATTCTCTTTATAATTTTTAACCTGATGTCATCCAATATAGCAATTTTAGGCTTGAATCTTGCATCATTGATCCATGAGTTGAAGCCTTTAGAGATGTTATTCTTAATGATATATGACTTTTACCTACTACTAAAAAAGGCTCTACACTAATTATAAAAGGGGTATTGCAAGAGAGCCTTAACATCTTTCTAACTTAGTTTACCAAGCTTAACTAAGTTGTTCTTGAACTCCTCTTCATAGGTTCTCTAAGCAACAATCCATAACTTTTTCTAAGTTCTCTACCTCAATATTTCTTTGACCAATTAGAATAAATACATCGAGTACACCATTTTTGTCAACTTGGGGTAGAGTGTTTAACAAAACATTAACAAGTCCCTACCAGATCAATTAAATAAAACTAATACCTGTTGAATATTTGAAATGATGGTTAATATGGTCCTATCTCCAAGTTTAAGATCTTGTACAAGTCAAGCCAAAATCCATGTCTAGTTTTTTATGCTTTCCTTATGAATAATTGCCCAAGCAATTAAAAACATATGTCTATCTCTACCAAGCCCTATAGCAGCCAATAATTGACCTTTGCAAACACCTTCTAAAAAGCACCCATCTAAATCAATTAATGGCCTATAACCTACCTTTCATCCTCTTGTACATAAATAAAAACAAATAAATATCCTCTTAGAACCTCTTCTCCCCTCTTGAAGTGCATTTTTACATAATTCAAATTTTGCTTTTGTTATGGAGTTACTCTATTTCAGTGGAACTGTATACGCTTCCAAGTAACCAAACTTAACCTTATAAGACCTATCCATTTCTTTTAAAATCATATTCTTAGCTTTTTTTCAAATTAGAAGGATGCACATTTAGTCGCAATTGCGACTCTGTTTTTATTTTTACTTTCTTAATTTTAAAGGTAGGATTTTTATAAATCTTATCTTTAAAATACTTTGCTAAATATGTTGCAAAGGCTTGAGGTATAGCAAAGTTTCTTATAAAAGTATGCAAGTTTATATATCTTCATAACCAATCCTGGATTTCTTCCATCCTGTGATATAAACAATATAAAATGACAAACCTCTAGGTTCTTACACTTGGCTTTAATTCTCAATTTTTCATTAGTATTCAATTTGAATTTCACACTTATAATATCGTACCTAGTTATGGCCTCTCAAGCCTCTATGGCATTAGTAAAATTCGTTCCTAAAAAAAAATTGGTTGCCCATTATTTTCATTATGCCTAGCCCTTTCATTATTAGTCCTAGGCCCTTCTTGTATTTCAAATTATTGTTCAACGTCACTAGACTCATCTTCTTCCTCATTTTCATTAGGTTCCTCCCCTAATTCTTCACTGATATACCCAATAAGTGTAATATATTATGTGTTTAATACTGAATCACATCCACCCTCATTTACTTTATCACTTACCTTATTAGGATCAATATTAGGAAAACTACTATTTTCACCTACCATGTTGCTTTGTGTAGGTAATTAACTTACTCTTACTTATTCCTCACTCACAGGGCATGTTATTTGAAAGATGTCGAGAGCAAACATAAACTCATCTACTTCATGATTGGCATAGAATTCCAAGACTTTAACCCAAGTATATTTAGAGATATAATATAATGTTCTCCTAATTAAATCATCATCATGCACCAAATACAACCCATTATCTAAATCTTTCCTAGGTTCAAGGATGAAAATATTTTTCACAGTCATAAAATGAACTTATACATATGTTTAAACTTAATATCTAAATAACAAATATAGTTTAGGTTAAATTTTTTTAGAACATTAACATCCCTACAAATATGTTCAACTTTTTCTTTCATAACCCATTGACCCCCATAATTGAAATTAACATTTATTGTTATGTCCATCGTACAATAAAAAAATAATAAAACCAAACTAAAAATTGCTTTAATTACATGCAATAATAAAAAAGAAAACCAAAGACTTCAACCATGTTCCTATTTTTTTACCACTAAATTATTATTTTAATCCATTTTGTTAATCAAAGCTCCATCTTTTTTGTCATAAAAAAATTACAAGTAATAGACCCACTTGCACGTACCTTTTTTAGAAAAATGGATACTAAGAACCATTATCTTTCCCTTTCACATGCACTTTAAGACCTATTCTCACTCTGTCAAACCAGTCGATACCACTAGTAAACCCATTCTCGCTTTATCAAACCAGCTTATGCTTGTAATTTCTTTCATATTTAGGGTTTCTTCTCTTGCAAAGGAATTTCGGATCAGAAAAAAAAAAAGAAAGACTTTACTCTTTGGTCAGTTTAGGTGGATTACTGAAGATTAAGAAACATTTACTCTCTAATGAGTAGGTGGGTAAGTTCACTATAATGGCAATAAAATTACTGCCTAAATAGAATGATGTGAGCCCCATTTATACACATGGCACTCAATTAAAAGTCATGTTAACTATAGTTTATAAGGTTAGGGTTGTATCTTGTTGATGTTTGCTAACATAAGGAGTTCATTGGTCCAAAAAAACTTTTAAGGACCTACTTAAACATTGACCTTAACATTAAAGGCTTAAATGGACCTTTTTCCAATAATTTAATTAGCAAATATTTTTAAAAACATCTCCTCAGTTGGTGTCTTTATTAGTATAAGTGGTATACCCTAGAGGCTAATCACATATTTTATCATTGTAAATTATCTCAAACTGCAATAAAATAATATTCTATTATTTAAGGTGTTTATTTGATTGAATATTTATCCATTAGCATAATGTTAAATAAATTTATTATAAAGAATTGCTAATAGGAGATAAAAATTTATTTAGTATATATGTTATAAAATGGTTATAGTTAGTAAATTAATATTTGGGTAATATTAATTAAACTATAACCTCTGTCTATTTTCCTTGATTAGTATATCATACTAATCGTGGGAGGTAGTGAGTCTCATGCTACTTGATATGAGATATCAGAATAGACATGTGGATACTCATGTGATTGGTTGATCAAACAATGACATTAGATTAGTGATCACATGGATATTCACTTATAGTCAATGATCACAATCTAGGTCATAATAGTGCATATAGTCATTTCACCTGATGCGACACAATCATCCACAGTTGAGTGGTTAGGGATGCTTATATACTTATGTTAATCACATCTGGGTATATGGCATATGATGACTATAGTCAATTAAATATATGGATGAGTGTTCAATCAAGATAAAATTCATTGCCTGAAGTAAATTAGGATAAGATCCTATCCTATCTAAGTTTTTTCTTGGCTAAGACAAACATGACACAGTTTGAAAAAGTTTTAGTGCTAGAAAAGTGTTTCTAGTATTAGTAATATTTTATTAAGAATTAGAACTTGAGACGAGGTCTTTTGATATAACTATTAGAGTTTGACTAAACCATGACTCTAGCCTATATCAAGATCTTTTAATGAAGGGATTTTAGTGCACAGTAATTATTACCAAAGGGTTCGTGTGAATCAATATGTGCATTCATTTCTAATTTAGTAGTTGTGATATTGATGTTAGAGATCACTCACAACTTATGAGAACTAAATGTGTATAATTGGGATTTTCACATTTAGATTTGAAAAGGAGTTTCAAATAATATCAAGTGTTGATATTATTTTCTCATTGCCAATTAGACATGAATCTAGTAAGTTACACCCAAAAGAGTTTTACCAAATCACCATCAATATTAATGTAATTATTGATTAAAGTGTTTAATAAACTAATTAATATTAATGAAATTGGATTTATACTTTAAGTAATGATTCTAGCATATTAAGAAATCTAATTCAAGTAAGGGTTCAATTATTAATTTATACTTAATAAATATAAGATGTTAATTAAAGTATTAAATTAATAATATATATGTTGTTTCTATTTTGACTTGGATTAATGACCCAAGTAGTTTGGACCTAGGACAAAAAGAATTTTGGACCAAAAATTAATATAAAATATTAAGAAAGTCCATGAACCTAATCTAAGCCCATTTGTTTGATGAATTGGACTTAGGCCAAGTGTTGGCTCAATTACCAATCCCAAGTCCATAAAAAAGATGTAGACAAATTTGACATATTAGGCACATTAAATCTTAAATGTGTAAATATTTGACTTTGTCAAATAAAAATTAGATTACATGTATTTATCACATTAATAATGCGAGAGGATGAATGTAGATGTTATACATGAGATTTATTTTCTACAAACTTCTTTGTATATTAGTGAGTTACTTATACAAATTGTATACTTACTATCTCAAGTTGCATGCTTGTGATGTCATGGATATTGTCATGAGGTGTTTGTTTTCTCTATATATATAATCTAAGAATTTTTCTATTTTTAATGGTTAGACACATCAAAAATAGAAACATCTACTAAACACAAACTCAAGTATCCTTGCAAGAGATTAAGTTAGTGCAAGATTTGTAAGGGTCAATTGAAAGAAGACTTGCAACTAATCCAATTAAAGAAAGAAAGTGATTTGGTGGATCTTTGGTGTTTTAAGCTAAGAGCCTTTTATTTTAAGGCTAGAACATTTGATTTAACAGTTGAACCTAAAGCATCTAAAACTTGTAGATCATAACTATTGTGGTCTTCATTAAACTAGGAGTTTGTAAGTTTTCTTAAACTTAGAGTTTAGTTGGGTGATAATTATATATGTTACTTTGTAATTTAGCTATGTGTAATATGCAAAATGAATTCTTGGGAATGGAATTTTTTTTGTCATGAAGGATTATATAAGTAAAATTTTTGAAAATTTACCCTATTTATACTTGTGCTCTCCACGCATGTTTCTAATGTTTAAGTTACATAACTAATTCCATCAGCCTTTAGTATTGAGAACTAGGGCCTTGGACTTACGATTAAACAATTTATTTGAAAGAAATTACAAAATTAATTGAAAAGAGGTTTTGACACTTGATTAGTAAAAATAATAATAATAATTTAAGTTACAAAGTGAAAGTTGAGTGCTATGATGAGATCTATGTGGAAGATTGTGAAAGTTGAGTGCTATGCTGAGACCTATGTGGAAGATTGAGTACCTAAAATGAAAATTATCCCTTTTATAAATAGGTGATATATAATTTTTTAAAACAATATTTATTGATTTTATTTGTTAGTCAAAATAATTTTTTGTTATTAAAATTATTTTTTTTTTAATTTATAAAATTTAATTATAATTTTTTTTTAAAAAAAATATCAAATATAGTAAAATATTAAAAATAGAAGTTCCTTTTGAAAAAAGAAAAGTCAATATAAAATTGAAATTGAAGGTCAAATTTGACCTTTCGGCCTATCCGACTATGATTGTTTGAATGTTTTTTTCAATAATTTTGTTTTCCAAACCTTTTCCAGCACTATTTAAATTCCCAACCTACTCAACTCTACTAAATCAGCCTACCCGATCATGTCAATATGGATACATATTTTATAATCAAACAGAACTTATTATGTCACTTAATATTTATAAAGCCTAACAAATCTAAAAAAGCTTAAAAAAATTTTAAAAATATAAATCATAAATTAAAATCACTCATGAAAAATTTAAAATAAATTATTTGCTAAATAAATTATATTCTAAATATTTTTACATTTATAATAAATAATAATTTATCTATTATAAATCTTATATCAAATTATAATACATTAAAATTATAAATTACTTCCTCTGTTGTCATTTAAAGATTCTTCATATAAACTAATAAATGTATTTAATATAT
Source organism: Mallotus nudiflorus (assembly GCA_947683625.1). Lineage (NCBI taxonomy): Eukaryota > Viridiplantae > Streptophyta > Magnoliopsida > Malpighiales > Euphorbiaceae > Mallotus > Mallotus nudiflorus. Next base: position 2,947,744 of record CANTUR010000275.1, on the reverse strand, counting down.
GTATAAAATATTATATTACCCTTATAATAATTTTCTCAACCAATATTAGTTTTATATAGAATCCCAAAAGGAAAAGATACCTATTCAATTAATTCTTCTATATTAAATAAGAGTGAAATAGATTAAAAAAAAATAGTTAAAATGCATTGATAACTTAAAACATCAATTATTTAGGAACAAAATTAAACTTCTAAAACATCAATTATTTAGGAACAGAGGGAGTAGTTCACAGTATTTATCAAGCTTATTCACAAATTTCATGAGTAAAATTCAAAATAATTTGAGTTTTAACTTATTTATTAAACAATCAACCTACGACCACAAACGAACTTTTAACAAGACGGTTTCCAAAAGCTCACGAGCAAATAGATACATATTCTATAAATTTAGTCTAACCAAATTTTCAAGGAACTGAGAATGACAAAACCGCAACATTAACAGGTTCCCCTTTCTCTATTTTGGATTACAGACAGGTTACTCTTTGGCATATACATAAATTTCATTCTTAACATAAATGACATTGCCTAAGATGTCTTGCAACCACCACCAACCGCACGTGAAATGCCCCCTGCACATAGCTGGGAAAAACCATGCGTAGTTTACTTGTGAAAGAACAATCTATAACAAATGAAATGCAACATCAATTTTTTCTTTTAACAGTTGATTCCATTTCATACCTTTTACCTTACTGTCACTTATGGTCAAAGTCTCTGTCAGAAACAATTACAAGAATGTCAAGCGCACAATCATGACCCTACTTGGGTTAAATCAAGTACAAAAGACCAAAATCACAAGTTTACAGATCATTTATCTTCCAGGCGCTGTAGCACTGACTCAGCAAAGCTTTGTTGCCTGACATACAAAATGGCAAATTAATTTTGATATCCAATGATATTTAATGGAGACTGATGTTCCAAGTGTTCCCTGTTTCAAAACTAGCTCAACAATCAAATGCTTCAAAATGATTTATAAACATGCAAAGTCCAGGACAACTGCATGACTTGCAGCAAAACATGCTTTTTAAGGGTGAACAAGAAACATGCTTTTTAATTTACTAGAAATAAGAAACTTATTTTTGGCCTAGTTGCATCAACTGCTGTTCAGCTTTGAGAAAAGTATTATTTCTAGCACATTATTTAGAAAGTAATTTAAATTTGTCTTACATTGTGTTTAGTTCAATTTCATCAAGAAATTCGTTTTATTTCTAAATGAATTTTAAATAGAATTTATTATTAATTTTATATGTTTACTATTTTATGAAATTCATTTCAAACAAAACATATTTTGCTATATTGTGTTTGGCTTAAATCTAAAATCCAAGGTAATGTTTTACTTGGTAAAAAATATCCTATTAAGCTAATGGTCCACGACAAAAGTAACATGAAAATACTAAAACAAAGTAATAAAGGGTGTCGTAGGATATTAAAATGACAAAATGGGACATTTCAACCCTATAAAAATAGGCTTATTTTTTTAAAAAAAAAAAACATCTATAAAAAAATAGGCTTAATACTACAGAATTCATTTGAAAATTCTAACTATTTTTCTAGAATTTGTTTTGGTTAAAAAATAATTCAAAAATTTTATTAAGTTAGAATTCCAAATGAATTTAATAAAATTTTCATTTAAATCAAACACATTAAACTTGAATTTGCAAATGAATTCCATAAACTTCTACATAATTCATTTATAGCAAAAAACACTAAGGTAGATTTTTCAAGTTCCTCTGAAACAAATCAAAAGTGGTTTCGAGCTGTTTTTTATATTTTTAATTTTTTTTATAGAATCAAAGAGCTTTCTGTAAAATAATAATAATAATAATAAACTAAAAAAATTCCACCCAGCTTTGACCTTGGGGAACTTTTGCCTCACTTCATCTCTCTCTCTCTCTCTCTATACAGACACACACATACATATTGAAACTCACAAGCTCTTGGTAATACGAATCCTATTTGGTACATGATACCATACAAATAAACTCCCATTTTAGATTTATTCACTTTTTGAACTTCAGCTTTCTGGATCCCTATCTCTAAAAAATGATAAGAGATGCACATATGAATGCTTTTTTTGCTTCTAACACAACTAGAAGCCAATGCTCCAACAAGCACCATCAAATTTTATCACTCACCACCTGCAATGGTAGAAACTAATTGGGAGAAAAACTGTTTGAATATATCCATTTCCTTTTCAGATGCAGTCTCTACCAGTTACAAATTTCCATTCTCTTTCTATTCCTCCACTCCCACCTGTACCTTTCAAACTCAATTGAAAGATTTCACCGCTTTTGACCAATTATTACTTGTTTCACTTCTTAAAGTTGTATTGTCTACAAATAGAGGTATTTCTTGAAGAAAATAATGGAAGCAATCAACAGATTAGCACTTGTTAGTTTGGCTTGATCAAATTCAATTCTTGGAAAATTCTCTTATTACAATCAATGCTCTTATTACAGTTCAGTTACAAAAGCTCACACTAACCAAACTGACCAATCAAATTGCACACCCCTGGATAAAATATATATGGAAATGCAGGGATTACTTTAGTCCTGACTTTGGCAAAGAATAGTGCAGACTACAACCATATGATTAGGTAAGGTTAAAACCAGTAAACTAACTGTCAAGAGGAGCAATTCATAAAAACATCTCTTTGATATATACTTATTAGCATGGCCAAATAAAGGAAGAAAATGATTGGCATGAGAAGCCCTTTTGAGGCTAGGGAAAGGACCATAATATGATATGCTAGAATAAATCAAATTTTGTTTCCATGCTCGTAAATAAGACTCAAAAAGAGCTTTTCATTCACATTCCCAATCTATATTAAACCAGAGAAGAAAAGGAAAAGAATAATTTGAACTATCAGGCAAAAAAGCAAAAATGGGAAAGTGTTTTACATACTTTTTCTCTCTATGTTTTGGGCTAGGGCGAGAATACTTCAGATATCCATCCCAAGGAACCTTTTTAAGGCCTGCTCGTACAGATATTATGTCCCTGACCCTGCACAAAAACATCTAAAATGAACCAACAGTAGTACGACGAAGATTTACAAAAGAAATGTCTCTGAAAGGACAACACAACCTGCCAACAATTGTTTGCTGCAACTTAGAAACAAAGTTTACCTCTCTGCAAATTCAATGGCTGTTTCTCCAGGTTTCAGGTTTTGTGGCTCCAAGTACCATACATCACAAACAACAGCCCAGGAAGTCATAAGCTGCAGCAGATGTGTTGTGAAGGACTGCCTGCAAAAAAAATCACGTAATGTTGGCATTGCACTGGAATAACAAAGTGCAAATTAACACATCTAGATGTATGATGCATGTGATAAAATTACACATTATTGAGATATATCTAGTTCTTTAACCTAAAGAAGAGAGAAAAAGAGCCTTTCTCAAATAACACAACTAATATATCTGAACAATCACTTTGCTAACGCATTTTCCAGAATCACAAATACTAAGTCATTTTTGCATGGCAACAAGTAACGTGGGAAGCGGTAACAGCAATTGTGTTTGTGAATCACTCATTCTCAGCTGGATCGGACAAGCTTAAAAGAAATGTCCACTGAAATAGCGCAATGTCTTACTGGGCTCTCACCATCACATGGTTTATGAACTTAATTTGTGACATTGCTTTGGGATTAAGGAAGAAAAAAAGAACCATCTTCAGGTTCTAGGTAAGATATCTTGAGCAATAATTTTATAATGCAACAACTCTAATATGGGTGTAAGCAAAACTTTAAATATAAAGAGGAGATATGAATAAATCAAAAATAACCAATCCAAAGCAAAGATCCTTACTTCCGGCTGTTCCAAAAAGCATCAACAAAAATTTTATTGTACTTGATCGCAATTGGACAAACAGTACAATCCAGCTCGAATGCACCCTGTTCATCACAAAATAGAAACAGAAGTCAAAAAAATATAAGCAAAAAAAAAAAAAAAGGTGTTAAAAAAAAAGGAACAAATAGTATTCTGCTCAATTCCCAATACCTTCTTGAACATCACAGTATAGTGGTTATTTACACAAGTTCCTTCAGGAAATATGAGAAGAGGATTATTGTCAGCCCCCTGAACATGGTCTCTTAGCCTGAAAAATTCACATTCATCATTGTGAACATGATGCACACGTCATTACAAATTAAGATTTTTTCCCCAGTGCATTTACACTTACTTTTTTGCAACAATTTCACGATCCTTTGACTCTGAACGATTAAACCAAATACATCCAACACTCTCTAATATAGTGCTTTGCAGAAGTCCTACATAAAGAGCAAAATAAAATTGTTACTCTATTCCAATCCACTCCGTTCCATTAACCTAAGTTTCAACCTTTTGATTGTTCACTATTGATGGTCTCTATCCAAAAAATAGCTTGTGTAAGAGTTGGTCTTCCAATCCCATGCACAAACTATTGAATAAAATTTCAATAGTTGTCTTTCAAAATAAATACAAAAATCTACTTGATGGATGTATAGTTTAAACAATTCATGGGTAATTCTACTTTTTTAAACTAGAAAAATTTATAAATGAGAAAACATAACTTCAAATATCTTAATTACAGATGAAGCCATTAAATCACATACCAACCCAACCAGGATGTTTTTGCATGATAACAGCAAAAGCAGTCATCTGTTCTAAGATGATAAAATCAATCATGGAGGTATGATTAGCCACAAAGACCTGTTCAACCATGAGGGGAAAAAACTGATAGCAAGTCAGAACGTTATATATATGAATATAATAAATTAAAATCCCATATCCAAGTAAGAAAAAATAAAACTCAAATGGACCTGTTGAGGTCGAATGCTTGGCCGAGGCCCATGGTACTTGACAACTCCAGTCCATGATGCCACAAAGAAGCTGCACATTAACTCCACCAAAAACCTCTGGAAGGAAAACAATAACAGATATTTAGTCCAGGGCAAGATTTCCACAGCTATTTATATATCAAATTCAAGAGTGGAAAGCAAAAAGAAAATAGATACATTATTAGCAAGTTTCTTTCATTTTATGTAAATTAGAGTAAACTGGGAAAGGAATAATGTTTGCTCCACCCACTCCTTGAACTCAGCAGAAGGCAAAAAGCAGAGAGATTAATCATTAGCATGTACACTGTTTTCATTTTATGTAAAATGCAATAAACTGGGTAGACAGTAATGTTTGATTTGCCCACACCTTGAGTAGAAGTTTCAACACTAAACTATCGAAATAATGCACAAACTTAAGAGCAATCGCAAAGACTATTAGAGAGGAAAAAAAAAAAAAGTAAACCTGTCCAACAAAACATCACTATCGGATAGACAACACTGAGCTTATTACTTTTTGCTTTTTAAATATAATCATTAAGTAAGAAAGAAAAAATTCCATGCATTTTTATCAGATTCAATCCCACTGTAATGCTTGATGGCTATGCTTTTAGCCTTCTCATCACATGCAATATAAAAACTGGGCTCCAGCCTTCAAATTTTGGCGATGGCTATAGGCACTACCACACTCTCATACATTAACATTAACATTAACGTCACTTATGATCTATCAGGTTGCTTATCTACATTCTCCAATGATTAATGCATCTCATAATTGCAAACCAAAGAAAATTATCTGACCACCATACAGCATGCTATCTGAAACTAATTTCCTGTAATAGTTGCACATTATCCTACAAATTGCAAGATTTGGAAATTTGAAAGGCTTAGAATAAGAAGTCAGTGAATCAAAACTTAATATAGAAGAGACTTGTTAAACTAACCAAATAAAGAAAGGAAAACAAAGACATTCAAAATTAGAACATTCAAACAACCAAAACTAGAGTTTTCAAAGTTCAAGTTCTCACATGTCCATATAAACAAACATTCAAAAAAAAAAAGTACAAAACAAAGAGCTTGGGAAAAAGACAAAACTTTAAATAAATTATTTATTAGCACCTCCAACTTTTTTCTCAACTTGTCATGTCCTTTGAGTAGAAAATGCACAGGAATGTATGATGAAAGGAAAATTATCCACCCTATTGTCAGTACCAGAACCCTGCAGATTTATTAGAAACATTAGGCAGCCAAAATACAACAGAATTCCATTGATGTGGCAACTAATTATAAGATAAACCACTGTCTCAATCAGTAATTTTTAGATGACCAAAAATTTGAGGTATGTATATTAAACAGACACCACTATTTCATTATAATATCTCCAGTTCTATAAAACCAGGAGCATGTAGATGCCATAAATTTGGCAGAAGAAAGCATGATCCATTAAAATAAATTGATGAAAGCTTAAAATATAGAAATGATCTCTTCAGAGAGCAAATAGAAAACCTGATAGGAAACAAAATCCAATATCGAATCACAACACCGCAACACCACAAGGGAAAAAGATATATATTCCAATTCCATGGTTCAGGAGGATTTGACTTGAAACATCGAGTAAATGAGTCCTGCTCAAAACCACCAAAATGTGAAAAACAAAAGGGAAAATCTTTATGAAAAAAAAAGTTCATAAATGCATTCTTTCACAAGAGAAAGGAAAAAGAAGTTAACATAAGCCTATAACAAGAATGTGTTTGGAAAGTCTGAAAATTCAAGACTTCAGTTCTATTGAATCCCATTCAGTCAACTCTTGTGCTTGGAAAGTACATAATAGCTGGAATTCAATTCTTTGTAAAATTTAACATAAAAAATAAAATTAAAATTTTGAAATAAGGCAAAAAAATGACAAGAAAACACAGGAATCAATTTGATTGAATTCTTACATAAGACTTATTCCAAACAAGACCACAAGGATGCATTTGAAAAGAACACTGTCAAAATAAATCCCTCTTAGGATTCAAACATTATTTCCTTTTCTTTCTTTTCCAAATGCAAATCTACACCACATGGAATGAAGACCAAGGATGCGCATAGCTCATCCAATCAGAGTGAAAAGAAAGCTTAGTTGAGTTTGAACAGTGTTTAGGATGAACAACTTTTCAATCATTTTTGTAATCAGCTAGCTTTAAATAAGTCAGTAAGTGTATCTTTTCACTCCAAAAAATAAAATTTCTTTTTGGGTTTAACACCAACAAATTATCAAAACCTGAAAAGGAATCAAATTTTCCTCTCTTCCTGATTTTTTTTATGTGCTTTTTCTTTTAAAAAAACATTGAGAATTTCAGTAACCCTCCAAAACATATATTATTAACAATAAAAAGAAATTCATTCAAATACACAGAAATGAGTAAATAAGAAGCAAACTCACATCAACAATGGCACCAGCAGCCTCCGTTAAAGCAGGCGAAATGTCCAGCAAATCGCGCCTGAACAAAGAAAAAAAATTGAAAAATAAATCAACATGAAGCAAGCTTACAAATACAAATTCAATAATCAAAATTAAGGAAAACAAATAATAAAATAAAAGCGGAAGGTGACTTACAGGCGAAGCTTGCCATGAGGTTCATGAATGGTGGATCCAGAAGGAAGATAATCTTCGATATTAGGTCGATCCAAGTCCACTTCAGAGCTCGATGAGTGGAGCTTACCAGCGCTGCTCATTTTCTTCTTCTGGCTTTTTACTAAAAAGGTGTATGATTTGATTTGATTTGTTTTTCCTTTCGTTAATTTTTATGTTTTGTGGCTGATTATTATACTGTTGTACTTGTTCTGTTTGCTGTGTCAATGAAGAAAATTGATCGCTGACTTTATGCAAACCGAAGCGATGCTGCTGTGCCTGCGCTGCGGAATGCTGCGTTTTAAACACACTATTTATCTAATCCTCTTCCCGTGCCCACGTATTTTCACCGGCTTGCTTTTGTCACGTCTTTCATTTTTCCAAAAAAAAAAAAAATGATATTTTCTGCAACCACATGACAATTACAGCATTAGAATCTCTCCACAACTTTTAAAAATTGGAAAAAAAAATTGCCCATTTAGTTTTGAAAAATATTTTTATTTTTTAATATTTTTATTTTTTTGTTTTTCATTTTTTAAAATATGAAATAAAAAATTCAATTTATTTGTTACTTTTTATTTTATAATTTTATTTTTCTAACAAAATTTATTGTAATAACTTTTTATTTAATAATAATAATAATAATAATAATAATAATAATAATTATTATTATTATTATTATTATTATTATTATTTAATGTTGAATTTATTTATGTTATAAAAAATTTTAAATCAATACGTTTAATTATATTCAATTTGAAATTATAAGATTGTTGTAGTGATAGTGAAGGTAGCAGAGACTATAGTGGTGTTGGTGGTGGTGGTGATGACAGTGTTGCAACCAATATGTCATAAGACTATTGTGGTGGTGGTGGTGGCGGTGGCAATGGTGATGTAGCTATGGTGTTAGGAGGTTATGGTGTTGGTGATGAAGTTGGTGGAAGTTATGGTTATGATAAAGGTAGTGGAGATTATGGTGGTATCAGTAGTGGTAGTGGAGGTAGCAAATGTTATAGTGGTGATGGTAGTAGTGGAGGTAGTAGAGGTTGTGGTGGTGCAACCACAATGTCAGGAAATTGTGGTGGTGATGGTTGAGGTGGCGGAGGTTATGGTAGTGGTGGAGATAATAGTAGTGGTGATGATGGTTGATTACTCTGAATTGATATTTTTTCTTGTGGAATCTGCATTGATGAGGAGAACAGGGTAAAGGGGCGGGGTTTCCCCTATAAACATTCTGAACCTTAAGTCAGTAATGGTATAAGAAAAAATATAATAAAGCAAATAGACAAAATAGAATAGAGAATAAAGAATGATTGCTTTGATGATGTAATGATAAAGTGATAGAATGATGTCTTGGTGATGTTGTATAATGAGAATGAATGACATGAGATGTTATAAGATATATTTATAGGAGAAAGTATTGCTCAAACCTCTTAGGAATATGATTCTTTAGCTTTGTAGGATTGCCTTGTTTAGGAGAGGAAAAGACTTCCTTTATAGAGTAATTTTCCTAATTGAAATAGACTTTATTATAAGCTTTCTTTTTATTCAAGTAATCATCCTCTTTAAGGGAATATAAACCTTATTAGAATATGATACTGATATGGGATATCAAGATTCCCTCCTAGAAGTCTATTCGGATATTTATGTCTGATATATCCGGGTCTATAAGATAATAGAAACATCATTCTTCTGTATAGAGAGAGACTGCTTGAATCACATCGTTTAATATAAAAAGGGTGAACTGAGGTGGCCAGCCTAAGTCACAAGTTAAGATAAAGCTCAGTACCCAATCTTGAAATCATCGTATAAGAACATCGTTGAAGTGCTAGTTGGACTTAAGTGCATAAAACCTGCAATAAAAAGGATATGTAATGGATTAACTCACCAGTGTGGAGATAACATGATGGAACTAGTTGTCACTGGAGTTTTGATGCTTAGTGTATTAAAAGCGCAGCCCAAGTGCTAAACCTTAGTACTATAGAAGTGACCTAAGAGTGTCAGCTTCAATCATTAGACTTAGATGCTCAGTACAAGGATGCGAGGCTTACATGCTCAAAACCTCAGTACTGTAGAAGCGATATGAGGGTACCATCTTCAGTCACTAGACTTAATCTTAGTGCATTAGAAGCATGGCCCAAGTGTTATATATTCTCAATGCATTAGAAGTACGGCCCAAATGTCGTATATTCTCAGTGCATTAAAAGCGCAACCCAAGTGTCTATGATGTTGCTCGATTTATGAACTTCAATGACTTTATCGGTGGTAGCTACCTAGTTAGAATATTTATTGATGTTAAGTTTGGACATTATTGCTGCAGATGTTTAATTTTTTGAGCATTTGTTATTGGTAGTATTTTTGCAAAAGGAGGGATGTTTGTGATCCTGATAGTGAGTTTGAGCCCTTTCAATCTGAGCTCCATAATATAGGATAGTAATTTAGTGAGAGTTTTTTGAAATAATGGAAGGTAAGTTTTAAAGGACCAAATTTGGGTTTGCCTAATCTGAATTGTGAGATGAGCATTTGTAATTTAGGTGAAGGGTCAATGTTGCACCGATTCTGAAATAAAGGATAGTGTGTGATGCTGGCTAGGATGTCTTAGAATTGCCTTTTGATTTATTCGGCTATATGGCGAATATACTTGACTCTATTCTTGAATTTCCCTTGTTGGATATTCTTTGAAATGTTCGTCTTTGTGTTGTTTGGCAATATGTCTAATGTCTTTTGTTAATCTCTACATGTTGATGCTGAGTGAGATGATCAGAGTGTCTAATTGTTTGGACTGATGAGTGCTTAAAGTAACATCTTTAATAAATACGTTTTCTTTATCTATAGTGATAGATAAAAGAACAATAGTTTTAGGATCGTATAATCGATCTCATTTGATGGTTAGTCCTTGTGTAATAAATATATCAAATGCAATTAATGTATATTTTGCATGAATAATAATCATGTATTTATGGACGAGCATCTATATTTAGATATGTAAGTGTGCTTGTGTGACGAGCTATAAATATTCATATAAGAATAAATAAGATGCAAAAATAAATAAATTAAATAATATCAATAGAAACTAGAGAAACTTATCTCCTAATGTACTCTTGTCCCACCTTCAAATTCATGAATATTTATGTTTGTTGTTTGCTTCAATTGTTACTTGAATGACCTTGTCTTTAAAGATACTGCCTAAGTTTGTGTGTGCCCAATTTATTGGCATTTTATGCATATCCAGCTTCATGAAAATATACCGTCTAAATATACTGCACTGAGATTATCAGTTGGATTAAGTTCCTAAAGGCCATGATGATTTTTTTTATTAATATTCATGAGCATCGACGTTGAGTGCTCATAGTAACATCTACACTTGTATTGTTTTACTATAATAATAAATAATAAAAGAACAAGAATCTTGGGATCGCTTAATCCATCTCAATTAATGATCCATCCAAGTGGTAATAATTTAAGAAAAATGGATATGAAAATAAATAATTAAGAAAGAAACTTATCTTGGTTATAGTGCTCTTGTTCTGCCTCTTAAAGTACCAAATATTTATGTTCATTATAGATATGAATAATTGTTACTGACCCATTAATTCCTCATGGAGCTCATGGTTCATTCATTTATTTTTTCTTCACTATATGAGCTCTTACAAAAGAAATTAACTTATTAATATATACTTGTGAAGTTGATGTCGTGGTTGCCTTGGATATTCCTGTAGTGCCAGAACTCAGGAGATGCTCAGAGATCGAGAGATGCCTATAAAGTGAATGTCTGACTCTTTCATACTTGCTCATTACTTAGAGTTCAAGTGTCCATGAAATCAATGCTCGGTAGTAGATGCTCGGATTTCCAAGGCTTTAGTGGACGGTACTCGTGTTGTTTGGAAGCTCGGAGTCTGAGTGCTTATGAAAAGTGCTTGTTGGATGCTCAATGTCCTAAGCTCGATGCTCGGATATCAAAGACTTTGATGTTCATCAAAAAATTATTTACGTTCTTTAATGCTCAGGCTCAGATTCTTTGATGCTCAGACTCAGATGCTTGATGGTCTCATGCTTTGAAACTTTATCACTCAGAGCTTGATGGGTGCTCACAAAGCATATGTTTAGTATTCGACACTCGTTTGAAGTTTTGATGTATGGAATTTCAAGGCTTAGTAATGAAGAAAATGATTTCAGACTTGCATTCTAATTATTCCCTAGCTTCGATGGTGCTTTGGTGCTCGGTCAACTCAGATATCTAAGTGTCAATGCTCGGAAGCTTAGTGCTCTGAAGCTCTATGCTTGATGCTTGGCACTTGAAATCTTAGTGTCTGGTATTTTATGTTTGATGTTCACTTGATACTTGGTTTCAATTTTGAGAACCATTCATCGAATACTCGCATTCTTGAATCTCGGTATAAGGTCATATGGTCTAGCTTTATGAATTTATAGGAAAATATATAGACCTCCAGCTTCTTTTTGTCTCTACGTTTGATCTGGGTGTGAAACTACTTCCAAGCCTTGATGCTCAGATGCTTGATTATTCATTTTGGTTTCCCAACTGTCTTACTATTTGCTCTAAATTCTAACCTAAGAAAATTATATTTTAAGCCATCTACTAAGAGAACATAATGATAGATAAAGATTGAGGTTACCAGTTTCTTTAATGCCAATTATCTTTCCCTTAGCATTGTCTTTAGAGGTAACACATCTTATATACTTAGCTTTAAGCTAGGTAAATTGCTCTTTGTCACCCATTATGTGCCTTGAATATCCACTATCAAGATACCACTTGCATTTCTTCTTTCTAGATTTTAGGCACACCTACACAAGGAAATTTTAAACTTTCTTTTGAATCCAAACCTTAGTTGGTCTAGGTTGGTTAGCATAAAAAAAGTTGAAAGGCAATAAATTCAAATGCAATCTTTTTTAATAGCACATATTGCTAATGTGTCTAAGCACTATACAATAAAAAGCATCTTTTAGATTTTAGTGCATATGAAGATTTTTACATTTGAGTATTGTGGATTATTCTTGTAGGGGGCATATCTTCTAAATTATGCATGGAAATGTGGAGTTTGGTTCATAGAATAAGCTTGTGATATAGGATAATAAGTGATTCATACAAGCACAAGTGTGTATGTGGTGTTGTGGAGTTATATGCTTGGAACATTCTTTTTAGTTTATATGTAGGCATGCTCAGGTTAAGGTCTTTTGGCATATGCTTTAAAATTTTAAGTTAGGGTGATTAAGTCTTATTAAACTTAACATTAACTCTAATATTTTGAGACTTTTTAGCCTTCAAAGCTGAAGTCTTATAAGAGTTAAAGGTAGAGTGAAATAGATTATTAAAGGCTTTAATAAATTTAATTTGTTATGATGATGAAGATGAGGATCCCTTTGTGTATCTAAGTCTATGGGTGCTTCCATAGAGTCTTTATGATTAAAGAAGATTATCTAAAGTCTCTTTCCCCTTTTTGAATTTGGAAATAGAACTTTTCAATTCCATTATTTCTTTTGAAAGCTTTTGATTCTCATCATTGGCTTTCTTGAGTTCCTTATTGAATGAGGTAGAGGTTTTTAAATCATTAACACACTTTTCATTTGATAAAAAAAGTTTAGAAAAATCATTTTTTAAGTTCTCAAATTCCTTAAATAGATTTAAAAGCTTATGCTTGAAGAGCTTTTTCTTAGAGAGTAGGCTTTTGAATTTAAGCATGAGTTTGCTCACAATTGAGCTTTTATCATCATAATCATCATAATCATCACAATCATCACAAAAGGGATAAGAAGTAGATGATACCTTATTGCTGTCCTTAAGAGCCATAAAGCAAAGGTTGGCCACTTCTTATTGCTCCTCTTCCTTTTCTAATTCGGAGGAGTCATCCCATAAAGCTTTGAATGCTTTTTTCTTATCCTTTACTCACTTGTTCTTAAACTTTAACCTTGGGCACTTACTTTTAATATGTATGGGCTTCTTGCATTCATAGCAAATTATCTCTTTGTTCTTCTTTCCATCTCCTTTCTTGTAGTCTCTAATCCTTGAGGAATTTTTTCTTCTTAAGAATTTCTTAAAGTTCCTTGTGAGCATGACTATGTCACTATCTTTATCACTAGAATATTCAAGGCTCTCCTCTTTACTATCTTCTTGTGATGCCTTCAAGGCAATGCTTTTCTTCTTTTTCTTCCTTTTCATCTTCTCTTTGCTTTAATATAATTTCATGTGTTAATAACATGCTAATGAGTATGTCGGTTGAAAGCTTTAACAAGTCATGGGCTTCTTCAATTGAAGTCACTCTAAATTCCTAATATTTCTTTGGAAGGATTCTAAGGATCTTTATGTTAATTTCTTCATTATAATAGTGTTTTCCAAGTTTCTTCAAGGTGGTGAGAAGAGCATTAATTCTATTAGTCATTTCAGTGATGGATTCTTGTGGCTTCATCTTGAAGATCTTATACTAATACACATATAGCTGAACTTTCTTACTTCTCACTTGAATGTTGCCTTTATAATGGCTTTTAAGAGTTTCATAAATTTCTTTAGTGAATTGGCAATTTTGAACATTGCCTCCTTCTTAACTAGACATAGAAGCAAGCAAGATTGTCACTGCCTTCCTGTTCTTATAGTTTGCCCCCTTTTAATTTCAAGTCAATTGAGTTCTATCAATATGAATTTCCATATTGTCTAATGTAGCTTTAGGAGGCTCCTAACCATCAAGTACTACTTCCCATAACCTAATTGGATTACTATCAAGATATAGCTCCATTTTAAACTTCTAATAGGGATATTCACTCCCATCAAAGAAGGGTTTTAAATAATAAAAATTCACACCTTTACTACCCATGATCTAACCTTTCTGCAATTAAGTATTAAGAAGTCTTGCTTTGATACCAATTGAAAAGGCCCTAGAGGGGGGGTGCATAGGGTAATTACAAAAATTAAAGAAACATTGAGGGTTAATTGGACACTAATTAAGGATTAAAATAAAATATTGAAGATATTTGAGGAGAAGATAAAAAACTCAAGATTTAAGGAGTTTGATTCAAGAATTGAATTTATATCTCCACCTAACTTATCCTCAAGTTAGGATTTTTAATACTCACACCAGTCTATTACTTTGAGATTATGTCTACAAGAATTTAAGGCTCACTTTGAACCTTATATGATTAAGAGTTTTCATGGCTCACTCTTAAACTAACTCCCAAGTGTTTTGATGGCTAACACTTAAACCAAATCCACTCAGCATTAGTTCCTCACTTCCCTTTCTTAACCCAAGAAATGCAAGAAGAAAAGTACCTAGTCTAGCTCATAAACCACACTCAAAGTAGAATTAATTACAAAGAATTTTTAGCTTTAAAATTGAATGCTAAGAGATAAAATGCTCACCAACTCATCCAACCTCTTAAATGGGGTTTAATGAAGTGTATATATAGTAAAGATCTCAAAAAAGTAGCTGTTGGAAGCCATTAAACTCTTTTCAAGCTTCTTCTTCCTTTATTAAATGTTGTTTTATAGGATTTTCACTAGTCACGATCATGATTGTGTAGGTTATAGTCATGACTTTTGAGAAACTAGCAGTTGAGACACTCATATGACCGTTATGCAAATGCCACCTAGCTTATCACGGTCTGGTCATGGTTGTGACTAAGACCGTGAACACTCTTGCCACTTTACTTATAAATCTTCCTTGAATATCATGCTCGTGAAGCCAGGGTCATGAGGTTAGTCGCAAGCATGATTATAGTCTTGATTAAGCTTATAAGGACTATTGCCTTCTTGGCTTTTTAAAGGAGCTTTAGTTATGGCCGTGATGCCTCTTGTGATACTGGTCATGCTCTAGTCACAATCATGAGTGCCACTAGACCTTTTACTTAATTGAATTACCTTAGTCATGCTCCTAAAGGGGCTCACAATCTAACTCATATGCTTTGTCACGGTTTGGTGATGGCCGTGACCTAGACTGTGAGGGCTATTCGACTTTATTTCAGTAAAGAGGCTTTAAGGCTTGATCTCTTCATGATTGGGTTCTGGTCGTGACTAGGACTATAACCCAGTGCCTTTTATTTATTTCTTGATAATTTGGTCTCTTTTAATTGTCTAGCTAATACACATTTAAACAAATAATATTAGCACTTGAAAATTATATTGTAAAAATCAAAACAATGTTAAATTAAGCCTTAATCATGCAAATGACTAACAAAGTTGATTGAGTCTACTGTAGCCCACTTTACAAGCATAATAATTGATTGTGAAATAGGTGTATATATGACCATATTTTAAATAGCCATCAATTATTATTTTTCAGGATAGATTTTTAATGGGTAAATTGTAAAAGGTCTAAAAAAGACTGTTGTTGATAAAAATTATTTTATTATAATCAAGTTTAAACTGTGGGTAGGAGAACTATGGGATGAATAAGTGCATGGGCTAACTATTAGCTTGCACATTAAGTGATAAGTTGCAATATATTAACACCCATCACAAGAAAGTATTCTCATAATTGTAATTTGTTGTGAATATTTCAAAAGTATCCTATATTGCTAAAATATAAACTAGTTTTGTGATTTATTAATATTATCAAGTTGTTGGGCTTGTAAATGGCTAGAGATGGGAGGAAGTATCACACATATGAGAAATGGATCAACATCCCATTTGTAGTGAAAATGGGTGAATTTCACTTTTACACACAAGATATGCATGAAGCCTGATCTAAAACTAATTTTTCCACTTTATTTTTAAACATATTTTAAAGTTTTTATGTACATTTTAAATCCCTTTATAGCTATATCATTTAAAGGCTTTTATTTTGACATTAATACGTTGTTAATGGCAATTTTTAAAATTTCAAAATCAAAATATTGTTGAGTTAATTACAAAGATAATTAAACTTAATTTGTAAAATCCTACCTCCCATAATAAAGAATAATTTATAAAAGGATTTATTAAATCCTAAGGATACAAAGCTAAAATCCTTTAGGGATAACACTCTCCTACCACAACTCAGACTTTTCTTTCTTCTTCTATTTTATTTTCCTAAAAATATAAAGAATTTTTTATATACCTTTTTTTCTATATAGATCCTTTTTCTTACTTCTGCTTCTATTGGTGCTCTTCTTATCGTTAATAGTATTGTGCCTATCGGAACTGCTCCTGCTAAAAGTAACTCCATTGCTCATTTGCTTTCACTTTTGACACCTTTATCTTGGGTGCATCTACCTTAAATGTTTATACTATTATTCCTTATACCAAACCTATTATGGATGTCTCTAAAATTAAAATATTTAGAGGTAAACCTTTCTACTGCTATTCATTGTACCAACTTATTATGGATGCCTTAAAATTGAAATATTAGAGGTGAACCTTTCAAAAGATGGTAGCAACATGTTTATTTAACCCTTGACATGCATTTGGCTCTTTTTGAAGAAATGAATCAAAACAATTTTGAACCATGGATTTATGCTAATAAGGTTTGTCATCATACCTTGTTATCAACTTTATCTAACAACTTTTTTGTATATATTTATAATAATTTAAAGATTATTGTATAGGTAAAATGGTGGAATATTTATCAAATAATTCTACATTACGTTTATCTAGCTTTAATTATTCTAATTCAAGTAATGATGATAATATTGGTGATGATATGGGATATTTGCAAATGGTGAGATATAATGGCAAGTAAATTTTTTTTTATTAAAAAGATTTCTTATAAGACATTTGTGTTATCTATAAAAGATTATATGTAGATGGCGGGGTTTAGTGTGCATCCAAGATTTTAGCAACTGTGACACTATTTGGGCTCAAGGCCCTAGAGAACACACTAACCATTGTCACAAAGATATGGCATGGAGATGAGGAGCCACCACTCAGGGTAATAATTGGGACAAATTGAAAGGTGGTACTCGATTCTCTAAAAGAAAGCTAGCACCATAACCAGGAGATTTTGGGAATGGAATACTAACTTCTTTTAGTCTCGTGTTCATTTAGAATTGTTTTATAAATTATTACTTCATTCTCTAATTACGTGTAATTTTATTAAACCCTATTTGAACATCCATCTAACCCTAAGGCATTTAGTCAATAAAATCACACATAAAAAATGCTTTCAAGCACATTTTCCTTAAGTCTAAACTAGGTTAATTTTATTAAAAGTTAGCTAGATTTATAATTTTTATTTACAAATGAAAATGAATTAAAGGTGGGCCTACATTTTTATTAGTTAGTAAGCTTAAGTCTTATTGATTTTAATTATCTAAAGGTGGGCCTAAATCTATAAGTTTTAAAGAAAATGGATTTTATAAGTGGGCCTAGTCTAACTTGATTTTATTTTAAATAAAATGTGAGCCTAAGTCTATTTATTTTAAAGGAAATGAAATTAAATGGGTTGAGCTAAATCTAAATTAATTTTAGTTAAAAAATGAGCCTAAGTCCATATTAACCTAATGGGCCTAAATTAATTTTAAAATTAATTAAACATAAACCATTTTAAGCCTATTTTATTTAATAGGTATGAACCTGTTGTGGGTTTGGAGCCCAAAAGAATAGAAACATAAAAGAACAAGCCCAAAACAAATAAAACACAAAAAAATAGATCAAACATACATTTTAGTGACTTTCTAAAAATCCTAAATCAATTTTCATACAACTCTAAATTAATCTACAACCATCATTGATTTTAATTGATTTTTTACCTAGTGAAACCCTAATTACTAATTCATTTTAAAAGCAGAAAAGTAAAATTGTACTATTCCCATTACTGGGGTTATTACAATATTCTACTTACTAGAAATTAAAATTAATTACAAACTCAAATTAATTAACACACAGAACATAGGAAAAAAATAATAAATGGAGAAACATCAAACCCTAAAATCTAATCACAGTTTAGAATCCATGGCATTCCATGGATCTTCTATTTGATTTTTGGATACCTGGCAATGACCTAATCAATATGCAATTGGATTCTAAAAGGAAAACACAAAAAAGAAAAAAAATACAGAAATCACATTAGCCAAATGAGCAAAATAACAAAATAACAATTAAAGGAAATTAAATAAAAAAGGAAATCAAATAATAATTAAAGCAAATTAAATTAAAAAACAAAATCAAAAGACAAGAGAAAATAGAAATGAGATGTTGTACATATGCTCATAGATGGCCCCTCAGATTGATATTGTCATCGTTTTGAGAATTGACTATACATTTTTTTGATTTCTGGACTATTGAAAACAAAAGAGCGTACTTTTTTGTGCAGTGAAGAAAAACTCTCTTTTTTTTTCTCTTTTTCTCTCTGTGATTTTTAGGGTTCCTACTCGTTCAGGAGCCAACCCCTCGCTTATGCAGTCTTTAGCTTTTTAAAGCAGAGACCTGCAAATGGAGTTTCCTCTATTCCAGGAATTGACGCTATCTCTTATTTTTTAAAAGTTTTTTACGCGTTTTGAACATGTAAAACCATAATTATCTTTTAAAAAAAATATTCAAAATTAGTTTTCAACCAATCAGTGAACAGAAAAATACTAAAAAATTATTGAATATACTGAAAAATGGAAAAGATTACGTAATGCTGATCGACAATTTGCTAATGTTGATCAGCATTAAGCAAATGCCGGTTGGCATTCATTTAATGCTAATCGGTATTAGGCAAATTTCGATCGGCATTTGGTGAATTCTGATCAACATTAGGCAAATGTCGGTTAGCATTAGCTAAATGCATACTAGCATTTTGCTTATGTAACCTGAAAATAATTTAACAAAGGAACACTTCTAAAATCATGATTTTGCAATTAGGTCCAAAAAACATTACAATTCAGTCCTTAAAATCTTGAATTTCAATGCTAGAGATTAATTTCTCGATTAATTTTTCATCATAGAGGCTTTCATCGCACTATGCATAATTGCATTATGAAATTGGGCATTTACAGTTGCCCCCTTTTATCGCTGTTTGCTTGACAAATTGTGGCAAAGCAGTAGAAGCACACAATTTTGAAGGTAAAAACTAGGATACCTAGTTGTATCCTAATTGATAGGTTGATGGTTAAATTATTGTGCAATTTTAAGCGAATGTAATGTTTATCAAGTCTCACTATATTTCCTACAAAATATCTAATGAACTTTGTGCAAATGAGTTTCACTATATTCTATGTGGGACATTTAGCGATGACGAATTAAAAATCTGATATAGTTCATGTGGAACATCTAGCAATGATGAATTTCGTTATATTCCCTATGGGACATCTAACGATGCATACTGTATTCCTTGCGGGACATATAATGATAATAAGTTTTGTTATATTCCATATGGGACATCTAACGAAATATATAAAATAAAGCTTGCTATATTCCCTATGGGACATCTAGAAAAAATGATGAATTTTATTATATTCCTTATGGGATGTCTAACTAAATGTATAAAATGAAGATTGTTATATTCCCTGTGGGATGTCTAGCAAAAATGATGAAAAGCGTGCTATAGTTCCTATAAAATGTCTAGCGATTAAAATTCACTTTATTCCCTGTGGGATATTTAGTGACATCACTCATAACTATCATGTGGTGTCTGGTGGTAAATTTCTGAGAAAAGTTCATGTTATAACCGCTATTGAAGCATTTAACATGTGGAATTTGAAATTCATGTTATAACTATTGTACAACACATAACATGATAATTTTAAAAATTTGTGTTTCAGCTATTGTGTAACATAAAATAAATTTTGACATTTGATTGAAATGATGCATGTAGCAATGCAAAGTTGACTTCTACAATTTTGTTTTATGTGCTTCATGATTTAATTTAGGAATAAATTCCTAATCAAAATGCAATTATGGACCAAATTACAATAAGAGAACTTGTATCCATTTGTAAACAAAAGTAATGGACCAAAATGGATATTTTTGACTTCATAGAGTCCTTCCTTTTTTGTATGTGTCATTTCATTCTCTCTTCTTCTTCATTTCCTTTCCTTTTCATTTCCTTTCTTTGCATTGATTTTCATTTCTTGATTTCTTTATCATCTAATATCTGATTTATAATCCATATAATCCTATGGCCTCCTTGCAACATAAACAACATGGGAGAGTAGAGATTTCAAAAAGTAAGAGGATTTTGCCTCCTTATTTTCCTCAGAATGATTTGGACTTCGAGAGGGCTTAACTATTTTTCTTTTAACTCATTTACATACCCATAGGTATAGGGATATGGGTAATGAGGTAACATTTTATTGATTCTATCTATTTTTGCAAAAATATTACCTTTACTACAAACTCAACATTATATGTAGAGGTGCTATCACGATGTATGGCTTTTGGCAGATCTTACATGTATGTTCTCCTTTCTTTGATCTTTATTGTCTTGTTTTCCTTTACCTTTTACCGATATGCTCTCTTTCTTTCAGATTTGAAGCATAAAGATCGGGTTGATTCGAGGCTTCAGTGCTATTAGCTATGATATGAGCTTTCCTCTGATTATGAGATGGGGTTCTTCCTTCCTTGCTAGTACCGGGAACACTCTTCAGACCTATCATGATCATTTGAACACTATCGATTTGCACTTGGTAAAAAGCAAATTCATTAGTACTTCATCATTTAATGAAAATAAAAATTAATTAACATGATTTTGCTTATTAATTCTAATTGGTTAGTGGGAGATAATAATGTCTAGAGATATGACTGTATGGCTAGTGCAACATAACTTAAGTCTATGAGGGTTCTACTTCCTGGATATGGTTATTTAATATGGTATTTAGGGGAGCGAGTGTATCATTGGTCTTCTGGGCCTTCTCGATGCCAAATTCCATTTGATATCCCTTCCTTTATGCTCTGTAACTCATGTCTAATAGGTTCAGAGTTGAGAGATGCACTACAGGGATACGCTGCCTTAGATTTTCTTGAGCATTCTCGACATTATCAATGGTTCATTCGTGAGAGCCTCTTGGAGCATATTCCTATTGACAATTCTGAGGTAATTTTTTTTATTATTTTTGCTTCTTTCTTTGGAACCTATGAATTACTCATTCTTTTTACAGTTTGAGGAGGTTCACTCTCTTGTTAATGAGGTGATAAAGGAAGAGACTGAGATTGCTCTAGAAACTAAGCTTGTTTGTGATATTGAGAGGCTTGAGCCCAAACCTAGCCTTGCACATCATACTCAGTATGTTAGGACTAGTCATGACGGTGCTTTATGGGCATTACCCTTGGTGATATCTCTCTTATGGACAGGTCCATATTCTACTAGGCTCCTACTGTTCAGACTCTAGTTGAGCAGTAGATGCATTTCAGTGATGCTCAACTTTCTATCTTTTCTCCAGTAGATGCTTCCCATGTGAGTCTTTTTGACTTATTCCCTGCACGATCTATACACTTGACACTAACTTTAGTAAATTTTAAAATAGGTTCCTCGGACACAAGCATAGTACTTGCATGGACTTGCCTCATCTTAGAGGTTATTCACTATGCAGGTCATAGACATTTTGAGGGTAAGTATATACATTAAAAGTGCAAGTGTATGCATGTTATGGATGAAATGCATATGATATTGTTATTTCCTATATGTACAGAGCTACTCTAGTGATTTGGAACACGAGATTGAGATGTTTCACCGATAGCTTGCAGATTTAGGCATTGATCCTTATAATGTTGGGACTTTATCGGTCAGAACTCCGGACACCTTTCATCGAGATGATCCTACCAGAGGATGGAGCCTATGGCCAAATTTTGGAGCTCAGGATGGCTAATCTAGCTATCTTTGTTTCCTAATTCTATTTGTATTAGACCTTTTTTGTCTTACTGTTGTGTTCTAAATTTTGTACTGTTTGTATGCATTGTGTTGAGCTGATATCAGACTTGGATACGTGGACTTAAGTAGAGTTAAGGTTTTTTTTAACTTAACTTTTGCCTAAGCTACTCTCTCAATTTTTCGACTTAGCAGACTTGCCCTAACTTTTGCCTGAGCCACCTTCTCAAGTTTTTGACTTTGTAGGCTTTCATTTTGTTTTATTAATTTTTGTATTTTCTAGATCTGGTTATAGGAGAAGCTGAGCTTGCTTGTTATTTTTGATAATCAAGCTATAGAGCTATCAGGATTTTAAGCTTTGCATGATTAGTCATGAGAGAAGAAACATTGACATCACTAGGAATTGGTCTCATAGAGCTGATTTTAAGCTTTCACATTTTGTTTTCCTTTCCAGTACTTATGCATTTTAAATATGATAGAACATGTAATGTTAAAACGAAAATTCAATTTAAAGAGAATTGATTAATTAGGGCCAAAATAAGTACATTTATTACATCACCTAATATAACTCATGTTATTTACCTTAATTTTTGCCTGACTAGCCCTTTGTGGGTTTTCTAGATAGCTAGATCATCTCTTTTATTTTTATTTCCTAATTTTTGCATACCAGCCTTTTATGGGTTTTCTAAACAGTGACAATGTCCTAACTTTTTCCTGACTAGCCTTTTCAGGTTTTCTAACCAATGGACTTTATTTTCTTTTTACCACTTTTTATTTTATTTTATTTTTATAGGTAGTATCTCTTAATGCAATCTAAGTTAATAAACTCCATGAATTCATTCCCTTCTAAGTTTGATATCTTTGTAGCTCCTTTAGGCAGAACCATTTTGACTAAATACGGTCCTTCCCAGTATGGTTTGAATTTTCCTCTCGAATCAAACACCATTGCCCTAGACTATTTCAATACCATGTCCCCAACTTTTATCATTCTAGGCTTAACTTTCTTATTGAATGATCTTGCTATCCTCCTATAATATATTTGAGTATGAAACAAAGCATTCATCCTTTTCTCATCTAGAGATGTAAGGTGATCATATCTCTTTTGTGCCCATTCACTCTTAGGCATTCTAGCTTCCATAACTACTCTCAAGGATTTGATCTCTATTTCTATTGGCAAGACTGCTTCACAACCATATACTAAGGAGAATGGAGTTTGGCTTATGGCCATTCTAACTATAGTCCTATATCCCCATAAAGCGAAAGGAAGAAACTCAGACCAATCTTTGTAAGTCTTAACCATTTTAGAGAGGATTTTCTTGACATTTTTGTTAGCTACTTTTACCGATCCATTGGCTTGAGAATAATATGGTGAAGACTTATGATGTTCAATCTCGTACTTCTGTAATAATTCTACCGTTTTAGCCTAAAATTGGACACCATTATCAGTCATAATGTGATGTGGAACCCCATACTTGTAAATAAGACTTTTCTCGATGAACGACGCCATCTGTTTTTCTTTCATTGCATTGAAGGATTTAGCCTCTACCCATTTAGAGAAGTAATTTATTGCCAGGACTATGTACTTATGCCCATTTGATGCTGTCGGCCTTATTTCTCCTATAACATCAATCCCCCAGTCTATAAAGGGCCAAGGTGATGATAAACTATTTAGCACCGTAGGAGGTTGAGATTCCAATGAATCTAACACTAATGACATTGCCTCACTTTTCTTATACAATCCTTTTCCATACTCATCCAATAATACCCTTGCTCGAGTATCTTCTTAGCTAGGATCATCCCGTTCATGTAAGAACCACAAGCTCTTGCATGAATCTCTTTCATTACCTCATCAACTTGATCTTTCTAAAGACATCTGAGTTGCATTCCATTTATCATTCTTTATATAATACTCCATCATGACTTCTATAGTTACATGCAAGAACATGAAGAGCATATCTCTCTTTTGAGATTGCTTCATCAGGATACTTTCTTTCTTCAATAAACCTCTAAATATCATAAAACCATGATTTCTCTTCAGGCCCTATTTGAATAATCATAATCTACTCTCCCCCATAACATGGAGCTCTTGATTTCATGATTACCAAAGGCTTTATATTTAATCCTATTGCACTATCCCACATTAAAGAGAGTGTCGTCAATGCATCTGCCATCTGATTGTCATCTATTGACAAATGGATAAAGAGGCATTTATTGAAGTTCTTCGCTAAAGCTTTCAAATAGCAGATGTAAGGTTTTAGCTTTTCTTCTTTCACTTCCCATTCTTCATTAGCATGGCTAACAACTAACATCAAATCCCCATAAACCAACAATACCTTTGCCCCAACTGTTAGACCTACTTCAATTTTGTAGATGCATGCTTCATATTTGGCCATATTATTCATCACCTCAAAGTCTAATTTCTTAGCCATTGGTATGGTTTCTCCACCTGGTGTAACAAGAATTACTCTTAATCCAACTCCTTTGTTATTTACAACCCCATCAAAGTAGAGCTTCCCGATGCTCTATAACTATCAGGTTTTCATCCGAAAACTCTAAGTTCCATTGTTCGTAACCCTCGACTGCATTCTAAGCTAGGAATTCTACTACTACCCTCCCTTTGATGACCTTTGTGGTAATGTACTCTATATCAAACTCAGTCAGAAGTATTAGCCATCGAGACATCCTTCCAATTAAAGCAAGCACCTGAAATAAGTACCTTAAAGGATCGATCTTTGAAATTTCTTGAACTTTATAGGATTGACAATAATACCTCGATTTCCTTATTGCTTAGATCATAATCAAACATGTCTTCTCTACCAAGTCATACTTTTCCTCATATGGTAGGAACTTCTTGCTAAAATAATACACTACATACTCTATCCCTTCTAGTCCTTCTTATGCTAGAATTGTCCCTATTGCATTTTTGTCTAAGGCTAAGTTCAAGATCAATGACTTACCATGCCTCAGTGGTTTCAATACAAGTAGATTAGCGAGATATTCTTTAATCATTTTAAATGCCTTTTGATAATCATCGTTCTACTTCACTGGCTGGTTTTTTCTTAAGATTTTGAAGATAGGGTCATAAATATTAGTTAGTTTTGCAATAAACCTATTAATATACTATAACCTGCAAAGGAATCCTCTTACTTCTTTCTCTATCTTCTGTGCTAGCATTTCTTGAATAACTTTCACTTTGTCTGGATCCACTTCAATTCCTTGGCTACTAACTATATACCCTAATAATTTTCCTAAAGTAACCCCAAAAATGCACTTTTATAGGTTGAGCCTTAAATTGTAGCTCTCTATTCAAGCTAAGAACTTATTCAGAGCTTCAAAGTGGTCCTCTTTTATTTCTGATTTAACCATCATATCATCCACATATACCTCCACTTCTTTATGCATTATGTTATGGAAAAGAGCTATGGTGCCCTTTGATATATTACATCCACATTCTTTAACTCAAAAGGCATAACCTTATAGCAATATGTCCCCCATTCTGTGATGAAATTTGTCTTGATCTTATCTATAACTACCATCATTATTTGGTTGTACCCCAAGAACCGATCCATGAAGGAGTACATTGCACTAGATGCTATACTGTCTACTATTACATTAATATGGGGTAAAGGAAAGTCATCCTTTAGACATGTTTTGTTTATATTCCTGAATTCTACACACATAAGTACCTCACCATCTTTCTTGGGTACTAGCACTATGTTTGTTAGCCATTAAGGATAATCTACCACTTTTAGAAAATTAGCTTAGATTTGTTTAGTAATTTCCTCTTTTATCTTTTCAGTACACTCTAGTATTAGCTTATGTAGTTTCTGCTTGACGGGTTTAATTTCTGGATGAGTAGGAATATGATGCTCTGTAATTTCCCTATTTAAACCTGGCATATCCTCATAAGTCCAAGCAAATACTACCTTTTTTTTGTCAATATTCTTTCAAAATTTTCCCTCTCTTCAAGAGTTACCTCATGTGATAGATAAACGTTATGCAATTTCCCTATTTAAACTTGGCATGTCCTTATAAGTAAGCAAAACCAACATTCATATAATTGACTATGGGAAAAATAGAGTTTTTATTTTTAAATAGACCAGGCATTATTATATCAGTCTCATCATAAAAAATAATAAATCTATCACTAATGATAATGGCTAAATCCTAGGTGGCTCCTTTTTAGGTGGCAAACACAGTAGCTCTTCGATAACAACATTGCCCATTCTCTCAGCTGCCAACTTCATCACTTCCTCTTTGTTATATTTCACTAATTTCTCCATAATCTACTCCTTAAAGATCTCATACCCAAGAAAATTTTCTCTAGCAACATTGATTGATTGCTTTACTCCCAAATAGTATTTGCCTTCCCCTGGCCTAATGAAATTATCACATATCGACTCAATTTTCTTTAAGAGCTTCCTTGCTCATTCTTCCCCAGCCCTTGCCCAAGTTGGTAATTCATACTCTCTATCATTCTTTTTATTCTCGGATCCATTTTAGTTCTATAAAATATCCTAGCAATTTGGAAACTAGGGGGTGCACATATTTGCTTCTATTTATCCAGTATGGCTGCCATAGCAGCATTTGTCCCAGCTTCTATAGTTATAACCTCTCCTTTATGAGGGAATTTTATCTTTTAATGCACAATTGAGGGTACCCCTCCCAAGGCATGGAACCATGGCCTTCCCAACAACAAGGCATAAGTGACTAGAATATCCAGCACATTAAACTCAATAGTTAATTCCACAGGTCCTGCTTTAATTAGAGCTTGGAATGTCCCTTCCATATTCCTAGTGTTGTCATCATAAGCTTTGATTATGAGGTTTGAATCTATTAAGTCTTCAGCTTTCAAACCTAAGTTAGGTAGGATTTTCAGAGGACACACATTAATAGCAGAACCATCATCAACCATAGCAAAATTGGTTCTCTTTCCCCTTACCTCAGTTGGGATAAACAAGGCCTTATTATGGTTTCTTCCTTCCAAAGGCAGGTCATCATCTAAGAACATTATTAACTCGTGTTTCTTTTCTGTAACCTTCACTACCATAGCCTCAGGTGTGGCTGTTGTTTCAATGTTTATGTTTGACAGAGCTTTGACAGGAGCTCTTCTGTGGCCACTTGAATGCATCAGTAGTTCCCAAATATTGACATTTTCCTTAGCCCTTTTTAACTGTTCCAGAATTAGATCCTTTTTCTAATCTTCCTCTTCTTTTGTATCTTTTGTTTCTTCTCTTTCTATAACTTTCTTGATTTTTGTTTAAGCTGCTTTGTAATTCTTCCCACTCCTAGTGACATGATTCACCTTAGGATCATCACTCCACACATCAAAACCACTCGAGTTTTTTGTATTAGAGTCATACTAGATGTCAATAACTCTAATGATTCGATCTCTTTTCCCATCTTTCCACACTTCCATTGTGCATGTTTCCTTCGCTTTCAACTCTTTTATATTAAGCTTGCCTAAGTGTTGGTTTAGCAAATCTTCAACTCCTTCTTGAGACTGTTTAGGAGCTAAATGTTCATCTTTAAACTCATCACCTCATCCTATAGGCATAATTTCTTTGATGGGTATATCAGCTAAAGTGGGCTTAGAGTAAAACACTATGTAATTGAACTTGCCCGAAGGTTGTCCTAATAGATCTTCAACTCCTCTGGGTGGCTACTTAGAACTTTTTTCTTTTTTCATTTACTCATCGTAAAACTCATCACCCTAACCTGAAGGCTTAATTGATTCAATGAGGATATCAGCAGAGGGTTGTTTTAAGTAGAACACCTTGTAATCAAACTTGCTTGAGAGCTAACCTAGTAAATCTTCCACTCCTCTCTGTGGCTGTCCAAGGGATTCTCCATTGGTTGTAGGGTTTAGATTTTCAAAGGAGTTTAGCACTTCTTCTATGCTAACCCCTAAATTAATCATCATGGTGGTTGGTGGTACAACATTTTGATAGTCTGGGAAAGGGTTATTTCTAGTGTTTGGGTTAGAGTTGGACTTTTCAGGTCTGTGATTTTTCCAAAATCTATCAGGTTTTAGATCTTATGTTTTAAGAGGATATAGTTGTCTATGGAATGGCCACAAACATTTGGGTTTAGTGGCTTAAAAAAGGTTAAGGGTCAAAGTAGGCCTTTTTGGATTAGTCGTTCTAAGACTTTAGAGGGTAGTTAGTTGAAGTTATAGAATCTTCGAGGTTGTTAGAATGCGCACACCTCCACAGCTCAACTAGTACTTCCTTGTTGTGTGCCCTCAGTTTAGTAGTTTCAAGTTCCAGTGCTTCTAGCATTTCTCTTTTTCTCACTCTCAATCTCTTCAGCTTGCAGAACATGATCATATAAGTCTATAAAAGTTTTGGGGTTCATCATTTGCAATTTCTTTACCAGATTAGGTGATACATTATGGACTATTATCGTAACCTGATCCTTCTCAACCAGTTTTTTCTTTATCAGTCCTATCTTATTCATGAACCTAGTAAGGAAATTAAAGAAGGATTCATTGGGTTTCTGCTTTGTTAGTTCTAACTCTCTGATAGACACTTCTAGTCTAGATTTATAGTCATACTATTTTTAAAAAATAGTACATAATTCTTTCCAATCAATTCTTATAGATTTTTCTAGCTCATGATACCAGTTTACAACCATTCCCTCTAAAGATAGTATAAATAACCTAGTGATCACTTTTAATGGTGCCTTAGTAATGCTCATGGTTGTTGTGTATTGGCTCAAATGAATCCTTGGATCTCCTCTCCCGTTAAATTTTTACAGCTGAGGCATCTTGAATTTTTTAAGTAGCTTATCTCCCTCCATTTACAGCATGTCATCAAAGTTAAATGAGTACCCCATTCCTTGCCCTTTAATAAGCTCTTCCATTTTGGGCACTTTCTGAGTTAGTGCTTGCATCTGCTTGGACTCATGATCATGGACCAGTTTAAGTGACTTCCTCTTTGCCTTTTCTACCATGTAGTTCTCGATGTCCTCAAGTCTTACATCAATAGCAGGTATGTTTCTAATAATATGTTGCCCCTTAGCATTATTAACAACAGGTGGTGGAGTTACAGCAATAGGCGAAGCTCTTATAGTAGGTGGTTGTTCAATAGCAGGTGGTAGTACAATAGTAGGTTACACTAGTCCAACCAGAGCTTGCCTCAGTTCATCTTGCATTATAGCTCTTATGTCATCCATCAAAGCTCCCTTAATATCCTCTAGGGTCTATATCTCTGGTTGTTGTTCCATTTTTGTCTGTTTAGTCTAAGTCAATTCATCTTTTAGGTAAAGGGAGTTGATAGGGCTTTTCTCCAGTTCTTGAAGAATCTCTTAAGCTATTGACTTAGGGCTTAGATCTATTCTAATTAATCTGCCACCTATCCATCCCCAAAAATGAGAAGACCCAGATGAATATATGATGGTTGCAAAATAAAGTATTAGTATAATGTGTGGAATGCATGTATGCATGATGCATGTGTTATGCAATAAGTAGCAAGCAAGCAAATATCAATTAAGTGTACAATATACATCCTTCCAACCTTATTCCTCCCACACACGTGTTCAATGGAAACTCTTTTTTCCTAGGATCTTTTGTCTTGGTCTTAATATTAATGGGGGATATAAGGGACCGAAGTGCATGCCAAATCTCTTTTAAAGCATTAAAGCATAGAAACAACATTTCTAGGTGTAAAGGTTTAGCCCAATCTTCATTACCCCAAGGGGCTTTAAAAGTATAGGCCTTGGCTTTTATAGATAGAAATACCTTATGGTAATAAGCATAGAAATAACATTTCTAAGTATAAAGGTCTAGCCCAATCTTTATTGGCCTAAGTGGGCTTCAAAAGTATGGGCCTGGGCTTTTATAAATAGAAATACCTCATGGTAATAAGCATTGAAATAACATTTCTACGTATAAAGGTCTAGCCTAATCTTTATTAGCCCAAGTGGGCTTTAAAAGTATGGGTCTGAGCTTTTATAAATAAAAATACCTTATGGTAAAAATTATACAACTAATTTGGATAGATACTAGGGGAAGTAACTAAGCCATTGTATGTGGTTGGAGTCTAGTGAAAAGGTCAAGGTTCCCTTAGCAAGATGCCCTCCACTATGGACGTTGAGTTACAGGCCAAAATCAAAGGGGTCCGACATCCTTTACCAACTCGAGAGAAGATTACCCCCCTTTAGGACTTGGGTTACAAACTCTAATCAGATGAGCTCGATAATCTCTCTTGAATCGAGTTAAGGCTAAGAGTGATGGTTAGCCAATTTACAACTCCATGAAGCTAGTGGAATCATAGAATCATAAACCAACGCCATCAGTTTAATAGGGACATGTAGAATGAATCCAAGAATGAAATAATAATCAATAAAATAATTTCAAAGAACACAAGTAGAATTAGTATCTCTTATCCGAGTGGAGTCACCACTGTAGATGGCGAAGTTTAGCACGTGTCTAAGATTTTAGAAACTACAACACTGTTTGGGCTCAGGGCCCTAGAGAACACACTAACCATTATCACAAAGACATGGCATGGAGATCAAAAGTCACCACCAAAGTAATAACTGGGACAAATCAAAAGGTGGTACTCGATTCTCTAAAAGAAAGCAAGCACCACAATAAGGAGATTTTAGGAACGGAATACTAACTTCTCTTAGTCTCGTGTTCATTTAGAATTATTTTATAAATTATTACTTAATTCTCTAATTACATGCAATTTTATTAAACCCTATTTGAACATCCATCTAACCCTAAGGCATCTTGTAAATAAAATCACACATAAAAAAATGCATTCAAGCACATAGTCCCTAAGTCTAAACTAGGTTAATTTTATTAAAAATTAGCTAGATTTATAATTTTTATTTACAAATGAAAATGAATTAAAGGTGGGCATACATTTTTATTAGTTAGTGAGCTTAAGTCTTATTGATTTGAATTATCTAAAGGGGGGCCTAAATCTATAAGTTTTAAAGAAATTGGATTTTATAATTAGGCCCAGTCTAACTTGATTTTATTTTAAGTGAAATGTGGGCCTAAGTCTATTTATTTTAAAGGAAATGAAATTAAATGGCCTAAGCTAAGTCTAAATTAATTTTAGTTAAAAAATGAGCCTAAGTCTAGATTAACCTAATGGGCCTAAATTAATTTTAAAATTAATTAAACATAAACCATTTTAAGCCTATTTTATTTAGTGGGTTTGAACCTATCGTGGGCTTGGGGCCTAAAAGAATATAAACATAAAATAACAAGCCCAAAACAAATAAAACACAAAAAAATAGATCAAACATACATTTTAATGACTTTCTAAAAAACCTAAATCAATTTTCATGCAACCTTAAATTAATCTACAATCATCATTGATTTTAATTGATTTCTTACCTAGTGAAACCCTAATTACTAATTCACTTTAAACGCAAAAAAGTAAAATTTTACTATTCCGACTACTAGTGTTATTACAGTATTCTACTTTTGGAAATTAAAATTAATTACAAACCCAAATAAATTAACACATAGAACATAGGAAAAAATAATAAACATAGAAACATCAAACCGTAAAATCTAATCACAGTTTAGAATCCATGACATTCCATGGATCTTCTATTTGATTTTTGGTTACTTGGCAATGACCTTATCGATCTACAATTGGATTCCAAAGAAAAACACAAAAAATAAAAGAAAATACAAAAATCACATTAGCCAAATGAGTAAAATAACAAAATAATAATTAAAGGAAATTAAATAAAAAAGGAAATCAAATAATAATTAAAGCAAATTAAATTAAAAAACAAAATCAAAAGAGAGGAGAAAATAGAAATGAGATGATGTGCATATGCTCTTGGATGGCCCCTCAGATTGAGATTGTCACTGTTTTGAGAATTAACTTTGCGTTTTTTTAATTTTTGTACTATTGAAAACAAAAGAGCGTACTTTTTTATGTAGTGAAGAAAGACTCTCTTTTTTTTCTCTTTTTCTCTATGTGATTTTTAAGGTTTCTACCCGGTCAGGAGCTAGCCCCTCACTCACGTAGTCTTTGGCTTTTTAAAGTAGAGACTTGCGAACGAACTATCCTCTATTCTAGGAATTGACGTTGTCTCTTATTTTTTAAAATTTTTTTACGCATTTTGAACATGTAAAACCACAATTATCTTTTAAGAAAATATTCAAAATTAATTTTCAATCAACCAATGAATAGAAAAATACTAAAAAAAGCCCGAATATACTGAAAAATAAAAAATATTACGTAATGCCGATCGACAATTTGCTAATACCAATCGACAATTTGCAAATGCCAATTGGCATTTAACTAATTCCAATCGGCATTAGGCAAATACTGATTAGCATTAGCTAAATGCCAACTAGCATTTTGCTTATGCAGCCCAAAAATAATTAACAAAAAACACTTCTAAAAACACGATTTTGTAATTAGGTCCAAAAAATTACAATTTAGTCCTTAAAATCTCAAATTTCAATGCTAGAGATCAATTTCTTGATTAATTTTTCATCATAGAGGCTTTCATCGCACTATGCACAATTGCATTACGAAATTGGGTGCTTACAATATATACTTAAGGTATTGGTGAGAAATCCTAATAGATACTATAAAAGTTTTCATATGAAACCGCATGTATTTCATAATATTATGTATCAGGTTAAAGATTATGAGTTTATTACATGATGCTAATAATGTAGATGTAAAAGACAGTATAATAATGGCTTTAACAATTCTTCGTCATGGCACAAGATAAAGAATTATAGTAGAGCCATTCTAACATTCAACTGCTATTGTAAATTATTGGTTTAGAAAGGTTATAAGGGCATTGACAACTTTATAAGCTGATTTGATAAAACTAATGAATAAAGGTGAAGTACAACTTAAGATTCAAAACAATCCAAAATAGTTTCCTTATTTTCATATATATTATATAGCTATCTAACTATATAATTTTCTTAATATAAAAAGTAATTTCTATTTATAATAGATTTTTATTTGTTTTATAGAAATGCATAAGTGCTATTGATTGCACTCATGTTGTAGCTTAAGTTTCAGCTTCTAAGCAAAAGACATTTCATGAAAGAAAAACAACACTAGTCATGCAAAATGTCATGACATTATGTTCTCATGACATGACATTTATATTTGTGTATGTTTGATGGAAAGAGACTGCAAATGATTCTCAAGTATTTCTTGATGTACTAACTTGACAAGGAAATGAATTTCCTTTTCCTATTAATGGTAAGATATCAAATTTAATTTATTTTTATTATAATGATAATAATTTTTTTAAATGGATTATAAGGATAATTCTTAATAATAACAAATATGTATTACTTTTTTATTTAGGATAAGTACAATTTGGATCCTTGTTCTTTTGCCTTTTGACAAAATTAGTTTTGTGCTTATTTTTGTCATTTAAGTACTACATATTTCACATTTTTTTACACTTTAGTACTCTTCTAACTATTATCATCATTATTTTACTAGAAAAATTAACATAATATTAAATTTCAATGATTAAGTTATTTTACATATGATTTATGATCAATCTAACAAATTAGTTATTTTTAAAAATCATTTCTTTTTATTCATAATTAATTAAAAATTCATCTAAATATTATTTTTTTTCTTTTGAGTTTATTGTAGCTAGTTGAATGATATATTACTTATTATATGATTTTAGCATTGAAAATACATATTATTTTTATATTAAAACGTACATTTTAAACAATATTTGTTAGAAGGGTGTTAAAGTGTATATATAAAAAGTGAAACATAGGGTACTTAAATGCCAAAAAAAAAAAAAGATTGATGTTGCCAAAAGGCAAAACTACAAAGATCAAAGTTACACTTATCCGTTTTTAATTTCATATTATTATTACGTCATAGATGATGATATCCAAATATATTTGGATTTTTAGCTCCTTATCGTGGCAAAAAATACCATTTAAATGATTTTTGTGGACATGGAAAAATGAGAAGGAAGTATAAATTTGTTAACTTCAAGCATTCATCATTGCGCAATGCGATAAAGAGGGCTTTTAGAGTATTAAAGATAAGATTTCCTATTTTAAAATCAACTAATTTTTTCTCACGTGTAATGCAAGTAGGTAAATTAGTTATTAAATATATAATTTATGTTAATTTTTATTAAAAATAAAGATTATTATAATATTAATAGAATAAATTTTTAATAATAAATAATATATATTATTCATAATAATTCATATAAAATGTATGTTACATTTTAAGAGTTATTATAAAAAAGAATACTAACATAAAAATAATTGTTTAAAAAAGTTGACATAGTGATAGTTTTAAACATTATGCATGAAAGATAAAAAATAGAGTATAAAAATTAATATGGAAGAGTAATATTGTTTTTATCTATAATATAATTAAAAAAAAATATGAAGCTTATACTAATTTAATAATTTATGTATTTATTTAAATTTGATAATAAATACAATATAATTATTCTATTTTTATTTAAATTTATATCATTTTTAAATATAAAATTTTAAAATATAAACTAAAACTATTCATACCAATTGTAAAAACTTTTGAAAATCAAATTAAGACTATTTTTGTGAATATATAAAAAATACATGTCTATTTTTGTGTCCAAAAAAGTTTTCCTTATATTCATAGTTTTATATATAGTATATATATCAAGATATTCATTGCACTGCCAAAAACATGATGCATTTTACATAATTTTATTAGAATAGAAGACAAAGCAAACAAGCTTTTTAAATTATGTTGTCAAAGAAAAGAAATACAAATTCATGAAGAAAATGATCTTGAAGCAATGTAAGAAAGTGTTTAAGTAAATATGTCCCAATATAGTCAAATGAGCACAATTAGAGAGTCAATTGCTATTCAGATGTAGCATGATTATAATAATAGTTGTATAAGCTCTTAAATTTGAATTTATTTACAGTTTAAAACTAATAATTTTCATTTGTTTTAATTTAGTGTGATTACTTTGTAGGTAATATAAATTTATATAGGATTAATATACTAATCTAATAAATATACAATTATTTTTTAATTATTATAAATCTAATTTATTATTTAAACTCTATTACATGTAATAGATATATTGAAATTTATTTCTAAATAAGTTAATTTATTAAAATTAATAAAATGTACATGATTTAAAAATTTTTTATTACACAAATAGATTTAATATTATACACTATCATATGAATCATAATAATAATTAATATATTAACTAAATCATAGTAAATTTCATTAAAAAAATAAAAATTATAAAAACATTGAAAAACTATAAAATGAAAAGTTAACTAATACACATGGTTTTCTATTTTTTGTTTTGAAAAAAATCGAAAATTGGAAAATAGAAAAAGGAAAAGAAAATTAGGAAAAAATAGAAAATGTTTTCAAAACTAAATGATGAGTGTGAAAAATGCATTAATTTGAGCACTCGTTATGTTAGGATTAAGTGTCATTTCAGCTGTATTTGTGTTTCTTTTCTTAAGTTTTTTTTAGTTTGCACAAATGTGTGCATGATTTGTATTTATGTTTATTTTTAGTATTTTTTGGTTAGTTTTTAGTTATGTTTGTGCATATAGGTTTCAAAGAATAGTAAAGGAAAGATGCATGGGGCTTATGAACGTTCTATAAGAGTTAAAGGAGCATGTAATGGGGCATTTAAAGCTAATTAGAGCAAATTAAAGAGAAAAAGTTGTGCAAGGCCATGCGCAAAAAGCACATGGTTATGCAACCTGCTATTGGCAGATTTAAAATTCAAATTTAATTATTGATTAGAGGAGATTTGGAGGATTTCAGAAGGAAACAAATTCAAGGGCTGGAGGTTAGGGTTTTATATGTGTGCAGCCTCTAGAAACAAAACATTACAATCATCATTTTGTTATTTTTTTAAGTTTACAATACATTTTTCTCTTTGTCATTTTAGAGAGAACAAAGACTAGTTTTGTTCATGTTAAGTTAGAGATTGAGTAAGAGGATTGAAGAACAATAGACATGTCGTTCCAAAGAGTTTCTCTTATGATTTTGAGTTTCTCTTGTGATTTTGATATTGTTTAACTCTATTTTGACTGATGATAATGTTTATTTTCTTCTATTCCTTATCTTTATCTCTTGTAATTAACATGAGCTGCTAAGTTCTTTATTAGGGTTCTTTTTATAATTCAACCATGTGAATATTACAATTAAACCTAAGCCATTGATCTAAATCCTTTGGTTGTTGTTGAACTTAATGTCTTCATAGGATTGATCACCCTTTGATTGAATTTACACAATGAAACTTGATCAAGAGATAGGTTGCATTGGATACAAATAGTAACCTATTAGATGCTTTCTTGGTTGAGAGACATTAAAGCAACTAATATTGATTACGGTAAATCGGGTTAATAAAAAACTTAGTAAGTAAGAGCTATAAATCTAAGACATTAATCTACTTAGTTAATTGTAGGGTTACCTAAGAGGAAAGCCAATGATTCTTTAAATGCCTTCAAATTACATTAAGGTTATGTATGGCTTAGGTACTAATTAATCTTAAGAAACTGTTCAATTGGTAATAAAAACCCTAACTCTTTAAATTGATTATTATTTAATTCAAATTTCTTTTGTTTAATTTTAGTTTAATTAAAAAATGCCATCTTTTGTTATTTAAACAAACAAAGCACAATTAGTATTACAACTCAATTTGTAATCTCTATGGGATCGATATTTAATTACTACTTGTACAATTCTGTATACTTATGGATTACACATTAAGTTTTTGGCACCATTGCCGGGGATTGCTAAAATTGATATTGCTAATAATTTTTATTTTGTTTGATTGAGACATTCTTTTAGTGATTATTTGTGTGGTTTTTTAGGGATTTAAGTAGTATATGCACATAACACGTGGTGCAAGTAGACAAGGAGCAAAGTTAATACCACTTGATTTAGAGCTTAAGATGACATTTCATAAAAGAAGGAGATGAAATAATAATAAAATGAATGAAGGAGAAAAGGAAAGAGACATACCTCCAATTGAGCGAGTAGCGCAAAATGGGAAAAATGGGCATAATGGCCAAAGAACTATAGGGATTTTATGAGTCCTAATGTCTAAGGTGATTAGAATCCAATTATGAAGCTGACAGTAGTAGTAAACAACTTCAAAATCAAATCTACAATGTTCTAAAACTCATAATTCAGTGGAATACCACATAAGGATCCAATCAGTTACATGACCTAATTTTTAGAATATTGCTCAACCTTTAAGATGAATTAAGTGCAACCTGAAGTAATATAGTTGATCCTTTTTCTATTTTCATTGATGGATAGGACTAATAAGTGGTTCATAAGCTTACCACCCAACTCTATAAACACTTAGTAAGAGCTTTGCATAGCTTTCTTCAACAAGTACTTCCCACCAGCTAAAGTTCTCATAATAAAAAATGAAATCAACTATTTTTATCAAAGAGAGGATGAAAGCTTTTACAAGTGTGGGATAGATTCAAGGATCTTTAAAGACAGTGTCCACCACAGTTGGTTCCTTTATGGGATTTAGTGCAATCTTTCTATAAAGGAGTCAATCTAGTCGTCAGTGCAAATATAGATGCATGTGTTAGAGGAACCATTATGTCAATTTGAGGATGCCTTTAGAGATTTTTGAAGAAATGGCTAACAGAAAAAGCTTATGGTCTAATGAGAGGGCTATTCCAAAAAGAGGAGGATCACTTAAAGTTGATAGTTTAACCATGTTGAATGAGGATCACCTGAAGTTGATAGTTTAACCATGCTGAATGCAAAGATGGATGCTCTATCCAAGAGGATGGACAAAATGAGTATTAATGCAATTTCTAACTTATCTTCTTTTTTTGAATTATGTTAGAGTGGTCATAAAAAAATTGATGTAAGGACTATCAATGGAGAATGTTAACTATGTGAACAATTTTAAAGGGCACCAGAACTAAGTGCATGGAAATACCTATAATCCTAGTTGGAGAAATCATCATAATTTCTCCTAGAGGAATTAAGAAAATAACTAGTGGAGGCCATAAGCACCATAGGTTATGAAGGGTAGAATGCACAACATCATTAACCTAATTTTCAATATGAAAAAGGTTCATCTTCAGGGACTTCTTTAGAGTGCAAGTTGGAGAAGTTCATGGATGTGATACTATAAAAATAAACGAACAAGATGAGGCTACAAAAAGGTTGGAGGACTGATTTGAGCAAATGTACCAAGAAACTTAGCTTATGTTCAAGAATTATTCTTCCTCTATCTATAATTTAGAGGTGTAAATAGGACAATTGAAAAACTCTTTATCAATGAGGAATCAAGGTTTATTGCCAAACAACATTGAAAAGAATCCAAAAAAGAAGTTGAAAGTTATTACCTTAAAAAGTGGAATAGAGATTCAAACCCTAAAAGTAATTATGGAATATAAGAAGGAAAAGAAGAAGGAAGGGGAGAAGGAATAAAAAGATCAGTGGATTAAAGTGAAAGTGGAAAAAGAATAAGAAGTTAAGAATAAAAATGAGGAAAAATCAACACCACCACCAATAAAGCCATATAAACCTTTAGTCTCGTATCCTTAAAAGTTAAAGAAATAGGAGCATGACCAGCAGTTTGCAAAATTTTTTAAGAGGTTTAAGGCACTCCACATCTATATGCCTATTATGGAATGTCTTTCTCAGATGCCAAAATATGTTAAGTTTCTAAAAGAGCTGATTTTCATTAAAAAGAAGTTTTAGAAGTATGAAATAGTCACACTAATAAAGGAGTGTAGTGCAATCATCTCGAATAAACTTCCATTGAAAAAGAAGAATCTAAGGAGTCTTATTATTCCATGTTATATTGGAAATTTGAATTTTCAAAGAGCTTTATGTGATTCAAGAGCTTTAATTAATCTTATACCTTTGTTTGTTTATAGGAAATTAGGCTAAGAGAATTAAAACCCATAAAAATTCGATTGCAGCTTGTAGAAAGGATAGTGAAGGAACCAAAAGGCATTGTGGAAGATGTGCTAGTAAAGGCTAGAAAATTTGTTTTCCTAGTTAATTTTATAGTCCTTGACTTTGAAGAGGATGAGGAGGTCTATTAATCGTTGGTATGCCTTTTCTTTACACTGCAGGAGTAATCATTGATGTTTATGATGGAACTTTCATATTGAGAGTGTGGAATGAAAGCTATAAGTTTATTATTTATTAAATCATGAAATACCCCTATGATGAAGATTTTTGCATGTGATTTGATGTTGTTGATGAATGTATGAGTGAAGTCCAATGATGGAGGTTGGCGAAGTTTATGGAAATTGAGAATATTGAAAAGTGTTTTTAGGTACAATCTTTTTAAGATGAAATACACCTCAAATACCAACCCTATATACCACACATAAAATTACCAAACATTGAACCCACACCATCCTCAACTATTAAACAACCAAAATTAGACTTGAAACTTGTACCTTAATATTTAAGGTACATTTTTCTAGGAGAATATCAAAGTTACCTATAATTATATCCTCTAAACTCAATAAAGGTCAAGAGGATTTATTAGTGGACATGCTAAAGAGGAGAGTAAAAGCAATTGGTTGGCAAATGTCTGACATTAGGGGCATAAGTCTATCTTATTGCATGCACAAGATCTTGATGGAAGAAGGACACAAGCCAACCATTAAAAGGTAGAGGAGGCTCAACCCAAACATACAAGAAGTGGTGAAGAAGGAAGTAGTTAAGCTTCTTAATACAATTATCACCTACTTGATCTTAAATAGTTCTTGGGTGAGCCCAATTCAATGTGTACCAAAGAAGGGTGGAATACCTATTATGAAAAATGAGAAAAGGGAGTTGATTCCTATAAGATTTGTAAGTGGATGGAGGGTGTGCATAGATTACAAAGAGTTGAATGCATCAACAAGCAAAGACCACTTCCTATTACCTTTCATTAATAAAATGCTAGAGCGGATAGTAGGATATGCTTTTTATTATTTTCTGGATGGGTTTGCAGGGTAAAATCGTATTGTAATAGCTCTAGAAGATCAAGTGAAAATCACTTTTACATGTCCTTATGGCACATTTACATATAGGAGGATGCCATTGGGATTATTTAATGCTCATATGACATTTTATAGATGTATGATGGCCATCTTTTTAGACTTGGTAGAGGAAATCATGGATGTTTTTATGGATGATTTTTCAATATATGGAAACTCATTCAAGGGATGTCTAAATAACTTGGAGCAAGTTCATAATCAACCATAACCTTAATGCCTATTTCAGCTTGCAGAATTTTGTTCCACCTCCTTTCCCACATGATGTTGAGATGGAAGAAGAAGAATCCTCATCCAAGGAAGAAAGTAATGAATGAAGCCTTTATTTTTAGAAGTCGTTTAATTCTAGCTTGAACAATGTTTCTTTTAAGTTGTTTTTAGTTTTATGTTTTGTGGAATGATGTGTTCTTAAGTTTATGTTTTGTTATGTTTTATCATATTTTGTTTAAGTTGTTATAATTTGTTTTTATTTAGGGTTTAGGCCAAGCGACTTAATGACCATTAGCAGCATGAATTTTTCCTATTCTTTTTTGTCATACATTACACATTTTAAGTGTAGGTGAGGAATTAAAACTTTTGAAATTTTAAACTTTAATTTTTAAATTTCTTTATTAATTTTTTACTTTATTTTGATTTTTGTTTCCTATTTAAAAATTAATTGTCATTTTTTATTTTTTGATTTGATTGTGATTTAAGTTTCCTTAGTAAATTAGGATTTTAGGTGAGCTTAATTTCCATGTTAATTACCAATTCCTATTTGATTAAGGAAATTTTAGATTGATTTTATTTTTGCTTTTTGTAGAAATTTTAAATTTTTTTATTTTCCTTTTTGTTTTAGGAATATAATCCTTTATATCCCATACCCTTTTCTTATTTAAACTCTACTTTTGTTTTATTTTGTTTTGTTTTTGTTCATGTTATTTTCATTCTTTTATGTTGCTTTATTTTGTCAAGTGCTAACATTGTTGTGATGGCTAGAACATAACCTATATCAAGGAAAGAGGCTTAGTGATGGCAAAGATAAGCCCAAAGACATAAGGAATGATTATGAAGCATTGTTTGCCATTTATTCTAAAGAAGAAGGTAAGAGATTTTGCTCCTTAGTTAAAAGAAATTTTAGCAAGCCAAAATACTTTAATGATAAGGTTCTTTTGAACATAGGGATTAAGGGAACCATAGATTTTTTTGCAATAAATTAAGGTGCTCTAAATTGGATGTAGCCCAACATGATGCATTCTTTGAGCTAACTATAGAATTTTACACTACATTTAAGGTTCTAGATGCAAATTAAAGGGTCTTTTTATGTAGGTTCTTTAGGAAAGAGTACTATTTTGATTATGAAATCATGTTTGATATCTTTGGATTTCCTAAAAGAGGTGTTTGTTAGCCTCCGTAGGAGTATAATATGAGTTGTTTTTGGCATGAAATCACTAGAGGTGATAGATTTCATGAGGGTCAAGTAATGACTAGTGGTTTAATTAAAGATCACTCATATTTAATCATGCATAAATTCATGTCACACGTAATCTTTAAAAGAAAAGATAGCAGTAGGGTTTCTCCTAATGAGTTATTTATGTTGTGGTGCTAGAAGACTAACACAAAAGTATGTAGTACATACTTTGTTTTATATTCTATGTGGCATATTGCGTAGGCTAGGAAAGCATTATTATTGATGGGGCATATTATCACTGGTCTGGCATTGCATTTTGCTCCATTCAAATTTTCCAAGCATTTATTAGAGCCACTAGAAGCTGAATCCCTAGATGAAGACTACCTTGTTTGGACTAAAATCATCATAGAGTTTAATGATGTCACTTCAAAGAGATGCTATTTGTTAAGTTAAGTGGTGATGCAATATGCTAAAAGTCCCTTTGCCTCCTAATTCAGTAAAGGAAGAAACTAATGGAAGTGAAAGCCAAGTAAGGAAAAAAGGGAAGACTGAAAGTTGGAGTGATGGGATCATGAAAAAGATCAAGGACGTATTGGACATCTTTAACAATAGGATTGGGAACATGATCATGGATTTATCTAATGATATGGACAAATTTAAGAGTTGTTGTGAATCAAAGGTTAAAAGGTTGTAAGCCCAAATTAATGAAATCTTTCATACAGTCCCTTAAAGCAAAAGGTCTAAGATGATCAATGAGGCAGCAAAAGCTTTTGTTGTCACTCATTTACCTTCTCTACCAA
Organism: Mallotus nudiflorus; assembly: GCA_947683625.1. Taxonomy (NCBI): domain Eukaryota; kingdom Viridiplantae; phylum Streptophyta; class Magnoliopsida; order Malpighiales; family Euphorbiaceae; genus Mallotus; species Mallotus nudiflorus. Next base: position 2,905,419 of record CANTUR010000275.1, on the reverse strand, counting down.
ATGCATCAAAATAAGGGAAGTAAACTATTTTTTAGTTTTTATTTATTTGCTTTTATTTTCTTTTCATGTTTGTGTGTTTGTTTTACTTTAAGAGTCATGCATGTTTTGGTTTTATTTTTTTATTCATATAGTAATCTTACACTTGAATTTTTGCAATATATTCACATATAGAGCCTTGCTCAATAGTCTTAGTTTTCTTGAAGAAATGCTTTAATCTCCTTTTAATGATTTATTTTGACTTTTTAAATTAGAAGAGTAAATTATGGTTAGGAATTTTTACATTTTAATGAACTTAATGCTTACTTTTATATTAAATAAATGAATTTAAGTGCTTGATGTTTGAGAAAATTATTTTTAAGTAGTAATTTGAATCTAACCTTAGTATGGTTAAATTCTTGTGTGTTTTGGTTTATTATTTCTTTTAAAAAATGAGAAAGAGCATAAAATGCACTTGTTATGAGCTAAATTTGAAAAGAATATCTTTAAATGCTCCTTATACTCTAATGCTCTTTTTAAAGTAAGAGTATCTAAATAACCTTTTTTTGGAGGTATCCACATTAAGTAGTGCAGAAAAAGTGGGGGGTACTAAGATTAGGAAGACTTTGTAGGAAAGCATGATTCTTTAGGTGAAAATATGTGTATTCGAGCTTTGCTTGAGGACAAGAAAATGTTCAAGTATGGGGAAATTAAGATGAGTATAAAAATGCATTAATTTGAGCACTCATCATGTTAGGATTATGTGTCATTTCAGTTGCATTTATGTTTCTTTTCTTAGGTTTTTGTTTAGTTTGCATAATTGTATGCATCATTTGTGTTTATGTTTAATTTTAGTATTTTTAGTTTATTTTTAGTTATTTTTATGCATATAGGTGTCGAAGAATAGTAAAGGAAAGATGCATGGGGCTTATGAACATTTTGGAAGAGTTAAAGGAGCATGCCATGGGGCTTTTAAAGTTAATTGGAGTAAATTAAGGAGAAAAAACTATGCATGGCCATGTGCTTGAAAAAACTATACATAGCCATATGCAAAAAGCATATGGTCATGCGACCTACTATTAGCAGATTCAAAATTTGAATTTAATTTCTGATTAAAGGGGATTTGGAGGATTTCAGAAGGAAACAAATTAAAGGCCTAGAGGCTAGGGTTTTATATATGTGTAGCCTCTAAAAACAAAACATAATTATCATCATTTTGTTATTTTTCTAAGTTTACATTACATTTTTCTCTTTATCATTTTGGAGACAATAAAGACTAGTTTTGTTCATGTTAACTTGAAGATTGAGTAAGAGGATTGAAGAATAATAGACATGTTGTTCTATGGGGTTTCTTTTATGATTTTGATATTGTTCAACTCTATTTTGATTAATGATAATGTTTACTTTCTTCTAATTTTCATCTTTGTCTTTTATAATTAAAATGAGTGGCTAAGTTCTTTGTTAAGGTTCTCGTTACAATTCAACCATGTGAACATTTCAATTAAACCTAATCCATCAATTTAAATCCTTAGGTTATTGTTGAACTTAATGTCTTCATAAGATTGATCACCCTTTGATTGAATTTACACAATGAAACTTGATCAAGAGATAGGTTGCATTGGATACAAATAATAACCTATTAGTTGCTTTCTTAGTTGAGAGACATTAAAGCAACTAATATTGATTAAGAGTTGGTGTTTAAACTAGGTTAATCGAACACTTAGTAAGTAAGAGCTATAAATCTAAGATGTCAATCTACTTGGTTAATTGTAGGGTTATCTGAGAGGAAAGCCTATAATTCTTTGGTTGCCTTCAAATTGGAGTAAGGTTAGGTATGTCTTAGATACTAATTAATCTTAAGAAAAGAATGAATTGGTAATAAGAACCTAACTCTTTAAATTGATTATTATTTAATTCAAATTTCTTTTATTTAATTTTAGTTTAATTCAAAAACACCATATTTCATTGTTTAAACAAATAAAGCACAATTAGTATTAAAATACTCAATTTGCATTCTTTATGGGATCGATATTCAATTACTACTTGTACGATTCTATATACTAATGAATTACGCATCACTAAACATGTCCTAATAGTTTTCTAAAGCCTTCTATAATTTAAAAAATTTAGAAAATAATTTTTTCAGTTTTTCAAATTAGAAAATATCATAAATAAACAACAAATTTTATTTTCTAGTCTTTTAGAAAAATTTTATGGAAACTAGCATTGTATTTAAAAATTAAATAGGCCAAAATAGTTTTTATCAATAAAGATGCAAATAGTTGATAACATCACATTTTGGCCTGAGGAACAAAAACGTCTTATGTAGATGCTATCTATTAGTTTATCTAAGCAATATGTCCGTGCTAAAATACCAAAAGTATAGCCACTACAAATTTGAGACTCTAACTGCAGGCATTGAAAAATTCACTCTATTGAGGGCGCTAAACATAAGTTTTTATAGTAGGCTTCATATCAATTATTTTCATATCTTTCTAGATGTCTTAAGAATTTAAATGCTAATGGATGGAAATTATTGAGAAGAGTATTTGACCTTATTCAAATGGGAAAACCATTAGTTCTATCTTGCACTTTAAGTCAATTATTGATTGAATTACATTTTGAAAGTCATTTTAATTTACTCCTTCAATTTTATAAATTGTGTCAATTCTATCCAATTTTATCTGAAGGACCTAATTATATTTTTAAAAATTACCTTTAGATTCTTATAAAATAAATTTGACACTTATTAAATTTTTTATCATCTTTTTCCTTTTAAAAAATAAAATGTAAGAAAATGTTGTTAAATTCTATTTTTGTCATTGTTGACATAAATTTTAAAATTAATTTCTAAATGTTTTTATAAATTTTTATTTTTTTCACTAAAAGTCCTTAAATTTTAACTATTATAAAATTTACTTCTCAACTTTTAACCACATTATTTAAAAAAAATTCTAATAGAGGTCAAACCAAAAAAAGTGTTAGATAAAAAAAAAAAGAGAATTTTGAGATGATAAAAATATTAGTCAAGAATATCAAAATGTTTAATTTTTCTAAAAAATATGAAAAGTTAAAAAATTATAATTTGATAATTATTTGTGATAGTTAAATGTGTTTACTTTATTTATTTTTTTTATTAATATTAATCAATATAATAAATTGATTCACAAGTTATCACTTTTTTCTTATTATTTTTAATAAATACATAAAAAGTTATCTAGGGGGTTCATCATCATTTGATACCCCATTGGATGACATGCTCTAGGAACCCATTCAACATGAACTCAAAATCATGCTTTAAAAAAAGTTCAAATCAAGTTCTAAATCAAACATAGAAAACTTTTGCCTCATGTTTAATTAGTCCAAATAACTAAACCTATATCAAAACTTTGACCTTTTGAATTCACAATAAATAAGCTATAAAGGTTATAAAGAAGACACCACAATCTATTGTCTAAAATACATATTGATAAGTTAAAAGGTTTTTCATCATAAACATAAAGTTTGATAAGAACACATGGTTATCAAGTAACCAAAGAGAATCCTCTCTGAATTTTATTAATCATCCATGGTTTCACACCTTTTAAGTTACATAAAATAAGGCCTTTATATAGGCTTAAAGAAACCATTTGATACAATGTATTTTCGTTTTATAAACATAAATTTTGTTGCATTTATTTTGTTATATATACTTTTTCTATTTAATTGTGTATATTTTCTCATTCAAGAGTCATCCAAATGTAAGAATTTTGATTCCTCATTCCATAAGTTGATTTTGGAAAAGAGGGTAATAATTTATACTACTGTATTTTTCCATCCAAGGTAAGAAATCAATATTTCAAAGTTTAACTTGATGGGAATCCATATTATAAGCTAAAGGTCCATAAATGCATAAAAGTTTATTTTTGGTTGGTTTTTCAACATGATTTAAATTTATTTCAAAAATTACTTTTAAATAAAATATTTTCTCTTTTTATTTTAAGATCTATTCTTTTTACTTAAATGGCCCTAAATTTTAGAATATCAAGTTCTCAAGAAGGAGATGTTCATAAATGTGTTAGTCACTCTTTTCCCTATCTTTTTTTTTATTTATCTTCTCACTTTCTTTTTCTTTTATATTCCATGTGTTTAAAATTACATGTTAGGATTACTTATGACATGATTACTATGATCATGTCATGCTTATACCATGATTATATTCATTATGTCATCATAAGTGACATGTTATAATATGTTTGTTTAGTATGTGCCATAACTTACATATTTAGTTATCCTTATTATGTTCATACATTAAATTTTCCATGTTTATCCATTATACCATGTTCATTCGTATTATATATTATTTTATGCTTATGTGTATATATTAAGCTTGCATGTGTAATGGTTGATTGAAAATAGTACATATTTCTTGAAAGATTATATTAAATTAGTAAGACTGACCTTGCTTAGCATCTGGAGAGTATGGAGATGCCTTGAATATAAAAAATATACTCATGTTGATATTGACATATGAACCCAATGCTTTATCCTACCAATGAATTTCGTTCCAAGTGAGGGATTTGAGTTTGCTTACTCCTCAAACAAATAATTTCTTAAATGATATCGAGTGGTGACTCTTTATTTCTCTTAGTTGGGTTAAAGGGTTATAAGTGCATTAATGTCGTTCCTAAGCTCTTCTAGTATTCCTTACTGATGCTCTATTTTTTTGTAATAAGGAAAAAAGGTTTATGATCCAACTATTATCAAGTTGACACACTAATGTTAATATCGACACATTTCAATTAACTTTGTCTCACACTCTAGAGGCTATACAATGTATTTTAGTTGACCTTCATTAACGCCTTAGAAGCTATACGGTGCATAATAATAATGAAAAATGCTTTTATATTAAGCATTTATTTGTAAGGTTTTAAGTGTCTAGAGTCTAAGATAACATAATATTTGGCATTATTAGGTTAAAATTTTTAGAGTTTAGATTTTTAGGAGTTTTAGTAGTTTATTTATATTTTTAATTATTTTTGTTTAGTTTTCATAATTTTTTTTATTGTTAAATGCATAGGTGTGCTTAAGGTGGGATAAATGTATAAGGTGCCTAGGTAAGACCTTGAAGAGGAAAGCTCAAAATCTCCATAAAAGCAAGATGTGGAAGTTATATAGCCACGTGTATATACATACATGGTTGTGTCCATGTTAAGGTCTTTTTTCAAAATCCTGAAGGCCAATAATGAAAGGAGAAAAATATTTCACTATTATAAGAGATTTATCAAGAACAATAATTGAAAAGTAAGTTTAGAGCCAATTAAAACACTAAACCCACCTAAATAACAAACTAAACATTTTTCAAACCAAATATAACCTTGAAAAAAGAGTTCCTGATGATTGAGAGAGGGAAAGTCTATGTTAAGTTTTGTTTATTAAGTCAATTGGTAAAATCTTAAAAAAGACTATTTTTGTGTCTTTGTTGTTTGTTTTTCAAACTGGTTATCAGTTTAGGAGCTTCGGTTTAACTTTAGGAAGCCTTGAGATGAAAAGTCAAACATTGGTCAATAGACCTTTTTGAAGGTCAAATCAAGCTTATGGAGTTGAATTTCAGTCTAAAACTGTCTTTTAAAACTACAGTATGTCAGTGTGGACTACTTGATAAAAAGTCAAATTTTTTACCTTTGGTGGTCAAATCGGATCTCACGCGTGCAATAAAATATTTCATAATTCCCTAGAGCAGTGATCAAGCAAAGAATATTTTAAGAATATTCTTCGATTAGTGTCAAATTAAGATTGATTCTAGTATATACTTTTGTCTTTTAGTAAGTAATAATACTCCTTTATTTGTAAACCATTTACAATAATGCCACCAAGCCTTTGTCTATAAATAGAAGGTTTAAGTAAGCATTTTGGGGAGGAGAGTTAATGATAAGACAGAGAAACCTGTTGTAGCAAAATTAGAGTGAGAAAAAGAAAATTAAATAATGAGTGAAAAATAGAAAATATAGTAAAAAGCATGCCAAAACTGTTCCTCATTACCTCTCTCCTCATCCACCCTCTTTCTCTCACCTTTCTCTCATCAATCCCTACTCATTTTCTAGCCTAAACACAATCATAAACACTTTTAATATCCTAAAAAACCCAGCACAAAAATCAAACTACAACTAATCCAATATTAACATTAAACTACCAAAGTTCACACTTGACTTTACTTGCTTTCTATCTTGATTTTTTCAATTCAATCCTTATTTTTAGTGAGTTTAATCTCATACTCTGAGGATAAACACTTTTTAAAACTTATTTCTGGTTATCTTGGGTTCAATTTCTAAAGTTTGGGGCTTTGATTTTTTAATTTTTATGCAAAACTTCATGTTTCACCCTTGTACAATGGCGAATAGTCAAAATTAGATAAGGAACTAATGGATTGACTATTCACCTCATACAATTGGCTATTCATGTGAATTCCCACTAAACAGACATGAAATCTAGCAATTCATATCTGAGCCTCTGAATCATGCTCTTTTTACTTTAAATTGATTCTGATGATGGTCCTATTGACTTATATACATTCTTTAATGATTATTTATCATCTAAATGAGTCTAAAAGGTCATAGGATGATTAAATTTAATATTTTTCTAATTTATTTTCATTTTTAATATTTTTCTTTAATACTCATTTTTTTTAAAGTTTATTCATTTTCTTGCTTACTTTGAGTTTGATTGAGCTTTTGGTTAATTATTAACATTGTGTTGCTTATTTGCTTCTTTAATTGTGATGTGATGTTTGTGAATTGATTTTGTGCTAATTTAGTGACCTAATATTGTATTTTTTATGCCTTGAACTATGTGTTGATTTTTATGTATAAACATTAAGTGTAATAGCATTTATGTTTATTTTTTTACTCTATTTGTGATTCTTGCATGCATACCTTTGATTTGTCTTTTGGTGATTAATTTGTGGTTTTTTAGTCAATTTTGTGAATATTAAGCATCTTGAGTTTATTATGTGTGTATTTTTCAAAATTATTTTTTTTGCTAATTTTGTGTACCTAAAAGCGTCAATTGGTCATTATTGATTAAATTGATTTTTTAAGGGCTTATTCATCATTTTTATACTTATTTTTGACTTATAATCAATGTTCCTTTGTTTTATTATTTGATTATAGTCTCTAACCAATTTTTCTTCTCTTATTGATTATTATTACTAACTAATTTCCTATTCCTTGCATTTATGCATTTCATGCATTCTTATGTGCTTTTTGCATATCATGTGCTTTTTGCATATAACAAACATGTGTGTGAATCACTTTTAGATCTCTTAAATGCATTTTGCATGCACCCCGACATGCATCACTGCCATTTTTGCATAAATTTCAGAATTGCATCATATTACATGCACCCCAACTTGCATCATTCATCATCCTTTTCATATACCCTGGGTATATATATATATATATATATTTTTTCTCTCTCTATCTCTCTCTATCTTGATCTCCATTCTCAATCTCTTAATTACTAACTTTACTGACATTACTAACTCTTCTAACTGCTAACATTTATTTTTATTGCAAATTACTTTTAAAGCATTTTATTTACTGTCCAAATATTGTATATTGCTCATTTTATTATTAAGTTCTTAATTTCAATTTCTACATTCAACATCTCATTCTCCACATTTTTAAATATTTTTTATATTCATGTTCATTTTAATATACTTTCCTTTAATTTGCCTATTATTTCATTATTTACTTTATATTTACTAATAATTATTTATTATTGTCTCTACTCTCAATTTTCCTATTTATTTATTTTATGCTTTATTTATCAATAATGTGTTCTTATTTCTTTAATTATAATCTCTACTTCCAATTTTATTTACTTTATGTTTATTTATTATTTATTTTCCTTTATATTCAATTTTATATTATTCATCTCTATAATCTCTACTATTCAACTCTCTATATCTCTAATCTTATTTTCTTTACACTTTTATGCTTAATTTACAATTTTAAGCTTAGTTTATTATTTCTTTGCTTTAATTCTTTTATTATAGTTGTTTATATTTTATTTATTTATTTCCATTGCTATGTTATTTATCAATTCTCAAGCACTTTCTATTAATATTTTATTTATTATTTATTGTCATTATAATCTGAAATCTCATCTTAATTCATACTCTCACCTTATTCTTATTTTTCTTTCTATTTAATTAATTATTTCATTTTATGTATTATCTCCATATATGCATTTCTACTATATTGCTTTCTTTCTTTTATATTAATTGGTTGTATTTTATGTTCTTAGCATAATTCTTCCTACACCTCAATTTCTATTTTAATTTCATTTATTTTTATTTCTTTTCCTTTGTATATGTCTATATAATTTTGTCTTCCATCCATTTTATTTCTTTTATATTATACTCTTTATCTCAACATATACTTATTTCTATCTTATTTTTAATGTTTATTTCTTTTACATTCATCCCCTTTCTTAATTTATTTTCTAATTAATTATTCTAATATTCTTAACCTTTTTAGTACATATCTAATATTTATTGTTTCTTTTATACATTTTCCAATTTATTTGTACTATTTTAATTTTGACTAAACAATTCAATTTTTATTAGAAACATCAATTTATTTCCATTTTCTACCTTAATTCTAACCACAATTGTCTTTTTATTCACTTTATTTCAATAATTATTCTCATTATAATCTCTATTCTTATTTTATCTTGAAATTTCTTGATTTTCGTTTTTATTACATTTTAAAGGATTTAATTATTGATTTATCTTCTTCTCTTTTCTTAATTTTATTTCTCATTTTATGTCTTTTTAATTTATTATATTCAAAATTGCCTTTATTATGTTTATTTATGAATACTTGTTTATTGCTTGTTATGTTGTATGTATCCATTCACAATGTTAAAATTCAACTAAAATTTCAAAATCAATTGTTTTATTTTTTTAAAACCATTTATGATGATTATTGGGATGATAATGAGGAAATAATTTATGATGTCCATTCAATTTATCCAAGGTACAAGATTTATATTTTGAGGCCGAATTTGATGAATTATAAACATTACAAGTTAAAGGCTCTATTTTGACCAATTAATCACCATAAATTTGTTATTTTTAGTCCTTTTTAACTTCTATTATTTATTTATCTATTTAAGAAATATTTTTAACTTTATTTCCCTTTTCAAATATTTTCCCTTTTATCCTTTTTATGAAATTTTGAAACATTTTTTTTTATCAAATTTACTAATTTTGTTTTAAATATTAAATTTTCTCAAAATAATGGCTTGAAACTCGAAAAATAAGAACAAAATGAAGAGGAGGAGCCTACTTAAGTGTTTGTTTCTCTTATTCCTATTCTTTTTATTTTTATTATTGCTTTTACTATTTATTTCATTTTCCATTTGACATAATTATGATGCCACATTGGAAGTTGACGACATGTGTGTGATAAATATGCTATGATTGTGTGTTATTAATTTAATAACATGTAAACATGCCATGATTTCAACCATGATTATGCCATGTATACATTATGCCATCATAAATGTCATATGACATATGTATGTATACCATTTTAGTTTAACACTTGCCAAGATCATGCATCATATTTTGCCATATTTATTTGTTTATTATGACTAATATGAACATGCATTATGTCATGCCCATGTATTATTATTCATTTATCATATTGTTATTATGTGCTTGTGTGAATATATTGTGCATGCATTTGTGTGTATTGGTTGATCCAAAATGGTATATATTACTTGGAAGCATTGTATTAAAATAGTAAGATAAGCTCCGTTCAGCATCTAGGCAGTATGGAGAAGCTTCTAAATAAATGAGACTGCTCTTACTGACATCACATCCTTTTATCCTATGGGCAAATTTCCATTTCAAGCTAGGGATTTGAGTTTGCCTAGTCGTTAATCGGATAATTTCTTATGTGATACAGAGTGGCAACTCCTATTACTCTTGGCTAGGTGAAGGGTTAAGTGCACTTGTGCCATCCATAAACTCATTTAGTATTCCCCTCACATTCCTTTCTCTTCTTATAATAAGGGAAAATAGATTGTGATCCAAATAGTGTTGAGTCATACCTGCTAGCATCAATAATGGTGACTCCACTAGAGATAGAGATGTTAATCCCAACATTTGTACCTTTGTAAGCACCTAATTTTGGGATAGTTGAGTATGGATGCAATAGAGATCTCCAATGATGAAAAATTGTCACAAATAGGTTTGTGACCATTATTTTTTCAATCTCAAGGCTTAATTGCATTATTAAGGACTTAATTGTAATATTTTCTTTAGGGATCTAATTGAAATGTTTTAATTCTTTCAAGGGTCATTTCATAATTAAAAGTAAAAAAAAAAGATTATCGTTCAAAATTATGTAATTATGATCGAAATCATAATTATGTATTTCTGACCAAAAATACACAATTCTGGTCAGAACTATACAAGTTTGATCATTAGTGATTTCATTTTTTATTAATTTTTTATTTTTGAAAATAATTTTCTTTGATTTTTTATTAGTAAAAAATAAATAAAAATAAATAATCCTGATAATGTCATCATTATCAGGTCATTTTATTAAAATCAATTTTGAAAATCAAATTTTATCTCATGTACAGGAGATTAGGGTTTTCCTTTAAGCTATTTATATCACTCATTCTACGTGAGTGAGGGGGGATGGCTTCTTGCTTTCTAAAAAAAATCACATAAAAAAAGAATGAGCTTTTGAGAAACACAGAGAGTGAAAATGAGAGTTCTTTTTATGTTTCTGTTCTTTACAAAAAAAAAGAGTCTTTGAATTAAGAACGCATTGTAAGCCAGAGAACAAAAATCAAAATGATAGATCATATTCAATACAGAAACAAGACTTTGAGGAGCAAATCAATATAGCATCCACTCCATTCATCCATCTTTCTTCTTTTCTTCTTTCTTTATTTTCTTTATTACTTTGTTTATTTTATTTCTTTATCATTAGTACTCTAATTATTTTATTATTTTCTATGTTTTCTCTATGATGGAAAATGGTGGTTGGAGTATTGTTATACCTCAAATTTGATTGCCCCAAAAAGGTCCAATGATGAAATGAAGACCTGAGATGATTGGAGTTTGCTCGTTCGTAACACCTTCAAAGCGTGTAACCTTAAAAAACCTAACTGACCCTACCAGTGTGCATAATTGATCATCGAGCTATTAAGTTATGCTTTGACCTTGCGAAATATGAATTATTGGAACAATGAGAGGTTTATTTCGAGAAAAATCCTTTTAGAATACTCAGCTCGTTGGGCTGATGCACATTTTGTTAGACCAGGATCCAGCTTTGTGAAAAAATAGAAATCGATTTTGACAAAATAGACTTTGAAAATAAGTCTAGAAGGCTCTAAAACCTCTAAACGTGGTCTCAAAATGGTCCAACACAACTTGAGGATTAGCATGTATCGCTAGAAGTGCGCGTAAATGCCCCTAGTGTCATGTCCTAAAACTGAGGCCAAATTTGTCAAAACAAACTCCGAAAATGAGTTCTAAAGGCCCAAAAACTTTAAAACCAACTTAGAAATATAAAACCTAGGAAGTGTACATGGAAGGCCGAAATGTGCATGGATCGTGCATGTGGCCACACGCCAAGCATGTGACCATGCTCCAAGTGCGTGACCACACGCACACTATATGTGGCCATATGTAAAATTCTTAATATACGTGCATGACCACACCCCACTACCCTATTCTACCCAATTTTCCCTATAAATATACCCTTTTACACCCCATTTTGGAGGGGGGAGCAAGTGGAAACACACACTCAAAAATTGGTCCGATCGAAGGCACTAGAAACCCCTTTCCAAATAGTTTTTGCTCTCCCACAACCTTTCTCTTAGGTTATTAGATCCCATTTCCACCAAATAAAGCCTCATCTTTGACAAAGAACTCTTTAAAGGTATACAATCTAGCATCATTATGTTGTCATTCTACACCTCTCGACAAGGAAAGCTTCATAATCTCTCAAAGCTAAAGCTTCAAAACTCACACAAGCTCAGTCGATTTTGAGGACCACATAATTATTTTAGCACATTTATTTTATGGCATTGCATTTTATTTTACTGTCTCCAGCATTTGTGCTTGTTTGTGAGACTAGCAATCTTGCATGCTATATAAATAATATATGCTTTATTATGCTCATTTCATATCATCATTTTGCATCCTCTATTTCCAAAATCATGAAATCACATAGTAAATACTAATAATGTGAAAAGTTAATATCCTGGAATAGAGTCATCATGCTCTCGGTCCAATGATGACCTTTGCATCCTTTATATTATCATCATACATCATCATAGCATAAATAATCACTACAAGCATGCATGATCATCTTATTATTCATGAAATCGAGCAAGCTGTATGAATGGTCGTGTTAATCTTGTAGATCATTCATATTCAAATTAGATTTACTTTTCCATAATCATTCCCTTTTTATATGTATTTTATTAGGAAAGTGTTATAATAATTAGAATTTCAACTTTATTATCTTCCACTATATAATGTACTATGTGAATGCTATACAAATTGTCATTACCAAAACTAAGATGTTACGGTAGCTATATATTGAATATCATATAATGAGAAATAGTTAAAAAGTAGATGCAATCCTCCGAACCTAAAAAATCTCTGCTGAGGACAATACTCGCTGAGTGACCTAATGTTGTCCCTTTCTTTTTTTGATTTTTAGAAAATCGGGTGGCGACTCCATAAAATCAAAAGCATCTCATCCCGTCGAGACCAATCATTTATCTCTATGCAGTAAAGTTGCCATGTCCCTTTGAAATGGAAAGACCTACATAATGTCCCATGAAAACATACCGCCATCCAAAAGAAAGAGAGGTCAGTCATAGTGGTGACTCTACTGGGGACTTCTAAGTAAGATAGATCAACTTGAAAATGACTATTTCTCATTATGCAATACTCAATCATATAAAGTCCCTCACCACTGCATTTGCATTACACATCACATGTGCACCACTTGTCCGTAAAAGCCTTGATAATACTAAATGAAATTGCCACCATGATTCCACTCGAGTCATGGGGTGCTAAAGATATGGTATTATCACTTTTAGTCTTTACTCATGCATTCGATGGACTTATCTTACCAGAGTCTATAATCAAAGTCCTTAAGGGGGACAATTGAGTTATCAAAAGAATGCTAGACTCATTGACCAGAGTCCATAACCTTAATCATATAAGGGCCTTCTCATTAAAGGAACCTTTAGCCTTTCATCATGGCTTAGCTCATGTAGATAAACCAATAGTAATGTCCACTAGGATTTCACTAAGCTATGCATGTTATCCATGACCTAAAGCTGTTCGTTTGACCTGATACTCATAAATGACATGACCATTATAGTGTCTATCATCGAATGACATTGTAATGTAAGGACCATGTGATTCTCATCCACTTCATACAAGCTAGAACCATGAGGAATGATAAAAATCATGTACCTCAGCTTGAATAGTTTATCAAATTAACAAATAATGGCATCCCTCGATGACAAAACCTACAAGATGTCATCCATTTATCCTTATTAAATTAAATGAATGGGTTAAGAACCCAATTAGACTGTGGACCTTTATGTTGGCAAAATCAAATTGTAAACTATCAAATGACACTTTCATAACTCCTAGTAAACATATTAAATATCAATATAAGGGCAAGAACTTGGACTCCCTTTGATTGACCTTGGTCCTATGCATATGGGCACATACAGGCTTTGGACATCATTTGAAGCCTAAAATTGACCTCACATTGACATCGTGTGATTATCTCAAGCACATTTTATCGTTCCTCAGTTTACCCTTTGGTTTTGACCAATATAAATCAAAACAGCCTAGTTCTGAAAGCAAAACGATAGTCCCCTAATGACTATAGGTTCAAAACCTACCTAGGAAAGAGATTGAATGACATCATGAAGAAACAAGTTTGGAAATGAGAACTTGCTTATGATTCGTTTGTTCATTATGCAGAAAAACTAACCAACTTTTAATCATGCATCCATAACATACATGTCGATAGCACATGCTAACCACTTCTTTTTTTGCATGAATAATCATTTTTCATCATAAAATTTTGCATCCACTCCATGCATACATGCTCACCCTTTTCTTTTATAGGCACACGTCATACATCATTCATTTAGCTAAGCCTAATAAATGTACTGGAATACAATATGAGTGACTAAAAAAATACCTCCTATGAACAATTTGAAAACAAGTTAAAAGAGGGGATCCAAAAGTTGCTCGTTGATGGCACCACAGCTGAAATCCACTAGGCCCAAATCAAAGCTAAAAGTGCTTGAGATGGGAATAGCACACCACTGAATGAAGCCTTTACATCTATTCACTCGATGATAGATAAGGCAAAGGGAATTGCCCATATTCCAATTCAAGTTGATGATGACAATGGCTACTACTAAGATCTCAAAAATGCATTAAAATGTGTAAAATTATTGACATGACCAAGCCTAAATTGACAAGGGAGGTCAAACTATTGGCCAACATAATGGCCTAGTTAGAATTCACCTTCATATACAAGGGAACTTATGGCTCCAAAAGCTTCATCGACCTGGCACTGTTCAAAGATAAGTCGCTTCCATATGATTTTAAGCTACCAAACTTTACTAAGTTTGATGAAATAGGGGATCTAAGGGTCCATTTAAAGTAATATGCTACCTTCATGATTGCCATAAAGCTTAAAAAATCACAAATTGTTCAATTCTTCTTCACATCACTAGAGGAAGGACTGAGGGCATGGTTCTTTGACCTTGAAGATGAAATCAAAGCGATTGGCTACTACTAACTCAAAAGATTATCAAGTAGTATGAATACAACACTCAATTAGACATCACTTGAAGGGACCTTGAGACCACAAAGTAGAAACTCGATGAAGCTTTCTCTAATTTGTCACAAGATGGTGAGGAAAGGTAGTCAAGATGAGAAATCATCCTCTTGATGATGAATAAATAGAGTTGATAATCAAAGGGCACTACCACACTTCAAAAGATAGATGCTATTTGCTTATTATCCTAACTTTAGAGCTCTCAACCAAGCTAGGATTAGAATTGAGGATGAGGAACCTTAACAAGCCAAAAACATTTTTCACTGTAATACCTAACAAAACATCTAAAACACCTTTACTTGAGCCATAAAAATAAACATGATCCAACCCAACACCCATAGCTCACCATCTATCAATGCCATTAGACCACTAAGAAAATTCTCAAACTTTAACCTCCCACTGTCCAAAGTATTTTAAAGGCTTCAACAAAAGAACCTCCTATAGCCATAAGAGCCTAGGCCTCTTCCAAACCTACTACCACCTCAGATTAACCAAAATTTATTTTGCCACTTTCTTCAGATGTCTGGCCACACCACTGATATATGTAAAACTCTTAAAAATGCAATCCAAAACCTCATTGACTCTAGAAAAATCAATGACTTAAAAAAATGACCCAATATTAAAACCAATCCTCTCCCAAACTATCAAAACATGCCTCCACCAACCATTGGCATGATCTCCTCCAATCTACCAGAAGATCTTATTGAAAAATTAATCCAAGCCATATAAGAAACCTAAGATAAGCCCTCAGAGGACAAACCCTCGAATCCTATTCTTGAGCCTTATGATTCTAGTGAAGATGAGTAATGTTGTTCTACCTTTTAATACATTCCAATGTCTCAAAAATTCCTTCCCCACTTGATGATGCAAAAAAGAGCTAGGAATACATCTCTCCCTATGAATAGTAAAGTGATTGATTGCCCTTACTCATAAAAAGCAAACATAAACAAAAATCTCAGTAGTGACCATGAGATATAGGATTTACTAGGCTAACCATCTGGGAAGTTCAAATATAATATCAATTATACAACACCCTATACTACCTACACACTCTTATAAGACATAGTACCCTCAAGATGGGGAGAAAGATTTGACAACGAAGATGGGATAGTGAGTACTATTTAGCTTCAGAACCTATAAGTCATGGGGATAGACATATGGTATGACTTTGATGATCCTAAAATTTTTGTCTAGGACCGGAACAATAATACAAAAGTAGATAAACAAGCAATTGAGAACCCTAATTATTAGTTAATAATGTAACTTACAGTGGGTGTGTATATCAACCTCCTGAGAAAGAAAAGGAATCCTTTAAGGAGAAAGAAGTAGAAAGAGATCAAGCTCCGGTCAAAGAGGAAGACACTATCCTCAAATAGCTTAAAAAGACTTAGGCATAAGCCAGTATATGGGACCTACTCATGGCCTCCAAGATGTATAGAGATACCCTAGTTAGAGCACTAAATGAAGGAAAGATTGCCACTGATGCCTCACTTTATAAGATTATAGCCTCTTTAATGAAAGCTCCTTCCAATGCAATTACCTTTTCAAATGAAGATTTACCCCTCAAGGGAAGGGTCCATAATCATCCTCTCTTCATATAAGCAATTTTCAAGTATAAGAAGACCCTAAGTATTATGGTAGATGATAGGTCTGCCATTAATGTTTACCCCTTGAGGTTACTACATAAGTTTAGGATGAATGTTGAAAACTCAGAAGAATCCAATGTGATTTAAAGAAGCTAGTCATTAGCACTTTCAAAGCAGTAGTTACAGTGGGAGATATCAAATTAGTAATAGAATTTACCATTTTGGACATCCCTTTGACTTTTGCCCTACTGCTAGGAAGACTTTAGTTCCACCCACTAGAGGGCATACCTTCTACTGTGCATTAAAAGATTAAGTTCCAACTGAATGGAAAGGTCGTTACCATCCTTGCTGAAAAAATAACATTATTGCTTATCTGAATATGATCCCACTAAGATTCCAAGTTTCTATGATCAGTAACAGCCATGTTGATCCCAAAGTTGCTACTATGATGAAGAAGGTATAGTATCTACTTGGAATAGGATTAAGAGGAAGAAACATTAGAGTCACAAAATTTCTTGACTTATGAGGATAGACTAACAAATACGGTCTAGGGTATAATCTTGAAAAGGATACTGGGGCTAAGAAGTCAACCTCTTTAATGGCTAAAAGCTCAACCCAAGTCTATCAATGACAAGCTAAGGAGTGGATGAGCAATAGAATCGAGAAATTGGGGTTCGAGATCTTCAATAACACCATCAAGGAGAAGCACTTACCAGACATGATCATTGAGACTAACATCTGTAAGCTGATGAAAAACTTGGAGATAGAATCCAAGAGTGAAGCTATCAATCATGCTCAAGCTGCTGCCATCCTTGAATCGAGCAATGATGACATCTTGCTCAAAGACATTACTGATGATGATCTCTATACTTGTTCTTTATTTGAAAATGATGATGTAATGAACTCTAAAGTTAATGCAATGAAATATGATTTTGCTTACTTTTTTTATGTCTTTCCTGATGGTAGTGCGCATTGCATTGATTAAAACATTAGCATATTTGACTTTCATTCCATATGTACTAAATCATTTAACATTGGCATGAAATCTAAATCATGTATTCTATATATTTTAAAAGATTTTACCCCTGAAGAGAGGAGAGAAATTGAAAAAATATTAATAAAATATTCAAAGTTATTTGCTTGGATATACAATAATATGCCTAGTATTGATAGAGACATTACTCAACACTTCATTCCTACCAAAGATGGGTGTAAACCAATAAAATAGAAGCTGAGAAAACTCAGACCATAATGGGCCAAACTAGTGAAAGAGGACATTGAGAAACAAATTAAGGCAAAATTCCTAGAGGTAGTAGACTATCCAGAATGGTTAACAACTATGGTGCTAGTACCAAAGAAAAATGGAAAGGTTAGAATCTATGTCGACTACAGAGATCTGAACAAGGCCTACCCAAAGGATGATTTCCCACTACCTCACATACTCGCATCTCTCTAATGGCTTTTTCTTTGTCTAGATCCATTTCAATCCCATTTTGACTGACAACACATCCCAGCATCTTTCCTGAACTAATATGCATTTCTTTGGATTTAGCCTAAGACTGCACTTTTTGACCCTTTTGAGGAACTTTTTGAGATCATAAGGGTGTTCTTCCTTGGTTTTTGACTTGACCATAATGTTGTCGATGTATACCTCCACTTCTTTATGTATCATATCATAGAACATTGCAGTTGCCATTCTTATAGGTTGCCCCTGCATTCTTTATTCCAAAAGGCATTACTCTATAGCAATAAGTACCCAATTATATTATGAAAGTTATCTTTACTTTATTGATAATGGCCATTAAGATCTGATTGTACCTAGAGAATCCATTAATGAAGGAGTACATGGCACATATGGTGGCTCTATCAACCCGTATGTCTATAAAAGGTAATGGGAAATCATCCTTTGGGTAGGCCTTGTTCATATCTCTATAGTCAATGCAGATTCTAACCCTTCCATCTTTCTTCGGTACTGGCACCACATTTGCTAACCATTCTGGGTAGTCTACTACCTCTAGGAATTTTGCCTTGATATATTTCTTGATGTCCTCTTTTACTAGTTGGGCCCATTCTATTCCGAGTCTTCTTAGTTTCTGTTTTACTAGTTTGCACCCATCTTTAGTAGGAATGAAGTGTTAAGCAATGTCTATATCAATACCAGGCATATCGTTATACATCCAGGCAAATACCTTTGAATATTTTATTAATATTTTTCAATTTCTCTCCTCTCCTCAGGGGTAACATCTTTCAAAATATGCAGAATGTATGGTTCAGATTCCATGCCAATGTTAAATGATTCAGTGCATATGAAATGAATGTCAAATATGCTAATGTTTTTATTGATGCAATGCACACTACCATCATGAAAGACATTAAACAAGTAAAAAATTACATTAACTTTAAAGTTCATTACATCTTCATTTTTAAACAAAGAAAAAGTACAAAGATCATCATCAACAATGTCTTCAAATAAGATGTCATCAATGCTTGATTCAAGGATGGCAGCAGCTTTAGCATGATTGATAGATTCACTCTCAGGTCCTATCTCTAGGTTTTTCATTAACTCACAGATGTCAGTCTTAGTGATCATGTCTAGGAAGTGCTTCTCCTTAAGGGTGTCATTGAAGATCTCAAACCCCAATTTCTCAATTCTATTGCTTATCCACTCCTCAACTTGTCCTTAATAGATTTGGGTTGAGCTTAGGTTAACTTCTTAGCCCTAGTATCCTTTCATGATCATACCTTAAACTATATCTATTGGTTTATCCTCAAAAGTTAGGGAATTTTGTTATGTTTCTTTCTCTTAAACCTATTCCAGGTAGATATTGCATCTTCTTCATCATAGTAGCAGCTTTGGGATCGACATCACCGTCACTGATCACAAAAACCTAGAATCTTAGTAAAACCACATTCAGATAGACAATAATGTTATTTGTTTCAATAGGGATGGTAATAACCTTTCCATTAAGAGGGAACTTGATCTTCTGATGCACAGTAGAAGGTATGCCCCCTAGTGGGTGGAACCAAGGTCTTCCTAGCAGTAGGGCAAAAGTCAGAGGGATGTCCAAGATGGCAAATTCTATTATTGATTCGATATCTCCCATTGTAACTACTGCTTTGAAAGTGCCAATAACTGGCTTCTTTGAATCATCGTAGGCTTATATGACCACATTTAATTCTTCTAGATTTTCAACATTCATCTCAAACTTATGTAGCAACCTCAGAGGGCAAACAATAATGGCAGACCCATCATCTACTCTAACACATAGGGTCTTCTTAAACCTAACAATTGCTTGTATGAAGAGAGGACGATTATGGACCCTTCCCTTGAGGGGTAAATCTTCATCTGAAAAGTTGATTGCATTGGAAGGAGCTTTCATTAGAGAGGCCATCATCTCTCAAGGTGAGGCATCAGTGGCAATCTTTGCTTCATCTAGTTCTCTGACTAGGGCATCTTTATGCTTCTTGAAGGCCATGAGTAGGTTCTAGATACTGGCTTATGCCTAAGTCTTCTTTAGCTATTTGAGGATAATGTCTTCCTCTTTGATTAGAGATTGATCTCTTACTACTTCTTTCTCTTTAGAGGGTTCCTTCTCTTTCTCAGGAGGTTGATATACGCACCCACTACGAGTTACATGATTGACTACTAGTGAGGGCTTCTCAATTGTTTGCTTATCTACTTTTGTACTACTGTTGTTGTTCCCAGACAATGATTTTAGGATCATCAGAGTCATACCATATGTCTATCCCCATGACTTGTAGGTTTTGAAGTTGAATAGTATTGACCAACCCATCTTCATTATCAAATCCTTCTCCCCATCCTAAGGGTGCTATGTCTTCTAACAATGTGTGGGTAATAAAGGGGTGTTGTATACTTGACTTTGTAGTCAAACTTCCCATATGGTTGGCCCAGTAAATCTCATATCTCATAATCACTATTAAGATTTTTATCTATGTCTGCTTCTTATGAGTAAGGGCAATCAATCACTTCATCATTTATGGGGACAGATGTATTTTTTGCATCATCAAGTAGGGAAGGAATTATAGAGGCATTGGAATGTGTTCAAAGGTAGAAGGGTATTGCTTATCTTCACTAGAATCATGAGGCTCAAGAATGGGATTCCAGGGTTTGTCCTCTAAGGGCTTATTTTAGGTTTCTTATATGGCTTGGATTGATTTTGCAATAAGGTCTTATGGTATATTAAAGGAGATCATGTTGATGGTTGGTGGAGGCATGTTTTGATAGTTTGGGAAAAGATTGGTCTTGATACTAGATCATTTTTTTATGTCAATAATTTTTCCAGAGTCAATGAGGTCTTGGATTGCATTTTAAGAGTTTTGCATGTATCAGTGGTGTGGCCAGGCATCTGGTGAAAGTGGCAAAAAAATTTATGGTTAATCTGAGGTGGTAATAGGTTTGGAAGAGGCCTAGGCTCTTGTCACTGTTGAAGGTTCTTTTGTTGAAGCCTTTGGAATTCTTTAGATAATGGGAGGTTAAAGTTTAAGATTTTTCTAAGTGGTCTGATGGCATTGATAGATGGTGAGTTGTGGGTGTTAGGTTAGATCATGTTTATTTCTATGGCTCGGGTGAAGGTGTTTTTTATGTTTGGTTAGGTATTGCAGTGAAAAGTGTTTTTGGCTTATTGAGGTTCCTCATCCTTAATTCTGATCCTAACCTGATGGAGAGCTCTGAAGTTAGGATAATGAGCAAAGATCATATATTTCCTGAAGTGTGGTAGTGCCCTTTGATTATCAGCTCTATTTATTAATCCTCAGGAGGACAGTTTCTCATTTTAACTGCCTTTCCTTGCCATCTTATGACATAATCAGAGAAAGCTTCACTAGGTTTCTACTTCGTAGTCTCTAAGTCCCTTTGAGTGATGTCTAACTGAGTGTTGTATTCATATTGTTTGATAAACCTCTTAGTTAGTAGTAGCCAATCACTTTTGATTTCATCTTTAAAGTTAAACAATCACGCCCTCGGTCCTTCCTCTAGTAATGTGAAGAAGAATTAAATAATTTATGATTTTGTAAGTTTTATGGTAGCCATGAAGGTAGCATATTACCTTAGATTGAACCTCAAATCCCCTTTTCCATCAAACTTAGCAAAGTTTGGTAGCTTAAAATCATCTAGAAGCGGCTCGTCTTTAAACAATGCTAAGTCAGTGAAGCTTTTGGAGCCATAAGTTCCCTTATCTTTGAAGGTGAATTCTAATTGAGCCATCCTATTGGCCAATAATTTGACCTCCCCTCTCAATTCAAGCTTAGTTATGACAGTAATTTTTGCAACTTTTAGTGCATTCCTGAGATCTTGCTTGTAGCCATTATCATCATTAGCTTGAACTAGAGTGCCAGGAATTCCCTTTGCCTTATCTACCCTTGGGTGAATAAATGTAGAGGCTTCATTCAGTGGTGTGCTATTCCTATCTCAGGCACTTTTGGCCTTGATTTGGGCTTGGAGAATTTTAGCTATAGTGCCATCAGTCAGCAACTTTTGGATCCCTTTTTTAGTTTGTCTTCAAATTGTTAATAAGAGGTATCTTCTTGGTTACTCATGCCATATTCTTGTACATTTATTAGGGTTAGCTAAATGAATGATGCATGATGTGTGCATGCAAAAGAAAAGGGTGAACATGTATGTATATAGTGGATGCAAAATACTATGATGAAAAATGATTATTCCTACAAAAAAAATAGTGGTTAGCACGTGCTATCTACATGTATGTTATGTATGCATGATTAAAAGTGGTTAGTTTTCCTGCACAGTGAACAAACCAATCACAAGCAAGTTCTCACTTCTAACCTTATTTCTCTACGAGGTCATTCAACCTCTTTCCTATGTGGGTTTTAAACCTATAGTCATTAAAGGACAATGGTTTTGCTCTCAAAACTAGGATGTTTCAATTTATATTGGTCAAAACTAAAGGGTAAACTGAGGAATAATAGTCAAAAGTGTTGGAGATAATCACATGATGTTAACGTGAGGGTCAATTATTGGGCTTCAAATGATGTCTAAAGCCTGTATATCCCTGTATGCATAGGACTAAGTTCAATTAAATGGAGTCTGGGTATTTGCCCCTATATTGATATTCAATATGTTTACCGAGAGTCATGAAATTATCGTTTTATAGTTTACGGTTTGATTTTGCCAACATAAGGGTCCATAATCTAGTTGGGTTCCTAACCTATTCATTTTATTTGATAAGGATAAATGGATGACATCTTATAGGTTTCTTCACCGAGGGATGTTGTTATCTGTTAATTTGCATAGACTATTCAAGCTAAGGTATATGATTCTTATCATTCCTCATGCTTTAGGCTTGCATGAAATATATGAGAATCACGTGGTCCTTATCATAAATTTTCTATAAAAACTAACATTATGACATCATTCGATGATAGACACTAGGAGGTCATGTCATTTATGACTATCAAGTTAAACAGACAGTGTTAGGACAAGGATAACGTGCATAGCTTAATCGAATCCTAATGGATGTTACTATTGGTTTATCTACATGAGCTAGGCCAGAGTAAAAGGCTAATAGTTCCTTTAGTGAGAATTCCCCCATATGACTAGGGTTACGGACTACGATCAATGATTCTAGCATTCTTTTGATAACCCAATCGCCCTTCTTAAGGACATGGGTTACAGACTTTGGTTAAATGAGTCCGGTGAATGCACGAGTAAAGACTAAAGGTGATAATACCATATCTTCATTGCCCCATGACTCGAGTGGAATCATGGTGGCAATGTCATTTAGTATTATTGAGGCTTTTAAGGACAAGTGGTGCATTTGTGATATGTAATGCAAATGCAGTGGTAAGGGGCTCTATACAATTAAATATTGCATAATGAGAAATAGTAATTTTGAAATTTATCCCTCTTACTTAGAAGCCCCCAGTGGAGTCACCACTATGAGCGATCTCTCTCGCTTTAGGATAGCGGTATATTTTTATGGGACATTGTGTGGTTTTTCCATTTCTAAGGGACATGGCAACTTTACCTAATAAGAACAAATGATTGGTCTCGAGGGGATAAGAAACTTTTGATTTTGTGGAGTCACCACCCAATTTTAAAAAATTTAGGAAAAGAAAGGGACAATATTGGCTCACTTAATGAGTATTGTCCCTAGCAGAGATTTTAGGGTTCAGGGGATCAAGTCTACTTTTTGACTATTTCTCATTATACGATATTCGATGTATAACTAGCACAACACCCTAGTTTCGATAATGACAATTTGTATAGCATTCACATAGTACATCAGATAGTGGAAGATAATAAAGCTAAAAATTAATTATTACATCGCTTTCCTAATAAAATACATATGAAAAGGGAAAGATTATAGAAAAGTAAATCTAATTTGGATATGATTAATCTGCAAGATTAACACAACCATTCACACAGCTTGCTCGATTGTATTAATAATAGGATCATCATGCATGCTTGCAGTGATTATTTTTGCTATGATGATGTATAACGATAATATAAAGGATGCATGAGGTCATCACTGGACCAAAAGCATGATGACTCTATTACGGGATATGAACTTTTCACATAATTGGTATTTACAATGTGATTTCATGATTTTAGAAATAGAGGATGTAGAATGATGATATGAAACGAGCATAATAAATCATATATTATTCACAAAGCATGCAAGATTAACAGTCTCATCACACAAGCACAACAGTATTCCTAAATGCTAGCGATAGTAAAATAAAATGCAATGCGATAAATAAATAAATGTGCTAAAATAATTATGTGGTCCTTTGACTTGACTGAGCTTGTGTGCTTTTTAAAGCTTTAGCTTTAAGAGATTATCAAGCTTTCCTCATTGCGAGGTTTAAAATGATAATAGAATGATGCTAGATTATATAACTTTGAAATATGCTTTACCAAAGATGAGGCTCGATTTTGTGGAAAAGGGGCCGAACAACCTAAAAGAAAGGTTATGAGAGAGCAAAAACTATCTGGAAAGGGGTTTCCAACACTTTTGATCGGACCAATTTTTTAGTGTGTATGTGTTTCCACTTGCTCCCACTCCAAAATGGGTGTGAAGGGGTCTATTTATAGGGGAAATTAGGTAGAATATGGCAGTGGGGGGCATGGTCATGTGCGTATATCCAGAATTTTACATATGGCCACGTGTGCACGCACACGATCCACATGCACTTTGACCTTCCACGCACACTTCTTGAGTTTTACGCATGCTGTTCCTAGGCTTTTTAGGCCTTCCAAATGCATTTTCAAAGTCCCTTTTGCCAAATTTAGCCTCAATTTTAGCACATGATACCTAAGGGCATTTACACACACTTTTAAGCAATATGTTCTGATCCTCGAGTTGTGTTAGACCATTCCAAGATCACTTCTGGAGTATATATTTTGTTGCTAAATTCTATCACTAAATTTATAGATTTTTATAGTGAATCTTCTTCATCTTTTTATTATGGTTTTATTATCATATTCCATTAATATCTTATGCATGTGGTATGATGGGCTAATTCCCTTAACGTATGAAATTTGCCATTCTAAAGCTTTATCCTTTTTTTTAGTAATACTACTGATAATTTTTCTTACTCCTTATTACGTTTTGATGAAATAATCATTGGTAATGTCTCATTTTCACCTAAAATGTATATCTTAAGTGAGAAGGTAATGGTTTTAAATTCAAACTAGGTGGTTTTAATATAAAAGATGGTGTAGGTTCAGTATGTGTTCATAATGCATGATGAATGAATGATTCTTTTTGTTCAAGAGATTTCTCTCCTTCGTAAGAATTAAAATGTAAACACTTCTCAATATCCTCCAATTTATATGATTTTTCCAACCTCTATCATTGGACTTTATTAACACAATCATCAATAACATCAACCCTTATACAATTATCAAAGTCGGAAGGATATTTCATACATTGGTATAAATTGAACTTACAGCTATCTTCACCAACTCTCAAAGTAAAAGTCCCTTCATAAACATCTTTAATGGCTTTAATAGTATACATGAAAGGCAAACCTTATATTAAAGGCTCGTCTTCATCCTCTTTGAAATCAATGCCATAAAATCTACTAGAAAAATGAATTTTTCTACCCTAACTATTACTTCTTCCATTATTCCATGAGGTTTCTTTATAGTTCTATTTGCAAGTTGTAAACAAATGTTTCTTACTTTTGTTTCTCCCAATCCAAGTTTTCTGTAAACATATAAAGGCATCAAATTAATAAAAGCACTTGAATCATAAAGAGTTTTTTAAAAATTTAAATTACCCATGGAACAAGGTGTAGTAAAACTCCCTTAATAATTTCACTTAAGTGGTGAATTATTTAGGATTATAGCACTACACTTTTTACTAAGTTCAATAGTCTTAAATTCTTATATCTTCTTCTTGCTAGATATGAGTTCTTTCAAAAATTTAGCATATTTAGGCATCTGCGTAATAGTTTCAACTAGTGGTATATTGAAATGTAACTTCTTGAACATCTCTAAAAATTTTGCAAATTATTGACTATGCTCTTGCCTATTTAGCCTTTAAGGAAATGGAGTAGGTGGTTCATAAGGTTTGACTTCAACTTATGGTTTCTACTTTTCCTCCTATGCTTCCTTTCATGTTTGAACTTCAGTTGCTTCTACTTCTTTTTCTTTTTCTTTTACCTCTTCCATCTATGCATTCACCTTTTGATTTAGTGGTTGCAATTTCGTTCCACTTTTTAAAGTAATAGTTTTCACATGTTCCTTATGATTCTTTTTTATATTACTAAGAAGATTCCCTTTATTTCTTACTGATAAAGAGTTTTTAATTGCCCCATTTAAACTTTAAGGTTATGAATAGATGAAAAATGATTTCTAAATATAAGCTGAGTATCTTGGTGCATCTATTCAAATCTCCCCTTAAGTCACTTTATAGCCTCATCTTGTTGATTCATTTTTACAATCAATAACTCCATAAATTTCTCTATTTTACTCTTCAAAGAAAAGATAGAAGATGATGAACCCTTTTCTTACAGAAATTGAGATTGATTTTGATGATGGTATGAATTTGCACCTCTAAACTCTGGTGGCACCTGAGATCTCCATTAATTATTATTATTGTTGCTTCATCAAAAGTTTGGATGATTCCTCTAACTTAGGTTATAAATGTTCCTAATCATGGAATTCTATTGTTGAAACTTATTAAAGTTGTTCACATCATCCACATTCTCTATAGATGAGTTCTACATAAGCTAACATTCAATAGTAAGATGTCCTCTATGATATAGCTCACATGCTAAAGTAATTGATGAAGAAATCACATTAAGTCTTATTTTATCCATCCTCTTCTTCAATGCATCTAGCTTCACATTCACCATAGTCAACCCATCTATCTTAATTACTCCTTCTTTTCTAGGTATAGCTCTCTCATTAGCCCATAGAGTCTATATGTTTGCCATCTCTTTAAATAATTCTGAAGTATCCTCATATGTTTTACACTTTATTATACCCCCAACAATTGCATTTATACTAACTTTGACTGTAGGATTCACTCCTTTGTAAAATGATTGAGCCAAATCCAAATGGGTATTAAATGTTATAGACACTGCCTTTGCAAATCTTTAAATCTATCCAAACATGCATAAAAGCTTTCATCTTCCTTTTGATAAAAAGATTTGATTTCATTCCTAATCTTGAAAATCTTGGTAGGTGGAAAATATTTATTAAAGAATGTAGTATAAAGTTCTTGCCAAGTATTGATAAAATTAGGAGGCAAGTGTAAGCACCCAATTTCGGAATGCAATTGTGTACAATTATGACGTAAGCCCCTATGATGAAATTTATTCAAAAAAACTGAGCTTGGTTGTTGATTTTCTGGACTTTAAGGACTAAATTGCAACATTTTTTAGGGTTTGATTGCAAATAAGTCAATTTTTCAGGGGCTTTTTGGTAATTAAAAGTTAAAAAAATGAAGTTTTAGGATTTGCATTTAAAATGTCGATTGGCATTAGTGTAATGCCGATCGACATTACATAATGCTTATCGGTATTGTACAATGTCGGTCAGCATTGCACAGTGCCAATGCACAATAATTCCATTTTTTTTATTTTTTCGCATATTTTTCCTTATTTTTATCGATTTTTTCAATGTTTTGATTGGTTGAAAAATTCAAATTTTATCTCATAAGGTTTTTTTTTTTAAAAAAATGCAAAAGATATTTTTTTTGAAATCAAAACAAACGCTATCTGATCTGATCATATAGGTTTGTTCCTCCTTTAAAGGAAGTTCAGTATGCGCAGACTCTGCATTTAAAAGTAGAGTCTACATGCATGCGAGAAGGAGGCTGGGCTAGAGGTTTTTTTTTGGCTGGAGGATTTTTTACAGACGAAAGAAAAAAGCTTTGATTTCTTCTGTTCTTTAAAAAAAACCCTAATTTTTGCAGTTCATTTGAGGAAGACGATACAGCAATTTTTAGTCTCAGTCCATAATCAAATCAACACTGAGTCAATTTCAATGGTGAAAATCCTAATCTGAGGGGCCGAAAAAGGGCATATGCACAGCATTCATTTTTTCTTTCTTCTCTTCTGTGATTTTTATTCATTTTGTTAATTGTTTTATTATTTAATTTCACTACTAATTCGATTGCTTTTTTTTTTTTATGTCCGTATGTGGATTGAGGAGGAGGATACCGCCTGTGTTTAATTAAACAGAAGATCCATGGAATGCCATGGATGAACCTATACTATTTTAATAATAGTTCTTAGGATTTTAATTTTTGTTCTGCATTTTTGTATCCTGTGTAATTTATTTTAATTTCTGGGTGTATAATTATTTAATTTTAATTTTATACATAGTTTGTAATAACCCTAGTAGTGGGAATAGTGAAAGATTTAAATTTTTGTATTTTAAAATTGATTAGTATTTAGGTTCAATTGGGTACAAAAATCAATTAAAATCAATGGTGGTAGTAGCTTAAATTAGGGTTTGCATGTAATTAATTTAGCATTTTTTTTAGAAAATCACTGTAATGTTTGTTTGATCTATTTTTTGTGTTTTATTTATTTTTGGCTTGTTTTTTTATGTTTTTATGTTTTTTTTGGGCCCCAAGCCCACGTTTAGGTCTAACCCACTTAATAAATAGGCTTAAAAAATGATTTAGGTTTTTTTAAATAATTAAAATCAACTTAGGCCCATTAGGTTAATTAGATTTTAGGCCTGCTTAGTTAATTAAAATTGTTTAGACTTAGCTCAACCTATTTAATTGCATTTCTTTTAAAATAAATAGACCTAGGCCCACATTTTACTTAAAATAAACCTAAGATTTAAGCCCACTAATTTGATTTTCCTTTAAAATTGAATAGACTTAAGCCCATATCTTAGAAAGACTAAAATAAATAGATTTAGGCTCACTAATTAAAAAAAATGTAGGCCCACCTTTAGTCCATTTTTCACATATAAATAAAATGTAGATTTAGCTAACTTTTTTAATAAAATTAACATAGTTTAGACTTAGGGACAACACGATCTTGAGTGCATTTTTTACTTGTAATTTTATTGACTTATTACCTTTTTGGGTAGATGGATGTTAATTAGGGTTTAATCAAATTGCATGTAATTAGAGGATGAAATAATCATTTACAAAATTATTCTAAATGAACACGAGACTAAGAGAAGTTAGTATCATGTATCCAGAATCTCCTGGTTGTGGTGCTAATTTTCTTTTAAAGAATCGAGTACCACTAATCAAATTGTCTCAATTATTACCCTGGGTGGCGACTCCTCATCTCCACACCATGTCTTTGTGACAGTGGTTAGTGTGTTCTCTAAGTCCCTGAGCCTAAACAATGTCGCGGTTGCTAAAATCTTGGACGCGCGCTAAACCCCGCCGTCTACAGCAAGCTTGTGAACGATCTTTTTGCTATATCTATAAGTGAAAAAGGGAAAAGAATCAATCTTATTACTTTAAGTTGCACTCTATTCATCTTGAATGTAGAACAATACTCCAAGAACCTCGTCATGTGCCCAATATGATCTTAATGTGATAATCCACTAAATTGTGAGTTTTGGATCATCTGAATCATAATTAGCTTAATTTTAAAGTTATTAGCAGCCACAACAAGTCTAACAATAGGATTTTGGTCTTCTTGTAGATGTGGACTAACAAAATCCCACATAGTTCTCTACACATTCTGTCTATTTTGATTTTCTTGTTTGTCGAGCAAACGGTGGATCTTGCCTAACTAGCCCATCATTTTCAACTCTATCTTATTCTCCATTCATCATGTTTCTTTGCTCCCTAAGTCTTCTATGAAGAGTTCTTTCAATCTCTGTATCTACTAAAATTAGAATTTTACCTTTTTTCTTGAAGCTTCTCAATGACTGCATATACTCACAAGCGCACATAAAAATAAAAATAGAAATAACAATAACAATAAATTTCTAAATAAAACAATATTAATTTTTTTTCTCTATATTAACTACTCTATCCCTGGCAATAGTTCCAAAAACTTAATGTTCTATAATCCACAAGTGCATGGAATCATACAATAGTAATATAAAGATATTATTCCCACGGAGATAGTGTTAATTACAAAGCTACTCTTAATATTTTGCTTGACTAGACTAATAAAAATTTTAATAAGCAAAAAAAGTAAATTAAATCGAAAATAATATGAAATTTTGTCATTAAATCTATATAATTAAAGACGTTATGGTTCAATTTCCCTGGCTCAATATCCTACAAAAGATGGTAAAACTCTTATTTATTATGAATACTATTTCATCTTCAAAGCATCTTTAATATTGTGATGTTGTAAGCATCCAATTTTGGGATGAGTCAATGTGGATGTGACAGAGGATTCAATGGTGATAATTTGTTACAAAAAGGTCTTTAGATTTTGAATTTTTTTAAATCCTGGGACTTATTGGTAAGGTTTTTAAGGACTTAATTGTAAATTTTTTACTTTTCTTATGGGTCGATTTATAAATAAAAGAAAATTAAAAAGGGGAATCGAAAAAGCAAATTCTTAATAGGAAATATGTAATTCCGATCAGATTACATATTTCTTATGTGTAATTTTGGTTACAATTACATATTTCCTATTAGAAATATGTAATTCTGACCGAAATTACACATTTCTGATTAGAAATATGCAATTTCGATTGGAATTACACATTTTTTATCAAAAATGCATAATTTCAATACATAATCTAGGTCAGAATTGCACACATCCGACCAGCCCTGCTCTAATAATTTTTAATTTTTTAAAAATGTTTTTTTTAATTCTGATTAGTTCAAAAATAATAAAAAGAAGATAAATAAATAAATAAATAAATAAATAAATAAATATATATATATATATATATATATATATATATATTGAAGTTTAAGCTCTTGTGATTTTGATAAATTGCAGGAAATTTGTTGTTTTCTTTATAAACCTATAGGTTTTAAGTGTTAAAAAAGGGAAAATAGGCAAAGAGTTTTGAGATGCAGAAAAAAAGAAAGTTCTTTCTTTTGTTGTTTTCTTTTTACATTCATAAGTTCTTTTCTTTTATTTTTTTTATCATTTATTTATTATTATTGTCATTCTAATTTTTTTTTATCTTCTGTGTTTTTTTTATGATTGCAATGGTGGGAATCCTATGGAATAGCCCATCATTGAATTAATAGTTAACCCATAAAGATCCATAGAATGCCATGTATAAACACCTTGTTAAAATCACATAGTTTTTAGGATTTCTTTTATTTTATTTATTTTGTGTTTTTGTTATTTGCTGGTTGTTTTATTTTGTATTTAGCTTCTTGGGTTATTTAATTAATTTCACGTAGATGTTGTAATAGCCCCGATAGTAGGAAAATAGTGAAAATTTAATTTTTTCTGTTTTTAAAATTAATTAGTAAATACAACTTGGTGAAATTCAATTAAAATCAATGGTGGCAGTAGCTACTTAGGGTTTCCTGAAAATTAACTAGGGATAGAAATTAATTAATTTTTATTATATGGGCTTGTTTTTATTATTTTTGGCCTATTTGTTTATTTGAGGTTTTGTTTGTGGGATTAGGCTCGTGATATAATTATTAGGTCTCTTTTTATAGAATTTATAATTTAATTAATTAGGATTACTTAATAAAACATTGCTAAAATCTTGGACGCGCATTAAGCCCCATCATCTGCAAATGTCTCTCTCAAGTACTCTTATAATTAATCTCGCTCTCACTAGCACAATTAATTGATCATAATCAATATGTTTAAGCAATCTTCTATGGAATACTAATATCAAAGTGTTTATTGACTAAATCAATTTGAATTAATAGATTTTTATTGATTTTCTCACTAAAATCAATCTCTTAATATAACCATAGTGTCTAATTCAATTCAAAGGGTAATCAAGCTTATGAAAAGCATTAAGTCCAATAACTCTCATAAAATATTTATTCTTTTATTAAGATTTTACTTGATTAAGTTCATATTATGCTAAGTTCATTGAAACCCTAACTAACCTACTTAGTTACTCATTGAAATTAGAAAAGAACAATAAGAGAAGAAAAATGCCAACATATTCATAATCAAATAAAATTATAAAGCAGGAGAATAAGAGAAGCAAAACCCTTTTTATTTAGTTTCCTTAATTGTGTTCTTAACTCTTAATCCATGTTCTTCATTCCAAAAGCTAGAGTTGAAAATTGAAAATTTTATTTCAAGAACTAAAAATAAGAATGAGAATAATGAAAACCAATAGTAGAATATTATTCCTCAAAGTAGCCTCTCTTCTTTTCTAAAAGAAAAACTTCTTCTTTAAATATTATTCTCCAAAAAAACCCTAAAAAGGAACTTTCCAAAGTCAGCAGTTCCCAAGCATATGGTTGTGTGTTAAAGTGACACAACCATGTCACCCATCTTTCACCCAGCCAACAAGCACTCTAGAATGGTTGTATGTCTGGAGTGACATAGTCATGTTTCTTTAATTTCTGCAAACTCTATAATTTTGTAATCATATACACCTATGGTCATGGCTATGTTCATGAAGTGCCCCAGCCCTGTCAATATTTATCTTTTCATACTTTGATCTTTTTACCCTCTTTCATGGTTAAATTAGCTCCTAGCTTTAAGTTCTCATTACTTTTACCTCTAGTCAAGCTCCAACATGATGGAAACTACAAAATTAAAAAGCAAGCAATGTAAGTAGTATAATTTCAATTAAAAATTGCTTAAAATAACAAAAATACTAAATAGTTTAACTTTTAATGCAATTAACCCTAATTCATGCTTTTATAAAATAAAAACTCATAATTCCAATGATGAAATGCAACTATTTGGTGCTCAAAATCTATCATTTTTAGCAGTTATCATGCCTCAAGATGACGAGCCAAGCCAAGAACCACAAGCATGATATATTTCCTTATTTATGTTTTGATGTAGTAGTAAGTTTTGATTTGGTTCTAATGTGGACCATTTAGCTTTTACTTTGGTTTTATAAGTTTGAACATTATTTGTGTGTATTCTATATTTGAATGCTTTGGTTTGGATATGATTAATGTGAATTTTTGTGATTTATGAATATTTGCAATGTTATTTTAGTTTGAGCATATGTACTATAATGTGTGCAATGAGTTCATGTCAAATAATCATAGCACAGGAATGGCTATGCACTATATCATGCATAATCATGTTCCCTACAAACCATTAGTATGCCAAACCAAGCATAACTGTGTGCTTCCATGTATAGAATCATGCATATTTGCCCACATCAGTCACTTTTTAGGCATGGATGTGTGTATCAATGTGCACAGCTGTGTGCGCACCAACACAGTACATTCGAGAAGGTTAAAAACTTGAAATACATACTTACCAACATTGAGGATAATATTGATTTTAAGTGTAGGGGTGGATTATAGTTTTAGTAATTTTTTATTTTACGTTATATTTTCCTTTTTAATTTTTAATTTTAATTTAACTTTGAATTTTGATTTAGTTTTTATTTTCCTTTTAAGTTGAATTATATTTTTTTAGATTTTTAGGTTTATTTTAAAGTTTATTGTTAGGTTGGGTCTGGTAGATTTTTATTTTTAGAAGTTTTGGTAATGTCAAATTAGGAATATGAATTCTAGTTGATTTTTATTTCCTTTTTACAATTTTGAATTTTTCACTCCTTTTAATTTCAGGAAAAATTTTTTCCTTTGTGTGCAAGGATTGCTCCCTATATATAGATAAGCATATTTTCAAAGGAGAGTCATTCAAAAATTTTGAGAAAACCTAATTGAGATTATTTCTTTTTTTTTTTACTTTTAAATTAGTCATGTTAATTTAGGATATGAGGTAACATGCATATCATTACACTATATCTTTGTTGCATTTAGTTTTTAGGAATTGTTTCATGCATAACACTTGAATTTTTTTAGGCTTATTCATAGGTAGAGCTTGATTCATTAAAGGAAGTTTTCTTGAAAAGATATAGTAATCTTTATTTAATGCTGAGTTTGGAAGTTTAAAATTAGAAAAATAATTTGTGGCTAAGGATTTTTAACTTTTAATTAATTTAATGCTTACTCATCAATTGAGTGATTGAGCTTGGATACTTGATTTTTAAGAAAGGTGTCTATAAATAAAAATTAAAATTTCAACTCTTAAGTTAGTCAAGTCTTATGTATTTTAATATATATAAAGAGAAAAAAATAAAAGTGAGATGGAGTGTAAAACACACTCATTTACAAGGATCTAAAACTCTAAAAGTTTGAATCATTATATGCTCCTTCTACTCTAATGCTCTCAAATAGAGTATAAGTATTTAAAAGACCTTTTATAAGGTATCCACATTGTGCAGTGTAGGAAAAGTGTGGGATACTGAAATTGGAAAAACCTATGATAAATAAAAATAAAAATTGCATAAAGTGCCTTAGACATGAGGGTTTTAGATTAACTAAGTTTTGAATTAATTTCTATTTACTTTTATCTTTCTCTAATTTCAATTCGCTATTTTCATGAATTCAATTAGGAAGTTTGATCTTCACATAGTAAAATGGCATATTCTTGACTTCGAGTTATTATTCTAATTTTTAGTTCTTAAGCTTTATATTAAATAAAGATTGAAACAGCTAGTCAAGTTAAAACTAAGCAATGATTTTGGTTCTTCATATTAACATGTTGTTTTTATAATTTACTTGAGGACAAGCAAAAGCTCAAGTGCAAGGGAGTTTGATAAGCATGAAAAATGCATTATTTTGAGCACTTATTTGTAGGGTTTTAAGTTCCTAAAGTCTAGAATAGTATTAAATATTGGCATTATTAGGTTAAAATCTTTAAAGTTTAGATTTTTAGGAGTTTTAATAGCATATTTATGTTTTTAATTTTTTTTTAATTTTCATGATTTTTTTTTTGTTGAATGGTGCTTAAGATAGGATTAATGCATAAGGTGCCTAGGCAATAACTTGAAGAGGAAAGTTTAAGATCTCCATAAAAGCAAGACATGGAAGTTACACAACTATATGTAAATACATGCACAGTTATACTTGAGCCTAGAGAAGTCATCTTGCAAAGAAGCCATTTAGGCACAAATGTGCTTGATTTGAAGATGATTAAGCCTAACAAAGTTCAACAAAGGCACAATTACGTGCTCAGACATGCACGGTTGTGTCTAATTACTTAAATTTCTAGCAATCCAAGCTTACAAAGCCATGCGCATTTAGGCACACATTCATGTTCCTCAAAGGAACCCAAATTAGGAAATTTGATTTTTTTTTAGAAACATGATAAATAGTGATGTTTTGACTCTTGAAAGAGGTTGGCTAGTCTTAAGAACAATAGTGTTTTACTTTTATTTTGAAAGAACAAAAATTTTACTTTATCTTTTAGTGATTTTTCATCTACTCAAGGATTGTTGAAGAGTAGCAGATTGAAGTTAAGATTGCAAATATATTTCCAAGAGAAGGAGAATAAATAGGGTTTTTTCTTTCAATTATTCTTTTCATGCTTTATTTAATATAATATGATGTTTATGTTTGAAATTCTTAATTTTTCATCTTTTTCTTCTTCAATTAATATAAGTAGCTAAATTGTTAGTTGGGATTTTTAGACCTAGCTCAAAATGAACTTAAATAGTTAAAAACCTAATCAATAAATTCTCATTCCATGATTATTATTAAACTTAATGCATTCTTCAGACTGATCACCTTTTGAATTAATCTAGACAATAAGGTTATATTGAGAGATTGACTCAATTGAGAAATAATCATTTAATTAAATGAATTAGTTAAGAGATAGTTCAATTGTTAATATTTTCTTAAATAGATTGGCTTCAATATTGAAAATAACTAATTGCTTAAGTTAGTAAAAGCTAAATAATCAAGTAGTTGTTATGATCAATAAATTGTGGAAGTGCGTGAGAGAGATTTCCATTATTTAAAAGATGTTTGGAATGGAATTAATAATTGAAAAGGGGACTGACATGAACTTTAAATAAGTTGAGCCGAGGATAAAACCCTAACATTCATTTAATTAGTAAAGTTAAAAGTCATTTAATTTTAGTTTAGTTTTTTTTTAGCAATAAACCTATTTGACCATCTAAACAAATGAATGTGAAGAGTAGTTCAATAATCAATTTTAACTCCCTATGGGATCGATATTTTTTACTACTTGGATGACTCTGTACACTTGTGGATTGACCAGCACTAGTGCATTTTATTTATCTTACCTAACACCCCAAAGGCCATGTGATGCATTTTATTGATCTTTTCTAACACTCTAAAGACTATACAATTAGCATTTTTTTTATGCCTAAAAAGGCTATATAACATAATTTAGTTGTCTTTTGCTTGACACTGAAAATGGATATAAGGCCTTCATTTTGTGTGATAGTATTCTAACTACCATTTTTCTATGATTGAAAAGCTCTTGATTTTGGACATCAAGATTGATGAAAATATATTAAAAGGTCCTCTTAAATAATAGACTTCAAGGATGACGGACAAAATAGTCTCAAACCTCATAATCTATACATCGTGGTGGAAAGTACGAGACTATTTACCTATTGATTTTGGTCATTAATGTAGACAGAAATAAACAAAATGCCTTTTCAAATAGCTGACTGCAAGGATGACAAATAGATAGTCTCTAACCTTTTGATTTGTACATCAAGGTTAACAACACAAGACTATTTTCTTTGATTGAAAGACTCTTGATTCAAACATCAAGGTTAATGAAATTAAAATTAGAATTTTCTCAGAGATCTAGCTCTAAGTTCTTCTTTTTCTCAATCATTTAGCTCTAAAAAAAATTTAAAAAAAATAGATAACGTAAAAAAAAGCAAGAAAAAGCTTTAGGATCTAGCTCCAAATCTACTTGCTTTTAATTATTTTCATCTTTATTTTTTCATAAATCTCATTATATAGCTTGTATTTTAATTTTTGAAAAAGCAGAAGGCAAATTGTTGACACATAGCTTGGTTCGGCCCAAAAGTGAAGGCCCGATGATAAAAATCTAATAAAATGAGCATGGATTAGTGTGAAGCCCACATCTTTCTCCTTTATTAGATCAATAACCCAAGGAGTGTCTCCTAATGAGTCACTAAGGTGGTACACCTTAGCACTAAGGCGACCCCTTAATAATGTTGAGTTGTTTTTAAAATAATAGAGAAAATCACATTGTAACATGATTTTCTCTATTATTTCATGTGGAAGTTGTTACTAATGGAGTAAAGAACTTGGAGAAGATAGTGGGAAACAGTTTTTGGTGCTAAGAATAAAAGGAAGAAAAAATCATAGAAAGAAGAGGGGGAGGCTTATAAGGGGAAAAAATCAAAAATAAAGAACATAAAAAAAATCAAGACGTGAAAAAAATCAGAGAGATAATTGAAAGAAGAAGAAATTATACTAACAAAATTAGAGAGGAGAAAAAAGAAATTTTTTAAAGAGAGATCATAAAACACACCAAAAATTAAATAAACATGCCTTGGTTTAAAGTAGAAAGGATACTAAAATAGTAGTAAAGGGAAAGGAAGGAAAATAATAGAGGCTAAAATTTTAAGAGGGAAGTGGAGTTTAGGTATTACACTACTCTCAGCTCATTACAAATTGACTGAAAAAAAAATATGAGAGCTAAGATTGTGAACCAAGCCAATGTTAAATTAGTAAAGCCATCCTTTCGTTTGTTCATTTTTATTTTGAATACTTTATAACATTATTTCTTAAATAAATGTTATATGATGCTACATGATTGTGCAAGTTTAATAATTGAATTCATATGTTTTTACCTTCAATAAACTCTTTCAGAAGAGTGTTTTAAGAAGTTTGCACGTTGTTTAGAGTTTGGGTGCACTATTGTAATGCCTTTTTGGTAAGACAATCCCTTAGTGCGTTATGGCGATATAGTTTCACCTTAGTAGCATTAAGGTGTTATCTCATCACATAGGTGCCACCTTTGCACAGTCAAAAAATCATTGATGAAGCAATTATAATTTTTCATGTTTCTTATTTTCATTATTTTGTAATTTTGTTTTAATTAAATTAATTTATTCGGCATCAATTTTTAGAGTTTATCTTGTCAATTAATTGATATTTATATTTCGTTTTTAAGTTCGTTTGTTTAGATATTGCATCTTGATTTTATTAAAAAAAATTCACTTCATTAAATTTTTTATATATTTGGTTAACTATATTAGAATTAGGATAATAAAAATCTTATAGTGTTTATTTGGTTGTTAAGTAATATGAATTTTCTTTTATTTTTTTAGTATAGGTCGCAATTTCATCAAATTTAATTGTGGATTAAATTAGATTTTTATTTCTGTGCTATATTTGATTCATTGTTTGGTTAATTTTCATGAATAGACTTCTTTATTTTCTTGTAGATTTTTGGACTAATTTATTGTTTTTTTATCAGGCTAGCAAACAAATAATGTTAATATAATTAGATTTTATTTAATTTTATTTTTTGTGTGAATAAGGGTTGTATTATCTCTCCTTCCCCCATTTCTTTGTGTGCATTTATTTCTATTTTTTTCATTTTACTAATGTGATTTTGACTGCATAATGTGATGAATGTTTTGAGCCTGAAACAACTACATGAAAATGGAATTAATTGCAAATTTGGATATAATTGTAAAATTTGAAAATAATTTGGAGGAAATTGTAATTTTGCATGTTAATGGTAAATAATTAAACAATTAAAAATAATAAAACATGAAATATAAACGAAAGCTAACCATAAGATTAGGTGGACTTTTTAAAAGACTATACTCTGTCTTTGAGGATGTTTGTTGAGGACCTTCTTGAAATCCAATTGCTATAAAATGTGTTTCAAATTTTACCCAAGTGACGACTGCATCTCTGATCTAGGACTTTATACCCCAAGATTATATTCTCTAGTGAGCCTTAAGCTTACACATTATCACGGTAGTCAAACACTTAGGCGCTTTGAACCTTTTCTCCTATAACTGCAATAATTCAATTAACAAATAAGAATGTGAAATATCCATTATAACATAATTTACACTTAAAATATGAAAAACAAGAAAATTATTATAATTAACAACAAGAAGTAAAAATGTGGAATTCCCATTAAACTAAAAATATGAAAATAAAAAATTAACATTGTATGATTTCAATTTCATAATTTATTAATTAAAATATATTATAATTATTATATTTTATAACCTATTAATGATCTTTTAAGTAAACAATATAATCTTATTAATATTATTTAAATTAATGAGCTAAATAATATTATTATAATTATTATTTTTATTGTATATTAATACATAGACATATATCATCGATAATCAATACAATATAATTTTACCCAAAACTATATCATTTTTATTAGAGTAAGTAGTGATCTCACAGTCAAAGACAGAAAAAGTTAAGTTATTTTTATTAATTAAAATATATTACTATTATTATATTTATTATATTAAGTAATGTAATTTTATTGATATTATTGAAAATTAATAAGTTAAATAATAATAATAATAATAATAATAACAATAATAAATATATATATATATATATATATATATATATATACACGGTGTAGTTTTACATCATTTTAATTAAAGTAGAGCACTTATATGCGAAAATAAAAAAATTTATCTTTTTTTTATTAAGAAATAATATAATCTTATTAGATTTAATAATTATTAAGTAATTTGATTTTATGGATACTATTTAAAATTAACGAATTAAATAAAATTATTATAATTATTATTTTATTGTATTATAATATAGACATAAAATTTGAACGACGTAATTTTACATAAAATGACGTATTAATCCATGTATGTGTATGTCATTGGAGGGTGCTGTTTCAATAGAAATTGGACAAGAGTAAAATCAGACGGTTCCTTGATTCCATTGTATTATTTGCACGATAAAATTTTTGGTCCAAAAGTTCAAGTTGTTTGTCCTTATTAATCTTCTTCTTTTCTTTTTATTTATTGAGTTGCTTCGTGAAAAAAATAGATAAATTTTGTAGATGGTAAATAAATTTTCTATGTAATTATAATTTGATTATAAAATTTTAATTTATACATTTTTAATTATCAAAATTTTATTTGTATTTCACTTGTAAACCGTATGAAATATTTTAGTGCATAAACAATTAAGTATTGTTATTTAAATCCAAAATTTGAAAATATATACAAAAAAGTTTCTATATCATCCTTAGGGTGCTTCTCCATTGGAGTTATTTAAATAGGGTATAACAATTATACGTATAATTATGAAGAGAGTAACAATTATATGTGAGATAGTTTTATTGCTAATTTTGTTTGGTAAATAACAAGTAATTCATAAGTTGCATAATTGATTTTTTAAAAAATTGTTAATATATATGAAATAATTAAAATAACAAGAATAAATAAATTATTAAAATTTTCATAAACAATAAAAGTAATTTTTAAATTATCAAATAATTAATATTTTATTAGAAAATTGTCATCAAGATAAAGTTACATAATATATTTTTATACATTTTTACATATTAAAAATAATGAAAATTTTATACAATATATTTATGTTGACCTTAGCAATAATAAATTTTAATTTTGATCTTAACAAACTTAATTTTAAACATTTAATTTGTTTGTTTAAGTGTGTATAAGTTAGGACTCTATTGGAAGTTAAAATGAAGTAGGAATATCTTGGGCTGATTCGACCTCTGAGATTCAATGAGACTTTTGATATCCTTAGAGTTTTATAATGAGAACGTTATCTTCTTCACGTTTGAAGTAGACATCTTGAGCTTTCTGAATTGAGCTTACTTGTCAAAATCTGAGTTCATTTGGGTATGCAAATATTGAGTCTAAGTTAACATATGCAGCTGCCATTTTAGATTGTACAGCTCTTAGTATTTTGAAAATATCTTGAGCTACAGAAATCCAATTGAGGTAACTTAAAATAATATGGAATGCTAAGTCAAATATCTACAAATTTTATGAAGAAATTATAGGCAAATTCAAATTTCTCCAATAGAAAATTATGATTTCATCTTTTGCACCGCTGTCTGATAGTAGTCTGCCATTTTAGATTGCATAACTCTTAGTATTTCAAAAATATCATGAGATGCAAAAGTCCAATTAAGGTGAATCAAAATGATATAGAAATACTAAGTGAAATTTCTACAACTTTTATGAAGAAAGTATAGGCAAATTCAAACGTTTCTCGTAGCCAATCACGGTTTCAACTCCTGCATAGTTTTTTGACGGCATTACATTCAATAATTCAAAATTATAAATGTTGGATTCAAAATATAGATGTTGAACACATTATTTTCACTTCCAACAGCTACATTTTTTAGTGTTTATGATGGGAATTGTAGGTTTCATCAATTAACTCCCCAATAGTAAGAATACTATGATAAGTTGAATTAGAAGAAAACTAGAAATTACTAATTTAATCCTCAAATTCGAATCATTCAAATATTAAAGTAAGAAGATAGATGCTACTTAACCCCTTTACCAACAAAGATAAAGATACTAAGATAGACTTTGAATTTCCTCTTATGCCACAAATAAGAAAGTTTGATACATAACAAGAAAACAAAGATTTAGATTTTGACACCACAAGCTAGAATAAAGCTTGATAAGTCACAAAGTTCATGTAAGAAATTAAAAATAAAATTCCTCACAATAAAACTCAAAAAAAGTTATAATTCATATATCAAATTCAATCATGCTCCAAAAGAAAGAAAAGGACTTGTTTATATAGAGTACAAGTCTATACACACACTACTAAAATAGACTCACACACATAGAATTACTTTTATTCTTAAATGGCCTTAATAACCACTACCCACATTAATAGCCATTACTTGGTATTAATTACCCCATTAACTTGTATATGGTGGCTCTTAATAACCACTACCCATATTAATAGCCATTACTTGGTATTAATTACCCCATTAATTTATATATGGTGGCTACATGTAACCTTAATTGTTATTAACTCAAAAACAAGTTAAATATTATTCCTTGGGCCTCCATGGATGCCTTATTGGGTTGAAATTCTTGGGCTTTCCAAATGTCCCTAATTAAACCCAATATGGCTTCTTGAAGCTTCTTGGATTTGGACCTTGTGATTGGGCCTTTTTGTACTATTAATGGATCTTGGATCTCTTTAGGCTTTGAACTTGGATTCACATAATTCCCCCTTTCTTTAAAAGGATTTGTCCTCAAATTAGCTCCATTATCTTTATCACCTACATCAAACAAAGACAAGTCACTAACATTGAAAGTAGCACTAACATTGCCATACTCACTTGGAAGTTCTAGCTTGTAGGCATTGTTTTTGATGCGTTGAAGCACTTTAAAAGGACCATCTCCTCTTGGCATAAGCTTTGATTTCCTTTGGTTAGGAAATCTTTCCTTCCTCAAGCGCACCCACACCCAATCTTCGGGCTCAAAAATGACTTGCTTCCTCCTTTTGTTGTGTTGCTTTTCATATTAGAGTGTCTTCTTCTTAATGTTTGTATGCACCTTCTCATGTAAAGTCTTGATGAACTCAGCTTTTTATTTCCCCTCTAGATTAGCTTTGTCCAATGGCAATGGTAGCAAATCTAATGGAGTCAATGGGTTGAATCCATACACAACTTCAAATGGTGAGCAATTTGTTAAACCATGCACACTCCTATTGTAAGCAAATTCCACATATGGCAAAAATTCTTCACAATTCTTCAGATTTCTTTAGATGACAGCCCTCAAAAGTGTTGAAAGTGTCCTATTGACCACCTCTGTTTGTCCATCCGTTTGTGGATGACAAGTTATAGAATACAAAAGCTTTGTCCCCATCTTTCCCTAAAGAGTTTTCCAAAAGTGACTTAGGAATTTGACATCCCCATCACTCATAATGGTCCTTGGCACTCCTTGTAGCCTTAAAATGTCCTTGAAGAATAGATTGGCAATATGGGTTGCATCATCCGTCTTGTGACATGGAATGAAATGTGCCATTTCGCTAAACCTATCCACAACAACAAAAATAGAATCTCTCCCTCCTTTGGACCTAGGTAATCCTAAAAAAAATCCATAGAAATGTCTACCCAAGGTTCATTGGGTATGGTAAGATGTGTATACAAACCATGAGGCATTGCTTTGGATTTGGCTTGTTTACAAGTAATGCATTTCTCATAAATTCTCTCAACATCCATTTTCATGTGTGACTAAAAGAAATGGTCACCCAACACATCCAAAGTTTTCTTAATCCCAAAATGCCCCATTAAACCTCCGATATGTGCCTCTCTCATAAGTAACTCTCTCAAAGAACTTTGTGGCACACACAAATTGTTTTTCCAAAAAAGAAAACCATCAAACTTATAGAACTTATCAAAACCCCCTTTCTTACATGCCCTATAAACATTAGCAAAATCAGGATCATTAGAATAAAGTCTTTGATGTATTCAAATCCTAATAATTTTGCATCAAGTTTCAAGATCAAGGCATACCTTTTTGACAATGCATCGACCACCACATTTTCTTTCCCTTGCTTGTACTTAATGATGTACGGAAAGGATTCAATGAATTCCACCCATTTTGCATGTCTCTTGTTGAGCTTTCCTTGTCCTTTAAGATACTTCAAGGACTCATGGTCAGTGTGAATTATGAATTCTTTATAACCAAGGTAATGTTACCATGTCTTTAGAACCTTCACCAATGCATAGAACTCCTTGTCATATGTAGGGTAGTTTAGA
This sequence comes from Mallotus nudiflorus, assembly GCA_947683625.1. Classification (NCBI taxonomy): domain Eukaryota; kingdom Viridiplantae; phylum Streptophyta; class Magnoliopsida; order Malpighiales; family Euphorbiaceae; genus Mallotus; species Mallotus nudiflorus. Next base: position 2,861,819 of record CANTUR010000275.1, on the reverse strand, counting down.
CTTGCTCCACTTAGCTTTTCGCTAAAGAATGCTATGGGCTTGCCTTCTTGCATCAAAACTCCTCCAATACCTGTGCCACTTGCATCACACTCAATCTCAAAAGGTTTAGTAAAATTTGGCAAAGATAACAAAGGTGCAGAACTTAATTTGTCTTTTAGCAAGTTAAAAGCCTCATCTTGTTCAATTCCCCACTTAAAACCAACATTCTTTTTTATGCATTTAGTTAAAGGTGCAGCTATGGTAGAAAAATTTTTAATGAACCTTCTATAAAAGCTAGCTAAACCATGAAAGCTTCTTGCATCACTTACACTTGTGGGTGTTGGCCATTCTCTAATTACTTTTACCTTTTCTTGATCAACATGAATGCCCTTGTCATTGACAATATATCCAAGAAAAGTAATTTCATTAGTGCAAAAATAGCATTTCTTTAGATTAGCATACAACTTCTCTTCTCTAAGCACATCAAAAACACAAGTCAAATGTTGTACATGCTCATCTAAATTTTTGCTATAAACCAAGATATCATCAAAATAGAAAACAAAAAATTTTCCTATGAATGCTCTTAAAACATGATTCATCAATCTCATGAAAGTGTTTGGTGCATTAGTTAAACCAAAAGGCATTACTAACCACTCATATAAACCATGTTTAGTTTTAAAAGTTATTTTCCATTCATCACCTTCTCTCATTCTAATTTGATGATAACCAGATTTCAAATCAATTTTTGAAAACAAATATGGACCATGCAATTCATCCAACATGTCATCTAGCCAAGGAATGGGATGTCTATACTTTATCATGATTTTGTTGATGGCACGACAATCAACACACATCCTCCAAGTTCATTCTTTCTTAAGCACTAATAAGATGGGTACGGCACATGGACTCATGCTTTCATAAACATAACCCTTCTTCATAAGCTCACTCACTTGCTTTTGGATTTTCTTGGTCTCCTCTAGATTACATCTATATGCTGGTCTATTTGGAATGCTTGCTCCGGGTATGAAATCAATTTGGTGCTCAATGCCTCTTTTAAGTGGCAAACCATTTGGAATTTCTTCTGGAAATAAATCTTCATAAACCTGCAAAAGATCAACAACAACACTAGGCAAACCATTGGTTATTTCATTAGAAATATGAAAAATCTCCTTGTACATAAGTACAAGCATGTGTTGCCTCAAAAGCATAGCTTCCTTTATATCACTCATTTTTGCATAAACACTCATTTTTCTTTCATTTGAACCTTCTTTCTTTGCTCTCACCATGTGTTTCCCATTTTGGTCAAGAGAATTGGAATTTTTAGGTTCACTCATCTCACCTTTTTCTTTACTCTCAAAGGTTTCCCTTCCCAAAGAATTTCCTAATGAAGAACCCATTTCTTCATATTGTTGCTTGATGCGCATTTGGTCTTCAAAAATCTATTTTGGAGTTAATGGTCCAAGGTTAAACCTTTTTCCATCCATAGTCAAAGTATACATATTTTTTAATCCACCATGATTAGCCCTTCTATCATATTGCCAAGGTCTCCCCAATAACATATGTCCGGACAACATTGGTAACACATCACACAACACCTCATCCTTATATCTACCAATTTGAAAAGAAACTAGAACTTGCTTATTTACCTTTACAACTCCACTTTCATTAAGCCATTGCAAATTGTATGATCTTGGGTGCTTGGTAGTAGGCAACTTCAATTTCTCCACTAGCAAAGTGCTTGCTACATTAGTACAACTTCCACTATCCACAATCATGTTGCACAACTTGTTAGAAATCAAACAATGAGTATGAAATAAATTTTCCCTTTGCTCCCTATGGACATCATGTTTATTTTGCAAACTCAATGTTCTTTGAACAATAAGATTATCTCCCTTAGCACATTCAACATCACTACAATCTTCTAAAGAAGGCATATCATCATCACTATCCCCCTCACTCTCCGACTCAAAATCACCATCCCTTAGAATCATAGCTTTCTTATTTGGACATTCACTAGCAATATGCCCATGACCCAAACACTTAAAACATTTGATTCCCCTAGTTTGGGTTGGTTGATTCTTACCCTTTCCCTTATTACCCAAGTCAATTTTAGGTTTAGTTTCTTCCACTTTTGACTTATTAAAAGGTTTATCATCCTTTTTCCCCCCAAGAAGTTTTCCAAGAAGAAGAAGAACCCACATTTGGTTTAGAATCATACCTCTTTCCTTTCAATTGCCTTTCCACTCTCATGGCCAAATTCACCATATCTTAAATCTCCATATAATGTTACAAATCAACAACATCAGTAATGTTTTTATTTAGCCCTCTCAAGAACCTTGCCATGGTAGCTTCACGATCTTCTACCACATTTGCTTTAATCATAGCCTTCTCCATTTCTTTGTGATACTCCTCCACACTCATGGATCCTTGAATTAGAGTTTATAACCTTTGATGAAGCTCTCTATAGTAGTGGCTTGGAACAAACCTCTTTCTTATGATTTGCTTCATTTCCCTCCAAGACTCCACGGGTCTTTCTCCATATCTATGTCTTTCCTTGTAAAATTGATCCCACTAAACAATTGCACAATCACTAAACTCAACAGCGGCAAGTTTTACCTTTTTCTCCTCCGAATAATTGTGACATTTGAAGATGAGTTCCACTTTCCTCTCCCATTCAAGGTACATATCTAGATCATTTCTTCCTTGGAATAAAGGAATCTTCATTTTAATGCTTCCAAGGTTGCGATCAACATTATCATTAGGACGTCCTCTCCTAGCTTGTCTCCTAGGATTGATTTGTTATCCCACCAAGGTGACTTGATCATCATACAAATCATCCTCTTCTTCATAGTCCTCTTGGTCAATTGGTGGACGTCTCCTTTGTCTAGGCTCTCCTTGTAATTGGTTAAGGATGCCATCATGGCTCTCCTATTTCTTATTGACTCCTGCCATCATGTTAAACATTCTTTCGAATTGTTGTTGCATAGCTTGAATCACATGATCATTTGTAGAAGAAGAACTTGTGTCTTTTGACATGATTGTAAAACCTAAAATTTTAACAAAAGAAAATAGAAAGAAATAATCTAACAACACTCCCTCATGTGTTTTACTCAAAACTGATGTATACCACTCGTGTTTACACTCAATTTTGGCTTTTTCTCTAATGATCTCACACGCTTGCCTTTTACCTCTCAAATTTGCCTTTTGATTTCTTAGATGAACTAAGTTTCTCAATCAAACAAAATTCAAGAATGTAGTAATCAATGATAAAAAAAAATAAGGTAGGCTAATAAGAAAATAATAAGGTAGGTTTAAAGAAATGAACAATTTGTAACAAATAGGCTAATAGAAATGAAAAATAAAGATAGATCATCAAAGAACACAAAGAGACAAAATTATAAATATAGATCTCAATGGAATATGAAGAGTCAATTTTTTTTTAATGTAAATTGAGATCTAACACAAGAATATTAAAGATAACATTTTTTTTATGGATGAATTTCTTTTTTTTTTTTTTGATATATGCACAAATTGAAAGGTATCACAAAAATCTCAAAGATAATAACTTTTTTTTTATATTTGCAAACAAAATCTTGAGATAAGAAGAATAAAAATAAAAAAAATTAACAAGAACAATAGATAGCAAGAAAAGTGCAAAATATAAAATGAACACAAGATATTGAGAACTAAAAGATAGTTTTGGATATGCAAACCTCAATCTTGAGCCAATGCTCTGATACCACTTATGATGGGAATTGTAGGTTTCATCAATTAATTCCCCAATAGCAAGAATACTATAATAAGTTGAATTAGAAGAAAACTAGAAATTACCAATTTAATCCCTTTACTAACAAGGATTGAAGTAAGAAGATAGATGCTATTTAACCCCTTTACTAACAAGGATAAAGATACTAAGATAGATTTTGAATTTCCTCTTATGCCACAAACAAGAAAGTTTGATAAATAACAAGAAAACAAAGATTTAGATTTTGACACCACAAGCTAGAATAAAGCTTAATAAGTCACAAAGTTCATGCAAGAAATTAAAGACAAAATTCCTCACAATAAAACTCAAAAAAAGTTATAATTCATATATTAAATTCAATCATGCTTCAAAAGAAAGAAAAGGACTTGTTTATATAGAGTACAAGTCCATGCACACACTACTAAAATAAACTCACACACATAGGATTACTTTTATTCTTAAATGGCCTTAATAACCACTACCCACATTAATAGCCATTACTTGGTATTAATTACCCCCATTAACATGTATATGGTGGCTCTTAATAACCACTACCCATATTAATAGCCATTACTTAGTATTAATTACCCCATTAACTTGTATATGGTGGCTACATGTAACCCTAATTGTTATTAACTCAAAAACAAGTTAAATATTATTCCTTGGGCCTCCATGGATGCCTTATTGGGTTGAAATTCTTGGGCTTTCCAAATGTCCCTAATTAAACCCAATATGGCTTCTTGAAGCTTCTTGGATTTGGACCTTGTGATTGGGCCTTTTTGTACTAGTAATGGATCTTGGATCTCTTTAGGCTTTGAACTTGGATTCACATCAGTTTATCTATATAAACACCTCTATGGATAAATGGAAGTTAAAACATTTTTGCTTATTATCATTCTCTATCTTAACATTCATTAAAGCTCTTAAATTCACAAATATTCACTTTTTGTTTATAACTCTTGTGAGAGTTGGTTGTGTGTTAGAAATAGAATTTCTCTTCATCTTAAATCTTGGGACAGATTAGTAGGATTTCTAAAGGAATTGGTTTAAGTGTTGTCCATTGAAACACTTGGGATTTAGTTTTTTAAGTGAGTCTTGAAAACTCATGTTGTAAGGTTCTAAGAGTGAGCCATAAAACTCTTATGTAATCTTAGTCTTGTGAATAAGATTCTAAGTGATTCAAAATTCTAACTTAGGGATAAGTTAGGTGGAGATATAGGATTTTTATTGAATCTAAACTCCTTAAATCATTGTGTTCTTCATTATTCCTTCTCAACATTCTTTCAATTCTTACAAAGAATTATTTTTTTAATTTCGATTTTTATTTAATAGCCTTATTTAGCTCCCTCCCCCCCCCCCCCTGGCTTTTTCAATTTAATAAAGAATAAAATCAAAAATTAAAAAATTATACTCCCTCCAATCCCATAATATTTGGCAAAATTTCCTTTTTAGTCTATCCTAAAATTTTGTCCTTTTTTCTTTTTAGGATGGTAGTTGATTAAGCCCTTATTAATTACATAAATAATACCGCTAGTTTTTGACTTTGAATTTCTATGTTAAATAAATACATTGAAATTCCAATGCCATTTTATTAGAATATATTACTCTTATTATCACTATTTTTGTACAACCATTCATATACTCTTATTTAAAGTTAAACCATGAAAAATCAAAACTCCAAATCTCTCAACACCCTAAATGTGAAATTTAAAATTAAGATTAAAAACATGCCCAAAGCACTACTTAATCTGAATTTTCCATCAAAAAAAGAGGGATTCATCTCTTCAGCCCAAGAAATTTAACAAAGAAATCAATGACATGTTAAAGGTCCATATGCCAAGTTTATTCATACAAAAAGATAATTGAAATGTACGTAGACTATTGTTCATAAATTACTCTTATAAGTATCTTTTCATATACTGTCTTTGAAAGATGTAATCTAGTAGTGGAATTTGTTTACTTCTCTTTTTTTCTTACTAATTGTGGTATTTGGTGCCACTTACCATTATTGATCCATTATCCATTTTAAGTATTTAATTAAATTGAAAAATATGGATGTTATCTTAACTAATGAAATCTTGCTTGAATGTTTAAGGAAGTATTAGCGGTTCAAAGAAGATTTATGCATATAATGAATTGTCATGTTTGTAAAGCATGAAAATAATATAATTGTTTTCCAATGTGAGAAAGAGCTTTAGTATATGTACATTGGAACAACCATTTCCACCATCACCCTGCTCCCTTTAGCATATATTATAAACCTAACCCTTATTATTATTTTGTGCAAAAATCCCCTAATCTCACAGTACTAATATGAAAATTTACCAAAAAATCAAGAATTAGTTATTTTTTTATATCATGAAAGGTATTAATAAGTATAAGAAATGGTCATAAAAAGATGGAATGGCAAACCTGTAGAGGTATAGACTTTCCTTTTATTTGAGGAGTGTCTGAATAAGAGAGTAATGATGAAAAAATCCATGGACACTTGAAAGATTTTCTCAAAGCTTCCACATGGAAAAAAGGTTTTGCAAAATGTAAGGACATCAGTCACTCTTTCCTATCCTATTATTTTTACAGCAAATTAATCTATACTTGACTTGCAAACCATTCACATCAATCATATAATAAATTATGCATTTATCCTCCTTAAAATGAAAGTACATTTATAACATATTCCTTTTCATTTGATAAGCCAAATAACATTCCTTAATAGAAAACTAAAATAATTACAAATTAAAAGATTAAGATCAGGGAAAATGAAGACTTTTTCATTCATCAAAATTTCACATTGATCATATTACAACCCATACACAAAAATTCAAATATTGATATATATCATAGTAATAAAGCTAATGAAAACTAACATAATAAGAACAACAATCTCATGATATGACATAAGTAAAAACAAGAACGAGCTATCAAAAGTAAAAAATTTCAACGAATTCTTCTAGCCTCTCTTCCAAACGTAAGAAGGGCAAGCACATTGCCTTCTCTAATAGGTCCCTTAACATTCCTTATCAAAAAAATTAACTCTAACTTAAGACCATCTTGCAAATAAGAAAACAAAAATATTCAATTCTAAAAAATTACAATATTTACAAAACAAAAGAGATGCACAAAAGTAGCTAGCAAATATTGAAATAAAATTCCTAATTATTGTAAAACAACATGAAATCTTTAATTATTACTTAATTATGCATAACTAAATAACATAAAATCAACCTATCAAAAAATATAGCTTTGTTTTACCAATATAAGCATGATTTTGGACTCAGTGGTGGCAAAAACCAAACCATACAAAAATGATAACCATTAAAAGAAAAGTAATAAACTTATAGTAACTTTAATTTTCATTTGGTGCATTAATGAAAATAGCTATATTTGAGAACTTGGATTTCCTTTATTAAGTGCATTCAAAGCTTGATTGAAAATCTCTTTATCAACCTCAATCATATTAGGAAGTTATCCATTTCTTATCAACTTATGCTTATTAATGTGAGGGATTTTATAATTGTTTCCACCACTAATCGTCATCACTTTAATCATCAAAGATTGTAAAGTCAAGAATACATTATTAAGTTCTTCCATAGGAAATAATTGAAATTTTTTAAGACTGCTAAAACAAATTCATTAATATTTATTGGAACTTCATAATGTTGAAGGAAATCAATAGCTCTAAAAAAAGCCAAGATCTAAGACATTTATGTTAGGACTATTAGGAGGTTGAGAACATAATTTAATATCAAAATCATTGGCTCTTGCAACCCTTGTAAATTCAGCATTATGGACATCCAAATGTGTTCTAGTATTATCTTATTGAATAAAAATAATCTTAGAACTAAAATTTGGCCACTTACTTTTAATTGAAGTTAGTAACTTTTCTATCATACATGAATGAATAACCTTTTTAGTGATCGATAAAATTGGTTTTGTTTTCATTGTTCCCATACTCATATTCTTACTATTTCATTTTGTTGGCTTTTTGAAAATAAATGGCCAAATTTCAATTTTTCCTATTGAATGACATACTGGTGCTTGTATCTATACGAGGACAAATAACGACAGCTAAAAGAATTAACTTATGAATAAGTCTTTTACTTTTGCAATGTTGAAAAGGCATAGATTCATCTAGATGCAGGTAGTATTTCTGTGATGTCGTCGACATGTAAAACCATTTTTCATCGATATATATTCGATCATGCATTTTAAAAAACATAGGTGAAGTATTCAAATTTCTTTCATTAACAAGTGACAAGCAAAACTCTAACCTAGCTTTCATATTTTCTTTAAATAAGTATGGCTTTAACGCATTCGAGTGTGGTCAGATATAACCATCCTTGATTCTTCAATAAAGAGTTAATTTTGGTAAATTCATCACTTTCAAAAGTGAAAGAATATTTTTTCCTATGCTACAAAGGATATCTTTTATATTATCAAAGTCGATTTCGACTCTCATACAACCTGCTCTAACTTTATTAGACAAAATAGGCAGAATTTCTTTGATACTAATCTTCCTGATATAAAGAAAAAATTAGCAACCTTCAATATTGCTCCTTTTAATAATTTTCCATTTATTTAATCTTTAAGTAACATTTGAACAATAACTTTTCTTTCATCATAAGCAACTAAAATGAAAAGATTAGGCCTAGTTTTCCTATTTTGGCATGATTTTGATATGTTTTGTAACAATAGTGCTGTTTATTTTTCAAATGCTAATACAAGTTCTTTTTTTTCTTTGTTTAAATATTTGTCATATTTTTTTGAATTTTTTTGTTATAATAGTGTTGTTTCTTTTCCAAATACTAATGCAAATTATTTTTTTAAATAGTGGTGGTATTTTTCAAATGAATAAGAAGTTTGATTTACTATGAGTTATGATCTTATCAACAACATTAAAAAAACATAATCTTATAAAATGTTTCACTCTTGATCAAATAAAAAATATTAATAGATGTATTTTAGTAACAAAATAGTAAAATACACAAAATAACTATAGTTAACTAATTTTCTTAATTTGTGTGCTGAAGAAACTTTACCAAATATTATGGGATGGAGAGAGTACGTAACAATTAATTTATGCTTTGTAGCTAGTCATGAACATATATACTAGTTATTTGACAAAATTTTTCATAAATTAAATTTAAAATGATGAAACTAATATTTAATTAGTATTAATATGAGTAATTCATTAACATTCTCATAAGAATTGACATAAAAAATTGAAAATCAAAAATATAAACTAATGACAATAACAAAAATGAAATAGAAGTATCAAAGTAACCATAAAAAATAAACTGATTTATACATTTTAAAATTTAATTTATGTTTTATTAATGTAAAAAAATTGAGAAGATAAGTCATTTATAAATAAACATAAAATGATAATGTAGACATAAATTTTTGAAACCCATTAACAAATTTTGGGTTTATCTCAATTGGGCTAGCAAAATTATGTGATAATTAATTTTAAATTAATTAATCAAGTCCAATAATATTTAATATGTCAATTGCCAAATAAAAAAGAAACAAAGAATATATTATTCTCTATATAAGGAAAAATATAAGAAATATATGGAGAATATATATTTTTCTGTAAAAAGGCAAGAGTCAAAGAAAATATATTATTGCCTAAAATACAAAGAGAATATATTATTTTCTGATTAAGTGGAAAATATATATTCTTTCCTTACAAAGATATATACCATAAATGCACATCCTCAAATTCTCTATAAATAAGAGTGTTTATGGTTCGTAGAAGAATTGAAGATCAAGTCTCAAGTCACCAGAATTCTACAATTAAAGCATCAAGTAAAGCTTTGCAAAATTCTTTCCAAACATCAAAACAACTCTAATCAAATCATCAAGGCTTCTTTATCTACAAATTAAAAGGTGTTCAAGTCTTCAAATTTCCAAGCACAAGTCTTCAAACAATGCTCATCACTCTTTATAGATTCAACCCATCTTCTTCACTAAAATTAAAGAAGAAATCTTCTACAGATTCAAAAAAAAAAACTTTTCACACCCTTGTCTTGTTATCGATGAAGGAAAACATCAAGGGATCCAATCTCTACACTTATAGAGATTTATATTAGAGATTGTACCCCATTCTTTATTTTAATAAAATTCAAAATTAATATCAATTACTAATTTCTTGTTTCTTAATTTCAGGACAAGAAATTTGTGTTAACAAATTTTTGGTAAGCCTAGTAGGACCTCTTTACCTTTCATCACTTTCCTTTAAATTTTCACAAAACTCAACAATCAAGTTCCATGGCTTCAAATAACAACAATGATGGCCATCAATCCAAGGCACCTACCTGCTTCAATGTGCAAGGCACTACTGATGTTGGCCCAAGAGCCATTATTAAAGAGAGGTTAATCAAGGACATTTATGTATGCTTCCTTCCTCTACTTCAAAGTGTGCTTAACTCTCCACCATCAATTGAAAAAGTGGTGACTCCTACTCAATCTTTACAAAAAATGAATAAGAGTTTTGATTCATCCATAAAAAATGATGTCATCATGGTAATAATGCATTAACCTCTCCACATGAGTCTTCTAATGTCATGAGTGTCATGATGACATACACTAACTCTTTGGCAAAGCAAGTCACCAAGATGAGAAAGATCTTGGAAACCCTCACCCACTCAATCAAAGAAAAAATGACCAAATTGCCGATTTAATAAAGAAAGTTGATGGCTTAACAAAAAAGGAAGTTATGGTCATTGATAATTCATAATAAAAGAATAAAGAAGTCATGCAAGTTCCTATTATTACTATTAGTTCCACTTCTGGTGTAGCATCAAAGCCTACCCAAGTGCTTACCAATGGATTTGTAACTACAATTCAATTAAAGGACCTTATCAAGGAAGTTGTCAAGGTCAAGTGGAAAGTATTAATCAACCTTTATACATGTATTCAAAGCCATATTCTCAAAGGATTGATCTGATGAAAATGCTTGCTAATTATCAACCTCTAAAGTTTTAGTAGTTTGATGGTAAAAGCAATCTAAGTCAGTATATAGCCCACTTCATAGAAACTTACAACAATGCTAGTACTTATGGTGATTTAATGGTTAAGCGATTTGTTCAATCTTCAAAGGGAAATGCTTTTGATTGGTATACAGACTTAGAACCAGGTACTATTAATGGATGGGAGTAATTAGAATGTGAGTTCCTTAATCACTTCTACAGTACCCATCAGATTATTAGCATGGTAGAGCTTACCAATTCAAGCAAATAGGCTAAAGAACCTATCATTAACTACATTCATAAATAGAGGAATCTAAGTCTTAATTGCAAGGATCATCTATTTGAAACCCCAACTTTAGATATGTGCCTTCAAGGCATACATTAGGGGTTGCACTACATTCTTCAATGTATCAAGCCTAAAACCTTTGAAGAGTTAGCTACTCGAGCACATGACATAGACTTGAGTATTGTTACTACTGGAGGTCAAAAGTTCCCCATGAAAGACCTAAAGAAAGGAAAGGAAAAGCAAGATGATCATAAAGGGGATAAACCATCTACAAAAGTGGAAACCAAATAGGCCATAGTAGTGAGTACTTCAACTTTTAAAATTTCTAGCAAATTTAAGAAGAATTAAGAGGTAAATACTACTACTACTTTAAGCTAAGGTGCAAAGAAGAGTACTCTAAAAGAAAGGCAAGAAAAGAGCACCATTTTTTTATCCTAGTGTTCCTCAAATGCGAGATGAATTACTTGAAGCTAATCTCATTCAGTTACCTGAGATGAAGCATCCTAAAGAAGTTGATCAAGTGAATGATCCAAATTACTATGAGCACCATTGCTTGGTTAGTCATCCTATTCAAAAGTGTTTTATTTTAAAGGATAAAATTATGCAGTTGCATGAAAAGGGAGAAGTTGTTTTATGAAGAAGTTGCCACCTCTAATAAAACTTCAATTATTGTTCACTATTTCATGACTATGAAGTTTGGAAGTTTTAACCTCTTTGATGTTTTATAAGAAGTCTCTTCAACTGGGGGCATCAAATGTCAAGATTTGGGAGATTATTCTAATGAAAGATGGACTCTGTTACTTAAAAAGAGGAAGAAAAGAGAATAAGCCCACTCCTAATAGAGCCAAAGTCATAAAAGGGCCTATTAGAAAGTCAATCACTCTAAAAGTAACAAAGAAAAAGCTTCCTTTGCAAAAGATAGAGGATGATATCATACAGAAACTAAGAACACCTATGACCCTCAAGGAGTTTTTGCTAAAAGAATTCTTAGACTAGGATGATGATGTCATTACTTGCTACTACCTCAATGAAGCATCAAATGACTATAAAGAAGAAAAAGAAGAAAACTCGAGTCCAAGAAGTTTACTTGCAGTCCATGTAAAAAAAAAATATGCTTCACTAATGAGGATTTATTGCTTTGAATAAAACTTAATAATTGCCCACATTTTTTTCAAGGTTATGTCAATGAATATAAGGTCAATAGAATTTTCATAGATGATGGATCTGCTATGACCATCTTAACACTCAAGACCTTAAAGGACTTAGGTATACCCATGGATGAGCTTATAAAGAGTCACTTGATAATTTTAGGTTTCAACTAAGGAGGGCAAGAAACTCTAAGAAAAATTCAGTTATCAATGTTTATGGATAAATTCAAGTTAAATGCTTTATTTCATGTGATTGATGCTAATACCACCTTTCAAATGATACTTAGAAGGCTATGGATACATGAGTATGGTGTTATCTTATATACGCTTCACTAATGCTTTAAGTATTACCAAAATAAACATGTAAAAAAGGTAGATGGTAACTATAAACCCTTTACCATGGTAGATTCATATTTTACTAATGCAAAGTTTTATGATAATTCCATACTCTTTGGAAAGGAATCATGTGACTCAAAGGAAGCTGCCATATAAGAAGAGACTATAAAAAAAGGCTTCTATAAGTAAGGCCCCTTAACTTATTGGTAGATATCATGAAATAGTAAAAAAAAGGAGTGACACTAAATTCAAATATAGATGAGGAAGAGATTGTCAAGATTTTACAGAATTTGAACTTACTAGTTGCATGTCTCGCATGCTCTAGTGTTCATAAAGCTTTATTATAAGGATTCACAAAGCCATCCCAAAGCCCTATAGTGGAACATGGTGATTTGCCAATAAGAAGAGCTAATGGCTTTAACCTAAATGCTTACAAACTACTAACTAAAGTTGGCTATAGTTAACAAAACACGTTTGAGTTAGCAACGGAGATAGTGGTAAGTTCTGAGCTAAGCAAAAAAAGTGCCAAGAAGCCTTGATTGATGTGGGAAGAGAATAATTAACTTATGTCATTTAAACCTAGTATGCAATATAATTCAACTAACTCATTACACCTAAAGATTTACAAAAAGACTTCACAACACATAAACTCTAAAGTTTCAGCAGTTTAATGGTAAAAGCAATCTAAGTCAGTATGTGGCCCACTTTATAGAAACTTACAACAAGCTAGTACTTATGGTGATTTAATGATTAGGCAATTTTTTTGATCTTTAATGGGAAATGCTTTTGAGTGGTATACAGACTTATAATCAGGCGCTATTAATGGATGGAAGTAGTTAGAATGTGAGTTCCTCAATCATTTCTACAGTACCCATTAGATTATTAGTATAATAAAGCTTACAAATTCAAACAAATAGGTTGAAGAACCTATCATTAACTACATTCATAGATAGAGGAATCTAAGTCTCAATTGCAAGGATCATCTATTTGAAACCTCTACTTTAGACATGTGCCTTCAAGGCATACATTAGGGGTTGCACTAAATTCTTTAATGTATCAAGCCTAAAACCTTTGAAGAGTTAGCTACTCGAGCACATGACATAGAGTTGAGTATTGTTACTGCTAGAGGTTAAAAGTTCCCCATGAAAGACCCAAAGAAAGGAAAGGAAAAGCAAGATGATCGTAAAGGGGACAAACCATCTGCAAAAGTAGAAACCAAATAGGCCATAGTAGTAAGTACTTCACCTTTTAAAATTTCTATCAAATTTAAGAAGAATTAAGAGGTAAAGACTGCTACTACTTAAAGCTAAGGTGTAAAGAAGGGTACTCTAAAAGAAAGGCAAGAAAAGGAATACCTTTTTTTATGCTAGTGTTCCTCAAATGCTAGATGACTTACTTGAAGCTAATCTTATTCAGCTACCTGAGATGAAGTGCCCTAAAGAATTTTATTAGGTGAAGGATCAAAATTACTATAAATACCATTGCTTGGTTAGTCATCTTATTCAAAAGTGTTTTATTTTAAAGGATGAAATTATGCAGTTGCATGAAAAGGGAGAAGTTGTTTTATGAAGAAGTTTCCACCTCCAATACAACTTCAATTATTTTTCACTATTCCACAACTGTAAATTTTGAAAGTTTCAAGCTCGTTGATGTTTTGGCACACCTTATTGATGGTCAAATTTTACCTTAATCCATGTAAATAAATGTGCAAAAAGTCTTTTTTTCGACTAGAGGCATCAAATGTCAAGATGTGGGAGATTATTCTAATGAAGGATGGACTCTATTACTTAAAAAAGAGGAAGAAAAAAGAACAAGCCCACTCCTAATAGAGCCAAAGTCATAAAAGGGCCTATTAGAAAGTCAATCACTCTAAAAGTAATAAAGAAAAAGGCTCCTTTACAAAAGATAGAGGATGATATCATACAAAAACCAAGAACACCTATGACCCTCAAGGAGTTTTTGCTAAAAGAATTCTTAGACTAGGATGACGATGTTATTACTTGTTACTACCTCAATGAAGCATCAAATGACCATGAAGAAGAAAATGAAGAAAACTCAAGTCTAAAAAGTTTATTTGCAGTCCATATATTAAAAAAATATGTTTCACTGATGAGGATTTGTTGCTTGGACTAAAACTTAATAATTGCCCACATTTTTTTCAAGGCTTTGTTAATGAATAGAAGGTTAATAGAATTCTCATAGATGATGGATCTGCTATGAACATCTTAACACTCAAGACCTTAAAGGACTTAGGTATACCCGTGGATGAGCTTATAAGAGTCGCTTGACAATTTTAGGTTTCAACCAAGGAGGGCAAAGAACTCTAAGCAAAATTTAGTTGTCAATGCTTATGGATGAATTTATGTTAAATGCTTTATTTCAGGTGATTGATGCTAAGACCACCTTTAAAATGATACTTAGAAGGCTATGGATATATGAGTATGGTGCTATCTTATATACGCTTCACTAATGCTTTAAGTATTGCCAAAATGAACATGTAAAAAGGTAGATGCTAACTCTAAACCCTTTACCATGGTAAAGTCATATTTTTCTAATGCACAGTTTTTTTATGATTCCATACTCTTTGGAAAGGAATCATGTGACTTAAAGGAAGCCCCATATAAAAAGAAATTATAAAAAATGAGGCTTCTATGAGTAAGGCCCCTCAACTTATTGGTAGATCTCATGAAATAGTAAAAAATGGAGTGGCACCAAATTCAAATATAGATGAGGAAGAGATTTTCAAGAGTTTATAGAATTTAAACTTACTAGTTACGCATCTCGCATCTTGAAGTGTTCATAAAGCTTTATTATAAGGATTCACAAAGTCATCCTAAAGCCCTATAGTGGAACATAGTGATTTTCTAATAAAAATAGCTAATGGCTTTGACCTAAATGCTTACAAACTACTAATTAAAGTTGGCTATAATCAAGAAAACATGTTTAAATTAGTAGCGGAGATAGTGGTAAGTTCTAAGCCAAGCAAACAAAGTGCTAAGAAGCCTTGATTATTGTGGGAAGAGAATAATCAACTTGTGTCATCTAAATCTAGTTTGTGATATAATTCAACTAACCCATTACACCTAAAGATTCACAAAGAGACTTCACAGGATATAAACTTTAAAGAAGTTAAAGAGGAGCATTAGTATGGAGCTCCCAATGAGAAGACTTTAGTTTTTTATTACCTTGGTAACCCTAGCAATCATGTCTCAGTATTTGATAGAATTGGCTATCAAAGACTTGAGCATGTATAAGTACCCAAGACCTCTAAGCATGCAAGGATTGGAGCATCAATCTTAAAAAGGAAAAATTTCAAGGTGAAGAAAGAACACATTACTGAGATGGATTCAAAAGACATATGCAGTAAGTTTCCTTCCAAAATGAAGAGCTGCACAAAATGGGGCCAAAATTAAAAAGTAGAAAACAAACAGTAGTTATCATTGGTAAAGAACCATACCTAATTGATGAGGCTATTGAAGAGATGAATGTAACAGTCAACCATATCACTATGGAAGAGCCGAATGAAAATGATGAAGTCTTCATTGAAGAAGGCATAAAAAATGCTTCCCTTACCTTTAAAGAAAGGAATAAGGTTATAGTTGATGACTTAAAAAGGTCAACCTTAAAATTCTTAAAGATGTTTGACCAACATTCTTGAGTGCAAACTTAACGCTTGAAGAAATGCAAGATTATGTTAAACTTCTTTCAGAGTATCATGATGTCTTTGCATGGATATACATAGAAATGTTGGGGCTTGACCCTAAAGTAGTTGTTCATCATTTAAAAATAAAAAAAAGGAGCTAAGGAAATAAAGAAGGCTTAATGATTTTTTTGTCCTAAACTAATAACACAAATAGAGAATAAACTTAATAAACTAATTAATTAAAAGTTCATTAAGGAAGTTCAGTACCTTACTTGAAAGAAGAACTTGCAAATTTAAGTTTGTGTTGACTTCAAAGATCTAAATAATATATGCCCCAAATATGATTTCCCACTACCAATTCCAAAGATTATGATTGATGCTACAACTGGTCATGAAGTCTAATCATTTTTAAATGGTTCATCTGGGTACAACCAAATCCAAATGGTAAAGGAAGATCAAGCATTAACTATATTTCATACTCTGAAAGGGATATACTACTACAAGGTTATGACCTTTGGTTTAAAGGAGGCAGGTGCAATGTACCAATGGGCAATGCAAAAGATCTTTAATGACATTTTTCATAAAAAGGTAAAGGGCTATATTAATGATTTAGTGCTCAAAACCAAAAAGAAAAAAAGATCATCTTAAGAACTTACACATGGTTTTTAAGCAGTTGAGAAACTATCAATTAAAGATGAATCCATTAAAATATGCTTTTAGAGTTTCAACATGTAAATTCCTAGGACTCATCATGCAACACTAAGGAAGTGAGATAGAATAATCCAAAACTGATGCTATCTTGAAAATGCTCAAGCTAAGAAATATGCATGAACTCAAGAGCTTAAAAGGGAAATTAGTATACATTCGATAGTTCATATCCAATCTCACTGGCAGATGTCAGCCATTTCAAAGGTTAAAGAAAAAATATCCCTTTCATATAAGATCAATCGTAATACTTTTGAGAATATAAAGAAGTACTTGTTAAGCCCTCCAGTCTTGCAAGCCCCAGTTCTAGATCATCCTCTAATTCTGTATACTATAACTCAAGAATGCTCCTTCGGAGTTTTGTTAGCATAAGAAAATGATGAAGCAAGGGAATGTGCACTTTATTACCTTAGTAGAACTCTAAGTGGGGCTGAGTTAAATTATTCTCCAACTGAAAAGATATGTCTGGTGCTAATATTTGCCATTAAAAAGCTTAGACACTATCTGCAAACTCATCAAATTAGATTAATTTCTAATGTTGATCCAATCAAGTACATAATGTCTAAACCATTATTCTATGGAAGACTAGCAAAGTGGGCTCTCCTTCTATAAGAGTTTAACATAAGCTTTATTTCTCAAAAGGTAGTAAAAGGTCAAGCACTGCTAATTTTTTAGCTAATCATCCAATTCTAGATGATTAGCAATTTTTTGATGACCTACCAGATAAAGTGGTTTTTTTTATCGAAAGATCACATTGGAGGATGCATTTTGATGGGGCAACTCACTAGGATGGTGCTGGGTCTTCCCATAAGGGGATGTGCTTCCATATGCCTTCAGTGTCACTGAGTGTTGCTCTAATAATATAGCTAAATACCAAGCACTTATATTAGGTCTTAGAATGTTAACAAATATGAACATAGGTCATCTTAAAGTGTTTAGGGATTTTAAGTTAGTAATCAATCATCTTCTTTTGGTTTATAAGTAAAAAAGCCTGAATTAGTCCCTTATTTTCAACATGCAGCTAGATAGTTTCAAAAGTTTGATGATATAAGCATTGAACATGTGCCAAGGAAAGAAAATAAACAAGCAGATGCTCTAGCCAACCTTGAAGCAACTTTAGTTCTTTCAGATGTAGAGGGTAGAATTCCTATTTATAGAAAATGGGTGGTGCAAACTTATGTGCCCGTGATTACTAATGACTTTGAGTAAGTGAACCATGTTTCTCTCTTTGAAGTAGAAATGAAAGACTGGTGCTAACCTTTGATAGACTACTTGAATCATGGAAAATTGCTAAATGAAGCTCGACATAAAGCAAAAATCAAAGATGAGCACTTTTTTATTGTTTATAAAGATACCCTCTATCATCATTCTTTTAAAAATATATAGTTACACTGCTTGAGTGAGGAAGAAATAACTAAAGCGTTAGAAGAGGAGCACTCGACAGTGTGTAGGGCCCATCAATCTAGGCCCAAATTGTATTTCATATTAAGAGGATAGAATGTTAGTGGCCAATAATGGTGAAGGATTGTATGGAGCATACTAAAAAGTGTGAGGGTTGTCAATTCCATGCCAACATCATTCGCCAGCCTTTTAAGCTGCTTCATCTAACTATTAATTCTTAGCCTTTTGATGCTTAAGGATTGGATGTAGTTAGTCCTTTGCCTAAAAGTTCAAAAAGACATCTTTATATCTTGGCTACAACTAACTAATTTTCCAAATGGGTGGAAGCTGTTGTGCTCAAAGTCAAGAAGGAAATAGTGGTGGAAGACATAAAATTACATTATTTTTTGCCATAGAGTGCCTCACTACATCAGCACTAATAACTGGAACGAGTTATATAACAAAGCAATGGATATGCATAGAGTACAAGTTTAAACAACATAACTTATCCATGGATCATTCATTAACTAATGGTCTTGCAAAAGCATCCAATAAGATTTTGTGCAATTTATTAAAGAAGATTGTGAGTTGTACAAAAAAGGATTAGCATTAAAGATTCAAGAAGCTCTGTGCACTTATCTAACTACACATCAAACAGCAATAGAGGCAACTCCATATTCCCTTATATATGGATCTGAAGCTGTATTACCATTAAAATGCCAAGTCCTGTCCTTAAGAATTGCCATTCAAGAAGGCCATTCCAATGATGATAATGTGCGCCTGTGCCTTGAAGAGTTAAAAGCTCTAGATGAAAGAAGGCTTGAAGCATAATAAATTCTAGAGTGTTACTAGGCCTATATGACTAAAGCCTTTAACAAAAAGGTGTGCCTTCACTCCTTTCAAGCTGGTGATTTAGTCCTGGTACTTAGAAGACCAATCAATCTCTCACGATGTATAGGAAACAAGTTCACTTCCAACTGGGATGGTCCTTATGTTATTTAGGAAGTTTCCTCTAATAGTGCTTATAAGATAGTTAACAAAGATGGGTTGCGCATTGGACTAATCAATGGAAGATTCATAAAGAGGTACTATGCTTGAAGCTTAGCAATGCTCCTGGATAGCATAAGCTAAAACTGTGAATGGCATAAAAAAAAAAGAAGCTAGCTAAGTTAAAAGCCTTTCAAAAGGCAGCTTAGGCAAAAGTTAGAGCACAAAAAAATAATAAAATAAAGCTCACTAAGTTAAAACCCTTTCTATAAAGCAACTTAAGCAAAAGTTAAAGCACAAAAAATAAATTTTTAACTACATTTGACTTGATCTTTCATCAGAAAGTAT
This sequence comes from Mallotus nudiflorus, assembly GCA_947683625.1. NCBI lineage: Eukaryota > Viridiplantae > Streptophyta > Magnoliopsida > Malpighiales > Euphorbiaceae > Mallotus > Mallotus nudiflorus. The sequence continues at coordinate 2,842,288 of CANTUR010000275.1, read as the reverse complement.
GTAGGCAGCTTGGATTCATACCAAGTTTAGTCACAAAAAATTAAGAATTATTTGTAATTCTTTTTTAACAACATTTTAACTTAATCTTTTAGAAGAAAATATATAGATAGCTTGGATTCAATCCAAGTCCAATCACATAAAAAAAATTCAATCTGTCAAGGTTAAAATTTCATCTTAATGGAGTAATTAGTAAAGCAACATGCATTTGTAAGATAAACATAAAAAAATAAACTTATGTTTTTCTTATTCTTGTCTTATTACATTGAGATGGAAAAGGATTAACATGGAATAAAAAAAGGAAAATGGATAAAAGAATATAGTTTAAGGTTCCTACTTGAGGTTCTTTAACTCATCAAAATCAATCTCAAGTAAATCTTAAGCCCTTAGAACTTATTCTCTTCAGCAACAACATGCACAGGAGCCTTCTCAATAGTAGAAATCTTATCTTGAATCTTGGAAACACTATATTGTCTCTCTTTAATATTCTTTGTAGTCACCTCCAAAGAAGACTTAAGTTCCTTCTTCTTTGCATTCAAATTTTTTCACAAATTTCGATAAAAAGCAAGGACCAAGTACTTGCAGCTGTAAGGTAGATGGTTTTGTCCATCATAATTAAACCATTCAATTCTTTAGTTAATGGAATGACTTCATCATAAAAAATGATAAATAAGTAGACCACCTAACATTTTCAAATCCCACAAAGATATGGATTCTTCTCCATTAATTATGCAAAGGGTGTTTATAGATGGATCCCAATGCTCACAAAAGCCACATTTGACATTCAGCTTGCAATCATAAGTGAAAAGGGAAGCATATACAGCATTATAGAGCCTTACAACAATCAATAGGCGCTTATTGCTTGCTAATAGGAGTGCTTGTAATTCGCAAAAGGATTGAAGATTAAGTCTCAAGTCTCTGGAATTCTAAAATCAAAACATTAAGTAAAGCTTTACGGAATTCTCTCTAAGCATCAAGAAAACTCCAATCAAATCATCAAGGTTTCTTCATCTACAAATTAAAAGGTGTTCAAGTCTTCAAATCTCCAAGCATAAGTCTTCAAACGGTGCTCATCACTCTTTATGGATTGAACCCATCTTCTTCACCAAAATCGAAGGAGAAATCTTCTACATATTAAAGAATAAAATTTTCATGCCCTTGACCCATTATTGAAGATGGAAAGCATCAAAGGATCCAATCTCCACACTTGTAGAGATTTATATTAGAGGTTGTATCTCATTATTTATTCTAATAAAATTCGAAATTGATTTTTGTTACTATTTTCTTGTTTCTTAATTTTAGGATGAGAAATTTGTGTTAACATATAGAAAATGAAAATTTATAATTTTCAATAAAAAATGAAAATTTATAATTTTCAAGAAATCTACCTCAACTAGGTTAGTAAAAATGCACTTGTTAAGGGGGTTAGCAGTTAACCTTATTTGTCCAAAGTTTTTCAAATAGGGTTAAAGGGGGGTTAATGCATTAGAAGAATAACATTTACCCTCCTTTAATCCTAATCCAGATGCATCCTAAACTAAAGTACTAAATTATTATATATATTACTATTATACAAATATTTTATTATTAGTGTATAATTTATTGTTTGTAAAAGATTAAAAATATTATTCATAAAAAATTAAAAAATAACATTTTAATATTTAAATATAATAATATCACATAAATATTTTATTTATTTATAGTTTACTATAAAAAAATTGAAAATGAAGATAAACATTAATATTTACTTTGTTCTCTAATCAAATATTGTCTTTACATTATTTTAGCAAAATGGCATTTATCTTTTAAAATAATTTTTAGTTTTCCCATTAAATTATATATATATATAGACACACACTCTTAATTGTAATATTTTTTGAACTATAATGCTAATGTTAGATTGTTTATGGAGCAAAAACTATTATAAATAACTAAAAGATACAAATTAAAATTTTTTAACCAAAATATAGTTTATATATATATATATATATATATATATATATATATATATATATATATATAGACACACACTCTTAATTGTAAGCTTTTTTGAACTATAATGCTAATGTTAGATTGTTTATGGAGCAAAAACTATTATAAATAACTAAAAGATACAAATTAAAATTTTTTAACCAAAATGTAGTTAAGTAGAAAGTTTAGTAACATCTATAAAATTTACCCTGAAAAGGTCTTTACTGCAACTTTTTTATTATTATTCTTTTAGGATGAATAATATTGTATGGGAAAAACAAAGCATTTTCGTCTTAAGGACAATGTGATTAATGTATTTTGGTGATGCAGTCTTCAATTTTGAAAATTGCTCTTTTACCGTTGGCTTAAGATAGGTGTTCAATGTGTAAACAATCACCTAATATAAATAAACAAAGAAGTATAGAGAGCATTTAGATTATCTTGTACATGATAAAGGGTCTTTACAATAATTATACCAATCATGGCCCATCTTAATCTTAAAAAACATGTCTGACATTTTCTAATTTTTTTCTCTTATAATACTTCAGGTGCTTCTATGTATACACACACTTTTATAACACAAATTACTTTTAATGTGTATTTGTTAATAGTAAATATAAATTCAACTAATAATATAAATTTATGTATAATATAAATTCTAAAATTTTTATTTTGAATTGTACCATACTGATTCATTCTCAAAAAAATAATTTTTTGTATTAAATCATCCCGAAAAATAAAATGGTACTTGTGGTATGCGAGTGGTAATCACAGCTCACAAAACACAAGTGACATGGTTATTTTTATTTTCCGAGTGTTTTTTATAGGGGAAGGACAACCTTATGGAGCCAACCCTATAAGTTTGGAGTCACCACCCGATACCATAGCAAAAAAATAGAAAATGAATCCATGGAAACCCATTTCCCCTCTCAAAGATTTTGGGTTCAAGAGTAGCATCTACTTGACTTTTTCTTGATATATATCTCCTAATTTGCTTGTCACTTTACCCTAACTTCAGTTTTAATGATGCATTATTACACTTGAATATTAGCCAATTTATAATGGCATTATTTTGATGGTTGATATGTGAGGTAGTTGGATTGGCACATATATTATAAATATATTAATAAAAAGTGAATAAATAAACAAATATGGTAAACATGACAAATCAAAGCAAATAACATGTATTTCAAAATTCAAACAAAGCAAATATCACATAAGCATGTAAGAGATAATTAAACAAAACAAACAAACAAAATGAACAAAATAAAATGGGGAAAGGGCTTAAGGATTACAACACTTAAAATAACCTATTATAATAAATACATTAGAATGGAAAAAATATATATATGGGAATCAGGATTAAGGATTACATTTAGGGGTGTGCAAAACCCAACCGACCTGCTGAAACAACTAGGAATAGAACCAACCCAAGTCAGTTCGATTTTAATTTTAGAATTGTTGTAAATTTCGGTCAGGTACTCAACCCAAAATCGAATTTTATTATATTATATATATTTGTTTGAATAAAACATCACATAAAGGTGCTTGTAGCTCAAGTGGCAACACATATATATTTACTACTTAAGGTTGTGGGTTTAAATCCCACAACCTACAATGTATTTTTTGGTATTTGTAAAGAAAAAAATATTTAAAACTATAATTTAAGGAACTTTAAGAATCGAACCGGGAAGGAAAAGTAACAAAGACGCATGCCAATGCCATTTCTCCACTAGCAACTTTGTGTTTCTTATGTTTCTTTTATTTTTATTATTATCTAGTCGGTTTTCGGATACCCGCTCGAACCCGTGCAAAATCTTCAAATTTTGGTTCAGTTTTAACTTTTGAAAAAAATCTCAAACCCAAACCCACCTGACCCGATGCACAGCCCAATTTACATCACTTGAAATACCCTATTCTAATAAATGCATCAAAATAAAATATAAAATAAAGTCTTATTCTATTAATTCATGAAAAATAAAGGTTAGTATGCACACACATATAAGTACACATCACATCGATAAGTATTTAATATATTTCATCCATGCATATGGTATCTAATAAAAAAAAAAAGAAAATAATCGAATAACAAAACAAGTATCAAAAACATATAATGATTTAAAATGCAAGTACAAATTCATAGATCATGTAATGCATTTGAAAAAATACCTCAAGTAATTCTAGAGAAATTCCCTAAATAGGGAATTTAATTACAAATATCATTGATATCCTTTAAAATGATATGCAAGTGAATGATTAATTGAAATGAAACAAAATAAAATAAAATATGATGAAAAAAATATGATAAGTAAAATGAAATAATAAGAAAATAAAGCTAGAAAAGAAAATATTTATTTAACCAATAAAGTTTAAAGATTTATGGTAAAAATATCACCTTTATAATTGTCCGGCCTCAAAAATGATGAGAGTCGACCCAAGCACCTTTTGATTGTTTAAATTGGTTCATGTGAGCCTTTCACAACAAGCCTTTCACCTTTTGATTTCTAGACTATATCTCATTTCTTGAAGTATTTAAACTTCACTTTCTCGTTATATGCCCTATCGACCTTACTATTTTGTATAGTAATTTGGTCATAAGCCAAGAGTCATTCTTCATCCAACTAATCCAGTTCCTATAACATGCCATGGATGTAATCCTCAGTTGATATTTTTAAATGCACCTATCTCCAAAGCAAGGCAACTATTAGCTCCATCGGCAACATGGCCTCATGGCCATATACCAGCTTGAATAAGGATATGCCGATTGCCAATTTCTAACTAGTTCTCAGTGCCCAAAGTACCTTAAATAAAGTATCATGCCATATTCGCAGATTATCCTCAATTGACTTATGGATCACCATTTTTACCAACTTATTAGTGGCTTTGGCCTAACCATTTCCTTGGGCATAGTATAGGAATGAGTGTAAGAGCTTTATTTTATAGTTCTTTGCATAAGCCCGAATTTCCTCCCTTATGAACATCATGCCCTAGTATGTGGTCATGGACTCTAGAATCCTAAATCGATGTATGATTTTCTTGGTGATAAAGTCAATGAATGCTTGTTGATTAACGATCTTCATAGGAGTAGCCTCTACCTATTTGCTAAAATAGTCCATTGTAACAAGTTTGAAGCTATGCCCCTTGGACGATGGGAGTAGACTTTCCCAATTATGTCCATTGCCCATCCTCTAAAAGGCCAAAGTTTAACATTGGAATGTAACTCATCTGTTAGAACATGCTAGATAGGTCCATGCTTCTAGCACGCTTTGCACCCATTGGCATAATTATTATAGTCTTTCTCCATTATTGGCCAGAAATAGCCATATTGCCATATCAACCATTTCATCTTCCTTCCCCCTTAATGTGCTCTTGTAATTCCTTCATGAACCTCGGCCATGACTGGCATTGCTTCCTTAAGAATAATGCATCTTAGAAGTTCTCTAGAGATTGATCTTTTATATAGCTCTCCACCCATTAGTAGTATTTTAGTTGCCAAGATTTTGATTGAGCATTTGATCGATGGTGACATGTTGCTAAGATATTCTGTGATCTCTGTCCTCCAATTGACCTCTAGATTAATGGAAGTAGCCTATAAATAGAGATAGTTAACTACCAATAGTAAGGATAAGTAAGGTTAAACTAACATTAGGATAGATTGAATCTTTTCCCTGTATCTAAAGCCTGATTGTGTCAAGTCATTTGCTTCATCATTAAATTCCCTTTCTAAGTACCGAAGACTCTGTCTCAAAAAACCTTTCATCATGTGTTGGACCTTCTTACAATATGACCCTAGTGTGGCCAATTCACACTTATATTCTCCCAAGACTCATTTCACAACTAATATAGAATCCTTAAAGATATCCACGTCATGGACCCTTAGCTCTATAAGGATATTAAGTGTGATTAAAAGTGCTTCATATTCAACTTGGTTATCAGTATAAGGAAAGTCAAGCAAGAATGATGGCTTTATCTTAATACCACTGAGAGATTCTATAACCACGCTTGCCCCTAAGCTCAATGATGCTCTTGATCCATCAAACCAAACTCTCCATCTTTTAGCCTTACAGAGATCAACTAATGTTTCTATTGCAGGATGATTAGCCAAGAAGTCTGCTAAAATTTAGCCGTTAATGGCTTTCTAAAGGACAAACTAAAAAGCAAACTCATACAATGCCACAGCCCACTTACCAAAAAAAACTACAATGGTTAATCAGCCAAATAAACTACCTTAAAAGATTCATATCTAACATGGTAGGCCGATTAAGAATTTGGTCACCTTTACTGAAACTAAAGGTCAGGGAGGAGTTTGTATAGACATAGGACCATCGACATGCATTTGATCAGATCAAAGCATACCGAACTCACGCACTAATTATGACTGCTCCTAGGCCAGTTAATCCCTTAATTCTTTACATTTTGGCCTCAGAAACCTCAATGGGTAGTTTACTTGCCTAAGAATATTAAGGATATGAATGGCCAATATACTATTTAAGTCGAGCATTAACGGATATAGAGACGAGGTACTAGGCAATCGAAAAGCTCAAAATTTATTTATACCTCACGTGTTACAAACTCAGATACTATTTCCTTCATACTATTGTGTTGGTGATTAGCCTGATCGATGTTATCAAATACATGGTAGTGTAGCTTGGATGATTGCCTTGGTTTTATTGGCGTCTACTTCCACCCCTCCGGTGTACTAAGAATCCTAGAAAATGTGTTACTGATACTCCAAGTGCAAGCTTAAGAGGGTTCATTTTAAGCCGATGGAGCCTTATTTTTTCAAATGTCTTCATTTAATTGTTTAAATGTTATTCATCAGCCTTAGACCGTCTATAAGTAAGAGGATATAATGTCTTAAAGCAGCATCAATGAGCATATCGACCGTAGGCATAGGATACTCATCTTTGGGGGTTCCGAGTTTTAGATTTTTAAAGTCAATACACACCCTAATTTTTTCATTCTTCTCTACCACAGGGATAATTTTCAACAACCACATAGTGTATTGTGCTTTTTTTATGAACCCTGCATCTGTAAGCCTACTAATTTCATCAACCACTAACTTCTCTACATTCTTCTAGGAGGTTAAATATGAGGCCGATATTCAAACTTGATTGGCAACTCATGCTCTACCAGCTGACGATCAAGACCAAGCATTTCCTTATATGTCCAAGTAAAACAATCCTTGTATTTCCTCAACAATTCCACTAGCCTTTCTTCATATTGGATATCGTTTATTTCCTCAGTAATTCCATTGGGGGTTTGAATAAGACCATCTCCCAGCTTACTAGTGGGTATTCATTTATCACCAACTTTTAATTAACCTATTGGATCCCAGTTTTCCTCTTCAAGGTGCACTCGGCAGATTGGACTTGCCTATTAATTGAAGAGGTTTGCAATATCATCTTCAACATAAGTAATAATTGATTAGCTAACTGCCCATATTGTAATTACTGTAGGCTGATCCATAAAAAAAATTGGTCTTAAAGCCCTTGTTGAATCTAGTAAAATAAGGCACGTACATCATGGCTCTGCATGAAAGGCCTTTATCCCAAATGGATTGGGATCCCCATGGGATAAACTCCATATCTCCTTCAGTCCTTTAAATAAATAACATTTAGTAAAGAGAAGAAGGAACACAAGAATTGGAGTGAATCTAATCCCTTCCCAAAAGCACATTATAATTAGTTTTCACATCCATAATGAAGAATCCCTCTTATGATTCATGCCTACCTACTTTAACATTCAGTATGATGAACCCTTCAGGACCTCGATCATGACCTATAAAATCTATCATTATGGCATCAGTTTTATCAAGATCCTTAAGTTCCATTCCAATTTTCTTTAAGGTCCTGAGAGGTAGAATGTTAACTCCAGCACTATTATCCATTAGAACTCTCTTTATTTCCACTACAATAAAATTGGCCTTAACATACAGTGGTTGAATATGCCTGGTCATCACAATATCAGGCTATGGGATGGTTAAGGAAGCCCCACATCCATTGTCTAACTCCTAATCATTAGGGGTGATAATGTCTCCATCCAAAGAGGATTTTTGGCCCGATTTTAGTTTGAAGTCATTCAACAGAGTAATAACATTAATAGTAGAGCCCAAGACTTCTCCTTTTGGCAATGGTAGAGGTGGTGAGCCATCCTTGATCTTGCTTTCATTTGCATACCAGTACCACTGTACCTTCCCTTTGTGCTTATCATGTTTATGTAGGTTAAAACTAGAGTAAGGTTTTTTATGGGGATCAATTTTTTCACCATACATCTTTTTCATAATGTGATCCCTACCATTAGTAATTCTCTTCTCATGATCCTTTTTCCTAAGAGTTTTACCCTTCTCAAACCTAAAAAGCCGATCAGTATCTCTCTCCCTGTATGCTTGAGGCCTCTTTATTAAAGTGTTGGGGGTCAATGGTTCATGACTCTACCTAACAAATTGGAAAAGTCTCTGCATTCTACTTGTTTAGGTCTTAGTTATATTGATTCTCCTATCTTTATCAGGATACCATACCCTCTTGAAAACATCATTCTTTAGCTTGTGCCTTTGCCAGTCCTTAGTTGCCTTTGGTTTGAAAGTTTTGGCATTTAGCCAATTAGGTGAATGATGTCTATGACTAAAGGAAGTCTTGTCCCGCTCATCTCTTAGCCTCTGCCGCTTTAGTGAGTGAGATCATCTTTTAACATTAGCCAAAGTTATCCCTTTGGCTACTTTTGATCGATGAGTGGAGCCTTGTTGGTCTCGTTTCACATGCCCTGGGGGCCTGCCATGTTTTCTAAGTGTATACTTGAAAGAGTACTGATAGGTTAGGCATGTTACTTCTTCCTAATGAGTGATCGTGATGTCCCTGCTCACCTTTAAGTCTCCTCCCTCATTTTCCTTCACTTTTCCTAGGAATAAAAGCTTGCCATCATCAATGGCTTTTTGAATAACATTCCTGAAAATGACATAGTTGTATGTCTCCAATAATTATGCCATTTACAATATTCTTTACCAGCTCGATCCTCAGGAGGAGGAATAATATGGCCATCAGACAATTTAATTTGGTCATCTTTGATTAATGCATCAAAGATCTCATCGGCCTTAGTAAGGTCAAAAGAGTACTCTATTTAATTCGCTTTAGGATTTTTCATCTTTTCTTTTTTTTTACTATTGGCCTTTTCAGGGCCTAACACTAATTTTGGCATGGTTCTAATATATTTGACCATGTTGATGGTCTTATCATCAAAGTCAGTTTCATACTCCTCATTAATGGCTAATATATTAAAAGGTTCATGATAATATGTTCCTTTTAAGGAAGACCTTCTTTGGTCTTTTTCCTTAAGCAACCTCTCATAACTAACAGCTTGAGTGGTTAGCTCAAATAGGTCCTTAAAATGGTGTCCCTCAAAGTGTTCTCTCATGGAATAGTTAAGTCCCCTGATAACTATAGGGACATATTCAACCTCAATGATGGCCAAAATACACAGAGTCCTAAGCTTGTAGAAATGCATTATGTATTGTTCCACAGACTCTCTTGGTAAATGTAAAATTCTAGCTAAATCGACCAAGGATATATCAGGTCTAGCCCTATAAAATTCCACATGGAATTTTTCTTCTAAATCTTTCCAAGTAGTTATATTATTAGAAGGTAAGTTTATGTACCAGGTGAAGGCTAATTTAGTCAAAGAATTGCCAAAGAGTTTCAACCTCCAAAAGTCATTGGCCGATGCCTCTCCACATTACACTGTGAATCGGGTTATATGTTCAATTAAAGATTAATGTTTTTCCTTGCCCAAAAATAATACAAATTCTAGCACTTTATATCCTCTAGGAAAAGAATACAATTTATCTATCCAGTTAGGAAAGGGTTTATTATACATTGGCCTAGTAATAGGTTTAAAATCTATTCCCATTTTTTCTAAAGTGTCTCTTAACAAACTTTTATCAGTCATGGTTGGCCGATACTCATACTTGTAGTCATTATTATTGTATTGTGCTAAATTAATGTATGGGTATGTATCTTAGCTTGAGGTTAATTCAATAACTCAGAATTATTCATCATATGTAAACACAGTACCAACCTAATTAGGGTTATGGCTCATCGTCCGACCTTAATAACTATTGTCATTATAATTAACAGATTGGGCTTGATAACTTCTTTCATTATCATCGGGTCTTCGCATCATATGTACATTACCATACTATAAGTTTTAACTACAAGATCTATGAGTATCTAAGACATACCTGGGAAGTTCCATATTTTATTTACCCTCAAGAATTGATGTCATACGGTGTATATTGACATTGATCTCTTCTAATTGCTTCTAGGATTGCATCTAGATCAACTTATTCCTTTCTAGAATTAGCCTAAATACCGTTGACATTTGTGCGATGAGGTCATTGAAGAGAGTATGGTTTTCCCTAGACACCTCATCTCCAAGAAAATCTACATTTTCCTGACCAATAATGGGCTATCTTCTAGGTAGTAAAGCGTGATTGTACTCCCCTCTGTTCTCCAAGAGTTCACTTTAGCCTTGCTCTTACATATGACCGCTTGATGCCTCAATCTTATTGTTCGAAGCGATCCTCTCACTAGATTTGCTCATAGTAATAGCTTTATATGATCTCATTTGGACAGGAATACAATGTGGTCTTATTGGGTGTGCCAAAAAGATGTTCGATCTCAAAAATGATGAGAATTGGCCCAAGCACCTTTTGATTGTTTAAATGGGTTCATGTAAGCCTTTCACAATATCACAGAAGATGGAGTCTTGAAGAACAAAGGTTTTATCACTAGCTCCGGGTGGTAATAGGGGTGAGAATAGGTTCAAGTCCCTTCTAACCTATTTGATTTGGATCAATCAGGAGGCTTGCTTCACCAAGGAGTTATTGATCACTGGGATCTGAATAGTGTAGACAGAGTATAGTATATTAAGTTTTGATTGAAAAATGTGTCGTCCTCTATAAAATACATTACTTTGCCTTTTATACGGTCTAGAGCCCGACCAAATATGGAAATAAAAATAAAAAAGGCTTTTCCTAAACTGAAACAAGGAAACAAATTAAAACCCAACCTTCCTAAATTATGATAAGGTAATTTTGTTGATTGCCTGGATCAAGGCACGTTTAAAACTTATCAAAAGTGTGCCTTGACTGATTAGATAAGATTTTGAATTCTAACTAGGCCCTGCGAAGTGGGTTTAGGCTCACCTAAGTGTTCTAATTAAGCGTGTTTGGGCCTTGACTGATTAGATAAGATTTTGAATTCTAATTGGGCACTGTGAAGTGGGTTTAGGCTCACCTAAGTGTTCTGATTAAGCGTGTTTGGGCCATACTTGGCCGATACAAACAATAATAAAAAGGTCATACCTTTATCACATTCCATTCATAATAATTATATTTTTATATTAAAATTAAGGGTACATAAAAATCAACCCAACTAACCACACCAATTCAAACTAAAATTTGTGGTTTAGAGTGGTTAATAGTTGGTTATAGTTTGAAATTTTTTTAAACTGAATTTTTGGTTTGGTTATGGTTTAGAAAAATAAATATGACTTTATTATTATTATTATTATTATTATTATTATTATTATTATTATCATCATCATCATCATCATCATCATCATCATTATATAAATTTTTTATTTTGTTGTATTTTTAGTAGATTTCATAAGATGTATTATTAATAATTTTTATTTTTATTTTCTTCATTTATTATTGTTTATTAAACCAACCAAATCAACCATCCAAACTAATTTCAAATATTATTGATTTGGATAATTTTTAATGGTATTTGATTTGGTTAAAAGTCCTCATATTTAAAACTGACTTCATTGATTTGGTAACAAATTTAAACTTTCAACCAATCAAATTGAATCACGAACATCCCCTAGTTAAAATCTCATTTTTTATAAAGATGACATCAATGAAATAATTAAAAAAAATGCAATATTTTTTAGAGAATAATAATATTCTAAATAAAAATATAAACTTTAACTATGAAAGTGACAAAAATGTTATTTTAAATTAAAAATGAAAAATTTGGATATAAAAATAAACAAAATATTGTTTGATAAAATAAAAATTCAATAATTACTGAAAGAAACAAGAAATAAAATAAAAGTGACATTTTTATGTTAAAACCATAATCAAAATAGGATTTTTAGCTTAAAAAATGAAAACATTTAGAAACACGTAAAAATGAAGAAAAATTCATGCTTTATCATGATCACAAAAATGATGTCACATACATATAAAAATGCAAGATTTACATGCCGAATTATCCAAGTAAATCAAATACTTCTAGATTTCAATTCACCACTTCACCACCATCACACTACTCCTTCACACTGTCACAAAACTACATATTCATCACAATTAATAATAATAATAATAATAATAATAATAATAATAATAATAATAATAATAATAATGATGAATATGTATTAATCACAATTAATAATTAATAATAATAATAATAATAATAATAATAATAATAATGATGATGATGAGAATTCTAGGATACTGAAAATGATAAAATGAATAGAAATTTAAATAAAAATTAAAAAATAAATTAAAAATATATAAAATGATGAACTGATAAAAAAACAAAAGTAAGAAATGTTGAAGAAAATATTTAGAGATTGAGAAAAATATAATAATAATAATAATAATAATAATAATAATAATAATTTGAAATAAAAAAGTAAACAAGAAAATAAAAATAAATAAATAATTTAAATTGAAAAATAAATAATAAAAAACAGAAATTTGTGCCAAGAAGAGAATATGCAAAATATATAAAAAAAATGTAATTTTAATGAAATCATTGACCGGATCTTGAGAGGATTATTTTTGTTGCATGCTTTGAATAGGAAGAGATTCAGTTTGGATTTTAGGTTTAAATTCCTAAAAATAGAGAATTTTGAAGTTTGAGTGTTTCGGAGAAATAGTTTACATGAATCGTTCACCCTTAATTGAAGGGTTTTAGGCTCAAAATCAAAGATTTTAATTCACTTTTAGCTTAATTAAAACTAAAATCAGTCCTAAAATTCATTCAGAACTATTAAAAAAATGTAATAATTTGCCAAAAGTCTCTTGAAAATTAGAAAAAATAAATTTATAGAAAACTTGGACCCACATGAAAACCTACACACTTGGATGGGAATTCACACGCGTGGCTTGATGAAATGTGTGGGTCTTTTGGGACCCACGTGTATTCATCACTCCCATCATATTTTCGGGTCAATTTTAGATTATTTTTCAAATCTTTGGGATTCCAAGTGTCTTTTGGGCCTCTTGGGCCGGTTCAATGAGGTTTTAAGGGTTTCCCAAGTGTTTAGGTTTTATTCGAGCTGTAAACCAATGAATTGAACTTTAAAAGTCGGTTCAGCTCGTTGAAGCCTTTATTCAAGGTTTTTGGGTGTCGATTTTGTACCTAAAGTCTAATTTTCAAAAGTAGAACCCTTTGACATTTTAGAAGATGATTTGGCCTTTTGAGTTTCCAGTTTAAGGAATCGGACTCTTTGTTTAGGGTTTATAGGTTGTAACTTTATAAGCATTTTTCAATGTTATTATCTATCTAGTCGATATAAATTTTCATCACTAGACCATTTTAGAAAAATTGTTAAAAATCAGATGTTAATAGTGCTGATATGAAAATTTTTAAATTTGATGCTAATATTGATAAAATTTAATATGATTTTAGAAATTTTAAATTATCAAATTTTTCGATACATTGAAAATTTTATTTTTAAAATTTAATATGGTTTCAAAAATTTTAAATTCTCGAAATTTTTGGTATGCTGTCTACCTCTGCGTGTAGCTTTCAAACATATTCAACCGTTGGATATGGGAAATTCTTCTTTAAGGTAGTAATCCAACATGCACGCAAGCTTCAAAACACAACAACTATTCCCATAATTATTTGATTAGCTAACTTTCATTTTCAAATCTTTTAAAAAGGAAACAAATAAAGGCTCCATTGATTAAAAGTCATATCCCTCATTTTGACAATTTTTTTTGTTTCTGCAACTACTCTCTTTATCTGTCTATAACCTTGCAACTAACAACCCTAATTAAAATAATTATCTCATTTTATTTAAAAAAATGTAACAACTTAGTAGGAAATTATTAGTGACAACCTTACCACTAAGACGGCAGGTTATGGGTCCTTATCATATAGTTTGATGCTAACGAAATTGTGACTATTCCATCTACTGGATATTTATAAAAACAAAAAAAGTTCAAATCCAGCATTTGGATTTCTAAGCTAAAAGATAGATCACTCCGCAACCACTTCAATTAGCTGTTTATTCTATGTCACAAGAAACTTTGTTTCTACTAGTTTGTGACATTATTACACCCTTACATATGCTCATAAGTTAAAAATGATAATTAATCTTTAGATGCGTTTGAATCAAAGTTAAAAATATTGGTTGCAACAGTTATAAGTATAATTATTGGCATAATACACCATTGTATTTGTTATTTTTCATTAGTTTGATACCTCAACTTATAATTTTGTCATTTTAATTCCTAAATTTACTTAAAATGCAATTTTGAAACTTCTGTATATACACATGACATGAAATATTAAATTAGCATATATAACATCATAATAGTTTGACTGATCAGAAATTACAAATATATGTGTCAAACTGATAAAAAGTGACAAGTATAAGGATGGTAAATGCATTATGTCATCATATTAGTGTATTTTAGACAAATTTAAGTGTTGAAATAATAAAATTATAAGTTGAGGTGTCAAACTGACAAATTATGTCAAGTACAAGAGGACAGAAATGAATTATGCCTATAATTATTAAGGAAATAAACAATTATAAGTGTAATAGTTAAATCAGTAACCTTATTTAATAAATAAGGAATAATGTCTAAGCTGTATAATTGATTTTTTTTAAGAATATTAATATATATATATATATGAAATAATTGAAATGAACAATTAAAATAACATAAATAAATTATTAAATTTTTGAAAAACAATAAAATTAATTTTTAAAACATTGAATAATTTAAAAAAACGTATTAGAAAAATTTCATAAAAGTAAGTTACAAAATATATATTTATACATTCCTACACATAAAAAAGAAATATATTGATGTGTACATTTTTTATGAAATTGGTTTTTGTTTCATTAATGTGGAAAAAAAAACTGAGAAAAAAAGTAATTTAAAAATAAACGTAAAATAATAGAAAATTAAAAATTCAATAAAATAATTTTTTACAGATTTCTATCCTACTTTCAATTTGATTAACAAAAATACATAAAATAAAGTTAGCTATTAAGAAGATTAACAATTAACTTTAATATTTTAAAATTCGTCAAACAGAGTTAAAATGAGTTATTGTGTTACACAAGTAATATTTACTTTCCTTTAACTTCAATATAAGCACACCTTTAATAGTTAAAAATATAATTAATAAAAAATATTTAAAAAAAAAAAAGAGAAATAGCCCAGTTATTTACATAATTTTTTCCCTTTTCTTTTTCTGCTAGACATATATTTTCATAAAATTTTACTTTCTGATTGGTACAATAAAAATATTTAAATTTTTAGTACTATATTCTTATTTTTTACAAAGCATTTGAATTCAATCTTCACATCTAGATTATTTTATTTTATTATTTTTGAATACTGATTTAAACAGTTAAAAAAGGAAAAAAAAAAAACTCAAACAAAATTGTTGAAAGAAAATAAACTCAAACAACCATTTGAATTAACACTGGAAACATCACACACACACTTAAATATATAAACTTTTGATATTGATGAGCAAATAATTGATCCAGACCAAAATTTTATTATTGAATGAGTAATATGTATGGAGAATATTTTACACTTAATGATATATAGTTAAAAAATATATTTTAAATTTTATAATTACTTAAAAAATATTATATATTAAGCTAAAATAAAATAAGAAAAATGTAACTTGTAAACTACCATGCATGGATAAAATTCAACAAAAGTTTTTTTTATAAAACATTATCTTGATAATGTGAAAATTGTATATACAGTAATTTCTAATTAGAAAAGAAAATAAAACGTTGTTTTTATATAATATATATTAGTAACTTGAACTAATACTTTGAGTTTCTGTAAATCCCAATCAATTAAGGTTCCTTGCCTATCAAAGATTGGAGATAATGTTGCAGGGTTTATTTCATCTATTGGACTTGTCTTCTTAACATTATACAATAGGCTTGTATTGTGGAAAACATATTGTATTATTTTCTTTATTTAATGAATATTTTTTGGTTATTAAAAAAATAATTTTTTAATTTTTTAAAATATTAAATGAATGAATCAGCACAGCTAAGCAGATAAAAATTTCTAATTTGTTAAAAATAATTACACAAAAATTATTAGAACTATAAAGTTATCACACATTTTTGAATTTCGATGCATAATGATGATTAATTAATATCAAAAAATTCATTAAAGTATTCTGTCAAAAAAATTTCATTAAAGTGGCTGTCATTTTTTACAAGAATAAAATAATTTAATAAAATAATGCCCAAAAAATCATTTTAATTAATAGCAAAGTCTAATCTGATGTTGGGCGGTAGGTTGTATGCAGTTCAACATCTTCGAATTTTGACTTTTGATAATACAATAAATATTATACAATATCACCAAAAGAAATTAATTTATTTTAATTGATTTTTTATGTTAATATTTAGTATGAGAAATAAAAAGATTCTAAGTTTAAATTTTTCTATCTTTAATATTTTTATAAAAATGAAGGTTAAGAAAGACGTCTATAAAGTGATTTTTTAATTTTTTTTTCAAATCATTGATATTAAAACTCACATTGCACAATCATAAAGATGATAAAAAAAATTTTAACAATTAATTTAACATAACTATATATATATATACTAAAATTGAAACCAAAAGTTTAACTTAAATCAAAATAACTCCCTACTAGCCGATTTCAACATTTCTTAATAATACTCACTATTTTATTGTACCAAATTTTCAATTATTTATCATCTTATAATCATATTGTTTTCCTTTACTCATTATATATATATATTATTTGCTATTCCGTATTTTTTTATGATAAATAAAATAAAAATTTATATTGAATTTTCTAATAAATACTTAAATTATATGTTATTACTGTAAAAATTAATCTTGAGTTAGCTTATTGTGTTATATCTTACCATATTATTTTTTTTCGAAAACTTTTAATAACATATTAAAAGTTTAATATTGTTTTCTAAAATTCTATTAAATTATTCTATATTTTGTGCTCTAACATATTATGACATGAACTGGAATTAAATTATGTGAATAAAAAAGTGAAAAAATAATTTAGTTACATGAGAAACAATTTAAATTGGAAAATTTTAGTTCAAGTAGTTGTAAATAATGGGAGGATGATGTTAAATGGCTGTCCTTAACATTCCATATTAAAAAATATATATATCACTTCAATAATTAGTAATTATGCCCTTTTTTTTTAACCAAAGAAAATTCATTTGTCTCTAAGGAACAAGTGTATTATTAATTACGCACATTAGTAATTATGCCATTTGGACGTAGTCAATATGTATATGGTAAACCACGGTTGATCTGCTTTTCTTTGAATACGCTATTCATGGATTTGATTTTCTTTTTTTTTTCTTCAATTTCATCAAGCTAATATTTAAGATACATTCTTTTCGCACAATTGTTATTAATTGAAAAGACTTTCTCTTCTATACTGCATTGTTGACCTATTTTTTAAAAAAAGAATTATTATGCAAGCTTATCAAATTATTGTGCCACATACTAATTAGTAGGGCTAAGCAGAAATCGATCGTGCCCGACTTTTAAAACTAACCTGAATTAAAAATTAGGTACAGTTCGATTTCCAAAATTGACTAAAGGGCGAATTGGCTAGAAGGTTTGGGTAAAATTGGTTCTCGGATGTCGATTCAAGGGGACATAATGTCCAATCGAACCAACTCGAGTTTCTGATATTCCCTTAATACTAGGCGACGTTGTTTTGAGTAAAGGGGAATATAAAAGGAAAAAAACCTACTCCTCTTCTTATTTCCCTCATTTCTTTCTTAAAGCAGCTGCCCTCTCCTGTCTCCTCTCCTCTCCTCTTTGTCTCTAACCCTAACCTTAACCCTTTATCTTTTCATCTCTTCTAACCCTAACCTAAACGTTTATCTTCTCCCTTTAGTCCTCCCTAACAAACCCTCTCTGTAACCATAACCCTAAACCTAATCACTCACTTGTCTATGATTTTGCCCTCTCAAAGTAATCATTTTGATTACTTTCAGTCTCTTTTCATTAACCACAAAACAAATAAACACATCATATTCAGCATTTCACAGTGTTGGTAATTTCTTGGTTCTGTGTTTATTTCTCTGATGATTAACATGATCTCGTTAAGCTTTATAGTTTACCCTAAACGATTCATATGAGTTTTACTTTTTTATCTTTTTATTTACATGGAAAGTGGAATTTTTTTTATAGATATGGTTTATATTTGTATTTTTAATGTACATGCAAAATCAAAATTTTTCTTTTTAGATTTTATCTTTAAAAAGTTTGATCTGCTTTATTTTATAGTGATTGTTTATTCTTATCTTATATTTTTTATTTGTGCATTAATTTTTTTTTTGTGATTGTTTCATTTTTTTTCTTTTATGTTTAGAGATTTCTTTTTTTTTTTTTTTATGTGTTTCATTTTTTAAAGATCTATAATCTTTATTAATTTTTACTTATTGTTTGTGAAGAAATTTTTAATATAATATTTGATTGTTATATGTGCTTTCATTTTTATAAATCTAATATTTATTCAGTTAGTTTTTTATAGATCTATCTTTTTATTCCTTTTGTTAATCAATCTAAAAATTTTTTATAAAAAATTAGATGAATGCATGTAAATGAACATGATATAAACTTTTTTTTATTGTATGGATCTGTGATAAATCAACTCTGATATGGACTTTAGTTTAAATGATCTATGTCTGTGAGTGTTTGTGTGTTTTTGGGTATGTTTTACTTTGCTTGTGGGTATGTTTCAATGGAAAATTCCTTTTATGTGAGATATTGGTTCCTATTTTCTTTGATCTGTTATAAGAAAATAGTTTTGTTGAAAAGTTATTTGCTTAAATGAGACTTGTGTGTGTTATGTTCTGTATGACTATGTCTATAGTGTTGAGGGATTTTAAATGGTGGAAGCTTACAGCTTTGAGTTAAAACTCTAAAAAGGGTGGAAATTGAAAGTGAAAACTTGAAGCTATTAAGTTATAACTTAATAAAAGAAAAGGATGGGAGCAGATTATTCCTACTTAGTTCTATATGTTGGACAGTTGATACACAAAGTCTGCTACATATTAAAGGTATATTTTTCATATCAATTGGTTTATTGTATTTTATTTGTTTAATTTAATGACATTCATTTAATTGGAACTTCCTTATAACTTTTATTTGGGCATGTTTTATTTTCTAAATGCAATAAATGGAAATAACTAGTGGCAGTAATAATGCCACTGGTCTCCTTGAAAGCTCTACTGGTGCTGAGGCCAATCACATGGAAGCAACTCCTATTGTAACTGTCCAATAGACTCAGGCCAAAGTTCTTGGAAAAAAGAAAAGAGACTGAACCTACATCTGTTGTCTAGTAGTTTTTTGAGAGGCTAAAAATGAGCATGGTGTAGTTAAATAGGGTAAGTGCCTTTATTATGCTGCTAAATTTTATGCTCATTCAAAAAAGCATAGCACATCTTCCTTAAAAAATCATATGTTACATTGCATGAAAATACCACAAAATTCGAATACTAAGCAAGCACTCTTAACCTTGAAAACCACTAGTAATTTAGGGGAAGCTCATTTAGATAATGAGAATACCACCTAATCTTGTGTCATTGGCACATGGAAATTTGATATGGCTTCAATTAGAACTACACTTGCATAGGTGGTTATAGTTGATGAACTTCCATTTAGATTTGTGGAAGGATTTGGTTTCAAAAATTTTATGCATGCTTCCTACCCTAAATTTAAGATTCCTTCTAGGTGGATTGTGTCCTGGGACTGTTATGATAACTATGTATCTGAGAGGGTGAAGCTGAAAGCTTTTATTAAGTCTGAATGTCAAAGAATCAACATTACTAATGATTCTTGGACATCAAACCAAAGAATAAACTACATGTGTGTGATAGCTCATTTTATTGATAAAAGATGGAATTTTTATAAAACAATTATTTCATTTTATGCTTGTAACATCTCATAGGGTGGAATATGTAGCAATGGCCTTAGAAAATTATTTGCTAGATTAAGGTATTAAATCTGTGTTTTGCATTACCATTGACAATGCATCATTAAATGACACCACTGTAGGATATTTAAAAAAGAAATTATACAGTTGGGGTGCCTCTTCTGTTAGGTTAAGGTTTTTACATATGAGATGCATAATACATGTCTTAAATTTGATAATTAATGATAGGTTGAATGAGTCATCTGTTAGTGTTAAGAAAGTAAGAGAGATAATGGAATACATGAGGAATTCTCCACAGAGGTTAAGGAAATATCTTATCTAATTGGCATTGAATGCAAAAATTCATTGAGTCTTTATGTGCCAACAAGGTGGAATTCCACCTACAGTATGTTAAACACAGCTTGTTGCTATAAAAAGTTTTTGAAAAATATAAGGAGGCTGAAAGCTCCTTTTAATAAGACTTGGGTGATGATATTCCACACTTTGTTGATTAGGAGAATGTCTCTTAACTAGTTAAGATGTTGGAAATTTTTTATGATGCAACTGTTAGAATTTTTGGATCAAAATATGTCACTGCTAATTTTTTCTTATCTGAAATTTCTGACTTAAGTTGTCTTTTAGATGAGATGTAGTCTTCAACTGATATTTCTGTTATGCATATGGGCATGAACATGAAATAGAAATTTCATAAATATTGGGGGGAGCCTAAAAAAATGAAATATATTATTTTTATAGCAACAATTTTAGACCCTCGATATAAGATTAAGTTTATTCAGTTCTCAATCACTCAAGTGTCTGGTGAAGAGTTAGAAAATAGTTTGTTTACTAACTTATAGTGTAATCTGTCTACTCTATTTAATGATTATATAAGCATGTATGGTGCTTCCTGTGCTTCTGAATCAACTACAAGTCAGTCAAGCCAACCTAAATCTTAGCCTGATAGTGAAGCTCATGGCAAACCAATATCCTTAACTAAAGCAAGATTTACGAAGCACAAGTAAGATTCTAGATTCAGTGGTAGTAGAAAAATAGATTTTGATGTTTATTTGGGTGAGGCAATAGTGGAAGATGAAGGCTTATTTGATATCCTTCATTAGTGGAAGCTTAATGTAAAGAGGTTTCCAATACTCTCTCATATGGCTAAGGATATATTGCTTGTGCCTATTTAAATTATTGCATCTAAGTCTACCTTTATCACTAATGGTCATGTAGTTAATGCTTTTAGGAATTCTTTAACTCTAAAAATAGTTAAAGCTCTTATATGCACACAGGACTGGCTAAAATCCCATAATTAGCCAGTGTCGATTGAGGACAATATTGATGAATTAGAGAATTTTGAAAAAGTTTATGTTCTTATTTACATATTTAAGTTATTATATTATTTTCTAATAATATCCAAAGCTTTCACCATCTAATCTATGTTTTTTTCTTTTTTCAGATTTGGAACAAGTTGGTAGTGGCCCTTCTTTGCCACGGACTCAGTAAATGAGTTATATTGAGTTTATTCATTAATTATTTATTGCCTACTTAATTCTTTATTGCTTGTTGAATTCTTTACTGCCTATTTTACTTCACTGTCTGATTGTGCTTTATTGATATGTTGAGAATCGTTCACTTACTGATCCAGTTTTAGTTCAGTTTGACTTAGATGTGACCAACCTGAAGTGCCTTTTTGGTGCCTGTGTTGTTGTTGCACTAAGTTCTGAGGCAATGATAAAGCTTCCACCTTAATATATTAAAACTTGACAAAATGCTTACTTAAGTTTCTTTGGTATCTTTTAGGTGCCAGAAATGTGGCCGCATTCTTAATGTGATTTAACTATTGCTATCCTAAGCCTCTTATTTGATTTTGATGTTTTTTTTACAACAATGATGCTTCCACCATATTAAAATCTGAATTTTTATTAGAGTACTTGTTTATTTCTTTATCTGACTATTAAAAAATAGTTTAAACTATCTGGTTGTTGCTGGCAAAAATTTTCTTGTATTCTAATAGGATTTGAAATCATTAGCATCCTGAGCCACTTTTATTACACAACTTAGGTTCTTTTTAATGATATTATAGTTTATAATTTGTTAATTATTTGTGTAGGTAAATATATTTGTTGCTACAGTTTGGTTTATTTTTAGTATTTGTTACAGTATTTTGGTGGAAAGCTTTTGAGCCATCTGCTATTTTTTTTGTATATGCACTATGTAGGTTGTAATTACAATTTTTTTTGTATAGGCCAATTCATATTTTATTTTGTAATATGTAGTGTTTAGGACAAACTATTATAAGTCCTAATTTTTTTGTACATCTAGACTTATATGTAAATTGAATTGTTAGATGGATAGCAGCAAAAGGCTGCTATATTGATAGGTAGCAACAAATTACATATACTACTATCTAGATAGATAATAGTATATGTAAATTGAATTGGTAGATAGATAGTAGCAAAAGACCTTTATTTTTTGTATTAAAAACAATATGTAATTTGGGGTTGGCCCATAATTGATTAATGAAAATGAATATGTAGATGTTTTTTTATTATTTCTGTTAATAAGTAGAAAGCCTAACCCAACCAAGCCCAATCCAACGAACTGAACAATCTTAACTAAATTTTTTGACAACTGACCTTTTCGGTTTAGGCATATACATCGGTTTGGTTCGGCTCAACAATTTCCTTCCGCCATAACCGATTGATTCACCATTTTCTTGAACTAAACAGCCCAACACGACAGATGCTCAATCCTACTAGTTAGGCCTAACATGTTTCAAAAGGTCGTATTAAGACAATAAATTCTATATTGATTTCATAAATAAGATTAAATGGGCTCTTTAATCAATTTCTTAGCTATCTTATTTTTCAATATTCTCTTTAATAGTGCTATTTTACCACTTTATACACTCTTCAGTTTCATCTTTCATTTTCCACATTTGTTACTTTCAAGTTATGCATTTCATTTGATTTCATGCACAATTTGAAGTGAGCATTAGATTTCACTATTATAATATTATATTCATATATTGTTGAAACCTTCATGTATTCTATTATTGTAATATAATTAAAAAAAGTAATTACAGTTAAAAAAATAATTAGAATTTTCTTATTTTATCTTTACTTTTTTTTTAAAATATATATACAACTGGTGTGTATATGGTTACACACACAAAATTAATAAATAGAAATATAGTGTTAAATTTATGTTCATAGATGTAAAATGTTTTGTTGAACCACTAAAATTTATTTTTTTGTTAATTTATCTGTTTTATTTCTCTATATTTATTATTTTTCAAAAATTATCATGCATAATTCGTGTATATATATATATATATTTGTTAGTCGTTATTTGACATTATTGCTCAAATGCATTTAATAACTATTTTATTTTCAATTACCATAAAATAGTATTTGATTTTTTTTAAATAGATATTTGATATAATTGTCAGGGTATATCTATTAGTTATTATTTATATCATATTCAATTTAAAAACTTTAATGAACAAATTTTTATTTATTTAAATATAAATACTTACATTCTTATTATTTGAATATAATAAATATACAAATTTATTATATATATATATTAAAGCTAAAGTAGAGAGAAAAGTTTAATCAGGGTTTGACACTTGACACTCTCTATTTTTAGCATTCTTATACAAAGAGTGCTATTAAACTCTACACATTTCTCTCTTTATTTTTCTTGCTCCATTGGTAACTAAAAGGGGAGACAAAAGGTTCCCATCTTTCAAATTCGGATAATTTCACTCATGGTACCTAGCTTTTGGCCTTTATATCACCATGGTATGCAACTTTTAGTTTGTTGCACAAAACTTTCTAACCTTTGGTTTAATTATCAATAAAGTGTTTAGATTTATTTTCCGGCCAACAATGTTGAAGTGGCACCTATATGGATGCTTATGTGTATTCAAAAGTGTCTGCATGTCACATTGATTAAAACACATGATGCCACATCAATTAAATATGACAACTAGTGTCACATCCACCATGCCACATGTCCTATTTTTAATGTTATATTTATTTAATTTTTATTTCTTAATTTTTCCTTCTCGGTGCATCATTGATCTTTGTTTCTACTGGTCACTGTCTTTTGCTCTTGCCTTGGAGAACGCCATAAAGGTTGGGTTATTGTTGTTGGTTATGGTTACCAATTATTGTTGCTACTTCAGCCTTTGTGGATAGTTAGATTTGCTCCAGCCTTCGTGGACAGTCAAATTTATTGTTATTATTATTTTTTTAAAGGTGAGAGAAGGAAAAATTAAAATTTAAAAAATTAAATAAATATAATATTAAAAATGGGACATGTGACACTAATTGTCCTATTTAATTAATGTGGCATCATGTGTTTCAATCAATGTGACACACGGACACTTTTTAACACACATCAACATCCAGATAGGTGTCACTTCAGCATCGCCGATTGAAAAATGAATTTAGACACTTTATTGATAATTGAACCAAATGTTGGAAGGTTTTGTGTAATGATTTGAAAGTTGGATACCATGGTGATGTAAAAGGCCACTAGGTACCATGAGTGAAAATTACCCCTCAAATTCAGTGTAAATATTAAAGGGCATTAATTTATGAAACTTATATTCCCTCTGCCCTCATCTTATTTTTGTCTTTCTTTACCTTGCCAAACAAGCAATCAAAACAAAATGGTTTTTTCATCTCTTCATTAGTTCATGTTGATCATCATCTTTTTGGTCCCATGGCAAACAACAATAGTAGCATCACCTCTTTGTCATGCTTCCTCACCAGATCTCCAAAGGTGATTATACTAATTTCACTTCTAGCATTTTTCTATTTTTCTTCTCTCACCCTCGAGTTGAGTTCTCTTTTGTTGAACCATTAACTTCTTTTAAAGCTTAAGGTAGAGCTTCTTTTAGCTTCCTATTTTTGTTATGTTACTGAGTGTTACTTTTGATTAGTGAGGCACAAATAGGGTTTTAGGCTTTTATATATGAGAGTATTGGTGGTATTTATTTGTAAATTAAAGAAGATCCCAATCTATCACCAATTTGATAAATGGTGATCATTGTGTTACTTTTTTTTTCTTTCTTGCCTTGTGATTGAGTTATTCATAGTTTCATTGGGTGACATATTCAACTTTATTATTTTTCTCTTGAAAAATAATATATGCTCTTGTGGTACTTCACTCATTCTTTATTATTATTTTTTATTTTTGTAATTTCTAACTGCTAATCAATGTTGTCAATTTCAAACAATATATTTTCTTTATTACTTCCTTGTTGTATACTTGTCAAGTACTTTGATTATGAATTTTTGTACAAGCTATAATCTCTTTTTCTCTTTTTTCTCCTTTGCTTTCAGCTACTCTAGTTAATTGGAGTTTGATGTCTCTAGTTGATCTATTAGCCTGTCTTTTCATCCAGTATGTTGCACCAGAAATTGGTATGCTACTCAGGTTATATGTTACGTCTTAGTTATTTCCCTTCTTGATTTTCTGATATAAATGCTTATGAACATGAGTTTATTATCACTCATATTGGTCATTTAAGAATGGTTGTTGTAAGATGTGATAGGCAAGAAATGCATGTTTGATTTGTTATATATATCTGGTATTGCCTAGGTACATGACATTGTTGGAAATTAACCTTTAAGTTCTATATGCACCCTTGAATTAAATTAGAGAAGATAATATTGAGTGCAAAATTCAACTTATGTAATTAGAATGAAGACATTAGTGGTTTTTAGACTATAAAAAATTGGTTAAGTTTAGGATTTGGTCTGCCTCTGTTTGTACCATATACATGTAGTAGTTAGCTGTAAAATTTGTGCATGCTTTTAAGGGTTCTGCTCTGAAAATCCAATATATGTATACAATTTAGTTAAAGGGAAAATCTAATAAATAAGTCTGAAATGAGAACTAAAAATGTGCTTTTACAATAAAAGGCATGTTAAATTGATAATGCATATGGTATACTTTGCTCCTGTTTCCATTGTTGATGTTTTGCAATTCTAAATCTCATTGTTTGGGTGCATTTAATAGGTTCCCATTCTCAAAGAAAATCTCTACTCTTATGGTGCGTGCTTATCTTTTCTTCGGTGGCTATTCTATCATGTGCCATGTTTCAATTTGTATGGACTATTAAAGGAGACCAATGGAGCATATCTGATGCTCAATGGACTAAGTTAGTTAGTTTGCTAAGGTATTTTCTTTATGTTGATATTCCTCTGTAGAATTTTCCTGAAGATGCATAGTTACTTTCTTAAGAAAATCTATATTGGTCTTATAGTGTTCATTTTTTAAGGTTATTGTATGGACTATGATTTTTGTTTATCCAAGTGATTGCAGTTATTATTATTGTAATTAGAATCTACAGAAGCCAGATTGCTTTGGATCTATGGAATGATTATGGATTGAGACATTTGTATTCTTCTGCCATATGTATAGGTTTGTCATTGTTGACCAAGTGTTATTTTTTCATCATTTCTCTATTTTTATTTCAATTCAAATATTATTTTATTGACCTTAGCAATAATCAATATTAATTTTGATCTTAATAAACTTAATTTTGAACATTTAATTTATTTTGTTTAAGTGTGTATAAGTTAGGACTCCATTGGAAGTTAAAATGAAGTATGATTATCTTGGGTTGATTCAACCTTTGAGATTCAATAAGGCTTTTGACATCCTTAAAGCTTTATAATGAGAAAGTTATCTTATTTAAATTTGAAGTAGAAATTTTGAGCTTTCTGAATTGGGCTCACTTTTCAAAATCTAAGTTCATTCGGGTATGCAAATATTGAGTTGAAATCAATGTATGCGTCTTCCATTTTAGATTGCACATCTCTTAGTATTTTGGACATATCTTGAGTTAAAAAAGTCCAATTGAGGTGATTCAAAATGATATGAAAATTTAAGTCAAATATCTACAACTTTTATGAAGAAAGTATAGGTATATTCGAATGTATCTAATAGAAAATTATGGTTTCAACTTGTGCACAACTGTCTAATAGTAGTCTACATTTTAGATTGTATAGCTCTTAGTATTTTAGACATATCTTAAGCTATAGAAGTCCAATTGAGGTTATTCAAAATGATATGGAAAGATAAATTAAATATCTACAACTTTTATAAAGAAAGTATGGGTAAATTTGAACATATCCAATAGCCAATCATGGCTTCAATCCGTCTATAGTAGTCTGACAGCATTACTTTCAATAATTCAAAATTATAAATGTTGGATTCAAAATATAGATGTTTAGACACATTATTTGCACCTCCAGTAACTATATTTTTGAGTTTTTATATAGCTAAATGGAAGTTAAGATATTTTTGCTTATTATCATTCTCTATTTTAACATTCATTAAAGCTTTTAAATTCTCAAATATTCACTTTTTGTTTATAACTTTTATGTGTTCGAAATAGAATTTCTCTTCATCTTAAATCTTAGGATAAATTAGTAGGGAAGTGAGATTTTTTTCTAAAGGAATTGGTTTAAGTGTTGTCCATTGAAACACTTGGGATTTGGTTTTTTGAGTAAGCCTTGAAAACTCATGTTGTAATAATGAGCCATAAAACTCTTGTGTAATCTTAATCTTATGAATAAGATTGTGGGTGATTGAAAATCCTAACTTGGGGATCAGTTAGGTGGAGATGTAGGATTATTGTTGAATCTGAACTCCTTAAATCATTATGTTCTTCATTTTTCCTTCTCAACATTCAATTCTTGCAAAGAATTATTTTTAATTCTGATTTTTATTTAATCGCCCTATTCACCTCCCTCTAAGGCTTTTTCAATTGGTATCAAAGCTTGACTTCTAGGTACTTCATTGCTAGAATATAAGATCATGTGGAGTGAATCACAAAACATCTCTTCTCTTAAACCATTCTTTGATGGTAGTGACTATCCACATTGGAAATTCAAAATGGAATTATATTTTAATTGTGATTCCATCAAACTTTGGGACATTGTCCTAAGAGATTGGGAACTACCTACAACTATCATTAATGGTATGGTAACTACTCTTGCTAGAAGCTAATGGAGTATTGATCAAAGAGAAGAAAATCATAAAAATAAAAAAGTTATGATTACTCTAGTCACTTCAATGATAAGAGAAGGAGGTAAGCTTCAACATTGTATGTCGACCAAATAAATGTGGGAGACCTTAGAAAACCACTATAAAGGCAACATTCAAGTAAAAAGCAAGAAGGTTCAACTTTATATGTATGAATATGAACTCTTCAAAATGAAGCCTCGTGAATCAATCATGGAGATGATAAATCGTCTCAATGCTCTCCTCACAACCCTTAAGAAACTTGGAAAACACTTCTTCAAAGAAGAGGTAAACAAGAAGATTTTAAGAATCCTACATAAGAAGGATTAGGAATCTCATGTTACTTTAATTGAGGAAGTTCAAGACCTCTCCACTCTATCAACCGATGTGCTCATTGGTAAGCTTTTAACACATAAGCTCACTATCAAGCAAAGAGGTAAAGAACAATAAGAGAAAGAAGAAAAGAAAAAGAGCATTGCTCTAAAAGCTCTTCAAGAAGATAATGAAGAGGAAGGCATCAAAGATTCTAGTAATAAAGATAGTGAAATTGCCATGCTCCCTAGGAATTTCAAGAAATTTTTTAAAAAAGAAAAACTTCTCAACAATAAGAGACTTCAACAAGAAGTTTGAAGGAGATGGGAAGAAGAAAACTAAGGAGGTTACTTGCTATGAATGCAAGAAATTGGGACATATTAGAAGTGAGTGTCCCAAACTCAAATTCAAGAACAAGGGAGCAAAAGATAAGAAGAAGGCATTCAAAGCTACTTGGGATGATTCCTCCGAATTTGAAGAGAAAGAGGAACAACAAGAAGTGGCCAATCTTAGCTTCATAGCCCTTGAAATGAAAATGAAGTACCATATACTTCTTATTCTTCCTTTGATGATTATGATAATTATTGTGATAATGATGATGATGATAATGAGAGCTCTATTGTGGGTAAATTACTTGTAAAATGCAAAAGTTTATTATCTAAGAAGAAACAATAAAAGTATGAGTTAGGTAGCTTAAATAGAGAATTAGAAAATTTAAAAATTAATTTGGCTAAACTTGTTGAATTAAACAAAAAACTTGTTAGTGATGCAAAATCTTCTAATTCTTTGAAAGATCAACTTAATAAATAAAATGATGAAATTCATAAGCTATCTAAGTAAGTCTTAGAATTAAAGAATTCCATTGATAAATTTAAGAGAGGAAAAAAAACTTTAGATAGTCTTCTTGACTCTCAAAATTTTCATAGAGATACCTATGGAATTGGATATAAGAATGGAATGTCTTCATTATCTTCATCACATATTAATTTTGTAAAAGCTTCACATGATTCCACTCCTTCAACCTCTAAATCAAATAAGATTCAAGCTTTCAAAGCTAAAAGAACTCAGATGTTAAATAGCAAGGGAAAGTCTCATAAAATTCATCCTTCATTAACACAAAGAGGTAAGGCTCAAACTAGAGCACCTCAACCCAAGCATGCTTATATGTACATTAGACACAATTATAATAGGTATGCTACACAATACAATGCATATAAACATGTTGCAAAAAATTATCAAAATACACATCACCATTGCCAATTCATGTCTCACTTAATGACACAAAACAATAGGAGATACACACAACACTAAAGGCATGTTGCACACACTAGGAAAGCATTTCATCCTAGGAGGAATAAATTCAAAAATATTGTATGCTCTTATTACATGATCAAAGGACATACTAATAATGTGTACTTCTATAGAAGACTACACATGAATTTACTTCCTATGGATTATCTTGAAACTAACAAACCTAGACGAAGAAAGGTTTAGGTCTAAAAGAACACTAAAATTGTTTTATGTAGATGTGCTTGAAATCCACAAGAACAAAAAGTAAGTGGTATCTCAATAATGGATGTTCAAGGCACATGATGGGAGACAAAGAGTAATTCAATAAAGTTATTGTTAAGGATAGAGGACACGTCACTTTTAGAGATAATTCAAAAGGAAAAATTATTGACATTGGAGAAATAGGTAATCCTTAATCCTTATCTATACATCATGTGTCGTTTGTTGATGATCTTAAATATAATTTAATTAGTATAAGTCAATTATATGACATGGGAAATAAAGGAACTTTCTATCCTAAAAAGTGCTTTATTAGTAATCTTGATAAAAATAAAGTTATTTTTAGTGGTGAAAGAGTAGACAATGTTTATGTCATTGATTTGAATAAAATTGATAACAGAGACATAAAATGCTTAGTGTCTATCTCCCATGACACATGGACATGGCATAGAACGTTAGGACATGCAAATTTTGAGCTTTTGAATAATCTTTGTAAACATGAACTTGTGATTGGTTTACCTAAGCTTGAATTCACTAAAGATAAACCTTGTAATGCTTTCCAAAAGGAAAACAATCCAAGTCCTCATTTAAGCTAAAAAATGTAGTGTCCACCTCTAGGCCACTTAAATGGATTTATTTGGATCAACTAGAGTTGCTAGTCTCAGTGGAATGCACTATGCATATGTATCGGTTGATAATTACTCTAGATTTACTTGGGTATATTTTCATGCTCATAAGAATGATGCTTTTAAAGCTTTAAAAATTATGTGAAAAGAGTTAAAAAAAGAAAAAGGTTTTTGTATTTCATCTATTAGAAGTGATCATGAAACTGAATTTGAAAATGAATTTTTCAAAAACTATTATAATGAAAATGGAATTTCTCATACAGTTTCATCTCTTAGAACTCCTCAAAAAATGGGGTAGTTAAAAGGAAAAATAGAACTCTTGTGGAAATGGCTAGAACAATGCTTCATAAGTATAATTTGCCTCTATACTTTTGGGCAGAAGCTGTTAACACATCTTGTTATATTTCAAACCGAGTTTTCAAAAGACCAATTTTAAATAAAACATCTTATGAGCTATAAAACAATTGAAAACCTAAAATCTCATATGTAAGAGTATTTTAGATGCAAGTGCTTTATATTGAACACTAAGGACAATCTTGGGAAATTTGATTTTAAAGCCAATGAAAGAATTTTCCTAGGCTATTCTATTTTTTGTAAAGCATATAAGGTCTTTAATAAGAGAACTCTATTAGTTGAAGAGTCAATGCATGTGGTATTTAATGAATCAAACTCACTTGATCCTAGAAATGATGTTTGTAGTGTTGATAATCTTATAAGTGACAATGAGATTGTGGAAACACAATAAGGAAATGCTAGTAAGCCTTTGGAACTTGAAGGTCCAAGAAAGGAGGAAAATGAGGAGACATCTCAACCTACCTTAAAGAATGAACTTCTAAAGGATTGGCAATTCAATAAAGCTCACCCGTAAGACCTCATTATAGGTGACACTACAAAAAGGGTAACTACTATATCTAAACTTAAGTCTATTATTAATTTATCTTTCATTTCTCAAATTGAACAAAAAAATGTTGATGATGCTTTGAGTGATGAATTATGAGTCCTTATTATGCAAGAAGAGTGAAATCAATTTGAGAGAAATAAGGTTTGGACCTTGGTTTCTAGACCTAAACATCATCTTATTATAAGCACCAAATGGGTGTTTAGAAATAAGATGAATGAATAAGGTGTCATAACTAGGAACAAAGCTAGACTAATAGCTAACAGTTATAATCAAGAGGAAGGCATTGATTATGATGAAACCTTTGCCCCCGTTGCAAGGTTAAAAGCTATTAGGATGCTACTTGCATTTGCATTATACATGGATTTTAAACTTCATCAAATGGATGTTAAAAGTGCATTTTTAAATGGTTTTATTGAAGAGGAGGTATATATTGAACAACCTCTGAATTTTAAAAATTTTGACTCTCTAAATCTTGCATTTAAACTTTCAAAAGCATTATATGGATTGAAACAAGCTCCAAGAGTTTAGTATGAAAGATTGAGTAACTTTTTACTAGAGAAAGGTTTCTCTAAAGAAAATGTTAACATAACTCTTTTTATAAAGAAATCCAAACATGATTTATAAAATTTTCAAATATATATTGATGACATTATATTCGATACTACTAACCATTGCTTATATGAGGAATTCTTTAATTTAATGCAAGGAGAATTCGAGATGAGTATGATGGGTAAACTTAAATTCTTTCTTAGACTACAAATAAAGCAATGCAAAAATGAGATTTTCATCAATCAAACCAAGTATGCAAGAGACATTCTCAAGAAGTTTGGCATGGATGGAGCTAAGATAAGTAACACTCCAATCAGTACCATAACCAAACTAAAAAAAGATGAGAATGGTAAACCGGTTGATGAAAAGTGATTTAGAGGTATAATCGGATCCTTTCTTTATTTAACTACTAGTAGACCCGATATTATGTTTGCTACTTGCTTGTGTGCTAGATTTCTATCTAGTCCTAGAAAGTCTCATTTGAATGCTATCAAAAGAATTTTTAAATACCTTTGTGGTACAATGCATTTAGGACTTTAGTATCCTAGGAGTTCATCCTTTAACTTGATTAGTTGTTCTAATGTGGACTTTGTAGATAGTCTACTAGATAGAAAAAACACTTTCGAAACTTGTCAATTTTTAGGACAATATTTAGTTTCTTGGTTTAGCAAAAAATAAGTTTCAGTTGCCTTATCCACTACTGAAGCTGAATATATTACAGGAAGTCTTTATTGTTCATAAGTTTTATAGCAAACACAATAGTTGTTAGACTATGGTGTAAAAATTGATCAATTCCAATCAAATGTGACAATACAAGTGCTATCAACTTTAGTAAAAATCTCATTCAGCATTTTAGAACTAAGCATATAGACATTATATATCATTTCTTGCGTGATCATATTCAAATTAGTGATATCTCACTTGAATTTATTAATGCAAATAATCAATTTGTAGATATCTTCACCAAACCTCTCAATGAAGAAAAATTAAATTTTATTAAGCATGAACTTGGCATGATTGATGATTGTAGTTTATCTTGATTTTATGTTTAATTGATGGTTGAAATGTTTTTATGTAAAATCATCTTGTGCTTATTGATTACTTTGATCGATAAATATTTTTATTTCGATTTAAAATTTTTTTTTATAGTCATCAGTTTATATTTGGTTTATCTTTTTAAATTTTCTTTTGCATTTTGTCAAAAGATGAAAAATAATTTGAGTTTGCATGTGTACCTAGTTAATTTTTGTTAACATGTGTATTTTTTTTAATTTCAAAACTCCTTTAAAAAATGTGTGTTTATGTTAGTAACATATTATATTTTTGTTTGATATAGGGGGGAAAATTTTGTTTAAATTTTTGCATGCATATTAATATTGTAAGTATGGCTAATTTTGTCGTACATCATATGTGACAAAAAAGCCTTGTTTTGCTTACTTTTTTTATGTATGACATAGATTTTATAAAGATTTTGTGTATCTTTGTTTTCATTTTCCCTTTCTATCTCTCTCTTTTGTTTTTGTTTTTGACAAAGAGGGAGAAATAAATTTGAGTTTGTTATTTGTTACATACATGTGTATAATATTATCTTCTTAGGAATTGTTTTGATCTTTGATAAGGCATGAATATCTTCTTAGGAATTGTTTTGATATTTGATAAGGCATGCATATTTTTACAAAGATTTGGTGTATCGTTGCTTTGTTCCTATAGGAATTTTGGTCCCTTTAGATTCATTTCCCCTTATATCTCTCTCTTTTCTTTTTGCCTTTGTACAAAGAGAGGAAAATATATTATGAATAATTCGTGGTTATTTTTTTTAATATGCTAAGTGCTACATGATTGATTAGGTAGCTAAACTCTATATGATCATATGATAATTAAGCACATCTAGCATCAACATTATTATTATATGTACTATTGTTGTGATAAATTTTAGTGGCACTATATGCATATATGTTTGAAAATTATTTCCTCACATTGCCTAACATTTATTTAAATAATCATGTTATCGTGTTTTTAATACATTTGTCATAAGAATGCCATGTTTTTATCCCTTTTGCTATATTTTATGTTGTTTTTATTTTTTTGTCAAGGGGAATAATCTATAAATTTATATTTCTTATCATTTCTATATTCATAGGGGGATAAATAAAGAAAAATATTTTATTTCATTTGGTATCATTATTATAAAAAATATTTTCACACACTTTACTTTGTATTATTTTTTATCAAACTCAAAATAAGTTTGTAAAAATAAAAAAGGGGGGATTATTGACCTTAGCAATAATCAATATTAATTTTGATCCTAACAAACTTAATTTTGATCATTTAATTTGTTTGTTTAAGTGTGTATAAGTTAGGACTTCATTGGAAGTTAAAATGCAATATGATTATCTTGTGCTAATTCAACCTCTAAGATTCAAAGAGGCTTTTAACATCCTTAGAGCTTTATAATGAGAAAGTCATCTTCTTCAAATTTGAAGTAGACATCTTGAGCTTTTTGCATTGGGCTTACTTGTCAAAATCTAAGTTCATTTGGGTATGTAAATATTGAGTTGAAATCAACATATGTGTCCGCCATTTTAGATTACATAGCTCTTAGTATTTTGGACATATCTTGAGTTATAGAAGTCTAATTGATATGATTCAAAATGATATGAAAATCTAAGTCAAATATATAAAAATTCTATAAAGAAAGTATAGGAAATTTTAATGTCTCTAATAGAAAATTACAGTTTCAACTTGTGCACACCTGTCTAACAATAGTCTGTAATTTAGATTGTATAGCTCTTACTATTTTGGACATATCTTGAGCTATAGAAGTCCAATTAAGATGATTCAAAATGATATGGAAATATAAGTCAAATATCTAAAATTTTATGAAGAAATTTTAGGCAAATTTTAATGTCTCTAGTAGCTAATCATAGCTTCAATCCATGTACAACAGTCTGACAACATTACTTTCAATAATTCAAAATTATAAAAATTGGATTCAAAATTTATACATTTGGACACATTATTTGCACTTCCAAAACTTATATTTTTTTAGTGTTTATCTATATAAACACCTTTAGAGCTAATTAGAAGTTAAAACAATTTTTCTTAGTATCATTCTCTATCTTAACATTTATTAAAGCTCTCAAATTCTCAAATATTCAATCTTTGTTTATAAATTTTATATGTTAGAAATAGAATTTCCCTTCATCTTAAATCTTAGGATATTTTAGTAGGAAAGTGAGATTTATTTCTAAAGGAATTGGTTTAAATGTTTTTTATTGAAACACTTGGGATTTGGTTTTTTAAGTGAGCCTTAAAAATTCATATTGTAAGGTTGTAAGAGTGAGCCATAAAACTCTTGTGTAATCTCAATCTTATAAATAATGGGTGATTGAAAATCCTAACTCAGGGATAAGCTAGGTAGAGACGTAGGATTATTGTTGAATCCAAACTCCTTAAATCATTATGTTCTTCATTCTTCCTTCTCAACATTCTTTCAATTCTTGCAAAGAATTATTTTTAATTCTAATTTTTATTTAATAGCCCTATTCAACCCCCCCCCCCCCCTTTAGGGCATTTTTATCTTCATACTTCTTTTGCTATTTTATTTGGTATATGAAGTGTTACTAGATCATTGTAATATATTAAGAACAACATGGTGAAGGAATTGATAATATATGATTCAACATTTGACGTTTATCTTCCTCCCCAACTCTTTATTATTCTATGTTTCATAATATAAATTCATTTTTGATTTTCTATCCTTTTGTTCCATGAAGGTTCCTATCTCAGGGCTTTATTCTTTCTGAAGTATGCTGTATTAATTGGCTTAACTCTAAGGACTTTTGTTTCAAATTTTAGTGAAAAGGAACTGAATAGTTTGGTTAGTATTGACTCATATTAACCTTTATAGCTTTTTCCTTGCTTGGTGCCAGTGGTTTGATTAGATTTGTAGGTGATTTGCCACTTTTTCAATATTTGACTTTGGTCTTAGTTATTTATTCGAGCATCTTGGTTGGGTGATTATATCATGCCAATGGCTTCGAATTACTAAATAAATAGTTGATCATCCCTTTGTTAGTATATTTCTTCAGATAATTGGCTCAATCATGTGATGCCAATAATACAATTATATTTTCTTTATATAATTGTTATGTAATTAGTGAAAAAAACTTTGTTGTGAATATTGGTGTATATATTAGACATTCACATAATATAATTTAATATAGTTTTCTACATATTTCAAATAGTCGAAGTGTGAACTTGACAATTGCATATTACATGCTTTTCATTTGTTTTAAATAGTATAAGTGTACTATTACCTTACCATAGTGCTTTGCTATTTCTAAATTATGGAATTTACTATAAACTAATATATTTTATCTTTGCTTTGGATAAAGATACGTGATTACTCTTCCCCTCAGAGTCTTCAAAAATTTTTTTTATCAATTTAATATGTAAAAGATTCTCAGTTTACTTACATTTCAATGCAATATTCTATCAGGTTTTTTATGACCAACCTTAACAAGCAAGCCATCTTCGATTATTTAAGTAGTCTATGCTTCCTTATGACTGACTTACCTTAGGAAGGTCTAAATGATGCAATGCAAGCCTAAGTCATTTCCTTGAACCATATGATTCTAACCCTTTATTTTTTTTATCTTTTCATGTAATTTATCATATAACACTATCTAAATGGCAGAATATTAGCATAAATGTGCCCTAATGACATTTTAATAATGTATAATGACATTGTAAATTATCAGAAATGGCAATATAATATTCATTTAAATAAAATATTTGTTTATTTGAGTATTTACCTTTTAACATTATGTTAAATAGATTTATTATCAAGAGTTGATAATATGAGTTACAAACTAATTTAGTACATATGTTATAAAAAGTTTATAGTCATATAATTAGTATTTAGGTAATATTAATTAGACTTTTATCTCTATCTATTTTCCTTGATTAGTATGTGATACTAATAATGGAAGGTAGTGAATCTCATACTACTTGATATGAGATATCATAATAGACATGTGGATACTTATATGACTGGTGGATAGAACAATGATGCTAGATATGTGATCGCATTGATATTCACTTATTGTCAATGATTATAATCTAGGTCATAATGGTGCATATAGTCCTTTGACTTAAGGTGACACGGTCATCCACATTTGAGTGGTTAAAGTTTGTTACTGCTTACATACTTATGTTATTCACACATGGGTATATGACATGTGGTGGCTCTAGTTAGTTAAATGTAGGGATGCGTGTTCAACCAAGATGGGATTCATTACCTAGAGTGAGCCGAGATAAGATCCTATGCTATATATCTAAGTCTTTTCTTAATGAAAGAGTTCCTAGCCAGGACAAACATAACAATCTGAAAGAGTTTCTGTGTTAGAAAGAGTTTCTAGTATTTGTTGTGTTTTATCAAGAGATAGAACTTAAGATGAGGTAATATGATATAGCTATTAGATTTTGACTTATCCTTAACTTTAGGCTATATTAGGATGTTTTAATAAAGGAATTTTAGTGCACGGTAATTATGACCAAAAGGTTCATGTGAATTAATGAATATATTCATGTCTAATTGGGTAGTTGTGATATCAATGCTAAGGTCACTCATAATTAATGAGAACTAAATGTGAAATTGGGATTTTCACATTTAGAGTTGAAAGGATTTTCAAATAATATCAAATGTTGATATTATCGTCTCATTGCCAATTACACATGGACCTAGTAAGTCACACCTCAAAGGTTTTTACCAAATCTTTATTTATATTAAACTAATTATTGATTAAAGAGTTTAATCAATTAATTAAGATTAATGCAATTAAATTTTTTCTTAAAGCAATGATTCTAGAATATAATGAAATCTAATTTCAATGAAAGGTTTTATTATTAAATTATGCTTAATTAATATGAGATATTAATTGAGAAATTAAATTAATAATGGGTATATGTTGTTTCTTATTTACTTGGATTAA
The DNA here is from genome assembly GCA_947683625.1 of Mallotus nudiflorus. Taxonomy (NCBI): domain Eukaryota; kingdom Viridiplantae; phylum Streptophyta; class Magnoliopsida; order Malpighiales; family Euphorbiaceae; genus Mallotus; species Mallotus nudiflorus. The sequence continues at coordinate 2,804,157 of CANTUR010000275.1, read as the reverse complement.
TGGCCCAAGTGTTATGGACCTAGGCCCAAAAGAGTTTTGGACTAAAGATTAAACCAAGTAGTAGACAAAACTCGTTTACCTTTTTTAAGTCCACTTGGTTGATGAAATGGTTTTTGGGTCAAGAGGTGGCCCAATGGTTAAGCCTAATTCCATCAAGAGATATGTTTGATTTTAATAAATCGAATATATATATATATATTGACATGTGTAAGCCAATAGTGATGTAGAGAATTTACAAGAGTTGTAATCTCTACATCCTCCATATTTCGACTTTAGTAATTTATTTAGTTGTTAATTAATCATGACAAATGGCATATGGGTGATGTCATCAATCTCTACTTTAATCTCTAACCAATTATATCAAAAAGTAAAAAAGTATATATTAATGGGAAGTTCGTAGAGAGAAAATGTGGGAGACTCAAAAGAAAAGAAAAAAAATAAAACATATAGAAAAACCTAGAGCTCTTGTAAGGATCATCTATTGTAAGCTTGAGAGGTTAATTGAGAGACGACTCTTATTACTTATTGATCAAGACAAGAAGGAGATTTGTAAAAGCTTGGTGTTTCAAGCTAGAGGTCTCACACTTAAGAGACTAGAAGTTGATTCAAGAGTTATGTCAAAGGAGGACATACCAATATATTAGAATACTTTGTGGTTTACACCAAACTTAGGAGATTGTAAGTTTTCTTGAAACTTAGAATTCCTAAGTTGTTGATTACTTGTATTTTTTGATGCTTTGTGTATTAGCTATATGTTGAATTACAAATTAGATCCAATGGATTAGAATTCTTGATGAGATCAAGGGTTACGTTGAGTAAATTTTTGAAATTTTCCTTACTTAGCATTTGATATCTAAGTAGCACAATCGATTCCTTTCGCAGACAACGCATAATATGTAATTTATATTATTTTTATATGGATTAGGGTCTCTATCCCTTCAACATTAATTTTGATAGCTTTAGTAATTATTAAAAAAGCCTTTTTTATTGTACTTAAGATAATCAATAACAATGCTAATGCAGAGATGGCATAGAGCACATAACCAAGTGATTTTAGAAGAAAGATGATATTTCTTGAGTTTCAAAATAATCTCTCTTTGGTAATAGCTTTTAGTTTCCATCATAATCTGTTAATAGTAATATTGATATTAATGACTATGAAAATTTTATGATTTTTACTAAATAACTAAATTGCTAGAGAAATTGAATTGTTTAATGCTCGCTGTGATATTATGTAATGTGTGTTTCTTCAATATAGGCTACATACTATTTCCTTTATTCCTGGTGTCTTTGAGTTACCTTTAATTGAACATGCTCATTTTCTTTTTTGTTTGTTTCCTTTTCTTTTGTTCTTAGGATCCTTTTGAGAGTCAAACTATAAATTTTAAATCTATTAAGTTGAGAAAAACATGATTTTTTTTAAAGTTAGAAAGTACAATCTTATCCATAAAGTCGGCTCCCGAATTTCACTAGATTCTCAAGCCATTTAAATTGAAATGCTTAATAACATTATGAACTTGGTCTAACCTCTTCTTTTAGGACTTTGTACATTAAATTTTTCATTGTTGTTGAAATTTTGATAAGCATTACATTAATTAATTATTAGGCCTTTTGTGCACTAGCTCATGTTATATGTAGACTTCATTTTTTATGGCAACACTTAGCATTGTTTATTTTTGATACATTACTTAATCTTTGTATTACAAGTTTTATCTTTTAATTGGCTTTGGTTGTAATATCAATATTATTAGGTTATGCATGCTTGGCTTTGTACGTGGTCCCCTTCTCTAACAAGGTTTGCTTACCCTTCAATTACTTTAGTATATTACTGGAGCATGATCATTAATTTAATTATCTGGTATATTAGTTCTATTTACAGAGATTATAAGATACTAACAGCTCCATTAAATTTTTCCCCTGCTTATTGCATGTGTATTTTTTGGAGATTAAAGTTACAAGATCAGCCAAGTCGTATCTCTATGCTAATGAAAATATATGATAGACTTATTAATCGAAACAAGCATGCTCAATTGTAAATCGATAGAGACCCCAATAGAAGTAAACCATGGATTATTGATGTGAGAAGATCAAGTTCTAATATATAAAGTAAGATACTGAAGGCTGGTTGGAAGATTGATTTACTTATCTCATACTAGATTGGACATTACATATGCAGTGAGTGTAGTAAGTCAATTTATACATGCTCTAAGTGAAGAGCATATGGAAGGTGTACATCGAGTACTAAGATACTTAAAATCATCTTCATCAAAGGGTTATTCTTTGAAAGAAATAGAGACTATGAAATTGTAGCATATACTAATGCAAACTAGGCTGGAGATCGAATTGGTCGAAAGTCAACTTTTAGGTACTTTACATTTGTTGGAAAAACACTTGGTAACTTGGCAAAACGAGAAATAGAAAGTCATAGAAAGTTTGAATGCTAAGACAAAATTTCATGGAATGGCTCACTAAGTATGTGAATTACTTTGGAGAAGACACATTTTATAGGATCTTGTTCTATGCCATCCAAAGCCTATGATGTTGTATTAAGATAATAAGGCAGACATAACTATTGCAAATAACTTGGTCCAACATGATAGGATTAAACATATGGAAGTTGATTGTCACTTGATCAAAGATCGCTTGAACCAAGGAACAATCAACTTTCCATTTGTAAATTCTCAAACTCAGCTAGTAGACATTTTGACTACGACAGCATTTGGAAAAGATTATCATAGCTCACTTAACAAGTTGAGAATAATTAACATATACTCACTAACTTGTGGGGAGTCTTAAAGTGAGCTAAGGATACAATCTCTAATCATGGGGAGATAAATTTATTCCCCTGATTTAGGATCTAATGGGAGATTGATTTGTGGAAAATAATTTATGTAGTAATTGATGTATTACATATTCGGCTAGTGGAATGTGGATATAAGGATGTACATAACCTTGTGAAATACATGTGAAATTGAATTATTTCTTGTATTTTTTTTCATTATTCTTGTTGTATTTTGCTCTCTCTCTCTCTATATATTGTTAACTTCTTTCTACAATTCTCTCTCTTTTTTTTAGTTCATTTTTCTGCATAATTCCTTTTTTTTGGTAATTTTTTTATATACTTCCTTTTTTTTTTTATTTTGTATATGAACATGAAAATAAATTCACTATTTGCATGTAGTATTTTTGTTATTCATAGCTTAGTACTTATATGTATTAGGTTTATAATTTTCTTAAAAAATAAAAATATTTTGTAATTTTGTAAGATAACTTTATTACATTTAATTATGTTCTTTTTAAAATTCAAAATTTATAAATTTAAAATAGTTTGCAAGATTAATATACATTATTTAATGAATATATTATATAATATAGTTTTTTAAAACAACAATAAAGAATTATTAATAAATATATTTTAATTTTTAAAAAGAATTAATTAATATTTAAAATATTTATTAAAATAAAATAATATATAAAATCATAAAATAATTTTACTAAATATTTAACATCAAAGGCTAGCCAGCTATTAGCTAACAACCGTGTCTAGTAGTTATAGCTAACAACTACTCAGATGTAGTTTTGCCCAACGTATTCTTAGACATATAATTACTTCTAAACATATTCTTAGATATATGATTACTGCTCAATTGATGTTGATGTATTTCATTGAATTTCAGTTTTATTATTTACATTACAATAAAATTTTTATAATTTTTATTTGTTCTTTTTAAAATATAGATTTTTGTAGTCTATTCTAAATAATAAATAATTTTTTTGTTATAAATAATTTTTTAAGATGATTATTAATTTACTATCTTATTACTGTAATGATATTTGATTTAACCATCTAATTATAGTATATTAATAGAAATTATATCAAATTAATTTAAGAATATATTTAAAATTCTATCATACTTCAATTATATTAATTATTTTTTAATTTATATAGAATTAAATGATTTTAAGAAGAATGTTATCTTAACATTACTATTATAGTCGAGAGCTGGTAGATGTGAAAGCATAGTATAAAACTCTGATTTTTTGTAAAAATAATAATAATAACAATGGCCAACTCTGATTAACAAGCAAAACCGCCTCCCATACATGCATTTTTCCAACTGCATGAATGGCGCGTGCATTCTGGTGCTAAATGATTAATTTGATTTTTCTTTTGTTTGAGAATCTAAACATTTTAAATAGGATAGAGTATTCGTGGTCGATGTTTTTAGGATATTGATAGGTACTTGATACGGCCTAATAAGTGTTTAATATGGTTGGACACATGTTTTATTATTTTATTATTTATAGGACATGAGAAGAACACAACTGGGACATATGTATATCATAGTATAACACTTTTTAAAACACAGTAAGATTAAATTTGAAATTATAAAATATGATAAAAATTATTTAGAAAAAATATTTGAATTATTAATTTTACTTGCACCATACATATCAGTTAAAATAAGGCTTAAAAATTAAAATTTTATAGTCAATTCTTAAACTATTTGGAGCTTCTTTTCTAATAGTAGTTTGTATATTGACCACTTTTTTATTTATACCTTATATATGAAAATAATAAATAATTATAATAAATATTTAAATTTAATAAAATTTCTATTTTATCACATTAATTTTATTTTTTTTTAATAAATTATTTTTATATAATAAAAAATATTATAAATTATATATATATATATATAGAGTTCGATTATATTGTATTTTTAAATTTTAAAAATTGATATATCACTGTATTTATAATATAATTATATATTCGCATCCGTATTCGTACTTCTTACCTGAGTGCTAATTTGACTTTAGCTTATAGATAAGCAGGGAATTGATGTTAACTTCGTGCTGGAGCTTCGATTTTTTATTTTTATAAAATGAAGTACAAAAAATAATAAAAAAAAAAAAGGAAAAAAGAGGAGCAAGTGAACACGTGCAGGGGCACGTGAATAGAAAGCAAAAGGACAAACAAAGATATTACGGGCAAGTTAAGAATTAGCAATAGCAAGAAGTAAGAGTGTAATTGAGCTAAATGAGCTGAAATTTTAAAAGGTTAGGTTCGGTTTGTTTAAAAATGAACAAATTAGAGTTGAATTTCGACTTTTAAAAGTTTGATTCAAATTCAGTTTATATTTATATTTGATGAGCTCGAGTCGAGTTTATGAATCATACAAGCTCATTAATATATTTTTATAATTAAATATTACATTGTGTTATAATTTTAAACTACGTATTCATTTTATGTTAAAATTACTTATAATATTAAAATTTTATAATTTTAATTAAAAATATGAATATTATTTAATATTATATTTATCTATTATTTTAAATTTGTATTATTTAATAGTAATACTTATATATTATTTTAAAATATAAATATTATTTAATTTTTTATTTATTCAAAAAATTTATTATCTTTTAAATATTTAACTAATATTGTATAATATTTACTTATTATAATATTAATATTAATTTATACGCAAAAAATTATATAATATTATCATGAGTACATAATATTATCATATGTAATATTTATATTAATTATTACTAATTTAATTAGTATTGTCTTTGTTTAATATATAATTAGTATTATATAATATTGACTTATTAAAATAAAAGATATTTATTGAATATTAATATTTAAATTAAATTATATTTATTTAATATCACCACCTAATATAACAAGTATGTTCATGAGCCTATAGATAACTTTGTAAACAAGTCTGTAAATGAGTCAACCTTAAAGAAGTTTTGTCTCGATTCATTTAGCTTACGAACCTTAAAATGGAATTTGAAATTGGCTCATTTAACTTAATAAATGAATTCGAATGAAATTTTTTTAAATTGTGGTTTGAATGAATTATAAATCGTTCGATTCGCTTACACCCCTAACCAAAAGCGTTTGGAAATCCCCCTCCTACCTCATTTAACACCTTATTATATATAATAAGCAACTATTAATTAAAATAATAAACTTCAATAATCCATTCTACACTCTAATTATTCTATTGTATTATAACCAACAATACCCACACTATAATATAATATTTTATTATTTCCCTCGAGGACGACATTAAAAGAACACCTCCTACATTATTTTTTCCGAAATATTAAATTTTTAAAATTTAAATTTAAATGGGTGAGGAAAGAAACAATTTTTTTCAATTCAAAAAAATAAATAATTTGTGTTAACTAACAGGAATGGTACAGTAGTCTTACCGTATGATTATAGAGATCAAGCTTTTCCTTGTGAAGATGACACGTGTTAAAATCTTAATGCGTTAACAAGTTGAGCCGAGTCAGACGAATAACACGGAAAGAAACGCCCCCAGTTAGCAAATAAGAATTTTGTTCGAGGTGGGCAAAAGGGGAAGGCCAGGTCTAGTTTGTAGTATTGAAGGGTAAGATTCTGTTTTTCCTTTTTCTTTTGTTTCGTGGGGACCACACAGGAAATACATTAACCAACAAACACAAACACAAACACAAACACATACATTACAATAATAATTTATGAGATTTAATATAAATAATATTTTAGTGCTTGTATTTTTTAAAATGCAGCTTATAACCTCTGATTAACTCTTCTTGTTGTAATTTTTTTTAAATATAAAATTATTTAAAAATTAACTTCAACAATTTATCAATTTTCAACGAAGTTTTTCTTATTCAACAAAGATATTTGCAACGATGGAAAAATGAGTAGTTTAATAGTATTAACTATTTTAAAAAGCTCATCATAAAATATGAACATTTAATTTAAGAAAAATAAAATTTTCTTTCAGATAACAATCAATTATTTGTATTAATTAAAATTTTTTTTAATGTATTTATAAATTTTAATAGAATTTGTATATATAAACGATATAAACTAATTTTATTAAATTTATAAAATTAAGTATAACTAATTTAAAATATGGAATGCGATAAAACTGCCTAGGGACAACGGCTATTATATTCCCAAACAGAAAACAATTTAAAAACAAAAAAAACAAAAAACTCATATTTGCAAAATCTAAAATATTTTTTATTTTCAGCTTCCAGCCAAAGCGCACACAAACACAACATATACAGCGTTTTTCAGTTTTCCCTCTCAACTTTTCTAGTTATCATATCAAATGCTCTCTTTCGTTTCTTTTTTTTTTTTTTCCTTTTAAAATTTTCTTCACAAAATAACCAGTAACTATGCTACATATAGCGTTCATGAAAAAAAAGAAGAGAGATACTTCCATCCATAACTTCAGCGTCCGCCGGCGTCACCACCACCGTCACCACCACCATCACCACAGCCAGTGCCACGACTTGTTTATTAACCTTTTGTACGCTTTGTCATGCTGTGTCCTTTTTCTCTTCGTTGCTTCCTCTTTACTTTCTTCTCCTTCTCTCCCTATCCTCAACAACAACAGTCGCTCTTCAATGGTACTTCCTCTGCTCCGATCATTACCTTTTTTTTTTTTATTAATCATTATTTGCTTTAATTCATTATTTCCTGTTATCGTTTATTTTCATGTACCATTAGTCTGAAAATAATAATATTAGAGGCACAGCAGCAGAATCCATCTCCGATACACAGACGGTGTTTCGTGTTCCGGTGAGTCAATTTTGCACCTTTTGTGTGCTTCTGCCTTATGGTTGATTGACGCGGACATGATTAATATTTTTTGTTTTGTTTTGTTTGCGCTTTTTATCTAATTTTTTTTCCAGGAAAAAGGACAGAATTTAGGACGCGATTTATGGAGCTCGAGATTATCTAAGTTCTACTATGGTTGCAGTAATGCCAGCGAGAGCTTTTCAGGTAATGTATTCAAATCTAATCTAATCTAATCTAGTTTTTTTTTTTTTTTAAATTTATCTTTTCAAAATTTGTTTTTAACAAACTGATTTATTATTATTATTATTATTATTATTATTATTATAACTGAATTTTAACGCTGATGTCATTTCTATATATTGATAATGGAATTGCTTGTATATATCGTTAATTTTATAAATTTAATTAATTTTAGAATTTTATTCATATTAATTATTAATAACAATGCTGCTAAGAAAAAGGGCAAAAATAAATAAATAAATAAATAAAAATAAAAAACAGACAGACAGCTATTTCACTTGGAAATTTGTCTAATTTTAGCAGTATCTTATAACAGCTGTTCTTCTTGTGGTCAAAGGAGATGATCAATCAGTTTAAGTTTAGTTAATCGAGATTTTGACAATATATTATATACATTAGTATGCAGTAATTGTAATTCCATGTAACTAATTCTCTGGAAATGAGATAATAAAACTAACAAGGGTGCAGGCTACAAGTTTAAATAAACTACAAACTTGTAAAGCTATTAATTCAAAATGAATTTTATTTTATTTATCCATGAGTCAATTTCTATTTGTCCTTGAAATTTATAATTTAATTTTGATCCAAACACTATGCTAGGCAACTAAGTTACTTGGAAATGGAAATGTGAAAATGGATACAATGAAACAGTATTTTCTAAAATTTAGGACATGATAACGTGAAGAAACGCTTAAATATTAAAAATATTGTGATTTATACTATCAATCAATAATACGTTAAAAAGTTTATTTATTACTATCAATTGATAATATAATCATAAATTTTTTTGTTTAGTTAAGAAAAATGTAGATTTAAAAAAAATAAATTATTCTCTTGTTTACTTAAGAAAAAAACTAAGAAAAAATGTATTTTTCAAGTTTGGAACATGTTTCCTAATTTTCAAATTTGTAAACATGGCCTCAAAAGGTTTTTTTTAGAGTTTTTTGAAATTTTCAATACAGAAACATGTGTCTGATTCGTGGAAAAACCTACTAGTTGAAGTTTTCATGCAACTCTATCAAAATAATATAAAATTTACATAATTATGTATGCATCTACAGTTATCTGTTTGGGAAAGAAAGGTACGCAAAAGTTGTTTCAGTTATTATAGTTAGAGGACTTGAGCCATTTCGTCTGATTGAGCTTTGTATGTTGCAGTTGCTCATGTAAAAACTCATGGTGACCGGTTCTTGTTGATTGCTACTAGTGGAGGCTTGAATCAACAGAGAACAGGGGTAAGTCTCTCAACTCACTTATCCAAGATAAGCTAGAGGGCTGCTGGCAACATTTTAGAATCATGTGTCAGATTATGTTTCAAATGTCTTATGCGAAATCGATAATGATCACATTTAAAGCTCAAAATTTGTCTTTTAATTGCTGTACTGATCAATAAATCCTTGCACCTTTTGTCCAGTCACTTATACCTTGATTAAAAATTTTATTACATCTGAAAGATTGAGATAATTGCAGTTATGTTTTTTTTTTTTTAATTTGGCTGTAACAGGACTTTTCTTTCTTATTTTACCCTTTGCTTTTTCAGATAAACAACCGTGGGTTTTACAAAAGTATAGAAAGCCATAGGAAGAAACACCATGCATGATGTATGAATATGAAAATATATACTTGAGGGAATTATCAATTATATGACATTATGATACATTCGTTGCAGATTTTGATAGCTAGCTAAATAACCTTTTAATGTCAATCTTGTTATTACTTTCATGACTGCAGATAACTGATGCTGTTGTTGCGGCTTATATTTTGAATGCTACTCTTGTTGTTCCAAAGCTGGATCAGAAATCATTCTGGAAAGATTCTAGGTATGCTGCCGATTTCATTGCTACATTACCGTTTTGTAATTCATTTGGTTTGTCTCTGTATTTTTATTAAATTTCTTGCTTGATGCAGTGATTTTGCTGAAATATTTGATGTTGACTGGTTCATTTCCTTCCTCGCAAATGACGTTCATATCATTAAACGGCTCCCAATGAAGGGAGGGAAAATTGTGTCACCTTATCACATGCGTGTCCCAAGGAAGTGCACTCCAAAATGCTATAATAATCGTGTTTTGCCTGCTTTTAGCAGGAAGCATGTAAGTTTCCACTATTTCATATGCAACTACCAAACTTTGCTTCACCAAAATTTAGGCTTAAAACTTCTTTACAGTTGTGTTGTGAGCATTGTGCAATTTAATAATGTTCAAAACCATACATTGGGATTGATCTCCCAGTTATTGTTTACACTTTCTTTTAATTGGGTAGTTTACAGGGCTTATGCAAATATGTGCTGAACTCTGGCATTTAAATTTGCAATTATTTCCAGTGAAATTGGTGTCTCAAGCTAAAGATAAGGTAAAAGATACAAATTGGAGTGATGTTGCAGATTAAACTCTGGAGTTAGAATTCTAGGAAGCGAAATTCAATGGAGAATAATAATACTCTAGTTCCATAAGTTATTTTAGTTGAATCTTAGCAGACAAGTGATTTGGGAACTTCTGTGGAAGAGTTTAACCAGGAATCTAGGATCTAGACAATGATAATTTGAATAAATATAGAATATGTCACTAAATTACTAGTAGCAGGGGAGTAGGGATATGGAATGCATATATTTGCTTGAGTCGAGGTAAGGTGGTTGCAGTATCGTAAGAAACCCAGATTGTTGCATGCAAAGTTGGATGAGAAGTCAGAGTGTCTCAGTAAGTTGCATATTTGTTTGCTCCCATTTCACATGTATATGATTTATTTAATGTTCTACCCGCATTTGCAGGCCATTCCTAAAACTATGGTCATGAATATTAACAATGAGTTACTGTACTTTTTATGCTATTTGGATTTTATTATTCTTCATGTTCATCAAAGATCTAAATTTTTCTGACGATAAATTTCATTTTTCAGGCTATTCAGCTTGGAAAATTTGATTACAGGCTCTCAAATAGACTGGACATGGATTTACAAAAGCTGAGATGCAGAGTTAACTACCATGCGCTAAAATTTACTAATTCCATTCTTGAAATGGGCAAAGTTTTGGTTGAAAGAATGAGAATGAAAAGCAAGCACTTCATCGCCCTGCACTTGAGGTAACATTCTTGTCATATTCGATTTCTTTATTTGTAGTAATTTAACTATGTTAAACTTCTTGATATTTAGGTTGTGAATTTAACCGTTTTGTCGTGTTGCCATGGAAGTATAGATGGTGTATATTGCATTTTTCTTAAGGCTATTAACATCTCATTATTAATGAATATATGACAAATGTGCATTTTATGAAGAAGATTTTCGCTTATGATGAGGCTAGGATATTAATAGCAGCAGAGAAGGTTAATAAAGTCTAACATATTATGTTCTAGGTTTGAATCTGATATGCTTGCATTTTCTGGATGCTATTATGGAGGTGGAGAAAAAGAAAGGACAGAACTCGGGCAATTCGTAAGAGGTGGAAGGACTTTGCATGTAAGGCCCAATAACCTCCAAGAAACTACTTTGCATCATACACAGTTTTGAGTTAAAATAAAAGCAGAAATGTATATATTTTGCTGAATGCAGGAAAAGAACCCTGACAAAGAGCGAAGGCAAGGAAGGATGCCCACTGACACCAGAGGAAGTTGGTCTCATGCTCCGAGCATTGGGTTTTGGAAGTGATGTTCTGATTTATGTGGCATCAGGTGAAGTCTATGGAGGAGAGAGACACTAGGACCGCTCAAGGCACTATTTCCAAATTTTCATTCAAAAGATACTTTAGCTAGTAAGGATGAGTTGGCACCATTTTCATCATATGCTTCTCGCATGGCTGCACTAGACTTCATTGTTTGTGATGAAAGTGATGTCTTTGTCACCAACAACAATGGCAATATGGCTAAAATATTAGCTGGGCGGAGGTATGCTTCCAATTCATTCTGCCTAGGTCAAAAAGCAATTTGAAGTTCCTTAACTAGGTACATTTGGAAGCAATGTTTGCCTTGAATATGTGTTTCTCTTTCTGTTTTGCTTTAACCAGAACCCGAATAAGTAGATCTTTAGCACATGAAATCTACAGGCCTGAAAGAGAATTAACAGCTGTCATTTGCCTAGGTTCTGTTAAGATAAATCTAAAAACATCTATAAATGCTTCTCTGGCTGTCCTCAAAATCCATTTATTGTTGTGGTTAATTTATATCATCTTACTGTATGCCAATAGTGATATTAATATTCACAAATGTTGCAGCGATATTTCAGGCACAAGCCAACAATTCGGCCAAATTCTAAAAAACTTTACAAATTGTTCTTGAATCGACATAACATGACGTGGGAAGAATTTGCATTCGGAGTTCGTACTCATCAAATTGGCTTCATGGGGGAGCCAAATGAAGTGAAGCCTGGCAGGGGTGAGTTCCATGAGAACCCATCATCTTGTATATGTGAGGATTCTGAAGCAAAGGCTGGAGAAGTTTCTAATTAATCAGACTGAAATGCATGAGGACTGGAGAGAGAACAAGAGGATTGTGACGGATGAACACTTAACAGATGATGACCATGAGCAGGATTTGTCTGATACGGACTATGTGGACAATGGAAGTGATGGTCTTGAGAAGGGTGATTTATCTAAAAGTACCTTACAAAAACTGTATCAACCAGAGCTGGAAGAGTTGGTCTCAGACTAAGAAATGAGTTGTTCTTTCACTGACAAAATCTTCTTAGCCTAACCTCTTTCCCATCTGATTTTTTGGGGCTCAATTTCGTCCCTTGTGCATTTGCTTCAACAGTCCACTTTATCTTCTCTAACTGCCAATGGGTATGGCACGCCTTGTACATAGAGGAGTTGGCAGATGAGCAGTTTCGATTATAGATAGATATTTGTAAATGATGATTGAAGCTGCATTTAATTATAGGTTCTTGTAGGCTAAAGGCGATTAAAATTAGCGGCTGCATAATGTGTTGATTGGTAATTCTTGCTGCAAGGCAAGCTGGGGATAGAAGAGGAGCATGGAACTTGGAAAAGGTAAAAGATATCCTTTTTTTCTATAAATTTTTGGGCAATAGGAGGTAGTTAGTCTTGTATACAAGCTTGTACATTGAACAACAATGTATATGTAGCATTTGAGAGCCAATATACAAAAATTGAGATGCATCTTCATACTGAGATTAAGACTTTTAATTTCTCATTTCTATTTGATATCGTTTTCACAATTTTGTTCTTTTCAATCATGAGAAAAAGGTATTAATCTTGGCACAAAGATTAGTCATGGGTTAATATGTGATTCTTAGAATCAAATAACGCGGGGAACAATGTCCCCTTCAAAAGTCCACAGAATATTCTCTGTTTGCCGTGATTCTGAAAGCAGGGTAACCAACAATTAAGGTTCCTTGGGGGGGGGGGGGGGGGGGGGGGTGGGGTCCTGAAGTATATCAGTCATCAATAAAAGACGGTCCTCCCCCCCACCCAAACTTTAATCATTCATAAAAATTAATTATAGAAAATATATATTTCCAAAAATTAATCACTGGAAGTGTAGAAATAATATAATTGCAATGTGAAAATTATTCATATAAATATAAACTATATATATAAAAATTTATATAATAAATAAAAATTATATATATATAAGTAGCTTGGATTTAGATTTTAATTTTGTAAAAACATAATTATCCATACATAATATAAGAGAGACAAAATCGGTTGGTCAATTGAATTATTATTATTATTATTTTTTAACAATTGAAAGATCATGGGAGAGTGGAGAAATGAATTCATGAGCCACAATACTATAAAGGAAGGATAATCAAATGAATTATTAAGTTAGGTTTTCTTCACAATTGTATTATATTATTATTATTTGGATGGGTACAATTTTGATTTCTAGAGTTTTCCTTTTGAAAAAATTAGTCCATGATTTTTTTTTTGCGACATTTAAATATTTAAATTTCATTTTTTATATGCACTTTAATACTCTATTAATTAATATTATTGTTATTTAATGAGAAAAATTAATACAATATTATATTTTAATAATAAATTTATTCTATAAATGATTTATAATAAATTCAAGGGCAAATTACAAAAAAATTCACCACCTTTAGCGTTTTTTGATAAATTGGATATATCTTTTTAATTTTACCAATGTCATTCACTAACTTTTTAATTTTTGCAATTTAAGACATCAGTAAACTCTCTAGCAAAAATTAATAGGCGTAACAGTCAAAGTTATCTTTAATTTTTTTAAAATGGGATCCATTTAGAATCTAATGGACAAAATGGTGCGTGTTAAGATTTCAAAACACACAATTTTAAATGGTTCTATTTATCTATTTATTTTGGAAATTGAGCCTTTTAAAATGGTACATTTTGAAAGTTTAGGGTATGATAAAATGCAGTATTTTATACATTAGATCCTACATGGATCCCACATAGAGAAATAAGGATATTCCAACTGACATTTCTTTTAATTTAAAAAAAAAAGTTTAACAATACTTCAAATTGCAAAAAATTAGAAAGTTGGTAAATGACATTACCAAAATTAAAAAAAATATGTTGAATTTGCCAAAAGTGTTAAAGGTGATGAATTTTTTTTTGTAATTTGCCTTAAATTTAATTTATTGATTATTTTTAAAAATCATATAAATTTATTTTAAATTTTATTTTTTTATTTATAACAAAATAAAAGATACATCAAAACTTGATTATTGTAAGTTCATTGTGCTTAGTTAAATACTATATCACTCAATATATGATTATATTGTTGAAAGTCCATATTATTTTAACATTAAGGGTATTCAAGTGTGTGAAATATAAAACACATGTAATTTTTTTTTTAGTGCAAACATTTCTATGTTTAGAAGCGTTGCTCTCAGAACTTGAACCCATGACCTAAAGATCATAGTGCTCCTAGAACTTAAACCCTATGACCTAAATTCTCTCTCTTTGCCACTTGAATCAAGTGGTAGGGGATAAAACACATGTAATTGAATGTTACAAAAATTACAAAATTAATTTTATTAAAAGACAAAACCATAGAAATCAAACTTGTACTTATCTCTATTATTTCTCATCTATTAATATGACAATTATATTTTTTAATATTTCTAATTTCTCTGTAAAATTTATTTGTTAATATTTTATTAAATATTACACTGCATCTGTGATACTATATATGTATATTTCAAAGCACATGCTTAAATTTGATGTGAAATATTAAAATTTATACTCTGCATAAATATTGATTTTGCCTCATTTACATTGGTAATGTTGACCTGTTAAAAAAAAAAAAGATTTTAGTCAAAACCTAAAAAATAAAATTTTAATTTTTTTTAGCTAAAAATTAATTCAATTGGATTGTATAGTGATGGTTTGTTGTACAAGGTTTGTCATCAAGTTTGTAGGTTTTCAATTATGGCTTCCAGATCTAATCCTTATTCTCTTTCTAAGCTTTCTTCTTTCTGTTGAAGTTTAACTAATAATGAATCAACATGTTTGGTATTGAATGAACAAGTGATCAAAAGCGAGTTTACAATGCAATTCTTTTCCTTAGGTTTAGTTGGCAATTTTTGTTGGGAAGAAAAAACAAGATGGATAGTTTTGTTAGAAGAAAGAGGAAGAAGGATACAAGGTTTATAAAAAGATTACTTGTATTGTTTTATCTCACTTGAGAATTATATGAACTATTTATAGTTATACAGAACAAGTAACAACTTGCTTATATTAACTCTTTTACATGAACGTAACTTTTTAATGTAATAAACTTAATTTTTAAATACTTTATTAACATATGCATTCATGAATCTATAGTTAATAAAATAAAACTCTTTACATTAATTTGAGTTTAATTTCTAAAACTCTTCCTTAAACTCAAATTTTAGTTACTCCAAGTCTTGCGCTCAATCTCGAAAAATCTTCAAACTTAATGCTTTTGTAAATATATCAACAACCTCATCTCGTGACTTCACATATTTTAGTTGTACCTCTTTCTTGCTAATGCTCTCTCTAATAAAATAATATCTAGTGTCTATATGTTTGCTTCTATCATGAAAAATTGGATTCTTTCCCAAGTAATTGCAAACTTGTTATTAACAAAAATTTAAGTAGCATCTTCTTGAGGCAATGTATTGTCTTCAACAACTTTTGGATCCATATAGCATGACAAACGCAAGTAGTTGCAATAACATACTTTGCTTCACAAGTTGAAAGAGTCATAATAGATTGCTTTTTTGAACTCCATGTTAATGCAGTTTCTCCAACATAAAATAGAAACCAGAAGTACTCTTTCTATCATCAATATCTCCTCCCTAATCATTATCACTATAACCAACTAGATTAAAGTTATTGGAAGAAGAAGAAAATAAGTTATAATCAAGAGTTTCTTTCACATATCTCAATATTCTCTTAGCAGCCTTCATATGTAAGCAAGTTGGAGCTTCCATATAATGACTGATAAGTCCAACTCTATAATAAATATCAAGTCTATAACAATTTAAGAACCTGAGATTTCCAATAAGTTTTTGAAATAAAGTTGGATTCACCTTCTCACCATCATCAAATCTTAACAACTTAGCTCCACAATCAACAGGGGTACTCATAAGTTGACAATTCTCCATGTTGAACTCCTTCAAGATTTTCCTAGTATAATTATTTTGAGAATAAAAATGCCATCATTCAATTACTGCAATTCAATTCCAAGATAATAAGGACATCAACCCTATGTCTGTCATTTTAAATTTTATAGCCATTTCCCTTTTGAATTATGAAATCATTATGAATTGTTCCCTATGAAAATTTAATCATCAACATACAAGCATATAATCAACATATCACTATTCTCCTTTTTCTTAATATGAATGCCATATTTATAAGGACATTTTATGAACTCTCTCCTCCTGAAATATTTATCAATCCTACTGTACCATGCCCTTGGTGCTTGCTTTAAACCGTATAAAGCCTTTTTCAATTTTATAACTTTACTTTCTTGCCCTTTGAAAATATAGCCCATTGGTTGTTCATATACACATCTTCTTCTAAATATCCATTTAAGAATGTTGACTTTATATCCATTTGAAAAATTCTCCATCTCTTTTGAGCAGCTAGTGAAGTTGTCAATTAAATTATTTTCAAGTGAGACATATGTGCAAAGACTTCATTATAATCAACATTATATTGTTGGTTGAATCCTTTTGCAACAAGTTGAGCTTTGAATTTCTCTACCTCTCATTTTTCATTCTTCTTAATTTTATATATCCATTTCACACCAACAACTTACTTTTCTTTTGAAAGAGTTGCAAGCTGCCATATATCATTTTTTTTGAATTGCTTTCATTTCTTCATTTATTGCTAATCTCCACTTTCATCTTGAGTTGCTTCTTCAAAGTTTATAGGCTTTGAATCTACAAAAAGATAATAAAAAGAAGAACTTGATTTGCATTAGTTTTAGCATAAATGTCTTGAAGACTCCTTATTTTTTGAGGTATTTCAGGTGAGCTTTGAGGACTTGAATCGTTAGCAATAAGTGTTAGAGTTATAGGTGTTGTAGAAGGCTGGTTACTAACTCTGATTCCATTAAAATTATCATCACCAAATGGAAGAAAATTATAATTTTCCTCTCTAGCTTCTCGATTCCATAAATCATCTTCATCAAACTTGACATCTCATCTCATAACAGTCTCCTTGCTATTTCGATTGTAAAGCTTGAAGCCTTTGGACTTTGCATCATAGCCAATAAATACATGCTTCTCACTTTTGTCATCCAGCTTGACTTTTGTTTCATTAGGAACATGAACATAAACAATGCTACAGAAAACTCTTATATGGGAAAGAGTTAACTTCCATCCACTCCATTTCTCTTATGGTGTAGCCTTTTGCAAACTTCTTATAGGACTTTGGTTAGATAAGTAAATAGCACACGCCATAACTTTAGCCTAAAATTCTTTAGGCATATGTTTCTTATTTAACATGCTACAAACCATGTCAAGGATGGTTATATTTTTCCTTTCTACAATACTATTTTGTTGAGGTGATCTTGGAATAGTAAAAAATCATTAGATACCATGATTTTCACAAAAATTATCAAACAACTTTGAAGTGAATTCACCACCATGATTAGTTCTTAAGGCTTTAAGTGAATATCCACTCTCCTTCTCCACCAGCATTTTAAAATTTTTGAATAATTCAAAGGTCTCTGATTTTTCCTTCAAAAAATATACCCATGTTTTATGACTACAATCATCAATGAATAATAAAAAATATTTCTTCTTACTAAAAGGAGGTGGGTTGATGGGGCCACAAATATCAACATGTATAAGTTTAAGAGGTTTTATAGTTCTTGAGAATGACTCTTTTAAAGAGCTGGTTATGAATTGCATGTAATAGATACAACCTTCATTAAATTGATATGGATGATCAATAAATGGCAACCCATGCGCCATGTTTTCTTCTGTTAATAGTTTCAGACTTTCAAAATTTAGAGGTCCCATCCTTTGATGCTAAAGTCAAACAGAATATGATGAACAACTATTCAAACATTTAGCAAAATCAGTTTGAATCTTCAAAGAGAACATTCTGTTTATAGACATTTGTACCTTAGCAATTAGTTCACCTTTGTAATCTCTCATAATTAAAGCAATATTCTTCCACACAATCTCATATTCCCTTTTACAAAAGTTGCCTTAAACTCAATATATTTAATTTTAGAGTAGGCATGTAATACACTTGAGTGATGGATTGACGGGTACCATTCTTAGCTTGAATAAAAATGTCACCTCCTCTTTGAACATCAACTTTCCTATTATCTTCAAATGAAATATCACCTTTAAAAGATTCATCAAGTGACATGAACAAACTCTTTTTTCCTGTCACGTGATTGGTAGCTCCTGTATCCAAATAGCATGCTTCTTGATCCTTACCTCCATCATATCATTAATAATGTGGGCTCTTCATTATCTCCACTTTTAGCATAAAGAGCTTTTTCTTTTTTGACAGCTGCATTTCTACACTCTGAAGCATAATGACCATACTTCTCATAATTGTAACATTGCACACCATCTCTTATTCCTCCTCTTTTACTCCAATTGCCTCTTCCATGCCATTTTTGTAGATTGTCTATGATTTGATTCTTAAGAATTATTAAAAATAAAACTTCTATCATTTCTTCCTCTTCCTCTTCCTCTTCCTCTTCCTTTACTATTGTAATTACCATGTATGGAGTCATGACCTCTGTCTCTTCTACTTCCTCTTTCAAAATTTTCAGTTGTATCATCCTTTTCTTTCAATGATAGTTTTGAAAGAAGGACTTGATTTTGCTGCTCCTCCTTCAATATTTCTTCATAAGCTTGTAATGATCCCAGTAATTGATCAACCATCATGGATTCCACATTCTTTAATTCTTCAATGTCCATTACAACATAATTGAATTTTGAATCTAAGGAATATAAAATCTTCTCAACAATGCGAACTTCTTCTAATATCTCACTATATCTTTGAATTTGGTTAACAACAACTAAAACTCTAGTGAAATAATTCAAAATTGATTCAAAACTTTTCATCTTGAGAGATTCAAACTCCCCCCTTAAGGTTTGAAAATGAACTTTAATCACTTTATCAATTCCCTTAAAGGAATTTTACAACACTTCCTATGCTTCCTTTGCACTTCTTGAACTAGAAACTTTCTCGAACATATTTTCATCCAAATATATATGGATAAGTGTTAAAGCTTGTTGATATTTCTTCTGAGCTTTATGCATAACATTAATCTATTATTGAGATAAGCCTTCATCACTTTTAGGTTGTTCAAAACCCTTTTTGACTATCTTCCACACATCTTGTGATCCTAACAAAGCTTTCATATAGATGCACCAATTATCATAATTTTCTTTAGTGAGTTTTGGAGATGAGAAAGGAAACATGCCTCCATTCATTTTTTCTTCACTCTTTTTTTTAG
Organism: Mallotus nudiflorus; assembly: GCA_947683625.1. Classification (NCBI taxonomy): domain Eukaryota; kingdom Viridiplantae; phylum Streptophyta; class Magnoliopsida; order Malpighiales; family Euphorbiaceae; genus Mallotus; species Mallotus nudiflorus. The sequence goes on along the minus strand of CANTUR010000275.1, from coordinate 2,784,424 downwards.
CTCTGATACCACTTTATTGGGAAGAAAAAACAAGATAGATAACTTTGTTAGAAGAAAGAGGAAGAAGGATACAAGTGTTTATAAAAGATTACTTATATTGTCTTATCTCACTTGAGAATTATATGAATTATTTATAGTCTTACAAAACAAGTATCAACTTGGCTATATTAACTCTTTTACATGAATGTACTTTTAATATTAATAAACTTAACTTTTAAATACTTTACTAACATATTCATTCATGAATCTATAGTTAATAAAATAAAACTCTTCACATTAATTTGAGTTTAATTTCCAACAATTTTCTTACTGAATGGTCCATCAATGTCCAAGCAAAATGAAACATACTTTGGCTACCATAGAGGCATGTCAAGGGTGTTGCAGTTCGGGAGTTTGGAGAATTCTTTATTTATTTGATTTTTCACGATATTTATAGGCATCAACCAATTGATGAGAATCTTGGGATATTTGACCAACATTTATTACTCCCTTAACCAATCACTGGCTTCGAACAATAATATAATAATAGTTTATGTCTATAAGTATGTTTATGTCTGTTAGATTAGCAAATAAAATTGAAAAATCGATCACCCATCAAAAATTGAAAAACAAATATAAAAATATCAAATTAGTAAATTCAATTTTGGTTTGATCAATCAAGTTGATTTAATAAATAATGGTTTAGTTTAAATTTTTAATTTTATAAAACCACAGTTATTCAAACCTAATAAATAAATAAATATAAACACACACACACACACACACACACACACACACACACACACACACACATATATATATATATATATATATATATATATATATATATATATATATATATATATATATATATATTGTTAGTGATATGCACTAGGTCAATCATGTATGACCATATTTTGACTTTATCATTTTATTTAATAAAGAGGCATTTTTCATTATCATTTTGTGTTATGATAATTACTTGAATAGTCAATTCTTACTAAGGTCATCAAGTATGTGACTTGATAGTAAAACCCTTAGATTAAATATGAGTTCTATTCAAATTATCCCTCGTCATAACAATATGTTATGGCTAGTATGATGTTGATTGATGATTATGTTTTACTGATCATGAATATGAGATATTAAGTCAACTCATATGTACTTATTTGGGAAATAATGTACTGGATTGACCCATTATGAGAATACTACATAGATAATTGTCATAAGTAATTCTCATCATAATAATATTGATTTAGTCCTTTGACTTTGAAATCATCATGAATTTCTACATAACTATTATATATTTTTACACAATCTAACATTGTCTTTAACAGGGTGATTAAATAGATTGTTGTTGTATATGAAATGAGTTATGTGAGGAATGTGAGTGATTGAGAAGAAATGTTTTCCTCATTTAATCTGAGTAAGATATCTATAGGCCCCTTGATAAGACAGACTGAGGAAAATGCATGGCCATGCTAAAGTGAATTAATAAAGAGTTATCATTCTCAATCTACTTAGAGTCAAGAAATAATATAATTGAATTATATAAGGATGATGGAAACTATGCCTTATATTCAATCAAGATATCATGTGACAAAGGGATTACAATATTTATTATAAATTAGGTTATATCGGATTATTGACTTCACATGACTTGGGTAGTCATAATGTCTTACTAGAGGCCACTTATGACTTGTAGGCCTAAATAGGGATTTAAGGCTCACTTCCAACATTATGTGAACCTACGGGGTCACACACTTAGAATAGGCCCAAAAACATATATGGATTTGAGAAGCCCAAATATGCTCTATGACAATAAATAAATAAGTAGTTTATTTATTTAAGGTAAAAGTTATCTTAAGTATATAGAATATTATTTCTGATTTAATTTTAAATAAAATTAGAACAATAATAATTGAGAAATTATCAAAAAGTTATTTTGGTAAGTGAAACCCTAATTAGAGGTCTATAAATATGTTATATTCTCTAGGATTTCACTAAATCAATCATTAGCCACAAAAAAAATTCATTTTCCCCCTCTTAGAAAAACTAAAATACATAGTGTTTTGTTCTTAATTTGTGAGAAATCAAGAGAAGTTCTAGCACATAAAGTTTTCATTTTAATCAAGGGTTATTCGTGTGGATGCTTGTGGAGGACGGATTCTTTTGGAGATGTATTGATCCGAACTACTAAAATCAAAAGCTCGAGGTAAGGTGTCACTAGAGTGAATCTCCTCTCAGCCTTCCAGAAATCTTGCCTCTTATGTGTTTATGGTAAGATTTGAAAATCTTAGTTTTAAATCAATTAATCAAATTACTTGGATTTGGGTTAGGGTTTGTGATTAAAATTTTTAATTTCCGTTGCATTTTTTAATCACGAAACCCAACATATACATACATATATATATATATATATATATATATATAGATTATAATTTTTAATATTTTTAAAAAATAAAAAATGTGTGGTTTTTATGGTGAATTTAATATTACACATAACAAAATTCGTTATAAATAAAAAAAATTGATAAAATCAATCTAGTTTAATTAATCAATCAATTAATTGGGTAACCAATATAATTAGTTTGGTTATCGTTATAAATATTGTCAAACTATATTATGTGGTTTGATTTAAAATTTTAATTTTTATAGTTCAATTTATTGAACCATGCTCACCCTTCTTAAGTTAAAATTTTTATTTACCCTTATATTAGAGAACTACTAAAATTGGAAGGGGACTAGGGGATTCCATTGGAAATTTTATTGATGTGGATACCCATATTATTATGTTGATTGGTGTTGGAAATAAAACACTCAAAGCAAATTCACAAAGAAAATCTCAACAAGCTTTGATACTATTTGTTGGGTTTAAAGATGGGAGAAAGAATAAAAATAAAGTAGTTTCAACATGAACAAAAATTCAAAACAAAAAGCACAAAATAGAAAATAGAAAATTTCTTCTTCACATTTAGTATAAAACTCTCAATTCAGTACTCTTGTAGAAAAACTTTTTCCTTGCTATATTTACTTTTAAACACAATAATTTACACACATTCACAATATATATAGACTTTATGTTACATGTATTATTAACTATTGGTTAATAGACTTCTCTAGTAGTATGCATGACAATATACAAGGAAGGAAAATGAAAAGTTTTATAAAGGGAAGATAAAAGAGGGGAAAGAAAGTAAAGAAAATTTTATATCTACTTGTATTTAGATGATAAAAAATAAATAAGAAGGGGAAATGATGGGAAATATTATAATTGTATTTGGATGAATAATAAGAGAATGAAATAAGAATTATAAAAAGATAATTAAATCATTATAACTAAAATAATATTCACATTACCATTTTTTAATTTTGTATAGATATTCTAACTAAAATAATCAAAGTAGAGTTCATTAATAAAAGAAAGCTGATTTTTAACCATTGAAGCTTAAAAAAATTGCAAAAAAAAAAATTCAATTTAAAAAAAAAAAGATTCCAATTGTTTATTATTGCAACCTATGTACATTATATATGATCAATAGATAAATAAATTGGATTTTTGACAATAGTTTGTACCCATAACTAGTTCATCATGTGAGACTGCTTAGCATAAAACCACTACCTCCATTTTTGAAAATATCATAGAATTTGTTGAAGGGGCCTTTGATATATTTAATTCAATTTTGAATTTTATTTTTATTTATCTTCTTATCCAAAAAATGCTCTCTAAGTGCCCTAACCGTAATATTAAAAGCTTTAGTAGTGAAGGTTCCATTCACTTTATGTCCTACATTGTTCTCATGCACTAAACAATTAATCAAAATATCATTCATAACTTACATACACTTATAATGATTATTACTCTTGGCTTTATTATTTGCAACAACTTTTTGCTTTCTTTTTGACATTATTATGCTTATTTAAAAGTAAAAAAAAATAAAAATGTAACTAATTGTAATTTATTACTCAATATATAAAGTGGCTGATACCATCTAGAATGTTCCCACCTAATTAGGGGTCATCCGCCCCCCTAAATAGGAACACATAGACAAAGGAGAAGACAGATTCGTCCAAGGAACTACCTCAAAAAGGAATCCTAACTGAAGTAGGAACACTCTCCCACAAGGATTCCTATTCCTCCCAGGTTTGAGTATCACTATTTATAACACCATATAACCCTCATTAGAGGACATCTCATCTCATTCACACATACTCAAGCTATCTTTCAGCCACCCGCTTTTTTATTCTCTAATTTAGGCATCGGAGTGTTTGTGGGGATTCCCCCCACCTCTCACCTTGCCCTCTGTTCAGTGCTTTGCAGGACGCTCAGCCTAGGAGTCTCGGAAACCAGTTATCAAGTGGCGCCGTCTGTGGGAAACTCCTTGGGAAAAGCCATTCATTCACTTGCTAAGCTAAAGACACTTTCACCATGACTTCCAGTCCACCTTCGGCCCAAATTCCTGAGGGCGGCACTAATCCTTCTGCACCCATCCTTTCGACTGACCTTTCAAGCCCTTTACCAGTAATAATACCACCACCCACCTTGCAGCTTGTTAGGGCCACATCCGACCATACATCTTTTCCTCCGGCAAACACTCCGAGATACCCGTCCTTAGGAACAAATCTCCCACATTATGCTCCACTGCAGCACCATCGATCAATACCCTCAATACCTTTTCCAAGCCTACTAGAAACATCAGTAATAACCACTCCAAACCTAAACACAGTAACCCAAACACTTGGCCTTGACCAAGCAAGCAAAGACGCCATGATAAAAAATATTCAGGCACAAATTACCCTGATGCAACAATAGCTAAGTGCTATAATACAGAGCGAGCATACTGAACTAGCTCCAAATAATGATAATGCAGCACCCCGACAAGCTCCAGGGACAAGCACAGGGAAGGGTAAAGCACCGAAAAGGGAGTGTAGTTCGTCTATCCCAGCTCTCGATGATTCGAAATTAGCACAAAAGGTTGAGGAAGCAATGAACAAGGCCCAGACTAAACCTAGAAAGGAAGAAGAATGGGTGATGGATAACAGAACTCCGTTTGTCAGCAGAATAATTCAAACGGAGATTCCTAGTAAGTTCAGAATCCCACAGCTCGATCAGTACGATGGGACAGGAGACCCTATTAGTCATATATCTGCTTTTCGAACAAAGATGCTGCTCCAGAATGTGAACGATGGAATCATGTGCAGAGTCTTCCCAAGTACACTCACAAAAAGCGCCCAAAAATGGTTTCATCGGCTCCCGGAGAATATTGTCACTTCTTTTGAAGACTTAGCCGAGCAGTTCTATATCAGATTTATCACTAATATCCCTCCTGAAAAAAACATCAACGACCTCCGGGTGTGCCGGCAGGAAGCTGACGAGTCTCTACGGAGTTACCTCGACCGTTTCAACAAAACAGCCATGCAGATTGAGCACCTCGTTGATGAAGTCACCATAGAAGCTTTAAAAAATGGCACTAGACTCGGCAAGCTAAAAGATAAATTAATGACTAAAGAACCGAGTACCTTTGCCGAAGCAATGGCGATAGCGGTTCGGATGATAAAGATGGACGAGGACAGGAGGATGTGTCGGGAAGAAGATAGGCCACCAACTAGAGATGAATGGCCAAAGCAGAGATGAGTAAGCTTCCCAAAAACAAATTTCAGAGTTTTGGTAGACAAATTTGATAGGGAAGCAGATAGATATACACCCCTGAACACTTCTCGATCAAGGATCCTCATGTGGGTCAGGCAGAATGGAGTGGAAATTACGCCAGCCAAAAGAATTAGCCCAAGCCGGAGATTTACTCGTGATAGAAGCCAGTACTGCAAGTACCACAGGGAATACGACCATAACACAGAAGGCTGCAGAGAACTGAAGAGTGCCATAGAAAAACTAGTGCAGCAGGGAAAGCTTGATAATTTCACTGATGCACCAAGGAGATATGAAAACATGGAAAACCATGACCGTGACAAAGTCGAGGCAAAGAAAGCTAGGAAAGAATCGATCGGAACGATCAACATGATTGTGGGAGGAGAAAACACAGGGAAACGATTAAAACACAGTAGAGGAAAAATGATACCCGGTAAAAGCAACAACATTCTTAACTCGGAAGACAATTCGCCTATACATCACCCTCACAGTGATGCCCTGGTGATAACCGCATGCATAAATAAGTATCGAGTCAAAAGGCTATTGATCGATAACTGGAGTGCTATCAATGTTTTATCTTGGAATGCGTACAAAGCTATGGGCGGCTCTATCACCAACTTAACGGCCATCCAGAACCCCGTCACTAGTTTTTGTGGAGGAACAGTGCAACCAATGGGGACTGTCAATCTGGATCTAGAATTCAGAAACTAAGAGGATAAGGAAACAAAAATCGTTCGGACCCTATTCAACGTGGTAGACATACCACTAGCCTATAATAGGATAATAGGGCGACCGGCACTTTACGAAGCAGATGCAGTCACCAACATTTGGCAATTAACCATGAAAATCCCAGTTATAATAGGGACCCTTACTATCAAGGGAGATCAGCAGATGGCCAGACAATGCTATCAGATGACCATGAAATCTCTGGCGGAAGCTTTTCATTTAGAAGCATGGGAAGTTGAGAAGCAAGGAGCTAATCCACAACCGGTGGAAGACATGGAGACATTGCAAATCAAGGGAGGAAAATCCGTGAAAATTGGTAATGCCCTTAATCAAGACATCAAAGACATATTAAGGAACGTCCTTATTAAACACTCAGAAGATTTTGCTTCTCAAGCTTCCGAGATCATCGACGTAGACCCGCGAGTTGCCTGTCGCTGTCTAAACATCAAACCAGGGGCCAAGCTAGTAGCACAGAAGAAAAGAACTTTCACCTACGAAAGAAAAAAGATCATTGCCGAGGAAACAACAAAGCTTTTAGCAGCAAGATTCATTAAAGAGGTTACTCACCTGGACTGGGTAGCAAATGTAGTACTCGTCAAGAAAGCAAACGGGAAGTACATAATGTGTGTAGAATACACCGACCTCAACCAGGCATGCCCCAAAGACAGCTACCCGTTACCAACGATTGATCAGCTCGTCGATTCCACGACTGGCCATGGCCTGTATAGCTTCGTGGATGCGGCCCAAGAAAGGTGATGCCCTTCGAACTGAAAAATGCTAGAGCCACATACCAAAGAATGATGAACCAAGTCCTTTAGAGCCAGATTGGGACCAGCATGGAGGTATATGTGGATGACATCATCATCAAAAGCAAACACTCTGAGGACCACCCAACGGACATGGATCAAGTCCTCCAGTTACTAAGCCAATCCAGGATCAAGTTGAATCCTGATAAATGCATCTTCGGAGTTCAAGCCGGTAAATTCCTAGGGTTCATGATTTCCCACCGAGGCATTGAAGCCAACCCAGAAAAAATGGAAGCCATACTCAACATGGCCGCACCAAAGAGCATCGGGGATATACAAAAGCTAAACGAAAGAATAACTGCACTGGGTGCTTTATTTCTTGCTCAACTAGGTGATGTCTACCATTATTCTGAGCTCTCAAAAGTTTTGGCAAGTTTCAGTGGTCCGCTGATTGCTAAGCAGCATTTGAAGACATTAAAAGATTCTTATCTTCCCCACCATTAATCAGCCATCCAATACCGAACGAGACCTTATACTTATACCTGTCTGTTGGCCGAGAATGCATCACTTCAGTATTGGTAAGGGAAGAGGGAAGCCAGCAAAGCCCTATCTACTATGTCAGCAAGATGCTCCGAGGACCTGAAGTCTGATACCCCATGCTAGACAAGTTAGCCTTAGCTGTGGTTCATACTTCTCGAAAGCTTCGTCACTACTTCCAAGCTCATCATATCGTGGTCCGGTCCCATTTTCCACTGCGTAAAATATTACAGAGACCAGAGACTTCAGGCAGGCTAGTGCAATGGTCGGTCTTACTTGACGAGTTCGATATTAATTACGAACCTCAACAGCAGATGAAGGCACAGGCCTTAGCGGATTTTGTATAAGAAATGGCTCCGGAAGATAAAACCTTGACCAAAATGCCAGAATGGAAGCTCTATGTTGATGGAGCATCCTCAGCTCACGGTTCTAGAGCAGGAATAATCCTTAGGGGACCATATAAAGTTCATATTCAGTATGCAGTTCGCATAGAGTATAACGCCACCAATAATGTGGCTGAATACGAAGCACTCATTACAGGGTTGAAGCTAGCAACGGAAGTCAGGGCCGAGCACCTCATTAGACACTCAGATTCCCAACTAGTAGTCAACCAAGTCAGCGGAGCATTTCAAGTCAAAGATGCCTGCATCACTAAGTACGTAGACAAAGCCAGACAACTTTTGCAACACATCGAGCAAGATGGAGGCCAATGGAATATCGTTCAGATTCCCAGAGAAGACAACCATGAGGCTGATTACCTTGCTAAATCCGCAGTCGAGAACAGTCAAACATTTAGGGATATGGATTTCACCGAATCACTCACCAATCCCAGCACAGAGGATAATGAAATTTTCAGAACACAAGCAGTCTCGGAATGGATACAGCCCATCATCCAATATCTTAAACATGGCACACTTCTGGATGATAAGTTGCAAGCTCGAAAACTCAAAGCCAAAGCAGCACACTATTCTGTCCACTGAGGGGAGCTCTACCGAAAATCCCTCTCACACCCTTAGTCGAAATGTGTTTCCCCAGAGGAGGGAAATTACATACTAAGAGAAATCCATGAAGGAATCTGTGGTGCACACGAGTCCTACTATTCGCTCACTAGAAAGGCCTTGCTCTAGGGATATTACTGGCCCACCATGTCTAAGGATGCCCAGCAGCTAACACAATCATGTCACCAATGCCAGCACCACGCTCGGCTTAGCCATAAATCTTCTCGGCCTCTGCATCCCATTGGCAGCCCATGGCCTTTCGCCATGTGGGGGATGGACATCTTAGGTCCTTTTCCTCTATCTACCTCACAGAAAAAGTTCTTAATCGTGGCCATTGACCATTTTAGGAAATGGGTAGAAGCAGAAGCAGTCCCAACCATCACAGAAGCCCAAATACAATACTTTTTTGGAAAGAAATAATTTGCAGATTCGGCATCCCCCACACCTTAATTACAGACAATGGCAAACAGTTCGACAACCACAAATTCAGAAGTTTCTGCTCAGACCTTGGCATAAAACTGCGCTTCACCTCAATAGCTCACCCGCAGACGAACGGACAAACTGAGGTCACAAACAGAATCCTCATGCAAGGGTTGAAGAAAAGACTCGATGACAAGAAAGGGAACTAGGTCGAAGAGTTGAACAATGTAATCTGGGCATACAGAACCACACCCCGATCATCCACTGGAGAAACATCATACAGACTAACTTACGGCATGGATGCAGTAATTCCAGTAGAGGTGGGATCCCCATGTTACCGGGTAAGCCAAGACCTCGACCACGCTGTCAATAACGTCAATGCACGAATTTTCCTTGACATACTAGAAGAACGAAGCGAACAAGCAGCAGCAACGGCAGAGGCACATCGGCAAAGGATAACTCGGTACCACCATCTGTGTAAAGCAACAGAGAATTTCAAGATAGGTGACTGGGTACTCAGAAGAGCAGATATAGGTAAAGGCACCTCCGATACTGGCAAGTTAGGCCCTAATTGGGAAGGTCCATATCAGATCTCAGAATGCACAACAAAGGGGGCGTATAAACTAAGAGAGAGAGGAGGCAAAGAACTACTGAGGTTCTGGAACTCAGACTCCCTCAGAAAATATTATCAGTAATCTTGTATTCGAGCACATAATTTGATTTAATGAAAACTATCTTTATTGATCAAGAATATCTTTACAGCTGATTGTTAAAAAAAAAAAGAGATACATAAAACCTATATACTATAGTATCTCTACACCCGGACCCCCCGACCTGAAAACTGAGGGGGAAGCATCATTAGCAGCCTCTGGATGCTTGCCAGACCCAGTTGTTGCAACAACCTCTTCAGACTCCCTTACAGAAAAGGAATCGGCCTTTCGATGGGCGTCATCCTCTGCAGTAAGCCTTGCCAGATCAGCTGGGGTTATCCGATCTAAAGCCCCCAGATCCAATCCTGAGTCTTGAGAGAGCAGGATCCTTTTGCATTCTGCCCAGTACACCTTGAGAAACCCCCCTACCATGCTCTGATATGCCTTCTTATCATTGGCACGAAATTTCTCAAGCTTAGCTAGCCTCTCATGAAGTCCAGCAATCTGAAGATCCTGCTCCTCGATCCTCCTTGTCAACTGAGCCTGGCTATGTTCTAGCTCGGAAACCTTCTTCTGATTTGCCTCCACGTCGGATTTAGCCTCCGCGTAGCTTGTCTGGCAGTGCTCCAGAGCTGCTTTAGCGCTATCCAGTTTCTTCTCAAAATCTATGGCAATCATCCCCACCTCCGTTTCCTTCAAGCTGTACTGGCTCTTCAAATAGCAGTACTGATCCTTAGCCAGCAGTAAAGCCTGAGTCATCTGCCAAAAATAACTAAACAATTTAGCCAAAATCCCACCATAAACAGTTATATCAAATACCAGAAACTTCATTACCTCCAGTGACTGACCGATCATAGAATCGAGCAATCCGTCTGGCCCCTTGTCCGACCAACGCTACATGTCTCTAGGTAACCGCAGCGACTCGGCGTATTGGTCCCATACTTGACTGTTGGAGATGCTCGGGGGCTTCATCTTTTTCAATATCTAGCCGCGCATATCTGGACAACCAGATAATCGGGGCCGTTGGACATAAATCTCTTCGTCCAGCCCCTCCGCATCTGACTCTGCTTCGATCGATCAGCCTCCTTTTCCGTCGTCCGATCCGCTCACCTTCCATTGTTGCTTTGCCCTTTGGATCGATAGGAACAGCCTCCGAAGCAGCGGGAGCCTCAGCTTGAGGGGAAGGATAATCCCGGCACTCCACTGCAGCTGGCTCATCTACTAGGGAAATTTCGCTCGTAAAATCAAAAAAGTCAGCCATCTACAGATGAAAAGATAAGACTAGTTAGACAAAACAAAACTCAAAACAAAAATCATACCAGAGCAATGGTCGCGACTTGGACAGACTCTCCACAGATATCTCCGGGATGCATCCTCTACGAATCGAGCTTCAATGAGTCCGTCTAGATGTAGCCGCAAAACTAATTCCGTATCCGAATCGGAAAGTTTCACTGGACGAGCCACTTTATGACACTCGTTCGACCATATCCTTCGGACATCTAGGAAGTCCGATTGATGCTCCACGATAAAAAAATGGTATCTCCACTTCTTGTGAAGATCCAACAGTTAAACAAAAAGGGAATGGTTGGGTACGGTTGAAAGGGAGAACATCAGCTCTCCCTTCTTCCTAGTCAGCCTATACAAATACCGGAGGGCGTCTAGATCGGGAATCCTACCCTCTTTATGCATCAACTGGATGAACCCGGTCAGTATCCGATAACTATTCAGATGAAGTTGACCAGGCGCTATGTTATTTCTATTAAGGAAATCCTTGATAAAAGGATCCAAGGGAAATTTCAGACCCCCCTCTAACTGGTTGAAATATACCACTAATCTACTTAGCCCCGATATAGGAGTATGGGCCCTAAACCTTTTATCTACGGTGTGGAGGGCGTAATCGGCGAGGATGCAAAACTGTCGTTGGTACCACCCTAGCAATTCACTATCTACATTGGACACAAAGAGGTCAGAGCTAATCTCTTCCCGAGGAGCCATAGCAAAGAAGGGAATAAAAACCTAATGATAAAAAAGGAGAGGGGCAAAAAAGAGAAGGAAGAAATGATGAAAGAATCACCTGGCAACCTCAAGCGAGAGTTATGGCAGGAAGGAATAAAAATGGTGGATGCAGTAGAAACGCAGCAAAAACAGGATGAAAGAGCGAAAGAAAGCAAAATGTGCCAGTTAGTAAACGCAACAGTATTTATAGAGACATGGAACGACCTGGAAGCACGCCATTAACTGCCCCCATTATTACTGCACTCCTCCCTAGACTACCAAGGGCCTATTGGGCATAAAAAAACCCATTAGGTGAAAAGTCACGATGACGGCTGTACGAGCGTTTCGATCACTGACACACGAAACGACGCATCAATCAGAGTTGAAATGAAGTCACCCTGTGATTGGCCCACTCACATTTTCGAATGGGCCGCTCCATCAAGCGAATCGAGAAACACTCCAAGCATCACTCCCATACCATTCCATATAAAGTCCAGTGACTGAAGCTGGTACCCTCAGGTCGCTTCCGTAGTACTGAGGATCCGAGCATGTAAGCCTCGCGCCCCTGTGCCGAGCATCTAAGTCTCGCTCACATAAAAGTCCAGTGACTGAAGCTAGCACCCTCAGGTCACTTCCGTAGTACTAAGGATCTAAGTATATAAGCCTCGTGCCCCTGTGCCGAGCATCTAAGTCTCGCTCACATAAAGTCCAGTGACTGAAGCTGGCACCCTCAGGTCGCTTCCGTAGTACTGAGGATCCAAGCATGTAAGCCTCACGCCCCTGTGCCGAGCATCTAAGTCTCGCTCACATAAAGTCTAGTGATTGAAGCTGGCACCCTCAAGTCGCTTCCGTAGTATTGAGGATCCGAGCATATAAGCCTCGCGCCCCTGTGCCGAACATCTAAGTCTCGCTCATATAAAGTCCAGTGACTGAAGCTGGCACCCTCAGGTCACTTTCGTAGTACTGAGGATCCGAGCATGTAAGCCTCGCGCCCCTATGTCGAGCATTTAAGACGCTCACATAGTCCATTGACTGAAGCTGGCACCCTCAGGTCGCTTCCGTAGTACTGAGGATCCAAGTATGTACCCCAGTTCTACAGATTACGATTCGATGACAAATCAACCAAAAATACTTGGCACCAAGCTCTGCTTATTGCGATGAAGGCTGGCCACCTCAGCTTACTTGCATCTTATCACCCGTATAGAGGCACCACTGCATCTTACTCGGACGTGACGGACATAAATATCAGCATACTCCAGGGGGGACTCTTGATACCATCTAAAATGTTCCCACCTAATTAGGGGTCATCCGCCCCCCTAAATAGGAACACATAGACAAAGGAGAAGACAGATTCATCCAAGGAACTACCTCAAAAAGGAATCCTAACTGAAGTAGGAACACTCTCCCACAAGGATTCCTATTCCTCCCAGGTTTGAGTATCACTATATATAACACCATATAACCCTCATTAGAGGACATCTCATCTCATTCACACATACTCAAGCTATCTTTCAGCCACCCGCTTTTTTATTCTCTAATTTAGGCATCGGAGTGTTTGTGGGGATTCCCCCCACCTCTCACCTTGCCCTCTGTTCAGTGCTTTGCAGGACGCTCAGCCCAGGAGTCCCGAAAACCAGTTATCAGTGGCATTTATAAAAAGTAATATGATAAAATGAAATATTTACTTAACAATATCATTGTCGTATAAGTTCAATCAAATAATTAAAACATAGAGCAATAAAAATAAAATCAACATAATAGTTCTTATTATAAGTCATCCATATCTTTGTTCCTATGTTATTCCTTAATATTTCTTCTCTAATTATTTCTTTACTTTTATATACATTAGCCCATTGCACTGGATCTGGAATTTGATTTCTAAGCTCCTTATCTACTATAGCAATAATATAATTTTATGGATCCATGCTTATTATATAATTGTCCAAGACACAAAAAGATATAACCATTTGATTTTGAGTTTGAATACCATAAGTAGGTATATCGACAAATAATAGTCTTAAAAATCTCTTTTTCAGTACTCATAATCCTAACTCTCAGAGAGATTAAGAAATTTTAATTTAATATAAAGAAAGCTTTGAATGCTTAATAATTAATTGCTTAACCAATCTATCCAACCAATTAAATAAAGTTTCTAGACTTGTATCTATAGTTGGAGACTTAAAAATAGTTGTTGAATTATTGTAAGATCCTCCATAACCTTCACCATCTTCATTAAATGCTTATTCAACTTTTTGTAGAGAATTGACTCCTCACGTTCATGAGAGGATTATACAAAATATGATTGTTGCACTCTAAAATCTACTCATTATAGTGTTGCCACGTCAGTTTTGTTCTACCTCACGATTGTAATTATCATGTTCACGATTGTGATATTCTTCATTAAGAATCATGATTATGAGTATAATTGTGAGGGTGTCTATGCTTTTGGCTTCTTTAAGTGCTCATAACTCACAATCCCTCTTAAGCTTTTTATGACTATGATTGGGACCATGTAGGGCTCTATCACTTTACTTCAAATAGGCTTCTAAACTTCACATTGTGATCCTCTTAGTTATGATTGTGATCATGCACCTCAAGGTCATGATGGAGACCGTGAAGGGCTTTATTTCTTTTGATGAATTAAAGGCTTTTACTCCATTGATGCTTGTGAAGATGCTTACTATTGTGACCCTACCTATGAGCATCCTTATAACTTGATTTTAGTCCATTTTTTTTATCTCTAATACTTGACAAATTAATATGCCTTGAAACCGAACCTATATAGACATTTAAATACACACATTATTAATTCAAAATTTCTTGTTAAAGTTAAAATTAGTTATTATGTGATGATCATGAAAATCTTTTTCCAAACTTTTATTTTTCATAAATTCGTTAAACTAAATTTCATTCTTTACCTCATTTCCTTATTTGGATCTATGTGTATGGTCTTATTATTAAATGTCTTAAGAATAACTCATTTTCTTAAGATTATATAAGAAGTCAATTTAGCATACTTTTCTAAATATGTTTATAAGTAAGACATTTTTATTATTAATTTCTCAAGGATAATGATACCAAATTGTTTAAGTAAGATAACATGTTCATAATTGTGATAAAAAAACTTGGTATTAAAGCAAAAGTGTTAAAATCAATCGAAAATAGAACAAAGAGGGGAGTAGTGTGATAAGAAATGGGTAATCTATATAGTGCTCTGACTTCTAGCCAGTTGTCTCTTCAAGTCATGAATCTCACATTCGTACTCAATTTCTCGATTCTTCATCCTTATGTTCTTAGAAAGCAACTTCTGTAAATAAGAATAATGTGAATTAGATATTACATATCCATTCATGCATACATATACATATTCATTCATGTATACATATATATACATATTCATGCATACATACATAGTTATGCATTTTCTTACCAAGGCCTTTTTGTTGACTTTAGAAATAAGATTATTAGGCTATATATCAATTTCTCTATTGTAAATTTGCTAACCTGCATTGATAGATTTATGGTCAGTATTCTTTCCATATGTACTAATAAAGTTTATCAAGATGATGTTTTGGGTATCCTACATGAGTGGTGTTAGTAGATGTGAAGGAGGCATGTTGATTATAAAAAATAGGAGTTCTACATGAATTTCTATCCTATGAACAAGATCATGAACAAGGAACTTCAAATTCACTTCTCAGAAAAGATCACCCGAAGTGACATTATTGCTGTAATGGTGGAAAGAAGGTTTACCATGAGTATTGACTCTCGATAACTTCTCTTTTAAATTTGTAAGACCAAAGTTAGAATAAAAAAGAAAAATACGAATAAGGTAAAAAATGGAGATATACCTCAGAAGTAGTCAAGGGAATATTAGAAGGCATAACACTTAGACCAACCGAATAAGATTATCAAGGACACTATTTAACAATTGTATCTGGATGAAGCGATCATATGCATTCTCTTTATGGGGCTCTATAAAAATGTCACAATGAAAGTTAATAAGAGAAAGCTCTAAATCTCTTTCAATGATTATTCTAATGGCAGTTATTATGGAATAGTATGTGGAATAATATGTGGAACATAACAACCACTACGCCCTAGCCACTAGTGCCAAACTCATTCTCCTAAGGACTAGCTTTGACAAAAAAGGCCTTCAAGCAACATAAATCTTATGTGAAGAACACTAGTAGGTCCAAGTATGCTAGAATCAACTATGAAAGGCCCAAGGTGTAGCTACAAATTAGAAGGTGTTATTACATATAATATTGATGCAATGCAAATATGCATAGTTATTTAGGGTATTTGACTAGTTATTTTCATATTAATTTCATTTTGAATGTATGTTTTTAGGATATAAGTGTTGGTTTTATTTCCAAATGCCTTTTATGGTTATTTGTGTGTCTTATATGTGTTTTTAGGTCAAATTGGTTTATGAAAAAGACTTTGAAATGATTTGGAAGAAATGTGAAATTTGCAAAGCAAAAGGAAGTTAAAATCGAGGCCGTGCCGACTCGTTATGATTGGATCGAGTTATTACAAAGAACCAACATGCTGAGTCATTCCTATATGCTGAGTCGTTACACAGACTGATGGTGCCGACTCGTGCCTTGGTGCCGAGTCGTCCTAAGAAGCCTATCACTTTCTAGTTCTAAGAAGTCTTTGTATTTCAGACATAACTTCTTCCACAAATATCCAAATGAGGTGATTCAAGTTGTGTTGGAAAGATAACTCGACAGTATAGAACTTTCATGAAGGGACCTTCTGAAGATAATGTCATTTAGATGGACAAAAATGCCCTTGAAGTTGCTATATTTTCATAAGAGTTGTGATCCTTCATCTAAAGGGCGCCTTTTCAATTGTAACTTCTTGTAACTACCTCTAAGGTCTATATATACATTATTTATGACTTGTAGAGAAAAGAGGATACATATGCAGAGATACAATATTATTTTATCTTAAGAAAAATTACTAAGTTTTTTATTCGAAGTTCATTTTTAGAAGGCAAAGCCAATTAAGAAGAAAGGAAGATCATTTTGGCCAAGCAATATTAGAAGATATCTTTAAGGGTTTTATTAACTCAATCTCTTCTTTTTTATGTTGTATTTTGATTGTCTTTTCATTGAACTAACCATGTATATTGGCTAAGTCTTTGTAGGAATTGCAATGAATGATTGAATAAGGATTCCTTATTTCTAACTTTGTTTTATGATTTGATTTCTATTAGTGCAATTTGATGTTGTGTATGATTTATCACCATATATAACTTGTGAATCGAATTACTTATAATGAGAATTAAAGTAATTCGGTGGAAGAATAATTAAAGTCATTTAAGTAATGAATATCACTTGGAGGCAAGGGATTCATCTTAAAGGAATAAGCATTAGTGTTTAATGTTGTTAATTTTTTCTCTATCTCTGCAAAGACACGAGAGTGCTTGCAAACTTTAAGAGGAAATACTTCTAATTGATAATGAGAGTTACTGTTAGGGATTTTAACCTTTATTTGACAACGAGAGTTGCTTTTAAAGATTATACGCACTAATTTCCAATCAATATATATATATATATATATATATATATATGAACATTTATTTTATCCTTATTTGATTATCATTGTAATTATCTATCCAGTTAATACAAGGTAGCACCAAATTCCTGAGTGTTCAACACCCTACTTGCTTTATGCTAAGTCCTTAGAGACTAGGGTATACAATTTGACCCGCTTTAAATATAACTAAAAATAATACTAACTTAGTTCTTTTTCTTTATAGGAAACTTACATCATGAAAGCTTAAATTGTTAAGACAATTTCTATACTTCGTTAAGTATTTGAAAGTTCTTGTTTGAGCACTCAAATACCATACACCATGAAGGATGTTTGGAACCTTATCATCTTCATGGTTCATGTGAGGGAAAAAAACACTGTACTTATATGCCTAAATATGTTCAAGAAGAAAAAAGAAAAATAGAATGCATACATCAAGTGTTGTCCAAAAGCCTTGCAAATGAATATGATCTTGACACACTTTATTGAAGTAGCCATACAAATGGCCCAAGACAGCACCTCCTTAATTGTAGCTACCAACATAATCCAAATCCCATAAAGTAGGGAGAATATATAAGTTTAAAGTACTCTCTGTGTTATAAAATAAAGTATACCTAAAAAGAAAAAAAGGAAGTAGCGAGTCAATTAATCAACTTTAACAACATTAGCAAGAACCCAGCCATGGCATGTTGCATAAAGCTTCGAGTTACAAATGTTAACTACACTTTTAAATCCAAGTAAAGTGAAAGGATGACTGAGCAAATAGCTGATGTGCCTTTTGCTCTCACTATCAAGATGAGGAGAATACAAATAAAAATCGAAAGGTACATGAATCTCTATAAACTAAAGACTAGTAATTAAATGAAAATGTAAAAGGGTCGAGGATAATCTCTCTAAGGTTAAAATGGAAAGTGTAAGTGTTATTTTTCATCTCTCAAGGAGTGCTCTCAATGCAACCATGTTTCCAGTCTATCAATTTTCAAAAGGTAGAATGGATAGAAAGTCATCAAACTTGGTTATCCATATACGAGTTTGCATTGATTTTGTAAGTTACTCGTACTATGCCTTAGCTTGTCCTAGGTTCCCATCACCCTTTGTTGTTACTACTTTGTTTGCCTGAAATACCAAAACATCCAAAATCATCACCAAAGGCCCTAAACTAAAATATTGGGTTACTTTTCATCTTTTGATGAATAATTACTTTTGGGTTATGAACATTTGGTCCAGTTATTCATCCTTTAAAATCAGCCATTCCTCCTAAAAAATAATTTAGAAACACAACTAAACCAATTGTTCATAATGCAAAACTAGTTGTTCATGTTGCAAAACTGACTGTTTATATTGCAAAACTGGCTGTTCATTATTTTTTGTTGAAACTTTCATCCAAAACCATAAAAATTCAACCAAAACACATTCTAAACCTCAAACCTAATGTAAAACAAGTTCTTAGGTGTATGGGTAGTATAAATTACTAGAGAATTATAAAGAATATTAACCCGATCATAACAAATATGATGTGGAAGATCATGGAGTAAAGGAAGGAATTAACCTTGTAGAAATTTGATGTTTGAAAATTGCATTCTCCCTTGTTTACATGATGTAGGGTGAATTAAAACACATCTAAGGGAAGTTCTCTGTTGTACCATATGTAGTTGTAGAATGTTATAAAGAAGTTCAAAAAAAATTATTGACAAGCTAAGTAACTAACATGGAGGATATAAAGATATATAAAGGTCAACTTGGATGCAAAATGGTAAGAAGGCCCCTGAAATTCCAAAAAGGTTCTTGTAAGGAGAAATTTTACATGTAAGTATTATTTCCCTTCCTATTGTATGTTTTCATCCTATTTTTAATAAAATTTCGTAAAATAAACTTCCTAATGGATTCTCTTTCCAAATCAAAATTTACAAAAATTTTTAATTTTCAATATATTTTTTTTATAGTCTTTTCCTAGTGAAATTTCCATTTATAAAAAAATTTCAAAAATCAAAATCCCTAGCGCTTCTTGCTGGTTTATATTCATTTTAAATATAGGCCTCGTTGGCTCATTTTAAATACAGAACTTATTGATTCATTCCAAATATGGATCTTGCTGATCAATTTCAAATTTGAGTCTCATTAACTCATTTTAAATATGAATCTACTTTAAATATGGGCCTCGCTAACTTATTTCAAATATAGACCTTATTGGTTCATTTTAAGTATGGATCTTATTAATCCATTTAAAATATGGATCTTATGGAGATTTTAAATATGGGCCTCGTTGGTTGATTTTAAATATGGACCTCACTGATTCATTTTAAATATGGATTTCATTGATCCATCTTAACCTTAACTATACCCTGATGGTATTGGAAAAGAATTTTGAGATGTTTAATGAGAGAGAATTTCTCTCGAGTCGTGTCTTCAAAGTTAATAAGTTAAGTCCTCATTAAGGGCTAGTTTGTATTTATTATCTATGCTTTTAATATGATTTTTATTTCATGAACCTACATTTAGCTTAAGGAAGTCCTATGATGAAAAATTAAACTTTGGTCAATAGGATTTTTTAAAGGTCAAATCAATCAGAAACTGTTTTTTAATTTTTTTTCATGTCTGTAGGTTGCATTTGGCAAAAATTCAAATTTTAGTCTCCAGTGGTTAAATCAAATCCTAGAAGTTGTTCAACTCATCATATTTATCCTTAAAGGGACAATTGCTATAAGGAGTGCACACCAAGTATAAGATATTATAATTTTGGTATATAACATAATAAGTGTCAAATAAATAGTGACTAAAGTTATTTTATTTACATTTAAACCTTGAAATTTGAAATTTATTACATCATTTACCATTCATTTTGTTTGGCTATAAAAATATAAGGTCCTGAAAAGCACTTAGAATAAATGGAGAGCTGATGAGAGAATTAGTGAAGAAAAAATTTGAAAAATAAAGAAATTATGTTAAAAGTGAGAGTTGTGAGAAAAATTAAGAGAAAATAAGCAAAAATCAAAGGAAACCCTAGTTCTCTCTCTTTGATCTCCCATTTCTCAACCCATATACAAAAAAAAGCATTTAGAAACCCATATTAAATCCAGCATAAATCTTTTTCTCAAATCAATCTCTAAATCAAATCAAAACCATCTAAATAACCCTTTTGTCCTTAAACCTTCTCAATCAATTCTCTTTAATTAATTATAGTTTCTTTGTGATTTCTCCATCAAATTATAAGGCTAAACACTTTTAAAAACACATTTTGTATCAATTTTGATCTTTATTTTAGGGTTTAGGGCTTTTTCTTTTTTTTTTTCATAAAAAAGTCTAATTTTTGAATGAACAATCGATTGGCCATCCAATCCACAATTTTGGCCATTAATGCTTCTCAAATCAGCCATTTCTTCATTAATTTTGGCCAAACAGTCTTTAAAACTGGCCATCCCTCATTAATTTATCATATATTATTCCTATGATGTTTCTGGAGGTTCCAAAATGTATGTAGTTATTCATACAAATGATTTTAACATAATTTTTTACTATCACTTTTAACTCTTATTTGCTCACTCTTCCATTTAATTTTGATTCTTGCATTTGGTTGAAGATTAAGGTTTTAGTCTCTATTGTATGATTGATTGTATAATGATAATAACTTGTTTATTTGTTATGAATAAATGCTTCCTTATGTGTGCTTTTTATTTCTCTTACTTATATTGTGTTTATGTTACTATGCATTGTGATTTTCATTCGGCCCACTTTTGACTTGGTTGATAAGTGTTGTTTTGGAATAATAAAAGTGAACTCCATTGTGATATGTCCTATGTGAAGTTTTCTTTTTGTGCCTTATGTTTTCTTTGATACTTAAAGAGTCTTGTTTTCTATTGTATACATTACTATTAAGTTGTATTATGATTATAAATATGTGTTTAAGTCCTTGTGTGTAGATTGTTGCTTCTAGTCATCAAGTTTCTAATCAAAATTCCTTTCTTATTTACATTAATATATCATTATTGCTAGCTTAATCTATACTAACTTTCTTTATTATTTATCGCTTTTTTGCATTCCATGCATTTCATGTGCTTGTTTGCATATCACTTTCTTAATTGCATATCACTACCATTTGTGTGCCTCATTTTTAGATCCTTTAGATTCATTTTGCATGCACCTCGGCATGCATCACTTTCATTCTTGCATGCACCTCAAAATTTACATGAACTCTGACTTGCATCATGCATCATTCTTGCATGCACCTTAAATTTATTAAATGCTTGTGTAAATCATACATAGTTATTAGCATCATTCATTACATTTTCTTCATATCTTATTATCAATGTCCAAGCTTATAATCTCTCAAGTTACTAAACTTTTGTTATCTTTCCTTATCTCTTACTAACTTTTACTAACTTTCAATATCTCTTGTTTATTTTAAGTTTGTAATTCTTGTTCCTAATCTTAAGTTTTCTTATTTTGCTTATTTTGGTTATTTTGATTTTGTTTATAATGCCTACTTTGCCTATTTATATTGTCTATTCTAGAATTGTACACCAATTATAGACTAAAATTACCAAAAGTATACGACTTTATGTTAGTTATGGTTGCTTTAGTGATCACTTATTTATTTATTTTCTTTTATGCATAATATCCTCTTAAATATGATCGTTATTGATTATTTATTTTATTTTTAGTCTTAATATTTTCTTCTTTTTCTATCTTAATTTCTTTCTTATTCTATGATTATCCTTTTACATAATATATTCTTCTTTCTTTATCCTTAACTTCAAAATTTCTAGTATTTTCTTCCCTTATTCTCATTTTCACCTCATATTTTGATTATAATAATTCCTTTTTTTCCTCATTTCCACTAAATTATCTTTTTCTATATCATTTTTATAATTTTTTTAAATTTTTACATAATATGTTAAATTAATATTTGATATATTTGTTGTTCTTGTTAATATTTTTTATGATTGTAACCCAAGATTCAACCAAATGCAATAATTTTATTCTTATTTTTCTTTTGATTTCTTTTTACAAAGACAATTTTGGCAAAATAAGCAATAATTTATGATATTGGCTTACTACAAAATTCATATTTTGAAGTCTAATTTGATGAGAAATCCATGTTATAAATTAAGGGCTTATACATGTTTAATCAATTTATTTTCCAAAATTCTCAACAATATAAGTTATTTTTAACTAAATTTCCAAAAGTTTTTTCTTATTTTTTTTCAAAGATTATTTTAAAAAATGAGTTTGTAAATTTTTTTCCTTATTTCAATAACTAGCCCCAAAATCTTAGTTAATAAAGTTAACAAGGAGGAGGTGTTCATAAAAGTGTTTGCCATTCTTTTTCTTATTCTTATTTTCTTTATTTATGTTTATGTCTTCTTTTAATTTTAATATGTTAAGAATTGCATGCTTAAAAATTTTCATAACATGAATAATATGATTATGCCACATTCCTGCAAAATCATAGCAGTAGTAGCAGTAGCAGTAGTAGAAGTAGCAGTAGTAGCAATAGAAGTAGCATCAGTAGTAGTGATAACTGATCTTCGGAACTCTTGGGCTAGGCGTCCTGCAAAGCACGAACAGAGGATAAGGTGAGAGGTGGGGAGAATTCCTACAAACACTCTGATGCCTAAGTTAGAGAATAGAAGTAAGGAGAATGTAAGATAGCTTGAATGTGTGAGAATGAGATATCCCCTTATAAGGGGTATAGGGTTCTATATATAGCAATACTCAAACCTGGGAGGATTTAGACTCCTTGTGGGACAGTGAATCATAATCTTTGTAGGAGAGTGTTCCTTCTTTGGTTAGGATTCCTCTTTGGGGTAGTTCCTTAGGCGGATCTGTCTTCTCCCTGATCCAAGTGTTCCTATTTAGGGGGTAAAGGACCCCTAATTAGGTGGGAACATTCTAGATAGTATCAAGAGTCCCCCCCCCAGGGTATTCGAATATTTATGTCTGTCGCGTCCGAGTAGGATGCAGATGCCTTCATAAGGGTTATAAGATGCAGGTAAGCTGAGGTGGCCAGCCTCAGTCACGATGAGTAGAGCTTGGTGCCGAGTATTTGGTTGGTCGTCATTGAACCGTAACCTGTGGAGCTGGGGTACCTGGCGAGTGCGTATGAGCACCATAATAGATTAACCCGTCCATTTGGGAATAAGACCGAACCAGTCGTCACTGGATTTTTTGATGCTCGATGCATGGACACGAGTCTTTTCGAGCTCGGATCCTCAGTACTATAGAAGCGACCTGAGGGTACCAGCTTCAGTCACTGGGCTTAGATGCTTGAGACTTAGATGCTCGGCTGAGGAGCACGAGGCTTACATGCTCGGAACCTCAGTACTACGAAAGCAACCTGAGGGTGCCAGCTTCAGTCACTGGACTTATACGCTTGAGACTTAGTTGCTCGGCTCAGGGGTGCGAGGCTTACATGCTCGGAACCTCAGTACTACGGAAGCAACCTGAGGGTGTCAGCTTCAGTCACTAGACTTATATGCTCGAGACTTAGATGCTCGACTCAGGGGCATAAGGCTTACATGCTTAGAACCTCAGTACTATGGAAGCGACCTGAGGGTGCCAGCTTTAATCACTAGACTTATATGCTCGAGACTTAGATGCTCGGCTCAAGGGTGTGAGGCTTATATGCTCGGAACCTCAGTACTACGTAAGCGACTTGAGGGTGCCAGCTTCAGTCACTGGATTTAGATTCTCGGATACTTGGGATGGGCTGGGAGTGATGTTTGAAATGCCTCCCGAGTTGCTTGATGTAGCGGCCCAATTAAAATGTGGGTGGGCCAACACGTGGTGGTTTTACTTCAACTCTTAAAATCACGTGATTGATGCGTCGTTTCGTGTGTCAGTAAACGAAACGCTCGTACCGCCGTTATCGTGACTCCTTGCCTAATGGGTTATTTTATTCCCAACAGGCCCTTGGTGGCCTAGGGAGGAACACAGCAATAATAAGGGAAGTTAATGGCATGCTTCCAAGTCCTTCCGTGTCTTTATAAATACTGATGCACTTGTTAACTGGCACATTTTTCTTTTTTTTTTTGTCTTTTTTTTTTGCTGCGTTTCTACTGCCTCAACTATTTCCATTTCATCTTACCATAGTTCTTGCTTGAGGAGCCCAGGTGATTCTTTTCATCTTTTTTTTCTTCTCTTTTTGCCTTTTTCTGCTATTGCGTTTTCCCTTTCTTTATTATGGCTCCCCGGGAAGAAATTAGTTATGACCTCTTTATGTCCAATGTAGATAGCGAGTTGCTAGGGTGGTATCGGCGGCGGTTATGTATCCCCATCGATTATGCCCTCCACACTGTATATATGAGGTTTAGGGCACATGCCCCTTACCGGGGCTAAGTAGATTAGTAGTATATTTTGACCAGTTAGAGGGGGGTCTGAAATTTCCCTTAGATCCCTTTATCAAAGAATTTCTTAATAGGAATAACATTGCGCCCGGTCAGCTTCATTCGAATAGCTATAGGATACTGACCGGGTTCATCCAGCTGATGCATGAAGAGGGTAGGGATCCCGATCTAGACGTCCTCCGATATTTGTACAGGCTGACCAGGAAGAAGGGAGAGCTGATGTTCTCCTTGTCGATTGTACCTAACCATACCCTTTTCGTTAAGCTTTTGAATCTCCACAAGAAGTAGAGATACCATTTTTTCATTGTGGAGCATCAATTGGACTTCTTGGATGTCCGGAGGATATGGTCGGACGAGTGTCATAAAGTGACCCGTCTAGCGAAACTTTTCGATCCTGACACGGAGTTAGTTTTGCGGCTACATCTTGACGAACTCATTGAAGCTCGATCCGCAGAAGATGCATCCCAGAGGTATTTGTGGAGAGTCTGTTCAAGTCATGACCATCCCCCTGGTATGTTTATTTTTCTTTGAACCTTTTTTTTTCTAACTAGTCTTATTTTTCCATCTGTAGATGGCTGACTTTTTTGATTTTGCGGGCAGGATTTCCCTAGTAGATGAGCCAACTGCAGTGGAGGAGGTTCGAATCTCTCCTTCCCTGGAACCTGAGGCTCTTGCAGCTTCAGAGGCTATTTTCGACGACCCCAAGGGCAAGGTACTGGTGGAAAGTGAGCGGCCGGAGCGGGTCGGGCATAGAAAAAGGTGATTGATCGACCCAGGGTCAGATGCGGAGGGGCTAGATGAAGTGATTTATGTCCAGCGCTCGTGATTATCTAGTTGTCCGGATATGAGGGGCTAGATATTAAAGAGGATGAAGCCCTCGAGCATCTCCAACAGTCAAGTACGGGACCAGTATGCCGAGTCGCTGCGGTTACCTGGTGACATGCAGTATTGGTTGGAGGAGGGCCCAGACGGGTTGCTAGATTGCATGATTGGCCAATCGCTGGAGGTAAGCAAGTTTCTACCACTTGATACAATTGTTGTACTTGCTTCTTGTCTAAGTTGTCTAGTTGTTTTTGGCAGATGACTTAGGCCTTGCTGCTGGCGAAGGATCAATACTTCTACTTGAAGAGCCAGTACAACTTAAAGGAAACTGAGGTGGGGACAATAGCTATAGATTTTGAGAAGAAGCTGGATAGTGCTAAGGTAGCTCTGGAGCATTGCTAGACAAGATACACTAAGGCGAATCAAAAGAAGGTTTCTGAGCTTGAACATAGCCAGGCCCAGCTGACGAGGAGGATCGAGGAGCAGGATCTTCAAATTGTTGAGCTCCAGGGGAGGCTGACGGAGCTTGAGAAATCTCTTGCGAATGATAAGAAGGCGTATGAAAGCATGGTAGGGAGGTTTCTCAAGGCGTACCGGGCTGAGTGCAAGAGGATCCTGCTCTCCCAAGACTCAAGATTGGAAGGGGGCGTTAGACCGGATAACTCCAGTAGACCTTACCAAGATTACGATAGAGGAGGACGCCCGTCAAAAGCCAGTTCCATTCCTGTGAGGGAGTCTGAAGAGGCCGTTGTTGCGGCTGGGTCCGCCAAGCGTCCAGAGGCTGCTAATGCTACTTCCCCCTCAATTTTTGAGCTTGGGGGCTCGGGTGTACAAATAGTTGAGTAGATATGTATAGGTTTATATATATCTTTTTTTTTCTTTTATAACCAATCATATGTAAAGACATTCTTTACTAATGAAGATACTTTATTATCGAATCATATCGGGTGTTTGAGTACAAGTTTACTGATAATATTTCCTGAGAGAGTCTGAGTTCCAAAACCTTGGTAGTTCTTTGTCTCCTCTTTCTCTTAGTCTGTACGCCCCTTTGTTGTGCATTCTGAGATCTGGTACGGGCCTTCCTAATTCGGACCTAACTTTCCGGTGCTTGAGGTGCCTTTGCCAATATCTGCTCTTATGAGTACCCAGTCACCCGTCCTGAATTTCTCTGTTCGATGTCACTGATGGTGGTACCAAGTTATTCTTTGCTGATGTACCTTAGTTTTTGCTGCCGCCTATTCTCTTCGTTCTTCTAGCACGTCAAGGCATATCCGTGCGTGGGCGTTGTTGACAGTGTGGTCGAGGTTTTGGATTACCCGGTAACTTGGGGACCCAACCTCCACTGGAATTACTGCATCCATGTCGTAAGTCAGTCTAAATGGTGTTTCGCCAATGGATGATCGGGGTGTGGTTCTGTAGGCCCAGATTACGTTGTTCAGCTCTTTGACCCAATTTCCCTTTTTATCGTCGAGTCTTTTCTTCAATCCTTGCATGAGGATTCTGTTTATGACCTCGGTTTGTCCATTAGTCTATGGGTGAGCTATTAAGGTGAATCACAACTTTATTCAAAGGTCCGAGCAGAAACTTCTGAATTTATGGTTGTCGAACTGTTTACCATTGTCTGTAATTAAAGTGTGGGGGATGTCGAATCTGTAAATGATCTCCTTCCAGAAAAAGTGCTGTATCCGGGCTTCTGTGATGGTTGGGACTGCTTCTGCTTCTACCCATTTGGTAAAATGGTCAATGGCCACAATTAAAAACTTTTTCTATAAGGTAGAGGGAGGGAAAGGACCCAGGATGTCCATCCTCCACATGGCGAAAGGCCAAGGGCTGCCGATGGGATGCAGAGGCCAAGGAGATTTGTGACTAAGTCGGGCATAGTGCTGGCACTGGGGACATGATTGCATTAGCTGCTGGGCATCCTTGGACATAGTGGGCCAGTAATACCCTTGGAGCAGTGCCTTTCTAGTAAGAAAATAGTGGGACTCATGTGCGCCATAGATTCCTTCATGGATTTCTCGGAGTATGTAATTTCCCTCCTTCGGGGAAACGCACTTCGACCATAGGTGCGATAGGGATTTTTGGTGGAGCTCCCCTCAATTGATGGAATAGTGGGTTGCTTTAGTCTTGAGCTTCCGAGCTTGCAGCTTGTCTTCTAGGAGTGTGCCGTGCTCAAGATATTGGATTATGGGTTACATCCATTCTGAGACTACCTGTGTTTCAAAAACTTCGGTGTCCTCTGTGCTGGGATTGGTTAGCAATTCAGTAAAATTCATATCCCTAAATGCTTGACTGTTCTCGACTATGGATTTAGCAAGGTAGTTAGCCTCACTATTGTCTTCCCTGGGAATCTGAACGATCTTTCATTGACCTCCGTCCCGCTCAATGTGTTGCAAAAGTCGCTTGGCTTTGTCTATGTACTTGGCAATGCAGGTGTCTTTGACTTAAAATGCTCTGCTGACTTGGTTGATTACTAGTTGGGAATCCGAGTGTATGATGAGGTGTTCGGCACTGACTTAAGTGGCCAACTTCAAACCTGTGATGAGCGCTTCGTACTCAGCTGCATTGTTGGTGGCATTATACTCTATACGGATTGCGTACTAGATATGAACCTTATACGACCCTCTGAGGATTATTCCTGCACCGAAACCCTGAGCTGAGGATGCTCCATCAACATAGAGCTTCCATTCTGGTGCTTTGGTTAAGGCTATGTCTTCTGGAGCCATTTCTTGTACAAAATCTGCTAATGCCTGGGCTTTCATCTACTGCTGCCTGGGCTTTCATCTACTGCCGGGGCTCATTGTTAATATCAAACTCGCCAAGTAAGATCGACCATTGCACTAGCCTACCTGAAGTCTCTGGTCTCTATAATATTTTTCACAGCGGGAAACGGGATCGGACCATAATATGGTGAGCTTGGAAGTAGTGCCGAAGCTTTCGAGAAGCGTGGACCACAGCCATGGCTAACTTGTCCAGCATGGGGTACCGAACTTCAAGTCCTCGGAGCATCTTACTGACATAATAAATAGGGCTTTGTTGGCTTCCCTCCTCCCTTACCAGTACTGAAGCGATGCACTCTCGGCCAATAGAGAGATATAAATATAAGGTCTCATTCGGTATCGGCCGGTTGAGTAAAGGTGGGGAAGACAATAATTTTTTAATTTCTTCAAATACTGCCTGGCAATCAGTTGACCATTGAAACTTCTAGGAATTTTTAAGAGCTCGAAACAATAGTAGACATCACCTAGTCGAGCAAGAAATAAAATGCCCCAGTGCGGTGATTCTACCATTTAGCTTATGTATATCATGGATGTTCTTCAGTGCCTCCATGTTGAGTATGGCTTCCTTTTTTCTGGGTTGGCTTCAATGTGCCGGTGAGATAACATGAACCCTAGGAACTTGCCTGCATGGACTCCGAAGACGTATTTATCAAGATTCAACTTGATCCTGGATTTGCTTAGTAATTGGAGAACCCGATCCACGTTTGCTGGGTGATGCTTCGGGTGCTTGCTTTTGATGATGATATCATCCACGTATACTTCTACGCTTGTTCCAATCTGGCCTTGGAGGACTTGGTTCATCATTCTTTGGTACATGGCTTCAACATTTTTCAGTCTGAAGGGCTTCACCTTGTAGTAGTGCAGCCCTTCATAAGTGATGAAGGACATTTTCTCCTGATCTTCTTTCTCCATCGGGATTTGGTGATAACCTTGGGCAACATCTATAAAGTTGTATAAGCCATGGCCAAAGGTGGAATCGATGAGCTGATCAATCGTGGGTAACAGGTAGCTGTCTTTAGGGCATGCTCAGTTGAGGTCGGTGTAGTATACACACATTCTGTACTTCCTGTTTACTTTTTTAATGAGTACCACGTTGGCTATCCATTCCGGGTGAGTAACCTCTTTAATGAACCCAGCTGCTAATAGCTTCGCCATTTCCTCAGTAATGATCTTCTATATTTCATAGGCAAAGGTTCTTTTCTTCTGTGCTACTGGCTTCGCTCCTGGTTTGATGTTTAGGCAGTGATAGGCAACCTGTGGGTCCACACCGATGATTTTAGAGGCTTGAGAAGCAAAATCCTCTGAGTGTCTGGTAAGGACTTCCCTTATTGCATCCCTGATGTTTTGATTGAAGGCGTTGCCAATTTTCACGGTCTTTCTTTCCCTGATTTGCAATGTCTCTGTGTCTTCCACCGGTTGTGGGTCAGTGCCTTATTTTTCAACTTCCCATGCCTCTAAAGGAAAAGCCTCTGCTAGAGACTTCATGGCCATCTGATAGCATTATCTGGCCATGTGCTGATCTCCCCTAATAGTAAGGGATCAAAATTTTCATGGTTAAACGTCAAATGCTGGTGACTGCATTTGCTTCGTAAAGTGTCGGCCGTCCTATAATCCCATTATAGACTAGTGGTATGTCTACCACATTGAACGGAGTCCGAACAACTTTTGTTTCCTCATCATCTTGGCTTCCAAATTCTAGGTCCAGATCGGCAATCCCTATTGGTTGCACCGTTTCCCTATAAAAACTAATGATGGGGTTCTGGATGGCCTTCAAGTTGGTGACGAAGCTGCCCATAGCTTTGTATGCATTCTAAGATAAAACATTGATAGCACTCCCATTATCCACCAATAGCCTTTTAACCCGATACTTATTTATGCATGCAGTTATCACCAGGGCATCACTGTGGGGGTGATGTATATGCAAATCATCTTTCGGGTTAAAAACGATGTCGCTTCTCCCATGTATCGATTTTTCTCCTCTGTTGCGCTTTAATCATTTTTCGGTGTTTTCTCCTCCTACAATCATGTTGATCATCCCAATCGGCTCTTTCCTGGCTTTCTTTGCTTCAGCTCTGTTCCGTTCATGATTTTCTAAATTTTCGCTTCTCCTCGGTGTGTCCGTGTAAATCTCCAGTGTTGGCCTCTGTCACGAGTAAATCTCCAGCTTGGGCTGATTCTCTTAGCCGATGTAATCCCCACTCCATTCTGCCTGATCCATATGAGGATCTTGGATCGAGAGGTGTTCAGGGGTGTATATCTATCTGCTTCCCTATCAAATCTATTTGTCGAAGCTCTGAAATTCATTTTTAGGAAGCTTGCTCATCTCTATTTTGGCCGTTCATCCTTGATCGATGGCCTGTCTTCTTCCCGACGCATCCTCCTGTCTTCGTCCATTTTTATCATCCGGACCGCTATCGCCATTGCGTCTACAAAGGTATTTGGCTCCTTAGTCATTATTTTATCTTTTAGCTTTCTGAATCTGGTGCCATTTTTCAAAGCTTCTATGGCAACTTCATCAACGAGGTGCTCAATCTATATGGCTGTTTTATTGAAACGGTCAAGGTAACTTTATAGAGATTCGTCAGCCTCCTATCGGCACATCCGTAGGTCGTTGATATTTTTTTGGGGGGGGATATTGGTGATGAATCTGATACGGAATTGCTCCGCTAGGTCCTTAAAAGAAGTGACTGAATTCTCCGGGAGCCAATGAAACCATTTTTGGGGGCTCTTTATGAGTGTACTTGGGAAGACTCTGCACATGATTCCATCATTTACATTCTGGAGCAGCATCTTTATTCGGAACGCCGATATATGATTGATAGGGTCTCCTATCCCATCGTACTGATCAAGCTTTGGGATTATGAACTTACTAGGAATCTCCATTTGAATTATTCTGCTGACAAATAGAGTTCTGCTATCCATCACCCATTCTTCTTCCTTTCTAGGTTTAGTCTGGGCTCTGCACATTACTTCCTCAACTTTCTGCGCTAATTTCGAATCATCAAGAGTCGAAATGGTTGAGTTGCACTCCCCTTCTGGTGCTTTACCCTTCCCTATGCTTGTCCCTAGGGCTTGTCGGGGTGCTGTATTATCATCATTTTGAGCCGGCTCAGTATGCCCACTCTATATTATAGCATTTAGCTGTTGTTGCATCAAAGTTATTTGCACCTGAATATTTTTTATCATGGCTTCTTTGCTCATTTGATCAAGGTTGAGTGTTTGGGTTACAGTGTTTAGGTTTGGAGTGGTTATTGTTGGCATTTCTGGTAGGCTTGGAAAAGGTGTTGAGGGTATTGATCGATGGTGCTGTAGCGGAGAGTAGTACGGGAGATCTATGCCCAAGGACGGGTATCTTGGGGTGTTCTCTGGAAGTGAGGGCACATGTCCGGATGAGGCTCCAACATGCGGCAAGGTGGGCGATGGTATTATTGCTGGGAGAGGGTTGAAAGGTCAGTCGAAAGGATAGGTGCAGAAGAATTGTTGCCGGTTTCAGGAATCTGGGCTGGAGGTGGGCTAAAAGTCATAGTGAAGGTGTCTTTAGCTTAGCAAGTAAATGAATGGCTTTTCCCAAGGAGTTCCCACAGACGGCGCCACTTGATGACTGATCTCCGGAACTCTTGGGCTAGGCGTCCTGCAAAGCACGAACAGAGGACAAGGTGAGAGGTGGAGAGAATCCCCATAAACACTCTGATGCCTAAGTTAGAGAATAGAAACAAGGAGAATGTAAGATAGCTTGAATGTGTGAGAATGAGCTTGAATGTGTGAGAATGAGATATCCCCTTATGAGGGGTATATATAGCAATACTCAAATCTGGGAGGAGTTAGACTCCTTGTGGGACAGTGAATCATAATCTTTATACGAGAGTGTTTCTTCTTTGGTTAGGATTCCTCTTTAGGGTAGTTCCTTGGGCGGATCTATCTTCTCCATGATCCAAGTGTTCCTATTTAGGGGGTAAAGGACCCCTAATTAGGTGAGAACATTCTAGATAGTATCAAGCAGCAACAACAGAAGTAGTAGTAGCAGTTGTAGTAGTAGCATCAATAGTAGTATCAAAATTATACCATTCATCCATTCTATTAAATTTTCTATCATAATTATTATTAATTGACATGACAATCATCAAGTAAATACTATTTGTTTCCTCTACTTGAATATATTATACTATTTACCCTCTATTTGAATATATTATTTTATTTTCCCTAATATTTAGAATTTATATTTTTAATATTAAACTAATTTTCTTAGAATTTAACTATAAAATGATAATTATATCATTTACATAAAAATATAAAATGGTTACTTTTAATTTTATATAATTAACATTTTAATTAAATACCAATTAATTAGTATAAGTTTAAAATATTTCCACTTGAATAATAACTTAAAATATTTATGTTGCATCACAAAATTTAATCAAATCAATTCTCTTTTTAATTTTAATTCCTTATTTGAATTGTTAGTTTCAATTGTTGGGTGTACAAATCAAATTATTTAAAATTATTAATGTTATTCATAACTATAATTTATTTACTCAATAATCTAAACTAACAATTTAAATAAAAATCAAATTTTACAATTAAAAGATAATTCACTTGGTCAAATTTTTCATACAATATAAATATTTTAAGTTGATATTTAAGTAAATATATTTTAAGATTGGAAGTAATTAATTTTTATTTAATTAAAATTTTGATTAGATTAAAAATAAAATTTATTATTTTATTTTTTATTAAAATATTTTTAATAAAATTATCATTTTTATAGTCAATTAATGATAATTCAATTTAACATGTATTTTTTTACATAATTAGTTTCATAATAAAAATATATTTTATAAATTTTAAGAGTAAATAATATAATATATTCAAATAGAGAGGTAAAAGATAAATAATATTCACTTAATAATTTTTACACCGATAAACAATTGAAACAAAAAATTTTACAGAAAAAAATAAAATGTATAATTAAAAAAAAGTAAAAAAATAATATAAATTTTAAGTGTTGTACACCAACTAGTAAATTATAGTTGCTAAAAAAAAAAAAAAACTAATAAATTATCGCAAACCGCATGATACAAATAGTAATTCAACCAAAAAAACACACAAATGGCTGAACGACACTGCACCTGACTCGTGTGCACAGGAGAGCCAGTAGCAGCCATAGGAGCAAGCAGGGGAATGGAAGTAAGAAGTAGATAGGTAATACACGTGGCAAAGATCCTGATCCATTCATAGAGAACAACGTGGCACTACTCGTATCCCTTGTTTTCTTCTTCTTCTTCTTCTTCTCGTTGCGTCTTCTTCTACTTCTGTCTCTCTCCTTTCTGCTCGATACACAGCAGCAATGGCATTGAGATTGCCAACACAGTTGGCGACACCAGGCAGCTCACTCTCATGGCACTGCAACTTAACACCACATCCTCTCCTTTCTCTCTCTGCTTCGTTTGCTTCGTTTCCTTCTTCAGGTACTTAAGTCACTTCACTTCACACTTTTAACTGTCTTCATCATTATCATCAAAATTAACTAAGCTGACCTTCATTTAATAAATTTTTGAAGGGAAATGTAACATACGGACATCGGCGGTGACCTGCAATGCGAGCGCAGCGGAGGGAGCAGTGGCGTCGGGGGCTGTGAATCTTGGACCAGGAACTCCAGTGAGGCCGACGAGTCTGCTTGTGGTTGGAGCCACTGGAACTTTAGGTAGACAGATTGTGAGGCGTGCTCTTGATGAAGGGTACGACGTTCGCTGCCTTGTCAGGCCTCGTCCCGCTCCTGCTGATTTCCTTCGTGATTGGGGCGCTATTGTTGTCAATGTGTCTCTCTCTCTCTTTTTATTTGGAATAAATAACTTAATTTTTTTTTTTGTTGTATTCAATTTAATTGAAATGTGTGTTTTGATGAGGAGCAGGCAGACCTTAGTAAACCAGAGACAATTCCAGCAACATTAGTTGGGATTCATACAGTTATTGATTGTGCTACAGGGCGTCCAGAAGAGCCTATTAAAACGGTTAGTTAATTGGTTTGGTTTGGCTCTTGTAACTGGAGAGTTTTGTTAGACAATGGAATCCTCTTGGTTCTAATTCCTATCTTTCTGTTTAGGTAGATTGGGAAGGAAAAGTTGCTCTGATACAAAGTGCAAAAGCAATGGGAATTCAGAAATATGTGTTTTATTCTATCCACAATTGTGACAAGCATCCTGAAGTTCCACTGATGGAAATTAAGTACTGCACAGAGCAGTTCCTTAAGGACTCTGGCCTTAATCACATAGTTATTAGATTATGTGGTTTCATGCAAGTAAATAACCCTCCGGATCTCATTCATTATGCACTACTGTTGCTTTGTTGTTTCAATTATTCCTCCAGCTGTTGAGTTCCCAAATGCCTTTTGTGTGCCGATTCATCAGGGCCTTATTGGGCAATATGCAGTACCTATACTAGAAGAGAAATCTGTTTGGGGAACGGATGCCCCCACAAGAATTGCTTATATGGACACCCAGGTTACATCTTTTAGTGATTGCATCCTTTAAATATATTGTTTTAAGAAAGTTGTTTTTTGAGCTAACAATATTTTTGCATTTTAACATTTTCAGGATATAGCTCGGTTGACATTTATCGCATTGCGGAATCAGAATATTAATGGGAAGCTTCTCACTTTTGCTGGTCCTAGGGCGTGGACAACTCAGGAGGTAACTTATGAACAAACACATCATTGGTGGAGATGTATGAATTTATACCGTCTGATTTACATTACTACCTTTTCTGATTACCTGCTTTGTTGTCAGTTTGGAGGCCCTGTCAATGTAGCCTGAAGTTTTCTATATTTTACTTTTCTGAACTGATTATCTCAAATATTTTTTCCCCATTTGCCATTAATCTGCTAGTCATTTACAGCATTTTTTTTTTGTTAAGTGCTTGTTCTGGGCTCCAGGTTTTGACTTTACTAAATGTTCATTTCCATGAAACTGATGGTGCATCCTATGTCTTTCTTGCTAAAAATAGTGCCTTTGGTTTTAGGTTGTTACATTGTGTGAAAGGCTTGCGGGGCAGGATGCAAATATTACTACTGTCCCAGTTTCAATTTTAAGATTTACTCGTCAATTGACAAGGTTTTTTGAGTGGACAAATGATGTTGCGGATAGGCTGGCATTTTCAGAGGTAATAGATTTGCATGTTTCTGTACACTTTCTAGCCATGTTGTATTTTAGTTTTAAACATGGCTATATGTTTTCAATTAAAGATATTTCTCCAAATAGTTTTTAACACATGGTAGACTATTATGAATATTATAGAGATTGACGGAAATGTCAGTTCTGCTATGTCACATTTTTCCTGTTAGAAAGTTGAGTTTTAGCACATAGTAGATTATTATGAATATTATAGGGATTGAAGGAAGTGTCATTTCTGCTATGGCACGTTTTGCCTGTTAGAAAACTTGGTTGCTTTAAAATATTCTGGCAATTCAGGAACATGGGACCAAAAATAATTATAAAGCATATAAAGATAGAAATGATTGCAGGAAAGTATATACTATCCTATGCATTATGGAGACAGTCACAGATTTTGTCTGTCTCCAGGAGAATTTCTAATATTACTTTTCAACTCATTTTTAGCTGCTTTGGTTCTGTTGGACTAATAGTATATCTTTAGTCCAGCTGATCAATGTTATGCTTTATGGCTGTTACTGCATATCTTGTTTCCCGACTGTCTTCAAGGAGTAGTATGTATTCCTATTGAAATGTTGCTAGCGCAATCACTTGGCCGTGTCCTCCAAGAATGGTTTGCACTTTGCTGCAGAAGAAAATCCTGTTTCGGCCCCACGGTGCCATTCATATCTGTCACAGTCAGAAAAGACTAGCATAGGAACCTATTATAACGAGAAAGGCATGAATTATTTCATGAATAGACTTTGTGATTGGCTCCCAACTTTTCTTATTGTATATGAAAGCAACATGGTCTAGAATTTATGTTATCCATGCATCTCCAGAGCTGCTAACATTTTCTACTTGGCATGTGCAGGTGCTAACTAGTGATACTGTTTTTTCTGCTCCTATGAGCGAAACCTATAAGCTCCTTGGCGTAGAGCAGAAAGATATAGCGACATTGGAGCAATATTTGCAGGATTACTTCACAAACATATTGAAGAAATTGAAAGACCTCAAAGCTCAGTCAAAACAAACTGACTTTTACATCTGAAAGAAATCCCTCATGTAATTGTAAATGAAGCTATATGTACGGCAACACAATTTTCCCAGGGTGTAAAAACTTATAGCATTCTTTTTTATTCCTCAACTAATCGGTCTTCATCTTCCCTGTTTTGCTATTTTTTCATTCATGATAGAAGCAGGGCAACAAGAATCGAAAATGATGATATTTTTTTATAGAGAATATATTTTTTTTCCCTGAAATCTTAGTAATATTAGATGAATGGACTTTGCTACTGCTGCTAATTAAATATCTGACTATCAGAATTCCTTGCTGGATAGCCAAAGCAAGTTATACTCATTATAGATGGCAGAATCACAGCTCATTTTGCTCTCATTGCTGATGGCTACATCTGAGTCTGTTGTACACTGAATTTAACAATTATTTCATGCACCCAAAGAAAAAAGAAAAAAGAAATAGAATTTACTAAGACCTAACAATTCAATTTCTACTACTCATGAAGCTTGTTAATGGAGAGAAGCCTCTCTATCGTTATGAATTTAAGCAACAACATATAGAGAATACACGATGGCTACATTTATATATATAATTTGTCGTTCTTTTGGATTTTCTTTTCCAAATCATGAAACACAAATTCAGGCTTTTCTGTGTCTGATTAAAGCAAAGATCATGAAACAAAAAATGTTGAAAATTTGTTGTAAATTATCTATTAAGTCACACATAGAGCTTTGGGCGAGGCTTTATGGGCAGGAACTGATATTGTAGGCGGCAACTTGAAATCAATAGAGGAGAACTGAGCTGACGAGTGGACTGAAATTGCACCAATAATCTGAAGTAGAATACGTTCAAACTCCTCGCCCTCAGCCCATCCATGTATTTCTGCATTAATTAGCATAGGATCTCTGTAAATCAAGTCCCAGACAGGGAAATTCTTCCTTGGCATCAGATAATCAACCTTAGTAAGCTTCAAGGCGGGGCAGTAATCACCAGCACCGTCGCCAAGATAGATAATTTGGCTGTTTCCCTCTTTTGATAAAGAAGCTTGGATTCCTTCAATGATGCGACCCTTGCACATGTTTCGCGGGCAGTGGCCACAGCAACCATATGGAGATTCAATGAAATCATGGAAGGGAAGGATGTTTAACCTCCCTTCTTGATCAACAAATCCTGGGTTCGTATGAATTTCTGAGAAGCAGTCCCTTAAACCAAGATGCTCCAAGATTGTATCGATGAAGAAGGTATTTGCATCGCTTATGATCCTCAACTCGCATCCCAAAGCGTAGGCTGATTTAAGAGCATTAACAATCCGGGGATGGATAGGAATGCGTTGGAGTACCTGGACGATCTGTTGGATGGTTGTCCCTTGTGAATGAAGCTCCTTCATTATTCGAGTCATGACAGAGTTCAAGGACATGGTAGGCAGCAGTTGATTGAACAATTCAGTGAGACCTAGTTCATCAACAACCCAATAATCGCTATCGACGTCAATGATGGTTTCATCAAAATCAAGAATCACCACAATTGCAGCCATTGTTACCGACGTAAGAAAAAGGATGAAGGCTTACGGTAAAAAGAACAAGACAAGAAGCTGATAGACGAGAGTTAATTCTAGGGTTTGTTACCATAGTGGAAGCTTTATAGTGTGTTTCTCCGTGTTGCATTAGGAGAATCAACAGAACGCGGGAATAGTTCTTTGAAATTCCCTGAATATCTCTGCATGCGGATTTGGTGATCCGTTGATAAACGGTGACCAAGGTCTTTCGTAAACCTATTATAATGCTAAAAACTTAAAGACAAGGCTGTGCTCGGATGTAAACAAGCCCAACTATTTTACAGAACCGAACTAAAACTATCCGGGTTCTTTACGCAAATAGACCAAAAGTAAAAAAATCTTTGGTAAATAATTTTACAAAATTAATTCTTTAAAAAATAGACTTCTATTAATTTCCTTACTCTCTCTCCCTTAGTCTCTCTTTCTCTCATTCACTCTCGTGCCAATGTCATCTTCTTCTTCAAACATTTTTTTTTTTTTTATTCTTCTTCTTCTAATGTCATTGGAGTTTTGTATCGATAGAGATGAGAGAAGTAACGTTCAATGACTGTATAAACTAGGAAGAATATAAAAGAAGAAAAGTATTGGATTGTGTATTTGGTTTTTTTCCTTTGCATTCACTATTTTAACTAAGTTGGATCCTTTTTTTTTTTCTTTATTGAAAAGTTGAATTGAGGAAGTGGATCTCATGTTCCTCTTTTTTTATTTGATATGCTGATAATTTCTTTCATGTATTATGTTTTTGTTGATATTAATCAAAAGTAATAGATCTTGTGATCTCGTGTTTTGAAGCAAGCAAAGAGAAGAATATGGTTATGATACTGAAATCATATACAAAAGGAAGAGGCATGAAGCCATGGTTTCTTCGGCTGCCCTTCATTCTATGCTCACCACCTGTTTGATAAAATTCTTCTTTCTAAGTCCCTGAATAGTTTGAGATTGCTAGTACAAGAGGATTACTACCTTCGTCATAGTGTGAAGCTAACACGGTAGGACGAAGAAAACTTATGTTGGGACTGATTAGTTTGCTAACCAACAGATGGATTTATGGGTTTGGAAGGCTTAGCTTATTTTATGTAGGAAAAAAACTCTTGATCTGCAATGTAAGGACAAGTTTTTACTTCAGAGTGTAATTGCAAGTCCTGGAGCTATTGCTAAGGATTATATAATATAAATTATTTTAAACAATATTATTTTAATAATTAATTATATAATATAAATTATTTTAAACAATATATATATATATTGAGTTCTGAAATAACTAAGTTCAAAATTTAACAAGTGTCTCACCTCACGTTTCAACATTCACCTACAAAGATTTACATAAAGATTTATGAGTTAAACTATTAAAAATCATTTTTTTTTTTAAAAGAAAAAATATATAAAAACCTTATTTGTTTCGTATTTAACGTGGACTGTTTTAGAAGTTAAAAATATACAATACACATAAATTACCATTATGTCTAGATTCCTTATAGTAATAGTATTTTACTTTTATTTGGGCAGAGTAATATTGCTCTCCTTTTGGATGATGTTTCTATGTCTTCTATTCCACATAAAATACTTACCCTTTTATTCTAGCAAAAACTTTGTTTTCTATTCCACTTTTAACATCCCTCTCTTATTTCATGGAAAGCAGCCCCTTCTTTTCTATACAATGTAGAGAAATTATCATATTTAATTAAATTTTTTTCCTCCTAAATATATTTAATTAATTGTTTCTCTTTGTTATATTTGATTAAAGTTTTTTAACGTGAAATTATTGGCTTAAATTTGACATTAAAAAAAAAGTCCTTGATTGGTGTAAGTATCCAATTTTTTAGTATTAAAAATTGGGATGCAATAAAGGATCAAATGATGAAAATTGACTATAAAATTAAATTTATTGAATCTGATTTATTAGTTTTGAACTAAATTGTAAATTATTTTTAGAACTTATTTTGAAATTTATTTATTTTTTTAAATAAATTTTTAAAAAATAAAAAAAGGAAAATTTTAAAAGCAAATAAAAATTACAAAATTTTCAAAAAAAAAAAAAAGATTGTTGGCGGAATGGGACAAAGGCCCATTCACTCAATAAAAGAAAAAAAAAAGATTGAAATTGAAATACATGAAAGTGGCCAAAATAACAATGGATGGCCATGATTGGCCGAGGGAGTTTTAAATGGCCAAATTGGCCATTTGCATGATCATTTCCATCGGAAATGTACATTTTGGAACCGACTTCGAATAGAGCAAGCATAATTTACTTCAATGTTAAAAAATGAGTGAGAGTATCAATGTGAAACCTTTAGCAGTATTCATGCTAAATAATACGAGAAAGGCAAGAGAATATTAAAAGAGGACCACGTCAAAAATTGCTCTTTTTACTCCAATACTCTAGAAAGCATATGATTATTTGAAGGACATTTCCAATGGTATCCATGATGAGTAATATGAGGAAGGCGAGGGAATATTTGGATAACGAAGAAAATCATAAAAATAACTTAAAGACTGTTTTGATACTCTGAATTTGATATGTTTATGCTCAATTTCCATAAGTTTTGTTAGTAAATTCTCGCTAAAATTAGGTGTGAAAGTAAGCTCTTCACTTAGTAAAAAATATGCTCTCAGCATAAGATGGTTAACGATACCTCTGACCTTTGCAAATGTCAAATAAATGATTGTCTTGAAAATCAAGATTAGTGAGATTCGTTAGATGCATATTACCTCATGATAAGTTGGCGAATTTGTTGAAATATAATGCATTTTTTTATATACAATCATCATACTGAAGCTAGCTTCAACAAGTCTTTAGGAATTGCAAATCCAGAAAGAGATATACCTAACATATAGAGTTAGCATTAACACTATCAAATCAATCAAGGTCAGCAAGCAATGAAGACAATTGATTAAAGTCAATCAGTGCAAAAATTCAAAGCAATCAATTAGTAGAGAAATTCAAAGGCAGTCAACACATAGTTCAATAAAATTTGATTTCTACATTTTGCATACACTACACAAATTTTAGATTCAC
This sequence comes from Mallotus nudiflorus, assembly GCA_947683625.1. NCBI lineage: Eukaryota > Viridiplantae > Streptophyta > Magnoliopsida > Malpighiales > Euphorbiaceae > Mallotus > Mallotus nudiflorus. The sequence continues at coordinate 2,743,503 of CANTUR010000275.1, read as the reverse complement.
TCTGTTATATGCTATAGAGAGGTATAACACAATTTTCAAATTCACTTCGTTATATGCTACACAGTATCACTAATGCAAATTTCAAGACCACTCAGTTATATGCTATATAGTTTATATCACTCATGGTCTTACAAGCTTTTATAAGTGATTTGTGAGGGATTTTAGTACCATTGTAGCACCATTGACCGAAGTCATCAAGAAAAATGTTGTCTTCAAGTGGGGAGAAGCATAAGAACAAGCATTTAACATGCTTAAGGATAAGTTGACATCTGCTTCTTTACCTACTCTACCTAACTTTTCTAAAACATTTGAAATTGAATGTGATGCTTCAGGTTTGGGAATTGGGGCTGTTCTAATGCAAGATGGATAACCAATTGCTTATTTTAATGAAAAGTCAAATGATGCAAGCTTGAAGTACCCTACTTATGATAAGGAGATGTATGCCTTAGTTCGTGCTTTGGAGACATGGCAACATTATTTATTGCCTAAAGAGTTTATAGTACATACTGATCATGAATCCTTAAAGCATTTGAAGGGGCAAAACAAGCTTAACAAACAACATGCTAGGTTGAGTGAATTCATTGAGTCCTTTCCTTATATCATTAAATACAAGCAAGGTAAAGAGAATGTTATGACTAATGCACTTTCAAGAAGGTATACTTTACTTGCTTCTTTGGATTCCAAATTGCTAGGATTTGAATACATAAAAGAGTTGTATGAGAATGATAGTGATTTTGGCAGTGTTTTTCATGCATGTGAAAATATTGCTTTTGAAAAGTTCTATAAGCATGATGGTTACTTATTTAAAGAGAAATGGTTGTGTTCCTAATTTTTCTATGCGTGAATTGCTTGTTTATAAAGCATATAAGGGTGGTTTAATAGACATTTTGGTCCCTACCTATAATAGAGTTAGAACACGCTTTTAATTTTGAATATTAGCCCAAAGATCATCAAGGATAGGTTGTGTTGATGGAGCTAAACCCATTGCTTATTAAAGTGAAGAAAGATACTTAGCTATTAAAAGATGAACAATCACACAATTCTAAGTCTAATCTAACTTAGCAATTATAATGAAAGGTAGAAGTGAAACAATTCAAGTAAACTTGCAAAGTTTCAAAAGAACAAAGTTTAAGGAAAAACCTCACTTAATTGATTAAAATTGTTAAAAATACAACCTAAATTCATCAAAAATATGTTTAGCCCTTATATAGGCATGTAAACAACCTAATCCCTAAAGGAAAAGGTTTTATTCCTTATTTCCAAAGATACCTATATAGGAAAATCCTTAATTAAGGAGATTTCATTCAAAATAGGACAACTAATGGCAACTCATCTTTGAAAAGTCAAAATTGACAACTCATTACAACTCATGACAACTAAGTAAAATGACAACTCATGACAACTAAGCATTGAAGTATGTCATGTTACATGTTGACCATTGACCCTTGATTTTCACTTGTTGACTATTTGACTTTGACTTTGACTTGGAATATCCTTGAATCTTCTCACATCTTTTTAAATCTTCTTTATTGATTCCAAAATAGGAATAACTCCAAAATTCATCCATATTAAGCTACTTAATTTCAAAATAGGAAATTAAGCTAATTAGCTTGAATTCTTTATATTCAAGCACTTTTGATCCCTTTTAGGGTTCATATTATTCCCTCCCTCTTGAAGATGGTTCACCCTCAAATCATAGCCATCTTCTAGAGTTGATAAATTTGCAAAATCCTTTTGGGTCAAACACAAACTCTTTTATTGAAAACTTCTCCTTTAAAATAATGATCCACACAAATAGCTTCAACATAACTTGAACTTGATAGCACATTTGAAATATAGAACTTCTGTTCATGAACATGTAAGGATTTAATTCTCGTTGCTTCTTTCTAAACTTGAAACATGAATATCTCAAGTTCTTCTTGCTACAAGTGAAGACTCTATAAATTCTCTTGTGGGCATAAGATACTTTAACTACATCATCAAATGGATCTTCATATGGCATAGAAGTCTGTAAAATAACTTTCAAAACACTAGAAAAAGAAAGATTAAAATTGTTAGTATAATCATGATGAATAACCAACTCTTGATCTTTCATGATGCTCCCAATCTCTAGGTTCTCCTTTTCACTCATGCCTTGCTCATTTTCTCTCACCAGTTGATTAGTGCACATGTCTTCAATAACTGTTTATTGGGTTTCGTGATACAAATGCAGCAAAAAAATTAAAAATTTATCACGTTCCCAAACCTGGATCCATGTAATTCGACTACTTGATTAAATCTAGGGTTTCAAGAATCTTACTAAGATGTAGAAGAGGCGAGATTTTCTGGAAGGATGAGAGGAGATTTACACTGGTGACACCTTACCTCGAGCTTTTTGTTTTGATTGTTTGGATCTAGATGTCTCCAAAAGGATGTATCCTCTATAGGTGTCCACATGAACAACCCTTCACAAAACAAATTGGAGTGTGTGCTAGCAACCTTCTTGATTATCTCACAAATCAAGAATAAAAGAAAAACTCTGTCTTTGTTTTCTAAGAAGAAAGAAAAAGAATTTGGAGGCAGGAAAAAAAAGTGTATTAAACCCTAGAGAATATAACATATTTATAGACTCCAAATTAGGGTTTCACTTACCAATGACCTTTTGGTAACTTCCATTTATTATATTCTAATTTTTTTAAAAAAATAAATCAGAAATAATATCTTATTTATTTATTTAAAATAACATTTATCTTAAATAAATAAATAAATAAACAAACAAATAAATAAATAAAACACTTTAATTATTCATTTCCACAGAGTTTATTTTGTGCTTATTAAACCTAAATTCATTTTGGGCTTGTTCTAAGTGTGTGACCCTATAGGGTCACATAACATTGGCAGTGGGCCTAAATCTCTATTTATGCCTACAAGTCATAAGTGGCCTCTAGTAAAACATTATGACTACCAAAGTCATGTGAAGTCAATAATCTGACATAACCTAATTATAGTGAATTTTATTGTCCCTTTATCACATGATATCCTAATTGAACATAAGGCATAGAATGTCATCCTTATATAGTTCAATATTATGACTTGATTCCAAGTAGACTAAAAATGATAACTCTTTATCAATTCATTTCAGTATGGCCATGCATTTTCCTTCAGTCTATCTCATCAAGGGGCCCATAGATATCTTTCTCATATTAATGAGGGATAAATTCCTTTTGAATCATTCACATTCCTCATATAACTAATTTCATATCCAACAACATCCTACTTAATCGTTCAGTTAAAGACAATGTTAGAATGTGTCAAAACATAAAATAGCTATGTAAAAATCTATGATGATTTTAAGGCCAAAGGATTGAAATAAAATTATGTGATGAGAAATACTTATGATAATAATCTATGTAGTATTTTCATAGTGGGTCAATCCAGTACATGATCTCTCATCATGTACCTATGAGTTGACTTAATATCTCATATTCATTATTAGTAAAACATAACCATCAGTCAACTTCATACTAGCCTTAATACTTTAATATTTATATAATGAATAAATGGCTAGGGATAATTAGAATAGAACTCTTATTTTAATCTAAAGGTTTTACTATCAAGTCACATACTTGATGGCCTTAGTAAGAATTAACCATTCATATAATTATCATAAAATCAAATGATAATGAACTACCTCTTTATTAATAAAATAAGAAAGTCAATACATAATCACAAATGATTGACCTAGTGCATATCACTAACATTGTCTTTGGTGGTATAGTTTCAATTTGACACTCTTTCTCCCCACTCTTCTCCTTAACTTGTTGCTAAACCAATTCAGCAACTTTAACACCTTCTTGTTCCTTGGAATCACACACTATATTGTCTTCTTATAAGAACCCACTGCCTTTTTATACTCCAAAGCAAGTTCAATTACAACCTTTAAAGAGATAGAAGGTTCTAATTGCACTTCGTTCTTCAATCTTTTACCAATCTTACACTTAAGCCCATTGATGAATTTTGTAACTTTTTACCTTTCCAATTCACCTACATTACTTGCAATTACAAATAACTTAAACTTTTTAACATAATCATTAACACATAATTCATCACCTTGTTTAAGTCTTTGTAATTTAAGATGAAATTTATCCTTCACTTCATAAGGAATAAAATGTCTAGAAATTAACCTCTTCATTATCTCCCAATTTTTAATCTCACTATGCCTATTCTCTCTCTATGATACTATCAAATCTTCCTACCATATAGTAACATGACCCAAAAATTTACAAGAAGTAAGTTTACACTTTTGGAAATCACTTAATTCAAGATAATCAAATATCTCCTCCATTTGTTGTATCCATTCCAAATAAACATAAGGATCATCTCCACTAAGAAAATAAAGCATGTTCATGCTAAAAAAAATCACGTTTGAAAAGATTAAAAAAATCCTCACAAAGCACTCCCTTACGTATTTACACTCAAGGATGTGAATGCTCACGTGTTTCACTCAAATTTTTTTTTTATTTTTTTTAATATATGAAGAATTGAGAAGAAGAAAAGAATAGATAATACATGAAAATTAAAGGATACGTAACCAAACCTTGAAGTTTGGCTCTGATACCAAACTGATACAAACCCTACCTATAATAGAGATAAAACACGCATCCAACTTTGAATATTAGCCCAAGGATCATCAAGGATAGGTTGTGTTGATGGAGCTAAACCTCTTGCTTATTAAAGTGAAGCAAGATACTTAGCTATTAAAAGATGAATAATCACACAATTCTAAGTCTAATCTAACCTAGCAATTGTAATGAAAGGTAGAAGTGAAACAATTCAAGTAAACTTGTAAATTTTTAAAAGAACAAAGTTTAAGGAAAAACCTCACTTAATTTATTAAAATTGTCAAAAATACATCCTAAATTCGTCTAAAATATGTTTAGCCCTTATACAGGCATGTAAATAAACTAATCCTTGAAGGAAAAGGTTTTATTCCTCATTCCCAAATATACCCATTTAGGAAAATCCTTAATTAATGAGATTTCCTTCAAAATAGGATAACTAATGGCAAATCATGACAACTCATCTTTGAAAAGTCAAAATTGACAACTCATTACAACTCATGACAACTAAGCAAAATGACAACTCATGACAACTAAGCATTGAAGCATGCTATGTCACATGTTGACTATTGACCCTTGACTTTGACTTGTTGACTATTTGACTTTGACTTTGATTTATTGACTTTGACTTGGAATATCCTTGAATCTTTTCACATCTTCTTAAATCTTCTTTATTGACTCCAAAATAGGAATAACTCAAAAATTCATCCATATCAAGCTAATTGATTTCAAAATAGAAATTAAGCTAATTAACTTGAATTATTTATATTCAAGCACTTTTGATCCCTTTTAGGGTTTATATTAGACATCCTATACGTAATATAGTGGAAATCACAATCACTAAACGTCACACAGGGAATATAGTGTCACTTGTTAAATGTCGCACAGGGAATATAGTGTCACTTGTTAAATGTCCCACAAGGAATGTAGTAGAAACTTATCCCTCGCTAAACGCCAGCTAGGAATAAAACAAAATACACTGAACATAGTGTCAACTATTATTAACTGAACATAGTGACAACATCACCACTATATGTTCAATTAAAACTATAGCCTATTTTCAAAATGCATTTATCACAATGTTAATTACTATTCATTGAACACAATGATAGCCACCACTATATGTTCCATTGAAACTATAACTTGTTTTCAAAATGCACTGAACACAGTGATAACATCACCCCTATATATTCCCCAAGAACTATAACCTATTTTCAAAATACACTGAACACAGTGTTAATCATTATTCACTAAATATGATGATATCATCACTACTATATGTTCCATCATAACTATAGTTTGTTTTCAAAATGCATTAAACATAGTGTCAGTAGTTATTTACTAAATATAGTGATAGCATCATAGTTAGAAATTCCATAGAAATTCGAGTGTTCCTTAAATTGTATTCAACACTACATAGTATCATGCATAGTCATGGCACACAGATAAGTCTCATAACTCTTTGCTTTGAAATTGTGCGCTTATTTTCTTTGCCTCAATTTATCAAGCAAACATCGATAAAAGGGGATAACTGTAAGCATCCAATTTCATAATATTAGAAAGGGGATGTGACAGAGGATCTAATGATGAAAATTGACTATAAACTTAGATTTATTATATTTGAACTAAATTGTAAATTATTTTTAGAACCTATTTTAAAATTTATTAATTTATTTTAATTATTTATTTTTCTAAATAAATTTTCAAAAAATTTAAAAAAGGAAAATTTCAAAAGAAAATACAAAATACAAATTTTTCAAAAAAAAAAAAAAAGATTGTTGGCCAAATGGGCTACTTGACGGAAGCAAAAAAAAAAAAAAGATTGAAATTGAAATATATGAAAGTGGTAAAAATACCAACGAATGGCCATGACTAGTCAAAGGGAATTCTAAATGGCCAAATTCGCCATTTACATTATCATTTCCATCGGAAAAATATAGATTTTCATGCCGATGATAGATTTCCAGTCAGAAATCCACACTTCCAATAAAAAATAAGGTGGTCCTCAAATTTTTTTAAAATTTATTAATTGGTTGTTATTTTTGTTTTATTTGATAAATTGAATTTTTTATATTATATTATTTTTATCTTGTAACAATATTGTGTTTATAAATACATCATTTTCTTTTCATAGGGGAGGTTGCTAGACTTTTAATTCTCTTCTTCTCTTTGCCGTTATGAATTTGGAAGAGCCAAAATACATTCTTTTCCTCTTTAGTTTTTACCTTCTTTTTAGTTCTTTACTATAAAATTAGATCCAATTAAAACTAATACTCACAAACAATACAAAAAGCCTCAAACTTCCATCAAAGGTTGATCAAACTCCGAGAGACAATCAATACTGTGTGTATAAAATCATTTTCTTATACTCCTTTCTATTTTTTTTATTATTCTTATTTATCTAATTTTGATTTTATTTTATTTAATTTTTTTTATGTTGATGATGACAGGTGGAATTACGTGAATATTGGAAAGAAAATCACACAACCAAAGTACAAGACATATTGACCATCAATTATTTATCAACCATTTCTTTTTGTTATTTAACATAATTTATTGTTTTTGTTTTGTTTTGTTTTCTTTATTCATTTGTTCATTGTTTCATTCATTTTTTTGTTTTATTTTTTTATTCTTCCATTTGGTGGAACTTTTTGTTTGTAAATTGTTTTATTTTGTTGTTTTCTTTTCATTTTTTTCATTTAACTTTTTTACTTTATTAATTTATTTAGCTTTTTTCCCTTTGTCTGACTAGTATTTATATTTTTTATCGTTATTTTATTTGTTCTTTTTTTATTTTATTCTTTTCTACTTATTTTATTTCATTATTTTGATTTTATTGGATTTTAATTTAATTTAATTTTAATTTTACTTTTTTTTTTATTTAGTCACTAATCTTTATTTACTTTGCTTCTATGTTTATAATTAATGTGGGAGTAAATTAAGCTATGGAGTTGCATGTAATTGAACAAGACCAGACCCTTAAAGGTCTATAGAATGTCATGGATTAAATACCTTGTAGAATTTTTATGTAAATATTTGATTTTCTTTTTTATTATATGTTATTTTATTTATTTGGTTTATTGGTTTGTATTAATTAATTTTATCTGTAGGATTGTATTAAGCCTTTCATAAATTGTAGAATTAGGCTCAATTTTTTGGAATTAAAATCAATAGACATAGGCTAATTTAAATTAAAATTAAATAGTAATTAGGTCCATTAGCTTTTAGACTCACTTGTAAATAAAATATGTGTAATTAGCTAATTTTAACTATAATCAATGTAGATTAGACTAATTTAAGGACATTACATTATATGGATGCATTATTTGTATGCTTTTTCATGACTAGTTGCCTTTAGAGGTAGATGTATGTTAAATTAGGGTTTAAATGAAATTGCATGTAAATAAATAATAATTTAGTAATTAATAAAGTTATTGTAAACGAACACAAGATTGAAAAAAGTTGGTATTCTATATCTAGAATCTCCTGGTTATGGTGTCAACTCTCTTTTAGAGAATCGAGTTACCACCACCTTCAAATTATCCTAATTATTATCATGGGTGACAACTTCATTATCTCCACACTATGTATTTATGATATAGTAGTGTATTCTTTAGAGACATAAGCTCAAACAGTATCATAGTTGGTAAAATCTTAGATGTATGTTATACCCCACTTTTTACAATTGGAGTCTCCCACTTATTGAAGGTTTCTCTACTCTCTCTATAAGAGTTAGGGTTTCTATCCCTTGTTTTGATTAGGGTTTTGTTACCTCTTTTCTTTCTTTACCTTGGTGAAAGTGTGTTTCTTTTTCCTCTTAGCTATCTGAGTTACGTGTTTTCTTCTTGGCTGACGAGCTCTCTACCTGGTGTGGTGATCTAAAAATTACTAATGAAGAAGCAGAAGTGGTGGATATTAGGGGTGTCAAGGATGAAGAAAAGGATAAGGATACTATGTTATCGCTGATTGTCCGGATTCTCTCTAAGCGCCCTTTATTGATTAATGTTGTTAAGTCCACTCTTTCGATTGCTTGGCATTTGCCTCATGAGTTTTATATTTTTGCTCTGGAATTTAATTTATTTCCTATCCAATGTTCTTCTTTTAATGATAAGAAGGTATTAAATGATGGGCCTTGGCACTTTGATAAATCACTTATTATTTTATAAAATATAACTAGCGGAGTTAATATGGAGAATCTACAAGTTGACTTTATGCCATTTTGGGTTAGGGTTTATAATATGCCTCTATGCTGTTAGGATAAGACTTTTGTTGGGTTGGTTGTTTCTAACATAGATCCAATATTGGATTTTGATCGAAGTGGGGATGGCTTATATGGTTGTTTTATCAGGGTCCGAGTTGTTGTTAATGTTTGTTCTCCTTTAAAATGAGGCTCTATGGTGTTGGATGATACGAGACAAACAAGTTTGGATATCATTTAAATATTAGAAGCTCCCAAATTTTTATTGTGTCTGTGGATTGCTTGATCATGCTGTCACAACCCAAAACAGGGGCCATGACCAGCGCTAGGAAACGGGAATTCTTTCGAATCCGGAACCCGTAGCAAGCCTAAAAATAAAATAGATCATGCCATAATACCAGTAACAATATGATATGCAGCGGAAATAAAAATCATAAATATCATAATATTATCCATATCAACTGGATTTAAATCAAATCTCATCTCATAGATATATAATCTTTTAATACAAATCCAGTTTCAATATAATACATCTCTTTAAAATAAATACATGAAATCCAATACTTCAATTCACAACTACTGCAGTGTCTAGATAAAATAAATAAGACTCAAGTAGATAATTTACACAAAGATGCCGGGGCGGAAGAAATCCGGCGTATCGACCTGCTATTGAGGTCTGAGGAAGTTGACTCTCCTGAAAAATAGTCAACGGAGGGGAGTCAGACCTCACTGAGTGAATTACTATAATATATATACATACACACTAAGTGATAATGCATACAGTCAACAGTATATATATAATATGTATATATACAGGCAATTGCACACAGATGCAATAAAATCATTTTATATATTTTCATTAAAAATCATCTTTTATGAAGGATCACATAGAACCCTAGAATATCGCAACCTCAGAAAAATAGTGTTAAACAACACTCTAGCCATACAGGCTCACTTATTCCAAATATATCCACTTAATCCATTTGGACAGTAGACTAGCCCCGAGACACTAAGTCAACCGAGCTCCAGCAGTCTGACTGCCAATGTGATTGGCCCCAAGACACTTGGTCAACCGAGCTCCAGCAATCACACTCACAAACCACATCTCACATATCAATAATCATAATCAAATCAATATCTACAAATAAGTTAGTAATATAGCCTAAAGCTATAGGCGTACCGGTACGTACTCGGTCCTAGTGCTGCCCACTAGGTAGCACGCTCTATTGACATCCTTCATTAATAAATAATATAAAACATTCATTCACAAAAATAAATGATGCATGAATGTAAATGAAATAACAATATAATCCATATATATACCAAAAGTAAACCAGGTATATTTTGAGTATATATATACGTTAAATAAATCCAATCAAATTATAACTTAAGCTCGAATATATTTAAAAACATTTTAAATATATTTTATTTACAAAACATGCATATAATTTAATATATACCAAAAATAAACCAAAAATATACTTAAAGTAAACTTAAGAAATAATCAAATTATTCATGCATATTTAATCAACCTAAATCATTCATTTCTAAATCATGCATCCTAAGTATATATATATAGTATAGTAACTCACCTAATGCGCTCCACGAGACAGGTCCGACGGGCCTGGTCCATTAGCCCTCGGTCTCGACGCAACTAAACAAGCAATAAATAACCGATATCAGAATAAACCTAACAGAAATCCTAGAATTCAATCTAGAGTATTAAATACAGAATCAGAAATTAGGGTTCGACTGGATATCACGTTTTACGAGAATTCTATCGAAAATCTGACAGAACCTCCCCTGTAAAACGGACATCTCTCTACTCAAAAGAGTAGAGCCAACCCTGCAAAGAAATACACTTCCAGAAATAGGCTCAACACAATCAAAATCCCACGGTCGGACTCCAAACTACAGTCCACCGACCGGGGTCCACAAACACAGAATAATTCCAGATATACCAAAAATATCCTTAAATCACAGAAATACATTTTATACGTAGAAATTACATAATTGACCTTTAAACACCGTAAAAACCGAATAAAACTCATTTTATTAGAAAAACCGTATATTATATATATAATTGAAAATAATTCACGAAAAATAGTTTTAATTAGTTAAAAATACCAAATAATTTGTAGAAATCATTTTTATACCTTAAATAATTATTAAAACCAATTAAATTACATTTTTAGACAATTTAGGGTAAAATTACCAAAATACCCCTATATATATAAATATACCTAAATTACTTCAAAAATTCACCAAAAATCATACAATTATCCAAAATTAATTTTCTCAACATATTTATCAATAATATCAATAATTAAACTCAATTAACCAATTAATTTCAATTTAAAACACAATTAACCCTAATTTCTCAAAATCACATAAACTTCAATAATTCAAAATAAATACTTAGAAATTCATAAAAATTCCAAATAAATTCCTATAATTCATTTCATCACCTAATTCAACCATAAACTCCAATTTCATAATTTAAATAATTAATTTCCGAAAATTAGAGAATAATATTAAAATATTCAAAAATACCCAAAAATCCAAAAAATCTCCAAAAATTCTACAAAAATTCATACATGTAGATTAAGCTACTAGGAACAACATTTGTGAAGGGAGTTTTCATGAATCATCCAATTCGAAGCTCAAAAAAATCAAAAACCCTAATAGGCCGAAATTGACAAAATCGAAACCTAAGCAATTCTAGACCATTTTAGCTCAAACCAAAGCTAGAATCACACTCACTGGAGCTCAAGTAGAATAAAGAGACCAGCGGTGTCAAAAACGGTGGCTGGAATCGGCGTGATCGACGGTGGATCGATTTTCGGCTTCTCCGGCCAAAATCGACTTCTAGATGCCGGAAACGGCTACCACAGGCGGCGAAAATGGTTGGGGAAGGTGGTGGCACACCGGACGGCACACCCACGGTGAAGAAACGGCAAGTAGCAGCGACCGGACGGCGAGGAGAAGGATTGGGAGGAAGAAGAAGACTGGGGGGCAAAATGGTAATTTTCCAATTCTTTTGATTTTTGATGTATATATGTATATATATATACTTTACACTATATAATAAAATAATATTAAATCACACACATTAAATATACACCACACACATAAAATTTAATATTTTAATAATTTATACTAAATAAAATTAATTAAATAACAATAAAACAAATAAATTATTAAGAAAATATTAGGGTAATAATAAACCCTAATTAAATACTTATACACACACAGGCTTTATTTAATAATTTAAAAATACGCATGAGTTTATGTAAGTCCGTAAATACATTTAAAATAATTAATAATACATTGTTTACGTGAAAATTTCCCGGAAAATGTAAGTCCCGGGAAAATTTTACGTAAAACACTGAAAATAATACAAAGTAATTAAAATAGGTTTTAAATACATATTAACTCGTAAAAATATCATATAAAATACAAAAATTATTAACACTACATATCCCGGTACAGTGTAAAAATATTTTAAAAACACGGGATATTACAGTCTTCCCCCCTTACAAGAATTCATCCCCGAATTCCAGAAAACAAGATCAAGAAGGAAAGAGATACGGGTAAGAAGCTCGCATCTCAGCTTCAGTCTCCCACGTATGCTCCTCAACTTTATCGCTGCGCCACAGAACTTTGACCATCGGAATCTGCTTCGATCGCAACTGTCGAACTTGAAAATCAATGATTGCCACAGGTTCTTCCACAAACGTCAAATCTTCACTCACTTCTACACTGTCAGGCTGCAACACGTGTGAAGGATCTGAGATATACTTCCTCAACATCGAGATATGAAATACTGGATGCACCTGTGACATACTCGGAGGCAAATCCAACCGATATGCAACAGTGCCAACTCTCTCCAGAATCTCAAACGGTCCAATGTATCTCGATGCTAACTTACCCTTCCTGCCAAATCTCATCACACCCTTTATCGGAGATACTTTCAGAAAAATAAAATCTCCAACCTGAAACTCCACATCTCTGCGTCTAGGATCTGCATAACTCTTCTGTCTGCTTACTGCGGTCTCTAATCTGCGCTTGATCACGGCGACTTTCTCTGCAGCATCCTGAACCATCTCAGGTCCAGTCAAAGCTCTCTCACCAATCTCATCCCAACTCAATGGGGATCTACACTTCCTTCCATACAAAGCCTCATACGGTGCTATACCAATACTGCTATGGTAGCTGTTATTATATGCAAACTCAATAAGCAACAAATGATCATCCCAGCTACCTCCCAAATCCAAGACACACATCCTCAACATATCTTCCAGTGTCTGGATCGTCCTCTTAGACTGGCCATCTGTCTGAGGATGAAAAGCAGTACTGAAATCCAACCTAGTGCCCATCGCTTCCTGCAACTTCTGCCAAAAACGAGAAGTAAACACCGAACCTCTATCTGACACAATGGACACAGGTACTCCATGAAGGCATACGATATGCTTCACATACAACTTCGCCAATCTAGCAACAGAATATGTGGCTTTCACAGGCAAGAAATGTGCAGACTTCGTCAACTTGTCTACAATCACCCAGATGGAATCGTATCCATCCTTCGAACGAGGTAAACCGACCACAAAATCCATAGCTATCCTTTCCCACTTCCACTCGGGAATAGGAAGAGGCTGATGCTTCCCAAAAGGCTTCTGATGTTCGGCTTTCACTTGCTGACACGTCAAACACTTAGCAACATAATCAACCACATCTTTCTTCAATCCATCCCACCAATATAGATCTCTGATACTGTGGTACATCTTAGTGACACCTGGATGAACGCTATAAGCTGTAGAATGTGCTTCTTCTAAAATCTCCTCTCTCAAATCATCCACATCAGGAACACACAATCTACCACTGATCCACAACACACCATCATCATCGAGTGTGAAATCAGTGAACTTCCCTGCTCTGACATTCTCTGCAAGCTCTACCAGAATAGGATCTCGGCTCTGAGCTGCTTTAATCCTATCCCTCAGTACAGATCGTACTTTAAACTGAGCTAACAGTCCACCTGATCTACTAATCTTCATCATCAGACCTTGATCCACCATCAGATGCAACTCCTGGATCAATGGTCTCCTCTCAACACCAATGTGAGCAAGACTACCTGAGGACTTCCTACTCAAGGCATCTGCTACCACATTAGCTTTACCCGGATGGTAAAGAATCTCACAGTCATAATCCTTCAACAATTCCAACCATCTTCTCTGCCTCAAATTCAGATCTCGCTGCTGGAAAATGTACTTAAGGCTCTTGTGATCAGTAAATATCTCATAAGTCACCCCGTACAGATAATGTCTCCAAATCTTCAAAGCAAAGATTACTGCAGCCATCTCTAGATCATGTGTAGGATAGTTTTGCTCATGCTTCTTCAACTGCCTCGAAGCATAGGCTATCACCCTTCCATTCTGCATCAACACACAACCAAGACCAATTCTAGAGGCATCACAGTAAACTGTGAACTTATCCATACTATTAGGCAAAGCTAATACTGGCGCTGTGGTCAACTTCTCCTTCAACAACTGAAAACTATTCTCACAAGCTTCTGACCACTCGAATCTAACATTCTTCTGAGTCAAGCGAGTCATAGGGGCTGCTATCCTGGAAAAAATCCTACATAAACCGCCTATAATACCCGGCTAAACCCAGAAAACTTCGAATCTCCGTAACAGAAGTAGGTCTAGGCCATTCAGACACTGCCTCAACCTTTTGTGGATCAACCTGAATACCTTCTTTAGACACTACGTGTCCAAGAAAAGAAACACTCTCCATCCAGAAATCACACTTCGAGAATTTAGCATAAAGCTGATGATCTCTCAATGTTTGTAGTACAATCCTCAAATGATATACATGCTCTTCCATACTCCTTGAATATACCAGTATATCATCAATGAAGACTACTACAAACTGATCCATATACGGTCTGAATACCCTATTCATCAGGTCCATAAAAGCTGCTGGTGCATTAGTCAAACCAAAAGACATCACCAGAAACTCATAATGACCATATCTAGTGTGGAATGCTGTCTTAGGAATATCAGCTTCACTGATACGCAGCTGATGATAACCCGACCTCAAGTCAACCTTAGAAAAGAACTGTGCACCCTGTAACTGATCAAACAAGTCATCTATCCTTGGGAGAGGATACTTGTTCTTCACTGTCACCTTATTCAGCTCTCTGTAGTCAATGCACAGTCTCAGGGTACCATCCTTCTTCTTCACAAACAAGACTGGTGCACCTCAAGGAGAAACACTAGGTCTAACAAAACCCTTATCCAACAACTCTTGCAACTGCTCCTTCAACTCTCTCAACTCTGCAGGAGCCATACGATAGGGTGGCATAGATATAGGAGTAGTACCTAGAACCACATCTATACAGAATTCAATCTCTCTATGAGGTGGTAAACCTGGCAACTCCTCGGGAAAAACATCAGGAAACTCACAAGCAACAGGAACATCTGTGAGTGATAACTTCTCCACTAACGTATCCCTAACCAATGCCAAAAACCCTTGACAACCTTTCTTCAATAACTTCCTAGCCGTAATAACAGAAATAAGATTCTGAGGTGCTGAACTCCTATCACCAACAAACTTAAAATCTACTTCACCAGGAATTCTAAAAGTCACCTCCTTATTCCTGCAATCTACCACGGTAAAGTGCTGAGATAACCAATCCATTCCCAAAATAACATCAAACTCCATCACATCCAACAAAATCAAATCAGCGGGTAATTCTCTATCTCCCACGAGAACTGGACAACCAAAAAGAACAATATCGGTGTCCAAAGAATCGCTCAGAGGAGTGGCAACAGACAAAGGAAAAGCCATCCTCGAAGCTTGCCAATAAGATTTTAGAAGCAAAAATAGGAAAAACAAACGAATGCGTGACACCCGGATCAAACAAAACCCATGCATCCAGGTAACAAACAAAAACAATACCTGCCACGACTGCATTAGATGCCTGAGCATCCTGCTGAGTCAGATGGAAGACTCTGGCCTGACCTCGACCTCCCTGCTGACTGGTAGAAGCCTGGCTAACACCTTTGGCACCTCCTCTAGTACCTCTGCCACGACTCTGCTGTGGAACAAACTGAGTGGAACTTTGATGCTGGGCTGGTGGTAACTGAAATGGCATGGGTGCTGCACTAGCAATCGACTGCTGTGGGAATCGCGGAATCTGCTGCTGCTGATACCCGGAATAAGGACATGATCTGGCAAAATGTCCTGTCTGCCCGCATCTGAAACATGTCAGTGGTGTCAGATAACACGGTCCCTGATGGACTCTACCATAAGTCTGACAAACACTAGCCGCTGATCCTGAACTACGACCACTACTGCTGCTCGAAGCACCTGACCCAAATCTGAACGATCTATGCTGACCTCCACGGCCATGTCTACTGCTCCGATGCACTCGCTGCTACTGTCTCTGACTCTGCTGAGTTGAACCTCGCTGCTGACTACTCGAATCGACATGAAAACTCGAATACGGAGTAGCCTGCAATCCACTCGACTGAACTCCTAGCTGGTAATAATCAGGCATCGCTCCCTGCCTAACTAGTCTCAGCTCAATCTCCTTAGCTAGTTCAATCACAGACTCCAGAGTAAGACCTGATGTAGGCATACCAACGAAAGCTGAACCCAAACTAGTGACATACGTAGTAACTGCGAAATACTGATCTCACATCAGATCCTCAGCATATCTACCCAGACGAAGAAACTCTCGGGTATACTCCTCTACAGATCGATCTCCACGAGAAATACTGGTCAGACGAAGACGATAGCTCAAACGAAGAGGCTCTGCACAGAATCTCCTCATGAACCGCTCTCGAAACTGAGCCCATGTCATCGTCATCATATAAGGCTGGATCATCTGAATGAACCAATCTAGAGCTGGTCCCTCGATAGATAACTCAACAATCATGATCCGCTGGTACTCGGTATGAGCAGTCCGAGTCCTAGTCTCAATCGCATGCAGAAAATCTAAAGGATCAGAAGTACCATCAAAAGCAATCCTGCCAACTCGGGCATAGAACAAAGCTGCCTCAGGGTCAGACATACCCTGCTGATAGGCAGGCTGAACAGGCTGAACAACTGGAGGAACAGGAACATCAAATTCAGGCTCAACAGGCTCCTCGTCCTGTAACTCTCTCTGCCTACGACGACCTACCGCTCCTCAAGGTCTACCTCTGCCACGACCTCTACGTCTAACTGGCTGCTCAGGAGGTAAAACCTCATCCTGAAAAGACTCATCATCCTCGGCCTCAACGACCGGTGGAGCAACACGCGCTCGCCTCCTCATACTGAAAAGACAAATGGAAAAATTCAGACAAAACAGACAACGGAGGAATAACACTGAAAACTACAGCAAGGAATACTTATCAAGACATACTCGAACCTAATACACTACAGTAGTCCAATAGAAAACACAACGTTAAAACTAGGGCCATAACTCACACAACTAAGCCCTGACACAGAACTCCGCTCTGATACAAACTTTGTCACGACCCAAAACAGGGGCCATGACCGGCGCTAGGGAACGGGAATTCTTTCAAATCCGGAACCCGTAGCAAGCCTAAAAATAAAATAAATCATGCCATAATACCAGTAACAATATGATATGCAGCGGAAATAAAAATCATAAATATCATAATATTATCCATATCAACTGGATTTAAATCAAATCTCATCTCATAGATATATAATCTTTTAATACAAATCCAGTTTCAATATAATACATCTCTTTAAAATAAATACATGAAATCCAATACTTCAATTCACAACTACTGCAGTGTTTAGATAAAATAAATAAGACTCAAGTAGATAATTTACACAAAGATGCCGGGGCGGAAGAAATCCGGCGTATCGACCTGCTATTGAGGTCTGAGGAAGTTGACTCTCCTGAAAAATAGTCAACGGAGGGGAGTCAGACCTCATTAAGTGAATTACTATAATATATATACATACACACTAAGTGATAATGCATACAGTCAACAATATATATATAATATGTATATATACAGGCAATTGCACACAGATGCAATAAAATCATTTTATATATTTTCATTAAAAATCATCTTTTATGAAGGATCACATAGAACCCTAGAATATCGCAACCTCAGAAAAATAGTGTTAAACAACACTCTAGCCATACAGGCTCACTTATTCCAAATATATCCACTTAATCCATTTGGACAGTAGACTAGCTCCGAGACACTAAGTCAACCGAGCTCCAGCAGTCTGACTGCCAATATGATTGGCCCCGAGACACTTGGTTAACCGAGCTCCAGCAATCACACCCACAAACCACATCTCACATATCAATAATCATAATCAAATCAATATCTACAAATAAGTTAGTAATATAGCCTAAAGCTATAGGCGTACCGGTACGTACTCGATCCTAGTGCTGCCCACTAGGTAGCACGCTCTATTGACATCCTTCATTAATAAATAATATAAAACATTCATTCACAAAAATAAATGATGCATGAATGTAAATGAAATAACAATATAATCCATATATATACCAAAAGTAAACCAGGTATATTTCGAGTATATATATACGTTAAATAAATCCAATCAAATTATAACTTAAGCTCGAATATATTTAAAAACATTTTAAATATATTTTATTTACAAAACATGCATATAATTTAATATATACCAAAAATAAACCAAAAATATACTTAAAGTAAACTTAAGAAATAATCAAATTATTCATGCATATTTAATCAACCTAAATCATGCATTTCTAAATCATGCATCCTAAGTATATATATATGGTATAGTAACTCACCTAATGCGCTCCACGAGACAGGTCCGACGGGCCTGGTCCACTAGCCCTCGGTCTCGGCGCAACTAAACAAGCAATAAATAACCGATATCAGAATAAACCTAACAGAAATCATAGAATTCAATCTAGAGTATTAAACACAGAATCAGAAATTAGGGTTCGACTGGATATCACGTTTTACGAGAATTCTACCTAAAATCCGGCAGAACCTCCCCTGTAAAACGGACATCTCTCTACTCAAAAGAGTAGAGCCGACCCTGCAAAGAAATACACTTCAAGAAATAGGCTCAACATAATCAAAATCCCACGGTCGGACTCCAAACTACAGTCCACCGACCGGGGTCCACAAACACAGAATAATTCCAAATATACCAAAAATATCCTTAAATCACAGAAATACATTTTATATGTAGAAATTACATAATTAACCTTTAAACGCCGTAAAAACCGAATAAAACTCATTTTATTAGAAAAACCGTATATTATATATATAATTGAAAATAATTCACGAAAAATAGTTTTAATTAGTTAAAAATACCAAATAATTTGTAGAAATCATTTTTATACCTTAAATAATTATTAAAACCAATTAAATTACATTTTTAGACAATTTAGGGTAAAATTACCAAAATACCCCTATATATATAAATATACCTAAATTACTTCAAAAATTCACCAAAAATCATACAATTATCCAAAATTAATTTTCTCAACATATTTATCAATAATATCAATAATTAAACTCAATTAACCAATTAATTTCAATTTAAAACACAATTAACCCTAATTTCTCAAAATCACATAAACTTCAATAATTCAAAATAAATACTTATAAATTCATAAAAATTCCAAATAAATTCCTATAATTCATTTCATCACCTAATTCAACCATAAACTCCAATTTCATAATTTAAATAATTAATTTCCGAAAATTAGAAAATAATATTAAAATATTCAAAAATCCAAAAAATCTCCAAAAATTCTAAAAAAATTCATACATGTAGATTAAGCTACTAGGAACAATATTTGTGAAGGTAGTTTTCATGAATCATCCAATTCGAAGCTCAAAAAAATCAAAAACCCTAATAGGCCGAAATTGACAAAATCGAAACCTAAGAAATTCTAGACCATTTTAGCTCAAACCAAAGCTAGAATCACACTCATCGGAGCTCAAGGAGAAGAAAGAGACCGGCGGTGTCGAAAACGGTGGCCGGAATCGGCGTGATCGACGGTGGATCGATTTTCGGCTTCTCCGGCCAAAATCGACTTCCAGACACCGGAAACGGCTACCACAGGCGGCGAAAATGGTTGGGGAAGGCGGTGGCACACCCACGGTGAAGAAACGGCAGTAGCAGCGACCAGACGGCGAGGAGAAGGATCGGGAGGAAGAAGAAGACTGGGGGGGCAAAATGGTAATTTTCCAATTCTTTTGATTTTTGATGTATATATGTATATATATATACTTTACACTATATAATAAAATAATATTAAATCACACACATTAAATATACACCACACACATTAAATTTAATATTTTAATAATTTATACTAAATAAAATTAATGAAATAACAATAAAATAAATAAATTATTAAGAAAATATTAGGGTAATAATAAACCCTAATTAAATACTTATACACACACAGACTTTATTTAATAATTTAAAAATACGCATGAGTTCATGCAAGTCCGTAAATACATTTAAAATAATTAATAATACATTGTTTACGTGAAAATTTCCCCAAAAATACAAGTCCCGGGAAAATTTTACGTAAAACACTGAAAATAATACACAGTAATTAAAATAGGTTTTAAATACATATTAACTCGTAAAAATATTATATAAAATACAGAAATTATTAACACTGTATATCTCGGTACAGTGTAAAAATATTTTAAAAACACGGGATATTACACATGCTAAAGAAAATGATCATAGCTGTGATGCTTCATGGAATTTTGGTCCTTTTCTTAGAGCTTCTCCAAGGAGATCTCACTGCTTTAAACCAAGTGGGGTTTATTAGTTTTCATTTGGAAATACATGTGGAATAACAGCATGCAAATAGGGCACCATCTGTACATTGGGGTATTCAGTTTACAGAACAAACTATTGTTGTGCCTTCACCTAGTATTGTTCTATCTATTAGAAACTCTAGAGCATTAGCTTAATGTGAATGAGCTATACCTAAAGCTAGTCCTAATGCAACTTGCATGCTAAGAATAAAGATGACACAGGGTTATTGTTCTCCTAATAAGACTATTAATTAAAGCTAATGTTCTGAGCAACATTCAATATAAGAAGAATGGGCTAGTGTGAATTAGGGTGCTGGGTTATCTCAACAAGCTATAGATAATCTATGGCCCAAGGATGCTCAAATTATTGTTTATTCTTTGCGAAAATTCAAGAAGATGGCTAGGGATAAGAGGAATTCTTTGAGGCTTTCTGGGCAGGTTGGTAATACATCTTCAGAATCTTCATAGCATATGGTTACAAAACATAAAGGAGATAGTGCTACAGATATGGCACTGTCTTATGAGGTTGTTTCAAAGAAGAACAAAAGTGTTGAAGATCATACAGCTAATATTGAGAGCTATGAGGCAGTGACTACATCGTAGTCCCACCTGGAGCCATGAGAATTATAAGTTAGAATGTCCAAGGACTGGGGAATCCTTGGATGAGAGCATTTAAGTATCTAATCCCTAAAAATTCCCCTGACATAGTTTCTTTGATGGAGACCAAATTATGTCATGTGAATAATGATAAAATAAAATAGTGCTTGTTAGATTATCATATTTTTTCTATTGAATCTTCGGGTCAGGCTGGATGTTTATTGTTATGTTGGAAAAAAGATTTAGTTCTCTCAGTTCAGTCTTTTTCTTCTCATAATTTATTGTTTGATGTTTATAATGTGTTATGTTGGAAGGGTTGTGGTGTGTATGGTTGGACAGATGTTGAAGTATAGAACTTGGAAGATGATGCGACAGATCTTAAATCCTCTTATTCACCCATGCTTGTGCTTTGGAGACTTCATTGAGATTCTCTTCTCTTATGAGAAATATGGGGGAAATTTTCCTAACACTGCCGGTATGAATAATTTTTGTTAGGTGCTCCAGTTGTTAAATCTCTTTGATTTGGGTTATAAAGGTAGTCCACTTACTTAGACTAATCGAAGGAGAGATGATGATTGTGTTAATGAGTGGCTTGATAGATTTGTTAGGAATAATCAAGTGGTGTCCTTATTTCCCAGTTATATTGTTTATCATTTACCAGCAGTTTCTTATAATCATACGTCTTTGTTATTTGTGTCTGACAGTGTGAAAGGATTTTGTCATTGAAGAAAGCATCATTTTTTGTTTGAATCAATGTGGCTTTAACATCCAGAATGTAAAGATGTTATTAGACAATCTTGGCATAGTGATAATGGTGCTCATAGTTCTTACTCTATTAGGGGCAAAATGGCTCAGTGTTCTGATGCTCTTAAAAAATGGGGTTGAAAAGCTTTTAAGTAGATGAGAAAAAGGATTGATGATAATATGACACAGCTATCATCTCCTCAACAAGTGCCTCTGAATCCTTTAAATGATGCCAGAATTTGTTCTCTGTAAAAGCAAATTCAGGACTTAATGGTGGCAGATAAAGAATATTGAAAGCAATAATCAAGAGTGGATTAGCTTCAGACAAAGGATCGTAACACTGCTTTTTTCCACTAAAAAGCTTCTGAATGGAAATGGTATAACCATCTTACTCGATTGAAAAATGATGCAGGTGTGTGATTGGAGGGTGATTTGGCTGTTTATAAGCTAATTTTGGATTACTACTTTGATATGTTTAAGAGTAACAATCCTCAGAATTTCTCTCATTCCTTCATCCATTGATTTTAAGTTGGAGTCTGATCAAATCAACACTCTCTCTGCTCCCTTCTCAGCTGATGAGGTTCATGCTACACTCAAACAAATGTCACCAGTTAAAGCACCGGGTCCTAATGGATTACCTGCTTTTTTTTATCATAGTTGTTGGGAGTTTATTATAGATTATTAAGTTTCAAAATCACATATGTGTCTCTAGCAGTCAAGCAAATAGTACCGCCTCCTTTGGGTGTAGTTAAGATTAATTCTGCTTTGGCCATGGATACCATAAATAATGTTTCTAGTATTGGTGTTATTGCTAGAAACTCTCAAAGGAAGGTTATTTTCTCTGCTGGTTTATTTTCTAATTCATATTTTGATGTTGAAGAAGCACGAGATTAAGGAATTGTATATGATGATTTTTTTTTGCGGACTTTGGTTTATTTGTGGTGATTTATGAAATTCTTTCCATCCCATGATCTCTCGCCTACGGATGCGGGTATTGATATGTCTATTCATGGTCTTGTTAGAGAAGATGTCCTTCTCTTGGCTTGTCAGATTCCTAAATGTTTTAATTATTAAACACTTAAATCAATTCCATTAGAAATATACCTCACTTCCCTTTTAATATATCTCAAGAATTACATGAAGATGAAGTCTTATTTCTATCACACAATCAACTCTCACAAGAGTTGATCAACACAAAGAATATTGATACAAAGAAAAAATGAAGCTTAATGAATGTTTAGAAAGTTTTTGATAATCAAAGAGTAATGTAATGTGTGTTCTATGTTATCATAACTCTAGAGCACATATATATATATATTAAGTTTAAAAATATGGCTCTTGGAGCCTATAATTATGTCTCCAACGTCTTTTTCCTTTAATAAGTAAAAAATATGTCCATTGGATTTTTGAAGTTTAATATCACCATGGAAACAAGGCTTCATTTGCAACCCTTTGGTTAAATCACCCATGGCAGTCTTACTTAAGTCGCAGCCCTCTAATGTCTCTATCCTTCAATAATTTCAAAATATTTATGTTGGATTTTTTGAATTTTCATGTCACCATGAAAGCAAGGCATCAGTCAAAGCGCTCAACATTTTGCCACCATGGCAGCCTTACTTCAGTTACAACCCTCAACATTCTATAACTATGGTAGTCTTGCTTCAGTCGCAGCCCTCTGCTGAGCTAAATTTTGACTTGACTTTCATTGAGAGTAAGGTTGTATCTATGCTTATAATCACACTTAAACAAAGAACATTAAATGCTCAAAATTAAGTTTGTTAAGATCAAAATCAAGATTGATTATTGTTAAGGTCAATAATCTCCTCTTTTTTTTTTTTTGACAAACTTATTTTGAGTTTGAGAAAATAATATAAAGTGTAAGTGTGTGATGTTTTGAATTTTATTAAAGTAAATAAATTACACTCCCCTTGAATTTATGCATATTATAAAGATAATGAATTTAAGGACTAAGGAAAGCAAATAATGAAGAATATCAATGGAGTGAGGATTAATTTAAGGAATCATGAAATTATAAGAATCTTCCCCAGTTCATTATGAAAATAAAATAAAAATATATCTTTAAAAAGAGATACCAATTAAATATTTAATTTATTTATATAATACTCCTTTTTGGACATGATAAGAAATATAAATTTATAATTTTATTCCCCTTGACAAAAATAGAACAACATAAAATATATCATGAGGAAAATAAAAACATTGACTAACATGACAAATGTGTTTAAAACATAAAAATATGACAACATGATCATTAACATTAATGCTAGGTAACATGGAAGGAAATAATTTCAAACATATGAAAAAAATAATTAGTACATATTTCACATCATCATATAGAGCTTATTTTTTAAAAGGAAACTAAACAAAAATTGCATTAATGAAAGGGATAAAGTTACAATGATATTAAAATACCAATTGTAAACTAAAGAAAAACATAACATTAACAAGACCAAAAAAAAAAAAAACAGCTCAAAGCTTATATCCAGAAAATAAACCAAACATAAAGTGTCACAAAAAAAACTATAAAAATAGACAAACAACTCAAAGTTTAAATACGAAAAATATATTAAAAATAAACCAAATAGAAACTTGAATAAAACATAAAAATCTGCTCTTGTTGAGAAGGAAAGAGGGAATAATTTTGCTAAATTAAAATAATTAATTAATTGAATTTAGCTCAATAATTAATTATTAATTTGTAAAATAGGAAAGTTCTTTTAAAAATGAACAAACATATCATAATGTACATATTGAATTTAAACATATATAAATGAATGACAATTAAAAAAATGTTATGTTTATTTTGAATAATTAATTTATTGAAATAATTTCAACAATTAATTATTAAATAGAAAAAAAATTAAAAAAATGTTAAGATCAAAATCAAAATTAATAATTAAAGCAATCAATAAACACAACATGATTTCATATGAAAACAGTCCAACCATCAATTAAGCATAAAATCAAGACAAACTAAAACAATCAATCATTCTAAGATCATGCTCAATGAAATTCAATCTCTCTTCATTAAGAGGTTTGGTGAAGATATCTGCAAGTTGATTATTTGTATCAATAAATTCAAGTGCAACACTAATTTGAACATAATCACGCAAGAAATGATGTCTAATGTCTATATGCTTGGTTCTAGAATGTTGAATAAGGTTCTTGCTAATGTTAATAGCACTTGTATTGTCACATTTAATTGGAATGTGATCAAGTTTTATTTCATAGTCCAACAATTATTATTTTTGCCACAAAACATGTGAACAATAAAAAAATTTGCTATAATATATCTAGCTTTAGTAGTAGACAAGGCAACCAAAACTTATTTCTTACAAAATCAAGAAACTAAACATTGTCCTAAAAATTGACGAGTTCTAGAAGTACTCTTTCTATCTAGTAAACTATTGACAACATCTACATCTGAATAACTAATTAAGTTAAAAGATGAACTCCTAGGATACTCAAGTCCTAAATGCATTGTTCCATAACGATATTTGAAAATTCTTTTGATTGCATTCAAATAAGACTCTCTAAGACTTGATTGGAACCTAGCGCATAAGCAAGTAGCAAAAATAATATCTAGTCTACTAGTAGTTAAATAAAGAAAGGATCCAATCATACATCTAAAATGATTTTCATCAACTAATTTACCATTCTCGTCTTTGTTGAGTTTAGTGGTCGTACTCATAGGAGTCTTGCTTGAGTTAACTTCATCCATGCCAAACTTCTTAAGAATGTCCTTAGCTTATTTAGTTTCACTGATGAAAATCCTATCTTTGCATTGCTTGATTTGAAGTCCAAGAAAGAATTTCAGCTCACCCATCATGCTCACCTCAAATTCTCCTTGCATCAACTTGGAAAATTCCTCACACAAACAATGGTTAGTAGTTACGAATATAATGTCATCAACATATATTTGCATAATAAGTAAATCATGCTTGAATTTCTTTATGAAAAGAGTTGTGTCAATCTTTCCTTTAGAGAAACATTTCTCTAATAAAAAGTTACTCAACCTTTCATACCAAGCTCTAAGAGCTTGTTTTAATTTATATAATGCTTTTGAAAGTTTAAATACATAAAAACCTAAAGGTTGTTCAATATATACCTCCTCTTCAATAAAACCATTTAAAATACACTTTTAACATCTATGCAATAAAGTTTAAAATCCATAAATGATGCAAATGCAAATAGCATTTTAATGGCTTTTAACCTTGTATATGGGGCAAAGGTTTCATCATAATCAATGCCTTCCTCTTGATTATAACCTTTAACTACTAGTATAGCTTTATTCCGAGTTATGACACCTTGTTCATTCATCTTATTTCTAAACTCCTATTTGGTGCCTATAATAGGATGATGTTTAGATTTAAGAACCAAGGTCCAAACCTTACTTCTCTCAAATTGATTTAACTTTTCTTATATAGTAAGGACCCAAAATTCATCAGTTAAAGCATCATCAACATTTTTTTGTTCAATTTAAGATATAAAGGGTAAACTAACAATAGGCTTAAGCTAAGATCTAGTAGTTACCCCCTTTGTAGTGTCACCTATAATGAGGTCTTGAGGATGTGTTTTCTTAAATTCCTAATCCTTTGGAAGTTCATCATTCAAGGTGGGTTGAGCCATCTTTTCATTGTCCTTATTACTTGGACCTTCAAGTTTTAAAGGCTTACTAACATTTTCTTCTTGAGTGTTCACATCCTCATGCTGATCTATATGATCATTAACACTATAAACATCTTTTCTAGGATCAAGTGAGTTTAATTCATCAAATACAACATGCATTGACTATTCACCTACTAGTGTGGTTTTATTAAAGGCTCTATATGATTTACTAGAAGTAGAATAGACTAGGAAAATTCCTTTGATCAGCTTTAGAATCAAAATTTTTAAGATTTTCCTTGGTGTTTAATATAAAGCACTTGCATCCAAATACTCTAAGATATGAAATTTTAGGTTTTCTATTATTCCAAAGCTTATAAGAAGTTTTATTTAAAATTGGTCTTTTAAATACTCTATTTGTAAAGTAGCAAGACATGTTAATAGCTTTCGCCCAAAAGTGTAAAGGTGAATTATACTCATGAAGCATGGTTCTAGCCATTTCCACTAGAATTTTATTTTTATTTTGAACTACCCCATTTTGTTAAGAGTTCTAAAGGAAGAAAAAGTATATGAAATACCATTTTCATTATAAAAGGTTTTGAAGAATTCATTTTCAAATTCGATTCCATGATCACTCTTAATAGATGAAATGCAAAAATCTTTTTCTCTTTGAACTCTTTTTAAAAAACTTTTAAATGCTTTAAATGCATCATTCTTATGATCAAGGAAACACTCCCAAGTGTATTTCAAGTAAACATCAACCAATATATATGCATAATGCATTCCACCGAGACTAGCAACTTTAATTGGCCTAAACAAAACTATATGTATAAGTTCAAGTGGCCTAGAGGTGGATACTGCATTTTTTTAGCTTAAATGAGGACTTAGATTGTTTTTCCTTTTAGCAAGCATCACAAGGTTTATCCTTATTGAATTCAAGCTCAGGTGAACTAATCACAAGTTTGTGTTTACAAATATCATTTAAAAGCTCAAAATTTGCTTGTCCTAACCTTTTATGCCATGTCCATATGTTATGGGAGATAAACATTAAGCATTTTATGTCTTTATTATCAATTTTATTCAAATCAATAACATAAACATTGTCTACTCTTTCACCCCTAAAAATTACTTTATCTTTATGAAGACTACTAATAAAGTAATTTCTAATATAAAAAGTGACTTTATTTCCCATGTCACATAATTGACTTACACTTAACAAATTATGTTTAAGACCATCAACAAGCAACACATAGTGTATAGATAAGTGTTGAGGATTATTGATTTCTCCAATGTCTACTATCTTTCCTTTGACATTGTCCCCAAATGTGACATGTCGTTCATCCTTTGTATTAAGCTTGTTGAATTGCTCCTTGTCTCTCGTCATGTGTCTTAAACATGCACTATCAAAATACCATTTACTATTTTCTCTTATGGACTTCAAGCACACCTACATAAAATAATTTAAGCATTTTTTTGAACCCAAACCTTTTTTGGTCTAGGTTGGTTATTCTCAAGATAATCCAAAGAAAGCAAATACATGTGTAGTCTTCTATAGAAGCACACATTGTTGGTGTGTCCTTTAATCATGCAATATGAATATATAACATTTTCAAATTTATTTCTCATAAGATGATATGGTTTCCTAGTGTATGAAACATGCTTTTTGTGTTGTGGTGGTGAGTGTCTCCTAAAATTATCTTGGGTCATAGTGTGAGACATGTATTAAGTAACAATGTGTATTTTGATAGTTTTATGCAACATGTTTAGGTGCATTGTGTTATGAACCATGCTTATAAGTGTTGTGTATAGTGTACATGTAAGTATGTTTGGGTTGTGCTTTTCTAGCATGAAACCTACATCTTTGTGTCATATAGGATTGGATCTTATGAGACTTTCCTTTAATATCTAACATATGAGACTTATTAGTTTCTAAAGCTTGAGTCTCAATTAGTTTAAGGGTAGAAGAAGTAGAATTATACGACTTTTTGACAAAATTGATATATTATGATAATAAGGAAGAAGGCGTTCCATTTATATATCTTATTCTATGAGTATTTCCATGGAGTGTTTGAGTGTTAAGTAAATTATCTAAACTCTCTTTTTCCTATTTTGAATTTAGCTCTAATGTCTTATTAGAAAGCTTATGATGTTCATCACTTGCTTTCTTGAGTTGCTCTTCTAAGGAATTTAAAGATTTTAAATTATAAGCAAGTTTTTCATTTGATTTAATAATCTTAGAAAAATCATTCTTTATATCTTCAAATTCTTTGGTCACGCTAGCTAACTTATATTAATATTATTTCTTCTTAAAAAGTAAACTTTTGCATTTAACTAAGAGTTTGTTCACAATAGAGCTCTTATCATCATCATTATCATTATAATAAGAATCATAATAATCATCATAAGAAGAGTTAAAAGTATATCATACCTTATTTTCATCTTCAAAAGTCATGAAGTAAAAGTTAGTTACTTCTTGTTACTCCTCTTCTATTTTCAATCCGGAGGAGTCATCCCATGTAGCTTTGAAGGCCTTCCTTTCTCCTTTGCTCCTTTGTTCTTGAATTTAAGTTTGGGGCACTCACTTCGAATATGACCCGATTTCTTACATTCATAGTAAATAACCTCCTTAGTTTTTTTCTTGCCTTCTCCTTCATACTTCTTATTAAAGTCTCTTGTTCTTGAGAAATTTTTCTTTCTTAAGAATTTTTTTAAAGTTTCTTATGAGCATAGTAATATCACTATCTTCATCACTTAAATCTTCAAGGCTTTCTTCTTCACTGTTTTCTTATGAAGCTTTTAATGTTATACTCTTCTTCTTCTCCTCTTCCTTTTTTTCTTGCTCTTCTCCTCTTTATTTAATTGTAAGCTCATATGTAAGGAACTTTCCAATAAGCACATCGGTTGAGAGAGTTTAGAGGTCTTGAGCTTCCTCAATTGAAGTGACGCGAGATTACTAATCCTTCTTAGGTAGGATTCTTAAAATCTTCCTATCCACCTCTTCTTTAGAGAAATGCTTTCCAAGTTTCCTAAGGGTTGTGAGAAGAGTGTTAAGTTAATTAGTCATCTCCGTGATTAACTTATGAGGCTTCATTTTAAAGAGTTCATATTCATACATGTGAAGTTGAATCTTCTTTCTTCTTACTTGTATATTGCCTTCATAATGGTTCTCCAAGGTCTCCCACATTTTCTTGGCCGAAATATTAAAGTTTGCCTTCGTCTTCTCTTGACATGGAAGAGATTAGAGTGATCATAGTTTTTTTATTTTTATAAGTTTCTTCCTTTTGATCATTGTTCCATTGACTTCTTAAAAGAGTTATTTGTACACCATCAATGGTAGCTTTAGGTGGTTCCCAACCTTTGAGAATAACTTCCCAAAATTTAATGGAATCACAATATAAATAGAGCTCCATTTTGAACTTCTAATGTGCGTAATCACTTATGTCAAAGAATGGTCTAAACAAAAGAAATATTTTGAAATTCACTCTCTATAATCTTGTATTTTATCAATGAAGTTCTTAGAATTCAAGCACTTATACCAATTTAAAAGTGCTTTAGGAGGGGTCAATAAGGCAAATGAAGGATTTTAGAAAAATTAAAATGAATTTAAGGAATGAACAAGAATTGAAAGAGAATAGAGTATGAAGAACAATGAACACAGAAATTTAAGGAGTTCAAATTCTCAATAATCCTATGTCTCCACCTAACTTATCCCTAAGTTAGGATTTTTCAATGCCTACAATCTTATTCATAAGATTAAGTTTACAAGAGTTTGAGGCTCACTCTTCAACCTTACACAAATAAGAGTTTTAAGGCTAACTCTTTAACCAAACAAATAAGAGTTTCTAGGCTCACTTTTAAACTAATTCCTAAGTGTCTTAATGACTAAACACTTAAACCAATTCCATAAGAAATATACCTCACTTCCCTTCTAATCTATCCCAAGAATTAGATGAAGATGAAGTCCTATTTTTATCACACAATCAACTCTCACAAGAGTTAATTAATACAAAAAATATTGACACAAAGAATACTGATACAAAGAAAAATTGAAGGTTAATAAATGCTTAGAGAGTTTTTTATAATCAAAGAGTTATGTAATGTGTTGTTCACTTGTTATCACAACGCTAAAGCAAATATATATATATCAACCTTCAAAAATATGTTTATTGGATATTTTTGAAGTTTGATGTCACCATAAAAGCAAGGCTTTAGTCATAACCTATTGTTGAGCTCACTATGGCAACCTTGCTTCAGTCGTAGCTTACTATTCAAATTATATCTCCAACATCTCTTTTCTTAATTTCAAAAATATGTCCATTGGGTCTTTACCATAGAAGCAGAGCTTTAGTCACAACCTATTGTTAAGCTTGGCTTTCTGTCACTATAGTAGCCTTACTTTAGTCGCAGCTTACTATTAAGCTTGGCTTTCTGTCGCCATAGTAGCCTTACTTTAGTTGTAGCTTACTATTGAGCTCACCATGACAACCTTACTTTAGTCACAGCTTACTATTCAGCTCACCATAGAAGCAGTACTTCAGTCATAGCTTACTATTCACTTAGATTTTGACTTGGCTTTCATTTGAGTCCTAACTTATACACACTTAAAATAAACATATTAAATACTCAAAATTAAGTTTGTTAAGATCAAAATTAAGATTGATTATTGCTAAGGTCAACAAAATTAAAAATGTTTTAGAGGGGGTGAATAAGGCTAATAAAGGATTTTAGAAAAATTAAAATGAATTTAAAGAATGAACAAAAATTGAAAGAGAATAGAGTAGGAAGAACAATGAACATAGAAATTTAAGGAGTTCAGATTCTCAACAATCCTATGTCTCCACTTAACTTATCCATAAGTTAGAATTTTTCAATATCCACAATCTTATTCATAAGATTGAGATTACAAGAGTTTAAGGCTCACTCTTCAACCTTATACAAACAAGAGTTTTAAGGCTAGCTCTAACCAAACAAAAAGAGTTTCTAGGCTCACTCTTAAACTAATTCCTAAGTGTTTTAATGACTAAACACTTAAACCAATTTCACTAGAAATATACCTCACTTCCCTTTTAATCTATCCCAAGAATTAGATAAAGACGAAGTCCTATTTCTATCACACAACCAACTCTCACAAGAGTTAATCAATACAAAGAATATTAATATAAAGAAAAAATAAAGCTTAATGAATGCTTAGAGGGTTTTTAATAATCAAAGAGTAATGTAATGTGTGTTCTATGTTGTCATAACTCTAGAGCGTGCGCACACACACCCACGCACACACACACACACACACACATATATATATATATATATATATA
Source organism: Mallotus nudiflorus (assembly GCA_947683625.1). Lineage (NCBI taxonomy): Eukaryota > Viridiplantae > Streptophyta > Magnoliopsida > Malpighiales > Euphorbiaceae > Mallotus > Mallotus nudiflorus. Next base: position 2,711,594 of record CANTUR010000275.1, on the reverse strand, counting down.
TTAACTTTCCTTTAATAATTTCAAAAATATGTCTGTTGGATTTTTTGAAGTTTCATGTCACCATGGAAGCAAGGCTTCAGTCACAACGCTCATTATTTTATCACCATGGCAGCCTTACTTTAATCGTAGCCCTCAGTATTCTGTCACCATGGCAGCCTTGCTTTAGTCGCAACCCTCGGCTAAGCTAAATTTTGACTTAGCTTTCATTGAGTGTAATATTGTACATATGTTTATAATCACACTTAAGCACAGAATATTAAATACTCAAAGTTAAGTTTGTTAATATTAAAATCAAAATTGATTATTGTTAAGGTCAACAATCTTTCATCTCATCATAAGACATGACACTTGTAAGAGGTGGGAGGTTCAAATTGCCTTTTTGCCCCCTCTACCTCCATGCTCAAAAAATATTATTTGTAAAATATATATTTTATTTCATTTTTTGATATACATTATTCAAGTTTATGCATGTAAATAAAATATTTTTAATTTTAATTCAACTATTTTGAATATAAAAAATATATTTATCATTTCAATTTAAAATAATTAGAAAGCGCAAATGAATTTAATAAAAATTATGATTTAAAATAATAAAAGAATTCTAAAAAAGGTGAGAGGATTAAAATGATAATGTATACAAATTCTCAGGACTAGAAAAAATAATGTGGTGTTTAAAAGATACAAATATTATAAATTGAGGTGTTTGTGAGATCAAATCTTAAGTATAGGGAGGGGTTCGAATTTTTGGTATGCATACAAGGGGTTATTTATGTATTGTGGCATTAAAAAACTTGTAAATATTATTAGTGTTTTATAGTTAATTATAGTTTTTTATTGTTTAAAAGTGCATTTTAGTTTCTTATATGGTATTTAATAAAAATGGCTAATTCTTCTAATGCAAGCCTTTAAATATTAATAAAATAAAAGTTGAGAGAGATAAAAATTTGACTTTCAATAAGAGAGAGTTAAATGTAAATTAAGTCGAATAAGATAAAGAAAAATGTAATTCATTTTAAAAAAAGATTTTAGACATAATTGTCAAATTGATATTCAAATCGGAATCAAAATCATCAATTTGTGAATCGAGAATCGAATCAAATCGTAAAATTCATTTCATATTAATAATATTGATTAAAAATAATATATTTAATTTAAAAAGTATATTTCATATAATTTATTATTTAATTTTAATATTTATTACTTAATGCTACTCGCTATTAAATTTTTTAATAATATAATATATTAAATATAATAGAAAGAATAAAATTTACAGTAGTCATCATATATATATGTTTAGCTAAAAAAGAAAGTTAAATATAAAAGTCAATACTATAAATATATTACTGGTTTTTTTACCCCATAAATATTATATGAAACTTAAAATAAATAGTTAGTGTAAAAGAAACAAATCAATAAATGAAATGATAAATATCTAAATTAATGTTGCTGGTCTTCCAAATTAAAAAAAGAATTATAAAAAAATTTATAAAATTGATTATATTTGTCAGTATTATTAAATTAGAAAAACATTTGAGGAAAAACAAGTTAGGTTTATATATTTATTATAGAATTTTTAATTTTTAAGTCAATCACCACCACTTTTTCTATTTCCTAGTTGTAAATTTTAAATAAAATTTATTTTATTTAATAAATAATAATCGTATTTATATCCATTTTTATGATTTACTGTCTAACTTGTATAATTCAACATCAATTTTTATACTTTTTATTTATTTATTTATAGATTTACTTAACCGACTTGAATCCTAGATTTCAATTGGAAATCGTAAGATTCGTTTTAGGTCCAATGACTTGAGCCTTGAGCGATGTATTAAGCCCCTCTGTCAAACAAACAAAATAGGCCTGAGGTCAGACTTCTGAAATGCAAGAGAAACAAAAACTGACATCGAATCAGCTGAATCCGGTCTTCATTATCATTCCTCCTTTCGCCGCATAATTAATGCGCAGGTTCGCGTTTCCCTTTTCTCTTTCTTTTAACCTTCCATTAACAACAACTAGTTCCTTCAGTTTTCAATTCTTCAGATTCTTTCAGTATTACTTTCTGATTCTGTAACTCTATATGTGTTATTGTGGACAAAGTATTGAAATTTGTAGACTTACTGTTTGTTGCTTTTGCAAATTATGGTGCTATTTTAGTAATTTGCTTTCGAAATTTAGATTTTTTTCGTTGGTGTCTGGGTTTTAGGACGAGAAATTGTTTGTTGAATGCAGTCTGGTGATGTATTTAAGTAGGAAGAAAAGTTATTGCAGTTTAATTGTCCTCTAAGCATAGATATTGAATCTAAGTAATTAAAAGATGTTGATGCTTGATTTTTGGATCATATTTATGAGTTGGATTAATTATAGTACTGATATGGAATTCGAAATTCATTTGCTAGCTTCTGCCCACTTTACTTATTACAGCTTATTCTACTGCCCATTATATCTGTCTCTCAGCTTAAGCATCATCCGATAGTCGAATTGCATACAGGAACGTTGTCTGAAATTAACAATCCCTATGTGCATAGCAGCGTTTCTTTGGCAAGCTCATCCTCTTTATCCATTCCTCTTGTTACTTAACAGAGATGAATACCACAGCCGGTAAGTGAATGAGGAGTTATTGCCATTTTTTTTTCTCGGTCTGAGTCAGCCATAGGGTTAATTAATTGCTGATTTACTTTGTGCTTCTTCTGGTTTATGAGTACTGAAGGCAGACAAAGCCGTTGTCTTGGTGGGGAAGTGGAGATCAGATTTTGGGTGGGAGAGATGAGCAAGCTGGTGGGACATGGTTGGCTTGCACTAAAGATGGCAAAATTGCTTTCCTCACTAATGTTAGGGAAATTAAATCAACCCCTGCAGCCAGCAGCAGAGGAGATATTCCCGTTAATTTTTTGCAGGTTATGTAGCTTTTAGTTGGCCTTTCTTCCATCTGCTTGTTCTTTTTATTATGACACTTGGTTTTGGATGCTGCTCAAAGATACCTTACTTTCCATTATCAGTTAAAGAGTTTTCTGCATTTCTGATTGTTTTTTTTTTTTTTGGGAAGGTATTTTATTCGGTTGGACTTGTCAAACCAAAAAATGAAAAAGAAATAGACATTGTTACACTTCCTTAATATATATTTTTTAGCAGAGTATACATATTTACATATGGAATTGATGTTTCTGAAAACATGTGCCCATGTGACAAGAATCTGAGTTGCAATGCAGAGAATATTACAGTTCTTCTATAAAATTTTCTTTTTGATCTACCTTTATGTGTCTTTGATGATAAGTAGCATTTAACTAAATAATTCCTTGAGTGGAAATATAGCTGCACTGGTCCATCCAATTTGGTTTCACTTATTCACTTCTTGTATAAAGATGCAGATAAAACGTACATTACTTAAATACTGCAATACACTATGATTTCAACACAGTCCTTACATTTTTTTTCTAGATTTTTTCCATGGGTATTTAGTTTTTCAATTTAGTGCTAAAAGTATGATAAAAGCTGTAATGCCTTTTAGTGTAATTTTAATTTTTTATGCATGCACAGTTTCAGTTCTCTTATTTTTTTAGTTTTATGTACAGAACATGAAATTTTTGGCCTTGCTATTGCATTAAAAAAAAAATCCAGCTTTTGGAACCCTTGACAGTGATAGACGTCTCTGATTGCAGAGTAGCAAGAATCTCAAGGAGTTTGCAGAGGATCTTGTGAAGGAGGCAGACAATTATAATGGGTTTAACTTGGTCTTAGCTGATATCAGTTCCAAATCCATGATCTACATAACTAATAGACCAAAAGCGGAAAATATGTGCATCATAGATGTACCACCTGGAATGCATGTGTTATCAAATGCAAGCTTAGACTCTCCTTGGCCTAAGGTAAGAGGTGCTTCATGCTAAAAAATTTATTTATTTTTAGCTTGTCAAAAATATATAAGTTCAGAGTTACACTAGTTGTTAGCTGTAAATGGGCTCATCATCATTGACAAAGCTTTTGTCAAGTAGTTTGAGCATCCGAATTTTTGTTGCTTAAGGAAATTGGAAATCAATATTTTGGGTTCAATAAATGCCTTTTGTTTTGAGTGATTCATTCGTTTTATCTTAGGCTCAGCGATTGGTCCAGAGTTTCAAAGATATGTTAGACAACTGTGGCGAAACTGAGCTTCCTGTAAAAGAGATGGTTGAGAAACTAATGATGAACACTGTTAAAGATGAGGAAAGTATGCTGCCGAAAATGTATCCTGCTGAGTTTGAATATCAGTTGAGTTCCATATTCGTGGATACAGATACTGCATTGGTAAATCCTTTTTCCTCATTTCCCACATGCATCCAGTGCAAAGGTCTTTGACAGTTTCTCTTGATTTGTAGGGACGATACGGAACAAGAAGCACTTCTGTGTTGTCAGTGAAATCCAAAGGAGAGGTTATTTTCTACGAAAGGCATCTTGAGAAAGAAAAGTGGCATGAGCGCGAAGAGAGTTTCCAAATAGAGAAGACGGAGCAAAGGGATAGAATTGGGCCTAGTGATCCTGCTTTGGGCCATATCTTCTGAACTTTAAGAGCTCATGTGAAGAATGTTGCAGTTATTACTCCTTGAAAATGATGTATACTGTATTTCTCAAAAAAAAAAAATGATGTATACTCTAGACACACAAACTGACAGACAATCTGCAATAGCATTTTCCTTATGAGGAGTTCTTGCCCTAACGGCGGTCTTACAATATATGTTATGTTTATGTATTTTACATGATTGGTCACAATGCCTACGTTATGGCCCAGAAATTCTTTACATAAATATACTAAATGGCCCAGAAATTCTTTACATAAATATACTAAAAATTAAAAAAAAAAAACTCATAAAACTAATTTTCTTATTTTTTTTTCTTTCAAACATAAATCTATTCTCTTACCGTACTTATTTTTATGTTGTTTTTTTTTTCAACATTTTTTTTGCTTTATATTTTTGTCATTTATTTTTTCTCAATATTTTTTTCTATTATTTTCATTTTTTTTTCTCAATATTTTTCTGCTAAACATTTTTTTCTATTTTTGTGGTACTATATTTATCTTTTTTTTTACTGTCTTTATCTTTTTTTCTCAACCTTTTTTTGTCAATATTTTTTTTATTTTTAAGGTATTCTCAATGTTTTCTTTCTTTTTTTTTCTCAATATTTTTTTCTCTTAAAACCTTTTTTTTAAATGAATAATTATAAGTTAAATATTTTCAATTGTTGTTAAACTAAGCAATAAATAACTTCAAAAGTTTTAACAATAACAAACAAATGTCTATCTTCATATTTGAGTATTCACCCTAAAATCTAATGTGTTAAATTCTTAAAAATCTTAATTTTAATTAAAAATAAAATATTTATTATAATTTTTTAATATTATTTTTTAACTAAAACACTATTATACATATTCTAATAATAGTCAAATTCTAAAAGTGTTTATATAATAAGTATTTTTAATTTCAAATCACTCAATCATTTTTCCTAAACCATTAGAAATTCTATTTTTAAAAATTTTCTTAGCTGTTATACATACTCCAATAGTAATTTAATAGTCTCAAAATAAATTCTATTATATTTAAAAGTAATAGTAATAAAAATTCATATTTAAAAATACTTATATTTTATTGAATATAAAACATTTTAAATCTAAAATACTACTTTTCTTTTTTCATTAGAAATTATGTCTTTTATTCTAATTAAAACATCCATTTTTTATTCAATTAAAAACACATTTTTTTAATGTAAGTAAAAATGCATAACTTATCAATTATTTTCTATTTTTTTATTTATCCAATTATTATTATTACTATACATATTAAATATATATATATATATATGTACTTTTAATAAAAATTATTAAATGAAATTGTTATAATAACTTTCTAAATTTTCACTTTTATATTTAATTCATTTGTAGTTTTAAATTTATTAAAATTATTTAATAATTATATTTATAGATGGTGGGGTTTAACGTGAGTCTAAAATTTTAGTAACTGCAACACTATTTGAGCTTAGAGTTCCAAAGAACACATTAACCATTGTCACAAAGACATGGATTGAAGATAAAGAATCGCCACCTAGGGTAATAACCGAGACAAATCATTTATGTGGTACTCGATTCTCTGAAAGAAAGCTAACACTACAACCATGAGATTCTCATAATTGAATACTAACTTCTTTCAGTGTGTTCATTTAGAATTATTTTATGAATTACTATCTTATTCTCTATTTACACACAATTTTATTAAATCCTAATTAAACATCCATTCAACCCTAAAGCAAACTATTCATAAAACTGTATGTAAAAAATATATACGAAGCATATCATCCCTAGGTCTTAACTATGTTAATTTTATTTTAAAGTTTAGATAATTCTATATATTTTTTTTAATTTACAAGTGAAATGAACTAAAGATGGTCTTACATTTTAAGATAATTAATGAGCCTAAATCTACTTGTTTTATTTCTAAAAAGTGGGCTTAAATCTATTAATTTTAAAAAATAAATTAGTGGGCTTAATTCTTACTTAATTTTAAATTAAGTGATGTGATCCTAAATCTATTTATTTAAAAAGAAAATGTTTTAATGGGTTGAGCTATGCCTAAATTAATTTTAATTAAACTAAAAATGGGTCTAAGTCTAAATTAATCTAATTGGGCCTAAATTGATTTTAAAATTAATTAAATCTAAAAATTCAATTAAAAGCTTATTTATTAAATGGGTTAAAACCTAACTTAGGCCTAAGACCGAAAGAGAATAAAAACATGCAAACAAGCCCAAACAACAAATTAAAGTAAATAATGAATCAAAAATATACATTCAGTGATTTCTAACCTAATTTTAATTACATGTAACCTAAATTAATCTAAAGCCACTGTTGATTTTATTAGTTATCAAATGAGCCTAATTTACTAATTAATTTTAATAATATAGAAAATTAAAGAGTTTCATTATTCCTACTATCGGGGCTATTATAAAATCTACCCAAAAATAACAAAGAAAATAAAATTAAAATTATAACCCTTAATAAAATAAATTAAACAAATTCAGAACCTAAAAAATAAATTAGATAGAACAAAATAAAAAAATACACAAGAATTAAATTGGGATCCTAATTCTTAGTTTTTATTGATGGATTCTCCATAAGTTTTCCTTGGTTCAATCATATGTTCATCATCATAAAAAAATGAAACACAGAGAAAAAAATATTATAATAAATGAACAAAGAAAAAAAATAATGAAAATTAAACAAAAAAACATAGAAAAAATATATAATATAAAATAATGAATTAATAATAAAAAAAAAAGTAAAAGAAGGATATTATGTAGATGTTATTTGAATGTCTCTCAAAATGAGATTTCACTATCTTGAGAAAATTTACTTTATGTTTTTCTTGATTTTTGAACCTTGAAAAAAACGTATTTTTTTGAAAAGGTTTTTTTTTTTTTTTGTTTACTTTCTTTTCTTTTCTTTTTTTTTTTTAATTTATGGATTCTCCATGAGTGTTCCTTGATTCAATCATATATTCATCATCATAAAAAATGAAACATAGAGAAAAAAAATATTATAATAAATGAACAAAGAAAACAAAATATTGAAAATTAAACAAAAAAACATAAAAAAAATAAAAAAAAATAATAAAAGAATATAAAAGAATGAATTAATAATAAAAAAAGAATAGAAGAATGATACTATGCAGATGTTGTTTGAATGCCTCTCAAAATGAGATTTCACCATCTTGAGAGAATTGACTTTGTGTTTTTCTTGATTTCTGGACCTTGAAAAGAACGTATTTTTTTGAAAAGGTTTTTTTTGTTTACTTTCTTTTCTTTTTTTTTTCTTTTTCAATCAACTTTTTTTTTTTTTGCAGTAGTTATTAGGGTTTTCTCCTTTTTCTCTCTTTACGCAATCTCCCCTTCCTCCTTTTCTTTTTTGCCAATCCTTTTCTTTTTATATCCCGTTTCTAACCCTATCTAACCACTTATGTAATTATAAGAGAGGCAGCTCTGATCCTCCCTCTAAAAAACAAATAGGATAAGAATTTTAATTTCAAAAAATTATATGCATAAGAGACACATATTAGATCGATAAATACCAAAATTAATTAATTTATTAAAAATAAATTAAATTTGGACCAATCATAATTAAAAAAAATGAGAAAATAATTTTTTAAAAAAATTTTAGTGTCTCGGCATTATAGAATGTTGATTGGGATTACATAATACCGATTGACATTGTGTAATGCTGATTGACATTACATAATGTTGATTGGCATTATGCACATTTTCAAATATACCCTTGCAAAATTCAATTTTTGCAATTTTTTTGCAATTAAACTCAAAAAAATATTACAATTTAGTCCTTGAAATCATGAAATTTACCACTATAGGTCAGTGTTTTACTAAATTTTCATCATAGAAGCTTTTGTTGTATTTATGCACAAATGCATCCTAAAATTGGATGCTTACAATATTAAAATTTCTATATTTATTTAGAGTCTATGCAACATGCAGATTTACGACTAGTTATTAAATAATTTTAAAAGTAAAATAAAAAAGTCCCTAGAGGGGATGAATTAGACTAATTAAAAATTAGAAGATGGTTAAGAATTTTGTGAGAAATGGAATGGAAATCTTAATAACAATAATCAAGGAGAAAATTGGACAAGCAAATTAAGGGCCTGTTTATTTTTGGAAAATAAAACTTGTTTTCCATAAATTTTTTCAAGAAAATTAGAAAATAATCTATTGTTTAGTTGTAATATTTTCTAATTTAAAAAAAAAACTAGAAAACTATTGCCTAAATTTACTAAATTATAATAGGTATTAGAAAACTATAAAAACATGTTCTGTGTGTTTTCTAATTGACAGTATCTACATCAATATTATGTTCATGCGCTATCATTAATAATGCCTCTTGCACACTACGTAAGTGCTTGTAGCACATTTCATGGTAATTTTCAAATTGGGTTGGGCCTATACTTATTGATAATGGAATTGGCAAAGAAGTCTGCAACACAAATTACAACTATTATGGACACTAAAAAAACATTCTATACAAATTCATCTTTTATAAAATTGGCATCCTCTATGTTGTTATGGTTATTTTTAATTGGGAATAATTACAAATTAGGTGTCTAATTTTTTATTTTTTTTTGCAATAAAATATTTGAACTTTAGAAAAGCATATCAATATAGTGTCTCCGACCGATTTGATGTTGACTGGGTTCTGAGTCATATCAAACTGGATTCACTTTTATCTAAGCTATTAGTCATGTCATATGCCATATGTATTGCATTATTTATAGACAAAAATACCCTTATTACCTTATTAAATATTATGAATTAATAAAAATAACCTCAACATTAACTTCTGCCGCAAACATAAAAGGTGACTAAATAAGAGTAAGTATGTCTTTTAAATAATGCAACACATGTGGCAAATGATATAGTTAATGACTAGGATAAAAATAGATCTCATTTGATCTAACTGAGCATCCAGTTCGTATCAAATCGGCTGAAGACACTACATTAGTTTGCATTTCTAAAGTTTAAATACTTGATTGCAAACAAAAAAAAAAAAAATAGACACTCAAATAAAAAAAAACTAAAAAGTTTAGATACCAAATTTATAATTTTTCATTTTTAATTGTCATTTAAGAGATGTTTGTTTTAGCTGTTGAGATGCAACTGTTCATTTCCCAACAACTAGAAAAACATGTTTGGTTAATATTTTTAAAAAAGAGCTAGCAACTGTTAGATATTTAAACAGCACTAGTTCATAAAAGCTCTAATTTGGAGCTTTTCACCAACAGCTCTTATTTTTAAAAATTATATTTACTATTTTACCCTCACATTTTTAACTTTAACTAATCATCATTGCTTAATAAATTATTATTTCAATTTATTAAAAATATTAATATTATAGTTATTAAAAATATTAACCGCACAAATAAAAAATTATATTAATAAATAATTTTACAACTAATTATTCTAATATTAATGATAGTAATAATATTAGTACTTTTTTTAAAATATATTGTTTAATAAAAGTATATATATTCTTTTTCTAAAATTATATAAATAAAATCATCTACAATATATATATATATATATATATATATATATATATATATATATATATATATATATATATAATTTGATCAAAATGCATTATTTGGTTCAAATATATATTTGAATCATAATAATTACTATTATATTAAATAAAAATTATTATAATAAATTTTATTAGAAAAAATAAAAATTATGATAATATGAAAAATTATAAAAGAAAAGGTAACAAACAAACACAATTTTTTATTTTTCATTTTATATTTTGGAAAATGGAAAACTAGAAAATAAAGAAAAGGAAAACAAAATTGAAATAGGAAAACAACAAAATGTTTTCCAAAACTAAACAGGGTCTAAGGAGTTTGGTTCCTCAAATGAAACTATATCTCCACCTAACTTATTCCAAGTTAGAATTTTTATCACTCACAACCATTCTATTACTTTCCTAGATTGATTACACTAGGAGTTTTTGAGGGTTAACTCAAACATATTACAATCAACTTTTCTTAACTTAGTTTTAACCACAAACCAAAATTCCAAGTGCTTTAGTGGACAACACTTTAATAAAATCTTTTAATTTTGGTTCCTAACTTCCCTTTTGCTTACCCAAGAAAGGAGATGAAGAAAACCTAAAGTTAGCACACAATCCACACTCAAAAATTTGATGAAAATACAATGAAATCTTTGAATGCATAAATTCTAAGAATAATGTATTCAACAAATTTGCTAACATTTTAAATGAGCTCCCAAGTGATATATTTATAGTTGGAGACTAAAATATGATTGTTAGGAGTGCATTAACTCCGTCCTCAACCTTCACCATTCTCATTTTCATTCAGCTTTTTGCATGAATTTTGCTCCTTAAGATTGTGACTACCCCTGTCATGGTCGTAACATCCAACAAAACTAGTCGTTGTGGATGTAAATTGACCATTGTACCTTTGAAAAATAGATCATGACTCATCGTCATGATTGTGATCACCAATCTTGAGGGTCATTGTGTTTGAGCTTCATTTATCTTCAGTCTTTGTCACACTCATGATTTGATTGCTCTCAATCATGATAATGACCCTCAAGATCATGGCATGGATTGTGAGGGTCACTATCTGTTTTTTTGTGAAAGACTTCTAATGAGTTTTGATAGTGATCAAAATCATCATGATCACCATTATGATTATGACAAAGACTATAAGGGTCATTATCTCTTTTCTTCACTTTGGAAATTTAAAGGATCTTGATCACGAGGATGCTTATGATCATGACATGACTCGTGAGCATCATAGCCTTGTTGAATAACTTTAATTTTTAAGCCTTGAAAATGCTTTGATTTGAGTCTATCTTAAACACACTTAAATTACACACATTAGTGACTCAAAGTTAAGTTTGCTAAAGTAAAAAAAAGTTTTATTAGGACTTGATCATGCTAATGGTCAAAATTGGTTTGTTACGGTTAAAATATGTGTTATTACATATTAATCATGCAAAGGATTAACATTTTCCTCTTTTGGACTATGAGAAACTAATTTTGAGTGATTAACAAAATAATGTGTGCAAGTGTGTGAATTTGTTTTGATTGGCCTTTAGTGTATAAATGAAAATGTTTAAGCACCCCTCAATAGATGCATCAAATGTATTACATACATATTTAAGCTATTTAATGCCAAATTCTCATACTTGATACCACTCTCCTCCTTTTTGCAAAGATAAAAAAGGAAGAAAACAAACACAAACACAAACATATAATGCATGAATAAAGAGGAAATACAAGAACAAACATAACCAAAACACAAAAGATGAAAAATAGAGATATGGTCCAAGAGATGCTAGAGCAAGGGCAACAAAAAACATAAAAATGTAGTCCAAAAGACACAAAATATAATGCTCATAAAACAAGAGCAAAGAAAAAAGCTTCAAGCTTGGGCATTTCCATCTTCATCATAATCATCACCCTCTTTAGGCATGAGAGAATCTCCAAAACCTTGATAAGGTGAAGGGCATTGAAGTTGTTGATTTCGGAGAAGATAATGGAAATCATATTGATGATGATCAATCCTTGAGACCACTTGATCAAAACAACTATCATGAAGTTGGATTCAAGAACGCTCATTTGACAATAAAGATTGCAAACCCAAATAGGTTCACCTTCCATCCTTTGGGCACTAGGTTCTCCTTGGCCACATTCTTCCCATGGAAGGTTCTCCTTGCCCTTCTAGAGGCTGATCACCAAGTTCTTGGGCAAGAGCCTCTAAGCCCATAGTTCCAACCCGTCCAATGTCTTCCTCAAGTTGTTCATCATGAACATTCTCATCATTGAAGTACCAAATTCCATTAACCACCTTAAATTGCTTGAAATTCTTGATGAATGTGGTATTTAGGAAGAAGGGAGGAATGGAGGGTAGGTTATGTAAGGAGATGCATCCAAAAGCATAAAAATAAATAAATAAATTTTCACTTTGCAATGAACAAGTGGAATTGCTAAAATGGAAAAATGAGAAAACATTTATAGCTTTTTATAATTATTATCCTTCATAATAATATAAGTAGAAGACGAACAAACAATTTTAGGTGGAGTTTATTTTTTTAACATTAATCTGATGGTTAAGTTTCATGACATAATATATATGAGAGTTAGGAGAAGTTGAAAAATCGAATTCTCTTCGCTATCAAATGTTTTAGGTTTGTAATAAAATATTTTACTATTTATTTTTTTTTCATCGAAAGGTTAAAGTTGGAGTTTAAATAGTAATATGATGAATCTAATATGGGCAAAAAAGAAAGGATGATTGTTTAAAGATGAACCTCAATGTTAAAAGCATGATTACAGTTGGTGCAGATAGCTAAAGGTAAAGGTAGCATTCATCGCAACGTCAAAATGGAGAGTGGAGGATCATTTGGGGGTATTTTAGACAGTGGATACATCATAGTACATGTTGAGTGGCTACCATCAAATCGCACACCAATTTGGTCATAATGAGATATTATTTTCAACAAGGCAATGTTGACCTTAAGAACTATAAACATATAAAAGCATGCCTGCGGATCATGTTCGAGAAAGGATTTTTTCTTCCTTTTATTGTTGTTTTTTTAGACCAAATCTTCTTTACTGTCATCATTTATGACATACCATGTGATTTTACTTCTTGAAATTCCAACTTTGAAATCAAATCCTTTTAGAAATCAATTCAAGAAATCATTTTCCTACATATGTTCAAGTCATGAATAATAATTTTTCTAAGCGAATATTTTCAAAAATATTATTTAAAGTTATATATATAATTAATAAAGATGATTTTAAATCCACTTGTGTCCAAAGTGAAATAAATAAGATTTAAAAATCTAAATTTTGTCACCGGAGGATCGTCCTCTTTGATATTTTTTATAAAAAAGATTATATATGTCATTTGATTTTTTCTTAATAAATAAATTTAAGATAAATAGTTAAATAAATTTAGAAATAAGGTGCAAATTAAACCATCAACTTTATACGAAACTTTAATATATATTTTTTTTTGTTTGAATTGAATCTTACATTTTAAAGATTAGATTATATTGGACCATTTTTTTAAAGAATTGTTGCAATTAAATTCTAAATATCAAATAAAAGTTTAACTTTAACCTGATTACGAATTACAATGAGAATCAGTAAAATTATTTTTTTTGAATGAAATTATTTTTAAAATATATATTTATGAAGTTTTTTTGAAAATTTTTAACTTTATGAAAACCTTTTTTAATATTTTTTGAAAATTAAAAAAGTTAAAAATAATTTTATACATAAAAAAATTTTAAAAAATCTAAAAATTTACAATCAAGTCATATACATTTAATAAAATAAAGAATTATAAATTTTCTATACATTCAATACTTTGTTAAAAATTTATAAAATTTAAATTTTTTTTATAAATTTTAAAAATTATTATGTGTATAGAAAAATTTCAATTATTTTGTATTAAATGTGTATTGTTTGATTTTTAAAATTTTAAAATTTTTTAGATCTACAAAAAAAAAATTAACTTTTCTTAATTTTTTTAAAATATAAAAATATATTTCTATAAATCTTAAATTTTTTTAAAAATTTTAAAACTTCATAAATATTTATTTTGATAGTAATTTCATCAAAGTAACTTTTATTAATTGAGGTTAAAGTTAATTTTTTTTATTTTTAAGATTTAATTGCAACAATTATTTAAAAAAGAGTTAAATATAATTCAATTTTTAAAGATTAAAAATTCAATAGAAAATAATAAAAATTAAAAATTGTCAAAAGTTAATTGTATAAAGTTAAGGAGTAAAAGTTAAGTGTCGTTATCCATGGCCATTGGCATGAGCACATGCTGGAAATGGTACCTAATGGGCAACAAATTCAGCTAATGATATTTTTCCATTGGCCGAATGCATCATTTCCCTCCTAAACACCACCATTACCATGTTGTTCCATGTGACTTGTCTGCTTCTATTATTTTCTCTAAATTTCTGTTTGAGACCTATTTAGCATCTAATAGGAATAGAACTAACGTATGTTCTATTAGACTACAGCATTATTGTGGATATAGCAAGATAAATTGGGTTGTAATTTCTCCTATTAAAAGGCGTCAACATCTCACTCCCCACAACAAATGTCACTTTCTTCTTCTTCTTCTTCTTTGTATGCTCATAAAATCAACCATAAAAACATTAAAAATACTATTATTTTTTTCTTAAATAATCAATTTCTATTTGTAATCACTACATTTTTTACACACCTCAAGATCCATGTCACTTCTTTTCATCACTTATCGAACTTCTAATTTTTCTTTATTATTTCTCATTTGATAATTAATTTTTTGGATTAAAAGATGATGATTATTGCCAGTGAAGGTGAATGCGAATGAGATGAGAATATCAGTTCTATAAATTGCAACGTTTTTAGATGAAGGGTGTAGGTGCACTAAAATTAACATGCATGTATACTTTATTAGTCTTGTATTAAAGATTTGTTTGGTTCCATATATAATGTTTGGACTAGCCATGGGAAACCACTCCTTCCTCCACCAAGCTCCAACAATGTCTTGCTGCAATCGATTAAAGGAGTGAATTTGATCTATAGTTCTATTTGATTCATCTAATCAACTGAATTCAAAAAGAAGAAGGGAAAAATCAATTTGGGGTAATTGTAAGAGAAGAAGAAAAACGTTAGCTTATAAGTACAATTCTTACGAGTTTATTGTAGTTAGTTGAATGAAATATTACTCATTATATGATTTTAGTATTGAAAATACATATTATTTTTACATTAAAGTATATATTTTAAACAATATTTATTAGAATGGTATTAAAGTGTAAAAAAAAAAAGTGAAACATAGGGTACTTAAATGTCAAAATAAAAAATCACATGACTAGTTTTCGGCAAAACCACACGAATTAAAATTGTACTTATCCTTATAATATATGTCCCTGGCATTTTCTAAGTTTTCACGATCTTGCTCTCATTCATATATATGTGCACCTACATACTAGCAAACTGTGAGCAAAATAAAATGTATTGTCTTAAATAGGATGACATGAGTTCAAAATAAAAGTTTAAAAGTGTAATTGCCCTAAAAGGGGGGTGAATAGGGCTTTTTAAAGTTAACATGAAATTAGATAATTCAAGCAAGAATTAACTAAGGATTAAGAGAAGGAGAAGATGAACACACAAATTTAAAGAGTTCGGATTCACAACAATTTCCAAAAGCGAGAGAAACCCCATCCCTCTCTTTCCTTTTTTCGCCCCCATGTCGCCACGCAAGAGGGACATGGGAACGTAAAAAAGGAGATCCTATCAACTTGTTCCAACCTAGGATTTTACGTTTCCATCTAACTTATCCTCAAGATAGAATTTTTAATCACCACACCAATCTTATTAACATGATTATGATTACAAGAGTTTTGAGGTTTAACTCTAAACTATACAACAATGAGCTTTCACAAGGCTTAGCTCTAATCAAAATTCCAAGTGTTTTAATGGATAAATACTTAAACCAATTTGCAGACGGCATGGTTTAGTGAACATCCAAGATTTTAGCAACTACGACATTGTTTGAGCTCAAGACCCTAAAGAACACACTAACGATTATTACAAAGACATAGCGTGGATATGAGGAGTCACCACCCAGGGTAACAACTGGGAAAAATCATTTTGGTGGAACTCGATTCTCTAAAAGAAAGTTAGCACTACAACCAAGAGATTTTGGGAACGGAATACTAACTTCTTTTAGTCTTATATTCATTTAGATTTATTTTATGAATTACTATCTTGTTCTCTATTTACTCATATTTTATTAAACCCTAATAAAACATCCATCTAGCCCTCAAGCAAACTAGTCATAAATGCATACAAAACAAAACGTCCCTAGGTCTAAACTATGTTAATTTTATTTAAAGTTAGCTAATTCTATATTTTTATTTACAAGTGAAATGGACTAAAGATGGACTTATATGTTAATAAATGAGCCTAAGTCTATTCATTTTAATTTAACTAAAGAAATGGGCCTATAATCTATGAATTTTAAAGAAAGGAATTAATTAGTGGGCCTAATTCTAACTTAGTTCTAAAAAATGGGTCTAAATTTATTTATTTTTAAAAGAAATGAAATTAATAGGCTGAGCTAAATCTAAGTTAATTTTATTAACTAAACATGGGCCTAAAGTCTAAATTAACCTAAATGGGCCTAAATTGATTTTAAAATTAATTAAACCTAAAAATTCAATTAAAAGTCTATTTATTAAATGGGTTAGAGTCTAACGTAGGATTAGCGCCCAAAACACATAAAAATAAACAAACAAGCCCAAAAACATTAAAAATATGAAAACAATCAAATAAAAAAGATCAAACAAGCAATTAAAAATTATTTGTTCTAAAAAATCTAATTTGATTTCATGAAACCTAACTTAATTAAAGCCACCATTAATTTTAATTGAAATTTACCAGATGAACCTAATTACTAATTAATTTTAAAATAAACAATAAAAACAAATGTTTCACTATCCCATTATTGGGGCTATTACAAGCTGCAGCGCAAGAAATTATAACAAATTAATTACAACCCAATAAAAACTATGAACAAAATACTGTAAAAATAATAAATCCTAGATTCTATGGGAATTTCACAAAACTCAATCCCCGGTATCCCATGGATTCTTCAATGTAGTCACTGCCAAAATCTCACCTCACCAACCTCACATCCAGAGCACCTTAGAACATCAAAAAAAATAAAAAGAACAAAAAATTTAATTAGTAACTACTCAATCAAGAAATAAAAATAAAAATCAAATAAAAAATAAAAAAGAAGAAAGAGTAAAAGATGTTGTACAAATGCTGTTTGAATATATTAACTCTATTTTTTTTCTTGATCTTCTGGAATTTTAAAGAACGTATTTTTTTGCAGTAGCTAATTAGCGTTTTTTTTTGTTTTTTCGTACCCTTCTTTTCTCTCTCTCTCTCCCTCTATCCTGTAAGCTAGGTAGCTAAGGTTTTCACAACCTCCCCTTCTGGCTTTTAAAGCCAGACCTATCAACTTCCAACCCCTATTATTACGCAAGGAATTTAGTTTTTTATTTTTTGAAATCAAAATCAAGAGATAAAGTTTTGAAAAAATCAAAGGCTCAGTACATAGGGATACGTGGTGTCCTAGGCTAATGAAAAATTAGAAAAAAGATAAAATCAGCGTAAAAATTTACGAAATCAGTGTAAAAAATTACTTTTTAATGAAAATTAGCATTCCAAAATGCCAATTTTCAACCCGCAATGTCGACTGGCATTACGTAATGTCTGTCGACATTAAATGCCGACCAACCAATTTTCATTTTTTTAAAATTAAATTACAAAAAAGGTCCTCAAAAGTTTCTAATTTCTGCAATCAAATCCCTAAAAACCAATTTTACAATTAAATCCACAAAACATTGCAATTTAGTCCTTTAAATCTTAAAATTCGACACCAAAGATCAATTCTCAATTAGATTTTCATCATAGGGGCTTTCGTCGCACACGTGCATAATTGCATCCTAAAATTTGGTGCTTACAGTTACCCCCCCTTTGTTGATGTTTGTTTGACAAATTACAGCAAACCAATAGTAGCACACAATTTTGAAAGAAAGAATTAGGGTACTTGATTGTATCCCAATTAACCTGCTAATGCTTAAATTGATGAGTAATTTTAAGCAAGATGCTATGTTTGGCATACTTCACTATATTTCCTATAGAACGTCTAGTAAGACATATGCAAATGAGTTTTGCTATATTCCTTATGGGACGTTTAGCGTCTCATGATTTGAGAATATGTTATTGCTCCTGTGGAAAGTCTAGTAATAATGCCATAACTATTGTGTAGTGTCTGATGAGCTACACTATATTCCTTTTAGGACGTTTAGTGATAATGGATTTCGTTATATTTCCCGTGGGACATTTTAACGAAATGAATGCAATGATTCTCGCTATATTCCCTATGAGATATCTAGCAAGCCTTGATTTGAAAGAAGTGCTATAGTTCTCATGGATCGTCTAGCAATTCAGTGATTTAAAATTTTGCTATATTCCCTACGGCACATTTAGCGATTCATGATTTGAAAAATATGCTATAATTCCTGTGAAACATCTAGCAATAATACCATAATTATTGTGTAGTGTCTGGTAAACTACACTATATTCTCTTTGGGACATCTAGTGATAATGAATTTCATTGTATTCCCTATGGGTCATTCAACAAAATGAATTTGATGACCCTTGTTATATTCCATGTAGGACGTCTAGCGAGCTTTGAAATTGGTGTTGTACTTCTTGTGCAACATCTAGCTATTTAAATTTTGTTATATTCCTTGTAGGATGTCTAACGTCATCACTATAACTACCATGTAGTGTCTAGTGGTAAAAGTCTGAAAAAGGTCATGTTATAATCGCTATTGAAGCATATAACATGTGGAATTTAAAATTTATGTTATGACTATTGTGCAGCACATAACATGATAATTTTGAACATTTGTGTTTTAGCTACTGTGTAACATGAAGCAAATTTTAACATTTGATTGAAATGATGCATGTAGAAATGCAAAGTTGAATTCTGTAATATTTTGTATTTTATACTTAACAGACAATTCAGAATAAATACAAACACAATTAATAATAAATTATTGATTGATGACGTGAGTTGGATAAATTATTTAGGAATTAAATCCTAATTAAAATGCAATTATGGATGAAATTGCAAAGAAAAACTTGATTTTAAATGCATGCATAATTAAGGGACCAAAATGGATATTTTTTATTTATAAGAAGCCTTCCCCTTATTTTTTATGCTATTCTTTCATTTCCCTCTCCATTTATTTCTCTTTTCTTTGATTTTCTTCTTTTGATTTCTTACTCGTTTGAAGTTCAATTCACAATCTATCGAATCCTATGGCTGACCAACAACACAGGCTACACAGAGGAGCAGAGATTCTAGCTGATCCAGTCATTGTGCCTCTCTATTTTCCTTAGAGCACCCTTGGACTCCAAGAAGGTTCTACTGTGCTTCCTTTGACTGGCCTTCACCTTCATAGGTGTACAGATATGGACAATGAGGTAAAACTTCCCCACTTCTATTTATTCTTGCAAAAATTTATTCATATAGTTAGTAATCAAAATTAATTTTAGAATGTAAATTAGTGTGTATATTGTTGAAATTGGATTAAAAATCACTCAAAATTCATGCAAATTTTAAATTTAACCCAGGAACATAGGATTTTAATTGAATGGCCAACCGAAAGTCTGAAAATTAAAGTTGAAAGTCCAGAAATCGATTGGCATTTATGCAATGATGATCGGCATTCTATTTTGCTAATCAAAATTTTTTTAAAATTATTATTTTTTTAGTCAATTAATTATTATTTCTCTCTCAGAATTTTCCTAGCGACCGATAAAATTCACAGGCTATTTTCACATAGCTCGTGAATTATTTCACAGGCTGCCAGAGAATATGGCATAGTTGGTATGGACCTCTGGGTTTACACAATTTATTGATGGGCTTCCGATAGCTTGAGGAAGGTTTGATCGCTCTTTATTCGCATAATTGAGTAATGGATGGATACCACCCACACATTCCATACTCGGGTAGGCAAGTTGACCATTTCGCCCATGAGTTTCTTAGCTATCACCGAGATCGCCTTCAGAGGGACTCCCATTTCCTTTAACATTAGTTATTGCAGTCTCCCCATGCATGCGCGAAGTCAGTATGTGTAAGACTTGATTGGATTTTTCCTAGCATAGAACTAGAAGAACATTGTTCTTTCATCATTGGTTGAGAGATTCTGACATCTTCCTACCACCACACCTCGCCATATCACTCATAAAGTGAGGTGATTCCTCCTAATCTTCCTTGGCACAACACTCTTCTGCGAGACTAGTCATGAAGCCAATATTGCACTACTTGGCCCCCTTCGTGATTTAGACCGAGTTATCACTCTCAACTAGGGATCTATGGTGTTGGCTTATTTATATTATAGTTTAGACACTGTCTGTAAAGGCACTGTCACTATGTGTGGCTTCTGGCATATCCTGCATGTGCGTCTGTCCCCTTTTCATTTCTCTTCTTCTCTTTTCCTTTTCTTTCTTTTTTGTTGACTTATTATCTCTTTCAAATCTGGAGCATAGAGATTGGGCTGATTCATGGCTTCAAGGCTATCAGCTCTGACAGGAGTCTCCCCCTGATGCAGAGATGGCGCTCTTCCCATCTAGCGAGTGTTAGGAATACTTTACAAACCTACTATGATTAACTAAAATCGTTTAGTGGGACCTGTAAGAAAATAAAATCATTAGTACTTCATGACTTAATACAAGTTAAACTTAATTAATTATAATTTTACATATCTATTTTGATTGGCTGGAGGGAGCTAATGACGTCTAGCAATATGATTTCATGGATGTCGCAATTCAACTTAAGGAGATGAGGGTTCTGCTCCCTGATTATGGCTGTCAGATATGGTATTTAGGAGAGCGGGTATATCAGTGGTGCTATGGACCTTCTCGATGTCGTATTCCTGTTGTTGTCCCCCACTTAATGCTTTATAGTTCCCAAATGATAGGTTCAGAGTTGAGGGAGGCGTTACAGGGTTATGATGCCATAATTTTTCTAGAGTGGTCCCATCACTACCGGCAGTTTTTCCATGAAAATCTCTTAGAGCAGGTTCCTATTAATCAGGCTAAGGTAACTTCTGATAATTTCTTTTTTTGAACTCTCCAATCACTTATTCTTTTGTCATAATTTGCTTTTCATAGATTAAGGAGGTTCGCTCCCCTATTGATGAAGTGATGAAGGATGGCTGGAACTCTCCAGTCACTTATTATGCAAATGTATGCATGGTGTGCATAAAGTGCATATGATATAATGTTTCCTATATGTGTAGAGTTATTCATAGGATCTAGAGCGGGAGATTGAGATGCTTCGTCAGCAGCTTGCTGACTCAAGCCTACAGTACTTATACTTTATCTACTAGACCTCTAGATACCTATCATCATGATGACCTTACTAGAGGATGCAACCCATGGCCTGATTTTGGAGCTTGGGACGACTGATTCTAGGCTATTTTCTATTTTTTAGTTAGGACAAACTATCTTTTGTACTGCTATATTTCAAACTTCCCTTTCCTAAAATTACATTTGGATGAACATATGATCCTAAGTGAGTTAATTGATTTTTTTTACCCTAACTTTTGCCTAAGCTGCCCTTTCGGGTTTTCAACTTAGCAGGTTTGCCCTAACTTTTACCTAAGCTACCCTTTTCAAGTTTTCAATTTAGCGGGCTTCTCATTTATTTTTTTTGTTTAGATCTAGTTGCAAGAGAAATTGAGCTTTCTTATTGCCCTTACCAATACTTTATCTTATTAGCCTCATCAATTGCAGTCTCGACCTTTGAAAATGAAGAACAAGTACACTATAAACCCTTGGATTAATTAGATAAGGGGCATCACTGATATTGAGATTACATAGGTTTGCCTTTAATGGAGGCTGAAGTTTATAACTCTTGATTTATATGACCACTATATTCCTATCCTGGGCTTGCACTTTTCGACCTTCATTTCACTTTCACGTCTCTGTCACTAGTATGGTCGCCAGCAATTCATTGTTACTGTACTACTTAATTTCGAAGGCTTCCCTCTCATACAAGACTTTTTGGATACGGTCAGGGACTTATGGCCTCGTAGGACTCTTGAGCATAGCATATCCTTGAATGCTAATAGTGTTACTGAGGATAACTATAAAACTTAGGTCATGATACAAGCTACAAAGTCACCTAGATTTTCCAGATACAAGAGGACCCAAGCTTTATATGATGAGTCTCATAAGAAGAAATATAAATGCCATTAGAATAGAATGGTCTCATATAACTAGTCTTAATCTTTTATGTTTTGTTTTCCTTTCTAGTGCTTATGTATTATAAATAAGATAGAACATGCAATGTCATAACAAAATTTCAATTTCAATAAGATTCATTAATTAGGGAAAAAATAAGTACATTTGCTACATCACATAATATAACTTCTGTTATCAGCTAGTCCTTTTGAATTTTCTAACTGAATATTTTTCGCTCATATTTTATTTTCCTAATTTTTGCCTAACCAGCCCTTTGTGGGTTTTCTAATTAGCGGGACCTCTTTTTATTTTATTTTATTTTATTCTATTCCTTATTTTTTACCTGCCAGCCCTTTGCGGGTTTTCTAGAATAGCAAGAATGTCCTAATTTTTGTCTAACTAGCCTTTTTAGGTTTTCTAGTCAACAGACTTTTATTTTCTTTATACTACTTTTATTTATTTTATAGATAGTATTTCTTGAGGCAATCCAGGTTAACAGGCTCCATGAACTCATTCCCTTCAAGATCAGATATCTTGGCAGCTCCCTTTGGAAGAACTGACTTAACTAAGTATGGCCCTTCCCAATTTGGTCTGAACTTTCCTCTTGGATCGAACACCACTGCTTTGGATTGTTTTAGTACTATATCCCCAACTTTTATCTTCCCCAGCTTTACCTTATTATCAAATGCCCTTATTATCCTCTTATGGTATATCTGGGTATAAAACAAAGCATTCATCCTTTTCTCATCCAGAGACACGAGATGATCATATCTTTTCTGTGCTTATTCACTCTCGGGTATTTTGGCCTCTATAACTACTCTTAGAGACTTGATCTCAGTTTCTATTGGCAAAACTACTTTACTGCTGTACACTAAGGAGAATAGAGTTTGGCCTGTGGCAATTCTAACTGTAGTTTTATATCCCCACAAGGTAAAGGGAAGAAACTCATACCAATCCTTATAAGTTTTGACCATCTTAGAGAGGATTTTCTAGATATTTTTATTTGCTACTTCCACTGCTCCATTAGTTTGAGGTCGATATGGTGAAGACTTGTGATGCTTGATCTTATATTCTGCAATAACTCTATCATTTCTACTTGAAACTAAATCCCATTGTCTGTCACTACATGATGTAGAACCACATATCTGCAAATAAGATTCTTATCAATAAATCAAGCCATCTTTTTTGCCTAAAAAGGATGGAAGGACTTAGCCTCTACCCATCTAGAGAAGTAATCAATTACCACAACTATATACTTATGCCCATTCTATGATGTTGGCCTTATTTCTCCTATGATATCAATCCCCCACGTCGTAAAAGGTCAAGGAGATAATAAACTATTCAACACCATTGGAGGAAGGTGGTTACATTAATGGCATTGTCTCATGGTTCTAATACAATCCTTTTCCATGATCATCCAGTAATACCCCTATATGATTATCATTTTTGCTAAGATTATCCCATTCATGTGAGAATTGTAAGCTCCTGCATAAAACTCTTTCATCACCTCTTTTGCTTCATCTTTCTTGAGACATTTGAGCTACATTCGATTTGGCATTCTCTTATACAATACCCCATCATGACTTACAAAATTACGAGCAAGAACACGCAAGGCATATCTTTCTTTTGAAGAGGCCTCATTTAGATATTTTCCTTCCTTAATGAACCTCTGAACATCATAAAATGATGGCTTCTCTTGAGGCCCTATCTGAATTCCCATAATCTTCTCACCCCTATAACATAAAGCCTTTGATTTCATGATCATTAACAGCCTCGTAGTCAACCCAGTCACACTATCCCACATTGAAGAGAGTGTTGCTAGTGCATCTGCCATCTGATTGTCATATATTAATAGATGGATAAAGAGAAACTTGGTGAAATTCTTTATTAAAGCTTTCAAATCGCAGATATAGTGTTTCAGCTTTTCCTCTTTCACTTCCCATTCCCCATTAGCCTGGCTGATAACCAATATAGGATCCCCATATACTAACAACTCCTTTGCTCCAGCTACCATCGCTGCTTCTACTCCATGAATGCATGCTTTATACTTAGCCATAGTATTAGTTACTTTGAAATCCAGCTTTTTGGCCATTGGTATGGTTTCTCCCTCTAGTGTGACAAGGATCACTCCTAACCCAGCTACTTTGTTGTTTACTGCACCATCAAAATAAAGCTTCCATTCTTGATGCTCTACAACTGCTAGATTCTCATCTAGGAATTCTATGGTCCACTGTTCATCGCCCTCTACTGCATTTTAAGCTAGGAATTCCACTACTGCCCTTCCCTTAATAACCTTCATGGTAATGTACTCTACATCCAATTCAATCAAGAGAATGAGCCATCGAGACATCCTTTCGGTTAGAATAAGTGCTTGCAGTAAGTATCTTAAGGGGTCTATTTTCAAAATGGCTTGAACACTATAAGACTAAAAGTAATGCCTCAATATTCTTGTTGCCGAGATCATTATCAAACATGTCTTCTCCACCAAATCATACTTTTCTTCATATGACAGGAACTTCTTGCTGAGGTAATACATTACATGCTCTATCCTATCCAGCCCTTCTTATACTAACATTGCCCCCATTGCCTTTTCTTCTAAAGTAAAATATAGGATCAAGGGTTTACCTAGCCTAGGTGGTTTAAGTACATATGGATTAGTGAGAGACTCCTTTATCTTATTAAAGGCCCTTTGACAGTCATCATTCCACTCTACAAGTTGATCTTTTCTCAAAAGCTTGAAGATTAAGTCACAAATATTAGTAATCCTTGTAATGAACCTACTAATATACTGTAACCTGCCTATGAACCCTCTCACATATTTCTCTATCCTTGATGTTGGCATTTCCTAAATGGCTTTCACTTTATCTGGATCCACTTCGATTCCTCTACTACTGACTATATGCCCTAACAACTTCCCTGAAGTAACTCCAAAAATGCATTTCTTTGGGTTGAGTCTTAAATTATACCTCTTAATGCATGCCAAGAATTTATCCAATGCTTTGAAATGCCCCTCTTTTATTTCTAACTTAACCATTATATCATCTATATATACTTCCACTTCCTTATGCATCATGTCATGGAAAAGAGCAATAGCTGCCCTTTGATATGTTGCACTTGCATTCTTCAACCTGAAAGGCATAACCTTATAGCAATACGTGCCCCATTCCATGATGAAAGCTATCTTGATCTTATCCATAACTGCCATCATTATCTAATTATACCCAGAGAACCTATCCATGAAGGAGTACATCGCACTATCCACTATCACATCAATATGAGGTAAAGGGAAGTTATCCTTCGAACATGCTTTATTTAAATCCCTAAAATTAATAGAAATTCACACCTTACCATCTTTCTTAGGTACCGAGACTATATTTGCTAGCCATTAGGGATAATCTACTACCTCTAAAAAGTTTGCCTGAATTTGTTTAGCAACTTCTTCTCTTATCTTTTCAATCTATTCTGGTCTCAGCCTGCGCAATTTCTATTTAATTGGTTTTATTTCTAGATGAGTTAGAATGTGATGCTCTACAATGTCCTTGTCTAAACTTGGCATGTCTTCATAGATCTAAGCAAATACTACCTTTCTTTTTGTTAGTATTTTCTCAAAAATTTTCCTCTATTCAGGAGTTACATCATGTGATATAGAAATGTTCTTTGGATTATCATTTGTGCCCTTGTTAAATGAATTAAATTGAATTGAATTAATCTCAAACATGCATAAACGATCAAAATTATAATACATAAAACTATCAGGATGCACATCACACAACTAAGCAAAACCAATGTTCATATCATTGACCAAAGAAAAAACAAAGTTTTCATCCTCATAGAGACTGGATGTTATCACATCAGTTTCTTCATAAAAAACATTAGTAAAGCTATCACTAATAAGAGTAGCTAAATCCTAGGGTGGCTCCTCTTCAAATGACAGACACAACAGCTCTTCGATAGTAGTATCCCCCATTCTTCAAGCTACTTGCTTCATCACTTCTTCTTTTTTGCTCTTAACTAAGTTTTCCACAATATGGTCCTTGAAAATCTCGAGCCCTGGAACACTTTTGCCAACGACATTAATGGACTCCTTTGCACCCATATAGTACTTGCCCTCTACTGGCATGATGAAAATCTCACTTAACGGCCCAACTCTACCTAGGGGCTTATTTCTCTTAGCCTTCTCCTTCTTTCTTGCCCTTCTGCTGGTAGATCCTATCTCAGTACACCATAATCCCTTAATGTCAATTTGACTCTTGAATTCTAGTAGTTTAGAAATTCCTTACTCATTCTTACCTAGCCCTCATCCAGGTTGGTAATTCATGGTCTCTATCATTTTTACAACCCTCGGGTCCATCTCAATCCTGTCAAACATCCTAGTAATTTGAAAACTGGGAGGAACACACACTTGTTTCTATTTTTCCAGTATGGCGGCCATAGCTACATTGGCTCCTGCTTCGATTGTCACTACATCTCCTTCATGAGGGAATTTTATCTTCTAGTGCACAGTCGAGGGTACCCCTCCCAAAGCATCAAACCATGGCCTTCCTAACAACAAGGCATAAGTAACTAGTATATCCAGCATGGTGAACTTAATGGTTGATTTCACAGGTCCGATTTTATTTAAAGCTTAGAATGTCCCTTCCACATTCCTAGTGTTGTCATCATAGGCTCTGATTATGAGGTTTGAATCTATCAAGTCTTCAGCTTTCAAACCTAAGCTAGGCAAGATCTTTAATGGGCATACATTAATGGCAAAACCATTATCAACCATTACAAAGTTGGTTTTTTCCCTTTTACTTCAACTAGGATAAACAGTGCCTTGTAATGATTTCTTCCATCCAAAGGTAGCTCATCATCTGAGAAGGTTATCAACCCATTTTTCTTTTTTGTAAACTTTATTACTATAGCCTCGGGTGTGGCTGCTATTTCAATGTTCATTTTCGACAGAGCTTTCACTAAAGCTCTTCTATGGCTACCTGAGTGTATCAGTAGTTCCTATATACTAACATTTACCTTAGCCTTCTGTAGTTATTCTAGAATCAAGTCTTCCTTTTCCCCTTCTTCTGTTTCTGCATCATCTATCTCTTCTCTTTCTGCATCTCTCTCAATCTTCATTTTTGCTACCTTGTAATTCCTCTCACTTCTAATGACATGATTCACTTTGGGGTCATTGCTCCATATATCCAAACCAATAAAACTCCCTTCATTAGAGTCATACCCGATGTCTACAACTCTGATGATTCTATCCCTTTTTTTATCCCTCCATACTTCTATTGTGCACGTTTCCTTTCCCTTCATGCTGAGCTTTCTCAAAATGTGCTCTTAGTAATTCCTTAATCCCTTGTTTAGGAGTTAGAGACTCTTTATTCTCTTCTTTCGCTGGCCCATCACCAAATTCATCATCCTGAGGGCACAATCCCCTCAAGAGGTATATCACTGGAAGCAGGCTTTGAATAGAATACCATATAATCAAATTTGTCTGTGGGCTGCCCTAATAAATCCTCAACTCTTGGTTGTTCTGGGGTTTTGAATTCTTTCTTGTCATTAAACTCATCACCCTATCCTTAAGGCACAATTGATTCAACTGGGATATCTGCAGAGGGTGGTTTATAATAGAATACCTTATAGTTAAATTTCCCTGAGGGCTGCCCCAGCAAATCCTCAACTCCTCTAAAGGCATTAAGAGATTTTCCATTCATTGTAGGGTTTAGGTTTTCAAAGGAGTTTAGCATTTCTTCTTCACTCACTTCTAAGTTAATCATCATGGTGGCCGGTGGTGGGATATTTCGGTAGTTAAGGAAAGGATTATTTCTAGTGTTTGGGTTGGAGTTGGATTTTTCAGGGTCTATGATTTTTTTAGAGTCTATTAGGTTTTGGATCTCATATTTGAGGCGAATACAAGTGTTTGTGGAGTGGCCAACTACTTAGTGAAACTTACAATAGCTATTGGGGTTGTAGCCTAAGATATTCAGATTAGGTGGTTTGGAGAAGGTTAAGGGTCGGAGTAAGCCTTTCTAGATCAATTGTTCTAGGACTTTAGAGAGTGGTTCGTTAAAGTTGTAGAATCTCTAGGGTTGCTGAACTGTGCACACCTCCATAACTCAACTAGTACTTCCCTGTTCTGTGCCCTCAGTTGGGTAGTTTTGGGTCTTAGTGCCTCTAGAGCTTCTTTTCTTATTATTCTCAATCTCTTCAGCTTGCAGACCATCATCATATAGGTCTATGAAATTTTTGTGGTTCATCATTTATAACCTCTCGACCAGATTAGGTGACACATTTCAAACTATCATCCTAACCTGATCCTTCTCAATCAGCTTATTCTTCATCATCCCTACTTTATTCATGAATCTGGTAAGGAAATCGGAGAAAGATTCATTGGGTTTCTGCTTTGTCAATTCTATATCTCTTATGGACACTTCCAATCGGGTGTTATAATCATATTGTCTTAAAAAGGTAGTACATAGTTCTTTCCAGTAAGCTCTCATAGATTTTTCTAGCCCATTATACTAGTTTACAGTCATTCCCTCTAAGGATAACATAAACAACTTAGTAATCACTGCTAATGGTGCTTTAATAATGCTAATGGTTGTTGTGTACTGGTTGAGATGAATCCTTGGATCTCCTCTCACATCAAATTTTTGTAATTGTGGCATCTTGAACTTGTCAGGCAATCTATCATCTTCTATCTGCAGCATGTCATCAAAGTCAAAATAAATACTCCATGCCTTGTCCTCTTATCAGCTCTTCCATTTTGGACATCTTCTGGGTTAGTGTTCGCATCTCATTGGACTCGTCATTGTGCACCAGTTCAAGGGATTCTTACTTTGCCTTCTCTACCATGTAATTCTCAACATCCTCTAGCTTCACATCAATAGCAGGTGGGTTTCTAGCAGCAGGTTACCCCCCAGTATTATTGGCAGTAAGTAGAGCATCCACAACAGGTGGGATAGCAGTAGCAGTAGGTGGTTGTTCAATTTCAGGTGGTGGTATAACAGTAGCAGGTTGTATCAGTCCAGATAGTGCTTGTCTCAGCTCATCTGGCATCATAGCCCTCATGTCATCCATTAGAGCTCCCTTGATGTCTTCTAAGGTCCATTCCCTTATTGTTGTTCCATTTATTCAGATTTTGGTGAAGTTGGTTCAACTTCGAAGTAAAGTGGGTTGATAGGGCTTCTTTCTAGTCTATTCAGTCTGTTCAGGATTTCCTTTGCTAAGGTTTTAGGACTCTAACTCGTTCTTCTTTAACTGCCACCTCATCATCCTCAAATACAAAAAGACTCTGATGTATCTATGATGGCTGCAAAACAAGGTGTTAGTATAATGAATGAGATGCATGTATGCATGATGCACGTGCTATGCAATAAGTAGCAAGTATCAATCAAGTGTACAACATAGATCCTTCCAACCTTATTCCTCCCACACACGTATTCAATGGCGAGTCTCTTATCCTAGGATTTTTTGTCTTGGTCTTAATATCAACAGGGGATATCTAGGACCGATGAACATGCCAAATCTCTCTTAAAGTAGTAAAGCATAGAAATAACATTTCTAGGTATAAAGGCCTAACCCAATCTTCATTACCCCAAGGGGCTTCAAAAGTATGGGCCTAGGCTTTTATAGATAGAAATACCTTATGGTAATAAACATAGAAATAGCATTTCTAAGTATAAAGGTCTAGCCCAATCTTTATTAGTCCAAGTGGGCTTTAAAAGTATGAGCCTGGGCTTTTATAGATGGAAATACCTCATGGCAAAAGTCATATAAGCAATTTTTGGTAGATCCTAGGGGAAGTAACTAAGCCATTATATATGGTTAGGGTTCGATAAAAAGTCAAGGTTCCCTTAGCAAGATGCCCTCCTTTAGGACTTAAGTTACAAACTAAGGTCAGAGTGGCCCGACATCCTTTACCAACTTTAGAGAAGACTACCCCCCCTTTAAGACTTGGGTCACAGACTCTAGTCAGATGATCCCGGTAATCTCTCTTGGACTGAGTTAAGGCTAAGAGTGATGGTTAGCCAACCTATAACCCTATGAAGCTAGTGGAATCATGGAATCATAAACCAATGCCATCGGGTAATAGGGACATGCAGAATGAATATAAAGAATAAAATAATAATCAACAAAATAATTCTAAAGAAAACAAGTAGAATCAATACCTTTTATCCCTAGTGGAGTCACCACTGTAGACGACAAGGTTTAGCGCACGCCCAAGATTTTAGCAACCACGATAATGCTTGGGCTCAGGGCCCTAGAGAACACACTACCATTGTCACAAAACATGGCATAGAGAAGAGGAGTCGCCACCCAGGGTAATAACTGGGACAAATCATTTTGGTGGTACTCAATTCTCTAAAAGAAAATTAGCACCACAACCAGGAGATTCTGGGAATGAAATAATAACTTCTTTCAGTCTTGTGTTCATTTAGATTTATTTTATGAATTGCTATCTTATTCTCTATTTACACACAATTTTATTAAACCCTAATTAAACATCCATCTAGCCCTAAAGCAAATTAGCCACGAAATTACATGTAAAAAATGCATACGAAACACATCGTCCCTAGGTCTAAACTATATTAATTTTATTTTAAAGTTATCTAATTCTACATTTTTATTTATAAGTGAAATGGACTAAAGGTGGACCTACTTGTTAATAAATGAGCCTAAGTCTATTCATTTTAATTTAACTAAAGAAATGGGCCTATAGTTTATGAATTTTAAAGAAAGGAATTAATTAATGGGCTTAATTTTAATTTGGTTCTGAAAAATGGGCCTATGTCTATTTGTTTTTTTTTAAAAAAATGAAATTAATGGGCTAAGCTAAATCTAAGTTACTATTAACTAAACATGGGCCTAAAGTCTAAATTAACCTAAATGGGCCTAAATTGATTTTAAAATTAATTAAACCTAAAAATCCAATTAAAAGCTTATTTATTAAATGGGTTAAAGCCTAACGTGGGCTTAGAGCCCAAAACACACAAAAATAAACAAACAAGCCCAAAAATATTAAAAATACTAAAACAAAAAAATAAAAAAGATCAAATAAGCAATTAAAAATTATTTCTTCTAAAAAACCTAATTTGATTTCATACAACCTAAATTAATTAAAGCCACCATTAATTTTAATTGAAATTTACCAGATGAACCTAATTACTAATTAATTTTAAAACAAATAATAAAAATAAATGTTTCAGTATCCAACTATTGGGGCTATTACAAGCTACAGTGTAGGAAATTAAAGCCAATTAATTACAACCCAACAAAAACTATGAACAAATACTGTAAAAATAATAAATCCTAGATCCTATGGGAATTTAACAAAACTAGTCCATGACATCCTATGGATTCTTCAATGTAGTTACTGCCAAAATCTCATTTCACCAACCTCACCTTTAGATCAAGAAATAAAAATAAAAATCAAGAGTAGAAGATGTTGTGTAAGTGTTGTTTGAATGCCCCTCAGATTGGGATTGTCACCATTTTAAGATTGACTCTGTTGTTTTTTTCTTTATCTTTTGGACTTTTAAAGAACTTATTTTTTGCAATAGCTAATTAGAGTTTTTTCTAGTTTTTTCGTAGCCTTATTTTTTCTCTCTCTGTCCCTCTATCCTGCAAGCTAGGTAGCTAAGGTTTTCACAGCCTCCCCTTCTGGTTTTTAAAGCCAGACCTATCAACTTCCAACCCTTGTGATCATGCAGGGAAGTTGGCCTTTTAATTTTTAAAATCAAAATCAAGAGATAAAATTTTGAAAAAATCAAAGAATCAGTACATAGGGACACATGGTGTCCCAAGCCAATG
Organism: Mallotus nudiflorus; assembly: GCA_947683625.1. Classification (NCBI taxonomy): domain Eukaryota; kingdom Viridiplantae; phylum Streptophyta; class Magnoliopsida; order Malpighiales; family Euphorbiaceae; genus Mallotus; species Mallotus nudiflorus. The sequence goes on along the minus strand of CANTUR010000275.1, from coordinate 2,679,391 downwards.
AAAAATTAGAAAAAAGACAAAATTAGCATAAAAAATCATGAAATTAGCGTAAAAATCACTTTTTAGTGAAAATCGGCATTCCAAAATGCTAATTTCAATCTGTAATGTTGACTGGCATTACGTAATGTTGGTCAACATTACATAATGTTGGTCAACATTGCATAATGTTGATCGATATTATGTAATGCCTTTTGGCATTACACAATGTCGGTCGGCATTAAATGTCAGCCGACCAACTTTTATTTTTTTAAAATATTAAATTACAAAAAAAGTCCTCTGAAGTTTCTAATTTCTACAATCAAATATCTAAAAACCAATTTTGCATTTAAATCCACAAAGCATTGCAATTTAGTCCTTTAAATCATGAAATTTGACACCAGAGATCAATTCTCGATTAGATTTTCATCATATGGGCTTTCGTCGCACGCGTGCATAATTATATCCTGAAATTGGGTGCTTACACAATTCCTTAGAAACAAACCTTACTTCCTTTCTAATCTATCCCAGAAATTATATGAAATAGAAGTCCTATTTAAAACATATAACCAACTCTCAAATAGAGTTAAAGAATAATAAAGAAAGTAAATGAAAATTTGAGAGCTCAATTGAATACTAAGAATAAGTGATTCAATAACCAAATTGTGTAACCTTCAGTTGAGCTTTCAGGAGTTGTTTTTATAGGTTAACAACTCAAAAATGTTTGTTAAGAAGCATTAACTTTGTCCATGGATTCATCTTTCTTCATTAATTATTCTTTAACTTTTTGTAAAAATTTCACTGGTCCTAATCGAAATATTCTCAGTCCTAGTCGAGACATTTGATAAAACTAGCCATTATAACTCATAGAGTTGTTGAGGATAAAAGCAACAGGAGGGTCTCGGCCAGGGACTATACTTAGGACTAGTATCCCGGGTTCCATCGTAATTGGGATTGAGACTCGAGATTGGTTCTGTGCCTTTTTCATTTTTTCCTTGTCTTTGATTCCAGTGTAGATACTTGGTCGTGGTCGGGATCCCTTGTCCCGGTCTACATCCTTATCGGGATGGGTTCTATCTGAAGTTCTAAAACATGCTTGTTGTTGAGGTCGTTTGATCCCGGTTTTGATCCTACTCTACACTACATCCCATAATTCAATTTTATAAATTTTTCTTCACTATTTTGTCTTCCAAAAATTACCTAGCTTATAAACACCTATAGCAAACATATTAGATGTTCAAAATTAAGTTTGTTAAGATTAAAATTAAGATTGATCATTACTAAGGCCAACAATCTCCCTTTTTTTATTTTAACAAACTTAGTTTGAGTTTGAGAAAATAATTTAAGGTTTAAGTGTGTGATGTTTTGAACTTCCCCTTAATGCATGAAATTTATTACTCCCCCTTAAAAGTGCATGGATAAATGACAAGTATAATTTAAGGTGTAAGTGTGTGATGTTTTGAAATTTCCCTTAATGCATGAAATTTATTTTAAATTTTACTCCCCCTCAAAAGTGCATGGATAAATGACAATTAAATTTATAAGAAAGGAAATAAAAGAAATGATACCAATTGAATTTATAAATAGACAAATAAATTTACATATTCCTTTAGAGTATTTCTCCCCCTTTGTTAAGTAATTTTTTTTGTGAGACATGTATAAACAAAATTGTCTCCCCCTTGAATAACATATTAGTTCAAAGTTCAAAGGGTAACATATAAGTTCAAAGATCAAATGACAAAAGAAATAAATAAATTCAAACTCAAATACTACTTTCTGCCCTTTTTGTCAAAATGCAAAAAGATTAATAGAAATAAAATTGCATTAATTAAAAAGACAAGTACAAGGATGAATAATAAACTAAAGATAAACTAAAACATATCAAAGCATAAAAACACATTAACAACACATAAACTGAAAATAAAATAAAAACATAAGACATAACAAACATAACATATAAAGAAGATAACTGATCATCATAAGGAGCATCTCCTTTACTAGAAGGAGGATGTGAGAAGGGCACATGGTTGCAAGCATATCCTTATTGCTTACAAAGGTAATGCACATAATGTTGGAGATGGGCTATATTTGCATCCACTTGATCAAATCTTCCGTTGAAATTGCTCTCTATTAATCTCATTCGATCAAATAGTTGACCCACCCATTCAAGCTCATCACTAAAGTCTTAAGGGCCTTAAGAGGAAGTTCCTCCTTAAGAGGAAGTTCCTTCTTATGTTGTCCTCTTCCTTTAAGGAGCACTATAGGGTTGAGTGTCAATCTCTTCTTCACCCTCACCTTAGCCTTCATGTTCTTAAATTTCTTTGGAGAGTGCTTCAATATGCTCATTATCACCAAGTTCATGCTTCTAAAACCATATATCACTAATTTTGGAAAATTGTTTAGAATTTTTTATGAAGGTTTCATTAAGATGTAAAGGTTTGGTAGGGTTTAGGATAGAGAACTCAACATTATAAAAATTGGCCAATTTAATAACAATACCCCCAATACAAATAACACCCAGCAAGCTATCACTTAGGAGCCATAATATCCATTGCAAAAATCTTCCTAATGTAATAGGTTCATTGTCAACAAGACAATGGAGCATTAAGAGATCATCAAGTGAAATGGTTTCATTGCTAAGGGCTTTACCATTAACGGAATAAGTGAGGAAGCATGAATATACCATAAAGCCTTAGATTTTAGATGAGAAGATTTAGTATGTCCGACGGAGAAGGTTAAGGCTTGAGGAGAATAAACCTTTTTCCAAAAGACATTGGGAAGCCAATTAGGTTGAACTTGAATGTGTCCCTCTTATGTGAATCCAAAAAGAGTGTCAAACTTATAGCAAGTCATGAATCTTTCTCTTCCACCTTACTTGAAGCACATGGAGTAGTAAGGGTTGTCATCATCAAAACGCTAGAAGCAAAAAGTGTAGGTAGGGAGGAATTCCACAATGAGAGAGGTGTAGGAAGGTAAAGGATGAAAAGAAAAACCAAATAGCCCACCTCTTAAGAGTAGCTCTTTAACTTCATTATAACATCCTCTAGCCTTATGAGTAGGCTCTCTTTTGGAATTTAGCCATCCTTTTCTTAATATTTTGGGAAGAATAAAAAAAAAGGAGGATAAGGTCTCTTAGGTTTGTCTTTCTTAGACGGTGACTCTTAAGAGGATGAAGGAGACTTGGTAGGTTTCTTGGGAGCCATGGTTTGAAAAGGGAAGATAATATACTAAAAATAAGAAGAAGAAGAAAAACATAGAGAAAACTTGAATGAAGAAGAGTGGAAAAATATAAGAAGAATATGAGAGTATTTATAGACTTAAAATGGGAAGAGAGAGCGATAAGAGTTTGAATTTTGGTCTAAAAGTACATCAAAATCTATTTCTGATAAGGATTGATGTGTCAATTAAATGCCAAAATTTTGAATTCTAAGTCTTGTGATTTGCAACCCGATCGAGACATACAAATATCTTGATAAGGACTGCATGTCCTAAGAGGTATCCCGATTAGGATCGGGATACCAATCGAGAGCAGTACTGGATAGATATTTTAAAAATTAAATGATTGTCCCGATGCAAACAAGTAGAGTCTCAGTTGGGACGAACCTTATAACAGCCCTCTCAATTTTTAGCAACTTGCAATTAAGTTCACAATAAATTATAATTTGGTCCCTACCAACTAAATGCACATTTATTTTGAATTAATTAGAGAATGAGGAGTATTGATTGAGAATCAAGGCTATACTCATGAATTAATGAGTAAGGAAATTATTTTGCTAATAAAATAATTAATTAATTCAATTATAAATTATCAACATAGGAAGGATTTAAAGAAATTCTCAATGAAAGAGGAGATCAAATGAATATTTCATAGCATATGTATTACTCTAAAGAAAAAAGTTGCAAAGCCAAGACAAAATTTAAATTGAACTATGCTAATTTTAAATACCTAATTTATTGAAATAATTTCTATAATCAAGTATTAAATAGCAAATGGTCCTAAAGAAAATTTTAAAAATATAAGACAAAGTAAGAATCAAAAAAATCAATTAACATAATATGATTGTGCAGGATTCCACAATAATTTGTGATATCAAGGAATTCAACCATCAATTAAGTAATTAATCACATAAACAAGGCAGGCTAACACCATCTATCATACCAAGCTTATACTTAATAAAATTCACTCTCTCCTTACAAAGAAGCTTGGTAAAGATGTCTGCTAATTGATGATTTGTATCAATAAATTCAAGAGAAATATCACCATTTTGCAAATGATCATATAAGAAATGATGTTTAGTGTCTATATGCTTAGTTCTAGAATGTTGAATGGAATTCTTACTAAGGTGTATAGTAATTGTATTATAACATTTGATTAAAATGTGATCAATGTCAATGTCATAGTCCTTAAGTTATTATTTTTACCATAATAATTATGAGCAACAATAACTAGCCATTACATATTCTGCTTCAGCGGTAGACAATGCAATTGAAACATATTTCTTACTAAACTAAAAAATTAAGCAATTACCTAAAATTTAACAAGTTTTGGAAGTGATTTTTCTATCTAACAAACTACCAGCAAAAGTTCGCATCCAAATAATAAATCAAGTCAAAGGAAGAACTCCTAGGATACCAAAGTCCTAAATGCAATGTTCCATTAAGTTACTTCAAGATCCTCTTAATAGCATTCAAATGAGACTCTCTAAGACATAATTGAAACCTAGCACACAAGAATGTAACCAATATAATATCTTATTTACTAGTAGCTAAATAGAGAAGGGATTCGATTATACCTCTATAATGCTTTTCATCAACTAGTTTGCTAATCTCATCCTTGTTGAGTTTGGTGGCGGCACTCATAGGGGTTCCGCTTGACTTAGCTCCATCCATACCAAACTTCTTGAAAATTTCCTTTGTGTATTTGGTTTGGTTGATGAAAATTCCATTCTTGCATTGCTTGATTTGAAGTCCAAGGAAGAACTTGAGTTCACCCATCATGCTCATCTCAAATTCCCCTTACATTAACTTAGAGAATTCCTCATATAAGCAATGGTTAGTAGCACCAAATATAATGTCAACAACATATATTTGCACAATGAGTAAATCATGCTTGGATTTCTTTATGAATAGAGTTATGTTAACTTTTCCTTTAAAGAATCCTTTCTCTAGCAAAAAGTTACTCAACCTTTCATACCAAGCTCTTGGAGCTTATTTTAATCCATATAATGCTTTAAACACATGATTAGGAAAACCAAAACTCAGAGGTTATTCAATATACATCTCTTCTTCAATATAGTCAATAAGAAATACACTTTTAACATTTATTTGAAAAAGTTTGAAGTCCATTAAAGATGAAAATGCAAATAGCATTCTAATAGCTTTTAACTTTGCAATCGGGGTAAATGTTTCATTATAATAAATGTCTTCCTCTTGATTATAACCTTTAGCTACTAGTCTAGCTTTGTTCCTAATTATGCACTTGTTCATTCATTTTATTTCTAAACACCCATTTGGTGCCTATAATAAATGATGTTTAGGTATAGGAACCAAGGTCTAAACCTTATTTCTCTTAAATTGATTTAATTCTTCTCACATAGCAAGGACCCAAAATTCATCACTCAAAGCATCATCCACATTATTTAGCTTAATTTGAGAAATGAAGGCTAAATTAACAAAAGATTTAAGTTGCGATCTAGTAATTACCCCCTCTATAATGTCATTAATGATGAGGTCTTGAGGATGTGATTTCTTGAATTGCCAATCTTTTGGAAGATCATCCTTTAATGTATGTTGAGGCATCTCTTTGTATGTTGAGGCATCTCTTTACTTTCTTGTTTTCTTAGACCTTCTAATTCCAAAAGTTTACTAGCATTTCCTTCTTGAATGTTCATGTTCACAAACTTATCTATAACATTATTAACACTACAAACATCCTTTCTTGGATCAAGTGGGTTAGATTCATTAAATATGACATGCATTGACTTATCAACTACTAGAGTTCTTCTATTAAAAACTTTATATGCTTTGCTAGTAGAAGCATAGCCTACAAAAATTTCTTTATTAGATTTAGAATTAAATTTCCTAAGGTTATCCTTGTTGTTTCATTTAAAGCACTTGCATTCAAATACTCTAAGATATGAGATTTTAGGTTTTCTATTGTTCCAAAGCTTATAAGAAGTTTTATTCAAAATTAGCCTTTTAAATACTCTATTTTCTATATAACAAGAAGTAGTAATAACCTCTGCCCAAAATTATAAAGGCAAGTTATATTAATGAATCACTGATTTAGCCATTTCTACTAGAAATCTATTTTTCCTTTCAATAACCCCATTTTGTTAAGGTGTTGTAGGAGAAGAAAAAGTATATGAAATACCATTTTCATTGCAAAAAGTTTTAAAAATTTCTAAAAGAGGCCGTATAAGGGGGTGAATAAGGCAAATTAAAAATTAAAAGAAAATTAAGGCTTAAGTAAGGATTAAAGAAGATTTTAGATGAAGGAGTAAGAGAAGAACTCAACAACATAAAATTTAAGGAGTTCGACTCATAAATGAATTAATGTCTCCACCTAACTTATCCCCAAGTTAGGATTTTTAACACCTACTCAAATCTTATTAATCTATATTGAGATTACAAGAGTTTTGTTGCTCAACTCTAACCTTTACAACACTATAAGCTTTTTAAGGGTAAGCTTTAACCAACAATCAATTATAAGTGTTTTGAGGCTTACACTTGAACCTAAACCACTAGCTTTAACTTGAAACTTCCCTTTTTTAACCTAATAAAAAATATGAAGATGAGAGCTAACCTAGCACACAATTAACACTTAAATACAATTGAGAATTTTAAGAGTAGAGAAAATTGTTCAAAGAATTTAATTCCTCAACCAACTTATATAACTTCTAAAATGAAGTTCTAAGTCTATATTTTATAGTTTGAGAGTGAAAAATGGCTATTGGAAGACATTAAATTCATTTTCAACCTCATTCTTCTTCATTAAATGTATTTTTAGCTTTTATAGGAATTTAGATGCTCGGGATCGTAAGCATTGAAAAATATGACCGTTGCTTACAAAAGTGACCATTGGTGATGGTCATGATCTGTTCAGAATCATAAGCATAGACTGTGAGTGTGTCAGCCCTCTCTCTCTCTCATATACACACACAATTTGACCATACGGCACATCAGGACCATAAGCGTAGGCTCGGGACCATCAGCGACCAGGAGGGTACGCTCATGGTCTGCTAAGGATCATGAGCATAAACCTAAAGATCATGAGCATAGGCTGGCCTTAAGAAAATGCAGTTTTTTTGCCTCTGAACGACCTCCTTTACACCTAATTCATTTCCCATGCTTTAAAGGACAAGTGTATGGGTATTTGAAGGCTTCAAATTGGTTTAGAATCTCAAACTTGATTTAAAGCACCATTAATTAACATTGCGTTCATTGAGCATAATTAGGTAGCTATACTTATAATCACACTTAAGCAAAAAGCATTAGTGATTTAAAATTTTTATTAAAGTCAAAATAAGGATGGATTATTATTTAATCATGCAAATGTTTAACAATCTTAGCTTTTTGACTTTGATAAACAATTTTGAATAATAAAAAAATTATAAGTGCAAGTGTGTGTAAATGCTCCCCCTCAACATATACTAAGGGTTTCAAGATTTTAATCATCTCCCCCTCAATATATGCTTGGGTAGTTAAAATTAATTGCATTTAAAGACATAGGTATATGAATGTATTCATTTGATTATTCAAATAATTCAATGGAGCATTAAATATGCAGATAAATGTAACTATCAAATATTCAAATCATTAGTTCAATTATTCAAATATGTATGTCAATCAAATGTGTATTCAAAGAAAAAATATTTAAGTGTGCACATTAATAAAAAAAAAAGTCATGAAAGCAAATTTTTAAGTCATTTAAATATCCAAGTCATTAATTCATCATTTAATGTTCATATTTGAATTCATCATTTAAAATCTCATTCTTCTCCTCCTTTTGTAGAAGAAAAGTTTAAAATAAATAAAAAGGAAAATGATAAGAAATAATAAAAGACTTAACTTCATAACATGAGCATTCTAAGTACATTGATATGAACAAAAACATAAGATTATAAGACATGAATACTAACATAAACATAAGTATAGAAGCATGTAGTTTGTGAAATGAAAAAGAAGAGAGACATAAAAAATGAAAAACATAAGAGGAATGCATATATATATATATATATATATATATAAAAGGAAGTTCTAAAGACACTAGTCTTGATAATCTCCATCACCACTAGGACCTTAAGCTTCATTGCCTCCTTGAGATGGGGAATGGGAGAAAGTTTCTCTCCACCTTTTTGACTTTGACAATCAATTTTGAATAATAAATAAAAATCACTAAGTGTATGTGTGTGCTTTTATTTTTAATACTCCCCCTCAATCATATACTAAGAGTTTTGAAAATTAATTTTGCATACCAACCTTTGAAAATGAATCATGGCTAAGGTTGTTAGTGGCTTTTCTAGACACAAATGATCAAGTATGCATATGCATCTCATAATCGCAATAATGCATAAATTTTTAAAGTCTATCATGCATGTATGTGTGCACCTTTTATTACGGTACATGAATGCATGATAGGGTTAGTGTTTCTTAGTCATAACCTTGAAATCTTGAGCCTTGGAAATATTAGCCTTTAGAGGCTTTCCATTGGAATTTGGATTATTAAGACTTTTAGTCTTAAAATCTTGAACTTTAGAGCTTTCATAAGGAAAGGGGAATGAACCAAGACTAGGCTTAACAAAATTAGGGGGACCTAATGATATAGAAACTCCATTTGAAAAATCAAGTCCATATGTCAAATCATGAGATCTTTGATTATCTAAGATAAGAGATAATCAAGTGACTATTTTCCTTTATGAATTTTTGAAATGGAGTTTTTAAGTTCAAAAATCTCTTTTCAAAGCATTTCATTTTCTTTCTTAACTTTATCAAACTCATCATTGAAAGAGATAGATGTTTTTCAAATAAAGAGTGAGCTTCTTATTTAAAGAAATAACATTTGAAAATTCTAATTTTAATTCCTCAAAGCTCTTAGATAATTTTGAAAACTTTTATTTATAAAAATTTTTCTTTAAAAGTAATTTTTGACAATTTAAAACTAATTTTCTAACTAAAAAGCTCTCATCATCAAGTTCCTTATCATTATCAAGCTCATCATCACAAGAATTATCACAAAAGGAGCTAGACAAGAGAGGTACCTCAAATTTATCCTCCAAGGCCATGAAGCAAAGGTTTGATGGCTCTTGTTGTTCCTTCTCCATCTCAAATTAGATAAGTCATCCCAAGTGGCTTTGAAAGCTTTTCTCCTCTCTTCTGCTTCTTTATGCTTATGCCTAAGTTTAGGACATTCATCTTGAATATGATCGGGTCTCTTGCACTTGAAGCATATGAGTTCTTTGGCCTTCTTGAATCCTTCTCTCTTGGATTCTTTATGTTTGCTCAAGTTCTTTCTCAAGTACTCCATGAAATACTTAATGAATGATGTAATTTCTTTATCATCTTCATTTGAATCTTCAAGTTTACTTTCATCACTTGAGTTTTGTGATGCTTTGAGTGCTAGGCTCTTTTTATTTTTGGTTTGTTGCTCCTTTTCCTTTTACCTCAAGGTAAGCTCATAAGTGAGAAGCTTACCAATGAGGATGTCAGTCGAAAGCTTGGAATGATCATGAGATTCTTCAATTGAAGTTACTCTTGATTCTCAATCCTTCTTAGGTAGCACTTTTAGAATTTTGGTGTTAACATCTTTTTTAGAATAGTGTTTGCCCAACTTCCTCAAGGTTGTTAAGAGGGCATTCAACCTATTGGTCATTTTGGTTATGGACTCATGAGGCATCATCTTCAAGAGTTCATACTCATAGATATGGATTTGAACTTTCTTACTTTTTACTTACACATTACCTTTATAATGGTTCTCCAAGGTCTCCCATATTTCCTTGGCCGAAATGCAATATTGAATTTTGTCGCCTTCCTCTCTTGACATGGAAGAAATAAGAACTGATATAGCTCTTTTATTTTTGTGGTTCTCCTCTTTTTCTTTTTTAGACCACTCTTTTCTCTCCTTTGGAACTTTCATCTACCATTTTCATGGGAGGGTTCCACCCATCTAAGATTACATCCCATAATCATAATCAAGATAGAGTTCCATTTTGAATTTCCAATGTAGGTAATCATTTCCATCAAATAATGGTTTAAGTGAAGAAAAGTTTTGAGATTCACTTCCTATGATCTTGAATTCTAGCAATTAAATGCCTAAAACCCAAGGCCTTATAACAATTAAAAGGGGCCTTAGAGGAGGGTGAATAGGGCTAATGAAAGATTAAGAAAATTTAAAGCAAATATAAAGAATAATTGAGAAGGTGATGAACACAATAATTTAAGGAGTTTGGATTCTTAAAAATCCTATATCTCCACCTAACCGATCCTTAAGTTAGGATTTTCAACACTCACTCCAATCTATTTCACTAGATTGAGTTCACACAAGAGTTTTGTAAGGCTTAACCCAAACCTTTATAACTTGAGTTTTCAAGGCTCACTTAAAAATTGCTTTCTAATTGTTTTCAAGGCTCACACTTAAACCTTACAACAAGAGTTTTCTTAGCTCACTCTTAAGCCCAAAACCTAAGTGTTTCAATGGCTAACACTTAAACCAATTTGTTCTAAACTTAGTTCCTCACTTCCCTTTTCAACTTAAGAAATAAAAAGAAGAAGAACTTAAACTACAACACAAAACCCACACTCAAAGTGTGTATTGAATATAATGAAATTTAAAGAGCTATAAAAGCACATTTGAATTTCTAGGAGAGAATTTTCTCAATCACTTGTATAAATATTTTGAATAAAGTCTTCATGTGTGTATTCTAGCTATTGGAGAGCATTAATTTTTTACCTAACATATTTCTCCTTTATTTAATGCAAATTTGACTTTTATAGGATTTTAGTGGCTCAAGGTCCTTAACATTTAAAAAATATGATTGTTACTTGCAAAGATGTTCATTATAGATGCTCAAGGTTTGATCAAGGTCTTAAGTGTAGAGCCTAAGTGTAGCAGTCTTCTTTCTCTCATCATGGGTATAAGAAGTCAAGGTCCTAAGCGTAGACCTTGAGGGTAAGCTGGACTTTGAGCATAGGATGGTCTTATGAAAAACTTGTCCATTTTTAATTCGAACACACTCTTTTTTATCCTAGCTTATAAACACAATTAAATATTAATGTTAGTAACTAAAATTGATTGTTAAAGTCAAAACCAAGGTTGTTTCAAGAGATTATAACCTTGATCGTGCAAGGGTTCAACAGGTGCCCATTGGCATTAATAGCCCTATTGACTATATAAATAGTGGACATCATATTGTAAATGAGTAAGATGATTGTCCACTTGACCAAAGTGATTATTGAAATGAGTTTCTACTTTATCAAAACGAGCATTGAAGTTGGTTTCCATTAATGATGTATGATCAAACATTTCACCAACCAATGGAGGCTTATTTGCATAAGCTTAAGCACCACTAGAGGACCCTTCAACCCTAGTTCTTTTCCTTTATGATGCTTGAGGGGGTGCTTCAATCTCTTCTAAGTTGTGAGAGGTGAATTGATTAATGTCATCAAAATATTGCTCAAGTTCTTCATTCATTACTTAAGCTACTTCTTTTTCTTTCCAAAATAATGTATTATTAACCCTCTTGAATTGCTTGGAATTCTTAATAAAAGAATTGTCAAGAAGGGTAGAAGGATGGGACTTAAAGGAATTAAGGTTGATGTTAAAATAGATGGCAATTCAAGAGATAAATCCCCCTATATATAAGTTCCCCGAAGCACTATAACTAAGCAACCATAATTTCCATTAAAAGAGTCTACCCATCTCAATTTTGATGTCATCAACTATGTAATGAAGTAGGAAGAGATATTTAAAAGAAATGGCTTTAGCCTCTTGCATTAATGGAAAATGCAAGAAACCTTTGAATATACCAAAGGGATTTGGATTGAATAAAGGAGGATTTGGTATGACTCGCATGAAATCAAAATAGAGGAGGGTTTGCAATGTTGCATCCAAAAGTTATAGGGTAACCAAATAGTTTTTATTTTAGAGAGACCTCTTTGAGTGAATCCAAATAAAGCATTAAGTTCGTGGGTAATTAAGAACCTATCCCTCCCACCCAATTTAAATCCCATGCTATTACGGGTGTTATTGTTATCAAAGGAATGGGTTCTAAGGTAATAAGATGATAGAAACTCAATAACTAATTGGGGACATGTGGGTTGAACATCAAAAGCAATGGTGGAGAGTCCTACCCTAGCAAGAAGAGTGTTTACCTCATTAAGTCATCCAAGTTGTTCAAGAGTGGTTTTGCACATATATCTTAAAGGGATTAAGTTCCTTTGTCAGAAAGCTTGTGCTCTTGAATGAAATTGAGTATTGGCATAAGAGATCGGAGGTGTTGCTCTAGGATTTTCCTTGGTGGCTCTTCATGGAGGAGGTGATGGAGTGGTAGCTTGCCTACAAGATTTCTTAGGAGCCATAAAAACATATGGTGTAGGAGAAGGAGAATTTATAAGGAAAAATAATAATGAGAGAAGGAGAAAAGAAATTTGCAACAATTGCAAAAAAAATAAAAAAATAAATGAGAGAAGGAGATGGCAAGCATTATAAAAAAAATAATAAAAAAAATTAATCATAAAAGGAGAAAAGAAATTGGAATAATGGCTAAATAATTAATATAGCAATTTTAATGTGGGAAAAAGAATTTACAAAATAATAAAAATTAAAATTTTAGTGACTAAAGGAGAAGAGAAACTGGAAGAATTGCAAAATAATGAGTAGAATAATTTTAAGCTTGAAGAGAAGTGAAAGAGGGAAAAAATGGAGAAATGAGATTTGTGCATGGAAGGAGGGGGGTTTAAATACAAGAAAAATTAAGGGAAAATGGCCTTATGAATGAAGTAAAAAAAAAAAGAGGAAATGTTGGGGACTTGAAATGAGTGAAAGAAGGCTTGAAATAGGGTGAGAAATGGTAAAAAATTGATTAAAAAACAATCAAAATGTCAAAAAATATCTGACTAAAAATTATCAAAAAACTTGTTAGACCAATTGAGCCATGTGAGGTAGGTTTAGGCCATGCTCACGATCCTGAGCGGGAACCGTGATGGTGCTAGGCCATCTGGGGCTCGCAATCCGTAAGGTGAAGAGCTGTAAGCCCACTCTCATGGTTCGTTCATGATCCTGAGCATGGACCATGAGGGGGCCAAGATTCTGACAATGCATATAGGCTAGGCCAACAGCTTGTGGCAAAATTTCCTATGGCCCCCTGAGCTTTTTCAATGTTTTCAATCACATCCAAAAATTATTTCAATTTAGTCCTAATGGACTTAATTGATAAAAATGAAAAATTATTTAAATGCAAAGTAAATTTAAATGACAAAGGGGTATGATTTAAAGATAATTGAGCACGTAAATCTAGAATTTCATGGACACTTTAATTTTTTGCTAATTTTAAATAATTAATTAATTGAATTAATTTCAATAATTAATTATTAAATAGCCAAAATAAAATAAAATCACATATAGGCAAAAAAAATTTCATATAAGCAAAATAAACATCCACATATGATTTAATTTATTCAAAACAAGATGCCCACATGAAAAAAATAATTAAATGCACTAAGAATTTGCATGTAGACAATTTTCAAATATTTTGAATATCTTAATTATGAGATAATATGCACAATAAAATTCAAGGATATGCATTTTATCGACAAATAGGAAAATAATCAATATCCTACTAATCAAGAATAATTATAAATATACAAAATGTCCAAATAAACATATCTACTAGTGCTTTAACACACACACAAAAAACAATCTATACAAAAGATGAATAAAAAAAAACTTAAAGATGCAACCATTGAGCATATAATGATCACAAGTACTCAACACAATATCATTAGAAACAATTATCAATATAAAGGAATTAAGTCAAGCTAGCACCATCTAGCATCCAAGTTCATTGTTATGGAGCAGCCAACACACCAAGCTCAAAGAATTCAACATGATGAAGATGAGCATGGTCAAGAAGGCAAGGATCAAGTTCAAGAGGTTTTGAGTCCAATCAGCATGCCTCAAAGACCTATAACAAGGTCTCAATCTAAGAAGCTTCAAGAAGCCTTAATCCATCATCTACAAGGCTTTGTGAACTTAGCTAGTGAAAGTTTACAAGGACACCAAAGCTTTGTGCCAAGTGCAGCTCAAGTTCAATACAACTTAATTCAAGTCCAAGTTATTAATGGGTTTAATTATGTTAAATAAGGGCTGGACGAATTTGTTATTTTAAAAGCCCATTAGTTTTAGTTAGTTTAATTATTCTTAAAATAGGAAGTATGTCAAAATTCCTATTTAAGGTCTGATTAGATTAATTTCCTTTTTTTTTGTGATTAGGGTTATTAGTTTTCCTTACTCACTAAGGAAAACCTTGTAAAGGCTATATATATATGCCTTGGACGAATTTTATTATTGAGAATTGAAGTTTTAAAACCTAAAGGCTGTTTTGCTTTTATCTTTGTGTTCTTGTGTAGAATACATGCTTTAAGGAACATTCAAGTAGATTGATCATCTTCTTGTGGAGTGTTTCGAAATTGGAATTTAGAAACGAGTTTTCTTTATTCTAATTCTTTGATCATCTAAGTAATCTGATTTCTAACCATTCTTAGGGGTTGTTGCTGAATTGACTATTGGGGTTTTTAAGTTAATGCTTTGGGGGTTCGAATACATAAAGGGGTTCTCAAGCTTATTCTTGGAGGTTCCGTATCATTCATGCTTAATGAAGTTCATTTGATCTTCACTAAGTGGCTTAGTAAAGATATCTGCTAGTTGGTGATTAGTGTCTACAAATTCAAGATGAATATCACCATTTTGCACATGATCACATAACAAATGATGTCTAATGTCTACATGCTTAGTTTTTTAATGTAGAATGGGATTATTGCTAATGTTTATAGCACTTCTATTGTCATATTTTATTGGAATGTGATCAATATCAATGTCATAGTCCATTAGTTGTTGTTTTTGCCATAAAATTTATAAGCAACAATAACTTGCTGCTATATACTCAGCTTTAGCAGTGGACAAGGCAACTGCGACTTGCTTTTTACTAAATCAAAAGACTAGGAAATTTCTAAAAAATTTGCAAGTTTTGGATATGCTCTTTCTATCTAACAAGCTACTAGCAAAATACATATCTGAATAACTTACTAAGTTAAAACTTGAACTCCTAAGATAATAAAGTCCTAAATGAATGGTTCCACTAAGATATTTGAAGATTCTCTTAATGGCATTTAGATGAGACTCTCTAGGACATGATTAAAACCTAGCACATAAGATGTAGCAAACATTATAACTAGTTTACTAGAAATTAAATAAAGAAAGGATTCAATCATACTTCTATATTACTTTTTATCAACCGGTTTGTCATTCTCGTATTTTGTGAGCTTAGTGGTGGTGCATATAGGAGTCTTGCTTGTTTTAGCTCCTTCCATCCCAAACTTCTTGAGAATGTCCTTTGTGTACTTAGATTGGTTTATGAAGATCTCATCCTTACATTGCTTGATTTGAAGTCTAAAGAAGAACTTGAGCTCACCCATCATGTTCATTTCAAATTCCCTTCGCATTTACTTAGAAAATTTCTCAAACAAGTAATGGTTAATAGCATTAAAAATAATATCATCAATATATATTTACACAATAAGTAAATCATTCTTGGATTTCTTTATGAATAGAGTTGTGTCGACTTTTCCTTTAGAGAAACTTTTCTCTAATAAAAGTTATTTAGCCTTTCATACCAAGCTCTAGGAGCTTGCTTCAATCCATACAATGCTTTGAAAGCTTAAATACATGATTAGAAAACTTAAAATTTTCAAAACCTAAAGGTTGTTCAACATAGACTTCCTCTTCAATGAAACCATTTAAAAATGCACTTTTGACTTCCATTTGTAAGAGTTTAAAGTCCATGTAAGATGCAAATGCAAGTAGCAATCTAATAGCTTCTAATCTTGCAACAAGGGTAAAGGTTTCATCATAATCAATGTCTTTCTCTTGATTATAACCTTTAGCTACTAATTTAGCTTTATTCGTAATTATGACACCTTATTCATTCATCTTATTTCTAAACATTCATTTGATACCTATAATAGGATGATGTTTAATCTAGGAACCAAAGTTCAAAACTTATTTCTCTCAAATTGATGCAACTCTTCTTTCATAACAAGGATCTAAAATTCATCATTCAAAGAATCATCAACATTTTCGGGCTTAATTTGAGATATGAAGGCTAAATTAATAATGGATTTGAGTTGAGATCTAGTAGTTACCCCTTTTATAGTGTCACCAATGATAAGGTCTTAAGGATATGCTTTCTTGAATTGCCAATCAATCCTTTGAAAGATCATCCTTTAAAGTGGGTTAAGGCATCACCTCATTTTCCTCCTTTGTAGGTCCTTCTAGCTCTAAAGGTTTGCTAGCATTACTTTCTTGAATGTTCATATCCACAAACTCATCTACAACATCATCAATACTACAAACATAAGTGGGTAAGATTCATTAAAGATAACATGCATTGACTCTTCAATTACTAGAGTTCTTTTGTTAAAGACTCTGCATGCTTTGCTAGTGGTGGCATAGCCTAGGAAAATTCATTCATCGGCTTTAGAGTTAAATTTCTTAAGATTGTCCTTAGTGTTTAATATGAACCACTTACAACTAAATACTCTAAGATATGATATCTTAAGTTTTCTACTATTCCACAGCTCATAAGAAGTTTTATTCAAAATTAGTCTTTTAAACACTCTATTTGCTATATTGCAAAAGGTGTTAATAGCTTTCGTCTAAAAGTATAAAGGCAATTTATACTTATAAAGCATTGTTCTAGCCATTTCCACTAGACTTCTATTTTTTTCTTTCAACAACCCCATTTTGCTGAGGTGTTATGGAGAAGAAAAAGTATATGAAATGTCATTTTCATTACAAAAGCTTTTGAAAAATTCATTTTCAAATTCAGTTCCATGATCACTTTTAATAGTTGAAACACAAAAGACTTTTTTTTTTAACTCTTTTTTAAAAACTCTCAAAATTTTCAAAAGCATGATTCTTATGAGCAAAGAAACACAACCAAGTGTATCTAGAGTAATCATTAACCAAGATATATGCATAGTGCATTCCACCTAGACTTGAAACTCTAGTAGGACACATAAATCCATATGAATAATTTTAAGAGGTTTGGAAGTGGACACTACACTCTTGAGCTTAATGGAAGATTTTGATTGCTTTCCCTTTTGACAAGCATCATAAGGCTTATCTTTAGTGAACTTGAGTTTGGGCAATCTAACCATAAGTTCATGTCTATTAAGATCATCCAAAAGCTTAAAGTTTGCATATCCTAATCTTCTAAGCCAAGTCCATTTGTCATGGGAATAAACATTAAGCATATAATGTCTTTCTTATCAAATTTTTTTAAGTTAATGATATGGACATTGTCAACCCTTTCATCACTAAAAATTACTTTGTCATCATTTAAGCTACTAACAAAGCAATTTCTAGGATAGAGAGTGACTTTTTTCCATGTCACATATTTGACTAATGCTAAGCAAATTATGCTTAAGACCATTAACAAGTAACACATGATGAATAGATAAGGATTAAAGGTTACCAATTTCTCTAATGCCTACAATCTTTCCTTTGGCATTATCCCCAAATGTGACATGACCTCCATCCTTAGCATCAAGCTTGTTGAATTGCTCCTTGTTTCCAATCATATGTCTTGAATATCCACTATAAAGTTACCACTTATTTTTTATTTCTATGGACTTCAAGCACACCTACATAATATAATTCAAACATTCTTTTGAACCTAAATCTTTGTTGGTCTAGTTTAGTTAATCTTAAAGTAGTCTAAAAGAAGCAATTGCAAGTGTAGTCTTCTATAGAAGCACACATTGCTAGTGTATAAGAAATGCCTTTTGTGTTGTAGTTAGCAAATCTATTTATTTTAGGTGCATATGATTTCCTAGTGTATGAGACATGCCTTTTGTATTATGGTTGTGGGTTTCCTAAAGTTCCTTTGTGTCATAAAAGGAGTGTGAGACATACATTAATAATGATATTATCTATTATATGGTGATTGTGTAACATGCTTAGGAATGTTGTGTCTAGTGTACATATAAGCATGTCTAGGTTGGGGCTTCTTGGTTTGAACCTTAGCCCTTTGTGTCAAGAAAGGTTGAGTCACTTGAGACTTTACCTTTCCATTTGACATATGAGACCTTTTAGCTTTAAAAGCTTAAGTCTCAAGAGGTTTAGAAGTAAAAGGGGTAGAGTCATAGGAAGCTTTAACAAAGTTAATATGAGATGATGATGATGATGATGAAGACATTATATTTCTATATTCAAATCCATTAGTATCTCCATGGAATTTTTAGAATCAAGTAGACTATCTAAAGTCTCATTTGCTATTTTGAATTTATAAATGGAATTCTTTAATTTTAAGACCTCTTTACAAAGCTTAAGATTTTCATTATTAGCTTTCTTAAGTTAGTCCTATAAGGAATTTGAAAATTTCAAGTCATTAGCAAGTTTTTCATTTGATTTAATAAGTTTAGAGAAATTATTTTTCAAGTTTTCAAATTTCTTGGTCAAGCTAATAAACTTATGCTTGTAAAATTTCTTCTTAGAGAGCAAGCTTTTACATTTAAGCATGAGTTTGCTCACAATAGAGCTCTCATCATCATCACAAGAAGAATGAGAAGTAGATGGTATCTCATTTTTGTATCTCATCATAAAAATTTCAGAGAATATCCAATAAGGGAAATCTAAGGAGAAAGTCAAGTGTCCATTACATAGTTGTATAAATCAGAAAGCACAAATCCAAAACGTCCTAGCTAGTATCACACAATATCCTCTATTTAAGAATGAGGGCAATCTTGGCCTTTCACCTGAACTAAAATGCTCATCTTATGACTTGGATTAGGCAAGCTCAAATTTTGATCCTTCAAAGCCCACATTCTATCATTTCAAAACTCTCACTAAATTACTATCCCATATTATGGAGCTCAGATCGAAAGGGCTCAAACTCATTACCAGGATCACAACATCCTTCCTTTTTAAAAAAAATACTACAAACAACAATGCTTGAAAAAATCAAACATCAACAGCAATAATGTCTAGACTCAACACCAATAATTATTCTGACCAGGCAATTGCCATCAATAAAGTTCTTAAAGGCCATAAACTGTGCAACATCTTTATTACCCTCAGGTCACTTTGATAGTACTGAGGTTTGGCACTCGGATCGTGCTCTAGTACACTAAGAATCTAAGTTCAGTGATTGAAGCTGGCACCCTCTTATTGCTTCGATAGTACTGAGGTTCAGCACTTAGGTTGCACTTCTAATGCACCGAGCATCAAGACTCCAGCGACGGTTGGTCCCGTCAGGTTGTTTCTATAATACTTATAGGTTAATCCCTCTGGTCGTTTCTATAACACCAAGCATTTTTTATTGTAAATTTTGTGCATCTAAGCCCAGCTGGCACTTCATGATTATGATATTCTAATACTATAATTCTAAGACTTAGTATATTGAGCATCTCAATGTTCAATGACTAAGGCTGACCACCTCATGTCATCTTTCAACAACACATGAGATTTGAAATGTGATTCTTGGAAATCCTGAAATTTGAACATAAATATCTAAATAGACTTTCAGAGGGGACTCTTGATACCTCATATCAGTATTATATTCTAATAAGGGTTGTAATCCCTAAATAGGAAGAATGTTTAAATAAAAAGAAAACTTGATAAGAAAGTTTGTTTCTCTCCTAATCAAAATAATCGTACAAGACTAAGTAATCATATTCTTAAGAAGTTTATGTATAATCTTCTTTTATAAATACATATCATGTCATTTCATTCATCATCTCTTCATTCTCAAAATTCAACATCATCACATCATCAAGCCATCACCCAATTATTATACAAGCAATCATCATTTATTCTACTCTAATATATTTATTCGCTTTATTATATTTTTTCTATATAAATACTGACTTAAGTTTTGAAATGTTTATGCAAAAAACTCTACTCCTTCACATGTTAAACTCGTTAATACAGGTTACACAACAAGCAATGATTCAATTCAGAATTATCATTATCCCTTTTATATATATATATATATTCATTTCAATAAATATGTACGGATCCAATTCTTAACTAGCACATATTTAAAATTTGCATTTCTTTTATATATATGGGTCCAGTTCTTAACGAGCACGTACTCAAATCGGTTCCTGTCTCCCCAAAGTTTATTTCCTTTTAACCAAGTGCACCCTTCTCTTTCTAAAATAAAACATGAGCTACCACTAATTGAAAAAAATTATTAATATAACATCTTAAAGTTTGATATATTATACTATTAGGTCCCTACCTTTTTAATAATTATTAAAACATCCTCAAGGTTTTGCTTCATTAAACTATTACATATCTATTGTTTAATTTACTATTAAATGGATCAATTTTAAAAAATTTAAAACTATATTCAATCCCTAAACTAATAATATAGTTGTAAATTCATTAAAATCTTTTATTAAATTAATATATATTTTTAATTCATTGTATTTTTATTACAATAGTAAAATTTTTATTTTTAACATTAAAATAAATTCAAACCATATTGATTTAAAATTAATACTACTTCGAAAGGAATATATAATAAATATTGTATTAATTAAGACTTATCATATTGATTTTCACTCAATTTCACTAATCATTGTTGTGCTAATACAACTTATGTAACGATATTACATTGATTATAATTTATTATATTGGCATGTACTCATTTTTGTAATTGGTATCATACTAATGTGATCTATGTAATTGATGTCCATTAATTAAGATTTACTATACTAATATGAACTCAATTTTTATAATTGGTATTGCACCCTAAATGGGGTTTGCCATGCTGAAATAACTTTTTTTATGAAATTTAATAATTGTAATTCTTAAAGGATTTGTAAATAGTGTGAGTATATATATGTATACATACACTAAATAATTTTAATGAGATTTAATAATCAAAATTTATGTCAATATGATAAATTTTAATTAATATCGTATTGATTACATAATCATATTAACATAGTAGCAATTCTAAATAAATATGTTTTAAATTTATTTTTATATTAAAAAAATTATTTAGATATTATAATTATTATAACAATAAAAGAATTAAAAAATCAATGATAATTTGATAAAAAAAAATTGAATGAATCTAAAATTTTATTGGGAGTTCAAGGACTAAATTAAACTTTTATTTTTTCGAATTGGTTTATTTAACAATAAATTAAATTATAAGAATGTAATAGTTTAACAAACTAAAATTTTAAAGACATTTAAATTAATTATTGAAAATATAAGGATCTAGTAGTATAATACGTTAAACTTGGGGGATGCTATAGTAATTAACCAAAAAAGAATCCAATGTGTCACTACTGATCATGCATTATTGGCCCATCAGGACATTGAACTTTTTTTCTTTTGAACAAATCAAGGACATCGAACTTGAAAAGTATAATATAATGCATATATAATAATTGGATAAATATATATAATATGCTGATGCTCTTCATTGTGTCAAAAAGGATTGAACCATTAATTACTAATGATGTTAAATTGATCATGATGATTATAGGTATCTACCTAGCGCAAACAAGACAATTAATATATACCTATAACAATAATTTAGCATGTACGGTCGCCACTTTTTTTTTCCCCTTCCCGTCCTTCATGCAGTCAAAGAAGTAAGGAGATTGCGACAATGCTTTTGAGCAGAATATGAGTACCATGTGCAGTGTTGTTGGAAACGGTGCAGACTGCAAAAGCATTCATGCGCGGCGCGGCTTGCACATCGACTCTTTCTCTAGATCTGGGTATTGGTTTTTTGATTATTCAAAAAGGATTATGTTCCAAAATCAAAATCTAGTTTGTCTTTGTGTTATAAACAATATCATCGTCTTTCAGGGGTACTGCTGGTTCATCCCCTTTTTTTGTTTTTTTCTATTTTCTAGTTTTATATCTAATAATAATAGCGATAAATATAATTATGTTGTCATTTCAGTGTGATTTGATAAGTTTTTAATGAAGTTGGCTATGCAAATCTGCTGTCTTTGAAAATGAAAGATGATTTGGTTTGTCTGAATTTTGATCTTCTAAATTTGGGAGATGAAAGATGATTTTAGATCTTTCAATAATCTGCACCATGGTTGAAGGTTGTATTCTCTAAAAATTGTTAAAATTCAGTATTTTTTTATAATAAAGATTCTATTATTGTTCCTCTATCTAGAAATAATCATCATGATTAGTTCAAAAAATTATCAGTTTAAACTTATCTAATTGATGGAGTGCTCCAGATTGTTGTGCTTCATATTGTCATTGCCTACTCTAGTTGACTTAGCTTGTGTTTTCCTCAACAAACTAGGGTTTCTCTAAAGTTGAAAAACAAAAGTGTCACTTTGATTTCTAAGCTTCCAAAGTGTAAAAGCCTACTAAATTTTTACTATATGTTAATCTATGATATTCTACTATTGTTCAAAAAAAGTTTGATTATGTGAAAAGTTCTCTCTTTTTTACCATGATTCCTTTTTTACTTTTCAGTGTTATCCTAAAATCTAGTGAATTTAATCCTTGAGTTCTTCATTTCATGATTTCTTTAAAGTTTGATTTCAGTTGAATAAATTTTATTTTTATATTAGCAGTTTGAAATTCTTCTACAATACCTTAAAGGTATTGTTAGCTTTTATAAAAATTAATTTGAAAAAAAAGTTATATATCATATTAGGTTAACTGGTTATAAATTTTAAAAAATTTATGATTATAATTTAAAATATAAATTAAATATTTGTAGTTCACCATACATTATTTTATGGTCAATCATAAATTGTAAAGTTAATATATTAAATTAAATTAGGAGTGAACACGAGTCAGGAAAATTCAGAGATTTAAAATCTTTGAAATCATATTATATTTCAAAGATTTTAATAATAAAATCTCTAGTACCAATACTAATACTTAATTTAAAAATCTCCACACTGTTACAATCACATTTTTTGGGATGATTTGGTATGAAAATTCGATTCTACCGGAACATATTAATATAATACAGTCCAAAACAGAATCTAGTAATTTATGTAATAGATAAATTTATATTATTAATTAAAATTATATTTACTATCCACAAATCAAAATGACATAGTTTTATGTAAAAATATATCATTTTGGTTATTATATGTATATATACGCACACAATAATAATAATTCTAATAATATTATTTACCTCATTACTTTTGAATAATATCAATAAGATTAAATTACTTAATAAAACTAATAATTATTAAATTATTAAATATAATAATAGCAATATATTTTAATTAATAAAAATAACCTATCTTTTCTTATTTTTATTTATAAGATCACTACTTATTTTAATCAAAACGATGTAATTTTGGACAAAATTATGTCGTTTTAGTTATCTATAATATATGTCTATATATTATTATATATCAAAATAATAATTATAATAATATTGTTTTGCTCATTATTTTTTAATAATATCAATAAAATTATATTACTTAATAACAATACTAATTAATAAGTTATTAAATATAATATTATTATTTAACTCTATCTAAGATGGCCATAGAAGAGACCAACCACCCATGGTAGTGCAAATGAGCACGCTGGTTAAACCAAGCACCATTAAAGAAAGCGCACTCCCTATCAACGACCCAAGGTGGATGGAACCAACAATCAAGTGGTTAGATGAAGGTGACCTACCAGAAAACAAAGACAAATCTAAAAGGATAGTCTAAATGGCAAAGGACTACTCCTACGTTAGCATAATACTTACAAGAGATCAGTGACCCCCTACCCATGGTTATATGTGTGACCTAGGAGGATAGAGAATACGTAATAAGAGAGATCCATAAAGGCATAGGGGGAGCACATGAAGCAGCGACCCCATGGTCTAAAAAACATTACTACAAGGTTACTACTAGCCCTCGCTATTGAAAGATACAAAGGAGATCATCTGGGCATGCCTAAAATGCTAGTTCCGTAAAAGCCACAACCACCGTCTCCTAGCATTGTCATGACCAATTAAAGTAGCATGGCCCTTCACACAACAGGGTATAGACATCATAGGCCCCTTCCCTCCAACCATAGGATAAGTAAAGTTCTTTATCGTCATGATCGACCACTTTACTAAATGGGTGGAAGCTAAGCCTAACGTCGCAATCACCTAAGCAAAGGTCACAAAGTTCTTTAATAGAGAAGTAATTTATAGATTTAGGATCCCTAAAGTGCTCATAACAAACAATGGAAAGTAGTTCAATTGCCACCCTTTTAGAATATTCTACAACGAGCTACATATAAAACTCAAATTCACCTAGATCGTTCATCTCCAAACCAATGAGATGATTGAAGTGACCAATCAGATGATCGTCCAAGGACTCAAAAGGCAGTTAGATCAGGAAAAAGGCAAATGGATTGAAGAACTTCCACAAGTTCTATGGTCTTACAGGACGACCCTCAGATGGTGATCGAAAAGACACCCTTTTGGCTGGCATATATGACAGAAGTCGTGATACCAGTTGAAATAAGTCTCCCAAGTTATATGACAATAAATTATAAAGAGGAAGTAAGTGAACAAGAACTACAAGCAAACCTAGACCTAGTCGCTGGGATCAGAGAAGAAGCTAGGATAAAATGGAAGCCTACAAACAAAAAGCTACAAGATTCTTCAACAAGGGAGTGAAACCCAAACACTTTAGCATAGGGGACTGGGTAATCATCAAGGCAAATGCTAAGAAAGGTGACACATATATAGAGAAGCTTAAAGAAAATTGGGTCAATCCCTATCGTATAAACTAAATAGTGGAACCAGTAACTTACCGATTACGTGAGGCCTGCGAGAAGCCATTCCCCACAACATAGAATAGTGGTAATTTGAAGAAATTCTACTAGTAAATTATAAACCCCACAGGGTGTTGTAACAATCAATAGAGCAGTTGGTCCCTTATCAATGAAAAATGAGCTTTTGTCTACAAATTCAAACCTTATAAAAAATGATTAAAAATTTTACCAAATGTATGAGCCACAGTAAAGCGATAAAGACCCACTTGGTCTTAAATATTTGTAAATCATTAAAAAAATTTCCAAGTGTATGAGTTGCAATAAAGCAATGAAGACCCTCTTGGTCTATAATATTTTAAATGATTAAAAATTTCTCCAAGTGTATGAGTCACAATAAAGCGATGAAGACCCACTTGGTCTATAATATTTGTAAATGAGTAACATTGTATTCCAAGTGTACGAGTCATAATAAAGCAATGAAAACCAACTTGGTCTACAATATTTGTAAATGATTAAAAATTTCTCCAAGTGCATAAGTCACAATAAAGCGATGAAGACCTACTTAGTCTACAGTATTTATAAATGATTAAAAACTTTTCTAAGTGTATGTGCCATAAGAAAATGATGAAGACCCACTGGATCTATAATATTTATAAATAATAAAAATGTTTTCCAAGTGTATGAGTCACAGTAAGACCCACTTGGTCTCTACAATTCATAAACTCGCTAAACTGACAACCTCAATGGTGGACTATCCCCATTGGTCCCTTAGCATTCAGATAGTTCTAGCCTAAATGACCCTCTTTGGATTGAACGTGCATGGGCTGGAGTGACACTGGGTAGATAATGAAAGACTAATGCAATCTAGGAATGGCAATCTATTGAGGCATGTCTCTGTTGCCTCGACAATAAGAGACCTCTTGGGTAAATCGTGAATTCATTTCCTAGGTGCCCTAGTCATACAACTGCATTCAAAGATAAATAAATGACATGAAAAACATCAATAATTACAAGTTAAATTTATTCAAAGGTTAGTACAACCAAACACATCATTTTGAGAGTTTATATGAAAAGGAAGGAAGAAAAAAATTAATTATTGATATATAAATAAATGGGAGGAAATAACCACTCCTTCCACACACCACAAAAGTAAATAAAAAAACAGATTCAAGTATCAGTGCCCGTAGTAGACTCATCAATTAGCTAGTCATCAATAACTTCCATCACACCATCACCAAGAGTAGGAGGTGTTCACTTATGCTCCAATTCGATATTCGACATAGGACGATCAAGGAAGGCATCCAGGCCAACACTGGGTAACACTAAATCCATAAAGGAGATGTCAAAATCTGGATTTAATGCTTACAGTGCCTTGGTCACTAGGTCTTTCATGCCATCATGCACACCGAAAGACTTTTTAATCAAGTCCTCCTATTCCACACAATGTGACTCCTTCATGTTAGCAATATCAATGTTTAGTTGCCTGATCCTCTTATAGACTACATTAAGTTAATCATCCAAAGCCCTCACACTAGAGTAATGTCTATTGCCTTCTTCTTTACCTCCACAACCTTTAAATTTAACATGTCCACCTCTAGCTTTTTCCTCTTAAGGTCAACTTATAGAGTTTAGTTCCTCAAAGTTGATTCATGCTCTATGTTTGAGTTGTGTTCATCCAATAGGGAGACCAAATGCACCAACTACACATAATACTAGAATATGTTCATAAATCAAAATAAAAAAATTAACAATAATAGAAATCAAACATCGAGCCAGTGAGAGAAAAATGACCTAGATATAAGACATAACCTGTAAAAAGGTAAACTGGGCACATGCTACCAATCCATTGTAGTCTTTGATCTAGTCTCGTAGGTCTTAATCATTAGGAAGAGCACAAGCACAAGCCAGGTCAATATAAACCTTACCAAAGCAAATAAAGACCAGAACTAACAACCCATGCTTTATGCCCCTAGCCATTTGAAAATCCCTTATTGAATCTCTAAGAGAAAAAGCATTCTTCCCTTTAATATAACCCTTCACCTAAGACCTTTTTGAGGAAGGAGCCATAATAGCCAAGATCTTACCACAAAGCTTGCATTTGGAGGCATTCATCAATTCCTTAACAAAGCTGGAAATTAAGGTCACCACTTTTGAAACATCAGGTGTCATCAGAACATTGCCCAAATGCATCTTCCATGATCATGCACTCATCAACTCGGATAGATTAACCTCTATCAAATATGAGTAGCCAGATATCAGAAAAATAGAGGCCAACACAATAAAAGATGCAGCATAAGTAAATATAAACAAAACAAACACACAATAATAAATGTACCCATATGATCACTTCTATAGGATGGCTGACCCTACATCCCCTCTATCAACTACAACAATCAAACTCCTCCCTATAAGCCTTAGTGCTCAATATATCCACCTAACTAGCTTGTTCCTTAGTTAAAGCCACATATTTTCCATATTTGTAAGGATTCCTATTCTATACCCTAAAAAGAACCCCCCCTAACCCTCTAGATTTCTCAAAATAAAAAATCTAGGTTTCCAAGTCCGCCATGACTTAGGAAGCCCCCCCTCCCCCCGCCAAACATGACATTTCCAGAGTAATTAGAAAAGTGATAATGCTCTTCTTTCCTAGTAAGAAGAAATAAATGCTACAATATAGATCATGCTTAATGTGTAGATCATAACATGTCATAGTAAAGCTATATATCAATATCCAACCGTTTGATGTTAATTGGCTAATTGGGAGACCATAGTATTTCAGTAACTTCATAAAGAAAGGAATTAAAGGAAAATAAAGACCAGCTTAAAGAGCACCTGCATACACAATGATATTGGTTTTAACCAATGAATTGGTAGCCCTACTCATAATGGCTAGGGATTACAAACTCCTTTTTGTAGTAACCAATTGGTTACGAGTCATAGAGGACTCAATCTTTAATGTTAGCACACCCATAAGGTCTAATTGATCAGAGGAAGCAACATTACCCTAAGTCTTGACCACAATGACCTTAGTACTGAAAGGAATAATGATATGAGGAGTAGTAGAAACAAATTAGACTTTAACAACCCTAAAAACATTAAGCACTTCAAACTTAACACCCACCCCAGAACAAGCAGATTGTTGCAAAGAAGAAACCAATTGCCCACCATCGAGTAAAGTCTCCTTACTATCACCTAAAGGCACCTCTACCCCTCCATAAAATTAAATAGAATCATTATCACTAATAACATAAGAACTAGAGATATCCATCATATTCAAACCTAAAACCCACAAAAGTAAATAATACCCAAAAAAATACAATGAACATATGTACACACAAAGCAAATATGACACAACACTAGAGACTAATAGAAACACAAAGTAAAAAATAACACCAATAATGGTTAACTCACCAAAAATGAAAAAATAAAGAAGAAATAGAAAAGAAAACTCACACAAAAAGAATAAAATATAAGCAGTGAAAAGAAAAGAACGAGGAAGAGCCACCTACTTCTTGAAGACATAGCATCATTCTAGAATAGTAATCGAGAGCTGACTAGGAACTAAAGAAAATGTGCAGACATAAGATAAAATTGCTCGCACAAAAAAGGAGAAAGTTTAAGAAGATGTAGAATGATAGTTATAGAAGAAAGAAGGAGGCACCTATTAAATGCACCCACCAAACCCCTACACGAGCTTCCAAAAATGTCATTTTAAATTTTAAAACTACCACCCGCTACCCTTAAAAATCGGATACCCTGTCATGCCCCATGTGTTTAGAAAATGACCTTTCCAACACTTAGACATAAATGTCCAACTATTTCAAGGGGGAACTATGATAATAGAGAGAACTATGATAGCTAATGAACCAAACTAATGGTTGACTAGATGACTAAGTGACCAATAATAAATTCACATGGAAGAATAAATTTGGTCTAAATTGGTCGACCGAGACAACCCGACCTTCAAATAGGTGAGAAAGCCAAGCTCGACCCATAAGAATGATCTCACCAACATTAAATGACCCAGAAGACGTGCACTTGCTAACACCATACTAATGACAAAGGCTATTGGTGCTAACCTACCAGACAACACACCTGAGGAATGATCTCCCAAATGAAAATTTCCTACCAAATAAAGTTCCTCATATAAAAGGAATGAGAAAAGTGGAGAGAGGTAAGTTACCCCACACATCTCAACCTCACTATCTTTCTCTCCACTATCAGACTCAACCTAACTTAAGCATTAAAGTGGCACCACCGGTGACGACCTAATGCCTTCCTTCATGTCCTTATAGGACCAAGCTCACTAAGATGATCTTTAGCGGCCTGTCATTAACACAAAGTTTTATTAATATAGAACAAATACATGATAATGAATTTTCTTATTAGTTTAAGCAATATGTTTGCATGTTTTCTTTTATTGTTAGTTATTATTCTTTTATTTATTCAAAATAGTTTTATATTAGGTTATTCTTTATACTTTTAGGTGGCACACTTAGATGTAAATGGCTCAATGAGATCAAAAGATATGTAATATGTATTAAGAATGGATCCATATATTCATGTTGCAAGGTATAGTCATATAATAATGAATGGAATTAGATTTCATACCGTGTAACATGATAAGCTTCGTCACACCCAAAATAGAGATATTATAGTTAAATGATAATATAATTAAAAAAATTAATTTTTATAGTGTATTAACAGATATTATTGAGCTTGAGTATTGTCATTAGAATCATATTTTCTTATTCAAATGTAATTGATGGAATGTAAGTGATAAAAGAAATGGTTTAAAGACATATAGTTGATGAACAAGTGTTAACAATCAAAAACGGTATACAAATTATCATTTTATGTTAGCAACTCAAGCATAACACCACATCAATGACATAAATAAAGGATGTAATGGAAAATTGTGTAAAAGGTGTGTCCTAGAAATATATATGATGTTCCTGAATCTATAAAACAGGATGAATATTTAATTTTCAATGATGAACAATATTAAAAATTGTAAGTAGATAGTTTTAATCAAATTGAACAAATTATGAAGACAATATAGAGTCATTACTTCAAAATTATGCATTCTAATAAGAAATTGATAATACCATTGTACTTTCAAAAAAGAGATCAATCCAATTAAGAGATAAAGATAAAGTTGATGATTCTAGTGATGATGAAGATTCCAATGATGAAGAAGATGATGATACAATTATCAATTATTGCAAAAATGATACCCATAACAAAGAAAATGATGACAACAAATTTGATGATGATGATGAATAATACTGTATTATATATTATTTTCTCAATAGAATTTTTTAGCTTTTTTATTTAGATTTTTCCTATAAATTTATACAGTTTATCAATAATCTACTATTTTATATAGTCTTTCTCATTTTTATGGCATATGATTAACATATTATAAATTTACAAAAGCATAATAATTTTTGTCAAACATTGTAGTATTATAAAATATTACTTATAGTGATAAAATAATTTTATAAATATAAGTATAATAAAAGGATATTCTAAAGTATTTCTTGACAAAATTTCTTTTTCTTAATATCTAATTTATATTTGTGTAAAAAAATTCAACATTTGTGATCAAATTTTTCTATGATGAAATAGATTTGCTACAATGATAAAAAAAAAACATAGAAACATGTAATGATTAAATTATTTTGAATGAAATATGTTACAATATCTAATTTATATTGGCTCAAATAATTTAGAATAAATATTTTATGGAAAAATTTTTACAGGAAAATTAATTTTTATAATGATAAAATATATTGTAATAGTAGAAGTTTAATAAAATATTGTGACAAAATTATTTTTGACGAAATATATTTGTCCCATTATCTTATATATATTGGTGTCAAAAATTTAACACTAATATATTGTGAGAAATATTTTAACAAAACATTTTTTTTTGTTACTATTTTTCTTTTATATCCTTTTATTGTAATGAAATATTTTGATAAATTTTATTTTGTTACTTTTTTACTATTTTTCAAAGCTTAATGTGACAAAAAATATTGTCACAATAAATACTTTTTTTTTTGTGACAAAATTGAATTCATTCGAAATATTTTTGTTATAAAGGTCAGAAATTCTTGTATTGTGTACAAATTTCAATAGAAGGCAATAAAATATAGATACCCCTAAAATATGAAGTTTTGCCACTTCTTTATTTTCTTTATAGATATGCGGCATATACACTTATGAGTTGAATCAACGATGATAAAAGAGCAGATATTGATCAACCTAGCTTAAGCTATGGTCTTTGGTTGAAGGCATCTCCTTTAAAGAAGTAATAAATTGAATAAACTTGTACCAACACTAAAGAAAAGAATGGTGGATGACAAAATCTCAACTAAACAAATCATCAAGCCCAGGAAATAACTCCTAAGACCTAAGCAGTAAACTAAGGAAATACTTTAAACCACGCATAAATATTTCCAAATATATTAAATATGACTTCCTCCTTGCATCCCTAAAAATTGCCTTACTCAATACATAGTCTCGTATTTTAAACTAAAAAACACCCAATAAGCACACACTTTAGCAATACAAAAAACCATCAATAGTACTTTCCTCCACTCATCTCAAAACAACATCCATAACCATTAATGCATCACCCAAAGTCAAACATGCTCCGATGATAATGCAACAAATAATCCTACCATCTTTAACCTATACAACCACACTTATAGAGCACAAGCCAAAATACACCACAAAATTGTCCCACTCAATGCCTTTCTCTCATCCTAAACCAAAACATACTCAAAATAAGCATACTTTTTAGTGTGGAAAGTTAAACAATAATATTTTTTGCAAAAAAAAAGTAATTCATTACATGTTCTTCTCTTTCTTAGAGGAAATATATAAGAGTTAATGATAGGCTACTGAGAGACCGTCAATCAAGCTTAGTCTTGTAAAGCAAAAGAGAAAGCATTAAGTGGTCATAGGCGGTGGTCACTAACGGGGCCAGTTCGATGCTCAAGTCAATAGGAGTCTAACTTTGTAGAGAAAGAAGTTACAGAGCATGTGAGAGTAGAGTATTCATCATCTCTTACCTCTCTCTACTTGTTCCTTTTATATAGTAGCTTAGCTTGCTTAGCAAGTTTTGTCTGAAAGACTGGTCATGGGGTGAACACTTGGTAGGTCATGCCAGTAGCTTTTGTCAGAGGTAAAATGTCACCTAATGCACACATTTTGGGCCATTTACTATAAGTGAGGTCATTCTTGAGGACTGTGTCTTACTTTCCTGCTTAACAAAAGGTTGGGTCATTTTAGTCAACTGAATCAAGCCTAATTTTATCTTCTTCATGGATTTATTATTGGTCACTTGGTCGCACTGTCAGTCATTTACTTAGGTCTACTAGTTATCCAAAGTCTCTCTATTATTATAGTTTCCTCCAAAAAGTTTGGACATTTATGTCCAACATAAGTGTATCTCAGGGTTTTGTCATGCACATTTCTAGAGTAAGAGTGGCTTTTTAAAATTTAAATATTCTCATGGAGATTGCATTAAGCAATAATAATGAGATGGGTTGCATTAGGCAATAATAATGAGATGGGTATACTTATTTCACCTTCATCATATTGATTGTTGGTTCATCTTTGGTCTACAAGCTTTATGGTTTGGTGCCCTTTACTCCTTATTTCAATATTGTTGCTGACCTACTTTATCACCATTATTCATTTGCTTTAAAAGTTAAGAAAGATTAAAGATTAAAGGGGTCTTCATCACTTTACGAGTCATATACTTGGGAAATTTCATGATTTATATTGGAGACCAAGGTTGACAAAGCAAGCTAAGATCAAGGAGAGGGAGAAAGAAGTTATTGACCTAAAGGTGGCCCATCGCATAGAGTAGGAAGATCAAATTCAATAATCATTTAGGATTATGTGACTAATGATAAGGCTAGAATTTTAATTGCTATGGCAATTAATGACCAAACTACTAGAGATTCCAACATTCAATTAATTGGGCGATTATTCCCCCTATATATTTTTAGAATAACTAATCTTCTTTTTCTTTTTCTTTGTGAACTCTAAAGATTATGGATTTAGTTGTACTCACCAATGATATCAATTTATATTTTAGTTGTTGTTATTTTTCATGTCATCTCTTTGTATTTGAATGGAGTTGTATGACTAAAGCACTAGGGAAACAAATTCACAATTGACCTAAAAAGTCTCCTATCACTGAGGCAACGGGGACATACCTTAACAAACTGTTATTTTTAGATTGCGTTGGTACTTTATTATCTACCCAGTATCTCTCTAGCCCATATATGTTCCATTCAAATAGGATTATTTAGGCTAAAGCTATCAAAATGCGGGGAGACCCCTC
Source organism: Mallotus nudiflorus (assembly GCA_947683625.1). Classification (NCBI taxonomy): domain Eukaryota; kingdom Viridiplantae; phylum Streptophyta; class Magnoliopsida; order Malpighiales; family Euphorbiaceae; genus Mallotus; species Mallotus nudiflorus. The sequence continues at coordinate 2,646,050 of CANTUR010000275.1, read as the reverse complement.
CATTGGTCCCCCTACAAGGATATCTTACCATTGAGGCCACCTATCTAGCCATTTGGGAGGTCTATGATTACTGTGCTTATAAATTCTAGATGTTTAAAATGTGGAGACCAAGTGCATCTTCATCACTTTTGTGTGATTCATACACTTGGAAAATTTTTGTTATTTACTATTATTGGAGGCCAAGTGAGTCTTTATCACTTTTTGGCGACTCATGCACTTGAAAATTTTTTAATCATTCATTTATATTAGAAACTAAGTGGGTCTTTATTATTCTTATGACTGATGTGTGCAATATTTACATATTTCTAAGTTAATTTTTAATGACTTTTGAAATAATAAATAATATTAATTGGGTGCATTTTAGGTTAATTAGGAAATATTTTTATTTTAGATTCTTATTCAGGATTTTATTATTTTTTTAATTCTAATCAAATAAAGAGTTTAATTTAAGTGCCTAATTAATGTTTCCCTTTTTGTAGGAGATGTATCAAAGAATTCAAAAAGTTAAAGGATTAGACGATAGGGCTTGAGCATAGGGGTGTGCATCCAATGTTGTTCCCCTATTGAAACTGTGTTAAAATCATGCAAGGACCTGGAATCTTGATTTGAAGTGAAGCACACCCATGCTAAAATGGTCTTAAAGCTATGTCAAACAACTATAACGCAATACCACTTTAGCACGGCTATATCGATGCCACTTCAGAGAAAATGAAGGTTTCCCTACTCAAAATGCAAAAAGAATTCAAGGGAATTAAGGATACTATTAAGTTTTCCTATATAAAGTGGCATTAATAAGATTTAACTAGTATTCATTCCTTATTCTTAGAAGAATAAACAAGAGCTAACAAAGATTGAAGGAGATTTGTACAAGATTCAAGAGTTTCTTCCATTGTTTCTTCTTCTTCATCTTTTATTCTTTTAATTATATTTGTGTTCTTTGCCACAATTATATATGGCTAAACTCTTTTTAGGGTTTAGGTTAGGAGTAGCTTTTCTATATATGATTAAACACAAGTTTTATTAATTTGATTTTTAGTTAATTATATGAGTTGCACTTAATGTATGCTTTCATTTTGGCCAGTTTGTTTGGATGTTTATGGGTAATAATTTATCAACTTAGGATTCAAAAGACTTAAACCACTCGACCATAAGAGCAGGCAAGCTCTTCGAGGGTAAAATAATTGTTAAAAAGCTTAATGAATTAGGATTAATTTCTTAATCATGAGAGTAGGTTAAACTTTAGTCTTAGCATGCTTAATTGAACTTGAGAGAGTCTTTAGGTATTTTAGAACAATTACCCTTAACTAAAATCATTTTTTAATTTTTTTAAGTGTTCATGATTTGATTGGAATAATGAAACTAAACCTAAGCTTGATATTTTAATTATTTGATTTTCTCTTAATTTAATTTTCTTTGCTTTATATTTTATTTATTTAATCACTTTTATTTGATTTACTAGCTAAGATTATAAATAGGAATATTGGTATTCAATATAGAATCCTCGTGGGAATAATAACTCTTTATACTAAAATTCATAATCTATGCGCTTGTGGGTTTTGAATATAATAAGTTTTTGGCACCGTTGCCAAGGATTGACAATATTGATAATAATTGAATTTTTACTTTTCTTATACTAGTATTTTTTTTCTATATCTTACTTGCTTTGTTTATTGATTTTTCAAGAGATTTGCTAGTTTATGAACACTTAATCTCAAGGAATTAATTTAGAGAAGATCAATCCTAAAATCAAGACGCTGTGCAAAAAGAACTGAAAGGAAAAGCACATAAAAGACAAGCAAATAATGGCTAAAGATCAAGCGTGCAACAAGTTAGGAATCGTTCTCTTCAAGAGTACATGGAGCCTAATCCTAGAGACAACTTAAGTAGCATAGTGAAACCAACCGTGGATGTTAATACCTTTGAGATCAAACCAGTAATTATTCAAATTGGTTCATAATTTCAATTTGGAGGTTTCCCAAGTGCAAATCCTAACACCTATTTAGCTCAATTTTTAGAGATTTATGACACTTTTAAAATGAATGGGGTTAATCTAGATGCAACAAAACATAGACTATTCCCTTTCTTTTTCAGGGGTAAAGCCAAGTTGTGGTTGCACTCACTAGCACCACAATCCATCACCTCTTGGGACTTGTTTTGAAAGGCATTCTTATGCAAGTACTTTCCACCGGGCAAGATAACTAAGTTTAGATAAGAAATCATAAGTTTCACCCAACACAATGGTGACTCTTTATATGAGGCATGGGAGTAATTCAAGGACTTGTAGTGTCAATGCCCACACCATAGAGTTCTACAATGGTTGCTTATCAAAACTTTCTACCAAAAACTCATTGAGCTAATAAGGATCACTACAAATGCTACAGCTTAAGGCTCATTCATGAGCAAGATGCCCGATGATGTATACAAATTACTTGAGACTATGGCATCTAATAATTATCAATGGTAAAGAGAAAGAAGTGCACCAAAGAGAGTTGTAGGAATGCATGAATTAGATGGTTAGAACCTTCTAAATACAAAAATTGACATGCTCATAAAAACATTAGAGGCTTCAATGAAGGTACCAAACCCAATGTCTATTTACACTTGTGAATATTATGGAGGAGGTCACTTAACTATAGAGTTCTAAGGGGGCTATACTTCTCAAGATCATTCAATTAAGCAACTCAATGCTCTTAATAACTTTCAAAGAAATCAAAGAAATCCCTACTCCAACACATACAATCTGGGATAGCGCAATCACCCTAATTTTTTATGGTCTAATTAAGGAGTACAAGACACCAACCAAGGATTCAAGCAACCCCCACCTAATTAATGCAAGATACAATTTCCCATAATAGATGCTACAACTTAAGTCTCATTCATAAGCAAGACAATCGATGATGCATAAAACTTACTTGAGATTATGGCATCCAATAAGTATCAATGGCATGGAGAACGAAGTGTACCAAAGAGAGTTGTAGGAACAAATGAGGTGGATGGTTGGAACCTTCTAAATGTAAAGATTGGCATGCTCATAAAAAAACTGGAGGCTTTAACCAAGGTTTCTAATCCAGTGGTTGTCTATTCTTGTGAATATTATGGAGGGGGATCACTCAACTTTATTATGTCAAAGGAATTTTTACTCTCAAGATCCTTCAATTGAGTAACTCAATGCTTTGAATAATTATCAAAAAGGATAAGGGAATCCCTACTACTCTAATCAAAGAGCGGTACAAGATGCCAACTAAGGATTCAAGCAACCCCCATCCAGTTTCCAACAAATGAGCACTTTCCATTAAAAACATGATAATAAGCCTAATCTTGAAGACATGATGGTGAAGTTTCTTAAGGATCAAAAGGAACAAAAGGAAGCTATTAAGAACCTAACTGCTTATATGAAGATGCTAGAGCAGCAAATGGCTTCACAAGTTAGTACTTTAAATTTTCACCAACTGGATCAACCTGAGAACCCAAAAGAGCATATAAATGCAATAATTCTTTGAAGTGGAAACTAACTACCCAATGTGGGAATTAAAAAGCAAGAGGAAGAAGTTGCAAAGAGTTTCCACAAGGAAGAAAAACATGCTAAGGAATCAAAATAAGAAGAGGTGCCTAAAACTATCACTCCACCGCTACCTTTCTCTCAAAGGTGTAACAAAGGAGCAATGCAATAATGCTTTGAAGTGGAAAGCAACTACCGGAGGTAGGAATTAAAAAGGGAGAGGAAAAGGCTATAAAGAATGCATAAAAATAGGAGAAACATACTGAGGAGGTCAAAAAGAAGAAATAAGATAAGAGAGTAGTACTTATAAAGACTCTACCATTACCCTTCCCTCAAAGGCAACAAAAATCAAAGTTGGATAAGCAATTTAAGAAGTTTTTGAAGGCATTCCAATAGCTCAAGCACAACATATCAATTTTGGATGTGATCAATATGATGCCCACGTATGCAAAGTTCTTTAAAGACATCATTTCACACAAGCAAAAGTGGGAGGATCATGAAACCATTCCTATCAATAAAGAGTGCAATGCAGTAATTCAAAATAAGCTTCCATAAAAGCTTAAGGATCCAGGGAGTATCATTATTCCTTGTACTATTGGAAATGAGTTTATATGTAGATCTTTATATAATTTAGATTTATAGATCATGAATTACAATATAAAATGTTATCATTCCCACAAAGATTGAAAATTGAATACCAATATTCCTACTTATAATCTTAACTAGTAAATCAAATAAAAGTGATTAAACAAATAAAATATAAAGCAAAGAAAATTAAACTAAGAGAAAATCAAAAGCTATCAAACATGTGGGTTCGAATAACAATCTAGTAATTGGATTTTATACTTCACCTTGGTAAGAATCTCAATCTTTAAAACTAGATCTTTGATGTCCATAGCATCTCTCTGGTCGCTAGTCTCTCCACCCATCTCTGTGTGGGTATTGGTCTACCTATGCTTCTCCCCCATATTTTTTGTAGGCCTACCTAGTCTTCTAAATCATTTCAAGCTTTGGGGTTCTTTTATTTAGAGTCTCTCCATCTGCGATCTGCATTTCCTCTAAGTGAATATGGCGATGAGCCCTCATCATGAACTCAATGAAGTTTTTGGGTAGGAACAAATTAATATCATTATAAAGGAGCTTGAAGGTGGTCAAACATATAAAACCCTTAATGGCAACTGTGTGATTTAGGTCTCCAATCTGCATAGCCTCTCGATTAAAAAAATATACATAGTCTCAAAGGAGCTCATCCTCTCTTTAGTATAATTTTTACAAATCTAATGAGTCCTTTATGATCAAAATCCTAGTGATGAAACGTGCATGAAAAGTTTAGTCATTTTACGAATGAGCTAATTAAATTTAACATCAAGCTTTAGTACCATTCTTGGCCGACCCCTTTGAGGGTGGTAAGGAAGACCTTGCACAAGACTAAGTCTTAAGTGGTATACAAGTAGATCATAGTGCAAAATTTTTAGACATGGCTGAGGTGTTGGTCATCCCATCAAATGATTCTAGTAAAGGCATTTTGAATTTAAGTGGGAATGGTTCACTAATTAAGTGGTTAGCGAGAGAAGAGGTTTATCATAGATTAAAATTAGCCTCATTAGTCCCAAAGGATATATTTTTAATGATTTCTCTTACTCTTTTGTTTGGGTTGTCCTCATCAACATGTTTGCTCACCCTAGAATGCTTTAAGGATGAACTGACCTCTCCATCTTCGGTCTTATCTTCATGTCTCTTTTTACTCGGTCTTTGGTCATCGTCTTCCCTTCCAAATAGATTCCTTTAGCTTTTTAGGGTGGTTGACCTAGTTTCAAGGTCAACCTAGGTTTTGTTTAATTTTTCCTTAGTATATCTGCTCTCTCCTTCTTCTCTTGGTGCTTTTCTTTTACTCAGATTCTCCCCTTTAGCCTTTTTTTACTTTCACAGATGTCTTCCATCATTGAGTTGAGCTTTTGTAAAAAGGATAGAATGGCGATATTGTAAATAGGTTATGGTGGTGTGATTTGCAGATCTTGGGTGGTTGTTTTGTTAAGAAGGTTGATGAGGTTGGAAGGGGTTGCTCGTTTGGTGTTTTACATAGTTGAGGTGGTAGATAGAGGTGCTATGGTGTTTAGATCTCTGCATTCTTCATTCTTTACACTTCCTACCATTCCATGCTCACACCACTGATGATAGGCTATTAAGAGACCATTGGTCAAGCTTGGTCCTACAAGGTAAGAGAGGAAGCATTACGTGGTCACTTTGTAGAGAAATAAGTTATAGAGTATGTGGTAATAAAGTATTCATGATCTTTTACCTCTCTCTATCTATTGCTTTTATATAGTAGCTTAGCTTACTTACCAAGGTTTGTCCGCGAGATCCTTCCTTTAGTGGAACACCTAGCAGGTCAACACTAGGAACTTTTGTCAGAGGTAAAATGTCAGTTAATGCACACCTTTTTGGCCATTTACTATAAGTGAGGTCATTCTTAAGGACTGTATATGGCTTTCCCGCCTAATAAAAGGTCAGGTTATTTCAGTCGACCAAGTCAAGCCTAATTCAATCTTCTTTATGAATTTATTATTGGTCACTCACCCAATCATTCACTTAGGTCTACTGGTTATCCCACATCTCTCTATTATTAAGAGTAATTACATCATACATAAGAAGTAATCTCAATCTTCTTATATAGGAAAGAATCTTAATTAAAAGGATCTATAAAATATTCTATATTCACTTGGGTCTACTGGTTATCCCATGTCTCTCTATTATTAAGAGTAATTACATCATACATAAGAAGTAATCTCAATCTTCTTATATAGGAAAGAATCTTAATCAAAAGGATCTATAAAATATTCTATATTAATATACAAGATTTATCAACTAATCAAACTCCTATAATCACTAAATTAATTACCATCTTTATAATAGAAAACTCATACCAACACTCTTTCTTAAGTTAGAGCATATATGTCGATCATGCCTAACTTATCAACTATCTTATGGAACATCTTTCCTTATGCAACTTTTGTAAGAATATCAGGTAACTGATTTTCTGACTTGACAAATGGAAAACATATGTGCTTTTTATCTAACTCCTCTTTGATGAAATGATGATTAACCTAAACCTATTTGGTGTGGGCATATTGTATAGGATTTTATGCTATTTCAATTATTGTCTTATTGTCACAACAAAGAGTCATTAGTTTAGCATACTCAATCCCTAAATCTTTGAGAACACTTTTAATCCATGATAACTCATATACACCATGAGGCATACCTCAAAATTCAGCCTCTGCACTTGACCTTACAATAACCTTTTGCTTCCTACTCCTCCAAGTAATAATATTACCTTCAACAAAAGTAAAGTAACTATATGTAAATTTTCTGGTTATTTAATCTCCTTCCCAATTGGCATTCATGTACCCCTTAATGCTTAAGACATCATTTATTGAGAATAACTAACCTTTTCCTAAAGAACCCTTCAAGTACCTTAGGATCTTATTCATTGCACCATATGTTCTTCACTTGGTAAATGCTTAAATTGACTTACCACACTAATATCATAAGTTATGTCTGGTCATGTATATAAAAGATAAATTAATCTACCAACTAATCATTAATAATAGCCAATTTATGTTTGAACTTGATTTGGATAACTCCAAGCCTGTGATTCAATTCTATAGGTGTTGCTGCTAATTTGCAAGCAAGCATTCTAGTTTCGGTCAAAAGATCTAGCATATACTTTCATTATGAGAGAGACATTCCTCATTCTAATCTTACTATCTTAATTCTTAAAAAAATATTTAAATTTTCTGAGGCTCTTTATTTTAAATTCAGTAGCCAAATAATTTTGTAACAACTTTATCTCTTATGGATCATCCCCTGTTAAAATCATATCATCAAGATACATAATTAAAGTTTCCACCTTCTTTTCCTTGTGTTTTATAAACAAATTATGGTCTAAACTACTTTGTTTACAACTAATGCCTTCATTATAAAAGAAAACCTCCCAAACTAGGCTTTTAGAGATTGCTTGAGCCCTTATAATAATTTTTTTTAATTTGTAAACTTTGTTTCTATATAAGGAATTACATTTCACACCTAGTGGCAGCTCTATGTAGACTTCCTATTCTAAATCCCTATTAAGAAATGAGTTTTAACATCAAATTGTAGTGAAGGCCGCCCTTGATTCACTGCTATGGATATAAGAATGTGAATTATGTCAAGTTTGGCTAATGATACAAATGTCACTTGATAATCTACCACGTATCTTTATGTATACCCCTTTGCGACTAATATCACTTTATATCTATCAATGCTTCTATCTACATTAAGTTTCACAATGAACACTCACCTATAACCGATTGTTTTTTTTGCCTTCGAGTAATGAGACGAATTCCCGTATAGCATTCTTTTACAAAGCTGCCATTTATTCATTAATTACCTTAGCCAAATTTGGATTTGTCAAAGCTTATTGTACACTACTAGGGATAGATACATTGGATAGTTGGTTAATAGTAAGTGCACATGATTTAGATATCCTATGATTAAAGATGTAATTATTGATTAGATATTTCACATTGGCTTTAAGATCGAGTTCATATTGTTTCTTTGGAATGCCCTTGTTTGATCTTTGTGGATATCTCAGAACTAAACTTTCAAAAGGAATAAGAGACTCATTAGATATGATAGGTGTCACTCCACAAGAATCATTGGAGTTAAGATTACTTAAAGTTCAATATTTTGACTTGATTCTTTAGTTAATAATGTTAACATAGGCAACTCTATACATTATAGTAATTCATGATGAACGCTATTGCTCCCAAGTCTTTCATATATTGCCTCTAGGTATAAAAACTCATCTATGCTACCTTCTTGTAACATATTTCTTTCTCCAGACTCTCCCTCTTAAGGAAAAATGTTGAAATGCCATTTGAATAATATGGCTTAGACTCCTAAAAAGATATATTCAAAGTGACATTTAGTTTATTGGTTTGAGGATCATAGCACCAATATCCTTTCTGAATAAATATCCAACAAAACTATAATGTTTTGCACAAGGATCAAGTTTAGTTTATAAACTTTCAGAATGTGAACATAAATAGTACAACCAAAAAACTCAAGGTTCAAGATTCAGAAAATGGGGAATAGAAAGCAAGGACTACATTTTTTTCATAAAGTGTTTAAAAATTTAACACTAGGGAGGGTGACTAATTAATTAAGTATAAAGCAAATTTTACCACCTCTCCCCAATAGAACTAAGGCATGTTCATTTTGAATAGTAAGGCATGAACCACTTTCAGTATTTGTCTATTTGGCCTCTCTACTAACCCATTCTATTGTGAAGTATAAGTATGAGAAATCTTGTGTTGAATTCCATATTGAGTTAGATATGTTTGAACTGAGGTATCTAGAAACTTTATGGCATTATCAATTTGCCAAGCATGAATTTTTTTTATATTAAGTCCCCACCATTCGATGAAATTCTTAAAATGCTATAAAAACATCACTTTTTTAATAAAGCAAAACGCCCAAGTCATTGTTGTACATTCATTTATAAATGTAACAAACTAATAAGCTTTGGAGAGGGAGGGAATTTTAGTTAGCCCTTGTACATTAAAGCATATAACTAGAAAAGGTTCTGAAGGTTTACTCAAACTTGGTAAATAAGAAACACAATGGCTTTTGGGCAGTTCACAAACATTGCAATGAAAGTCTAAATCATTAAAAAATGAAAAAAAAATTAAGGTTGCAATTTCCTAAGATATCCAAAAGAAAGATGCCCCAAATGTCGATGCCATAACTATATGGTTGTTTAGTCTTTATCTTCACTTCTATTATGATATACATGACAAAATTTATATCCCTCATTTGGTGTGAATTCTAAGTAATAGATTTTTCCATGTTTAACATTATAACCAAGAATCTTTTAGGTTAGAATATCCTGAAAAACATAAAATGAAGGCCACAAATATATAATATAATACAAAGTAAAAGTAATTTTGCCAAACTAACAAAAGGTTACATTCAAGACTTGGTACGACTAGGACTAAATTCAAAATAAGCTTATTAGACAAGACGACAGATCCTACACCAATAATGGGAGAGGTATTACCATTAACTTTAGAGATAAAAGATTGAGAAAGTAAACTAAAGGATTATAGTTTACCTGAGTCTCTAATCATATGGTTAAATGCACTTGCGTCAATAATCCAATTATCATCTATAGAAGTTATAGAAAATACATTTGCCTTACCAATGATACCTTGGTGAGCAACATTAGCAGTAGTAACATTAGTTGTCATCACAGCCTTTCTCACAATCTTCTTCCTTGGTTTTTTTAAGAAATCACACCACTCAGGATAGCTAATAATTTCATAACATCTTTGTTTAGAATGACATGATTCACCATAATGGTCACAAACAAGGTTATTAGATTTTCTAATTGATCTATTATTATTATTCTTTATGGGTCCTAATGATCATTATTGTGTTTAACTAGCCAGTATAACAGAATGCTAAAAATTGGAGTGAGGATTCCCCATTGCATGTCATTATTGTTGCTCCCATATAACGTATGCATATGCATCTCTAGGTCAAGCTTTGGATCTTTTCTTAAGATTTCTCCATGAACTTGATCAAATTCATAATCAAATCCATTGAGAAAATATGAACTCAAAGCCTAGCCTTAGTTGAGCATAGTTGTATAGTGCCTTCATTTTTCCTTTATAAGAATTAATTTAATGATCAATCTCCTAAAATATAGCAAAAAATTCATTATAATACATTGAAAAGAGTATACCATATTGTTTGGTAGTGAAAGATTTTTTATTTAACTCAAAAGGCAAGTTTTATCTGATCATTATAAAAGGTCTTTGACAGTGCCTCCCAAACTTTGTGAGCCATGGGTAGACGAATGAATCGTTGCATCATCAAGGACTTATAGAATCAATCAATTAGCTTTTTACTTATTAAGTTTTAGTAATCCAAGTTATGGATATATGATTTTTTTTTTACTGCTCCAGTAAGGTATCCAAATTTGTTGCGAGCACCAATACACATCTCCATAAGTTGAGACCATAGTGAGCAGTTAGTTTCATTCAGTATGATACTAGTAGGGAATACAAAATTGCCTTGGAAGATAATAATAAGTGGTGTTTGATTATTTGATGTGGTTGGAATAACAAAGGTTGATGTTTCATTGGCTATGGTCTACTAGTTTTAAAAGAAATACAAGATTTGTGTTTGAGTAATTTTAATGGTATTGCCCTGATACCATGTGGAGTTGAACAACAATAGTGTTTATAGAACAAAAGTAATTCATTATATGTTCTTCTCCTTCTCAGAGGAAATATATAAGAGTAATTACATTTTACATAGGAAGTAATCTCAATTTTCATGCATAAGAAAGAATCTTAATCTAAGGGATCTATAAAATATTCCTATATTAATATAAAAGATCTATCAACTAATCAAACTCCAATAGTCACAAAACTAATTACCATCTTTACAATAAATAGCTTATGCCAATATTTAGCAATACAAATAACCCATCAATAGTACGACCCTCCACTCATTTTGAAATAACACCCATAACCATTAATACATCACATGAAGTCATACATACTCTAACAATAATGCAATAAATAGTTTTACCATCCTTAACCTAGTCAACCACACTTGTAAAGCCCCCCATCTTAACTATCCATGCATAATCCAAATATACCACATATAACCTAAGCTATAACCTTAAGATACTATGCCTAGTATCATTACCACTACCTTAAATCCTACCATAAACTAACCACTACCTTAAATCCTACCATAAACTAACAACAACTTAAATAACAAAGTAAATAATATACTTGGACCAGAATGAACCCCATCCCTAATGATCCTTTAAGAACCTTAATGTGTAAACGAGAGTTAAAAAGAAGCAAGAAGGATAGTGAATGGATACTTATACATTAGAGAAATAAATTACAATAAAAAATGGAAGGAAACAAAAATATATGAAGTAATATGCTATTATTCACTAGTTATGGAGACTATTAAGCAAGCCTCATTAATATCCATGAGTTATATAAGTTAGAACTATCATAAGCTTAAGAGTCCATGAATAATTTAAAAATTAAAGAATACTATTCTTCTTAAAGATCTCACTATTGTGTTCTTAATAAAAAAATATGACAATGAGATGGAACAATTAAGAAGAAATTTAGGTTACAACTAAAGGATATATATTAGTTTCTATGGTTAAGATAACAGAAGAAAGGGAGACCTTTGTCTCATATGGAAACCTAATGTGCAGTTTTAACTTTTCTTAACAAGGCATCATATTGATGCAATGATTGAAGTGGGATATATTCTCAAGGAATGGAGATTTAAGGAATATATGGATGGAATAAAGAGCACCTTAAACACCAAACACGGGATATGCTCATATAACTATATATTAATACACAAATATAGCGATTTCAATGAAGTGCTTTTCAGTCACAAAAAAGATGGGTGGACAACCTAGAGATAAAAGAAAATTGAACAATTTTAGGAACATAGATACAGCAGCTGGAGGAACCATCATGTCAAAGATGCTTGAAAAATGCTTTAGACCTTTTTAGGAGATGGCTAACACATAAAGCCTATGGTCCAATAAGAGAGTCATTCCAAGGAAAGGAGGATCAATTGAAGTTGACAGTTTAACAATGTTAAATGCAAAGATAGATGCTTTATCAAAAAGGTTAGATAAGATAAGTGTCAATAAAGTTTCCATATCTTCATTATCTTCTTCTTATGAACTTTTTCAAGGAGGCCATCCTACTATTAAGTGCCAATTGATGCAAGGGTTGTCCATAGAGAATGTCAATTATGTGAATAACTTCAATAAAGGGCAGTAGAATCTAATGCATGGTCACACTTATAATTATAATTGGAGGAATCATTTGAACTTTTCATTGAGCAACCAAAGAAATAATCAGTGGAGGCCATAAGCTCTACTAGGTTTTAAAGGTCAAAATGCTTATCATCAAAATCAGCCTCATTTTCAGCAAGAGAAAGCTTCAATTTCATCATCTTCTTTGAAAGTAAAATTGAGAAATTCATAAATACAATGGCAACCAAGATGAATCAATAGGATGAAGTAATAAAAAGGCTTGAAAGGAGAGTTGAACAGTTGCCAAGGATTTCCAAAATTGATATTGCTTAAGAAAATTATGTTGTTTGATTTAGATGTTCTTTTTACTTATTGTCTTGATTTGATTGTATTTATGGTATTGCTAGAGTTTGTATTAGTGTATGCATATAAAACATAATGCAAGTAAACAAAGATTCCCACTAATACCACTTCATTTGGAACTTGAAAAGCAAGTGTGTAGAAAGAGGAAACAGTAAACTAGCAGGATGAATAAAGAAGAAGATGAAAGAAACCCGCCTCTAAGGCAACAAGCAGCTAAGAATGGACAAAATGGGAAAAAAATACAAAGGACTATGAGAGATTTCATAAGCCCTAATGTCCAAGGTGACCAAACTCTGATTGTGAGGTCGGTGGTTGCAATAAACAACTTTAAGATCAAACCGACAATGATCCAAATCATCCAAAATTCATAATTCAATGGATTACCACATGAGGATTCGATTGATCACATTACTCGATTCTTGGAATATTACTCAAATTTCAAGATGAATGGAGTGCAACCTGAAGTAATCTGGCCTATTCTCTTTCCATTTTCCCTTACAGATAAAGCAAAAAGGTGGTTTACAAGCTTGTCACCCCTCCATCAACACTTAGCAAAAGCTTTACACTACTTTCTTTAACAAGTACTTTCCACCTGTGAAAGTATTAAAAATCAATAATGAAATCAACTCTCTCTATCAAAAAGAAGATGAAAGCTTCTATGGGTGCTAAGACAAATTCAAGGATCTTCAAAGGTAGTGTCCATTATAATTGATATCTTCATAGGATTTAGTGCAATCATTCTACAAAGGTGTCAATCCATTGGTTAGGGTGAACATAGATGCAGCAGCTGGAGGAACCATTTTTTAGGAGATGGCTAATATACAAAGCCTATGGTCTAATGAGAAAGTCATTCTAAAGAAAGGAGGATCAATTGAAGTTGACAAATTAACAATGTTAAATGTAAAGACAGATGTTTTATTAAAGAGGTTGAATAAGATGAGTGTCAATGTAGTTTCCATATCTTCGTTATCTTTCTCTTATGAACTTGTCAAGGAGGCCATCCTACTATAGAGTGCCAGTTAATGCAAGGATTGTATATAGAGAATGCCAGTTATATGAATAACTTCAATAAAAGGCAACAAAATCTAGTGCATGGTAACACTTATAACCCCAGTTGGAGGAATCATCCCAACTTTTCATAGAGCAACCAAGGAAATAATCAGCGGAGGCCATAAGCTCCACCAGGTTTTGATGGTCAAAATGCTTATCATCAAAATCAACCTCATTTTCAGCAGGAAAAAGCTTCATTTCATTATTTCTTTGGAAAGTAAAATGGAGAAATTCATATACACAATGGCAACCAAAATGAATCAACAGGATGAAGCAATAAAAAGGCTTGAAAGGAAAGTTAAACAAATGCATTAAGACAATAAACTCATGTTCAAAAATCATTCATCCTCAATTTATAATTTGGAAGTGCAAATGGGATAGTTAGCCAACTCTCTTTCCATAAGGAATCAAGGCACTCTTCCTAGTAATACAAAGAATACTCCTAAAGAATATGTGAAAGCAATTACCTTAAGAAGTGGGACAGAACTGCAACCACTAAAGCAAATAGTGAATATTTAAGTTGAGGATCAGAATGAGGATCAAAAGAAAGCAAAAGCTAAAGAGAAAATAACTTATGTAGCTAAAATATAAGTAAAAAATGAAGTAAAGCCTTATGAACCACCAATACCATTTCCACAAAGACTAAAGAAGCAAGAGCATGTTCATTGGTTTATAAGGTTTTTAGAGATGTTCACAGACCTACACATAAATATACCTTTAGTTGATGTTATAGCTTAAATGCCCAAATTTGTAAAATTCTTAAAGGAGTTTATCTCTAGCAATAAAAAGCTATAAATGTTTAGAACTATCACTCTTAATAAAGAGTGTAGTGTTATAGTTTCGAGTAAGCTTCCACTAAAGTGTAGACATTCAAGGAGTGTCACTATACCTTGCACTATCAGTAATTTAAATTTTCCAAAAATTCTTTATGATTCAGATGCTTTTATCTATTTATAGGAAGCTTGGATTAAGTGAAGCTAAAGCTACCAACATTTGTTTACAACTTGCAAATAAAATTATCAAGAAGCTAGAAGTTCTAGTGGAGAATGTGTTAGTAAGATAGGGACGTTCATCTTTCCAATAGATTTCATGGTACTTAACTTTAAGGAGGATGAGAATGTTCCTTTGATCCTTAGTATGCATTTTATGTACACAATAAAAGCCATTATTGAAGTGTAAGATGGAACTCTCATATTGAGAGTTGGTGGAGAAAGTTGTAAGTTTGATATGTACCAAGGTATAAAACATCCCTTGGAAAAGGATAATGATATGAGAGTTGATATCGTTGATAATTATGTTAATGAAATCCAATGAGGGAGGTTAGAAAAATCTTGTGATTTATAGGATATAGAGAAGTGTTTACATGTACATTCTTCTGAAGAAAAGTTCATGTTAGTGGAGTTTCAAAATGCATTTCTCATTTACATGGCCTAAACGACAATGCCAAAGATAGGTTGTGTTTAAATCATTAGATTTAAACTTCTTTTTATTAATTTTATAGGTGGACTTTTCATTAGTGTCTTCAATGTCTAAAACATAAAGACCATGAGTTCGTGGAGCATATCCATAGAAAACATCATAATGATAAATGGAGCATTTATTATTCCTAATAATAAACTCAAAACCATTCTTGTCCAAATAAGAAACAAAAAAAATATTCCTGCTCATAGCAGGTACGTAATAATAGTTCTCCAAACTCAAAATGAGTCCACTAAGCAAAGTTAATTCATAAGTTCCTACAACTAAAGTAGTAACTCTTGCTCCGTTTCTAACTCGTAGGTCCACTTTGCCCTAAGCTAATATTATACTCTTTTTTAGACCATGCACATTAGTACAAATGCGAGATCCAAAACTGGTATCTAATACCCAAGAATCAGAAGTAGATAAATTGAATTCTAAAACATGAATACCTGAACACTACCCTTATTCTTCTTCAAATCATTCAAATAGAGCTTACAATTTCTTTTCCAATGGTCTGGCTCATTGTAGAAAAAGCATGTTCCCTCCTTAAGTGGTTTTGTTTGGGGTGCAGGTTTAGCTTTCAGCTTCAACTTCTAAAAGCCTTTAGAAGCCTTAATCTTGCCTTTACCCTTTCCCATCCTTTTCATACTTTTCCCTTTATTGACTATTAGAACATCCTTGGTAGTCTTGATATTCTTTTTAGTAGTCTTAAGCATCCCATGCAATTCAGAAATAGTTTTATTCATGCTATGCATGTTGTAGTTCATAATAAAACCATTATAAGTTTCAAGCAAAGACTAGAGAATAATTTTAATGGATAATTCTTGCTCAATCTTAAGTCCAAGCCTTTCCAGATGCTCAAGATGACCCTTCATGTTAAGAATATGAGGACTCACTAAGCCACCAGCAGTTAACTTATAAGAAAGCAATGCCTTTATGGTTCCAAACCTTTCAATTCTATCTTTGTCTTAGAACATTTCTTTAAAACGGCATATCACGGTATAAGAATCCATCTCCATCAATTGTTTTTTAAGATTTGATTCCATGCATCCAAGCATGAGGTAAATGACATCAACAGAGTCATTAAGATGCTTACTATGAGCATCCTTTTGAGCTTTAGGAGCACTAGCAGCTGGTACATCAAGGATAAATTGATCAAGGATATATTCCTTTCTCTCTTGCTTAAGAATAATTCTTAAGTTTTTGTACCAGTCAAGAAAGTTAGTCTCATTAAGCTTATTCTTCTTAAAGATTAATCGTAGTGAAAAATTAGATGTAGTGTTTGATGCCATTATCTACAACAAATATATTTATAATGTATTCAATATTTTATCAAATTATTTTAATAAGGCATAATTATGAATCCTATAAAATTCATTCAAATTAATAACCCTTAAAGTTAACTTGTAAATTTTAGTAGGCCAAGATCTATATTTCATTATACTCTAATTGAGCTTTGGCTCATCGCCTAAAGGATTTTTATTTAGGTAAGTAACTCTTACCAATTACATCTCATGTAACTCTTAGAAAGGTATAGGATTTTACATCACATGTCTTGGCTAAAAATCTCATCTAATGACATAGGTCTAAAACCCTTTTGATGATCTATTTAAGTCAACCATTTCAAATGTTTGGATATCACTCTTACCTAACTTTCCTTCCTCGGATGACTTAATACATCCTACTTTAGCAAACCTATATATAGTAATATAAGGCTTGACAAGTGTTGAATTTATGGGAGGCATTATAATGACTTAATATTAAATAAGGTTTCTTTTTTATTTAATCTTATTTAGTTATTATTATGTTGCATCATATACATGGCATCATAGGTATAGTATCATATAACATAATAATAAAGTAAAAGTGATATAGCATGGCCCAACTATAGTTTGATCTTCATAAGCCAAAATTAAGATCAATGGTCAATCCTAGGTAAAAAGCAATCTTCCTTTCACCTTGGGTCTCCACCTTAGATCTCCATCATTGGCGTCGATTTGGGATCTCCATGTTAGGTCTTCATTTACAATACATTACAAGTTGTAATCTATATTATTCTATTGCTACTTAATAAAATAAAATTATAACAAATGAAAAATGACTCACAAGCCATATTTAATAAATTACAATCCATAAAAGAATAATATAAATCTAATCACATTGGTCTTAAGGGTCATGCCATGCACCACGCGTTGCACACTAAACACATAGAGCATAATAGTTTAATTTTCATTAAAATTAACTAATATTATGACAAGAATGAATTATGCGACAAATCTATTCGGGGTTAAAGTGCTTGAAATCATATTACTTTTTAACTAATATGTTTAAAACATATTTATTTTGTTCAGCACTTGAATAGGAATGCAATATGCCTTAATAGACATGGTTGTGTCAAAAATAGACATGGCTATGTCAATCTGTAATCTGCAAAATTTGCTCTCCGACACGGTCGTGTCAAAAATAGACACGGTCATGTCTGTCTATATTCTCATAGACAAACAATTAGACACGTCTATGTCCCCCTATAACTCGAATTTTGCTTTCAAAAACAACATGTATTTTCATCAAAATCCATACTACAGATAGTGTTTAATCATATTAAATAACAATAAGAATTAATCCAATTAATGTACATAACTAAATCATCACAAAAACATTTAATTGAATTTTGAAAACATTTTTCAAAATCAAATGCATATATATCACATATATATACAAAAGGCAATTCCACATATCTTATGTATATATCACATATATGATAAAATCAATTTAATCAAATTACAAGTGGCTCTGATACCATTGTTGGGTTTCCTTGATTCATACATACAATGAAAAATAAAAATTTTAATCATGAAACCCTCACAAGATCCATGTAATTCGAATAAATCAATCAAGAAGGATTTCCAAACACTCACCAAGACAATCTTATGGCAAGATGGTTAGAAAGAAGAGAGGGGTTCACTCGAGTGACATCCTTCCTTTAGCTTTACATATAAGTCTCGTCAGCTCAAAATATCGCCAATAAAACCACACCCTCTACCAATATCCGCACAAACAAGGTGACCAAAATAATGATGGTGTGCTAGCACCTTTGTAGTCTTACTTTTATTTTTCTATCTATAAGTTTTTCTTTTCACCAAAGAAATAGAAGAAAAAGAAGAAGGAGAATAATAGCATTACAAAACCCTAAAGAAAGAGATGGATATATAGACATCCCATTTAAGGTTTCTTGAATCACTTACTTACCAAAACAGTTTTAATAAGATTAGATATCCCTTTTTCTATTTTAATTCTAATTCCAAATTAGAATTATTTCCTATTTATTTAAATAACTCTTATATTAGATAAATCAGGAAATATATATATATATATATATATATATATTTATTTATTTATTTATTTATTTATTTATTTATTTGTTTGTTTGTTTGTTTGTTTGTTTATTCTTTTAGAGAGATTATTACTGGGTTAATTAACCTAAGTTTGCTTTGGGTCTGGTTTAAGTGTACGATCTTATAGATTCACACAACGTTGGCAGTGAGTTTAAAATTTCTATTTTAGCCCACAAGTCATAAATGGCCTCTAGTAAGACATTATGATTACCCAAGTTGTGTGAAGGCCGATAATCTGACACAATCTAATCCACAGCGTGTATTATAGTCCTTTTGTTATGTGATATCTTAGCTAAACATAAGACATGGTTTATGTCATCCTTATATAGTTCAATCATATTATTTCTTGATCCAAAGTAAACTGATACTGATAACTCTTTATCGGTACATTCTAGCATGGCCATGCATTTCTCTTTAGTTTATCTCATCAAGGGACCCACATATATCTTCCCAAAATAATTGAGGGACAAATTTCATCTTAATCACTCATATTCCTTACATAACTCATTCCATATCCAATCACAATTTGTTTTACCATCCGGTTAAATATAATGTAACGATGTGTCAAAATATAGAACTCATCATGCAGGAAACTATAGTGATTTCAGGTCAGAGGACTCAAATAATACTACTGTGACGAGAATTATTTATGACAATTATCCATGTAGTATTCTTATAGCAGGTTGATCCAATACATCATTTTCTCTAAATATGTACCTATGAGTTTGACTCAATATCTCATATACACGATTAGTAAAACATGATCATTAATAAACCTTATACTAGTCTTTACTCATTGTCCTTCCCATAAAAATGATCGACTACGGTATTTATATTAGAATTCAAGTATCACCTAAGAGTTTTACTATCAAGTCACATACTTGATCTTAAGTAGAATTAACTAATCAAGGATAATATTAGAATTAGCCAGTAATAATAAAAATATCTCTTTATTAATAAAATAGAATTATGACAAAGTAAAAGATCATCATTACATAATTGGCTTAGAGCATATCACTAACAATAAAAGCATCGGACCTAATGATATGCCTACTTTAATTTTTAGCATATTATTGGGCCAAATGTCTCCTTTTTAGTTCTTGATATTTTTTTTTAACAATAATAATGGGATATCATTAATTAGCAAACATAACACATAAGTGGGCTTGACACTGAGGTTCCAAACCTAACACATAATTAGCAAACAAAGGCCCTAAACAAATGGCAGACCCAGTACTATTACTTCTCAACAAGGGAGAAACCCTAATGTGTTGAGGAAGATACAAAGGAGCGATAGCAGCAACCTAAGACACAGAAACCTGAGTAGCGACAACAATCTGGTACTTGTCTTCGATCCATTCTTACTTGAGCTGAATTTATCTTGAACTGACAATAGTGAATATGTCAAAAGAGATGAGAAGCACCATCAAGCTACGATTTGAGGAATAGTGTAGCCTCCACCTATATAACGGATTTGAGGGAGTTGTGAAAACATGAACAATCTCACTATCCAAGATAAGCAAAATACCAACAAGACAAAGGAAAGCAAATTTGCTAGACCTTCTACATAAAAAGTGGAATAAACCACACATAAGCCATATAGCTATCTAGCACTATCTATGAAAACAAAACAGCACTATTTAGTAGGAGAAAATAGAGCCCGAATTCCTAGGAAGACTTTTGTTCTATTAGCTTGCGAAATATGATTTTTGAATTATTAACTAAAGTGTTAGCTAATAGACCTAAGTCCATTATATGATCGTCCAAACATTAAACGAGTACCTAGTCGAAATTGCATAGGCATCACATGCAGGCCAGGAATTCAATTAGCACTGTCTCTTGGACTGCCAAATATCACAGTGGAGAATGACTACCTTCAATTAATTCGAAGTTTGTCCGGAAGTACCCAAGACCACTCCTACTTTGCCTTTGTCGTTCTTGATATTCAGAAGCTCTGCAAGCAGTTTTGTTGTTCCTCTTTCAGCTATTCACCTCGAGAAGCAACTCAGTGGCCCATTCCTTAGCTAAATTTTCTTTTGTTATGTCAACTATTGAAGAACAACGGCATTTTGTTGTACCCTCTCAGTTACTAGAGATTGTCTCATTAGATATTGTGATTGATTAATCTATAGTGTTGTAGTCTATTTACTAAAAAAAAAAAAAAAAAGTGTTAGCAATCTGTAAAATAATAATAAAGTGTAGGTAACATGTTAAATAATAAAAATGATTGAATTATAAATAAATACTTTAAATTTGCCTTTTCTATTAGAAACCAATAATATCTTCTTCTTTTTTAATCATAATAAATTTACAAAACATATACTTATCAAAATAAATTAATTTAAATCACCACTTTCATACTACCCAACTTTTAATTTAAATGACTAAAAATTGGAAATTGAAAAGAGAAAATGAAATAAAAAGAAACACATAAAAATAGAAAAACTTAATTTTTACTTTTTTATTTACTAAAAATATTTTGAATAATAATAGATCAAATTATATCTTTAATTTTGATTTTTTATTTTTATTAACTAAAAAATAACTATGAGTTAAAATTATAAATAGATAAAAATAAAATTATTTCAAATAAAATTATTATTATTATTATTTTACTATTATAGTATTAATAAAAAAATAAATTATTAAATTTTAAAAATTTAGACTCTATAAATATTATTATTCCTGTTATAATCTATAGAGACGCTGGAAAAAAGAATAGTGTACAAATGATATTGACGTAAAGCCATATTAATCCACCGTCCCATCCCATTTTGGATTTGGATGATGCCTAAGATCAGCGAAACAGAAAAAAAATTACATAATAGTGAAGAACACCCAAATTGCCCATAGTTTACATTTCAAAAAAAAAAAATCGTTTTATTAATAAAAAAACAAAAAAAAAAAAACTTAAGCATATAAATTACAAATTAAAAATATTCTTTTTAAACAATAATCATTAAATTACGCATTCAACTAATTAAAAAAAAAAATTCTGATGGGACTGTAATGGCCTAAGTTATCTCTTCATACTGAATTCTCCTTTCTGAATCATTTCATTACGCACATACAAACAATGTGACGTAGAAGTTTTTGTTTCAAAGTTCAATCAATCATGAAATTTGAATAATTGATTTTTTTTTTTTGAGTAATTGGATACTTTCTTCTTCCATTTTATGAATAAAGTGTCACTTTATGGTAAATACAACATGCAACAAATGACAAAAGTCTTGCCCATATATCTCAAACTTTTACTAATTCATAATTAACTTTTGACTTCATGGTAATTTAACTTCCTCTTAATTGTATAAGTTGGTCACCAAATTATGAAGTTCAATCCTAGGCGATAAGTAATGTCAATAATTAACATGTTAATCAAAAGATCGTCCGCAATGTATTTTTTTATATATAGTACATAAGTATAAATAGTAAATAGAAATAAATAATAAAAAAATAATGTTAATACCGATGTAAAATGATATATTGAAAATTTCAATTCTATTTTTGAGAATAATATTGTTTAATATGTAAAAAAAATTTTACTAAGCGACAAATGCATCCTCATATATATGCAGAAATTTTAAAATATTATTCTTAAATTTATTCTTTATATATGGAGTAAATCTTGAAATACAATTTAGATAGGGTTGACTTATAAATTTTTTTACAATAAAAAAAATTCATATCAGAGATTTTCATTTATTTATTAGATAAAAAAATTATATTTATTTTATTTATATTTGATTTGTTTTCATAGACACATTATAGAAGAGAAAATTTTATTAATATTCCACATTGAATAAGTGTAGATGAAAACTTCTATAATGGAAGTTGGCAAAGTGGTGTATATATGTAAACATTTTCGTAAACAAAAAAAATATGAAAAGTTAATTAATATTATTTTGCAAAAAAAATATAGTGATTGGTTTATTCAAAATATTTTTTTGATTCTTGTTTATAATCAAAAACTACTTGGAATGGGATGGCTTTTATTTGTATGAGAACAACATTCTATATCGGGGCTAATACTTTTAGAATGTATGGCAGAGTAGGTCAGTGTATCTCATGCCTAAAGTCTTAAACTAATTTTATTTTCAACAACCCTTTCTCCACGTGCATTTGTGGGTTGGAATTTGAATATTCCAAATCAACGAAAGATCTACGAAGAAGAAAAGAAATAGAAAATCATGATTTTGTTTAATTTTATAATACCAATTAATGATTTTGGTTTGCCCTTCCCTTGATGCGCCTTCCTGTCACGAAACTCACATTCAAAAGTTTAAAAAAAATTCTCACCTTATAAATATAGGAGCTGCACACTTCAATAAATTAATTTTTTGAAAAGAGTATAATGATTTCATAATAAATAATATTAAATTCAGTTGTATTCTTTATCGATATAAAGTCCTTATAAAAGACACTAAAATCAAGATAGATCCAAATCAAGTGAATCTCTCTCCTCCCTTGGATAAGGAATCAGTGTAACGAAAACGTTACACAATTAAATAAAGTAAAATATCATAAATCCCACATTGAAAAGTTATAAAGGAAATTTTGATTTTATAAACACTTTAATGACATGATTAGAGTCAACCCTAAAATAAAACATTTCAACCCTAACACAAATACAAAATTAAAGGGTTATACGAATATGACACAATAAAATTCAACGCAATCCTTTAAATTGTACGACATTTATATTATATAAAATAGTATTTTTCAAAAAAAATCTAAAATAAAGTCTAAAATTTAGCAATTTACATAATATAATTATAAAAATATTATTTTTATAAAAAAATTTTTAATTATATAAATTTTTAATGAATTGTATCATGTTATGTCAAATTAATGAAACTAAATATGACAATTATGATTAAACAGGTTATAAATGAATTCACATTTCAACATGTGATACAATCTGGTAAACCATATCATAAATGGGATTTTTAACACAAACACAATTAATCCCAATTCTAATTCGCTTATTTCGTGTTAGACAAATTAATTTTGTGTATATTACCCATTTTGACAATCCTAATTTTCAAACTATAGCAAATTCTTTTATTTTATATTTATCAATTATTTTTCTTTTATTAATAATTCTCAACTATTAATTAACCCTTAATTAATTAACTATTTATATTTCTTTTTACTCTTAATTAATTATTTAATGATATATTTATTTTATTTTATATTAATTATCTATTTTACTTTGTATTTGTTTATAGTTCTTTTGATAATTATTTTTAACAAATTAATTTTATTTATATTATATGATGCATATAATTTTATAACTCTAATTATTTTAAAACAAAAATATTTTTGCATACAAATAATTTTTTAAAATAGGTTGTCAAAGGTCATATATTTTTTTCAAATAGTCAAAACATTGTATTTTAATATGGCACTAACGTGAATTAGCTCAAAATTTTCTGATAGCCACATAGTAAAATTTTACCAAAATTTCAATTGAAGTTTAAAATTATAAAAATTAAAGAATTCATGAATTATATTGTCCAAATTAAAAAGACATGTCAAAATTACTAAAAACACTAAAACTCAATAATATTTTTGTAATTTGTTCCAATAATGATAACAATAATAATGATAATGATATTATTATTATTACTATTACTACATAAATAATCATCACCGTAGTAGTGGTCATCATCATTCAAATAAAAATTACGTGTTCAAAGTTATAATCAATTCTATGAATGACAATAATATATATTCTAATATGTTTTTATATATATTCACTTACAATATAAAAGAATTTTTTTGAAAAAAAATTAGAAAAGAATAAAATACACATTGATGGTCGCTTACAATATAATCAACGGTCTTTTGTTAATGATAGATATTAAAAACAAGAAAATTCAAATATTTTATATCCTTGAAAAATATTAATTTTTTTAAATTTTATTATTATAATTAAATTATTTTATACTGTTATTATCAAATTAATTTGTGGCCTGTGCAGACTTTTTCTGTTGATTGGCTCAACGAATTATTCATTTGAAGGAGGAAGAAAAACAATAACAACGATAGAGACGAAGAGAGAGACGAGGGCGAAAAGATTGAAGAAATTGCAGGGGAAGACATAATAGGAGGCAGGACCCAGACGGACACCCAACTTTAACACGTCTTCTTCCTCTTCTTCTTCTTCTTCATTTCTTCCGCTCCTAGAAATCAACATCTGTTTAATTTTCTATTAAGGTTCCGATGGTCAATGGTTGATTGTGACTTTTTGGTGAATAATTTAATATTATACCGTACGAGTAGAAATTTAAATTTTATTCTTTACCTTCGGATGTTAACACTTTTTGCTATTCTTGGCTGTGTTGGCAACTTTCATTTGTTAACACTTTTATGCTTCATAAAACTGCTTACTTTTACTAAAATACCCATCTAAGTATTGTTCCCATGATGTGTGTTTCTTGCTACTATTAATATCCAAAGCATCTAAATATAATTGCTTAATTATTTATATCTTTTTAAATTAAAATAAAAACTATATTTTTATTTTTATTTATTTCATATTTTTTTAATTTTTTTTTGAACAATTGTTTTAAAGATGTACAAATATATTATATGCATTTTTACACCTAAATATTATTATTTATATTTTAATATATTTATGTATTTTTTTAAAATTAATATATATATGTTATATTATATATATTATTATATAATTTTATTATATTCAATTACATAATTTTTAGTATTTAAAATTATAAATATAAAATATTTTGAAATTAATATTTACAATTGACTATAATTGAACATATAAATAATTAAATAACAATAAATGTAAAATTTAAAAATTGAACATATTCGAGTGAAAATTTTTTCATAATTTTGTTTGTCTCTCCCCCTCCCTTTGTACATTCCTATAATATATATAAATGTACGAAGGGAGGGTAAACAAAATTACGAAAGAATATTTAGTCATTATTATATAAAAATTGGATAATTTAGTTATTTACTAATAAAAGTAAAATTAAATTAATTAAAATATAATTTTAATTTGATTGAAAGTATATTTTCTATTTTAATTATGTTAACTTTTATTTTCAAAAAGTTTATAGTTTTTATATTTGATGAAATCAACTTAATGCATATTTTAATTAATTGTAACTATATATAGGTATGTTTCAATGACATACTTTTTTTTTTTGTAATTTGTATGTATTATTTTTATTATAATTTCATATTGTGGCTCTCCAATATTAATGTATGTCTTTTTTTCCCATTGAGCTTGCAAATTCTAATTTCTAATAGAATTCGGAAATATATATTGTTTATTTTTTTCTCATGATCTATCTCTAATTATAGCTATAAACACATATTTATTTCATAATTTTTTTATTTTTCGAAACGTATTAGCCATCAATTTTAGAGTTATTTTATAGTTTTTTTTAAACTTAAGGTTTATTTTTTATGTATAAATAGAGTTTATAATAATAGAAATACTTAAATTGTTTGAATATTTTTGTAGAAAAAAATTAAATTAATCATTTATTTATAGATGGATTTTTTATATTGTTTAATTTCTTTTTATGATTTATCTCTAGCTATAGCTATAAACACATGTTTATTTCATAACGGTTCTATTCTTCGAAACGCACTAACCGCCAATTTTAAAGTTATTTTATAATTTTTTTTTTAACTTGACGTTTATTTTTTATGTATAAATAGAGTTAATAATAATAGAAATGCTTAAATTTTTTGAATATTTAAAAAAAATAAATTAATCATTTATTTAGAGATGCATTTTTTAATAATAAAAAAATTAAGATTATAAAATTATTTTTATTTAATAATAATAATATATTTAATTGTTTATTTACTATATATCACGAGTCAAACAAAATTTTTATTCACGTGTAAAATACGTGATTGTTTACGAGTATATATATATATATATTAAAACAAATTTTTACATTTGTGTTAACAAAATTTTCATTAGGAATTAAATAACTAAATTTTAATTAGATAAAATAATAAAAATATATAACTTTTAAAATTTTAGTGATTTAGTTAGATTCAATGATAAAATTAAAATTATAAGAATTTAATTGGGAATAACTTTAGAATGTAAGCATACAATATTATAATTTGTAATTAAAAATCTTTAAGGATTTAATTTATACAAGGATTTAATGGGGAAAAAAAGAAGTTAAAGCCATAGGGACCACAAAAATAAGTTTCATCTCTCGCTAGCTTTTAACAGAAACGCTAGATTAATACTCAATTACTGTAAAATATAAAAATTTAGAGATTATTTATAATAAATTAAAGTATAAGGATTAAGTTTAAAAATTGCATAGTATAAGAACCAGAAAATGAGTTTTGTCATAATATTCAGAACTTTAGAAGAAGAATCAATAGTTTTTCGATGGGCAGCGGCTCGAAGAAGCAGACAATCAGTCAATCGCGACAAGCTCATATTTTCAGGTGCTTAGGTTGCAAGAATTCAACAATATGCAGCTCCACAGCATGCGCATTGCGGCGCAGAGACTCTTGATAACAAGAATAATAATTATAACTTTTTGAGAAATATATATATATATATATATATATATATTAAGCGATGAGATTTAAAGTTATTAAATTAAAAATTTAGTAAGTATAGATTTTAATATT
This sequence comes from Mallotus nudiflorus, assembly GCA_947683625.1. Taxonomy (NCBI): domain Eukaryota; kingdom Viridiplantae; phylum Streptophyta; class Magnoliopsida; order Malpighiales; family Euphorbiaceae; genus Mallotus; species Mallotus nudiflorus. The sequence continues at coordinate 2,618,776 of CANTUR010000275.1, read as the reverse complement.
TGAATATTTATTTAAAAATTTAATGTATTAAATTTTTAAATATATATATAATTATGAGCTACAGAATTATTAAGTTAAAAGTTTGACAATTGTCTATATTCATATTTAAATATGCATCATAAAAGTTAATGTGTCAATATTAAAAAATTTTATTTTTTATTAAAAATAAAATATTTACCATATTTATTTAATATTATTTTATAACTAAAACACTATTATACATATCTCAATACTATTCAAATTTTAAAAATATTTATACATTACATATTTTTTACCTTAAATCACTTAAATATTTTTTTCAAACAATTAAAAATTTTATTTTTTAAAAAAATTTAAAAGTATAATAATATAATAATTATTTAGTATTATTTTTCAACTAAAATATTATTATATATATTCTAATACTAATATAATAATTTTAAAAACTAATCTTATTATAACCAAAAAATTACGATAATAAAAATTAAATTTATAACTAAACTTATTAAAACTAATCTTATATTTCAATATTTACTTCTAAAACTTTATATGTAATATCATTAAACCTCAAAATAAACCTTTATACTATTTATTATATTATTAATATAAATTTATTATTCTATTTATTTATGCTAAAATTTTTATTATACTATTTTTCAATATATATATATAAACACTATATAAATTTTATTATTTATATATATCCTATAATTTTAAAATTTTTCAGTAATTAAATACATTAAAATATAAATAAATAATTTATTAATAAATAACTCACACAGCGCACAGATAGATGATTAGTTTATTGTAGTTTTTTAGCATTATTTTTTACCTAAAACATTATTATACATATTCTAATACTACTCAAATTCTAAATGTTTTTCTATAATACATATTTTTTAATCTCAAATCACTCAATTATTTTTTATAAACCATTCTCCAATTATATATATATATATATATATATATATATATATATATACTTTTAATAATACATTATTAAATAAAATTGTTATAATAACTTTCCAAATTTTCACTTTTATATTTAATTAATTGTAGTTTTAAAATTATTTAATAATTATATTGAAATGTGTATATTATTTAAAGTCCACTTTCAACGCGTGGATTCAGAACTAATATATATATTAAATGTTGAGTTTTAAAGTTATTAAACCAAAATTTTGACAAATGTCTATCTTCATATTTGAATATTCACCATAAAATTTAATGTGTCAAATTCTTAAAAAATCTAATTTTTCTCAAAAATAAAATATCTATTATAGTTTCTTAGTATTATTATTTTTAACTAAAACACTATTATACATATTCTAATACTACCCAAATTCTAAAAGTTTTTATATATTATGTAATTATTTTTTTTTAATCTCAAATCATACAATCATTTTTTCAAAATCACTTAATCATTTTTCCTAAACCATTTAAAATTCCATTTAAAAAATTTTCTTAGCTAAAACACCATTATACTTACTCCAATAGTAATTTAATAGTCTTAAAACAAATTCTATTATATTTAAAAATAATGGTAATAAAAATTAAAAAAATAAACCTAATGTAATATATTTTATTTTCAATTATTTAGTTACCTTTTTCTCTTTATAAAAATTCTTATTGTAAATTACATATGTTTTATTCTATATAAAACATTTTAATTATATTACATCTAAAAAACTACTCTTTTTTTCATTAGAAATTATGTCTTTTATTCTAATTAGAACATCCACCTTTTATTCAATTAAAAACACTTTTTCTTTTTATTTAAACGTAAGTAAAGATGTGTAACTTATCAATTATTTTCTATTTTATATTTGATTTCTCTAGTTATTATTATTACTGTACATATTAAAATTATATTTATGTACTTTTAATAAAAAATTATTAAATAAAATTGTTATAATAATGAAAGTAACCTAGAGGGGGTGAATAGGGCTATCGATCAATAAAATAAAATTAAAGGGATTATAGCAAGAATTAAAAGCATGTTAAGAAGGAAAAATGATGAATACAAAGATTTAAAAAGTTCGGATTCTCAACAATCATATGACTTCACCTAACTTATCCTCAAGTTAGGATTTTGAATCACCACAATCTATTTCCGTAGATTGATTCTTACAACTTGAGTTTTAGGATCAACTCAAACCTTAGAACTTTATTTTTTAAGGTTTACTCAAAAAAAAAAAACCAATACATAAGTGTTTTAAAGGTTCATACTAAAACCAGATTCCCAAATGTTTTAATGGCTAAACACTTAAACCAATTTCTTTAGAATAAAATCTCACTTCTCGTTTTCTTAATTCCATAAAATAGAAGAACAAAAATTTTTATTTTAACACTCACAAACTCTCACAAGAGTTATACAAAATAAAAATGATTTAAGAGAATTTTGACAGGTTAATTGAATGCTTAAAAGTAGATAAATGATAAATAAGTTTCGAAACCTTTGAAATGATATTCAAATGTTATATTTATACTTGAGCAATTCAATTATAGCTGTTGGAAGCAATAATTTTGTTCCCAACAAAATCAAAGTCCATTTGAATGAAATTTGGACTTTTGGGCTAAAATTTATCATGTCCTAGTCGGGACACTCAAAAGATAGTCGTTGATGAGCATTGTATTTGAACTTCTAACTACGTCCCGAGCATGGTCCTGGTCAAGATTGAGCTCGGGATTAGTTCTGCCAAGAAATTGAAAGTTGCAAAAAGGGTCCCGATCCTAACCATTTGTCTCGGTCAAGATTGCTTGGTCCCGGGCATGGTCCTAACCATTTGTCCATGTTAGGACCATCTAGTCCCAAGAACAATCCTTGTCGAGACCGAATTTAGGATCAGTTCTATCAAATTGCTCATTTTGCACATCTTGAGTAATTTTATCCCGATCGTGACTATGCTCGTGACCATTGTCCTAAGTGATTTTTCTTTGATATTTTTTCACTGTTTTAACTTCCAATTGAAACCTAACTTATACACACTTAAACAAACACATTAAATGCTTAAAATTAAGTTTGTTAAGATCAAAATCAAAATTGATTATTGTTAAGGTCAACAAACAAATTTCTAAACTTTCACTTTTATATTTAATTAATTTTTAGTTTTATATTTATTAAATTATTTAATAATTATATCAAAATGTATATATTATTTAAAGTTTGTGCAACATGTAGATTTACAACTAGTTTTCTTTAAATTATTGACATTGATTATTAACATCATGAGCATTTAATAATAATAATAATAATGAAATTGGGATAATTACTATTACCCCTAAGATTTGATCACAATTATTATTTCATCCTTTCTTTATGAAAAATAATTAAAAATCTCTCAGTTTTAAATTCATTAAACAATTTTTTTCACTATGTGAGAATATTTTTTAAAATGTGTTAGTAGTCAAAGCTCAATATGTCAATATTTTTAAAAATACCCTTAAAATTTTCAAATTTAAACTTAATTAATTAAAATTAAAATTTACAAATATTTTTATACTATAACAATGTTAAAAAATTATAGGATTTAAAAAATAGATTAAATATGATATAATATTATAGATATAATCAAATATTGAGAATAAATATGTATTGTTATAATATTTAATTTTAACATAAATTTTTATCAAATTTTAATTTAATTTGATTTGGTTTAACAAAATCATAGTTTAAAATTGAAAACAATAAGTTAACTAAAGGCTGTGTAATACTATGGATTTAACAAAATGAGATTTTTAGGTCATTTAACTTTTTTTTTTAACCGAGGGGAAAATTGTTTAGTAAATTTAAAATTGAGAGAGTTTTTAATTATTTTTTAAAAAGAAAGAATGAAGTAATAATTATAGTAAAATATTAGGGGTAATAGTAATTATTCCAAAGAAAATTTATGGGACAAAATCTTAATATCTTTTGTAAGATAAGACATCGTCACAAGTTGTTTTTTTGGCAAAATCCATTATCAAACTCCTGAACTATAATAGTTCATTCTATTGAGCTTTTATTATTTTATTACATTCTATTAAGCTTATATAATTTTATTTATATAACTATTGAGCTCTAATTTGACAGATCCACTAAACGGTGTTAAATATTAAATATTTTAATAATGAAAATGTCACATAAACTGTCATTATTTACATATGTCATATTAAAAAATAAAGTTTAATAATAACAAAGGATATATCTGGTATTTGAATCTAATATTTATCTTCTTCAACCTCTAACTCTCATCTTCTTAACCTCTCACATGCTGCCATAAACAATGGTACCAGTGTACTAAGTCAATTGAATAACAAAACCATGGCACAAGTTCCTATTTTTAAACTAAATGATTAATCCGAGTACCTAGCATTGCTTGTTGTAAATGAGACCCATCTACTTTACTGTGGCTATTTGGTCTGCACTTGCTTCAGCTCCGTCACTTGTAATGTCAACTTCAGGTCGAATGCCGTTGCACCTCCACTTGTTATCTTCGCTATTACTCCCTCGCTTAAATCCATCGTCGCCATTAACTAATTGCAAAAAACCAAAAATGCTATGCCACAAGTGATATAATTGATATCAAATTATCACCAAAACCAAACAAAAATTGTAGAAAGAATTCCATTTTTTTTAATGACTTTTGAAAAAGAAGAAAAAGAAACCCTAGCAGGGAGAGCTATAGCAGAGAGAGCCAGTTTGAAGCACCATAATTTTGAGAGGGAAACAACAATTGGCTTTTTAATTTACTTCATAGCATATAAGATTTCTACTACTTCTTCTTCTTTAATTTTTGGAAACAGGTATATTCCATCTACAAACAAGCTCATTTAGACTAATACTTCAGATCCATACCAACATTACAATAAAATATAGGAATACATGAATGAAAACAGTGCCCATACAAAATTTAGCCTTAGATTTCCCTTTTATGAGAGCTTCATTCTTTCTCAATTTATTTCGAATTGAAGAACGGGAGTAACAATAACAGCGTTTGATTTTTGTTATTTTTGATTTGTGAAATTTGGTTGCCATTAGTCTATGTTCAACAGGCTCAAATTTGAATGCTTGTAGTGATATCTAGTGATTATGGTGGAGATTTTGGTTATTGTAAACCTTTGAATTCAACTTGGAAGTTGTCTCATTTTAAGTTACGAGACTTGCATTAGGTTTATGTATGTATTTTTCATATAGAGTTGGATAAGTTGTGGAGGCTCTTGAAGTAATAGAATAGAGAAGAACTAGCAAAATGGGAGATAACATTGCAAATTAAGAGGTTGAAGAAGATAATTAGGGCTTTTTACTTGTTCAATTTGGGGAAATCTTGTTATTAAGGATATTCTTGTCATTTAACATATTTAGTCAACATAACTAAGTTTAATCAGTTAATATTTGACCATTCAACATAGGACATAAATTATCATTTGCTATTTAATAAAGCGTGAAGTATACATTTAATAAATCTGTCAAATTGAAACTTAATAACTATATAAAAATATAAAAATTTAATAAAATATAATAAAATAATAAAAATTTAATAAAATAAGTCGCTATAATTTAAGGGTTTGAATATGTAATTTGTTTTTTTTTTTTAATCATCACAGCATCACATATGTGACCCACATGTCCAAAAAAATTAAAAAAAATACAACTACTAAAAAATAAAAGAAAGAAAGGATTAATTGCCTAGTTCTTTTCAAAAAGAAAATTAGGTTGGCAATTTGGATTGTTCTCTTTTCTACGTGTAATTATTTAACTGCCATTTCAACGTGTTTTAAAAAAAAAAAATTGGGTAAAATGGTAGAAGCACAATATAAATGTATTAAGGTCCATCAATAAATGTTACTATATATGTATATAAATGGTCCCCGTCTATCTTCTCCTGCAACTGTTATTATTATGCCTTTCCGATTAGTTTCCTCCCATTTCCTTGTCTGTTTTAGGCAATTCATAGTTCAGAAACTTAAAATAAGTACAATTGAAATACAAATACTCTTATTTAAAAAAAAAAATACAAATACTCTCAAAGAAACATCAGACCAATACATATTTAAAAAAAAAAATTACTTACATTTAGAATATAATTTCTCTCTCTCACACACACATATCATTTAATAATTGACACATTTATTAGTATTTAAATGTAAGGAAATAAAAACAGAACCAATGGTGACTTCCATTTTGAAATAATGTTTTAATTTTGAATATATACATTGGAAAGCATCTAAAAATGTTTTAATTTTTTATACGTGTGCTTAACCTAATTTTTTAAGTCAACTTCTTTTTAAATTGGACAAATATATAATATTTATATCTTAATTTTTTTCATAATTTATTTTAATATAAAAATATCAACATAACTACATATTATTGTTCACTTTCAATTATATAAAGTTCATAAAATCAAGTTAATATAACGATTTAAATTAAATTTTTATTGGATTTTGTTTATCTTTTTATAGTTTTTTAATATTTTATAATTTCAGTTTATTTTTTTGATTGGTTCAAATTATAAGTTTTAAAAGTACAAAATTTAAAATTAAAATATACATAATTGATTAAAAAAATTGAGAGCGATAAAAATGAGTAAAATAAAATTTAAAAATAAACAAAACATTTATTCTTAAAAACGAGTAGCGAAGAAAGAAAAAAATAATAATAAATACTAGGAAAAATGCTTTAAAAACCGTGCATTCATTGACTAAGGAAATAAAAAAAGAACCAATAGTGACTTCCATTTTGAAGTAATGATAACTGAGATTTTTTTATTTATGTATTTGATTCCTTAAACTTTTTTAAAAAATATATAATTTTGGTGTTTTAAAACTTAATTAATTTTTATTAATATTTTAAAAAATTTTATAGTTTTATACTTACATAAAAAATTTTAAAGCAATAAATGATATTAAATTACTATTTAATTTTACTTTAATTAAATAAAATTTAAAATTTAAACTACTAACTTAAATTATTCTTAACGTAATAATTTGACTTAAAATAAAAATAAGTATCAATTTACATGTTTGAACTGAATTCTCATTACTTAAAAATAACTAAGATAAATAATAATATATTTAATTAAAAAATTTAATTTTAAATTCTCATTACTTCAATAATCATTTTACATTTATCAGTTAAAAAAAATACGCTAAATACAAAATATGCATTACTTTGCCAAAATTAATATGTTATGATTAAATTGCAACAAATATCAACGGTTGTACATTTTTTGCAAGTCGTAAAAACAATACTTTTTAACATGATGTCCACGTAGACCAACTCAGACCATTATAATTGCAACATCAGCAAAATTTGGCTGAATTTTTAAAAGGTAGATCAAATTGAAAAAAAAAATGTATTAATTTGTCAAAATTAAAAAGGTAAGATTAAATTGCACAAACTACTAAAGTTCGTGTACTATTTTGTAGTTAACACAAAATAAAATCATACCATCATACTAAATTTTAAAATTATTGTATTATATAGATGTGTGCATGATTCTGAATCTATTGTAAATCACCAAATTGAAAAACAAAATATAACACCGAAACACACACTTTTGGTACTAGATTTGGTTCTTAATTCAGAGATTTACATTAGATTCAGAATCATATTAACACATTTCGACAATAATAGATGTTAGGAAGTAAATAGTATAATATGATAATTAGAGAGGATAAGTAGTAATTACTTTTTTAAAAATTTTTTATAAAATTACCTTGCATTTTATTTTGTGTGTAATACTTTTTTTTTTTAACATCAACACAAATTTAATTGAATAGAAGGAACATTAGATGTATTTTCATACAATGATACATAATAAGTTATCAGGTAGGATGACTGTAATATTTTTTACTTTACTCATTTTATAGAATACTTGTTTGATCTCTCAACCTTGCTAGTGTGTATCTTCTTCTTCTCCTTGATACTATTCATGGTTTTGAATGGTTTTTGGCCTTTTTGGTCATAAAATCATTCAAATACCAGTATTTATTTTGTTTTTTTCCATAAATAATCTTAATTTTAGTGATAAACTCAAGCTTGTGATATATTTTATTGATATTCAAAGTGATATTATATGATATTTTGGGTCTGTTGAATCAAATCATGGAAGATTTACAGTGTTATAGTTCTCTTTTTTGTTGTTGTGTTGTTCATCTTCACCAAGCAGCTTTTCAACATAAGAGAAGCTACTGGCCTGTTTGGTTTCGGCCGAAGAGGATCATAAGCTTTGTTATGGTCCCTGTACAATCTTCTTCTTTAGCTCCTTTATGTAGCCAACTTTCAAATCCAGTACTATTAGTGTTTCAAATCAGCAGGTGGAAACTATTAAGCTGTGGAGATATTGGATTTAGATCATTAAGAATGAGTAATTTTAGTGCATCTTAACAGTAAGGTTTTCATTGTTTTTCACTTGATAAGTTAGTCACAATTGTTTGCTTCTACATCTAGGAATCATGTTAGTAGAAGTAAAATTAATGACTCTCTTAGTTCGCTGGATGCACTCTTGTATATGTTTTGAAAGCTTGTTTGCTTTCTTTCTAATAAAGATCAGTTTGGGTCAATTTTTTTTTTTTTTTGACATTGGATGACTATAATATTACTTTTCATGGATTGTTACTTTATTTAGTATTTACTTATTTAATATTGTTGTATTTATGTTTAAAGATTTTTTCTTTTTTGTTGATATATATTTTGTTCACATATTAATATTTTAGGCATAAATGAGTCCAACCCTCGTCCTTGACGAGCGAGCTCATAAACAAACAAATAAATGAGTAAATAAACAAGTAACAATTGAGTCTGGTTCATGAATAAGATTGAGTTCGACTCAAGCGGAGCTCGAATTGCATATATTAAAATTTTCATGAATTTAAGCCAAATTTAAACATTACTCTTTTCAACTAAGCTAAGCCTTAACATTTTAAAATTTGGCTCCATTACATCCTTATCCTTATGGATAAAATTAAGAGTGAAGAGGGTTTTTAAGGAATTTTTTTTTTCTTTTTTGAATCATGAAAAAAACTTTCCTATGATTGAGCACTTGAACCTGAAATAAGTGACGAAATAATTTGTTTTCCTTTTTTGTGAAAGTACGAAATAATTTGTTTTAACATAAGATGAGAATGAGAAAAAAAAATAAAAAAAAAAGGAAAGCACATGGAAGAAGGATCATAATAAAAAACTTTAGGTTGAAAAGAAAATTCAAAAAAAAAAAAAAAGAACTTTAGGATCATAATAAAAAACTTTACTTAATTCTCTTATTTTCTTTAGGTCCGAGTCCTGTTCCAACAGAAATGCCGTTCATTTTAAGATATCGAAAAAAGGTAAAGAGTGAAAAGAAAATAAGAGAATTAAGTAGGGGCAAATATGGAATAGAAGAAGACAAAAAATATGAAATGAGACGTCAGACGGCAACGGGCGTCAAACTTTGTGTCAAACCGAAACGCCACCGGAAACCCAAATCCAACGCACCGCACTCTTCTTGATATGCAACTCCTTTTCGCTTACTTCCAAAACCCATATGAATAATATAATACGAATATTTTAACCCCACTTTCCATTAATAACAACAAATTCCTCCCACCCCTAACCCACAACCCACAAACATTGTTTAAAAGTTAAGTATTTCATCACATGCTATATAATACACCATTTAGTTTATTTATAACAAATCTACATTATAATTATTTTTATATTAAAAATATCATTTTAGGATAATAATTTTATAATTTTTAATATGAAATATAATTTTTTTTCATATAAATAGGGTGATTTTTTTTGTTTTTGGTAATATACTACATTACAAGTGTTAAAAAAAAAAAAAAAGTTGAATCTAGATAAATAAATAATGAAAGATTTTTCACGTTGATTGTACTTCATATAGAAACCAACAAATAAACACCGACGTATGTGTAAGTGTAACGCACACACACCCCACTACTCCTACAATGCCCACACCACACTCACTCTACTGTTACTTTGTCTCTCTCTCTCTCTGCTACTAACGACGACACTCTCCTCGCTGGCAAGATTCCTTCACTGTCCTTCATCTTCCCTTCTTTTCTATTTTTTTTTTCCCATCTGTTCTCTCTCTCTCTCACTTTAAATCTCTATTAACCCTAAAAAAAAAAAAAAAATTCTCGAGAAACAAACACACGCCAAACTCAATTTACACTCGCAGCCTTCGCCTCCTCCGTTTCTGTCTTGCTGTTCTTATTCTTCTTTTAGCCTCTCTCTCTCTCTCTCTCTCTTTCTCTCTGTCTGCTCACACAGCTGCTGTAGCAATTAAACTAATTTTTTCCGGTTATTTTTATGCTCGTGTCTTGATTTTTTTTTTATTTGTTGGGATTCTAAATGGGCTGCACCACCTCGAAGCTTGATGATCTTCCGGCGGTGGCGTTATGCCGTGACCGGTGTACTTTTCTTGATGCGGCAATCAGCCAACGTTTTGCTTTAGCTGATGCACATAAAGCTTATATTGAATCTTTAAGAACTTTTGGTGTTTCTTTGTATAGTTTTATCGAGCAAGATTACGGCGCTTTTCCTTCGGCTGGGGTTTCTGCTGCTGCTGCTGCTGCTTCATCTCCTACTCTTAATTTACCTCCTCAGAGAAAAGGCGATCCAGTTAGTTTAAGCGATGAAGTTACTTCTACTTCACCTAGAAAGGGTCACTTAGCCCATCACTCTCATTCAAACTCCGGTTCGCATCTCCATTTTCATTCTGATTCTGATGAGGAAGATGATGATTCCATCCATCATTCTGTTGATTCTTCACCTTTACACGACCCAACTGGAGGGGATTGGGACGGACATATGCAGTATATGCCTTCGGACTATATGGGTAGAGAGCAGGACTTATATTATGGTGGCGGTGGGGGTGGAGGTGGGGGTGGCGGCGGCGGCGGCGGCGGGTTTGTACAAATGAATTATATGAAGAAAGCAGCAACTCCTTCTGTTGTTTATGAGCAGAGACCTGTGACTTCTGAGACTGTTCATTATGGTGAATCTTCTTCTTCTTCGTCTTATTTTTATCCTAATCCCAATACTAATAATTCTTATCAAATGAATTACTTTGGCTACCCGAATTATGGCGGCGGCGGTCCAAGCAATGGTGGAATGATGGGTTACTATAGTTCTCCTCAGTATGGATCTTCTTCTGTTCTGCCTCCGGCTGTGGCTTCCTCTTCAAAACCACCACCGCCTCCACCCCCTCCTCCTACAGCTTCACCATGGGATTATTTGAATTTGTTTGAGAGTCATGATAATTATTATCCAAACTTCACTCCGAGTAGAGACTCCAAGGATTTGAGAGAAGAGGAAGGGATTCCTGATTTGGAAGATGAGAATTACCAACATGAGGTTGTGAAGGAGGTTCATGGACACGAGAAGTATGCTGATGGTGGTGATAATAACAATTACTCGAAATCAGTGATGATGGATGATGGGGATGCTAAGGCAGCTGGAGGTGGCGGTACTGCTGCTGAGGCATCGCTTTACCAAACGAGACCTAGTGTTGCTATGGATAATGATGGATTAGAGTACGAGGTTCATGTGGTGGAGAAGAAAGTTGTTGATGATGAGAGGTCCGACGAGCGTAGAAATGCTGGATTTAAAAGGAGAGGAGGTGGGTTAAGGGATGTATCTCAAGTGGCCTTTGAAATTAAGATTCAATTTGAGAGAGCTTCTGAGTGTGGACAAGAAATTGCCATGATGCTTGAAGTGGGGAGGCTTCCTCACAACCGTAAACATGGTGGGTCTAATTGCCTCGATCTGTATGATCTCTTGTAGTTTTGGTGCCATAGACACGTAAATGCGTCAGTGTTCTAATTGCTGTTTTTAATCTGATGTGTTCAAGTCTACTGAAATTCATTCTAGCTTTATTTTTTTAACTTGCAAATTTATCATCTTTGTGAAACAGTTTCTAAGATGTTGCAAGGAGTCACTCCTTCGCTATCTGTTGTGTCCTCACAGCCATCTACTTCCAGAAGTAGAGATGCATCGTCCTCCACGGACAAGGCTGATTTGGCCAACTTGGATATTGATGAAGATATGATGATAAGGTCCAAAAATCTTTCTTCTACCTTGCAAAAATTGTATCTTTGGGAGAAGAAACTTTATAATGAAGTTAAGGTATGCTATGCTGCGTATAATGGATTCTTATTAGAAATTTGGGCATCAGTCTTTCTGCAGTTCATTTCAATTTGATTTCAATATCCATTTGAACCTTCTATATTATACTCTACCCAATATCTGTTCCTGGGTTTATTATTATCACTTTACATAGAAGGATGCTTTTGGATTGGGGTTAAAGAAGGTTAATTGTTATTTCTGTAATGCACTAATCTCCTTTACCCTTGTTTGGTAACTTTAAAAAATGCACCTTTAACTGTTCGCCCCCTTAACAATTAACTTCATTTTAATTCATTTATGTTAACCTAGGTTAGGGTAGGTTAAATGCTTGTAAAAAACTCTCTTTATTGAAAAAATAAAAAATTTTCACTTTTTCTATTATTTCATCATATATCTTGTAAATTGTTTCTCTTTTTATTTTTTTTATATTAATAAGCTACAAATCAAATATATATATATATATATATATATATATATATATATATATATATCAATTTAAGATTTTTTATGATAGTTTTATTATTTCTATAAAAAAAATATATCAATACTCAATATATAAAAACCATGTCAACAATTAGCATATGTTTGTTCATGCTGATTGTTATAGGCAATTTTAATTTTTAATTTTATTTTCTATTAATTATATTGCTTAAAATTTATGCCAATAATTTTTACATGTGTATGAATGTATAAATATATATTATACAGTTTGATCTTCATAAACGTTTTTCTAATAATTTCTTTTCTAGTTAGATGATATTTTTAAAATTAATTTTTATTTCTTATAAAAATTTAAGAATATATATTTATTTTTTTTTTCATATTATATAAATTTTATTAATTATATTAACAGTTTTTTAAATGATTTTACTTGAACAACTTATTCATTACTTTTGTTTACCAAACGGGATTAACAGTTTAATTGTTATTCTCGATGTAATTGTTACGCCCTATTTCTTTAACACCGATCCAAACACACTAACTTTTTTTCACCCTCATCATTGAATTCTTTTAAAAATTTAGTTTTTTGAAATCTAATGGGGCACCAATGTTTTTGTTTTTTTTATCTCTGGTTGTTTTAAATCCAGATATTCTGTATGGTTTAACTCAGATATCTTATCAAACAAAGTGTAGGCGCTGTGTGTTGATGTTTTCCTTTGAATAATGGTCTTTGTCTGACAAGAATTATGATTCATCTACAAGTGGCTCTATTCCAGTGCCTATGCCTTTATAGAAACATATGAGCAAACTTTGCTTTTATGACTGAAAGATTGATTTTGGTAATTTTTCTTACTTGGCATTTTATTTGTTTCCTTGATTTGCTGCAAATGCAATTGAGGTTCAGAACACTGAGTCAATATAGGATTCTGCATTTGCTTGTGAACAATTGTCCTTGTGCTTCTTAATTAGAGATTGGATTGTTATTTCCTCACAGGCTGAGGAGAAAATGCGGATAGTTCACGAGCGAAAGTGCCGTAAGCTAAAGCATTTGGATGAGAGGGGTGCTGAAGTTCATAAAGTTGATGCAACTCGAACATTAATTAAGAGCCTCTCCACAAAAATAAGAATTGCAATTCAGGTTGTAGACAAGATATCTATTACAATAAACAAGATTAGGGATGAAGAGCTATGGCCACAGCTTAATCAATTAATTCAGGGGTATGTTAACATTTCTTCATGTATAGCTTTTTCAGCATGTTAACATTTCTTCATGTATAGCTTTTTTAGCATCTTCTGTTCTGCTCTTGAATTTCTGTGCTAGAAAAAGTTGGTTGTCAATGTGCTTGACTATCATGTGTGTTTGTTTTAGAATAAATAATGATATCCATCTATTTGATTGTGTGGAATTATTTTGTTTTCAACTACTACTCTTTCCTGTGACCAGGATGTTTCATGTTTGTTGCTGTTTTGAAATGGCGTAATCAATACTTGATAGAGTTGCATGTATTTAAATAATATGGTAAACCAGTCTATGTTTCTATGCAACATTGCTTGGTATCTTTGACACACAGATTGTCCTTTGTGTTTTATATGTAGATGCCTTGATTAATAGTGTGCTTATTGGGCATGGGGAGGATCAAGCACGACTGCTAAATTAAGGCTGGCTATGATTTGCAGCCAACATGGGATTCTAGTTGATTATTATTCTTCAAAGAAGGGTGAAAAAGAATCTGATAAATGATCTAGGATTTGTGCTTAGGCAGTGAAGTGTCAACAAATATATTTTCTGTGTGATGGTTAGTCAGAATGCTCGTTGATAAGGACTCATATTTCAGCATTTACATATTACATCATTGGGCTGAAAGAGATGACACCATTAGGTTGACATTTTGATGCTTGATGGTGGTGCTGTGGCCTGTTGGATAGAATTTTGATGTGCAGTCCTGAATCCTTGGAGATAGAGTTTATTTAGTTATTGTTTGTGAATAATGTTATGGGGATAGCTTTAGCATGGGTCTTTACTGATTCAATATTCAGAAATTTTCTTTAAGCTTCCTTTGAGGGTCATCTGTTAGCAGATATTTTAAAAAATAATCTTTTTTTTATTTTTTGATCGAGATTTTCAGAAATAATCCTGTGCTCTTCCATCCTTATGGACATATTTGCTCATAATGTGTTTTATTTTGCACTAAATTATTTGTTAAATTGGGTTTGTTGTTGAGGAGGAGTAGGGGGGTTGTTCGGATTGAAATTGATTTAAGGTGGTCTGATCTCACACTTGTAGTAAAGGAGAAAGCAATTGCAGGTTGGATGCTTCAAAGTGCAGTTTTGATTCATTATTGAATCCCACTCTCTTTCATTCTGTAGTTGAGCTTTTAATCATTAATAGTTTCACAAAATAGGGCGATTAGAGCAAGTATGATCTAGAGGATTTCATTTAGATAGGATAGGTATGCATCAGATGAGATTCAATACACCTAATCAATTTGGAAGTAATTTGATGTATATTAATACTCCCTTTGGAAGGAGATAAGCCTGGAATTTTTGAAGGCTAAAGGAATGGGTGTTTGCCCGTAGACAATAAACATAGGATGTAGCTTAACAACTAAAGCACACGTCCGCTAGGTGAACTCTATGTTTATTTGACTTTGCATTCAATAACTTATGCCATTCATGATCAAGCCATTAATTCTTGGTTTGATATAAATGCGACATGCTATTTCATTTTCTTGAAAATGGCGGTAAATACTTGGATAATTGGTGAGACCAAAAAAATTGAAAAAATAAAAATAAGAAAACGGCTCATGTACATAGGATGGATGTCCAAATTTAACTTTATAGATAACATTAACTCGTGGTTTTAATGTCAGTTTTTCTGGCCTTTAATGATCTTCAGGTTAACCAGGATGTGGAAAAGTATGCTTGAATGCCACCAATGTCAGTGTCAAGTGATTAAAGAAGCTAAAGGATTGGGTTCCATTGGATCAGGTAAAAAGCTTGGTAACGATCATCTTACAGCCACTTTAAAGCTTGAGCAAGACCTGCTTAGTTGGACTTCCAGCTTCTCTAGTTGGATAGGAGCCCAGAAGAATTATGTGAGAGCCTTGAATAATTGGCTTGGTAAATGTCTATTGTATGAACCAGAGGAAACTCCAGATGGAATACCTCCCTATTCACCGGGTAGGTTAGGTGCACCTCCAGTGTTTGTAATATGTAATCAGTGGGCACAAGCTATGGATACAATATCCGAAAAGGAAGTCGTCGATGCTATGCGCAGTTTTGCCTCAAGTGTGCTTAAGCTCTGGGAACAGGATAAGCTAGAAATGCGTCAGAGAATGATGATGGACAAGGAGTTAGAGAGAAAATTTAGGAATTTAGATAGACAGGACCAAAGGATACATAAGGATATTCAGGCATTAGACAAAAGAATGGTTTCGGTTGCTGGAGATGCTTATAGTGTCTCAGTGACTGGAAACATTGTATATCAGAGTGATACTAGCAACAGCAGTCTACAAGGGAGTCTGCAACGCATTTTTGAGGCCATTGAGAAGTTCATGGCAGAGTCAATGAAAGCATATGAGGAGCTCATTCAGCGCACTGAGGAGGAAAGGGTTGCTAGAGAGCACGAGAGAATTTCTTAGGTGTACAGGGAGCATTTGAAATGAAACATCTCTTTTACACCAGTGATGTTGCTTATTTTGTGCAACATGTTGTCACATGAGAAAGTATGCAGTACTGGATTTACAAAGTACTGCTATTCCATTCCTACTCCTGTGGCCTTGTGATGGAGCAGTATTGTTCTGATTGTTCGAAGTCTTCAATTGAGGACAGGCTTAATCATGTAGGGAATGATGGTAGATCTTGGTTCTGTTCCAAGCCAGATATTGCTGGTGCAGATGTTTGGAGGGCATTAAGTTGTGATGACATCATTTCCTTTTCACCACCAGTGACCTTAAACATATTGAATCAATTGCTGCTTTCAGGATAACTTGGAGTTCATAATAAGGGGCATTAGACAGTAAGATCACACTGATTGATGACCAGATGGGGCCCCTGCATGTGCTTGGATGCTGGCTCACAGATAGGATTGCATTTGAATAGTAGTGTAATGATGCTGACATTGCGTGGTGCTTGTTAATGTCTGATTGGCAGCTTGCCATTGATTTGCCATCAAGCACCTGGCTTCCAAGGAAGGATAACAGGGATAAGCTTGACAAACTGAAGGGTACATCGGATGTACAACCTGTCCAATGTAGTAAAAGCAGATATCTTCTCAATTTTGCATTATGAGTTCAGGTATAGGTGAATGGGCTGTCTAGAATGACGCAAGTCAGAGATGCCCAAAAATCACCTGTATGGTAAAATAACTTCTCTTCTTGGTTTCTTTTTTTCAGCTATTTATTTATATTAAATTTGTACAGGCTTTTCACTGAAAAGACTTACAATAAAGAGTATTGCTGAAAATGTGCCAACGTTTTAATGATGTTCTTGGTAGAATATTATTCTTTTTCACTCTGCAAGCTGTAGTGATTCACAAAGTTTTTCAAATTATAGGGTCACACAGCCTATTGCGGTTTTGCTATTGCACACCCTAACATGCAACAGTAACACAATGAGGTTTGGCTAAAGTTGTGTCGTAGCCATTATTCATTGTGCCATGTTGCATGAATTGGGGAATCCATGGAAATAGTAGACTTTCCAATCTCAAAAAGAGATGCTTAAAAATTGTCCGTCTATTAGGATGGTCCATGACTTCATTTACTATTTTTTTTTTCTTGTTTGAATAAGGGAGATTGAAGGATCGAATTTATAATTTTACTTTATAATATTTATCAACTGAATTACTAAATTACAGAGGAGAAGCATGACTTCATTTACTTCGAACCTAGCTGTTGTCAAGTGCGAACCCAAAGTGCAGTTACCTATGGTGATATTATTGAAAATTATCATAGTTACAACTGTAAAAAGAGTATGATAGAATCTTGATGGAGATTGTGGTAGTACACCGTGAAATGACACTACAAATAATTGAGGACTACGTAGGTGCAGCGAGTGAACCAACCCCATTAGGACATTTTGGATTTAATGCATCAGTTTGCTTTATCTTGCAGCATATCCTCATCCTGTAAGTCAGAAAAGTTTGCGATAATTGCTGCCAAGGTGTGCAGAAAACAGAAAATACGCGAGTGACGATCATGGCATAATATTTTATGCTTTGACATTATTGGACTCCCCTGTACATGCTTTGAAATAAATATATAAATAAAATAGAAGTTTGAAGTGGCCAAGCGTACGATAGATTTCTTAATTTAGATGTAGAACCTTTTTCCATATTTCCATTGATTGATTAATAAAGTGATCCATGGTAGCCAAAATAATGCATGTGCTTAAGTGTCAGCTAAAAGATGACGTCTCGTGTGGATAAATGTTGGACTTCAGGCATTGTTTAGAATAAGCATAAATTATACTTAGAGGCTTAGTTCAAGTGGTCTTTTTGGGACGGAGAGGTTTTGGATTTAATTCATCTCATCTCTTCCTTTTCATACTTGTGAGTCTGAAATCCACTCTGGGTGATTTCATAAAAGTAGTTTGCATAATAGGAATAACTAATTGTCACTCTTTTGTTCTGATTATATTGGGCTTCTCGTCCCGATGATGGTCTCCTAAAAAAGAATAACCTATAAATTCAATGTTTAATGATAGCTGAAAGAAAAACACTAGTTTTACCTAAAAAAGAATAACCTATAAATTCAATGTTTAATGACAGCTGAGAGAAAAATACTAATTTTATTGTCAAAATAGCATAAATCCCAAATCTCATTTCTCAAAAAAAAAAAAAAAAAACACCAAATCTCATACAAAATGAATATCTTAAAATATGAAATGATCTACATAATGTACAGCACACAGTTGGATTCAAGTTTGAGAAAACAATTGATTCCTTGGGGTGTATTTATTTATTTATAAAAGATGAAAATTATTTTGAAATCTCTTTATGAATGGGAATATATATGTATATATATGGTGGTCCATGCATGCGTGTTATCTAACAATGTCTTTTATCAAGTAAGAATTAAAATGAACACCTTCCCCTAGCTTATTGTTGGGTTGGTTGGCTGGCATTCATAATGAAAATGATGCAACTTTTTCATATAATAATAATAATAACAATAATTTTCCTTACATTATTCATGATAAGTATAGGGAGAAGAAAAGGGAAGAGAAGGAAATAAAAATTATAGATTTTGTTATCTTTGTAATCTAAAATTAATTAATAATGGGAGAGAAAGAGACATGTTTAAAAAGAGAATAAAACTTCAAATTTCAATGTATTTTGAAGTTGAAATATTTTACACTCTATTTTGGGGTGTAATAAAAAGAGAATGAGGGAGAATAATTTTTCTCAAATTTCTTTTTCTCCGATTCTCTTCTCTTTCCTTTGCATTCTTCTCAATCCATGCATAGAGCTTATTATTTCCACTTATATCTTATAAATTATTTTCTTCTCATTTTATTATATATATATATATATATTCTTCATTCTCATTTTCTACTAGACCTCTCAGTAGGATTTCCAAGAAATTCTTCTATCTTTTCCGGAAAATGCTTCTCATCTTCCATGAATAGCTGAGACATTTTATTTATAATTTTTATTTTGTTATTGTCACTTGTATTTTTTTTTTTCAATTTTCATGTCAATTCTTAGGAAAATGCTAATGAATTTGTTCATTTTAGCATTGATTAAATATTTCTTTATAAAAGATCCTATCAACTAATCAGTAAAAGACTTTATGAACTATAAGCTAATTGTTATAGGTGATTTTAATTTTTAATTTTATTCTTTATTAATTGTATTGTATGGAATTTATACCAATTTTTTCGTGTGTATGAATATATAAAAATATAATATATATTTTTATGTTCATGAAATATTTTCAATAATTTTTTCTAATTGTACGATATTTTTAAAGTTAATTTTTGTTGTTTATAAAAAATGTAATAATGTAATTACATATATGTTTATTTATTTTATATAAATTTTATTAATTATTTTTAACAGTTCTTTCGAAAAATTCCTCATTAATTGTTTATTCATTATTATTTTTTATTTGTCAAATAAAATTACTAATTTAACTATTTTTTTGGACGATACTAATTTAATTATTATATACATATAACTGTCTTTTAATGATTATGCATGCAATTATTATAAATTGCGAAGTAAGAGAGGTAGAATTGATGGGAATATATGCTTTCAATCAGTGTTAAATGATACATGCTAGATAAGTGGTGAGATTCGCAATTAAAGGCAGGCAAATCAAAACCCATATAATGACAGGCATTGGGTACCTAAGGTATCAACTCAAAAGCCATTGTAACAACACAGCACGCCAAGTACATCAAATATTTTCTACCTTTTTTTATAATTTTTCATTATTCTAATTTTTATTAAAAATTTGATTTATATATTATCATTTGATTTATATATTATCATTTGATTCTCCATTTCCATCGATTACTATTTCTAATCGTAGATCACTTCATTTGATTCCAAAATTTTTACATTGCCTCAATTTGGAACTTGGGGTACAGCATTTCCTATAATTAACTCATTCCCTCTTTTGCCAAAAGGCCAAGGTGATCATCGACGTGAAGATCTTGCATGAACCAGAGAATTGCTGAGCCAGTAGCAGTTAGACGACATTGGTTCATTGCTTGCTGAGAGAAATCGCACTTGTATTGGTTGTTGTTTCAAGGAAAAGAAAATGTGATGCTTGGAGCGAAGGAGGGAGAGAGGGATCAGGGGAACAACAGGAGGGCCGCCATGAGAGCAAGAAGAAATAGTGGCAGATGTGGTGAATTATATAGGCCATGAAGGAGGTGAAGGATAGAGAAGCAGCAGAGCTTTTTAATTGGCAATAGAGTTTTGGCAGAGAAAAGGAAAAGGTAGGAAGCGATAATAAGAGATGTGTTTCACACTTGTGAGTGTATATTGCAATTCATATAGTTGGAAAGTTAATTCAATAATAATTGAACAACTAATTAAAATAAAAGAATCTAAAAACTTAAAAGGAAATAGGTGAACTTATCATACTGTGATTTTAAAAAATTATATCTTATAATTAATTAATTTATTATTTTTCCACATATTCTAATATAATTGGTTTGACCTTTCAACTAAGTAATGATCCATGATTATTATATAATTTCTCACAATATGAACATGAGTCTATAATTTAATTTGCCTTTACTACTCCCTCAAGGCGGTCCAATTCATAATATTTAATAAATATTTCTTCTCTCCAATTTATTTTTTTTAAACATTGAAATTATATGTGAAGCAATTACCTATAAATTAGGGTTAACTACTATTTACCTCTTCTTATATTATGTTATACTACTTGCTCTATGATATTTAAAAATTATATTTTTCATCCATTTTATTTTATAATATTATGAAACTCTTGAAAATAAATGGTCACTAGACCTCTTTTTCACTGTCATAGCCTCTTAAAATTTGACAATTTAATTTATATGTTGACAATTGTGTTTCAATAACAATATTCGCTTGGTTTCTCAATTTTTTATTTATTTTTATGTATGTAAATAATTAAGAAGTTAATTAGTCATTTGTTTTGCCACAACTAACTTATTTTTGGAAAAAATAATTTGATTATAGTTAATTGTAAAATTACTAATTTTGGTTACCTAGTGAGATGATGAAAATTTTGTACTTCTATTTTCCGTTTTATTAGAGACATTCTATCCTAAATAAATTTATCTCATTTTTACCTTGTTTGGTTAAAGGATATTGGAGCATCTCTATCTTATAAAACTTTATAATAATAAATGTCTAAATTAGTTTAAGACGAAACTAACTTAGAAGCTAAATGATTCAAATCACATCAAATACAATGTTGAATGTGTAATGGAGGGTAGATCTATATATATATTTTTTAATTTATTAGAGGCTTAAGTGAATTTTGATCTACATATTTATGAGATGACCATCGCTTATATTTTCTTAATCAAAATGACAAAATGTTCACAAACATTAATAGTTAGCGGATATAAAATTAAATTCAAAATTTTCTACAATTTTTAAATATTAATCAAATTACTTGATTGGAATAAATTTCATAACATTAGTACATAGAAAAACTCAAAATGAACCTTCTTAATGAGTTAAAAAAAAAAAAAAAAAACTTAACTATAACTTTTGGCACCATAAAGTGTGTGGCAATCACTTGCATAGATAAATCTTAAGCTTTTAATCAGGTTCGAAAATAAAAAAAAAAAAAAAAGCCTACCAGACAAGTTAAATGCTAGAAGGATATTTGTTTGTTAGTATCATAGTTTATTAACATTTAGATAATTTATCTTTTTTGTTAATAAAAAATAATATAAATATAAAGTTTCATTACAAAATTCTAGCTGTTTCTTCTTTTATTCTTTTTTAAAAATTTTAACTTTCAACAACCATTAATTATTTATTGAATTGACTCATTTATTATTTTTTCTATTTTATTTATTTATTTCTAATTTTTACGTTTAAAAATATAAGTTTTTAATTAATTTATTTTTTAAATATTTCTTTATAAAATTTTTACCTTTCATAGAATAGTATTTCTTGATGGACTTTAAATATTTTTCAATTGTGATAATTCTGTTGATACTTCTACAAATATACTCATGCAAAGATTAAAGAGTCGTTGAAGGTTGAATAGTTTAATGACAGTTCTCCCTTCAAGGCATATATAGGTTAAGAGTGTGATTACATTTCTCTCCCCTAGTTCAAAAAGGAAAAAAAATATAGAGACTTGATTTACAACTAATTAGAGCCATTAAGTGGAGTGTACAAATTTTCAAATTGTAAATGAAAGGAGTTCTGTTCATGCTATTGAAGAGCATTGACAAAGAATTTTATAAAAATGATATTTTATTTTGATATTTCTTAGTTGTGGTTTTATTTAAATTATTTTTTTATCAATATGTATTTTTAATTTTTAATGGAAAATAGTTATTTTTTCATTCAAAATTTTTTTAAAAATATTTGATTGATTTAACATGTTAATTTTTCTATGTTTAAATTAATTTATAAAATTTAAATTTTTGATTGAAATGCCATAACACATCATCGCATATAATTTTTACATTTATTGTTGATCATTTTCATGGTCTATCTTGTGTTTTGACTTTAACAAATGATTTGAAATTACTAATGTTTGCCCTTAATTGTGTTTATAAGATAGAATTAATGCACTTATTCATGAGATAAGAAGAAAATGGAATTTGAACTAAACTGAAGTATTTTAAAGTCTCAATTAAGCCCCTCAAACATATTCAAAGCATCTTAATTCAAAAAAGGTCAATTGAAGCTAACTTAAGCTCCTTGGAGATTAGATTAAAGCCTCTCAAGATCATATAAAGAGTCATGAATTAAAGGAAATCTTTTGGAGGTCAAGAAGTCATGAATTAAAGCCCCTCACGAGTGCCCTTTATGATCATGAGGAGCAGTCATGAGCCAAAGCAAGATTGGAGCTAAAATGAGGCCAAAGAGTCTACACCTCTCGTGATCTGTTCTCACAATTGTGAGGATGAGGAGCCTTTGCCTCAACCCCAATGAGCGAATTTGAATCTTAATAGCTAGTTTTTCAAGTCTCATAATTATGAGCATGCTCCTCTCAATCGTAAGTGTCATTTTCTTTGTAAAAAGCTAAAAACTCATTAAATGAACTTGATGAAGCTTAGGGACAAATTGAATGTACTCCAACAACTATTTTTTCATCATTAACTATATAAACAAGCCTTGAAATCTTATTTAAGAAATTAGATAGTTGGTTGAGCTAATTTTTTCTCAATTGTGCATATAAAGATTTCTTTGTAATCTTAATTAAACTCTTTAAGTGTAAGTTGTGATATAGTTTTAGGTTTTCTCCATCTCTTTTCTTAGTTTAGCAAAGTGAGTGAGAAACTAATTCTAGAGAATTTGTTTGAATTGTGAACCATTAAAACACTTGAAATTTTTGTTTTGGTTTGAATTGAGACAAAAAAAAAAAAAACTCAAAATGTGTACAGGTTTGAGTTTAGCTCAAAAGAACTCTTGTGTACTCAATCTTGTTAAATAGATAGGAGTAGGTGTCAAAAAATTCTAGCTTGGAAATAGATTAAGTGGAGATATAGGTTTATTGACAAACCTAACTCCTTAACTTCTTCATATCTCAATTCTCTTCATCCTTATTCTAAAAATTTCCTTTTATTTCTTAATTGTCTCTTAAGTTTATCCTAAAATTTTAATTAGTCATATGCACCCCCCTTTAAGGCCTTTTAATTGGTATCGAAGTTCAAATTCTTAGTACTTTATTGTAAGAAGTTAACATAATGGAGAGTGAAACTTCAAACTTTTTTCCTTTAAAACCTTTGTTGACCTTCAGTTTGTTCAATCTCTAAAGTTTGACTTTAACAAATGACTTGAATAATCTAATGTTTCTATTTAAGTGTGTTTTTAGATTTAAAGTGAAGTGGTTCAAAGTTCTTAATTCATCAAAATATCATTAATAGGTCCCTACGAAGTTCAATAGTCAATTGGAACAAAATAAAAGCCAAAGCATACTCAAATCAAAGCTTTAGGCATCCCTCATGGGCAAGGCTCACGATCTAAAGCCTTGCTTATGAGCTGAAGGGACAAAGGAGCAACAATCTGAAAAGAATCTTGAGCCCTTCACGATCTGCCCTTATGATCGTGAGGAGGATACGTTAGGTGGAGACATAGATTCATTTATAAATAGAACTCCTTAATTTCTTATGTTCTATTCTCTTATCTTTAGTTCTTCTTAATTTTCTTTTAATTTCTTAAAAGCCCTATTAACCCATCTTTAGGGAAATTACAACCTTTCTTTTATGATAATGATTATCGACATTGGAAGTTTAAAATAGAATTATATCTTGATAGTGATCCAATTTAGATTATGGGATGTAGTGCTAGATAGTTGAAAACATTTTGAGGTAAAAGTGGACAATGTTAAGTTCACAATTGATAGAAGCAAATGGACATAAGAGTAAAAGGAAATGAATCAGAAAAATAAGAAAGCCATGACTGTCCTACTTGTATCCATGTCAATAGAAGAAGGAGGTAAAGTGCAACATTGTCAATCCACAAAGGAAATTTAGGAAACATTTAAAAATCATTATAAAGGTAATGTCTAAGTGAGAAGAAAGGAAGTTCAACTTCATGTATATGAGTATGAGCTTTTTAAAATGAAGTTTCAAGAAATCATAACCAAAATGACTAATTGCCTCAATGCACTCTTCATTACACTCAAGAAGCTTGGGAAGCACTACATGAAAGAGGCAGTGAATAAACAATTCTAAGAATCCTATCTAAGAAGGATTGCGAATTTAGAGTCACTTTAATAAAAAAGCTTTTAATTTATCAAAACTCTCCACTGACATCCTCATTAGAAAGCTATTGACTCTTAAGTTCATTTTAAAGTAAAGAGAAATTCACTTTAATAAAAAAAGCTTTTGATTTATCAAAAACTCCATCGACATCGTTATTAGAAAGCTATTAACTCTTAAGCTCATCTTAAAGTAAAGAGAGGATGAAAAAAATGAAAAAATGAAAAGAAGAAAGGGATAGCTCTAAAGGCCTCTTAAGAAGATAGTGAAAATGACAGTCTCACTGACTTAACTGAAGATGAGAATGAGATTGCCATGATCACTAGAAACTTCATGAAGCTTTTGAGAAGAAAAATTTTTTCAAGATAAAGAAAGAAAATTAAAGAGATCACTTAATTTGAATGCTAGAAATCATGTCACATAAGAAATGAGTGTCCTAAGTTAAAGTTAAGGCAAGGGAGCAAAGGAAAAAAGGAAAGCTTTCAAGGCTACATAGGATGATTTCTCTAATTCAAAAAAAAAAGGAACAACAAAAAGTAGGCAACCTTTACTTTATTGTACTTGAGGACTATAGAGAGGTACCATCCACTTCTCACTATTCTTGTGATGATTGTGGCGATGATGATGATGAGAGCTTTATTGTGAGAAAATTTATGTTAAAATGAAAAAATTTACTTTTAAATTATAAGTATTACAAAAAAGGACTTTAAAAATGTTAAAAGAATTTGAAAATTTAAAAAATAAGTTTTCTAAAATGATTACTTTAAATGAGTAACTTATAAGTGATTTGAAAGCCCCTACTTTTTTAAAATGTATGCTTTGATCAAATGAAAGAATATCTTAAGAGAATAAGCATGTTTGAGTTTGTTTTAGAGCACAAACAGTCTTTTATAATCCTGTCATTAAGTTTTTATCCACATTTTGTCTTAGAGTCAATTTGTGGATGAACAATATCCACTCAATAACATGAGATTTAGATTGGGGGTAGATATAGGTTTCTCATTACACAAGAGTTTGATACCATCTTTGGTTTCAAACAAGAGGGCCTTATTCAACCCAACACTCAATAGTCTCCTCATAATTTTTGGGTTATTCACAATAAACCCATAGTTGAAAATTTTTTTACGGGTCATTCTAAATCCTCCTCTCTTTAATCTTGAGCCTTGTAGCATATTCATCAATTTATCATATATTATATTCATACTAGAAGGATGAGCAATGAAGTTGTATCTTTTGATGATTTTTTCTTGCTCCATTGTATTATTGATAATATGAATGCTGAGTTAGGATGATTGCTCCAGTAGAGGCTTTAATTGATTAATGATAGTGTTATTAGGAGCATTTATGTTTTTGGAACTGTATCTATGATAGCCAACCACTTTAAAATCAACACCTACAACCAAGACTCTATTCCCTACACCCTTCTTGATGAAACCTTCATAAATAACTCTAAAAAATTCAAGAAGGTAGGTGATAATTGGTTATGGAAGCATAAAGTTGAAGGCATTAATGAGGAGCTTACATAAGACTTGGAAGACATTGAAAGAATTAAGACTTGTGGTCTTGATCAAGAGGGCAATGATGAAGAACAAGCTCAAAGTGACCATGCTCCTATTCAAGCTCCATAAATGGTCCAAAGGAATAGACCAAAAGGAGAGCCTTCCTTTAGGATGTCTTAAGGAATGGAAGAAGAGCCCACTTAGATAGAATAATTCTTTGATTGTATGTCCTTATTGGAATCAAACTTTAACAGTAGATTCTATTGACCTTAGTAATAATCACTCTTAATTTTGATATTAAAAAAAAATAATTTTAAGCATTTAATTTGTTTGTTTAAGTGTGTATAAGTTAGGACTCTATTGAAAGTTAAAATGAAGTATGAATGTCATGGGCTGATTCAACCTCTAAGATTCAAAGAGGCTTTTGACATCCTTAGAGTGTTATAATGAGAAAGTTATCTTCTCACATTTGAAGTAGACATATTGAGATTTTTTAATTGAGCTTACTTGTCAAAATATGAGTTCATTTGGGTATGCAAATATTGAGTCAAAGTCAACATATGCAGTTGCCATTTTAGATTGCACAACTCTTAGTATTTCAGAAATATCTTAAGCTACAGAAGTCCAATTAAGGTGATTCAAAATGATATATAAATATAAGTAAAATATCTACAACTTTTATGAAAAAATTATATGAAAATTTAAATATCTCCAATAGAAAATTACATTTTTAACTCGTGCACAGTTGTCTGACAGTAGTCTGCCATTTTAGATTGCATAGCTCTTAGTATTTTAGTAATATATTAAGCTACATAAGTCCAATTGAGATGATTCAAAATGATTTGGAAAGATAAGTAAAATATTTAAAACTTTTATAAAGAAAGTGTAAGAAAATTTAAACGTCTCTAATATCCAATAACGGTTTCAACCTATGCATAACAGTCTAACAACATTACTTTCAATAATTCAAAATTATAAATGTTGAATTCAAAATATAGATGTTGGACACATTATTTGCACCTCAAACAACTATATTTTTGAGTGTTTATCTATATAAACACCTCTAGAGCTAAATGGAAGAAAATACATTTGTTTGCTTATTATCATTCTTTATCTTAACATTCATTAAAGCTTTCAAATTCTCAAATATTCACTCTTTGTTTATAACTCTTGTGAGATTTGGTTGTGTGTTATAAATAGAATTTCTCTTCATCTTAAATCTTAGGATAAATTAATAGGAAAGTGAGATTTATTTCTAAAGGAATTAGTTTAAGTGCTGTCTATTGAAACACTTGGGATTTGTTTTTTTGAGCAAGCATTGAAAACTCATGTTGTAAGGTTGTAAGAGTAAGCCATAAAACTCTTGTGTAATCTCAATGTTGTAAATAAGATTATGAGTAGTTGAAAATCCTAACTTGGGGATAAGTTAGGTGGAGACATAGGATTGTTGTTGAATTTGAACTCTTTAAATCATTGTGTTCTTCATTCTTCCTTCTCAACATTCTTTCAATTCTTGCAAAGAATTATATTTAATTCCAATTTTTATTTAATAGCCCTATTCACCCCCTATAGGGCCTTTTCAATTGGCATTAGAGCTTGAATTTTAGGAACTTTATTGCTAGAATACAAGATCATGGGGAGTGAATCATAAAATATTTCTTCATTTAGACTATACTTCGATGATAATGACTATCCTTATTGGAAGTTTAAAATGAAGCTATACCTTGATTGTGATTCCATCAAACTTGGCGATATTGTCTTAAAAGGTTGGGAACCACTTACAACTACCATTGATGGTGTGGTAACTACTCTAGCAAGGAGTCAATGGAACAATGAGCAAAAGGAAGAAAATCATAAAAATAAAAAGGCGATGATTACTCTAGTCTCTTATATAACAAATGAAGAAGGAGTCAAGCTTCAATATTGCATGTCGGCCAAGGAAATATGGGAGACATTGGAAAATCATTATGAAAGCAATGTGCAAGTTAAAAGTAAGAAGGTTTAACTTCATATGTATGAATACGAACTTTTCAAGTTGAAGCCTCATGAGTCAATCACGGAGATGACAAATCGACTCAACACTCTTATGACGACCCTTAAGAAACTTGGAAAACATTTCTCCAAGGAAGAAGTAAATAATAGGATTCTAAGGATCCTACTAAAGAAGGATTGGGAATCTCAGGTTACTTCAATTGAGGAAGCTCAAGACCTCTCAACTCTCTCTACTGACATGCTTATCGGAAAGCTCTTAACATATGAGCTAACAATTAAGCAAAGAGGTGAAGAGTAAGAAGAAAAGGAAGAGAAGAAGAAGTGCATTGCCTTGAGCTTTATAAAATGATAGTGAAGAAGAAAATGTTAAAGGTTCTAGTGATGAAGATGATGAAATTGCTATGCTCACTAGAAACTTCAAGAAGTTCTTAAAAAAAGAAACATTATTCAAGAACAAGAGATTTCAACAAGAAGTATGAAGGAGAAGGTAAAGAGAAAACCAAAGACGTTACTTACTATGAATGTAAGAAACTGGGTCACATCTGAAGTGAGTGTCCCAAACTCAAAAACAAGAGTAAATAAATAAAAGAGAAAATGAGGGCTTATAAGACAACTTGAGATGACTCCTTTGAATCGGAAATGGAAGACGAACAATAAGAAGTAGCCAACCTTTATTTCATCGCTCTTGAAAATGAAAAAGAGGTGTGCTTGAAGTCCATAATATTAAAAAGCAAATGATATCTTGATAGTGGATGCTCAAGGCACATGATGGAAGACAAAGAGCAATTCAACAAGCTGAATGCTAAAGATGGAGGGCACGTTACTTTTTTGGATAATGCAAAAGGAAAGATTATTGATATTGGAGAAATTAGTAATCCTCAATCCTTAACTATACATTATGTGTTGCTTGTTGATGGTTTTAAACATAACTTGCTTAGTATAAGTCAATTATATGATATAGGAAATAAGGTCACTTTTTATCCTAAGAATTGCTTTGTTAGTAGTCTTGATAAAGACAAAGTAATTTTTAGTGGTAAAAGAGTTGATAATGTTTATGTTATTGATTTGAATAAGATTGATAACAAAGATATTAAATTCTTGATGTCAATTTTCTATGACACATGGACATGGTATAGAAGGTTAGGACATGCAAATTTTAAGCTATTGAATGATCTTTGTAAACATGAACTTGTGATTGGTTTACTTAAGCTTGAATTCACTAAGAACAAACCTTGTGATGCTTGCTAAAAGGAAAAATAATCCAAGTCCTCATTTAAGTTATAAAATGTAGTGTTAACTTCTAAGCCACTTGAACTTATACATATGGATTTTTTTGGACTAACTAGAGTTGCTAGTCTCGGTGGTATGCACTATGCATACGTATTGGTTGATGATTACTCTAGATTTACTTGGGTATGTTTCTTTACTCATAAGAATGATGCATTTAAAGCTTTTGAAAAGTTTGCAAAAAGAGTTAAAAAAGAAAAAAGGTATTTGTATTTCTTCTATTAGAAGTGATCATAGAACCGAGTTTGAAAATTAATTTTTTAAAACCTTTTCTGATGAAAATGGTATTTCATATACATTCTCTTCTCTTAGAACTCCTTAACAATATGAGGTAGTTGAAAGGAAAAATAGAACTCTTGTGGAAATGGCTAGAACAATGCTTCATGAGTATAATTTGCCTATATACTTTTAGGCGGAAGCTGTTAACACATCTTGCTACATTTCAAATAGAGTTTTCAAAAGACCAATTTTTAATAAAACTTCTTATAAGCTATGAAATAATAGAAAACCCAAAATCTCCTGTCTAAGAGTATTTGGATGTAAGTTCTTTATATTAAAAACCAAGGATAATCTTAGAAAATTTGATTCCAAAGTCGATGAAGGAATTTTCCTAGGGTATTCTATTTCTAGTAAAGTATATAGAGTTTTTAATAGAGAACTCTAGTAGTTGAAGAGTCAATTCATGTTGTATTTGATGAATCAAACTCACTTGGTCCTAGAAAGGATATTTGTAGTGTTGATGATCTTGTAGGTAACGATGAGATTGTGGAAACTCAAGAAGAAAATGCTAGTAAGCCTTTGGAACTTGAAGGTCCAAGCAAGGAGGACAATGAGGAAACGTCTCAACCTACCTTGAAGGATGAACTTCCAAAGGATTGGTAATTCAAGAAAGTTCATCCTCAAGACCTCATTATAGGTGACACTACAAAGGGGGTAACTACTAGATCTCAATTAAAATCTATTGTTAATTTAGCTTTTATTTCTCAAATTGAACCCAAAAATATTGATAATTCTTTATGTGATGAATTTTGGGTCCTTGCTATGCAAGAAGAGTGAAATCAATTTGAGAGAAACAAGGTTTGGACCTTGGTTCCTAGACCAAAACATCATCCTATTATAGGTGCCAAATAAGTGTTTAGATATAAGATGAATGAACAAGGTGTCATAACTAGGAATAAAGCTAGACTAGCAGCTAAAGGTTATAATCAAGAGGAAGACATTAATTATGATGAAACCTATGCCTCCGTTGCAAGGTTAAAAGCTATTAGAATGCTACGTGAATTTGCATCATTCATGGATTTCAAACTTTATCAAATGGATGTTAAAAGTGCATTTTAAATGGTTTTATTGAAGAAGAGGTGTATGTTGAATAACCTCTAGGTTTTGAAAGCTTTGATTTTCCAAATCATGTTTTTAAATTTTCCAAAGCATTATATGGATTGAAACAAGCTCTTAGAGCTTGGTATGAAAGATTGAGGAACTTCTTGTTAGAGAAAGGTTTCTCTAAAGGAAAAGTTGATATAACTTTTTTATAAAAAAATCCAAGCATGATTTATTAATTGTTCAAATATATGTTGATGACATTATATTCGGTGCTACTAACCATTACTTGTGTGAGGAATTCTCTAATTTAATTCAAGGAGAATTTGAGATGAGTATGATGGGTGAACTAAAATTCTTTCTTAGACTACAAATCAAGCAATGCAAAAATGGGATTTTCATCAATCAAACTAAGTATACAAGAGACGTTCTCATGAAGTTTGGCATGGATGGAGCTAAGATAAGTAAAACTCTAATGAGCACCATAACTAAACTTAATAAAGATGAGAATGGCAAACCCGTTGACGAAAAGTGATTTAGAGGTATGATCAAATCCCTTATTTATTTAACTGCTAATAGACCCGATATTATGTTTTCTACTTGCTTGTGTGCTAGTTTTCAATCAAGTCCTAGAGAGTCTCATTTGAATGCTATTAAAAGAATTTTCAAATATCTTTATGGTACAATGCATTTAGGACTTTGGTATCCTAGGAGTTCATCCTTTAACTTGATTAGTTATTCTGATGCGGACTTTACCGATAGTTTACTAAATAGAAAAAGCACTTCTAAAACCTATCAATTTTTAGGACAATGTTTAGTTTTTTGGTTAAGCAATAAACAAGTTTTGGTTACCTTGTCCGCTGCTGAAGTTGAATATATTGCAGTAAGTCTTTGTTGTTCATAAGTTTTATGGCAAAAATAATAGTTGTTAGACTATGGTATAAAACTTGATCACATTCCAATCAAATGTGACAATACAAGTGCTATCAACCTTAGAAAAAATCTCATTCAACATTCTAGAGCTAAGCTTATAGACATTAGATATCATTTCTTATGTGATCATGTTCAAATTGGTGATATCTCACTTGAATTTGTTGATATAAATAATCAACTTATAGATATCTTCACCAAATCTCTCAATGAAGGGAGATTGAATTCATTAAGTATGAACTTGACATGATTGATGGTTCTATTTTAACTTGATTTTATGTTTAATTGATGGTTGAACTATTTTCATGTAAAATCATCTTGTACTTATTGATTACTTTGATTGATAAGTGTTTTGATTTTGATCTTAAATTTTTTTTTATGGCCATGAGTTTATATTTGGTTTATCTTTTAAATTTTCTTTTACATTTTGTCAAAGGAGGAGAAATAATTTGAGTTTGCATGTGTACCTAGTTAATTTTTTTAATATGTGTATTTTTTTTTAATTTTAAAAATCCTTTAAAAAATGTGTTTTTGTTAGTGACATATTTTATTTTTGTTTGATATAGGGGGAGAAATTTTTTTTAAATATTTGCATGCATATTAACATTTTAAGTATGACTAATTTTGTCATATATCATTTGTGACAAAAGGTCTTGTTTTGCTTATTTTGTTTATGTATGATATAGATTTTATAAAAGTTTTGTGTATCTTTGTTTTCATTTCCCTTTATATATATATATCTCTCTCTTTTTTTTGACAAAGGGGGAGAAATATATTTGAATTTGTTATTTGTTACTATACATGTGTATAGTATTTTATTATTGTGTTTATACATGCATAATTCATGTATAATTTCTTCTTGGGAATGATTTTGATCTTTGGTAAGATATGAATATTTTTACAAAGATTTGGTGTATCTTTGCTTTGTTCCTATAGGAATTTTGGTACCTTTAGGTTCATTTCCCCTTATATCTCTCTCTTTTCCTTTTACCTTTGTACAAAGAGAGGAAAATTTATTATGAATAATTTGTGTTTATTTATTTTTATATACTAAGTGCTACATGATTGATTAGCTAGCTAAGCGCTATATGATCATATGATAGTTAAGCTCATCTAGCAACAACATTATTGTTATATGTACCATTTTTATGATGCATTTTAGTGGCACTATATGCATATATGTTTGAAATTATTTCCTCACATTGCCTAACATTTATTTAAATGATCATGTTATTATATTTTATGTTTTTAATACATTTGTCATAAGAATACCATGTTTTTATCCCTCTTGCTATATTTTATGTTGTTTTTATTTTTTTTGTTAGGGGGAATAATCTATAAATTTATATTTCTTATCATGTCCATATTTGTAGGGGGAGAAATAAAAAATATATTTTATTTCATTTGGTATCATTATTATCACACACTTTACTTTGTATTATTTTTTATCAAACTCAAAATAAGTTTGTCAAAATAAAAAAGGGGGAGATTATTGACCTTAGCAATAATCAATCTTAAATTTGATCTTTTACAAACTTAATTTTGAGCATTTAATTTGTTTATTTAAGTACGTATAAGTTAGGACTCTATTAGAAGTTAAAATGAAGTATGAATATCTTGGGCTGATTCGACCTCTAAGATTCAAGGAGGCTTTTGACATCCTTAGAGCTTTATAATGAGAAATTTTTTTTCTTCACATTTGAATTATACATCTTGAGCTTTTTGAATTGAGCTTACTTGTCAAAATCTGAGTTCATTTGTATATGAAAATATTGAGTCGAAATCAACATATACAACTACCATTTTAGATTGTATAGCTCTTAGTATTTCAAAAATATCTTGAACTACATAAGTCCAATTGAGGTGATTTAAAATTATATGAAAATATAAGTTAAATATATACAACTTTTATGAAGAAAGTATAGGCAAATTCAAACTTGTCCAATTGAAAATCATGGTTTTAACTTGTGCACAACTGTCTAACAATAGTCTACTATTTTAGATTGCATAACTCTTAGTATTTCAGCAATATCTTGAGCTACAAAAGTAAAATTGAGTTGTTAAAACTGATATGGAAAGATAAATCAAATATCTACAACTTTTATAAAGAAAGTGTAGGAAAATTCGAAAGTCTCTAGTAACTAATCACGGTTTTAACCTGTGCACAGCAGTTTGACAGTATTACTTTCAATAATTCAAAATTATAAATGTTGGATTGAAAATATAGATGTTGGAGACATTATTTGCACCTCCAACAACTATATTTTTGAGTTTCTATCTATATAAACACCTCTAGAGCTTAATGGAAAAATAGACATTTGTTTGCTTATTATCATTCTCTATCTTAACGTTCATTAAAACTCTCAAATTCTCAAATATTCACTCTTTGTTTATAACTCTTATGAGAGTTGTTTGTATGTTAGAAATAGAATTTCTCTTCATTTTAAATCTTAGGATAGATTATTAGGGAAGTGAGATTTATTTCTAAAGGAATTGGTTTAAGTGTTGTCCATTGAAACACTTAGGATTTGGTTTTTTGAGTGAGCCTTGAAAACTCATGTTGTAAGGTTGTAAGAGTGAGCCATAAAACTCTTATGTAATCTCAATCTTACAAATAAGATTATGGGTGATTGAAAATCCTAACTTGGGGATAAGTTAGGTGGAGACGTAGGATTGTTGTTGAATTTGAACTCCTTAAATCATTGTGTTCTTCATTCTTCCTTCTCAACATTTTTTCAATTCCTGAAAAGAATTATTTTTAATTCTAATTTTTATTTAATAGCCCTATTCAGCCCCCTCTAGGGCTTTTTCAGATTTGATCATGTGGATGCTTGCCTCG
This sequence comes from Mallotus nudiflorus, assembly GCA_947683625.1. NCBI lineage: Eukaryota > Viridiplantae > Streptophyta > Magnoliopsida > Malpighiales > Euphorbiaceae > Mallotus > Mallotus nudiflorus. The sequence continues at coordinate 2,583,975 of CANTUR010000275.1, read as the reverse complement.
ATCCGTTTGATTAAAGGATGAACCATTTAGAGTTTGATATCCACTACCTCTATCAAAGGTAAGGTTACACTTGTTAATGGGCTCCTTACCCTCCTCAAAATCCTCAAGTCCATAAAGATAACTAAGATGATGCCCTATAAGCTTCATTTTATTTTTAGTTGGATTTTGTGGACCACATTATGTTCATGTTATTTTCATATTTTTAGTCTTATGTCTTATTTGTGCCTTTAGTTCTATATCCTTTATGATTGTTATCTAAGCTCTGTCTATTATGTAATTCTTCTATTCCAAGTAATGCATGTCCTTTATTCTATCTTTGTTTTATATTTTAAAACCCTTTTTGCTCTTTGACAAAAGGGAAAGAGAAATTGAATTGTTGTTATTGTTCACTATTGTAATTGTATTATTATTGTAAAGTGCATTATGTTATATTCTCTTTTGAAAGCTTGTGCATACATTGAGAAGGGGGGGGGGGCACAACATTTACAAAATCACTTAGTACAAAATAAAGGGAGAGTAGAAGTAACTCACATTACAAACACACTCACACACTTACATGTGATTACCAATCATTCGAATTATTTGTCAAAGTCAAAAAGCGAGAGATAATTGATCATTTGGATGATCAATCTCTTATTTTGACTTTAAAAAATAATTTGAAATTGCTAATGTTTGCTCTTAAATGTGTTTGTAAGATAGGATTAATGTCATTACAAGAAGAAAATGGAATCTAAACTAAATTGAAGTATTCTAAAGTCTCAAATAAAGCCCCTTAAACATACTCAGAAGATCTCAATTCAACAAAGGTCAATTGAAGCTAACTAAAAGATCCTTAAAGACTTAATTAAAGACTCTCAAGATCACATGAAGAATTATAGATAAAAAAAAATCTTTTGGAGGTCAAAAAGTAAAGATTTTGATGTTTTGATTGCCCTTACAAGTACTCAAAAGCCTGTGTAAGATTGAAGTATAATAGGTCAAATTATTTGTTCATATTTATGTTCAATATGAAATATATAAATTTTTTTCTGTTTATTAAATTGGTATAAATTATTTTCTATAATAAATAATTTATAAAAGAAAGGCTGCTCACACCTTATAATTTACCCATTAAGCTATTTTTATATTACTATTAGAAATAATAATAATAATGAAAATCATTATTTGTTTATAAAAATAATTTATCAAATTATTATTTTTGATGGCATTTTGTCTTCCTCAAATCAACTTCTGTCAAGTTTTTTCAAATCTTTGTTCCAAAAAAAAAATTTCTTCAAGTCTATTCTAGATATTTGAACCTTAGTCAAAGAGTCAAATTGGACCTTCAACTATACCTTTAAGTTAACATTGGACCTTAATGTTTTTTAGTGCTAATACTATTTTTTTTAAAATTAGATTATTTTGGATATTATCTTAAAAAATTTTAAAATTAAGTCTTATAAATCAAGTCAAATTTTAATTTTAATGTTTAACTAATGAAAGATTATTCAGAATAATAAATAAAATTGATTATTTTCTAAGAAATATATATTATCTACTATAAATTTTAAAACTTTTTAGAAAAAATTGTAAAATTCTCTTGGCTTTTTTTAATTTTTAATTTTTAAAAAAATTTTGATCTTGAAAATTTTAAAAACTTTAGAATCAAGTGATATTCATATGAAAAATTCATCAATTTTATTCATAAATTTAATTTTAATAGTTTAATAATAAAATTTTGTTTATCAATTGAATTTAACGGTTGATTAACAAAAAATTATTTAATTAACAATGAAAATTGATGAAATTTTTGAAATATATATCATTTAATTGTAAAATTTTAAAAATTTTTAGATTTATACCAAATTTTATGTAAATTTTACAAAAATTTATAAGAAAAGTTAACAAATTAAAAAAAATTAAAAAATTACTATGTAGGCTTGAAAATCTTTAAAACTTTATAATTAGGTGATATATACATCTTTTTAAAAAATTATCAATTTATTTATTAATTTACATAATTTTTTTAGTTAACCATTAAAATTTAAATTTTGTTTCACTTATAAGACTTAATTGTAAATATTTTCAAGATAAAGTCTAATATAATCTATTTTTTTTTTTAAAAAAATCCTATTATGACAAAAAAAAAAAAATGCTAAGATTTAATGTGAATTTTGGAGTATGGTTGAGAGTCCAATTTGATCTTTTAACCTTTCAACCTCTAATAAACGTTATGACTTGAAAGTTTTTTTGTTTTCTTAAATTTATTTTTTTCAAATCCGTTTTTCAACAACAAATATAATAACTTATATTTATTCTTATACTTATTGCTACTCATATTTTCTTAAAAAAAAAGAAAAACTTTTTTATATTGACATATTTGCATTTCTTAATTACTAAATTTTGTAATTTCTTTTTACTACTAAATTAATGTCATTTTTATAACTTTTATGCATAGACATATATAAAATAGATTTTTAACAAAAAAAAAAATGTTTATTTATATCTATCAATTGTAGATTTAGAGATCAATAATTTTAAAATATGATTGTTCAAAATGTAATTTTCTAATTATAAACAAAACACTTTAGTTTTTTTGATATACTTTTGTTACAAATTAAAGATAAATATAATTATAAACAAGAATTAATATAAGCTATTAAATTTAATTATGGTAAGCCATTATTCATTCAATGAGGAACTTGAAAAAAATTTAAGAAGAACTACTTTGATATAATTTATAAATTTTGATAATTTTTTTTAAAGATAAAAAAAAACTATTACAAAATCTCATAATTTGACAATTTGTGATACATGATCTTTGTTTTTTTTATAAATTTAGTGTTTAATTTCTAAGTTAGTAATAAAGCAATAAAGGAATTTTTCCTGTTACTTCATTTTGCTTTTGGGTTGATATTTGCTAGCACTCTATGCGTGCTCAACACACTAGTACTCTATGCATACTTGAATCGATACAAAATCACCAAGATTCTATGCATACTAGGGTTGATACGAAATTACCGAGATTCTATGTTAAAAAAGGCCTTGGGGGGTGGATAGGGCAAATTAAAAATTAAGAAAGGATTAAGGATTAATTAAAGGCTAGAGGAAGATTTAAAAGTAAGGCATGAAAAGAACACAAGAACGCAAGGGTTTAAGGAGTTTAATTCATAATTGAATCTACGTCTCCACCTAACTTATCCCCAAGTTAAGATTTTCAACACCCACACCAATCTTATTAACCAAGATTGAGTTTATAAAAGTTTTAAGATCAACTCTAACCTTTACAATATCAAGAGATTTTTAAGGCTAAGCTTTAACCTAACAATGATCTTAAGTGTTTTTAAGGCTTACACTTAAACCTAATTCACTAGCGTTAACTTCTCACTTTTTTTTATTTCAACCTAAGAAAGAAGATGAAAAAGGGAGTTAACCTAACATATAACCAATCACTAAAAAATAATGAGAATTTAGAGAATAGAGAAGCTACTTAAGAGTTCTCTAAGAATTCAATGTGCTTAAGAAACTTGTCTTATTTTCAAATGAAGTTCTAGAGTTAAAATATATTGATTGAGGATGGAAGATGGTTATTGGAGATCATTAATTGCTTCCCCAAGCTCCTCTCTCCATCATCAAATGAATTTTAGCTTTTTATAGTCGAATTATCGCTCATGATGGCCTGCACCAGCTTGTGAGGGTTAAAGTTTGTGACTGTTGGAGGCTTAACTAGTCATTAGAGGCTAGTTTGCTTACTCCTCATGATCATGACCCACTCGTGAGGGTCAATCATGAGCAATGCAAACTTGCAAGCTTGGTGCTTCTCTTCTTTGAGTTTTGGCTCATGAGCACCCTCAAGACATGGAGGGCTGCTCATGAGGGGTAGTTTGCCTCTTAAAGAATTGACTTTTATTGATCCTTTTTGCACCTAATTAACTTAGAGAATTTAAAATATCATGTAAAATTTCTTAAAAAGAGTTTTACAATTCTTCAACTTTAGAGGGTTCTCTTAATTTAAAAAAAAAAAATTCTATACACTTAAGAGATATCATTAGTACTTCAAATTATTTGTCAAAGTCAAAATTAAGTGATTGATCATTTAGATGGTCAACAATCTCCCCTTTTTGGCTTTGGTAATCAATTAATCAAATAATGAATAATGTGTGTGTTCTAGTGAAAGCTCCTTCTTTTAAGTTGAATTGATACAATATAGCACAATATGTAATATATTAACTCCCCTTTAATGTGTGGATGACTTCAAAAGGTATTTTTCATATTAAAGTGCATATATTGCATGATTAGAGCTTATGTTATTGTAGTGTATGTTACATTGTAACTTAAATAACAATTTGCATAAAAATGGACAAAAGCTTGAATTGCATTAAACATATAATATTAAAGGAGAAACATCACATAACTTTTGAAAAAAAATACATAATCATATAATAAGGATAAGGACACACACTACAATCTTCTCCCCTTTTGTCCAAGAGCAAAAAGAGTGAAGAAGGAAATAAAAAAAGCTAAAGAAAATTATAAAGATGTTGTCCAAACGAAAAAACTTAGACATAAAAACAAAGGGAAACTACTAATTAATAAAATAGACTAAGGGCTTGAACATTATTGCCATCTTGAGGGTTTTGAGGTTCTAAGAGGAAGGAGGTGGAGGAGGAACCCATTAGCATTACATATTGTAATGGGAATAAAGATGATGGACATTAAATTCCAAGTGGTTTATTCTTTGATCAAAATGATTAAAGTGGGTGTCCACATTATCAAAATGAGTGTTGAAATTTGTCTCAACTAGGGATATTCGATCAAAGAAGTGGCCAACCCAAGTCGGTTCATCTTCATAGCCTTGTGCACTCTTTAAAGATCTTTCCACACCTCTTGCACCTTTATTTTGAGGAAGAGTAGTAAGATGCTGCCCTTCATCTTCATCACCCTTTTGATTAAGGCCGAAAGTGCCAATTCGTTCAATGTCTTTCAGGTCCTAAGCAAGCTCCTCATTAATGTTTTCTCATTCATCCTTCTAAAGCCAAAATTCCCTATACTTCTTGAATTGTTTAAATTTTTTCAAGAAATTTTCATTAAGGAGAGAGTAGGGGATGGTGTCAAGTGTGGAGTAATTAATCTTGAAGTAAGTGGCAATTTTGGTGACAATTCCACTAATGCAAAGGCTCTCATTAACACTATCACTAGCTAACGATAACCTCCATTAAAGCCACCTACTTAACCTAACATCCATATTATCAATAAGATAATGAAGTAAGAAGAGAATATCAAAAGATATTACTTCATTACTAAGCCCCATCACATGGAATGAATTAGTATTAAACCTATGGATGTACCATAAGGCTTTGGAGGAGAGGGATAAGGATTTAGAGTAACCCGTAACAAAAGAACTAACATTAGGCTTAGTGTGACTGACCAAAAAGTTATGGTGTGACCAAATCATGTTTGGTGAAGGAAGACCCCCTTGGTTAAAGCTAAAAAGATTGTGAAATTATTATGCAATTAGGAACTTATCTCTACCTTCTAATTTAAACCTTATTCTATTGAAGGGATTTTGGTCATCCATAAATTGAACTCTAAAGTAAAAGGTTGATAGAAATTCAATCACAATAGAGGGATGTGTAGGATAGGGTTGAAAAGCAAAATTAAGCATTCCAACCCCTTCAAGGATTTATTTCACTTCCTTATAGCAGCCTAGTTTTTCAAGAGTGAATTTTGACATGTACCTTAAGGGAATTATTGTCCATTTTCTAAATTGAGCCATTCTACTCCTAATTTGGCTTGAGGAGTATGATTTTGGAAGAGTCTTCTTAGGTTGATCTTTAGTGGCACGCCTTAAGGAAGAAGATAAAGGAATGTCTTATTGAGTGGATTTCTTAGGAGCCATGGAGGGATTGTGATGGAGGTTTGAGTTTAAGGGAGATATAGAGTTAGGAGGGAAAAATAAGCAAAAGGAAGAGATTGAGTATCATGATGGAAGAGGCAAGGGAAGAGAGAAAATAGCTAAGAGAAGAAGTTAAAAGTGAAAGGTTTAATGTGTGATTTGAAGAGGGGATAAAGGGGGTATGTATAAGAAAAAACACATAAAATAGTCTTAAATTGAGTAAAAAAAAGAGAATGAATGCAGGTAGCCATTTAGGAATGGGAAGAAGATAGTGGGAGTTATAATTTTAATGGAATTGTAATTTTTCATCTATTAGGGCGCTCTTCATGGTCTGCTTATGACCTTGAGTGGTACTTGTATAGGGCTCTGACCCTTGAAAAGATGCGAGTCATGAGTAGTTACGGCTTTTGTAATGGCTTGTGATGAAAATTGCCTGCAGACCGTTGCACTTTTGAACTTTTTGTAATTAAGTGAAATTTTTTTTTTCAATTTAGTCCCTACAGACTTAATTGACACAAATTTAAAGCAATTTATAGACAAATTAAATTCAAGTAAAACCAAGGCTATATTTAAATATAAGCATGCAAATGGGAAATTTGGTTGAAAATTTTATTTTGCTAATTTTTAAATAATAAATAAATAAATTTAATCTTAATAATTAATTATTAAATAGCAAAATTTGAAATTTGGAAAAAAATGCATATGGGCAAGGAATTAATTAGCAATACATATGCACATAAATGATTTTAAGGAGACATATAGGCAAATAATTAATTAAAATAAAATCAAGGGAAGGGAATAATAAATGTAAAATAAATAATTACTCTCATAAATGCCAATAATAATTGTGAATATTAAGGATAACCAAATGATCAATTTCATATATATATATATATATATATATATATATGAGATAAGGTATTTTGACATGTTAGTGTGAATATAACTCAACTGAGTTGAGAAAAACATATCAATCATGTGCCAAGAGCAAGCATTCAACTCATTAAAAAAAAACATAGAGAGACATGAGGGAGTTGATTCAAGCTAGCACCATCTAGCATTCTAAGCTCATTCTTAATGAAGTTCATTCTATCTTCATTAAGTGGCTTGGTAAAGATGTCTGATAGTTGGGGATTAGTATCAACAAATTCAAGAATAATATTACCATTTGACACATGATAATATAAGAAATGATGTCAAATGTCTATATGCTTAGTTCTTGAATGTTAAATGAGGTTTTTGCTAAGGTTTATAGCACTTGTAATATTACATTTGATTGGAATATGATCAATGTCAATGCTATAGTCCATTAGTTATTTTTTTTTGCTATAATACTTATGAGCAATAATAACTTGCCACCATATATTTAGCTTCAGTGATGGACAAGTTAATAAAAACTTAATTTTTACTAAATAAGAAACTAAATAATTTCCTAAAAATTGACAAGTTCCAAAGGTGTTATTTCTATTTATCAAACTACCAGCAAAATTCATCATCTAAATAGCTAATTAAATGAAAAGAGGGATTCCTAAGATACTAAAGTCCTACATATAAGGTTCCAACTAAATATTTAAAAATTCTTTTACTAGCATTTAAAAGAGATTCTTTTAGAAAAGATTGAAATCTAGCATATAAGCATGTAGCAAATGTTATATTCAGTCTACTTGTAATTAAATAAAGAAAGGATCCTATCATATCTTTATAGCACTTTTCATTAACCAGATTCCCATTCTCATCCTTAGTGAGTTTGGTAGTAGTACTAATAGTTGTCTTGCTAGCTTTGACTACCTCCATACTAATCTTTTTAAGGATGTTCTTTGTGTACTTTGCTTGGTTGATGAAAATTCCATCCTTGCATTGCTTGATTTGAAGTCCAAGGAAGAACTTGAGCTCACCCATCATGCTAATCTCAAATTCTCTTTGCATTAACTTAGAGAACTCTTAACATAAGAAATTATTAGTAGCACCAAATATAATGCTATGTACATAGATTTGTACTATTGGATTTTTTTAATAAAGAGAGTTATATATACCTTTCTTTTAGAGAATCCTTTCTCTATTATAAATGTACTCAACCTCTCATACCAAGCTCTTAGAGCTTGTTTTAGTTCATACAATGCCTTGGTTAGTTTAAAGACATGATTTGGAAATTAGAAATTATCAAAACTTGGAGGTTGTTCAACATACACTTCTTCTTGAATAAAACCATTCAAGAATGCACTTTTAACATCCATTTAATAGAGTTTAAATCCATGTGAGATGTATAAGCAAGTAGCATTCTAATGGCCTCTGACCTTGCAACCAGGGAAAAAGTTTCATTATAACCAGCACCTTCTTCTTGATTATAAATTTTGGCCACTAATCTAGCTTTATTTCTAGTGATGATCCTTTGTTTATTTAGGTTATTTCTATACACCCATTTGAACCAATAATGGGGTAATTCTTTAGTGTTACAACTAATTCTAAACCTTGTTCTTATCAAATTGATTGAGTTCTTCTTACATAGCAAGAACTTAAAACTCATCTTCTAAAGCCTCACTAGTGGACTTAGGTTTAATTTGAGAAAGAAATGCTAAACTAACAAGAGGTTTAATATGAGATCTAGTTGTTACCCCTTTTAATGTGTTTTTAATGATGAGCTCTTTAGGATAGTCCTTCTTGAATTGCCAATCCTTGGGTAGCTCCTCCTTCAACGTAAGTTAAGGAACATCTCCTTACTTTTCCTTACTTGGAGCTTCTAGTTCCAAGGGCTTGCTAACTTTATTTTCTTGTAGATTCATCTCCTAAAAATCATCTACAATATCATCAACATAAGCAATATCCTTTCTTGGATCAAGTGGGTTAGATTCATCAAATATTACATGTATAAACTCTTGTACTACTAAGGTTCTCTTGTTAAAGACTCTATGTGCCTTGCTTATGGTGGAATAACTTAGGAAGGTTCCTTTATCGGCTTTAGAATCAAATTTCCTAAGGTTATCTTTGGTATTTAATATAAAGCATTTGCAACCAAACACTCTTTGATATGAAATCTTAGGTTTTCGATTGTTCCAAAGCTCACAAGAAGTTTTGTTCAAAATTGGTCTTTTAAGAACTCTACTTGAAGTGTCACAAGCAATGTTGATGGCTTCTGCTAAAAAATATAGTGGCAAGCTATATTTATGGAGCATGATTTTATCCATCTTAACCAAAGTTCTATTCTTCCTTTCAACCACCCTATTTTATTAAGGAATTCTAGGAGAAGAATAGTTGTGAAAATTTTCATTTTCTATCAAAATAGTTTTTTAAAAATTCATTTTCAAATTCAGTTCCATGATCACTACTATAAATGAAGTGCCAAAACCTTTTTCTTTATGAAATCTTTTTGTAAAACTTTGAAAATCTTTAAAAGCATCATTTTTATGAGCTAAGAATCTAGAGTAGTCATTAACAAGCACACATATATAATGCATTCCACCCAAGATAGCTTCCCTAGAAGGGCCAAATAAATCCATATGAATTAATTGTAGAGTTTTAGAGGTGGACACTCTATTCTTGAGCTTAAATGATGACTTAATTTATTTTCCATTTTGACAAGCATCATAAATCTTATCCTCAGCAAACTTGAGTTTGGATAATCCATTCATAAGTTTATGTTTACTAAGATCATCAAGAAGTTCAAAATTAGCATGTCCTAACCTTCTATGCCAAGTCCAAATGTTATAGGAGATAGACATCAAAATTGAAGTCTTTTATTGTCTACCTTATTTAAATCAATGATGTACACTTTATCCACTCTTTCACCACTAAAAATTACTGTCATTAATAGGACTACTAACAAAGTAATTTTTTGGGTAAGAGGTAACTTTATTTCCCATGTCATATAGTTGATTAATGATAAGCACATTATGTTTCAAGCCATCAACTAAGAGTACATGGTGAATAGATAAGGTTTAAGGATTACCTATCTTGCCAATTCTAACATTCTTCTCTTTAGCATTATCTCCAAAGGTCATCGTGCCTCATTCTTTTACTTCAAGGGAGGTGAATTGGTCTTTGTCTCCCATTATATGCCTTGCGGATCCACTATCAAGATACCATTAACTATTCTTCTTGGTGGACTTAGGGCACACTTACAATCAAGTAATTCAAACACTTTTTTGAAACATTATTTAGTCTAGATTGGTTAGTCTCAAAGTAATCCAAAGGCAATAATTGCAAATATAACCTTTTATATAAGTATACATTACTAGTGTGACATTAGATCATGCAATAGAAGCATCTAACATGAGCAAATTTATTTCTTCTAGGTGTATAATGGTATTTCATGTTAGTATATTGCACATTTTTCTTGTGGGTTCAATATCTTTTAAATTGTGCACATCCTAGATTGCTTATAAGGTCTAGAATGTGTGTGAAACATGCAACTACAAGCTTGAGTGTTTTGTGATTATAGAGCATACTTTGAGGTGCTGTTTCTAGTATACATGTAAGCATGTCTAGGTTAAGGTCTTTTGACATGAGTCTTGGACCTATGAGATATAGGAGAATGAGTCCTTTTTAACTCTTTCAATAGCTCTAGGTGATTTAGGCTTTATAATGTTAATGACTTGAGCCTTATGACTCACATTAGATAAGGAAGAAGCATAATTATCTTTAGCTTTAACAAGTATGGTTTGACTTGATGATGATGGTGGTGCTCCATTAGATTAGCCTAATCCATGAGTATTTCCATAAAGTCTTTGTAAGTCTTAAAGATTATTTAAAGTGTCCTTTCCCCTTTTAAATTTTGAAATTAAATATTTTAAATCCAAATTTTCTTATGAAAACTTCTTATTTTCATATTTAGCTTTCATAAGTTCATTTTTCAAAAGAGAGGAATTCTTTAAATCATTTGCAATTTGTTCACTTTATAAAACAACCTTTGTAAATTCATTTTTCAAGCTTTGAAAATCTTTAAACATTTTTAAGAGATCTTGCTTATAATGCTTCTTTTTTGAAAGAAGATTTTTGCATTTAAGCATAAGCTTACTCATAATAAAGCTCATATCATCACCATAATCATCATCATAACTATTGTTAATACTAGAATGTTCATCATAAAAAGAATGAGAAGTAAAGGGTGTCTTATAATTGTCTTAAGTGCCATAAAGCAAAGGTTGGTAATTTGTTATTGTTCCTTTTTTTTTAATCAGAGGAATCATCTCAAGTAGTTTTGAATGCCTTCTTCTTTTTCTTTGCTATTTTGCTTTTGAATTTTAACTTGGGATACTTATTTCTTATGTGACCTGATTCTTACATTCATAGCAAGTGACTTATTTGCTTTTCTTCCCTTCATTCTTCTTAAAATCCCTTTGCCTTGAAAAATCCCTTTGCCTTGAAAAATCCTTTTCCGTTAATAGTTTTTTAAAGCTTTTAATGATCATTGCAATCTCATCATCCTTCTCACTAGAATTAGTAAGGCTTTTATCTTCACTTGCATGTTAAGAAGCTTTGAAAGCTATTCCTTTCTTCTTTTCATCTTTCTCTTCTCTTTCATCTTCCATTTGCTTTAAGGTGAGCTCATGAGTCAACAACTTCTCATTGAGGATATCGGTGGAAATTTTGGATAGATCATGAACTTCTTCAATGGAGGTCACCTTTGATTCTTAATCCTTCTTAGGTAGAATTCTTAGAATCATGGTATTAATTTCCTTCTTTGAGTAGTGTTTTCCAAACTTCTTTAGAGTTGTGAGAAGATCATTGAGTTGATTGGTTATTTCGGTGATTGACTCTTATGATTTCATCTTAAAGGGTTTATACTCATAGAAATGGAGTTGAACCTTCTTGCTCCTTATTTGCATATTTTCTTTATAATAATTTTCAAAAGTCTCTCATATCTCCTTTGCAGATTGACAATATTGAACCTTGCCTCCTTGAGGTAAGTATAATAGTCATAGCCTTTTTGTTCTTATGATTCTCATATTTTTTCTCTTGAGTGCATTGACTTTTATCAATGATGAATTCAACATTATCAACTTTGGCTTTTGGAGATTCCTAGTCATCTAAAATCACATCCCATAAACTAATAGGATTACTATTAAGATAGAGTTCCATTTTAAATTTTCAATGTAGGTAATCTACACAATCAAAGAAAGGTCTTAGAGAAGAGAAGTTTATAGTTTCACTCCCAATGATTTTAGCTTATTGTAGTGAAGTTCCAAGAAGTCAAGCTCTGATACTAGATGAAAAAGGCCCAAGAGGGGGTGAATATGGTGAATAAAAAATTAATAAAGGATTAAGGATTAATTAAAGGCTAAAGAAAGATTTAAGAAGCAAGGCATGAAAAGAACACAAGAATGCAAGGGTTTAAGGAGTTTAATTCATAATTGAATCTATGTCTCCACCTAACTTATCCCTAAGTTAAGATTTTTAACACCCACACCAATCTTATTAACCAAGATTGAGTTTATAAAAGTTTTAAGATCAACTCTAACTTTTACAATATCAAGAGATTTTTAAGGCTAAGCTTTAACCTAACAATGATCTCAAGTGTTTTTAAGGCTTACACTTGAAACTAATTCACTAGCATTAACTCCTCACTTTTTTTTATTTCAACCTAAAAAAGAAGATGAAAAAGAGAGCTAACCTAACACATAACCAATCACTAAAAAATAATGAGAATTTAGAGAATAGAGAAGCTACTTAAGAGTTCTCTAAGAATTCAATGTGCTTAACAAACTTGTCTTATTTTCAAATGAAGTTCTAGAGTTAAAATATATTGATTAAGAATGGAAGATGGTTGTTGGAGATCATTAATTTCTTCCCCAAGCTCCTCTCTCCATCATCAAATGAATTTTAGCTTTTTATAGTCGATCTATTGCTCACTATCATGATGGCATGCACTAGCTTATGAGGGTTAAAGTTTGTGATTGTTAGAGGCTCAACTAGATGTTGGAGGCTAGTCTTCTTGATCCTCACAATCATGACCCATTCATGAGGGTTGGTTATGAGCAATGTAAACTTGCCTACTCAATGCTTGCCTTCTTCAGCTCTGCCTATGAGTGCCCTTGCAATTTGGACGGCTACTTATTAGGGGCAGTCTGCCTCTTAAAGAATTACTTTTATTGATCTTTCTTGCACCTAATTGACTTAGAGACTTGCATAGTCTTTTGTCCTTCATAAAATATCATGTAAAAGCTCTTAAAAAAAGTTTTTACAATTCTTTAACTTTAGAGGTGTCTCTTGATATTGAAACATAAACTTTTACACACTTGAGAGAGATCATTAGTACTTTAAATTGTTTATCAAAGTTAAACTTAAGGGATTGATCATGCAAATAGTCAATATACGCATACTAGGATCAATGCAAAATCATAAACATTCTATGCATACTCGGGTTGTGTCATAACCTGAACCCAAAGGGCACGTGACTAGCACTAGGGAATGGAAAAATATGAAGCTTTCAAAACTCGTAGTAAGCCTTAGAAATTTTGCACATCAAAATTAACTAACTTTAAAATTTTAAAGAAAATTTGATAGAGTTTTCTCTTTATCAAGATAAAACCAAAACCTGAAAAATGTAAATAACACTCACAATGTAATTTTTCATTCAACACTACTTCACAACAACTTTAATAATTAGTCACAATCCAAAAGGCAATACTTAATAAAATAAAATTACAATTATAAATTATATAAATGAACTAACTACTGCAGTATATAAAATTTAAGTAAACAATAATAGTAGGAGAAGAAGAAACCCAACGCAGATGGTAATAACTATCAAACTGACGGTAAGGTCTTGAAAAAATAAAATTAAGGGGAATCAGACCTCACTGAGTGAACTAATATTATAAAATGCATGTTGGTTTTAAAATAGTTATTTAAATCCTTTAAATTCATTAAATAAATAAATATTCAAAAATCCTTTATTTACTAAAATTTTTTGTTTTATAAAAAAAATACCTTCCCAGAATATATATAAAACTCTTTAATAACATAACTCATGCCAAAAACAATATTTTTTTTTAAAAATAAAACCTTTATTCGAAGTCATGGTAGAATCCTAAACCTCAATTCTACTAACCTTTCGACTCTTTTAAATCCAAGTGACTACCGTCCCGAGAGATCAAGCTCAACCGAGTTACAGTCGTAGTCAGGTCACTTAATCCATTTTTTATGTCTCAAGAGAACAAGTTCAACTGAGTTACATCTTATTTTTGGCCTGAGAGAAAAAGCTCCATTAAGCTTAATCCAAATACTGTCGGAGAGAACAAGCTCAATCTAGCTTAATCTATAACACTGTAAGAGAGAATAAGCTCAACCGAGGCAATCCATATATATAACAGACTCAAGATATTAACCAGTGCATGTGTGGTATTGTTGATATCCATTAGATAGCATGTTTTACCATTTCTCCAAAACATATTTATTATATAAAATAAAATAAAATAAGGCAAAACAGAACTAAAATGTTTACCCAACTTTAATAACAAATAAATATTCAATTGTATCATATTATAATTTATTGCATAAAAGATATTCTAATTTTATGCATATGTTCAACAAACAGTTTATAAAATCAACTTATAAGTGGAGCGTGCCGGCCGATGAGTCATTGGCTACCTATATTTTGCACCTCTTGCTCTCGAACTCTTTAAAATAAATAAATATTTATTTGATAAATAGCTTTAATTAAACTCTTAAAAATCTTAGAAAAATTATAAAAATTAAGGAATTATCAAAATAATCTTATGAACTCTATAAATGGTTAATTTCTATGGCTTAAAAATATTTTTAATGAATTAGTCTAATTTATATGGAAATAAAATAATTTCCACCATCAACATTCTGGAAATTTTATCTTAAAATCCATAAGGAACTGGATCTAACTCCAATTACAAAAACTAATTGTCATAATTAATATTATTTATTAAAATAATTTTAAAATTTTCCAGGTTGGTTACTACTCATCGCTAGAATTCGGGTGGAACCCATTAGATTTCTTACCACAAACACAAGACTTGACCAAACCGAACAAACCAATGTGTTTGGAATTTGAAAGGAAAATTACTAAAAAATTCATAGAATATTCTACCAATGAAGATCAGATGCAAGGCTGGCATCTACAGACTCTTGAGATGATAAGGAACAAGCTATTGGTGGTGGCCTTGGTTAAACGACGACGAGATGGATGTTCTGACTCTGACAAGTTGGATTGAAATTTTTCAATTAAAAATTGAATTTTTTTAGATTTATTTATAGAATTGAACACTACTAATACGTAGAGGATGTCGAGAAATGTTTGTGGTTAAAATTTTAGGTCTATTGGAGGTTATTTGAATCGTTAAGGGAGAAGATGTTGACCTTAGCAATAATCAATCTTGATTTTGATCTTAACAAACTTAATTTTGAGCATTTAATGTTCTTTTTTAAATCATAATTATAAGCATAGGTACAATATTACTCTTAATGAAAGCTAAGTTATAATTCAGCTTAGTGGAGGGCTGTGATTGAAGCAAGACTGCGATTGAAAAAAGGCTGCCATGTTGATAAAATACTGAGGGATGCGATTGAAGTAAGGCTACCATGGTGACAGAATGTTGAGTGTTGTGATTGAAGCCTTGCTTCCACGGTGACATCAAACTTCATAAAATTCCAACAAACATATTTTTGAAATTATTAAAGGAAAGAGATATTTGAGACATAATCATTGGCTCCAATAGCCAAATTTTTTAGTAGAGGGTTATGACTAAAGCAAGGCTGCCATGGTGATAGAAAGCTTATACTCATAGAGGGTTGCAAATGAAGCCTTACTTCTATAGTGATACCAAAATTCATAAATATCCAACAGTCATATTTTTGAATTTAAAAAAAAAAAGACATTGGAGACATAATTAATGGCTCCAATAGCTATATTTTTGAAGCTTAATCGAAAATATATGGTTTAGAGTTGTGATAATAAGAACAACACATTACATTACTCCTTGATTATTAAAAACTCTTTAAGCATTCATTAAGATTCATTTTTTTCTTTGTATCAATATTCATTGTATTGATTATCTTTTGTAAGAGTTGGTTGTGTGGTAGAAATAGGACTTGATGTTTATCTAATTCTTGGGATATATTAAAAGGGAAGTGAGGTATATTTCTAGTGGAATTAGTTCAAGTATTTAACCATTAAAACACTTAGGAATTGGTTTAAAAGTAAGCCTAGAAACTCTTTTTATTTGGTTAAAGAGTTAGCCTTATAACTCTTATTTGTATAAGGTTGAAGAGGAAGCCTTAAACTCTTATAATCTTAATCTTGTGAATAAGATTATGGGTATTGAAAAATCCTAACTTAGGGATAAGTTAGGTGGAGACATAGGATTGCTGAGAATTTAAAATTTTAAAATTTCTTTGTTTATTGTTCTTCCTACTATATTCTCTATCAATTATTTTTCATTCCTTAAATTCATTTTAATTTTTCTAATATCCTTCATTAGCCTTATTCACCCCCCTTTAAGGCACTTTTAATTGGTATCAGAGCTTAAATTCTAGGAACTTCATTGCTTGAATACATGATCATGGGGAGTAAATTTCAAAATATTTCTTCACTTAGACCATTCTTTGATGGAAGTAATTACTCACATTGGAAGTTCAAAATGAAGTTGTATTTAGATTGTGATTTCATTAAACTATAGGAAGTTGTTCTTAAAGGTTGGGAACCACCTATAGCTACCATTGATGGTGTACAAACAAATCTTTTAAGAAGTTAATATGACAATGAATAAAAGGAAGAAAACTATAAAAACAAGAAAGCTATAATCACTCTAGTCTCTTCCATGTCAAGAGAAGAAGGAGGCAAACTTTAACATTGCATTTCGGCCAAGGAAATGTAGGAGACCTTGGAGAACCATTATGAAGGCAATGTACAAGTAAGAAGTAAGAAGATTTAACTTCATATGTATAAATATGAACTCTTTAAAATGAAGCCTCAAGAATCAATTACGAAGATGACAAACCATCTCAATACTATTCTCATCACTCTCAAGAAACTTGGAAAACATTTCTTTAAAGAAGAAGTGAATAATAAGATTCTAAGAATCTTACCTAAGAAGGATTAGGAATCTCAGGTCACTTTAATTGAGGAAGCTTAAGACCTCTTTACCCTTTCAATCAATGCATTTATTGGAAAGCTCCTAACACATGAGCTTATAATTAAGCAAAGCAGTGAAGTGCAACAAGAGAAGGAATAGAAGAAAAAGAGCATTGCTTTAAAAGAATTGTAAAAAGATAGTGAAGAAGAAAGCATTAAAGATTCTAGTGATGAAGATGGTGACATTGCCATGCTCACTAAAAACTTTAAAAAATTCTTGAGAAAGAAAAGCTCCTCAAGAACAAGAGACTTCAATAAGAAGTATGAAGAAGAAAGTAAAAAAAAAACTAAAGAAGTTACTTGCTATGAATGCAAGAAACTGAGTCATATTCAAAGTGAGTGCCCCAAACTAAAATTCAATAACAAAGGAGAAAAAGAAGGCTTTCAATGCTACTTGGGATGACTCCTTTAAATTCGAAGAGGAAGAAGAACAACAAGAAGTGACCAACCTTTGCTTCATGGCTCTTGAAGATGAAAATGAGGTGCTATCCACTTTTAACTTTTCTTGTGATGATTACTGTGATTATGATGATGATGATGAGAGCTCTATTGTGAGCAAACTTTCGCTTAAATGCAAAAGCTTACTTTATAAGAAGAAGCAATATACGTATGAGCTAACTAGTTTAACCAAAGAATTCAAAAATTTAAGAAATGAATTTTCTAATCCTATTAAATCACATGGTAAACTTACTAATGATTTAAAATCTTCAAATTCCTTGGAAGAGCAACTCAAGAAAGCAAATGATGAAAATCATAAACTTTCTAATGAGATATTAGAGTTAAAGAATTCCATTTTAAATTTTAAAAGAGGAAAAGAGAGTTTAGATAATTTACTTGACTCTCAAAAACTCTATAGAAATACTCATGGCATAGGATATGTAAATGGAATGTCTTCTTCCTCATCGTCATCACATATTAATTTTGTTAACCGTAACATAATTCCACTCCTTCTACCTCTAAACTAATTAAGACTTAAGCTTTCAAAGCTAATAAGTCTCATATGTCATATATTAGAGGAAAGTCTCATACGACTTAACCCTATATGACACAAAGAGGTAAGTTTCATGTTAGGAAAGCATAACCCAAACATGCTTACATGTACACTAGACACAACACTCCTAAGCATATTGCACAAATCTATCAAAATACACATTACCATTATCAATGTATGTCACACTTTTCACATATGGCACAAAGAAATTTTAGGAATTCTACATAACCACAACACCAAAAGCATATCTCATTTATTAAGAATTTGTATTATCCTAGGAGAAATAAATTTGAAAATGTTATATGTTCATATTGCATGATCAAGGGACACATAAACATTGTGTGCTTCAATAGAAGATTACACATGAACTTGCTTTCTTTAGATTATCTTGAGACTAAAGACTAAAAAAGCTTTGGAAAAGAACACTTAAATTATCTTAAGTAGGTTTTGCCTGAAATCCATAAGAACAAAAAGCAAGTGGTAACTCAATAGTGAATGTTCAAGGCACATGATGTGAGATAAAGAGAAATTTAACAAACTTGATGCAAAGGATGGAGGACATGTCACATTTGGGGATAATACCGAAGGAAGGATAATAGGCATTCGAGAAATTGGTAATCCTCAATCCTTATTTATTCATTATGTGTTACTTATTGATGGTCTTTATTATAATTTACTTAGTATAAATTCAATTATCTGACATGAGAAATAAAGTAACTTTTTATCTTAGAAATTGCTCTGTTAGTAGTCTTGATGAAGATAAAATAATTTTTAGTGGTGAGAGATTGGACAATTTTTATGTTATTAATTTGAATAAGATTAATAACAAAGACTTAAAATTCTTAATGTCTATTTCCCATGACATATGGACATGACATATAAGGTTGGGACATGCGAACTTTGAGCTTTTAAATGATCTTTGTAAATATGGACTTGTGATTGGTTTACCAAGCTTGAATTCTCCAAGGATAAACCTTGTGATGCTTGTCAAAAGGCAAAATAATCCAAGTCTTCATTTAAGCTCAAGAATGTAGTGTCAACCTTTAGGCGACTTGAACTAATACATATGGATTTGTTTGGACCAACTAGAGTTGCTAGTCTTAGTGGAATGCATTATGCATATGTATTGGTTGATGATTACTCTATATTCACTTGGATGAGTTTTCTTGCTCATAAGAATGATGCATTTAAAGCTTTTGAAAAATTTTCAAAAGGAATTCAAAAAGAAAAATGTTTTTGTATTTCATCTATTAAAAGTGATCATGAAATTAAATTTTAAAATCAATTCTTCAAAACCTTTTATAATGAAATTGGTATTTCACATTCGTTTTCTTCTTTTAGAACTCCTCAATAAAATGGGAAAGTTAAAAAGAAAAATAGAACTCTAGTAGAAATGGTAAGAACAATGCTTCATGAGTATAACTTACCACTATACTTTTAGGCAGAAGCCGTTAACACATCTTGCTACATTTCAAATAAAGTTTTCAAAAGATCGATTTAAAAAAAAAACTTCTTATGAGCTTTGGAACAATAGAAAACCTAAAAAATCGTATCTTAGAGTATTTGGATACAAGTGCTTTATATTAAACACCAAGGATAATCTTGGAAAATTTAATTCTAAAGCCGATGAAGGAATTTTCCTAGGCCATTCTACTTCTAGTAAAGCATATAGTCTTTAATAAAAGAACACTAATAGTTGAAGATTCAATGCATATTGTATTTAATAAATCAAACTCACATGATCCTATAAAGGATGTTTATAATGTTGATGATTTTGTGGATGAGCATGTAGATGTGAACACTCAAGAATAAAATGCTAGTAAGCCTTTAAAACTTAAAGGTCTAAGTAAGGAGGACAATGAGGAGATGTCTCAACCTATCTTAAAGGATGATCTTCCAAAGGATTGGCAATTAAAGAAAGCACATCGTCAAGACCTCATCATAGGTGACACCATAAAGGGGTTAACTACTAGATCTTAACTTAAAACAATTGTTAATTTAGCCTTCATTTCTAAAATTGAACTTAAAAATATTGATGACACATTGAGTGATGAATTTTAGGTCCTTACTAAGTAGAAGATTTAAATTAATTTGAGAAAAATAAGGTTTGGACCTTAGTTCATAGACCTAAACTTCATCCTATTATAGGCGCCAAATGGGTGTTTAGAAATTAGATGAATGAACAAGGTATCATAATTAGGAATAAAGCTAGGGTAGTAGCTAAAAGTTATAATCAATAAAAAGGAATTAATTATGATGAAACCTTTGGCCTTATTGCAAGGTTAAAAGCTATTAGAATGCTACTTGCATTTGCATCATTCATGAATTTTAAACTTTTTCAAATGGATGTCAAAAGTGCTTTTTTAAATGGATTTATTAAAGAGGAGGTATATGTCGATCAACCTCTGGGTTTTAAAAATTTTGATTCTCCAAATAATGTTTTTAAATTGTCAAAAGCTTTGTATGGATTGAAACAAGCTCTAAGAGTTTGGTATGAAAGATTGAGCAACTTCTTATTAGAGAAAGGTTTCTTTAAAGGAAAAGTTGACACAACTCTTTTCATAAAGAAATCCAAGCATGACTTACTTATTGTGTAAATATATGTTGATGATATTATTTTTGGTGTTATTAACCATTGCTTATGTGAGGAATTCTCTAAGTTAATGTAAAGAGAATTTGAAATGAGCATGATGGGTGAACTTAAATTCTACGTTGGACTAAAAATTAAGCAATGTAAGGATGGGATATTCATTAATCAAACTAACTATGCAAGAGATATTCTCAAAAAGTTTGGCATGGATGGAGCTAAATCAAGCAAAACTCCAATGAGTACCACTACTAAACTTAATAAGGATAAGAATAGAAAGTCGATTGATGAAAAGCGATTTAGAGGTATGTTCGAATCCCTTATTTATTAACCGTTAGTAGACCTGACATTATGTTTGCTACTTGATCGTGTGCTAGGTATCAATATAGTCCTAGAGAGTCTTATTTGAATGCAATCAAAAGAATTTTCAAATACTTAAATGGAAGTTTGCATGTAGGACTTTATTATCCTAGAAGTTCTTCCTTTGACTTGATTAGTTATTTAGATGCAAACTTTGCCAGTAGTTTACTAGATAGAAAGAGCACTTCCAGAATTTGTCAATTTTTAGGACAATGTTTAGTTTCTTGGTTTAGCAAGAAATAAGTTTCAATTGCCTTGTCCATTTTTAAAGTTGATTATATTGCATCAAGTCTCTATTGTTCACAAGTCTTATGGCAAAAATTAAACAATTGTTGAACTATGGTATAAAAATTGATCACATTCCAATCAAATGGGACAATGCAAGTGCTATTAACCTTAGCAAAAATCCCATTCAACATTCAAGGACCAAGCATATAGACATTAGACATCATTTCTTGCGTGATCATGTTCAAAATGGTGATATCTCACTTGAATTTGTTGATACATATCATGTAGATACCTTCACCAAACCTCTCAATGAAAAGATATTAAATTTTGATAAGCATGAACTTGACATGATTGATGGTTCTAGTTTGTCTTAATTTTATGCTTAATTGATGGTTCGACTATTTTTATGTGAAATCATGTTGTGCTTCTTGATTGCTTTGATTATTAATTTTGATTTTTATCTTAACATTTTTAAGAATTTTTTTTGCTATTTAATAGTTAATTGTTGAAATTATTTCAATAAATTAATTATTCAAAATAAGCATAACATTTTTTTTTAATTATCATGCATTTATCTATGTTTAAATTCAATATGTGCATTATGATATGTTTAATCAATTTCTTTTAAAAAACCTTCCTATTTGGAAAATTAATAATTGATTATTGATTTAAATTCAATTAATTAATTATTTTAATTTAGCAAAATTATTCCCTCTTTCCTCCTCCTCAATAAGACTAGTATGTTTTATGTGTTTTCACAAGTTTTTGTTTGGTTTATTTTCAGTATATTTTTCGTATCTAAGTTTTGAGCTATTAGTTTGTTTTATGGTTATTTTTTGTCAGTTTCAGTTTATTTTCTGCATATGAGCCATGAGCTGTTAGCTTTATGTCTTTTTATGTTTCTCTCCAGTTTACAATTGGTATTTTAATATCATTGTAACTCTATCCTTTTCATTAATGCAATTTTATTTTATTAAAATTTCTTTTTGCATTTTGACAAAGGGGGAGAAATATTTGAGTTTGAATACTTAAATTTATTTTATATAATTCTGTTTATGCATGCATAGTAACATTGTAAGTGTGAATAGTTTTGCCATATTTTTTATATATGTCATAAAAAGTCTTGTTTTGCTTACTTTGTTTATATGTATATGATACTTAGCTAGATGGGCATATTTTTTTTAAGATTTGTTCTATCTTTGTTTTCATTGTTTTGCTTCTTGGTCTTTTGTTTCCTTTAGAACTAAACTCTATATAATCATGTGAAATACGTATTATATTTGTGATGTGTTAAGTGCTACTAATTATTTTTTTCATATGTTTGAAATTATTTTCTTCCATATTGTCTAGCATTAATGTTAATGATCATATTATAATATTTTTATGTTTTTAAAACATTTGTCATGTTTGGACATGTTTTGATTTCCCTCATGATATATTTTATGTTGTTTCTATTTTTGTCAAAGGGAATAATTTATAAATTTATATTTCTTAGCATGTCCAAAAAGGGGAGTAATAAAGAAATATATTAAATATTTTAATTGGTATCTTTTTCAATTTTTTTTTTAAATTTTTTTTCATAACAAAGGGGGGAGATTCTTATAATTTCATTATTTTTTAAATTAATTCTCACTCCATTGATATTTTTCATTATTTTTTTCCTTACTCGTTAAATTCATTATCTTTATAATATGCAAAAATATAGGGGGAGTATAATTTATTTACTTTAATGAAATTTAAAACATCACACACTTACACTTTATATTATTTTCTCAAGCTCAAAATAAGTTTGTCAAAATAAAAAAGGGGGAGATTGTTGACCTTAGCAATAATCAATATTGATTTTGATCTTAACAAACTTAATTTTGAGCATTTAATGTTCTTTGTTTAAGTGTGATTATAAGCATAGGTATGATATTACTCTTAATGAAAGCTAAGTCGTAATTCAACTTAGTAGAGGGTTGAGACTGAATCAAGGCTATCATGGTGACAGAATGCTGAGGGCTACAATTAAAACAAGACTACCATGGTGATAAAATGTTGAGCGCTATGACTGAAGCCTTGCTTCTATGGTGACATCAAACTTCATAAAAATCCAACAGACATATTTTTGAAATTATTAAAGGAAAGAGATATTGGAGACATAATCATTGGCTCCAGCAACCATATTTTTTAGCAAAGGTCTGTGATTGATGCAAGTCTGCCATAGTGACAAAAAGCTTGTACTCAGCAGAGGGTTGTGACTGAAGCCTTGTTTCCATAATGATAGCAAAATTCATAAATATCCAATAGTCATATTTTTGAATTTTTTTGAAAAAAATGTTAGAGACATAATCAATGTGATGACAATCCTAATGTAACAAGGACTCCTAATCCAACAAAGATTCAATATCCTTTGACTTATGATGTGTTGGGTTTCGTGATACAAACGCAGTGAAAATATAAAAATTTTATCACGTTCCCAAACTCGGATCCATGTAATTCGACTACTTGATTAAATCTAGGGTTTCAAGAATCTTACCAAAATGCAGAAGAGGCAAGAAAATCTAGAAGGATGAGAGGAGGTTCACTTCAGTGAAACCTTACCTATAGCTTTTGCTTTGATTCAGATTCATATTTTAGATGTCTTCAAAAGAATTCATCCTCTAAAGGTATCCACACAAACAAGCCTCGATCAAAATGATCTGTGCGTGTGCTAGCACGACTTGGTTGTCTCATAACTCCAGAAAAAAACTCTCTTTGATTTCATTTTTCTTAAAATGCAGAGAAAATGAATTTTGGGTGGCTCACTCAATTGATCTGTCTCAATCCCTAGAGAACATAACATATATATAGAGTTCTCAATTAGGGTTTCACTTACCAAACCCTTTTTGGTAAATAGCCATTAAATTCAAATTTTATTTATTTAAAATAAAATCAGTAATATATTTATTATTTATGTAGATAACAATTATCATAAATAAATAGTTAAATATATTTATTTTCAAATAGTTTAACTAGGCTTAATAAGCCTATAATCATTTTGGGCCTCTTCTAAGTGTGTGACCTTGTAGGCTCACATAACATTGACAATGGGCTTAAATCTCTATTTAGGCCTACAAGCCATAAGTGGCCTCTAGCAAGACATTATGACTACCCAAGTCATGTGAAGTCAATAATTCAATATAACCTAATTACAATGAACATTATAGTCCCTTTATCATATGATATCTGTATTGAACATAAGGTATATAATGTCATCCTTATATAGTTCAATAATATTATGACTTAATTCTAAGTAGATTGAAAATGATAACTCTTTATCAATTCATTTCAGCATGGCCATGCATTTTCCTTCAGTCTAGCTCATCAATGGGCCCATAAATATCTTACTCATATTAATGAGGGATAAATTCCTTCTCAATCACTCACATTCCTCACATAACTCATTTCATATCCAACAACATTCTATTTAATCATCCGGTTAAAGATAATGTTAGAATGTGTTAAAACATAAAACAACTATGTAGAAAACCATGGTGATTTCAAGGTCAAAGGACTTAAACAATATCACTACAATGAGAAATACTTATGACAATAATCATAGTGGGTCAATCCAGTACATGATCTCTTATCATGTACCTGTGAGTTGACTTAATATCTCATATCCATGATTAGTAAAACATAATCATCAGTCGACATCATACTAGCCTTATTAATATTTATACAATAATTAAATGGCTAGGGATAATTAAAATAGAACTCTTATTTTAATCTAAGGGTTTTACTATCAAGTCACATACTTGATGACCTTAGTAAGAATTAACCATTCAAATAATGATCATAAAAGGAATGATAATGGAAATGCCTCTTTATTAATAAGATAGAAATGTCAATACATAATCACAAATGATTGACCTAGTGCATATCACTAACATGATGGAGGTCCAATCACAAGGGCACATACTAAAAATATGAAGGAAGCATTACATATGCTAATTCAAAGAATTTAGGCTCAAAGTACAAATCTGAATCAATATAATCCATTTGATGCACATGGAATTAATTTTGGTTCAAAGCTTATACATTTAGTGCAAATTGAAGATTTGGGCCTAAATAGTGTTATTAGGTTAAATTTGGATCTATTAAGCTTAAAGGATTACTTGCACATATTCCAAGCCCAAGAATAAGTCCAAATATGTGTTATTTAGTTTAAGTAGTATTTAAAAATGAATTTTGGATTCGTTACTTATCCAAAAAAATTTTAGAGTGTTTATTTTTAGTTAGGAATACTTTTCTTTATCTCAGTTGACAAGCAAAATAATTCATTACTTTTAAGGATTTGTTTTCTTATCTTTTAGGGATTTATTATCCTTATCTTTTAAGGATTTGTTTTAGTTTAGGTTTAGGATTAAGATTTATTATAAATAGCTTATTTTGTAGCCTATTTTGGGCATCTTTTTTATCAATCAAATAAAGTGACAAATTTTGCTTTAAATTACTTGGAGTTTTATTCTTTGAACTTTCTAAACAAAATTGGTTGTTTGATAGTTCACTTGTCTTATCAATTAGAACATCCATATCTAATTGTGGAGACTTCCTGATAGCTAGAGTTCTTAATTGTTAGATAATTAAGGGTTCTAGTTTTCACCCAACTTATTTCTTGGACGATATAAGGTATAGGTATCAATAGATTGTTTCAAGTTTTATTTGTTAGATAAACTCAATTCACATCAGTTTGGTATCAGAGCTTTGGCTTTAAGAATCAGGCTACGTATCCCTTTTTTTGTTTCAATTCGTTTATCATTTTTTGTGTTTCTTCTTCTACTCCTTCTCATTAGTTTCATCAATATTCTTGTTTGTTCATCATTTTTTTTTATTTTATTCAAATTCATTTTTTACATCATTCATTATCATCTTTAATTTCATTTAATTATTTCCTTGAAGTCTTGCATCAAGTTTCAACCATTAAAAAACTGGAAAAAAAAATAGAAAAAAAAGAAAAGAAAAGAAAAGAAAAGAAGAAGTTGGTCGTTTCTTTAAAATCTTTAAAGTTCTTGCAAGTCTTGAAAAACTTTGACTTTCTTGATTATTTTCTTGAAATCGTTGGAATCTTGAAGTTTCTTTAAGTTCACTTTCAAATCTTGATTCAAGATTACAAATCTTGAAATTTTAAGTTACAAATTCATTTTCTTGGGTTTCTTTTGAACAAATTCTTTTTTTTTTCTTATTTGTTATGGATATCTTTATGGTTAAGATTCAATATTGAATAGATTATATCCTTATCTTTCTAGATTTATTCATATCTTATTTGTCCTAATCCTTATCTTATCTTAAAGCTTTTCTTTGTCCTAAAGGGATTAAATGACTTCTTTTCCTTATCTACATCTTCTTTTCCTTATCTATAACTTATTTGCCTTATTTAAAACTCATTTTCCTTTCTTATTAAGGTTAAATTCATTTTTTTCATGTTCTTCTATTTTTTGGTGCAAATTAAGCCTAATTTCCTTATTTTAAGTCACCAAAACTTGCCAAATTCGTTTAATTGGTAGGCCATTGTGAATTCTAACAATTTATATTTTTTAGTTAAAAAGTAGAAGGTAAAACTCCTAATTAGGTTAGATTTAAAATAGAGTGTGTGTGTGAGTTCAATAGAGTGTCCAAACACCAAATTGAGTGAAACACGTGAGTGAGTGTTAGAATTTTATTTTACTAACTTTTCTTGTAGTTTTGAACATAGTAAAGAATGGATGATCCCAAATTAAAGTTGTTTGTTGAGGCTATGCAACAAATAATGGAGGATGTAAGGAGGCGACTTGAGAGGCTAGAAATAAGTTCCCCTTCATAAAGTAAAAAAAGGAGTACCAAACAAAGCTTAAAAGAGGAGTTTAATGAGGGAAGTGAAGAAAACAACTCAATAAGATTAAATACGCAATAATAAAGATAATAACATAGGAACCATCAATATGAAGATTCTTATCTTTTAAGGCAAGAGCAATCCTGAAGCATGCTTAGAGTAGGAAAAGAAGATTGATTGTGTCTTTAAGTGAGAAAAAAAGTAAAGCTAGCCATAGTTGAGTTCATTGATTATGCTAGTGTTTGGCGGGATCAACTAATTAGAAGTCGAAGAAGAAATAAAGAACATGTTATTTCTACATGGGATGAGATGAAGATAATCATGCGCAAGCGATTTGTCCTACAACATTACTATTATGAACTATATACTGGTTTGCAACGACTTGTGCAAGGTTCTAAAAGTGTGGAATAATATTATCAAGAGATAGAGATGGCTATGATGAGGGCTAATGTAATTGAAGATAGAGAGGCCACTATGGCTAGGTTTCTCTATGGTTTGAATTGTGACATTGCCAACCTTGTTGAACTATACCATTATATTGAATTGGATGACATGCTACATATGGCTATTAAGGTAGAGAAGAAATTAAGGGCTAAAAGTAAGATTAATTTGAATTCCTCTACCCCATAGAAGTCGAATTGGAAGGGTAATGAAAAGAGCAGTACTTCATCAAACTTTAAACCAAAGGGCAATCAAGGGAGCAAGAAGGTAGACGTGGGAAACAATAAATTTATGCCTAAAAGTGGCAATCCGAACTTTAGAACACGTGATCTCAAGTGTTTTAGGTGTTTAGGCTTTGGTTATAAGGCTGTCCAATGTCCAAATGCAAAGGTGATGGTTGCTTTAGCCAATGGCGAAATTGAAAGTGAGGATGAAGATGAAAATGAAGATGTAAGTGAAATGCCACCACTTGAGGATGCATCTAATGATGAAGGAGAGGAGATGGAAGCCTTAGATGGATTATTATTCACTTTTGTCACAAGGCGTGCACTTAACATGCAAGCTAAGAAAGAAGAGGTACAATGCAAAAACATCTTTCATAGTAAGTGTTTAATTGATAATAAATTATGTAGTATGATTATTGATGGTGGTAGTTATACTAATACTGTTAATGCTGGTTTAGTTAATAAGTTAGGCTTAAAAATAACTAAACATCCTAGGCCTTATAGATTACAATGGCTAAATGATTGTGGGGATATTAAGGTTACTAGGCAAGCAATGATAGCATTTTCTATTAGGTGATATTATGATGAAGTATTATGTGATGTAGTTCCTATGCAAGCTTATCATATACGATTAGGACACCCTTGGCAATATGATAGGCGAGCTAAGCATGATCGTTTTACTAACAAATACTCTTTTGTTATGAATAATAAGCCTATTACTCTTGTTTCTTTGACTTCAAAAGAAATTTTTAAAGATAAAAATTTTTTAAGTGAGCATGAGAGTGTGCATGAAAAAGAAAAGGTGTAGAAACAAAAGAAGGGTTATGAGAAAAGCTTAGAGAGGTGTGAGAAATGAGTGGAAAAAGGTGAGAAAGAGGGGATGCACAGAAAGAACGAGTGTGATGCACATGCAAAAGGAGAGCTAAATGTGCAAGGAGTGAAAAGAAAAGAGGTAAAAGGCAATTTCTATGCTATAGAGGGTGAGGTAAGAAAGGCTTTATTAACTAGGCAGCTTCTATTTGTACTTTTGTACAAAGGTGCCTATTTGTCCACTAACCCTAAACTCTCTTCTTTGCTTAGTTATTTTCAAAATATTTTATAAGAATATGAAGATTTATTCCTTGAAGAGATGTCAAAGGGCTTGCCTCCATTAAGAGGGATTAAGCATCAAACTGATTTCATTCCTGGTGCATAAATACCTAATAGACCACCTTATAGAAGTAATCCCGAAGAAACTAAGGAGATGCAACATCAGGTTGAAGACTTGTTATCCAAGGGATTGCTTAAGGAAAGTATGAGTCCATCTGCTGTTCCTGTTCTATTAGTGCCTAAAAAGTATGGTTCTTGGCAAATGTCAATTGATTATCATGCTGTAAACAAAATTATAGGACAAAATAAGCTTAATAAGAGGCATGCTAGATGGAGTGAATTCATCGAGTCCTTTCCATATATCATCAAGTACAAATAAGGAAAAGATAACATAGTGGCTAATGGATTATCTTGAAGGTAAGTACTTCTTTCTACTTTAAATGCTAAATTACTTGGTTTTGAGCATGTTAAAGAATTATATGTGAATGATCAAGATTTTAGCAATGTGTTTAATGCATGTGAAAAAGGTGCGTTTAGTAAGTTTTAAAGGTACAATGGGTTTTTATTTAAGGACAATAAATTGTGTGTGCCTCAAAGTTCTATACACAAATTGTTTATTAAAGAAGCATATGAAGGGGGTTCAATGGGACACTTTGGAATAGCTAAAACTTTAGATGTTTTGCATGAGCATTTCTTTTGGCCTAAAATGAAGAATGATGTTGAAAATTATTGTGCTAAGTGCATTACATGTTTGCAAGCTAAATCCCAAGCTAAACCTTATGGTTTGTATATGCCTTTGTTTATTCCTACATCACCTTAGGTTGATATATCTATGGATTTTGTTTTTGGTTTACCTAGGTCTAGGCATGGTCATAATAATATTTATGTTATTGTTGATAGGTTTAGTAAGATGGCACATTTTATTATTTGTCATAAAACTGATGATGCAACACATATTGCTAATTTGTTCTTTAAAGAAATAGTATGTTTGCATGGGATACCTAGAACTATTGTTAGTGATAGGGATTCTAAGTTCTTATCTCACTTTTAGAAGACTTTATGGGTAAAATTAGGAACTAAGTTATTGTTTTATACTACTTGTCACCCACAAATCGATGATTAAACAGAGGTTGTGAATAGAACATTAGGATAATTGTTGCGTGCTATTATAAAAAAGAATTTAAAATCATGGGAAGAATGTTTACCTTATGTAGAGTTTGCATATAATAGGAGTGTGCATTCATCTACACATTATTCACCTTTTAAGATTGTTTATGCATTTAATCCATTGATACCATTAGATTTATCTCCTTTACCTATGCATGAATATTCTAGTCTTGATAGTGCAAACAAGGCAGAATTTGTTAAAAAATTTCATGAGAAGGTTAGGCAAAATATTGAGAAAAGGAATGCACAAACAACAAATCAACACAACAAAGGGCAAAAACAAGTTATGTTTGAGCCTGGCAATTGGATTTGGTTACATATGCACAAGGAGAGGTTTCCCTCCCACAGGAGTTCAAAGCTTCATTCACGTGGAGATGGACCATTTCAAGTAGTTGCACGGATTAGTGACAACGCATATAAGCTTGATCTACCTGGTGAGTATAATGTTAGTGCTACTTTTAATGTTACTGATTTGAGTCCTTTTGATTTTGAAGGTGCTGATTCAAGGACAAATCCACTTGAGGAAAGGGGGAATTATGATAATCCTAATGCAACAAGGACTCCTAATCTAATAAAGATTCAAGATCCTTTGACTTATAATGGAGGTCCAATCATAAGGGCACGTGCTAAG
The DNA here is from genome assembly GCA_947683625.1 of Mallotus nudiflorus. Classification (NCBI taxonomy): domain Eukaryota; kingdom Viridiplantae; phylum Streptophyta; class Magnoliopsida; order Malpighiales; family Euphorbiaceae; genus Mallotus; species Mallotus nudiflorus. The sequence continues at coordinate 2,553,445 of CANTUR010000275.1, read as the reverse complement.
AAGATGAAGGAAGCATTGCATATGCTAATTCAAAGAATTTGGGCTCAAAGTACAAATCTAAATCAATATAATCCATTTGATGCACATGGAATTAATTCTGGTCTAAAGCTTATTCATTTGATGCAAATTGAAGATTTGGGCCCAAATAGTGTTATTGGGTCAAATTTGGATCTATTAAGCTCAAAGGATTAGTTACACATATTCCAAGCCCAAAATGAAGCCCAAATATGTGTTATTTAGTTTAATTAGTATTTAAAAATGAATTTTGGATTTTTTACTTATCCAAAACATTTTTAGAGTGTTTGTTTTTAGTTATGAATACTTTTTTTTATCTTAGTTGACAAGCAAAATAATTCCTTACCTTTAAGGATTTATTTTCTTATCTTTTAGGGATTTATTATCCTTATCTTTTAAGGATTTTTTTTAGTTTAGGTTTAGGTTTAGGATTAAAAATTCTTATACATAGCTTATTTTGTAGCCTATTTTGGGCATCTTTTTTATCAATCAAATAAAGTGACAAATTTTGCTTCAAATTACTTGGAGTTTTATTCTTTGAACTTTCTAAACAAAATAGGTTATTTGATAGTTCACTTGTCTTATCAATTAGAACATCCATATCTAATTGTGGCGACTTCCTGATAGCTAGAGTTCTTAATTGTTAGATAATTAAGGGTTCTAGTTTCCACCTCAACTTGTTTCTTGGACGATCTAAGGTGTGGGTATCAATAGATTGTTGTGGGTTTTGTTTGTTAGATAAACTTAGTTCGCATCATAATATATATATATATATATATATATGTGTGTGTGTGTGTGTGTGTGTGTGTGTGTGTGTGTGTGTGTGTGTGTGTGTGATCTGGAGTTGTGATAATAAGAACAACACATTACATTACTATTTAATTATCAAAAACTCTTTAAACTTTCTCTAAGCTTCATTTTTTCTTTGTATTGATTAACTTTTATGAGAGTTAGTTGTGTGATAGAAATAGGACTTTATCTTCATCTAGTTCTTGGTATAGATTAGAAGGGAATTAAGGTATATTTTTAATGGAATTGGTTTAAGTGTTTAGTTATTAAAACATGTGGGAATTATTTTAAAAGTGAGCCTAGAAACTCTTTTTTTTTGGTTGAAAAGTTAACCTTAAAACTCTTGTTTGTATAAGGTTGAAAGGTGAGCCTTAAACTCTTGTAATCTCAATCTTGTGAATAAGATTGTGGGTATTGAAAAATCCTAACTTGGGGATAAGTTAGGTGGAGATATAGGATTATTGAAAATTCAAACTCCTGAAATTTTTTTGTTTATTGTTCTTCTTACTCTATTCTCTTTCAATTCTTGTTCATGTTCATTCCTTAAATTTTTTTTAATTTTTGTAAAATCCTTCATTAGTCTTATTCACCCCCTTCTAAAGCACTTTTAGAAGAGAAAGAATTCTAGACCAAAATTGATATTTGCCAAAATAACAACTATTCTTCCTTTGGCAGCCCCGATTTGTTCTTATATACATTCACTTTTGTCTTATTCTCAACAACAAAAACATCCAATGTCAACCCATATCAATCTATCAACTTAGCAACTTAAAACAACCTTAATCAACCGTCTTCAACTAAGCCACCAACAACCACATGACAACCACAAAACAACTTAGCAATTATATACCGTTAACTACCCTTAGCAACCTTAACAACCTTAGACCCTCCCTAGCAACCCAAAACAACTTTCATCAACTAAATAACCAACACAACAACAAATCAACAATAAAACAACTATACAACCACATCCACAAAAAATAGCCTATATCCACATCAACTTTTATAAACGCATATTATATATATTCCTTGCCTTATATCAACCCATGTCCACCTCCTCCCTTCATCCCGCATACATCGATTTTCTTACACCTTTTTTTATATAATAGTAATATTTTTTTTATTATTATTTTTTCTTCTTCTTTTTCTCTTTATTTTTTTCGGTTATTACATTCTTCCCCTTTAAATAAAATATATGAAATCATCAACATTCTACGCAAACTCAGATCGATGCAAAATTGTCGAGATTTTATGCATACTTAGGTTGGTACGGAATCACCAAGATTTTACATAAACTCGAGTCGATACAAAATCACTGAGATTCTATACATACTTGGGTCGATATGAAATAACTGAGATTCTACACATACTCAAATCTATACAAAATCATTGAGATTTTATGTATACTTAAGTCAATATGAAATTATTAAGACTTTGCGCATACGCAGGTTGACATTAGCTAGCAACACACGTGCTCGACATACCAAGCACTCTACACAAGAGGAGGTAGAAAGTTTAGTCAGACATACATATCCTTATAACTTTTTTTTTTTGGGGGGGGGGGGGGGTTAACTATTTTATTCCTAATCGTAAAGATTACTCTAGTTTTGAATTACACATCTCTAATCCCTTATACTCTCTCATTCTATTCATTGAATATTTTATATATTTCATGGATTCCATTTAATATATTTTTTACCATATATTCAATACGTTCCCTACCTTATATACTATTCTCAATATTTTTTATATTCTTTACATACAAATACAAACTTAAGAATTGTAGTGTTTGTGGGGAAAATTTCATCCATTCACTCAGCTGTTCTCGTTTGTGCAAGTTCTATAGTTAGGATCAATTTCAGAGTTATTATCGATGCAAAGGTTGCTTTTAAGTTGAAAAGAGAAGTCTAAAGCGTGCTCTCATTATATTCAAAGAGCATGTGTGCCAACAAATAAAATGAGAGATAATTTATAGGAAGAGGAGGATTTGAGAGAGGAGATTCAAAAAGGATAAAAAGAGTTAATAATTTTTTATGAAAATTTAGGAGTAGAGTATTTTTGAAGGAAACAAGATGAAATTATGGAGAAACGAAAAATAACACATGAAGAAGAAAGATGAAATAATGGAGAAAAGAAAAATAGAAGAAGATGACGATGATGATATGATGATGATGATGATGATGATGTAGCAAGAAAATGATATGATGTGGATTAAATAGACAACACGTAAGTTGAGGAGTAAAAAAATGATAGGCACCATGTCAGTACATTCTCTCAAAATTTATAGAATAAGATCAGTGAGAAAACTGTTAAATTCTTATAAAATTTAATTATAAAGAATTCTTTCAAAACTTAATTATGAAAAACGTAACATTTATAGAACTGAAAATATCATTGTCATTTATTTTATCTCAAGTTGTTATGGATTTAGATTTATGCTTATTACTTTATCTTTGTTACCCCTATAATAGTTTCTATTATGATGAAATTGAAATTTCATTTATTACTAAAATAACTCTCTATTATGCAATGTGGAATTCTAAAAATAAGATTAAAATAATTTTTTTTATTTTATTTGATATAAATTGAAGAGTTGATTTGACTTTCTATATTTTTTAAGTATCAAATTCGATTTTTATTGTACTAGTCAATTAAATATGTGTTTATATACTTTTAAATTTTATTTTTATTGATAAATATTATTTTCATTAAAATAGAGAAAATAAAAATTGTTTTTGTAAAATAAAATAAAAAATTTGAAAAATTATTAAATTTTAAAATCTTAACGAGTAAGAAAAAGAAAAACCATAGAAAAGCAAATACAAAAAAGTTAAAAAAAATAAAAAGAAAGTGAAGTCAAATTAATAGTTAGGATACCTTAACGGTTTTTTCTGTGGTTCTATTCAAAATAAATCAGATTAGATAAAAAAAATAAAAACCTAATTACTTAAAAAAATTTTGAACTTTAATTTTAACAATTTTAGCATGTTCTTTTAACTTTTTCATTTTTTAGCAACTATAACACATTATTTTAACATTAATAAAAAAAATAAACTTTATAATTTTTAACAATTTTAACATATTTTAAAAAAAATTTGTCAAAAAATTGTTAAAACTCACTGTCAAAATTTTATTAGATAATTAGGCCAAAGTTAAATTATATTTGTTCAATAAATTTTTTAATATGATATAAAATGCTATAGTATTTAATGTTAGTATAACATCAAATCTCTTTTAATTAAAAAAGATAATTTAATGAGTTAATAAATTTTTTAAAAATATATTGTTTTAAAATAAAAAAAATAGTATTTCAATTTGTTATAAATTCAGAATTGTTTATATGACATTAAAATGAATTTTTTTAATTAAAAACATGTTGAAATTATTAAAAAGATTTAAAGTTTACAATCTTTAAATGAAAAATATTTAAATATTATATAAACAATTGTAAACTTATAACAAATTAGAATATTATATTTTTATTTTAAAATAGTATATTTGAATGAGAAAATTGTTGCTAATTCATTAAATTTTATTATTTTTTTTTTAATTTAAAAGTGTTTTGGTATATTATCAGATGCTAAATTATTGATTAAACAAATATGGTTAAATATTGAAATGCATTTTTTGGATAATCTGTAAAAGATATATTAAAATTATTAAAAGTTGTTAAGTGTGTTATTATTTTTATAAATTTTAAAAAAATTTATTAAAATTGTTAAAATATGTAAAGTTTAAAATTTTTTGAATAAAAAATAAAAAATATATTGAAATTGTTAAAATTCATAAATTGTAGAAACTTTTAAGTAGTTGGGTAAAAATTAAATTAGAAGTTAAGAATTAATTTAAGTGGGTTTATATACCAGTAATTTATATAAAAGATAAAAAAGTTCAAAAAAAAAAAAACAAAGTGAAGTAAAATAGTAAAGTGGTGTTGAAATTATGAGGCCGCCCTTCACATTAACATTACAGCAGCAACCAGCAAGCCAAGCAGCAGCGGCCAGCAAAACAACTTCAACTTACAGACTTACAGCAGAAGAAAGGAAAGAGAAAGAAAAAAACACGAAACCCATTAACTTCTACATCTCTCTCTCCAAAATAAAAAAAAGAAGAAGAAGAAAGTCTCTCTATCTTTCTCTTCTCTTCTTCTTCTTCTTCTTCACATGTTTCAACCTTAAACTTTTTTTTTTTTTTTTTTTTTAAATTTTAAATTTCAATTCAATCGCTACAACAACAAACAACCAAACAGCAGCAGAAGAAGAAGAAGAAGAGATTATTCAAGTTATAGTATTCTATAAGTTAATCAATTCAATCAAATCATGGGCTGTTGCGAATCTTCATTTCTATCTGAAACCCACCCAGAAAAACAGCAAACTAAACAATCCCAAAACAGCAACCATTCCCAAAATCACCCTTCTCCTTCTTCTGCCCTCTTAGACCCTTCTACTGGTATCCCTTCTTTCTCTGAATTCTCCTTTTCTGACCTCAAAGCAGCAACTAATAACTTCAGCTCCGATAATATCGTCTCTGAAAGTGGTGAAAAAGCCCCTAATCTTGTCTATAAAGGTCGCCTACAGAACCGCCGCTGGATCGCTGTCAAAAAGTTTACTAAGATCGCCTGGCCCGATCCTAAGCAGTTTGCGGTATAATCTTTTGGTCTTTTGGTTTTTGATTTATTTTATGATATGGGTTTTTATTGTGGTTTTTTTTTCCCAGGAGGAGGCATGGGGTGTTGGGAAGTTGAGGCATAAAAGGTTGGCTAATTTAATTGGGTATTGCTGTGATGGAGATGAGAGGCTGCTTGTTGCTGAGTACATGCCCAATGATACTTTAGCTAAGCATTTATTTCACTGTATGTCTTGTTCTTTTAGTTGATTTGACTGATTTAGTTCAACTATTGATTTAATTGTTCTTGCCTTTTATTGTTTGTTTTGCAAAATGCTATCTTTATTGCTTGATTTTATTTATTTATTTATTTGATTGATGGCTAATTTATGGCTTGACGTCTTTCCTTCTTCACATGTCTGAGTTGGTTGCTTTCTTTATTGCATTTCATGATGCTTTAATGGATGTACTTTATAAATGCTTAGGTCGCTTCTGGGTTCTTAAGTTTCTATATTCTTTAAGCTGGCCTTTTGGTTATCATAGAAAAGATATGATCATTTAATTGTTTATCTACTTTTGCAACTTTTTGTTGACATGGGCTTTATATCCCCTATAAATTTCTACATTGGATTTATGTCACTTGGAAAACTAAACAAGAGAGATTTACAATATGTTCAAACGAAGATAAACTGCACATGGAAATAACCAATTACATCTGGAAACAAAGTGCACTGGATTGGTGGCTAAGAAACTGTGAAAACACAAAAGTTAATGATGCTCTTTTGTAATCCAAAGCTCGAAATTCAGTTTTTGGTGTCACTAATGTGAATACTATTAAAAGGAGCTGTTTGTGTTGTTACCTTATTGGAGCGATTCCAAGCATCTTTACCCAAGCAAATGTGTTATACCTTATATGCTTGCAGACCGTGATGATTTGAAAGTCCAAACCCTAGGCTTTACAATTTCAACATTCTGAAGCCAAAGTGTAGCCTAATCAAACTTATTTTTTGGATTCCATGTTTGAGTTGTTTGATGATCAGTCAATCTGAGAAATATATAGTCTGTTTCTGTCAACTTTCCAGTGATACAAACTGTGGTTTCCTGGAAAGATCCATTTGAGCCTTTCTGTCATTTATTATTAGCCTGTTCTTTGCAGCTAGTCATATAGTAAAAGTTTGTTTATGCAGCTAGTCATATAGTAAAAGTTTGTTTACTTACAACTTCTACATTTGAAATTGAACATTATTAATATCTTTTGCCCTATCTTCAGAAATTAGCACTCCATTTTTTCGGGGAACTATTTTCATGTTGTCACATTCAGTCAAAATTTAGAGAACCAACCTCACCTTGAATATTCACTAATGATCATTCCTAATATTAGGGCCACTCTATCGTGTAACTTCAGCATGCAATTGATGCTTCATTGGCTTCCCCCCTCCTTCCTCTTCCCATTCAGTGAATGGAGATCTAGGATATTAATTGACATGCCATGACTTGCCAAAACTATGTCATTTGCCTATTGCTGAGGTTATGCTTAAAACATTCAGGTAAACTGAAATTGGTCTAGATGTAGCAATCTAGCAAAGAATGTGTAGTTCAAGTATTTTTCTTTCAAATATTTGATCTATAGTTTTTCATATGTGATAATTTGAACTGCCTTATTCAGTCATGCTCTCCCAAAAAAGAGATTGTAATTAAATTTGAGTTTTTGTGCACTCTTCACAGGGGAAAATCAAACCATTGAATGGGCAATGCGTTTAAGAGTAGCCTTTTACATTGCTGAAGCCTTAGATTATTGCAGTTCTCAGGGGCGTCCATTATACCATGATTTGAATGCATATAGGGTTCTCTTTGATGAGGTATTTTGACTGTTGCCTCCTTCCTGACTTGTGCCTCTTTGAATTTATTTCATAAGCAATTTATGCCTCATTGCATTATTAACCAACTGTAACTGATGGACCTTGTAGGATGGAGATCCACGCCTTTCATGTTTTGGCTTGATGAAAAATAGTAGGGATGGGAAAAGCTATAGCACAAATCTTGCTTACACGCCTCCTGAGTATCTAAGAAATGGTAATGAATTTTCTTTTATCTTTCAATTATATTCTCATTAGCACTCTAGTTTTTGACTTTCAAATGCTTAAATACATAAGTTATGTTGGAAATTTAGTCAAACTCATCTTGACCATCCTCACTCAGGTGTCTATTTTATCTTAATGCACTGCAGCAGTACCAACCTATGATTGAATGGAGTTTTTATTCTATGTGCTTTTCTTTTGCTGTTCTTCAATCAAGTTGGATTTGATAAATAATGTACCAGGGAAAAGAAAGAAAAGAATAAAGATGTTGTCAACAACGTTGGATGATATTCATTTCAAAATCACTTCTCTCACTTGAATTTATATCTCTGTTAACATAAGGAAATGGGCTTTTTTTGGAAATCTATACGTACTCTTGATTTTTGTTTTCTTTGTTAGGTTCCTATCACATCAATGTTACTATGTTACCAAAAACATTTTTAGAAGTTTCTGAACAGGTTGAAATTTCATTCATGTTTGTTTACTGAAGACTCGGATTAATAACCAGTAAACAACTTTGAACACAAATTTCAGGCTTTTTTAGCAAACAAATGAAAAACAGAGATTGATGTGTTTGGCTTGGTTGCACCTTCTTAACATGTTCCTTCAGATCTTGTTTATGCTTATATAAGTCCTTTAGAGTTCAATGAGAGTTGTTTTTTTAGCTAGGGATCATGAAATCACGATTAGCAAGACTAGGAACAGAACAGATGCAGACTTGATTCTGCAGAGTGTCCTGAAGAGCTAATGAAGGGGCTGTATCCCTTATGCAAAGAGGAGAAAGAAAGCCCTTTTAAAATGGGACCAAGCCTTTTGCAGTTTTCACTTGGAGTTCATTTTAAATTAGAAAGTGCACAAGTAATAAAAACATTATTTCAATTACATTTGAGGCTTATTAAAGGGCAGCCGTTTGGATTAGTTATAGCTAAGTTGAACTGAGCTTGGGCACAAAGGTACATCGAGCTGACTTCCAGTCTAGTCTGAGAAGAAAGGTGGAAGCTCTGATGAAAGCAACACTTGGCTCAGCTCAGCTTATTTACTTCCATACTTGATCAAGATATTCCAGTGACCTGAAGTTTTGCATGATTTGTAAGCATGATAGGATATCCTAAACCAGATAATGAAGCCATTGAGAATAACGATTAGTTTAAGAACTATATATTGATCAATAATTAACTGTTTTAAATCCATTTTCTGTGTTACTGAAAAATATACTCTAGGCCTTAGCAAATTATGATTTGCTAAGGCCTGTCATGAAGTGAGTTTTTTTCGTTCTTTTGTTCTTAAATAAATATCAATGACTATTTCGAAATGCGACCATGTTATTGTGTAAATGTATTGTTTCTTTTTATTGTGCAATCATGCTCTTGTTTTTGTCACTCAGTGTTCCTGTTGCCATAATATGTTTTGTAGGAAGGGTCACTCCAGAAAGTGTTATGTACAGTTTTGGTACTGTTCTTCTGGACTTGCTAAGTGGAAAGCATATCCCTCCAAGTCATGTAAGTGGTAGATATTTATAGTACCATCATGCAAGCTGAAGAAATAAGAACCTGTAACACTAAACCAAAAGCCTTTCATATGGTAGTTGCACCAAACTTCCCTCTTGTAATCTCTCCTTTTGCACCCCCATCCCCTTCCTTTCTGTCTCTCTTTGAAAAATGAAGCTCATTTATTTATTGTGATAGCTCTAAAATGAGACTCAATTTGGATCTTCTTTTTCAGTATTTGATAAATGAATTTAAACATGCTGATGGGTAATTTTATGAGTAATATGGTCATGGCATATCAAAATACATGTATTTAAACAAGCTTTGGGAAGCTAACTCATCTTCTAAATAGTTTGTCTGTTCCTTTTAGAGCTCTTTATAACATAGAAAGATGTGATAATGTGTGAGGACTAGAGTTGATTTCCGTAGATATATATGATAATTTAGATCACGTATTTAAGGAATTCTGTTATGCTTATTAATTTTGATTTTGGCAGTACATTCATGAATGCTGGTAAGTGTTAATATTTATTGTCATAATATATTTGAAATAATTATTAATTTCCATATATGCTGTCTGATGAATAGTATTAATGTGCTTTCATGTCTAGAATGGATAAATGATATGAAGCCAAAGTCATAGAATTCGTCCAAAAGTTATCTTGCCCTTTTGTCTTTAAACAAGTCAACTCAGGATGTCTGAGCACTCTTGGCTGAGGATTGACTTATTAAGCTAATGACCTCTGATAATAGTTTCAATCTCCACTCTTTTACCCAGTTGACAATGAGCAAGCAGGATAAATCCTTTTTGCCCTGACAAAATCTGAACTGTGTGCTGGCTTGGCTCATTAACAACAGTCAAACTACAAAATAATGAAAATAAGGATGAGATAAAAATTTTTGTATTTGGATTTTGGATTTCTCAAATAGTCTTTATAGTGGTTTCTCTTTCATCTGCACTGCTTGTCAGAAATTGCCAATGGCAAACTTGTGCCTTGTTTCCTGCAACTGATAATATGGATCCTGCTATTATTATGACATCTTCAATGACCATTTCATCCAATATTGGCCGACTCATATTGAAGCTTATAAGTTTGAGTTTGGAAACAACAAAAATAAGTCTATGATTATGATGTTCCTTTTTTTGCTTTTATGCTGCCAGTATATGTATATTTATCTGATATAACTGTCAAGAATATTGTTGCATACTTCATATGTCATTACAGGAGTATATTCTTCTTCTTCCTCTCTCTCTCTCGCTTTCCCTCTCTCTTTATTTTTTTTAGATTCTTATACATATAGTCGCAGAATTTTATGTAAATATTAATTATTCTGCTATTTTCCGCTATACTAGATAGAACCTTGGGTGTTCTTTTAATAATTCTGTAAGTATGCAGGCTCTTGATATGATAAGGGGCAAAAACATCATTTTGTTAATGGATTCGCATTTGGAGGGAAACTTTTCAACAGAAGAAGCAACTGCAGTTGTTGATCTTGGCTCTCAATGCTTGCAATATGAGCCCAGAGAACGGCCTAGTACAAAGGATCTTGTTGCAACACTTGCTCCCCTGCAAATGAAACCTGATGTAAGGGAGTTCAATTTTTCTTAAAACATTAGGTTTTTCTAGTTATATATATATATATATATATATGGCTAGTATCAGTTCCCATGTCTTGCTGAATGCTATCAGTAAATACTAATTTCAATTCTCACCTGAATATGTGATTGAATTGCTGCAGAACTTTAGGGATCCTTAGAATGACATCCTGTGATATATAGCTAGTATTAGTTCCCATGTCTTGCTGGATGCTATGAGTAAATACTAATTTCAATTTTTTCACCTGAATATGTGATTGAATTGCTGCAGAACTTTAGGGATCCTTAGAATGACATCCTGTGCTTGTGACACAAGTCACCGAATGAACAATCTGGTTGCAGGTCCAGTTAGTTTGAGGTCATCACTGTAAAAAAAATTGTGATATGGCATTAGTGGAATCCAATGCACTGGAGATAACATGTGCAAATGATGAGTCTTGAATTTTGAATACTTGATTGAATTTTATTTAAGATAACTTACTTGTGTTAACCAAGCAAATATTTCTGCATCTTCTGAACTGTAAAAACAAGGGGGGGAAAATGAATACTATCACACATTATTCCTTTGAAATGTTAGAAAATGCTGCAACTACTTCAAAGTTAAGATTTAGGCACTTATATTTTGTGGGATCTAGTCTTTGGGTAATCAGTTTATGGGATGATGTCTATGATTATGTACTTTAGCTGTTTCATTTAGTGTCAAGTTCACTTATTTATTTATTTTTGGTGCTTTATATAGAGTGGATGTATAATCTATTTGTGTACAAAGTACTTTGATGCAGATCAATTGAGCATTATGTTGTGAAGAAACTAATTACTATTATTCTGAGTTTGGCAGGTTCCATCATATGTAATGCTTGGAATTGCTAAACATGAGGAAGCTCCACCAACTCCTCAGCGCCCTCTCTCCGCAATGGGTGAGGCTTGTTCGAGGATGGACCTCACAGCAATTCATCAGATTTTGGTTATGACACACTACAAGGATGATGAGGGAACAAATGAAGTAATTATCGTATGTTGGATCTTCTCTTATGTTTCTATAATTTTATGTTGAGATGTTTACTTGATGTGGTTTGGTGCAGTTATCTTTCCAAGAGTGGACGCAACAAATGAGAGATATGCTGGAGTCAAGGAAGCGAGGGGACTTCGCGTTCCGTGATAAAGATGTCAAAACTGCCATTGATTGTTACTCCCAGGTATGCCCATAATTTTACTTGGTTATTCATTGCTCTTTCATGCAGTAGGATATTTCCTAGGCAGCTTTACTCCTGAAAGTATGCCGTGGTGAAATTTTTTGCTCCTTGAGCATTGATGTATTCTTCCAAGATTCTTACTCGCCCCCTAAACTTGACACCTTTTGTCAGTTTGCTTCAATTTACAAATTGATCACTTAGACACCGCAACTAGCTAAAAGTAAGATCTATCAACATTTTTAACATGATTTGTGGTGTCTAAGTGGTGTTTTTGTAAGTTGAAATGAAACTATTTAAACTTCTAATTCCCTAAAAAGTGTAAAAGTCATGTTTTTAGTAGGTTGATGTGTCAAAATGGTTAATTTAAATGTTAATGGGGGCTAAGTAATAAAATGTGCCAAGTTCAAAGGGTTGCAGGTGTATTAAGCTCGTTTTTTCTTTTTCCTCTTTCACAGCGACTTTAATTATGCATATGTTTTGTGAATAATCCTAACAAATGTTGAAAATGGTCAAGTGTCAGAAGGAATTCAAATTAATCCCATAATATATTGTATGAATAATTCTTGATTTTCTGTTCTAATTTAGTATAGGACAAAGCAATAAATTCTTTTGATTCTTCAGATGACTTCAGGACAGATTTGCCTCCCATTTACTCAAGGCCCAAAGACTGATGAATATTTCTTCCAGCCTGCCCTAAAGACTCGAAAAAATAATGAAGAAGATTTCATTTTAAAATTGCCCATCTACTTATCCTTATTTGGCTAAAGTTTTGTTTAAAGTAAGAATAGATTTTATTTAGCAATTCAACAAAGTTCTCTTATGCAATTTCTGTTATTGTCATGGGTTGTAAAGGGGTCAGTCGTTTTCCTGAAGTAACATTCTTATTGCACGGTTTTCTATAGTTTCTTTGAGCTTGTAAGCTTCTTTACTTTGTTTGCCTTATGGATATAGGCATGTAAGATTCTGTCAAGCACAGAAACACTGGGACGACAACTTGAAATTGTGGATATGATTTCATTTTCTTCTTTTTCCTTTTGCAGTTCATAGATGTGGGAACCATGATTTCCCCAACGGTTTTTGCACGGCGCAGTCTTTGTTACCTCATGAATGACCAACCAGATGCTGCCCTTCGAGATGCAATGCAAGCACAGTGTGTATATCCAGAGTGGCCCACAGCCTTCTACATGCAGTCAGTTGCACTTGCCAAACTGGACATGCATAACGATGCTGCCGACATGTTGAATGAAGCTGCTGTACTAGAAGAGAAGAAACAAAGAGGTGGGAAAGGTTCATGAGAATTAACTGTTAAGGTCAATAAAAGTTCTCCTTACAAAGAGTATGCAATGTCATTGAGGCCACACGAAAGTCTGTGTAAAATTTGAGCTCGGAATTGATTTGTTTTATCAAAAAAAAAAAAAAAAAAAAAAAAAGTAATATAGAGAGATACTAGCATTAATGCACCTGTAATTTTCGCTATTTGATGGGAAATTAGTTGAGCTAGCTACGAGTTGTGATGATCCTGTTTGTTCCTGAATATTCCTTTCAAGCTGATTTTCTTACATTTCTTTACATGTGAAATTAATTTGCTCAAAGTCATGACTCATGATTATGGTCCCTGTTCTAAAATGCATTTGCATTTTTTTTTTGTGGATTCTCAGACGAAAATCAAGGCTTCTAAATAATTATTTTTTAAATTTCAATATTTAAATAATTTTCCTTATTAACTTATAAAATTATTATTTAAACATATTATATTAATAAGTTTTTGTTTCAATTCATGAAAGAAAATTACTATTTGGAGTGTTTAAATTGTGCAGCAAAATATTTTAATTTTAGCAGATTAAGTGATTATTTTGTAAATTAAGGAATAAATTGAAATTGGGTCAATAAGAGTGAGTGAATTACTATCAGTTTTTACCGTCAGGCAGAGTGAAAGTGAGTGAATTACTATTTTATCCTCTAAAATCTGATCATGATAATAACTATTTTACCTTCATTTTTGGTAGGTTGAACTAAATTATGTCATTATTATTATAAAATGTCCTCGTTAGTGGAGTGAGTGATATTTTATCATAATTAATACCTAATTTAAAATATTTAAAGTTATGGAAATATGAAATATTTTAAAGATATAAGAACAAATAGATTGCCAAATATATTTTAATATAAATATCATAATTATTTTCCTCAAATATGTTGTTACTTTATTGGGAGGGCATATTAGGCCTTTTAATAGTTTGTAATGGTTAAATTATTATTTTTATCTAGAGTGGTGTTCTAGCTGACAAAAACAAAATATAAGAGTATTTCATGCTCTAACCATTTTTAAGTTGGGTTTGATGAGAAGGAAAGAATCTATGTTTAAGTGTACTTAGGTCGATGTAAATATTCAAACTCAATCAAACTGGAGTTATTTTTTCCTTTTGTGAATTTATGAATTACAACCATAGCTAACTAAAGTTGAATTTACCAAGAAATTTAAAAAATCTCATAAATTTAAAAGGTGAAGCAGTTTGTAGAAAGGGAAAAGGAAACTTTTTTGTGTTCCATTTTTGGTCTGTATAATTTAATTCAATTTAAATAAGATCATAAAAATGATAAATTTTTTGAATAATTAATTTAATTTAATTACGTATAGATTAAATTTTTAACCTGTAATTTTAGGCAGCAACACATGTAATATTGCAATGATTTAGACCCAATGGCTCACCAGTCTCATCCCTTGACTAAATTAGCTCAATTTTTAGTTGTCTATGGAAAACATATTAGTGTAAATCATACAATCATTTTAATCTCCATCATTGATTGGCATCATGATGTTGTTCAAGTCCAAGGCAAGATCCGAATCCTTGACTTTTCCATGTTCTCTAATATTTGCCATGTTATGCAAATATTATATGTTATTAAAACTATTTCCTATAGCAAGCATGAAGATGATTCCAATGACCCCCCAACAAAGAGACAGCCAGATCTATTTTCGTTGCATGAAACGTATTGGAGCGCACCATGTGCGGATCTAGTTGTCATTGAACTTGTGTATATGTTTTTATTACCTCAATAATTGAGACCATAGGAATCTCAATTAGCAACTCATATGAACAATGAAGTACAATTAGTTGCAGTAAAAAAAAAAAAAATTATTACATAATATTCGAGAATTTCACCTTTAATAAGAACCTTTAGTACAATTGACCATTGATAGTAGAGGAAAATGTTAGATGTCGCAACTCGTGATATTCAATAGTAAATTGTGAAAGGAAAAGTCTAAAAAATGATCTCCCACGACAAATATATAACCCTTTGTATGGTGGCAAAGCAGAAAGTGAAATTTTTTTTAAGGAATTTATATAATAATTTTTTAAAAATTTGAGGATAATTTGTCACAAATAACGGCATACAGTACATGTCGCGAGTTGCGACATGTATCATGATCCCTTACTAAATATAAGTGACTAGGTTTAATTCCTTGAGGCAAGACTAAGCGTTGAAGATTAATTTGCAAACCCAAAATGAAACCATACGTATAGTAGAAATAGTTTGCGGTCGAAGTTGTTGAATTTGCTAATTGAATATGAAATCATATACAAGGAAATTTTGGTTCATGTACAATTAGGAGTATATGATCTCTATGATAATTACTAATTGAATATGTTGAGAAGTGAAACTCTAGTTTTGATCATTCGCCTAAAGAGGTTATGAGTTCCTTCTTCAAGATCTTGAATACAAACTTCCAAATTCTTGAGATGGTTTTGCACGTTCTCCATCTTGTCATATTTGCATGCCATGAAGAATTCAAGCGAAGCATCCAACGCTGCAAATTCATTCACTCTATTGGTTTCTTCTTCGTCAGACGCTACTCTTTTTTTGTATTATAAGCTTTGAAACCAATGACCAGCGGCTTGGCTTTGGTTGCGCCTTCGTCCCCGAAATAAAGGACATGAAGGATTTCAACACTGCAAGTGTGATTGCTTCAACCTCTCTTAACATGCTCACCAGGGTTGCAATCTCATTTCCACAATCAACTGAAGACATGGAGCTATTGTTCTCTAAACCCTTCAAATTGTTCATGGCTTTTTGGATTGCTTTCTTTGCCATCTTCCTAGAGGTCACATATTTTTTTACCTCGGTTGCAACAACATTTTCCCAGCTAATTCCTTGTCTTCTGCGAATGCTTGATTCAAGTTCAAGAGCATATTCCTTAGTCTGCAACAATGCATCTTTGGCAGCGTTACAAACATCAAGAATTCTAAGCGATCCATCAAGCAGCTCTTCAACCCATTTCCGATTGTGTTGATGGGCCAATAATGCTTGTCGAGTTAAAGGCAATAGAAGCAACTTGTCAACGCAGTCATGCAAATCTTGAAGGCTGCTTAGTTTGTGGGTTATTGATGTTGAAGATGTAGAAGTAGTAGCTTCACAAACCCTTAATCTGCAGATATGATCATCCATCTCTGACATTAGAGGGTGTGGTTTAGAGGGCAAACTGTTTGAACGAGCATGGAATCTAGATGCAGCCATTATTTTTGTTAGAGAAAGAAGTAAGCTCTAGCAATATATCTTTTTGAAATTAGCCGCCGCTGCTATTTGCCTTTCTTGCATTTGCATCTGCTGAATTTACATCAGTGGCAAGAGGAATCTCATCCTCTTCATGGCTGCATGATTTCGCTCGATCGATCAATTTGGATCTAACAAAATCTCAGCAATGTCTATGCAATGTCGCTTGCCTACCATATTCTACAACTCATCACCAAATCATGTCAATTGCATAACAATTGCAGCTCACGGGCGGTCTCATAATAATATATGCTGTTCTAGACTTGTAGTAGTAAGGTAGCTAAATAAAATAATGGATAGAGAGGGTGAGGAGATATCAATTAGTCTGACCCAGATCGATCATCAAAAATATATTGGAGATAACATGCATGTTTCAAGTAGTTTGGATTAGTTTATAAACAATTCTCAGCATTATTGTCTAAGTAATGTCTATTGTTCACTCTAATTATTCATCATCAGGTCAAGTCTTCATATTTTTTAAATATCTTCTTGCTTTCTTATGCTAAATATTTCATTTCATGCAATAATTTTGCATCATATGCACATGGACATGCACAAGCTGAGTTAACTCAATAGCCTATTCATTATCATATTAGGCTTGATTTGTCAATTGTCAAATAAATGTAGCTTGATTCAGGTTTTAAAAAAAAGTGTTAATCATTTGTATGATCATTTGCATGATCAACGTGTAATTATCCATATTTTGACTTTTAAAACAATTTTGATGTATTATTTCATGTGCTTAAATGTGTAAATAGGATAGGTACATTTTGATGATCAATTGAAACTCAAAAGCAAGTGTTTCAAATATGAGTGCTCACGAGTGACCTCATGATCAAGAGCGTGAGCACCCCTACAACCCAAAAGCCACTTAGAGTCCTCAAGGACTTCAAGTTCACAGTGCTCTTCATGATCTCTGTCATGGTCGTGAGTAAGCAAACCTAGATCATGAGCCAAAAGACCTTCATTATAAAGACACAATGCCCCTCATGATCCTAGTCAAGATGGTGAGGATGCCTTGCTTACTTGTGATCACCAAGACCTCTCATTACTAAAATTCACAGTGCTCCTCATGGTCAATCCCATGATCATTGATCAAATATGAAGGAAGAAGAAAGTCTTTCAAGACTCCTCACGAGTAGGCCCACGATCATAAACACACTTGTCACGATCATGAACAAGCTCACAGGTGGCATGTCAAGTTTACAATGTTGAGAATTGAATGCTACTCACGTTCGTGAGCATGCATTTCTCAGCAGAAGGCTGAATTCTTATTAAATGAAGATGTAGTAGCTTGAGATGAATTTAATGCTCTCCAACAGACATAATTCATTTAGGAATTATAAATTGAAGCCTTGAAAGTTCATTTAAATGTTAGATTGGCTGTTGAACAAAATTATTGCTTAGAAAACTAATTGGTCTCATTGTTCTTTGAGTTTTTTTATTAAATTCTTAAACATTTTCGATTGTGGGTTGTGTTCTAGATTTACTTTCTTCTTTATCTCTTTCTTGGATTAGAAAAGGGAAGTAAGGCATTAAACTAGAGAAATTGGTTGAAGTGTTAACCATTAAAATAATTAAAATTTTCAGAAATTGATTTGAGTTGAACTAAGAAAAATTCAAAATATGTAAAGGTTTGAGTTTAGCATCAAAATCTCTTGTGTGCTCAATCTTGTTGAATAGATTGGAGTGGAGACATAGGGTTAATAAGAAATCGAAATCCATAAATTGTTTGTGTCAAAATTCATCTTACTCTTTAATATTTTCCCTTAATTCTTAAATTCTTAAATTTCTTTTAAAATTCCAATTAGTCGTTTAGTCATAAGGTAACTATTTTTGTTTTTAATTTTTGTCATTTGATATCTCCTATATTTTAGTGCATATTCTCCATACATACAACTTAAACTTAAAAATTTTATTTAAAAAATTCTAAATTTCTCACCATTTGTGTCAATAAATATTGATAGGTAACTAATTATTGTAAGGAATAACATTACTAAAAAAATTTATTGAGTCAACAAGATATTAATCTAATATTTATTTTTCTTTAAAATTATTTTAATATATATAATTAAGATTCTATTATATTTTTATATGATTTAAAATAAAATAATTATTTTATATAATTTATTGATATTTAAACGATTTGACATTTTTTATAGTGAACATTTATTAAGAAAAACGTCAAAATAGTTTTCACTAATGAAAAAATTATATTTGTTTTGTTGTAAATGCAGTAATACTCGAGTATCTATATCAATAATATATTTCTTGGTTGACACAACTTCCCTACTTGCTCCCCATAATATGCCTCTTTAAATGATTTGAAATTTTAGTTTGCAATTGAAGAAAAGAATACAAATAATAATAATCCATTGTACCTAACTTTGTGGAACCAACAAATTGCTGATGGCATAATATACTTATTGAAAAAAATGTAACGTCATATCACTAATGATATTGGTATATAAAAATGGTTTTTTTTTTTTTTTAAAAGAAAACATTAGTGAGGAAATTCAAATAGCATTTCTTGTTGAATAGTGGCCAGTACTCACACCACACTAAAGGTTTCAAATGTCAATATGCATATGATGACACATCAAGAATATTGCTTGATTTGCCCCAAAGGTTCACAAGCTTCTTTATATAATCATTCATGGCCATATATCTCATTCCAACAATTTGTATCGAGTGCCATACCCTGCGCATGGTCTTACATCCGATCATACAAGGTGAAAATGCTGCACGTTGAATATAGTCTGGCAATTCACCGAACCTTGTCATGCTCCGGACATAGACATACTATCCCTTGATAAGATATGTGCAAGGGCTCGAAGTTGCACCTCGTAATTAGTAGGTTCATGCAAATCATCATACTGTTGTCATTACTATCCATTTATCCTTATCGTATCTTCATATGTAGAGATATCATTCTTTAGTTTAGCTTATCTTTCATAGGTTAGTTTGAATTTGACTTTGAGGTTTGTATGCTTGCTACCTTCATGTTTTCCAAAAGTAACAGCTCCTTTTCTTTAAGGAATTAATTTTAATTACATATATTACTTCTGTATTTATTTTTCAAGAAATTTTCAAGAGTTATAATAAATTTAAAATTATATGTTTTAACAGTGTTTGGAAGGTATTTTAAAATTAAATTTATTTAGCTTGAATTCTATCTTTTGGAACACTTAGTACAAGATTATAATTGCAATGTAATCGATCCTCTTATACTTTAATCTTTTTTTTTTTTTTTTAAATTTCTGATTCATATTCATTTTGACCTTCTTCTTATGTATTACCACACCTCATATAATCAAATGGGCTTAAATTATCTTCGGGGCTAATTTTAAATTTCTTTTAAGGAATTTAGAATTCAACAAGTATCCAACTTGACGCATTACTTGAAAAAACTTCCATATTGCTCAAAAGTTTAGTCATTGCAAAAGGGATACATTATAAAGATTTACAAAATTATGAAGCAAAATTAGTATGCCCTTGTTGCAAAACCATAAAAAGTGGAGGAGAGGCTATTCACGGCTAGTGTTGTCCATACATGAGCAATAAATAGATGTGGCTCATAGATAGTGGTTGCACTCATCACATGACAACAGTTGAAAGTCTCTACAACAACTAGAACAAAACATGCCAGACTAAAGTGAGAATTGGTGATGGGTCCAAAATCCAAGCAAGAGGCAAAAGTTGGTAACTATAAAGATAACTTTAGATACAAAATCAACTTTTGATGTTCTTTATATGCCTGAAATTGATCAAAACTTGCTTAGAATGGGTCAACTGCTAGAGAAAGACTTTTTTCTTGTGTTCAAAAATAAATGTTATGCAATATATGATCCTAATGGCATTGAGATGTTGTCTGTTAGGATGTATTATAAAAGTTTTCCATTGGACTTAAATAGTTCAAGATTTAGTGAGGTTGCACTTCCTAGTTCTGTCGATATCTAAAAAATTTAGCATAAAAGACTTGGGCATTTCAACTTTTCTCATCTTGTTAAAATGTGTAAGCTTAATCTTGTGCATAATTTGTCTATAATATATGATGATGGTGTTGGGTTTTGTGATGCATAGAGGTAGCGAAAATAAAAATTTTGAACAAGAACAAGAATAAGAACAAAAACAAGAACAAGAACAACAAGAACAAGAAAAAGAACAAGAACATGAATAAGAACAAGAATAAGAATAACATTAACAACAAGAACAAGAACAAGAACAAGAACAAAAACAAAAATAACAAACAACAACAACAACAACAACAACAAACAACAACAACAACAACAACAACAAACAACAACAACAACAACAACAACAACATTAGAGGGGGTGAATAGGACTATCAAACAACAATAATAAAATAAAAGATTTGAACAAGAATTAAAAGAAATGTTGGTAAGGAAGAATGATGAACAAAAGAATTTAAAGAGTTCAGATTCAAAACAATCCTATATCTCTACTTAGCTTATCCCTAAGTTAAGATTTTGAATCACTATAATCTATTTCCTTACATTGATTTTTACAACTTGAGTTTTAGGCTTAACTCAAACCTTACAACTTGAATTTTTAAGGCTCACTCAAAATCAATTCACAAAAGTGTTTTCAAGGCTCACACTAAAACCGAATTCCCAAGTATTTTAACGACTAAACACTTAAACCAATTCCTTTAGAATAAAATCTCATTTCTTATTTCCTTAACCCCTAGAAAATAGAAGAATAAGAATTTATGTTCTAACAATCACCAACTCTCACAAGAGTATACAATAATAAAATAAATTTTAAAAAAGTTTTTGAGAGCTTAATTGAATGCTTGAAAGTACATAATGAATAAAAAATTTTCTTAACCTCAAAATAGTCTTTAGAGGTTATGTTTATACTTGAGCAATTCAATTATAGCTATTGGAAGCAATAATTTCATTTCCATCAAAATAAAAGTCTATTTGAATGTGATTTGGACTTTTGAGCTACAAAATTGTCAGGTCTTGGTCAAGATATCATTAGTCTTGGTCGAGATAAGCATTGAATATCCATTATAAGTCATTGTATTTAAATTTTTGCATTAGTCCTAGTTGGGATCACCTTATCCCAGTTAGGACTACCTTGTCCCGAGGACTGTCCTAGTCGGGACATTGGATTGGGATCAGTTATGCCAAAAATTAAATTTTTGCTTTAAGTTGGTTTGCCTTGGTCCTGGTTAGGACCATGACAGGATTTCCACTTTTTGAGCAATTTAGTCCCTATGTTGAGTCCGATCGACAACAACAGCAGATGGTAGTAAATGTGAAGTTTGTGAGAGAGGAAAATAAAAGAGGCTTTTTTTTTTTGGTCAATCACAGAGAGCTTTTAAAAAGCTTTAAATTGTGCATACAAATGTTTATGGACTAATAGGGACACCATCTTTAAATGCTAGTCAATACTTTATTGCATTCATAGATGATTATTCCAAAATATGTTCGGTCTATATTCTTTTAAGCAAAGAAAATGTTACAACTATGTTTTGGAAGTTCAAAGCTGATAGTGTAAGAAATGTATTATTTTGGAGCACTCAATGTATTAGAATTAGGTGTCAATCTAATTGCATTTGTAATCTTTTGTTAAGTTTTTATTTAGATTAAGTATTTGTGTTGCATGACTTGAGTTTGTGTTCATTTATAGTATTTTTGCTTATTTTTGATTGTTTTTATGCATTTAGGTATTCAAAGAACAATGATAGAATGAGGCATAGGACTTTTAAAGGCTATAGAAGTGTCCAAAGAGCATTCAAGGCAAAATCTAGCAAGTTTGAGGAATGGCCATGTGCATTTTTACACATGACCATGACTAATTGAAGGTTAGACACGCAACCATGTACACCCACGCTCATGGCTATGCCTGATTGCTGAATTCTTATACAGATAGGCACACGGTTGTGTGCTTAAACATGCATGGATGTGTGCCTTACTAGTAGCTTTTTGAAATTTGAATTTTAAAGCATTATAAATGAGGATTTAATAGATTTTTGAAAAGGAAACATATGAAGAGGCTGGAGGCTAGGATTTTATATATGTGTAGCCTTTAGGAATACAAGAATTAAATTCCATTTTTCTTATTCTACTTTTACAAGTTTTTATATTTCTTTTTATCATCAAAGACTAGTGCTTGTTTGTGTTGGTTTTAGGAGATTGAGGAACAAGGATTAAAGAACAATAGTCTTCTACTATCAAAGGGGTGTTTTTTCTAAATACTTGTTATTATTCATTTATATTTTGATTAATGATGATGTTTACTTTCTTTTATTCCTCTTCTTTATCTCTTATTATCAACATGAGTAGCTAAGTTATTATTAGGGTTTTTATATTAAGTCAACCATGTAACAATTACAATTAAACCTATGCCATTAAGCTTAATCCATTGGTTATTGTTGAACTTAATGTCTTCATAGGATTAATCACCCTTTGATTGATTCTATATAATGAAACTTGATTGAGAGATAGGTTCCATTAGATATAAACAATATCCTATCATATGCTTTCTTAGTTGAGAGACATTAAAGTAACTAATATTGATTAAGGGTTAGAGCTTTAAACTAGGTTAACCAAAACTTAGTAAGTGAGAGCTATAAATCCAAGATGCTAATTTACTTGGTTAATTATAGGTTTGTCTGAGAGGAAAACCTAGGATTTCTTAGATGCCTTCAAATTGGATTAAGGTTAGGTATGGTTTAGGTAATTAATAATTAGAAATGGTTGAATTGAAAATAAGAACCTTAGTTTTTTAAATTGATTGTTAATTATTATATATTTCCTTTATTTAATTTTAGTTAATTTTAAACACATTTTTCATTGTTTAAATAAACAAAGCACAATTAGTATTATAATACTCAATTTGCAATCTCTGTGGGATTGATATTTAATTACTACTTGTATGATTCCGTATACTTATGGACTACACATTAACTTTTTGGTGCCATTGCCAGGGATTGTAGAAATTAATATTGTTGAGAATTTTGTGCTTTTTAATTTAAACTTTCTTTTGGTGATTGTTTGTGTGGTTTTTAAGGATTTGAGTAGTGCATGCACACAACATGCGGTGCAAGCAGATGAGGAGCCCAATTAATACCACTTAATCTAGAGCTAGAGAGGAAAATTCACAGAAGAAGGAGATGGACTAGTAATAGAATGAATAAAGTAGAAGCGAAAAGAGACACACCTCTAATTGAACGAGTGCACAATGAACAAAGTGGATAAAATGGGCAAAATGGCCAAAGAACTATGAGCAATTTTATGAGTACCAATGTCCAAGGTGATCAAAATCCAATTGTGAGACCAACGGTAGCAGCAAACAATTTTAAAATTAAACCCACCATGATCTAAAAGATCCAAAATTCACAGTTCAATAGGTTACCACATAAGGATTATATTGGTTACAGACCCGATTTTTGGAATATTGCTCAACCTTTAAGATGAATGGAGTGTAGTTTGAAGCAATTTGGTTGATCCTTTTTCCATTTCCATTTATGGATACAGCCAAGAGGTGGTTCATAAGCTTGCCACCAAACTCCAAAACCATATGACAAGAGCTTTATATATCTTTCTTCAACAAGTACTTTCCACTAGCTAAAGTACTTAAAATTAGAAATGAAATCAACACTTTTTATCAAAGAGAGAATGAAGGCTTTTATGCATATTAGGAAATATTCAAAGATCTTCAGAGATAGTGTCCACCATATTTAATTCCTTTATGGGATTTGGTGTAGTCTTTCTATAAAGGAGTTAATCCAGCAGTTAGAGTTAATGTAAATGCATCTGCTAGAGGAACTATTATGTCAAACACACCTAAAGATGCTTTGGAGATTTTTGAAGAAATGGCTAACACCCAAAGCCTATAGTCTAATGAGAGGGCTATTCCAAAGAGAGGGGGAGCAGTTAAAGTTAATAGCTTAATAATAATAAATGCAAAAATGGATGCTTTATCCAAGAGGATGGGAAAAATGAGTATTAATGCAATTTATAATTTGTCTTTTTCTTGTGAATTATATCAGGGTGGTCATCCAACTATTGAATGTCAAATGATGCAAGGACTATCAAAGGAGAATGTTAACTACGTGAACAACTTCAAGGGGCAGCATAACTAAGTGCATGGAAACAACTACAATTCTAGTTGGAGAAATCATCCTAATTTCTCTTAGAGTAATCAAGAAAACAACCAGTGGAGGCCATAAGCACCATCAGGTTTTGGAGAGTAGAATGCACAATATAACCAACCTAATTTTTAGCATGAAAAAATTTCTTCTTCAGGGACTTATTAATTTTCAAGTTTTGGAAGGCAAGTTGGAGAAGTTCATGGATGTCATGTCCACAAAAATGAACCAATAAAGAGGTTGAAGGGTAGATTTGAGCAAATGTGCCAAGAAACTCAACTCATGTTCAAGAATCATTCTTTCTCCATCCATAATTTAGAGGTGCAAATAGGGCAATTAGAAAAGCCTTTGTTAATAATAAATCAAGGTTCCTTGCCAAAAAACACTGAAAAGAATCCAAAAGAGTAGTTAAAGGCTATTACCTTGAGAAGTGGAATAGAGATTTTAACCCCAAAAGCAACTATGGAATATGATGGGAAAAAGGAAAAATAAAAAAATAAGGAAGAACAAAATGAGTGGGTTAAAATGCTAGTGGAAAAAGAAAAAGAATTTAAGGATAAAAATAAGGAGAAATCAACACCACCCGTAGTGAAGCCTTATAAACCTCCAGTTCTATATCCTCAAAGGTTGAAGAAATAGGAGCATGATCAACAATTTGCAAAATTCTTAAAGAGGTTTAAAGCACTCGACATCAATATGCCTCTTATGGAATGTCTTTCTTAGATGCCAAAATATGGCAAGTTTCTAAAGGAGCTGATTTTCAACAAAAAGAAGTTATAAGAGTTTGAGACAACCATACTCATAAAGGAGTGCAGTGTAATAATCTCAATAAATTTCTTTTAAAAATGAAGCATCCAGGGAGTCTCACTATTCCATGTTTTAATGGAAATTTAATTTTTCAAAGAGCTTTATGTGATTCAAGAGCTTTAATTAATCTTATGCCTTTGTCTGTTTATAGGAAATTGGGGCTAGGAGAAGAAAAACACATAAATATTATATTACAACTTACAGATAAGACAGTAAAGGAACTAGAAGGCATAATGGAAGATATGTTAGTAAGGGCTAGAAAATTCACTTTTCCAGTTGATTTTATAATCCTTGACTTTGAAGAGGATGAGGAGGTCCTGTTAATCCTTGGTATGCCTTTTCTTTACATTGCAAGAACAATCATTAATGTTTATGATGGAACTTTTACATTGAGAGTAGGGGATGAAAGCTGAAAGTTTAACATTAATCAAAGCATGAAATACCCTTATGATGGGGATTTTTATATGAGAGTAGATATTATTAATGAATGTGTGAATGAAGTCCAACGATGGAGGTTGCCAAAATCTATGGAGATTAAAAATATTGAGAAGTGTTTTTAGGTATAATCCTCTTAAGATGAAGTACACCTTAAACACCAACCCCACATACCATACATAAAATTACCAAACACTAAACCCATACCACCCTCAACCATAAACCACCAAAATTAGATTTGAAACCTTTAACTTAATATTTGAGGTACACTTTTCTAGGAGAAGATTAAACAGTACCTATGATTATATCCTCTAAACTCAATAAGGATTAAGATGATTTACTAGTGGACATGCTAAAGAGGAGAGTAAAAGTAATTGGATGGCCAATTTCTAACATTAAGGGCATAAGTCTATCTTATTACTTGCACAAGATCTTAATAGAGGAAGGACACAAGCCAGCCATTGAAAGGTAGAGGAGGCTCAATCCAAACATGTAAGAAGTAGTGAAAAAAGAAGTAGTCAAGCTTCTTGATGTAGAGATCATTTACCTGATCTCAAATAGTTCTTAGGTGAGCTTGATTCAGTGAGTACCAAAGAAGGGTGGAATTACAATTATGAAAAACAAGGAAGGCGAGTTGATTCCTATAAAAGTTATAAGTGGATGGAGGGTGTGCATAGATTATAGATAGTTGAATTCATCCGCAAGAAAAGACCACTTGCCATTACCTTTTATTGATAAAATATTAGAGTGAATAGTAGGACATGCTTTCTATTATTTTTTGGATGGGTACTTAAGGTACAATCAGATTGCAGTAGCTTTAGAAGATAAAGAGAAAACCACTTTACATGTCCTTATGGTACATTTGCATAGAAGAGGATGCCATTGGGATTATGTAATGCTCCCATGACATTCTATAGATGTATAATGGCCATATTTACAAATTTGGTAGAGAAGATCATGCATATTTTGATGGATGATTTTTTAGTCTATGGAAACTTATTTAAAGGATGTCTGAACAATTTGGAGCAGGTTCTTGCATGATGTTAAGAAAAAAATTTGGTGCTAAATTGGGAAAAGTGTCATTTCATGGTAGATGAAGGAATCATTCTAGGACATAAAATTTTAGCTCAAGGGATTGAAGTTGATAAAACAAAGGTAGAGGCAATTAAAAAACTATAGTACCCCACAAATGTGAAGGGAGTCAAGAGTTTTCTTGGCCATGTAGGCTTCTATAGGTGGTTCATCAAAGATTTTTAAAAAATCTCTAAACCCCTTTGTAAGTTGCTTAAGAAAGATTCACCTTTTAATTTTATTGATGAGTGTAAATTGGATTTTGACAGGTTAAAGGAAGCTCTTATCTCAGCTCCAATAGTGATGAAACCATATTGGAGTTTACTATTCGAGTTGATGTGTAATGTGAGTGATCACGCAATAGGAGTTGTGCTTGGTCAAAGAAAGGAGAACAAACTATATATGATATATTATGTAAGCTGGACATTAACTGATACACAACTAAATTATACTATTACAGAGAAAGAGATGTTGGTAGTCATTTTTGCTTTTGACAAATTCATATCATATCTCCTTGGCTCTAAGGTTGTTGTGTACACAGATCATGTAGCATTGAAGTACCTAATGAATAGGAAAGATTCAAAACTAAGGCTTATTAATGGGTGCTGTTGGTGCAAGAGTTTAACATTAAGATTAGACATCATAAGGGATATGGAAATGTAGTAGCTAATAATCTTTCAAGGCTAGATGTAGAGCAAAAGGAAGGGAATAGTCAAGAACCTATTAAGGAACTATTTCCAGATAAGATGCTTTTGAATATAAGGATCATGTGTGCTCCTTAGTTTATTGACATAGCAAATTTTCTGTAAAGTGGAGAAATGCTCGAAGAGTTCACTCAATAAAAGAAGAAGCTAATTCATGATTCCAAATTTTAAATTTAGGATGAACTATTTTTTATGGAAATTATGTAGTGATAGTATGATGAGGAGATGTGTAGAAAATGAAGAAGTTGGGTCAATATTACAACATTGTCATGGAATGGTCAATGGTGGACATTTTAGACCACAGAGAATCCTTGCTAAGGTTCTTGAAGTAGGATTCTATTGGCCTACACTTTTTCAAGATACAAAGGACTTTATGATTCATTATAATGCATGTCAAAGTAATGGCAACATTTAAAAGAAGGATGAAATTATTTAATCTAGAATTTTAGAGGTTGAAATGTTTGACATATAGGGCATTGACTTCATGGGGCCATTTCCTTTATTAGAGAGTAACAAGTACATTCTTGTTTATGTAGAATATATTTCTATATGGATAAAGGCCTAAGCATGCTCAAAAAATGATGTAAGAGTTATTTTCAAGTTCTTAAAGAAGTTATTCTCTTGATTTAGTATGCCTAGAGTAATCATAGGTGATAGGGGAACATTTTTACAATAAAAACATGGAAACCTTATTGGCCAGATATGGGGTGAAGCACAAAATAGGTACACCTTATTACCCTCAAATGAGTGGATAAGTTGAAGTGAGCAATAGGGAGTTGAAGAAAATTTTAGAAAGAATAGTGAGCAAGTCAAGAAAAGAATGGTTAAGGAAGCTTGACAATGCTTTGTGGGCATATAGGACAACCTATAAAAACCTATTGGGATGTCTCCTTTTAGATTTATTTATGGCGAAGCATGTCATCTTCCAATTGAACTCAAACACAAGACTTATTAGGCAGTGAAATCTTTGAATTTTGACTATAAGAAGGTAGCTAAAAAGAGATTCTTATAGTTGAGTGAGCTTGAAGAGATTAGAGAAGTTGCCTATAAGAATTTAAGGATTTACAAGTAATTCACAAAAAGATGGCATGATGCAAAAGTAAGGATAAAAAAGTTCAAGAAAGGTGATCAAGTGTTGCTTTTCAATTCTAAGCTTAAATTATTTCCTAGATAATTGAAGAGTAGATGGTCAGGACCATTTACAGTGACTTAATCATACCCTCATGGAGCTGTAGAATTATGCAACACTAAAGGAAATAAATTTAAATTGAATGGGTAGAGATTGAAGCTTTACAATGGAGGCATATTAGAGAATTTTCATCAAGTTACATACTTAAAGGAGTTAACTACATGATTAACATGGCGGTCTAGCCATGGACCTTTAAAAGAGCTCCTTTTAGGGGCTTAACCAAGAAAATATTTTTTTACTTTATTTTGTTTACATCATTTTATTTATCTTTTTGCGAGTTTATTTTAATTAGACTTTAGATAGTTGTTTTCTTTTATGATTTCAGGAAGTGAGGAAAGGAGGACTTCTAAAAGAGGTTTTGTAAGTTAAATTTATATGGAATATTAGTTGATATGTTGTGTAAGTCATTTATGCGATGCAATATATGCATTTTTATGATTGATACATTGATTGGTGAATTGGTCAAGTTGCATACCATGTGGCATAACCATATGACCTGATTGTTGTTCTTTACTATCAAACATTACATTCAAGCATGGCCATGTACATTTTGCGAATAGCCATGCTCATGTTGAAGCCAAATTTTACATCCAGGCATGGTCATGTGCTTTTTGCATATGGCCATGTGCCTGACAAGCTTAAAACTTGTAACTAGGCATGGCCATGCGCAAAATGCATATGGCCATGTGTCTGTCATCAACAAATTATGTGCCAGCAGGTCACACAATCGTGCACCTCAATAAACATGGCTGTGCATCCCCTGCTGTATTGTGAATGCATGGTGTGCACTCAATTTTATGTGGAGACCCTCCACTTTCCTAATATTCCCCACTTCCTAAATACCTAGTGTTTCTAACATTGACCACCTTTCCCACTTTCTAAACCCTAGTATTCATCAATTCCCACTATCTTTTCCACTTCCTAAAACTTTAGAACTCCTAAATTTTGACTACCATTTCTAATTCCCATCACCCCATCTCTTCTATTTAAACACCCACCACTCTTCCACTTCCTCAAATCTTCTTATTACTCATTCTTCACTCATCTTCTCTATTAACACTCTGTTAACTCTTCATCTCCTTCATTCCACCATGGAAAGAGAGCAAAGGTAGAAGAGCATTGCAAAGAAGAAATCCACTCCTTCTCCTAAAAGAGTAAGGCTTGGTGGAAGCTCTAACAATTCGGGTGATGCTAATGAATAATTAATGGTAAAACCCTTTCCTAATCAAAATCATTTTAGGCATGAGGGGCATAGGAAGAAATTTAAGTAATGATTAATAGGAAGATTATCCCTAATATATGTACTAGTGCCTTAGCTTTAAAGGAAATTGGGTTATTTAATGAGGTATTAATGCATGTCAATAGGATGGGTTGGGGAAAATTTGTCATGATGTAAAGTCCTACTTATGCTGGGCCTACTTATGAATTTCTCTCTTCATTTAGCTTTAATGAACAAACTCATATGCTCAAGTTTCAATTAGGAAATGAAGAATATAATTTAGGATTTTTTGAACTTAATGATGTATTTAATTTTCCTAAGGATCAAAATGCTAATATTGAGTATGATATAGATGTGTTTTGGGGGAGAAATAACTGGGGAAAGGGAAGTTTTCTATGAGGCTAGGGCAAATAAATAATCCCACATTCAATCACCTGCTTTAAAGTATTTGTATAAGCTTATGGCCCATTCCTTGTTTCCACGAAAAGAAGGGGATTTTATAGTTACTAACACCAACCTAAAGATTATGTATTGCATGGTTAATGATAGGAAACTTGATAGTTGTCATGCTTTAGCTAAAAAATTAAGGGATGTAGCTATAAAAGTAATTAAGGCTATCAAGGTAGGAGGATTAATGACCACCATGGCTACTTACCTAGTGTTTGATATTGAAAATATGCCATTTAAAAGGGTTAAGGGCTATTTCTTCATTGACATTAAAATGATGGAAGCTATGGGTTTAGTTCATGTTGACTAAAGAGGAAGAGCATTGCTTACCCAACCCATACTGCCAGAGGAACCACAAGAAGAGGAAGAGGAGGAGGAGGAAGATCAAGAAGCCACCCTTAATGCGGTCATGGAAAGGTTGGACACGTTGGAACTTCAAGTGGGAGTAGTTGATTCAAATGTTGGTGAGTTGAATACATTAGCATACTGATTGGACCTTACAATGATGAGAATGAATCAAAATGTGAATTTGACCAACTATAATCTCTGCCCAAAAATTTGTTCCTCCACCCTATCTGCCCATTCATGATGAGCCTCCTCATATGAGGATGAAGGAGAAGAGTGAAGACTTTATTTTAAATTATTGTTTCATTCTAGCTTGAACAATGTTCTTTTAAGTTGTTTTTGATTTTATGTTTTATGGACTAATATGTTTTATTTTGTGTTTGTTCTGTTTTATTTTATTTATTTGAATTGTTGAAGTTTATTTCCTCTTAGTTTAAGTTTTAGGATTTTATTTTATGATTATTAATTGTCCCTTATTTTATGTTTAATTTTTTTCTCATATCGATGACATGAGTTTATGATACTTGTTCTATAAAAAATTAATGGCAATTAGATTGACAAGAGTTACAAAAGCTAGTTTCTTATGTTCAAATCATGTTTCAGGCACGACCGTGCGTATTTAGCACACAACCATATGCCTTCAAAGCTCTAAATTCATGAACTAGGCATGGCCATGTGCCTCTAAACACAAAGCCATGTGACTTGATGAGATTAAAAAAATGCAAAAATAGGGCACACGGCTATGCGACCTAACATGCATTGCCGTGTGCCTTAATGAACATGGAAATTCAATTTTTATTTCTCATGATCTTTTTCATATGCTCATGCAATGAGGACATTGCACATATTAAATGTGGGGGGAGAAATTAAAATTTTTTAATTTTAAAAATTTCAATTTTGTTTGTTAATTTTTGATTTGATTTGATTTTCCTTATTATTTAGGGATTTTAGGAGAGCTTAATTTCTTATTTGATTCCTAATTCCTATTTGATAAAGGAAACTTTAACTTGATAATCTTTATTTTTCCTTTTTTGTAAAAATTACATATTAGTTCCTTTCCTTTTTGTTTTAGGAATAGAATTCTTTATAACCCTTTTTCTTACTTAAACCCTATTATTCTTGTGTTTTGTTTTTATTCTCGTTATTTTTTTCTCTTTTGCTATTTTATTTTTATACAAAGACACTAACATTGTTTTCATGGCTAAAACAAAAATGTTATATCAAGGAAAGAGGCTTAGTAATGGCAAAGGTTAGTCTAAAGACATAAGGAATGATTATGAAGCTTTATTTACCATTTACTTGGAAGAGGAAGGTAAAAGATTATGCTCTTTAGTTAAAAGAAACTTCAGCAAGATGAAATATTTTAATGATGAGGCACTTTTGAACATGGAGATTAAGGGAACCATAGATGTTTTTTATAAGAAATTGGGGTGGTCTAAATTGGCTATAGCCCAACATGATGTGTTCTTTGAGCTCACAATAGAATTTTACACTACATTTAAGATCTAGATGAAAATCAAAGGGTCTTTTCATGTATGTTCTTTGGAAAAGAATACTATTTTAACTACGAAATCATGTTTGATATCTTTGGTTTTCTTGAAGGAGGTGTTTGTTAACCTTCATTGGATTATAATATGAGTAGTTTTTGGCCTGAAATCATTAGGGGTGATAAAGTTTGTGAAGGCCAAGTAATGACTAGTGGTTTAATTAAAGATCACTTATGTTTAAAAGTTCATTTCACATACCATATTTGGTAGAAAGGACATCACTAGGGTTTCTCCAGATGAGTTATTTATATTGTTGTGCTTGAAAACTAAAACAAAAGTGTGTAGCACATACTTTGTTTTGTGTTTTATATGGTGTGTTGTGTAGGCTAGGAAAGCATTATTGTCATTGGGGCATATTATTATTGGTTTGGCATTATATTTTTCTTCATTTGAATTTGCCAAACATTAATTGGAGCCCCTAAAATCCAAATTCCTTGATGAAGACTACCTTATTCCGACTGAAATTATCACAGAATTCAATAAGCATTATGATGTCACTTCAAAGAGATGCTACTTTTTATGCCAAATAGTAATGCAACATGGTGAAGTCCCTTTGCCCCCCAACACTATGGAGGAAGAAGTTAGTGGAAGTGAAAGCCAAGTAAGGAAGAGAGAGAGCATTGAAGGATAAAGTGAAGGAATCATGGAAAAAATTAATGAGCTTATGGACATCTCCAAAAATAAGATTAGAAATATGATCATGGACTTGTCTCTTAAGATGGAGAAATATGAGAGACATTGCGAATAAGAGTGGAGAGGTTGCAAGCCCAAATTAATGAAATCTTTCACATACTCCCTCAAAGCAAAAGGTCTAAAATAATTAATAAGGCAGAAAAAGATACCATTGTCATTCCATTCACTTCCATACCAAATGCATCCAAATGAGGGGAGTACATTGTTCTTTAGTTTTTATTTTTTTTTAATTTTCTTTATATGTTTGTGTTTATTTTACTTTAAGAGTCATGCATGTTTTGGTTTAATTTTTGTGTTGTTCATTCATTACTTTCACACTTGGATTGTTGCAACCTATTCATCTATAGAGTCTTATTCATTAAAGTTTAGTTTTCTTGAAGAAATGCTTCAATCTTCCTTTAATGATTTGTTTGGAATTTTTAAATTAGGAGAGTAATTTGTGGTTAAGAATTTTTTCAAGTAATAAACTTAATACTTACTTTTCTATTGAACAAATGAATTTAGGTGCTTGAACTTGCTTTTCTATTGTAAGTTGGAATTTGAGTCTAACCTTAGTATGGTTAAATTCTTATGTATTTTGGTTTATATAAAAAAAATATGATGGAGCATAAAATGCACTCGTTAGGAGCAAAATTTGAAAAGAATATTTTTAAATGCTCCTTCGACTCCATTGCTCTTTTTAGAGTAAGAGTATCAAAAGGACCCTTTTTGGGGCTATCCACACTAAGTAGTGCAGGAAAGGTGGGGGATACTAAAATTGGGAAAATTTTGATTTAATTAAAGTTTTAAAACCTTATATGTGCTAAATTTATAACTTCCTAAGTTTTAAAATGATTCCTATTTACTTCCATTTTTCTTGAGTGTCAATTATTTGCTTTCATGATTTCAATAGAAAAGTATGCTCTTCACACAGTAACAATGCATTGTTGACCTCATATTACTATTTTAATTTTGAGTTTTTAAGCTTTTTATTAAACAAAGATTGAGTTTTAAGCTAATTATTGAGCATGATTCTTTAGGCGAATATGGTGTATTCGAGCTTTGCTAAGTATTTGTGTTGTATGACTTGAGTTTGTGTTCATTTTTAGTATTTTGGTTTACTTTTAGTTATTTTTATGCATTTAGGTGTTCAAAGAATGGTGATGGAATGAGGCATAGGACTTTTGAAGGCTATGGAAGTGTCTAAGGAGCATTTAAGGTAAAATCTAGCAAGTTTAAGGCTTAGAAGAGATGCATGGCGATGTGCATTTTTGCACATGGCCATGCCTGATTGAAGGT
Organism: Mallotus nudiflorus; assembly: GCA_947683625.1. Classification (NCBI taxonomy): domain Eukaryota; kingdom Viridiplantae; phylum Streptophyta; class Magnoliopsida; order Malpighiales; family Euphorbiaceae; genus Mallotus; species Mallotus nudiflorus. The sequence goes on along the minus strand of CANTUR010000275.1, from coordinate 2,519,267 downwards.
CAGACACATAGCCATGCACACCCACGTACATGGCCATGCCTAATTATTGAATTCTTATAAAGACAGGCACACGACTGTGTGCCTAAATATGCATGGCCATGTGCCTTATTGGAAACTTTTTAAAATTTGAATTTTAAAGCACTATAAAGGGGGATTTGATGGATTTTTAAAAATGAAACATATAAAGAGGCTTGAGGCTAGGGTTTTATGTATGTGTGGCCTTTAAGTAAGAACAGAAGAATTGAATTCCATTTTTCTTATTCTAAATTTTTTATAAGTTTTATCTTTCTTTTTATCTTTAAAGACTAATGCTTATCTACTTTGGTTTTTGGAGATTGAGGAACAAAGATTGAAGAACAATAGCCTTTTACTATTGAGAGGGGTTTTTGTAAATACTTGTTAGTGTTCATTTCTATTTTTATTAATGATGATGTTTATTTTCTTTTATTCATCTTCTTTGTCTTTTATTATTAACAGGAGTAGCTAAGTTCTTATTAAGGTTCTTATATCAATTTAACCATGTAACAATTGCAATTAAACCTAAGCCATTAATCTCAATCCATTGGTTTTTATTGAACTTAATGTCTTCATAGGATTAATGACCCTTTGATTGAATCTATACAATGAATCTTGATTGAGAGATAGGTTCCATTGATTATAAACAATAACCTATTAGATGCTTTCTTAGTAGAGAGATATTAAAACAACTAATGTTGATTAAGGGCTAGAGCTTTAAACCGAGTTAACCAACACTTACTAAGTGAGAGCTATAAATTTAAGATGTTAATTTACTTGGTTAATTATGGGTTTATCTGAGAGGAAAACCTAGGATTCCTTAAATGTCTTCAAATTAGATTAAGGTTAGGTATGACTTAGGTACTAATTAATCTTTAGAAATGGTTGAATTGATAATAAGAACCCTAGCTTTTTAAATTGATTGTTAATTATTACATATATCCTTTGTTTAATTTTAATTAATTTCAAGTACCATTTTTTGTTGTTTAAACAAATAAAGCATAATTATAATACTTAATTTACAATCTCTATGGGATCAATATTTAATCACTACTTTTATGATTCTATACACTTACGGGCTATACATTAAAAGATTTAGTTACAAATCAAGTAGGGAAGAAAATGAAGATGCTAAAAATGGACAATGGCATAAAATACAAATTAGATAAATTTGAATATTTTGTGAAGGTGTAGGGATTGAGTAGCTATTCATAATAACTTTAAAACCTCATCAAAATGGTGTTAGTGCAAAAAAATAAACCATCATAGAAATGATAAGGTGTTTGCTATTTAAGAAGGGATTACCAAAGAAGTTTTAAGTAGAAGCAGTTAATACTATCATTTACTTACTTAATTGGCTGCCAACTAAAACGTTAGAGGAGAAGATTCTATTTGATGCTTGGTATGGTTTTAAACCTTATATTGCTCATATTAATTTTTTAATAGTTTTTACCATGTTCATATTCCAAATCTAATGAGAGGGAAGCTTGATAAAAAAAAAGGTCTAAAATTGGTATCCTAGTTGGCTATAACTCAAATGCTAAAGGATAGAAGATTTCATACAAGAACAAGTGACTATCCACAAAGATATGAAAGTGGATAAATAAGCGAGTTGGAATTGGGAAGATGGCATTGTTGCACTAAAATAACAATTTCTTAAGTTAGAAGATCCTTAGGAACAAGATGTAATTGTTGATGAACCTAAAAATTTGGTTCAACACTATAACTCAATTGAGATTAAAGGTGGGCAAAAGACAATAATGCTAGTTGACATTTATAAGTAATGTAATGTTGCTATTCTTAAGCCTTCTGACTATAAGGATCCAGCAAAAGATGCTAGTTAGAGGCAAGCAATTCAAGAGGAATTGGAAATGATTCATAGGAACCAAACTTGGGTTTTTATGGATAGGCCATCTGTAAACGGCGGGATTTAGTGTGCGTCCAAAATTTTAGCAACCGCGACACTGTTTGAGCTCAGGGCTCTAGAGAACACACTAACCATTATCACAAAGACATGGCGTGGAGATGAGGAGTTGCCACCCAGGGTAATGATTAGGACAAATCGAAAAGGTGGTACTCGATTCCCTAAAAGAAAGCTAGCACCACAACTAGGAGATTATGGGCACAGAATACCAACTTCTTTCAGTGTCGTGTTCTTTTAGAATTACTTTATGAATTACTATATTATTCTTTATTTACATGCAATTTCATATAAACTCTTATTCTAGCAATTAACTCCAAGGCAAACTAGCCATGAAAATACAAGTAAATAATGCATTCAATCAAACACATAATCCCTAAGTGAGTCTAATGTACTTTGGTTTTAATTAAATGAGCTAAATCTACATGTTTTAATTTACAAGTGAGCTAAAGACTAATTCCTTTTAATTTTCATTAAATGAACCTAAGTCTATTTATTTTAATTCTAAAAATGGGCCTAATTCTACATATTTTAATGCTAAGGTGATCTTAAATCTAAAAATTATGAAAAAGGCTTAAATTAAATGGGCTAAGTCTAAATTAATTTTATTAAATTAAGTGGGCTTATGTCTAATTTACTAGATGGGGCTAAGTTGTGTCTAACCTAAAAATCTAATTAATTATGGGCCTAAAATGTATTTTAATTAAACCTAAAAACCTAAATTTAAATGGATTAGAATCTAACATGGGCTTAAGGCCCAAAACACATAAAAATAAACAAACAAGCACAAAACACATAAAAATAATTAAACAATTCCAAAAAAAAAAAAAAGTAAACAAGCCCAAAAACAAATAAAATACATTAAAACAATTAAATTAAAGATCAAACAACTAATTAAATTAATTCCTTCTAAAACCCTATTTTCATTAACATGCAACCTAAGTTAATCCGCTTCCTCTATTGATTTTAATTAATTACTTAATTGAAAACCTAACTTTACTGACCAATTTAATCAAAATAAATATGCAATCACACATACCTTTACTATTCCCACTATTACGGCTATTACAATAATTCATAGGAAATAATAATAAAAATAATTAATCAATCCCAAAAAAAAAAAAAAATAAAGCAATAAAATAAAATAATAATAAAAAATCCTAGAAATTATATCTCTACAAAGTTTTTGATCCACGGCATCCCATGGACCTCTTATGAATTTGATTCTCCAAGTATGATCATCATGTGTTTTCCTCCATAATCACCATAAAAAAAATAAAAATTATGATTAGTGAATAAATAATAAAATAATAAAACAAAATTAAAAATTAATAAATTAAAAAAATAAATCAAATAAAAGAAAACAAAGAGAAAGTGATCCTTATGGATGTTTCTTAATGAAGTGCTCCTCAGATTGATAGAATCACCGTTCTTAATAGGACTTCGAATATTATTCTTCAAAAATTCTTAAAAGATCTTTCATTCAAGCAATTAAGCAAAAGAAATTTTGTAGAGAATAATTTTCTTTTTTCCCCTCTCATTTCTCTCATTTTCTCTCGTTGTTTTTTTTCTCTTTTTTCCTTTTCTTCCATTTTTTTTTATTTTTTCCATTGCCTCTTTTATTTTCCTCCGCCCTCTTCCTCACTTTTTAAAGCCAAAGCCCTCCTATATATAGGGATACATCTTGACGCCCTAGTTATAACTTGATTATTAAAAGACTTATATTTCCTTAAAAACATTATCAAAATAATTTTAGGAGAATTTTAGACCAATTAGGACTTAATTTATCTAGAAATTTGAGATTTATCCTGAAAAATCCAAGAATTTGAGGAAGTAGTCTAATTCTAACCAGAATTATATAATTCTAAAAAGGTCCTTGAAAGAATATAAGTTTTGCAATTAGATCCCTAAAAAGCATTGCGATTTAGTCCATGAAAACCTTAAATCCTTTCTTTAAAAAAATGCAATTAGACCCTTGAAATTTCAAAGTTCAAATATTGAAGACCTATTCATGACATTTTCATCATTGGAGTCTTTTGTCACATCCATAACTCATCATCTCAAAATTGGGTGTTTGCACCATCTAACAAGAAAGTCATACGGGTGATATGGGTGTACAAGATCAAGTTGAATGATAATGGTTATGTGAGCAAACTTACAGCAAGATTGGTGGTGAAAGGCTATGCTCAATAATTTGGAGTTAATTTCTCTAAAATTTTTCCTCTATTAGAGAGATTGGACACCATCAAGATACTCCTTACACTTGCAGCTCATAAAAGCTAGAAAATTCATTAACTTGACATTAAATCGACTTTCCTAAATGGAATTCTTGATGAAAAAGTATTTATTGATTAGTCAAAAGGATTTATAAAGCCTAAGAATGAATTTAAAGTATGCTTGTTAAAGAAAGATCTTTGTATGTTAAAACAAGCCATTGTAGCTTAGTACTGTAGAGTTGATGACTAATTTTTTAAGTTTGGAATTCAAAAGAAGCTTGAGTGAAACAACCTTATATGTTAAATTAGTTAATAATGAGTTTTTTATTTTCTCTTTATATATGGATGATTATTGGTTATAGGTAGCCACAAGAATCAAATTTTGCAATTCAAGCTTTAAATGATTGAAGAGTTCCAAACATCTAATCTAAATGGCATACTCTTTTAGCATGGAGATCAATTAAATGCAATAAGAAATTTTTGTTTATTAACAAACATATGAAGTAAAGATATTGAAGATGTTTGATATGTAGAATGATGGGGCTACTCTAATTGGTTGTTTACTGTACTTATCTACTATAAGGCCTGATATCATGTTTGCTGTTAGTATATTATTAAGGTTTATGCACTCACTATTTGATCTACATTTTAAGGCACCAAAAAGAGTGCTAAAATATGTAAAGGGAAAAACAAGCTATAGATTGGCATTTTTATTTGCTAGAGAATCAAATAAAAAGGAAATCTTGATGGGATCCTATAATAGTGATTGGGTTGGTACAAGTGAGGATATAAAAAGTACATATGGGTTCATGTTTTACTTTGATTCAAGTGCATTTACATGGAGTTCTAAGAAGTTAGAGTTATGTTTACCTTAGCAATAATTAATCTTAATTTTGATCTTAAAAAACTTAATTTTAAGAATTTAATTTGTTTGTTTAAGTGTGTATAAGTTAGGAAACTATTGGAAGTTAAAATGAAGTATAAATATCTTGGGCTGATTCGACCTCTAAGATTCAAGGAGGATTTTGACATCCTTAGAGTTTTATAATGAGAAAGTTATCTTCTTAACATTTGAAGTAAACATCTTAAGCTTTCTTAATTAGTCTTACTTGTCAAAATCCAAGTTCATTTGGGTATGAAAATATTGAGTCAAAATCAACGTATTCAATTGCCATTTTAGATTGCACAACTCTTAATATTTTAGACATATCTTGAGCTACAGAAGTCCAATTGAGGTGATTTAAAATGATATGGAATCTAAAAATTTTATGAAAAAATTATAGGCAAATTCAAAGGTCTCTAATAGAAAATCATGGTTTCAACTCATGCACAACTATATGACAGTAGTCTGCCATTTTAGATTGCATAGTGCTTAGTATTTTAGATATATCTTGAGCTGTAAAAGTCAAATTGAGGTAATTACAAATTATATGAAAAGATAAGTTAAATATCTATAACTTTTGTGAAAAAAGTTTGGGTAAATTCAAACATCTTCAATAAAAAATATGGTGTTAACTAGTGTATAGTTGTCTGACAATAGTTTGCATTTTAGATTGCATAACTCTTAGTATTTTGGATGTATCATGAGCTAAAAAAGTCCAATTAAGGTGATTCAAAGTGATATTAAAAGATAAGTAAAATATCTACAACTTCTGTGTAGATAATATAGGAAAATTTGAATGTCTCTAATAGCCAATCCTAGTTTCAATCTATATACAACAGTTTGATAGCATTACTTTCAATAATTCAAAATTATAAATGTTGGATTCAAAATATAGACATTGGACACATTATTTGTACCTCCAAAAACTATTTTTTGAATTTTTATCTATATAAACACCTCTAGAGCTAAATGGAAGTTAAAACATTTTTTACTTATTATCATTCTCTATCTTAACATTCATTAAAGCACTCAAATTCTCAAATATTCACTTTGTTTATAAATCTTGTGAGAGTTGGTTGTGTGTTAGAAATATAATTTCTCTCCATCTTAAATCTTTGGATAGATTAATAGGGAAGTGAGATTTATTTCTAAAGGAATTGATTTAAGTGTTGTTCATTGAAACACTTGGGATTTAGTTTTTTGAGTGAGCCTTGAAAACTCATGTTGTAAGGTTGTAAGAGTGAGCCATAAAATTCTTATGTAATCTTAATCTTTTTATTAGTATTATGGGTGATTGAAAATCCTAACTTGGGGATAATTTAGGTAGAGACGTAGGATTGTTTTTGAATCCAAACTACTTAAATCATTATGTTATTCATTCTTCATTCTCAACATTCTTTCAATTCTTGCAAAGAATTATTTTAGGGCATTTTCAAGTTGGTTGCATAATCAATAGAGAAAGTATAGTATATGGTAGTTTTAATTGCAGTAAATTATGGTATTTGGCATAGAAAACTTAAGTTTGATCCTACACATGTTTAAAAAAGCCTAGACCAATCGATTGTGATAACAAGTATGCAGTATTGATTGTCAAAAACTTCATGTTTCTTGGAAGAACAAAGCTTGATTAAGTTTCATATTGTAAGGGAAACTCAAAGTGAGCTTAAAGTGCTTATTGTCTAATGTAGTTCCAAGGACCAATTTGCAAACATATTAACCAAGTCTTTGTTTGAAAATAAATTGAAGAAGAGGAGATCCTTTATAGGCATGATAAATCTTGAAGAATTTGCAACATATTGAAAAAAAAAAGGAGATTGTTAGCAAGTAAGCATGCTCCCTGTATTTTTATCTTTTTTCCTACATATTTGTTTCTTTTTTTTTTTTGGTTTAAGAGTTTTTTTAATCATGATTAAAGTAATTGTTTATATAGTTTGCTTATAATACATACACATATTATGTGCTACCTTTTCAGCTTTTTGATTACTTGTGTAATCATTAGCTTAGTTTGTATTTAAATTCAAGCTTAGTTAATGAAGTTTAACCAATTCAATCTTTAGCTCTTCTTATGCTTTCTTCTCTGAAAAAAATTAACAATTACCATGTGGTTAGAGAAGATGGTTGAAATCTCCCTTGAAATGGTTGAATTTAGAAAAAGATTCACTTATGAAGCTAAAAACTAGACTATGCTTCCAATCTTATCACCAATGCTATTATTAGGCCAATAAAGTAAAATGTTTACATAAAGCAAAATTTTTCATTGTATCTTTAAGTGGGCGTATGTATATTTGTTAGCTTATTAAGCTTTTCTTGCTCAGTGGCTATTGATTGCTTTTTAGTAATTAATTTGGGCTCTTATGTATAGATGATTCTTTATGCATAAATTGTTATTTTGAAGGAAAATGTTAACTTTCTTTATTTTTTTTAAATTAAGAAGTAGGAGATAGATATTATTTATTATAATTCTTATAGCAAGATTTTGCTGCTACCATAGCATTCTCGGCTTCTAGCTGTTCTTTTATAGTTATTGTTGAATGCTGGAACAATATTTTCAACTTCTAATCACTAGGTTGGACTTGGAAGCTATAACATTATTGGGTCTTTTGTAGATGTATTTTTGGTTAATAGGGAGATGATATGACTTAGTTATTCATAAACTGCATAATAGGGAACAATCATTCCCTTTTAAATTTATAATGTTAGGATTCGAATCATACACCTTAAGATGTCCTTGAAAAGAGGCTATCACTTGATTATTTTCTCACTAGTGGCTTTTTGCAGATATTAATATAATGGGATATACAAATATTGAACAAGTTGCATTTGGAATTCACTTCAGGTTGCTTGCTCAAACTGTTTTTATGACTGAACCTCAAGAAAACTGAGCTATGCTGGTAAATCTTGATGCTTGTATGGCCTCACGAATTAGTATAGTAAAAGTTGTAGAGAGATTAAAGGCAAGGTAGATTGATTAGTCATATTGTTCCATATTTCAGACTTTTTTTTTAATGTAATTGATTGATTCATATATCAATAGAGTGACACTTTCTATTCTAGCTTTTATGTTTTAGCACAAAAATGTAAGCTTCATTTGTTCTTTTCCTTTTCTTAATATATCGACTTTGTCGATTTAACAATTTTTTTAGTATTGAAGCTTTATTTTGGCATTCTACGTGCCAAAACAAAAAAACAAAAAAATTAATTCCTTCAGTTAATGAAACCTTATTATTATGATTTTAATGAAACCTTATTATTATGATTTTAAAATTCGATTGAATAAACATGTTATCAAATCTAATACTTTTATATCATAAAATTTGTTGTTCTTTATTTTATCAATATAAAATTTTAAATAAAGTGCATTAAATTACAAAAGCAATATTAACCAATAGAATCAAGGGTGAGTACGGGATAGGAAAAATTAAAAATTAAGAATTTTTTGAAACCATACTAAATTTTGAGGATTTTAAAAATAAAATCTTTGATACCAGTACATAATTTAAAAATTTCTATACTAATATTACCCCATTTTTCGAGATGGTTCGGTATTGAGAATTAGTTCCTTTGGAATGAATTGGTATGGTATGGTTCAAAATGGGAATTTGAAAATTTATATTATATGCAAATTTATATTATTAATTAATTTGTATTTATTGTGCACAAATAATTAGTAAATGTTTGTGTATGTTTATAAATTTTTGTATGAACACATACATATTTTTGATAAAATTATTGCGTATGTTGAACCCTATATTATATATATTTTTGGCAACCATATAATAATAATAATAATAATAATAATAATAATAATAATAATAAGTATTAAATATAAAAATAACAATATATTTTAATTAATAAAAATGACCTTTCTCTTGTTTTTATTTGTAATATCATTACTTTAATTAAAAAAATATGTAGTTTTGGGCAAAATTACGTTATTTTGGTTATTTGTAATGTATGTTTGCATATTAATATGCAGTAAAAATAATAATTATAATAATATTATTTAGCTCATTAATTTTAAATAATAGCAATAATGATACAAACGTGGTTCACTTGTACTAAATCCGTATTCAATCTTGATAACCTTGCCAAGGATCATTCATAAATCAAGCAAAAAATAACTTTAATTCCCAATAAGACCTTTAAATAACCTGCACTTAAAAACCTTAATTATAAAGAGTTAAAGGTTGTTTAATATAAACCTAAGGTTATAAAGTCAATTTTAAGTCTAAATTAAACTAGGTTTGAATATACCAAGCCTTCACTTGATAAATTCACTAAAGTTATTTTAAGAACAAAAGAGAAGGACTTTAACCTCACAAGAATTGAAATTTAATTGATAAAACTTGTTCAATTTCGTTCTACAATGCTATGGCCTTTATATTGGCTTGTAAACCCTAATCCTTGAAGGAATAGGTTTTCTTACTTATTCCTAAAGCCACCTATAAATCAAAATCCTTTACTAAATAGGATCCCTTAACAAATATGACAACTAAGCTTTGAAAAGTCAAATTGACAACTTATGATCACTAAGCATTGAAAAGTGAAATTGACAACTCATGACAACTGAACAAATAACTAATGACAACTAAGATTTGAAGCATGCCATGTCACATGTCAAGTTAGATGTTGACCATTGACTTTGACTTGTTGACTTTGAATTTGACTTTGACTTTGAATATCCTTGAATTTTCTCACATCTTGTAGAATATTCTTGAATCTTCATTATTGACTCCAAAATAGAAAATAACCCAAAAATTTGTCCAAGCTTTGTACTTGACTTTATTGATGTGTGGACTTCACAAATTAACCCTTCTGAGGATCGTATCAAATAAAATTAGATTAATTACCAAAAATAATAATTAATAAGTTATCAAATATAATATTAACATATTTAATTAATAAATAATACAATTTGAAATCATATAATGTTAATTTTCTTATTGTCATATTTTTATTTTAAATTGAAATATAATGGATATTCCACATTTTTAATTGTTGTTGATAATAATAACAATTCTCCTATTTCTCAAATATTTTAAGTTTAAATTATATTGTTTACATTCTTTCTTATTGATTGAATTTTTTGAAACTATGCAATGTGAATTTTCTTATTTTCAGTTTAAATTGTAATATAATAAACATTTCATATTTTACTTCTCAATTAAATAATAATAATAATAATAATAATAATAATAATAATAATAATAATAATAATAATAATAATAATAATAATAATAATTAATAATATTTTATTGTAAAAAGGTCGGACTAGAATGATATCAGTGCACCTTACCATCTTCACAAATCAAACTAGGCCTATTTATTAAAAATAAAAAAGAATATAGAAGGGTCAACGACAAAAGGAAAAAACCAGATCATGAAGAGAACCTAAGGTTCTCTTTGCTTATTATGTCCTTAAAGATTAAATCATTACATTCAAAAGGATGATTAAGCCAACATTTTGTTTAATAAAGATCAATAGCCATAGTAGAGAGCTTGTCTGCCACACAATTACTCTCTCTATAGACATGGGAAATATAAACTTCATAGAGGATAAAGTGTTAAGGCAAGCTTACTATTACATCTGAAATTTCGATGGGACATTCAGGTTTCTTTAATGCAAGTGCTGAACAATATAAAGATTATCACCTTTTATCCATAAATAAGGAGGACGAAGAACCTGAGCTTATTGAACTCCAATCATAACTACACATAACTCAGCTTCAAAAGTAAAAAGGACTTCTAAAGGTGCAGTAAAAGAAGAGATAACTACACCAAGCTAGTTTTTGAAAACACATCCTACACTCGACAACCCCTAAGCGCCTCTAATAGCAATATCCATGTTCAATTTCAACGAAGGTTGAGATGATGGAATCCATCAAACTTTAAAAATATAAGGAGGTGGACTAACAATACCAAAGATCCGAAGATGATGCAAAATCAAAAGATCTGATTAACTATTAGCCATAAAACTTATCCTAAAAATAGATGCTTTTTTAATTGCTTTACAAATACACCGGATTGTAACATAAAAAGGAACATAATAAACATGGAATATTGCTTGGTTATGTGCATACTAAATGGAATAAATAGCTTCTAAAAAACCCACTCGTCAAAGCACTTTAAGTTAAGATGAAAAATTCTACATCCAAGAAGAATTAAACAAACTCAAAAAACCAAAAGAGAGATTTAATATAACTTCAAATAAGCTGGAAAGGGCATGCCAAATCATAACAGCATGGGAACAAAGAGTGAATGCATGAGAGATGGTGTCAGAATTTCTAGCACAGAGATTGCAACGAGAAGCCACATTGAAGCCCTTGGCATAAAGCATGTCATCAGTAGGGAGCTTGCCATCAAGCAAATGCTAAGTTAAGAAAGACCGAGATGGTGGCAAGTAATGATGCCATTATTCTTTGCCCCAAGTGACCTTTGGAGCTAAAGAGCAAGAATTAATATAGAAAGCTTTGCAAGATAACTAACCATTTGAAGAATGGTGATAAACTAGAGAATCTAAATCTAAATGAGAGAAGATAAGACTTTCAATATCATTACAAATATCTGGAAATTAAGTTCTGAAACTTGGCGTTAGATTCCAAGAATTATTATGAAACACATTGGAAGTAAAATCAGTAAGGTTTTTCCATATTTGAATTAGAATACAATCTTATCAATTATAATATAATGAAGCCATTTATCATTCCAAAAGCTTAAAGAAGAGGGCTTATTCATGGCCCATTAAGATTGACAAATTAAAGCTTCCAAGCAACCATTAATATAAGACCAAATTGAAGAATTCATAAAAGAGGAGCGAGCAACTTTAGTCTTATACATAAAATAAGAGCACAAAAACTAAAATAGGAGCTCCCATTATTCATTAACTTCCATATGAACTTACTTAGTGTGGTAGCATTCATAAGATGTAATTATTTAAGATTTAACCCTCCTTCCTCTAAAGGAGAACAACAAACATCCTAACACACTAAAATGAGTTTGCAAGACATATAATTATCTATCCATAAAAATTTCTTTAGACATCTTTCTAAGTGTTTAAGCAATAAAAATGGCCATTTGTACACTATAAAAGTATGAAGAAAGGAACCATAAAGAATAGAATTAATAAAAGACAATCTTCTCACCATTGAAAGTGAACAACCTTTCCATTTGTCTAGATTGGCAATGACAAAATTAGTAATAGGCTAAAGCCAAAACTTTTTAGGAGCTCCTTTGAACATGGGAACTCCTAAATACTTAAAAGGCAAGCTACCAATCTTTATACTAGCAATGTCTTTAAGCATGACAACATGAGAAGTAGCAATATGCTAACAAAAAAAATATTTCTCCTAGTTTGCAAATTGCCCAGAGAATAAGCCATAGGTCCCAAACAAGTTTATGAGAGTTCAAAGGTTAGATTTAAAAGCTTTGCAAAAGATTAAGATGTCATTCGTATAAAGAAGATATGAAGGGCAATGAACTCCACTATTAGAATGCATCAGAATAAAAAAACCTATATGAACAAGAACCATGATAGATCTATTAAGAAACTCTTTAGCTAAGCAAAAAAGCAAAGGAGACAATGGGTTACCTTGCCGCACCCCTCTTGAGCAAGAAAAATATCCCTTAATCGAACCATTTAGAATAATGAAAAGCCTAGAAAAATACAAAATGGCTTTTATCCAAGCATAAAAAGTATTAGAAAAATGAAAACAAGTAAGAGCCTTAAAGAGAAAATCCCATTCCATAGAATTAAAGGCTTTTTAAGTGTCAATCTTCAAAGCCATATTGCCTTCCTTTGAATAAAAGTCTAAGAGATTGAAATTTTCAAATGCCATTACAACACAGTCCTCAATATGTCTTCCCTTAATAAAGACAAATTAAGGAGGAGAAATTATAGAAGAAGAGATAGAAGGCAGTCTATCCGCCAAAATTTTATAAATAATTTTGTAAACAAAATTCCACAATACAATTGGTCTAAACTTATCAATTAAATTTGCATCATGAGACTTAGGAATGAGCATCATTAATTTAAAATTAAATCCATTCATAATCCTTTATGTTAAGAAGAAATGGTGAACAATATCAATAACTTCCTGACAAATAATATACTAGCATCGAGAAAAAAAAAACCAAAAAATCCATTAAGACCCCGGGGTACTTTGGTGATCTATAAAGAAAATTGTATTCTTAACATCCTCAAGAGAAGGCACACTAAAAAGAAAATCATTTTGAGAAGCTAAAACAAGAGTAGGAATCACATCCTTAATTATTGATAAGTCCCTAGTATAATCAGAGCTCAAAAAAAGGGAAGAGAAAAAATCAATAGCATGGTGTTCAATCAAAGAAGCATCATCAACCAAAGAGCCATTAATCATTAATTTATGAATGCTCGATTGAGCTGTATGATGAGCTAACAAATTATCAAAAAAATTAATATTTCGATCACCTTTTTTAATCTACCAAACACGACTTTTCTCTTTTCAATAAAGCACCCTGATTAGCCAATAAAGAAAAAATTTGAAAGGTTGATGAACATCAAAACTATTGTTTGCACAAATAAAAAGAAGAGGGTTATGATTAGACTGATGTCATGCTAAAGACTAACACTCGATATAATTCCAATGTTGAGAAACATAAGAGTAGCATAAAGCTTTATCCAAGTGAACATTAATATGATTTGCTGCTTTGCGATTATTAGTCCAAGTAAAAAAAAAAGAACCCTTAGTATCCAGACATGTGAGGTCATAATTTGAAATAGCTAAAAGAAATTTCGAGCAAGAACGTCGAGAAGGAAGGTTGCTCGTCTTCTCATAAGCTCCAAAGCAAGAGTTAAAATCACAGATGACAAACTAATCAAATGAAATAAGGACCAAATATATAACAATTCAGACCATAAATGTCTTCTACTAGTAAAAAGAACATTATCATAAATAAAGCTCAAAGAAAAATGGTGAGATCTCTCAACAAAAGAAATAGTGAGTTGTTGATCTGATGTAGAAATAATAGAAGCATTACCTACACCAATTGAGTTAAAAAGTAGAAGCCACATAAAAGTGAGACTCAAAGCATTATTAACCATAAAAGACATGCTTATCAAATGCTAAAAAGTAGAAGGAATGGAAGAAAACTTAACCTTAGGTTCTGCCAGGCAAATGAAATTTGGTTTATGAGATTAACATAATTAAGAGAGAGAGCATTATGTAGGAGAATTCCTAACACCTTTGTAATTTCAAAAAAATGCCTTCATTAAGATGAGTGCAAGACAACCCTTGTAATAGGGCATTTTCTAATAAGACCCGGATTATGATTATGTTTTTTGCCATGCTGTTTGTTAGTCACTTTTTGTCATGGCTCCTCTTGTTAAGCTCCATATGCCTAAGATTTTTTAACTAATTTTATAAAGTTCCATGAGAGTAGCATTAAGAACATCAGTTTGATAATTAACATACAGAGAAGAGGCATAAGTTGTATCTTGAAAATCCTACGTACGCATATTGTCACTTAGAATCACCAATGCCAAATCATCTACCTTGTTTGAAGCATTGTCAGGAACTACAACATGCTGATTAGAAGTCTAAGGTAAACTAGACTCTTTAGTCAAACTTTAATTTAGGCCTCCAAACCTTATGAGATCTAGATCGTCCTTTAGACTAATGTAGATATTCATATGTTTTTTTTGTTGTGTAGCTTTTGGAGCATATTTATCAATTGTATATGGCTTGTTCTGTCTATATAATAAAACATCACAACTAATCAAATGACTAAGGTTGCAAAAAATAGGTAGATTTTTATAATGGATATCAATATCATACATTGAGCCCTGACAATCTAGAAATAATTGGTACTTTAATGGCGAGGATAGATTAATTTTAATTAGAATTCTAGTGAACTGCCGAAAGTCTCCCTCAAGAGTTACTCAATCAATTTTGACTGATAAACCATTATTGCCAGTAATGTTACTTAAAAGATGTTGATCCTAAAGCTCTCAAGGAAACCTATAAAATCTTGTCCAAATCTGCATGGTTAAAATTTTGTATTTATAAAGATCAAAGCTCGACGTCCATTGTTGTAGATGTAAAGTTCCTGGCTTTGGAAACTGAGATTGTTTACCCTATACCAGTTCCTTATCTTGTGCTAAAAATAAGAGGATTTGATAAAACCCTCTTCCCAAAGATATTAAATGTCAATTGGATTTTAGAGCCCAAAGTGAAAAGAGTTTTTTTTTTTTTCAGGTTGGAAAGAGTCCAGGGTGTATCACCCTTATTCAAAACAATTCTTACAATTAAAGAGTAGTGGTAGAGTTAATTCTGACAGCATGAAGAGAACTAAGTTTAATAGTGGTAGCTAATTTTGGAAGAGTGCTAGGGAGAAAAGAACCAACAGGTTCCTTGGCAACCACATCTGCATAGGAAGGAATTCTACATGCTTGAATCTGAATAAGAGCTGTTAGCAGCAGCAGCAGTAGTAGCAACAATATGAGTAGTAGGAGTAGCAGTAGTAGTAGCAACAACAACAACAGTAGTAGTAGTAGTAGTAGTAGTAGGAGCAGAAGCAGGAACAACATCAGTAGTAGCAGTAGTAGTAGGAGGAGGAGGAGGAGTAGTAGTAGCAGCAGCAACACTAGTAATAGTAGTAGTAGTAGGAGTAGCATCATCATCAACATCAGTGATAGCAATAGCAGTAGTAGTAGTAGCAGCAATAGTAGTAATAGTAAATTTTTTTATTATTATTATTATGTCAGTAATTTTTTTATTAGTAGTAGTAGCAGCAACAACAGTAATAGTAAATTTTTTTTTTTTATTATTATTATTATTATTATGTCAGTAATTTGTTTATTATATTTTAAACACAAAACATATTAAATTTACCATATATTATTGTACATTATTATTGTACATATTCTACTTAATATAAACTACTTAATAATACAATTAATATATAATTAAGTTCACTACTATTATTCATATTTATATATTATTTATTAAATTAATTTTTGGTACTATATTTGATTTTTAGTTCGGTACAGTTTTGGTATGGTTTGATACGGTTCTCGGTTTAGTTTTTTTTATAAATATCTAGTACTTTACAAAATTAATCACAAAATTTAATTCAGTTCAATCTAGGGATAAATTTTTTTGGTTTAATGCAATTTTAATATCTTTCAGTTCAATTTAGTATTTTCTTCGTCCCGTGCTCATCTATAAATCGAATAATACTGAATTGTTTGGTACAAAATGTTGAATGCAATTATTTTTTTAATTTACTATTACTTTTTTACCGTGAATTTGTTACAAATTTTTTTATCATTAATGGTAAATACGAATAGTTTAACCCTTTCTCTCCCTTTTTTTAAAAGAGTAATGTAAGTTTTTTAAGTAAATGATATAGACAGTCATCAAAATTTGCACTTAATTACAAAATGGTACCATAACTTGAATTTGTATTTTTTTTAGTTACATAACATCAATTTATCTTTCACATGGAAATTACTTACTAAATTCTGACCATATTTTATGATGTGGCTTACTTAAATTGCCACATCATGTGACACATCAGCATGACCCATCAGTAAAAGGTAAAGTAATTTTTATTAATTAGTCTTTTTCAAATTTTCTCCAATATCAATTTACTCTACCTATTATTGTTATTGTAAAATATCTAATTCTCTAATATCCCTAATTCTCTAATTCTTCTTCTTTCAATTAAAAGTTTATTTTCTCCCAAATCTAGACCTTAATTCCGCATCTTTGTAATGACTGATATATTTTTAATTAATATAAATATATTTTGGGAACTCTATTATTTAAAATACTAAAGTTATTAATATACTATTGTCATTATACACACACACACACACACTTCAAAGCTTAATAACGCGGTCAACCCCTATCTCCCTACCCCTTTTCTTCTTTCATTTCTGTCTCATTTCTTCCTATTTCGTCCCTTTCTCTTATTGTTTTTCTTATTTTCCAGCACCACCATCTGCTTCTTTCTTCTTTTTGTTGTAACCATAACATCAACAGCGGCAACATCATCAACAACAACCACAGTAGTAACAACATCAGTGACAAAAACAACAACAACAACAGCCTCCCTGTCCTAGAATTCTACTTTATGTGAGTTCTAGATTAGTTTATTTGGTTTTTTAGGTTGATCTTTAGTTGATTTAGGTTGTTAGTTAGTTGATTTTGTTAGTTTTGAGTTGATTATTTTATTTTAGTTAATTATGCAGAATTTATTTTTAATATTTGGTTAATTTTTGAGTTGATCTATATATACTTAGTTGATTTTAAATTATTTTAGTTAATTTTAATTATGGGTATTTTTGAATATTTTAATAATATAAATTGTAATTTTTGTTAATTATGTTAATTAATTATTTTTGGTTGGAAAATTGAGTATTTAGTGTTAATATATTAAGTTAGTAATTTTTGTGTTAATAAAATTATTTTTAGTAAATTTATATTATTTTTGAGGAATTATTATGTTTATGTGAATATTGGAATTTTGGGCTAATTATGTAATTTGGTTGAAAATATAGTTAAATTGTATTTTAAATGGTTTTAGAATTTTGTAGAGTATTAGAATAATTTTATAAATTAATTAATATTTTTAACTAATTAATTCTAATTTTTGAAAAATATATTCAATATTAAATTATTTATTATTTTGTGATTAAATGAGTTTTTAATTAATTTTATAATATATTTAAACTATTTAAATAATTAAATGTGAATTTGACTATTTTGTGATGAATAATTGTAAAATTGGATTTTATTAATATTATATAAATTATTGGGATTTTATTATCTAATATGGAAAAATAATTAGTTTTAATGTTTTATTATTTAAGTAAATTAAATTGTGGCATTTTGAGTATTTTATGCATTTTTAATGATTTTAAATATTTATTATTAAATTATTTATTTTTGGTGGATTGTGAACTTCGGTTGGGGATTTGAGTAGTTCGGGGTCCCAACTTGAGGTGTTGAACTTGTGTGAATTTAGTAGCGTGTTTGCGTGTAGGATTGACTCTATTTCAGTAGAGGTATGTCCGTTTTACAGAGGATACTCTGCCGAATTTTCGGTAGATTTCTCATAAAATGTGACATCGAGTCAATCTTAATTTTTGAATTTTGAGTCGAGTCTTCCTTAGAAATTCTAGAAGTTAGGGTTTTTGTTTTTTGATTTATTGTTTCATTTTCTATCTTTTAGCCGCCCCTCCAATCGCGTTTACCAGTCGAGGTCGGACACGACATATCAGAGAAGCACCTTCATCTTGTAAATTAATATTTGATTTGTATGTCGGATTTTTCGAATTAAAACATATTAAATTCTGATGAATTTAATTTTACGAGATTCTAGTCAAATAATGTTGCATGGTTTAATTTATAATTGATTTATTTTATTTTTAATTACTGTAATTTTTATTGTTTTATTTAATTTCATTTATTTTAAATAACTACGATAGAAGGGGCTACCTGATGAGTTTTATCAGGACCGTGTGCGCACGGTAAAATATTTGATTATATTACTGGGACTGATGGTCTGGTGATGCTTTGCTCTCAGACACAGCCAGTAATATAATATTTGATTATTTAATAAATAATAGGGTTAAAGGTCTGGTGATGTTTTGCTCTTAGACACCGCCAGTATAGTTGGATTAATATTTATTAAAACACTGGGGTCGTTGGTCTAGTGATGCTTTGCTCTCGGACACCACTAGTGATATTGGATTAAGTGATGTGACTATGGTTGTGCATCTTGGTAATGCTTTGCTCTCGAGATCCGACAGTCTTAAATATAAGTGCGCCAATTGACTGTTAAAATTGAAAACTCGGGTTCTACCTAATTTTTATACTGAAATGTTTTAGAAAGCATTTAAATATTTATTTCCTTCCTTTTGAAAAATGGGTTTATATATATATATATCAAAGAATTTGAATAAAATTATAAATATATTATATTTTCATAAAAAAACTTATTTTAAAGGAAATTTTCAAACCGCATTCATTTCTTTTATTAGCTTATTCAGTGAGGTTTGACTTCCCTCAATTTATTTTTTTCAGGAGTTTGAGAGTCTTCAGTTAGGCCTACTTCTCTACGCCGTGTAGCTTCTTCACCGCTTATCTTATATAGGTCTATATAGTTGTATTTGTATTAGTATTCGTGTACTGCAATAGAGAACTGTGTAATTGTATATTTTAAATTTGAATATTATTTATTGAGATTTATGTATTGAGATACTATTTGTATACTTGATGATGTTTATTTATTTTATGCACTATGAAGTTATGGTTTAATTAAATTGAGAAAAATCAGTTTGATAATGTACATTATGATTTAATTATTTTATTGTGAAGTTTTAAAGTAAAACATTTCGCGTTTTTCTTTTAAAACTTACTACAGGTTTCGGTAGATTTATATTTTCCTATTCCCTAATGCTAGTCACTTACCCTTGGGTTTGGGTCGTGACAATCTCATTCTCTTTTTCTTCTCATTCCATGTGTTGCTCAAATCGCTCTTCATTTTCATCTTGGTTCTTCAAAATATGAAAAAAAAAACTAATAAGATAGAAATAGAATCAATTTCAAAGAGAAGATGATAGTTGATTCGCAAAGAAGAGATAATGGTTAATTATTGTAAGTGTTTATGTTTTTATTTATTTCAAGACACATACAAATGAAGAGATGTATAAGTTGAACGTTTGAAGCGGAAAAAAGTTATAAGATGAATGAGAAGAAGAAGAGAAAGAAATGAAGACTTAGAATTTAGATTTAGGAAAAATAAAGTTGTAATAGTTGAGAAGAGGAATCAGAGAATTAGAGATTTTACAATAATAGTAATAGGTAGAGTAAATTGATGTTAGGGAAAAATTGAAAGAGAATAATTAATAAAAATTACTGTACTTTTTACTTATGAGTCATGTTGGTGTGGCACATAACAACAACTCAAGTAAGTCATGTCATAAAAAATGACTGAATTTAGTAAGTGACTTCCATGTGAAAGATAAATTGATATTATGTAACTGATAAAAATATAAATTAAAGACATGTTACCATTATATAGTTAAGTGCAAAATTTAGTGACTGTCTATATAATTTACCCTAAGTTTTCTATACTAGCATACAATTTTAATATATTAACATAAGTTTTTTTTTTTTAAATCAAGTTTACTAAAATTCTATTTTTTATCTTATTTTTATAAGAAGTATTGAATTTTTTGCCATAAATTGAATTGCAATCGATAATTGAAATTTAATATGTGTTTTAGCTTTATAGTCTAAATTAAAGTTTAACCTTGTATTGGCAAAAAAAAAAAAAAAAAGTTTAACCTTGTAATAGTTCTGAAATTTATCTTTGAACTCTACATATTTCTTTGATCACATTATAGGTGAAATCAACATCCTATAGTGTATTATAACCTGACATGTAAAACAATTATTATTGTTTAATTTATTATCTTATTTAAAAATGAGGTTACTTTGAATTAATTCATTGTTTACTATTTATATTTTTGTTGTTGATATTTTTTATTGAATTATTTGTTGAATTACTAATAAATGTCTTGAGAACTAATAAATAATACATAACGTGAGAGAAAATTTTTGTAAACATATTAAGCTATAATCGGCAAAATGTGCCAACTACGGACCTTTTTTGTTTTTAGAAACTATGACTTAATTTAAAAGTATTATTTTGATTTATAAATATGTATTTAGAGAAGCGAATAAATGTTTCTTTATTAAACACGATGTTCAACTATTGTAAGACAAGAAGTAAATTCGAAAATTATGAGAGATGATTTGCTTAAAATTTTGTATAATTTTAACTAGTTTCTTATGATTTGATGGAGAATAAAGGTCTAACCTATTGAATATAACCATTTAACAACTTGAACTTATTTTATATATTAATTCTTAATCATGACAACAATTCACACATGTATTGCATGCGATAAAAAGAGTTACTACCGATGACAAGTGCTAAATGTTTTTTTTTTTTTTTAATTTGAAAAATAATATATCTTCTTTGTATTTGTATATAATAAATTCTATAATATAAATAAAATAAATTTATGTATATAGTAGTCATCAATTGCATGAATCATGTTATATAAGTTAGCATGTTGATGATTCCACTTAACTCCCAATAAATGGGCATCCAACTCAATTTTCATTGTTTCAAACATCTGCCCACTGTGTCATTAGCCATGACTTAAATTTTTGTTACCACCAATTGAGAATCATATAATTAACATGTTAAGTTGTTCTAAATTAACAATGGATTAAAAAAAATGATAAGTCTAATCAGATAAAATCTATCTGCAAAAATTTGGCTAGCAAGGGTATTTGGCTTGTGAAAACTGAAAACTGCACAGTTATTCCCACTTGAAGATACTTAGTTTCACTATAGTAGATATTAACTTTACGATTGAAAGATATAACTGAGACAATTAAAATTCTCTAACTTGCAAAAGGAAACTCAAAATCCCGAATATGATTATCCAAAATTACTTGATGAAGTGAGAACTAAGGAGCCTTGAAGTTTAAGATATTAGTGTTTATCCACCTTATGCATCTTGGTGATGTAGTAGAAGAGTGATAAACAAAAAATTAACGTTTGTTGAATCGTGCACGACTACTAAACACTAATATTTTATAACCTGTAATTCACAAACTTAGGAAATAGGCATCAAAATTCAAGAAATTTTGGAAATTGAAAGGAATTCGAATTCTTATTAGTCATAACAATGGCCAAAGGTCTCAAACAAAGCTTAAATAGGAAAAAAAAACCTAAACAAAAAAAATCCCAAACAAAATAGGAAAAACCATAAAATAACTAAAAATAGAAAATTGCCAATTTGAAGGCCTAAATGATGGAATTTGCACAAAAAGCAATGTAGCTCATGACTAAAGCTAGTGACTTGGGATCATCGGGCCGATTCCAATCAAATTGGGCTCTTGTTGCACCAAAATCTGAAACTCCAAAGTTGCTGAAAATTATGAAAATTTCACTATGCAATTTTTCATAATTTTCCATAAACTGAATTGCAATTTCTTCAATGCTCGCATCATTCTCCCCAGGGTGGATAGAATTCACCCATGAATCTGACTCGTTTGAAGAATCACCTGCATAAGGAATCAAGTGCTCCAATTGATTGCAAGATTATGAGCGAACTCTGCTTGACACAACCTTAGATCCCAACTTTTAACATGTTCACCCACTAAACACCTCAGTAGATTCCTTAAAGACCAATTCACCACCTTAGTTTGCCCATTTGTCTTTGGATGATAGGCATTGCTGAAATTAAGCTGTGTATTCACCATTTTCCATAAGTTATGCCAAAAATGACTAAGAAACCTGGTATCTCAATCAGACATAATAAATATAGGCACATGCTGTTTGTAAATTTCCTTAAAGAACAATTGAGTAACATGAACAACATATGTGGTTTTCTTATATGGAACAAAGTGCACTATTTTTGAAAATTGATCAACCACCACAAATATAGAATCATTACCTCGCTATGTGAGTGGTAATCCTAGCACAAAGTCCATACTAAGCTTCACCTAAGGCTGCAAAGCAACTAGCAAGGGCATATACAAACCCGCATTGGATGCTATCCCTTTAGAAACCTAACAAATCCAACACTTCTTCACCAGTTTTTCCATTTCTCTACGAATGGTAGGCTAGAAATATCGAACCTAAACTAACTGCATGATTTTGTCTCATCCTACTTGCCCTACACCATATAATTCCTTAATAATCTTCAAACACAAACTACAATCTAGGACACTTAGTTGATTTCCCTTAAATAGAAATCCTTCCTACAACAAGAAATATGTTCTTTCCCCTGCTTTAACCTTAGCCATAATAGCAGCAAAATATGGCCAGTCTTAAGTAAATCTATAAAGGAATCAAAACCAGGTACCTCAATGGACATTTGAGCTAGCAAACTCTTTCGTCTGCTCAATGCATCAACCACTTTATTACTAACACTCGATTTATGCTTTACCATAAAGGTAAATCTTTGAAGGTAAGCAACCCAACTAGCATGTCTTGCAGAAATATGATCTTGCTAGTGTAAATGCTTTAATGCTTTATGATCTGTATAAAAGATAAACTCCCTCTGAAAAAAATAATAGCGCTAATGCTTAATAGCCTAAACCATATCATAGAATTCAACATCATAGGTACTATATCACAATCTGGGCCCTAACAACTTCTCACTGAAATACGCTACTGGCATGTTGTTATTACTCAAAATAGCCCCAATTCTCACCTTAGAAGCATCTGAATATAGTTCAAAAGGTTGATAAAATTAAGGAACACTAAAATGGGAGTTGTATTAAGGTGTAATTTGATTAACTTAAATGCCTTTTCTGCCTCATTTATCCTCATAAATCTTCCCACTTGCTTCATGAAATCAGTGATAAGTGCCATAATGCTACTAAAATATGGAATAAAATGCCTATAAAATGAAGCCAACTCATGGAAACTCGTTACTTCAATAATGGTGGTAGGTTTTGGCCAACATCTTACAGCCTCTACTTTTGATTCATCTACCTATAATCCTTTACCTGACACCATATAGCCAAGTAATAACACACTGGTAGTAAAAAATACACACTTCTTAATGGTTGCATAGAACTTCTCCTTACGCAGCACAGTAAGGACATCTTATAATTAGTAAAGATGCTCATTTGGGTTAGCACTATAAATCAAGCAAGATATCATCAAAGTTCATAACAATGCACTTACTAATGAAAGGCCTCAAAATCTAATTCATAACATGCATGAAAGTGCTTGGTGCATTCGATAACCCAAACGACATAACTAGCCATTCATATAATCCCTCCTTATCTTAAAGGATGTTTTCCATTCATTGCTAGCTCGAATCTAAATTTGATGAAAACCACTTTTCAGATCTAATTTGGTAAAAATCTTGGCCCCACTAAGCTGATGAAATAAGTCATTTAGTTTAGGAATAGGAAAGCAATACTTGACAGTTATTTTGTTAATAGCCCGGCTATCAACGCACATCTGCTAATAACCATCCTTTTTTGGTGTTAGAAGGGCTGGTACAACATAAGGACTTAAGCTTTTCTAAATGTACCCTCTTGCTAGTAACTCTTCCACTTGCTTCCTTAATTCTTCATGCTCAGTAGGACTCATCCTATAGTGTGGTTGATTTGGCAAGGCTGCACCTAGTTTAAGGTCAATTTGGTATTAGATATCCCTTATAGGAGGCAACCCTTTAGGTAATACTTCCACAAACAAATCACTAAACTCTTCCAAAAGTGGCAAAACTACATAAGGAACTGCTACCTCCTTTTTCCCAAATAGGACATAAACAACTTTTGATTTCTATACTACCCTATCAAATTGTGCCAGGGTTAATAAACTCACACCACCCTTGTTGTCTTTTTTCATATGTTCAGGCTAATCATGATCCTTATTAGGCACTAACACAATCCTCACACCCTCGAACATGAAATTGTAGGTGTTATTCTTACCGTTATAAGTTACATCTCTATCAAATCACCACAATCGTCCCAACAACAAATGACATGCATCCATGGCTATCACATCACACCAAACATCATCCTTATATTTTGCCTCAATAGAAAAAAAAACTAAGGCACGCTTTAACACTATTATCTTGCCCTCTTTTTTAGCCATTCCAACTTGTAAGGCTTAGGGTGCTTTACAGTTGGAATCCCTAATTTTGGACCACCTCTGCTACAATTATATTCTCATAACTGCCTCCATTGATCACAAATCTGCATACTTTGCCCTTGATAGTGCAGGTAGACTGAAAATTATTATTTTGCAGCCAATCAACGTTAATAGCTCTTGATGTTAGACAGGTTCTCTACACAACCAAAGCAACCTTTACATTACCGGTCATGATCTCCTCATCAATAGAATTTGGATCAAATACTGGGTCACCAGTTAAGTAAGCTACATCCTCATCTTCGTACTACTCATATGTGTCAATAAACATCGCTCTTTTTCCTTTTTTCTTTTATTCAGACTACTTATGACTTACTTCTCCATAAGTAAAACACTTAATACCACTACTCGAACAAACCTTATGTGTAGTGGTTGGTACTACCCCGACTTTATTCATAGCAATGTCTTAGGCTATTTCGCTAGTCGTACGGTTCATAATGCCACCGCCCCCTACACTTCTAAATCTAGAGGCTTGATTAAAACCATTTGTTTGCCTCTTCTCGATCTATGACCCCTATTGATGCACTACGGAAATAGACATAGGATCAAACATGTTGGTTGTCTCTGTAATTTATTCCTTTAACCCTCCAATATTCGAGCAACCAATTGGTCCTCCATCTCATGAACATCATTGCGAGCAATCAACTAATAAAATTTAGTGGTGTAATCATCAACTGAATGATTTCCTTATCTCAAATTATGTAGATGTTAATATATTAATTGTTGATAATTAAAGGGAAGGAACGCAACATACATCTGTTTCTTTATCTTCTCCCAAGTCATAATTTTTGACTTCCCTAATCGGACTCATGTCTGTTTAATTTATTGCCACTAAGCCATTGCTCGATCTTGAAATCTCATGGCCACCAATGGCACTCATTGGGTCTCAAGCACTTCCTTGAATTCCAAGATCTCTTCTATTATGGCTAACTAATCAAGGAATTCTTCTAGTTGTAAGGTGCCATGAAATTTAGGGATTTCAATTCGCATACCTACCTCCCACCATCTCTGATCATCATTCTCAGCATGTTGCCATTGACGCCTATGTGGGACATTATTAGGATCATCACCATAGTCGTCTTCATCATCAGTTTGGTCTAATCATCAATGTTAAGGATCTGATGCTGATTTGATTATCCCCTATTTTGATTTCGCTAACAGCTCGCCCATTCTCTCTGTGATTAGCTCTATGAAGATGTCAATTTGTTGATCCATCTGTTCCACTCACTGTTCAAGGTGACGTAGGTTATCACACTTATAAACCTCTTCAATATGTTGTTGTTGTAGTTGCTACTATTATCGTCTGCAAGACATCTTGTTCGAGGATCACAGCTCTGATACCAAACTGACGTAGTGGAAGAGTGATAAATAAGGAATTAGCATTTATTGAAGTGCGCACGACTACCGGACATTAATCTTTTATAACTTCTAATTAGCAAACTTAGGAAATATGCATCAAAATTCAAGGAATTTTGGAAATTAAAAGGAATTCGAATTCTTATTAATCATAATGATGACCAAAAGTCTCAAAAAAAATCTTAAATAGGGAAAAACACCTTAAACAAAAAGATTTCCAAACAAAATAGGAAAACCCATAAAACAACTAAAAATAGAAAACTACCAATTTGAAACCTAAACAATGGAGTTTGCCCCAAAAACAATGTAACTCATGAGCAAAGCTGGTGACTTAGGATCATTGGGCTGATTCCAATCAAATTAGGCTCCTGTTATGCTAAAATTTGAAACTTCAAAGTTGTTAAAAATTACAAAAATACCACTGATACAATTTTTCATAAACTGAATTGCAATTTTTTCAATACCCACATCAATTGAAGAATTGAAGAATGTAGTAATAAAAAAAATGTACTGGTAACTTGTTTAATCTTCAAACATTCACACGCATGATTTGTTAACACTTTTTTAAGCAATTAATGATGATTAGGTGAATTTTTTTCACCTAATATTATTTTACGACTCAAATCTCTCTCTATGTTACATAGGATCATATTAGTCTTCTTCATTTTCCATTACTTTTTCTACCCAACTTTTTTAGATAAATTCCATCCATGCATTCAGCATCACCCTTAAAAAATTGACAAATTTGGCTGAATTGCTTATAATAGATGCAAATAAATTGTGCTGCATGAATTTGGGCATACTACAAATTGGTAATATCGGCTACAAAAAGAAGAAATAAAAAAGATGGTTATGCTATTATACAAGGTAAGCTTTTTTATTAGCTTCATATCAATTTTATGCATATGCGATGAAATTTGATACATTTAAATTAATATTGTTCAATATAATTTTTATTTTATTTAAAAGGCATCGCTTTACAAGAAAGAAAAAAGACTATTTCTGTTAAAAAAAAAAAGTTTTCTTTTATTGACTTAAATACTCCACTAAGTGACTTATTTAAATATTGATTACAAGTTGATTACAAATATAATATTGGAAAGTAGTCATGGAGGGAATCTACAAGTAAGCGCGCAGATCAGATGATTCTAATGGCTCCCTAACAAATAGACAACCAGCTCTCTTTTCATGGCATGAAAACATGTGATATTAAACTCCATCACGTCATGTGCTCTTCATGTTTTTATACCTATATTAAGAATCTTTAATGTTATATTTTAAATTTTTACTATTAATCAAATTAAATTATGGATTTTTGAGTTAAATATTATTTTTAATTAGTTTATTTTAAATAAATATTTAATTGGATATTTCAGCATTTTTAAAAAAATTATATGAATGTATGTGTGTATATATGTACAATTATTGAATATATATATATATATATATATATATATATTTCATGGTTTTCTTTTTTTCTCTGCCAAATCACTTCCGCCCAACCAAATTCAATCCGGCCACCAACCACCACCATGAACCAACCCATATGACGATTGGACCACCTCCCCTTCCTCCTGTCAGTCAATCTCTCTCTCTCTCTCTCTGTGGATTGTCAAAATTTCAATCATGTTTTTGGTGAGCTTTAGTCAAGTGCTTGATACCTACACGTTCCTCTCCTTCTAAATTTCTCAAATCTATCGTCGATTCGTTGATCCACCATCCAGGTCGTTAGATATCGAGGTAAATGTAATTTGTAGTTTTGTTATTATTGTTAATTTTTGATCAATTGGTTGAGAATTAGGATTCGTTGTAGTTAGATGAAGTGTTGTGGAGGTCAAATGCTATACAACGGTTATTTTTATATAATTTTCGGATTTTATTTTTAATTATGAAAATTTTTGGTTTGGGTTACTATTCTGAGTCCGGGTATTTTGATATTTTTAATAAATACTATATACCATTTTGAGTAATGTTTGTGAAGAAAATTTTGTGAAATTAGTTATAGATTATTTATTATAATTTTTTTAGTATTATGCCAAAATTTGAATTTTAGAGGAAATTGAGTTTAATTTGATTTTTAATATATTTAAAGTAAATTGGTATGTATAATGATGATTCTAATTATTTGAAAGTATAGAATAATTTTTAAGAATTATTTGTAACTTTTAGCTAATATGGTTATTTTTAGAAATAATAGAATTATAAGTTTAATTGCTATTTTTAAGTTTAAATTGATTTATATTGATTTTAATATATGTATTTGAAGAATTTCGTAATTATTAGTAATTTAAGTTAAATTGGTATTTTAGTATATTTTTGTTAATCTTAGATTAATTTTTTTTTTTGGAAATAATATAAACGTATATAAATATTTAGTTTTTAATTAATTTTATGATTTATTGATATTTTTGGATAATTATTATATTGTTTTAAAAAATTGTGATTTGTTGGTTCTCGGTTGGGCATTTGTGTAGTCTGGAGGCCCAACCTGAGATATGAGTTAATGAATTGTTAGTAGTGGTTTTCCCCTTCAGGATTGACTCTACGTGGAGAAGGATGTCTGTTTTATATAAGAGGTTCAACCAAATTTTCGGTAGAATTCTCGTAAAACATGACATTGACAGTTCTAATTATTAATTAATTAGAATGGTGTCTTAGGCTAGAATTCTTTCTTTGTAATCTAGAATATAAAATTTAGTTCTAATCCTTATTATAATATTCTTCTTTAGTCGCGCCGCCAGCCGAGTCATCAGGTCAGGGCTGGGTGCAACTGTGCAGAGGAGCGCACTCTACCTGTAAGTTAATTTTATAAAATGTTTGTTGTGCATATTAAAAAAGTTATTAAAATATTAATATAATATCATAAATGGATTTGATTAAGTCATAAATGTTGCTATGCATGATTTAAATAATAATTATTATTGAAATTATAATAGAAAAATGCATTAGCTATTTGATTATTTTATTTCATTTTATTATATAATTTTATGCATGTTTTGGAAAATTTGGTAGAATGTGCCACCTAATGGGTATCACTAAGATTGAGTGTACACCAATAGTGATCGGGATGATGGCCATTGTATGAGATATGTAATTGTGAGCCATGATCGTGCTTGCTCTCTAGGTTGGTTAAAATTTGTTGGTTGGACCCTGGTCGAGCTTCCTCTCTGGGCGGCAATAAATATTTTTGGTTTAAGAAATAGACTATGACTGGACCCTGGTAGAAGCTTTGCTCTCTAGGACTGACCGTCATTTGGATATAAGAGAGTCGAAAGGCTAATAGAACTGAGGTTTAGGGTTCTAACATAATTTCCATTAAAAGATTTATATTAAATAGTTTTATTGAGTGTCATTTTATACAAGCATCTATACTTAAGAAAATTTCTAGTTTTGGAAATGATTTGTATACAGGTATATTTTATGAAATCAAATATTTTGATAATATGAGGTTTTAATATAATAAAGAAAATCTAAAGGATTTTGTTTTTAAAGGGTTTTAAATGTTGAGTTTTAAAACCAACATGCATTTTATAAAATTAATTCACTTAGTAAGGTCTGACTCCACTCAACCATTTTTTGTTAGGAGTTTGAGAGTTTGATTTCCGTTCCATTTCTCTATGACAGGTATCTTTTCTGACTTTATTATGTAGGTCTATTTGATACTATCTTGTAATTGTAATATTAGAACACTACAATAATAGTAGTAGTAGTAAAATTGCTTCAAATATTTTGTATTATGAATTTTGTTGTAATAATATTTTGTATGAATATTTTGTATTGTATAATGGTATGTTTATTCTATATATGTATGGAAGTTTATTTTGAAATGTTAACTTAAGGATTGTTTATTTTCATTTAATTTTCCTTATTTTTTCTTTAAGGCTTACTACAGGTCTTATTAGCTTTATTCTTTCCCATTCCCTAGTGCGGTCACATGCCCTTGGGGTTTGGGTCATAACAAAGTTGGTATCAGAGCTTAATTTCATTTAATTGTCAAGGTTGTCTTTCTTGAACTACTGCAATGATTAGGTTGATAATTGTCACTTGTTATTTTCATTATTTTTAGAATTTTCCGTTTGAGTTAGCATTCTTGTCTTATTTTGAATTCGATTTCTTGTCTTTTAAGAATGAGACAGAATCAGAATGCTCCTATTGCAGAAGTAGCATATGATGATCATGAGGAGCAATCCTTTCAGGATGAAGTTCTTCCCTTTGCTTCTAGACGTGGAGGAAGAGGTAGGTCTAGAGCAGCTGCAGCTCAACGGCAAGAGTAGTAGCCAAACGAGCAAGAAGCTCTAATAATTGATGCTGCAGCCTTCGCGGTAGGTATGGTAGGAATAAATCAAGGCTTGGCAACACTTAACCAAGCAATGCCCTTAGTCCAGTAGATGCTTCAACAGAGAAACCAGGGGATGTCGGATGCTGATGCGACTTGTTATAATCTAGAGTTAAACAGATTTCCTCCGATGGCACAGGCGATGCCTTAGACTTCATAAAAACCATCGAGTCCAGAACTAGGACATGATATATTAACTATAAATGGATTATGATTATGGAGTTATCTATAGCAGCTGTAGCTCAGGACTGGTTTATATAGCCCATCTAGCCATATATGACCACAATAACTTAGTTGGATTTTAAGGAGCATTTTCTTAGATTCTTCTGCCCAACTTCTATAAGAGACAACTACAGATGGCAGTTACTATATAGAGCTAGAGTAGATTGGTCAGTTGAGAACTACATTCATGAGTTCCTTAAGCTGTCACGTCATTCTAAGGATATGAGGCAGGATGAGAGGATAATAGTGGAGTTGTTTGTGACAAGGTTAGGTCCAGCCTGTATTGGTATTTTGATTAAGGATAAGAGGCTTGAGAGTGTCATTGAGGAGGCTAGACAGTTGGAGGGACACCACATACGACATGGCATGATTCTACATCCTTATTTGAGCACACCTTATGATACAAAGCCTACCTATAACAGAGATAGAACGTGCGTCCAGCTTTGAATATTAGCCCAAGGATCATCAAGGATAGGTTGTGTTGATGGAGCTAAACCCCTTGCTTATTAAAGTGAAACAAGATACTTAGCTATTAAAAGATGAACAATCACACAATTCTAAGTCCAATCTAACCTAGCAATTATAATGAAAGGTAGAAGTGAAACAATTCAAGTAAACTTGTAAAGTTTTAAAAGAATAAAGGTTAAGTAAAAAAACTTACTTTTAATATTTCAATGCTTAAATTCGTTTCTTATAGGGTTAGAACTTATATAGGCATGTAAACAACCTAATCCTTAAAGGAAAAGGTTTTATTCCTTATTCCCAAAAATACCTATATAGGAAAATCCTTAATTAAGGAGATTTCCTTTAAAATAGGACAACTAGTGACAACTCATCTTTGAAAAGTTAAAATTGACAACTCATTACAATTCATTACAACTAAGCAAAATGACAACTCATGACAACTAAGCATTGAAGCATGCCATGTCACATGTTGACCATTGACCCTTAACTTTAACTTGTTAACTATTTGACTTTGACTTATTGACTTTGACTTGGAATATTCTTGAATCTTCTCACATCTTCTTGAATCTTCCTTATTGACTCAAAAATAGAAATAAATCCAAAATTCATCCATATCAAGCTAATTAATTTCAAAATAGGAAATTAAGTTAATTAGCTTGAATTATTCATATTTAGGCTTTTTTTATCCCTTTTAGGGTTCATATTACCTTAGCTAGTGTTTCAGTTGGGTAGTACTGGGGAGCATAGTGGTACTTCTCAACGTTAGAGAGGTTAGAGAGTAGACAAATCTGGGAGGCATAACCATAGACATGGTAGACCTATTCAATTTAGACCAGGTGCGAGCAGTAGTAGCAGTGGATAGAGTTCTGGCTATGAAAGTTCTAGCTTGAGGCCCAGTGCATGTCATATATGTGGATGGGTACATCAAGGCCCTTGTCACTTACCATCAGGAGCTTGCTATAGGTGTGGTTAGGTTGGGCATTTGCAAGATCATGCCCTAACACTAGTTATCAGTAGGCATATCCTTTGGGATCATCATCTTCAGTAGCTCAGCCAGTGCAATAGACCTTTTAGTATCATGCACCAGCATATCCTCAATAGGGTGGTACTCAGTTTTTGGGCCAACAAGGCCAAGGTTTTGGAGGTAGATTCAGAGGACGACCTAGTGGCAGAGGATTTATACAGCCATCCACCTCTCAGCAGGCATGCTGAGGCAGGCCAAAGTTTTCACCTTGACTCCATAGAATGCTTCAGTATCCAACGTAGCTACGGTAGGTACTCTTTAAATCTGGAACTGTGATGCTAGAGTCTTGTTTGATCTAGGAGCGACACATTCCTTTGTATCTCTTATGTTTGCTTTTAAGTTGGGATGGCAACCATCCCAATTGTAAGTTCCCTTATCTATAACAACACCCCTCAATGACGAGTTGGAAACAAATATAGTCTTTTCAGCTTTTCTGTTGATGATAGAAGGTAGAGAGTTACCAGCTGACTTAGTCTTTCTGGATATGGTTAATTTTGATGTGATTCTAGGAATGGACTAGTTGGCTCAACATTATGCTTTAGTAGAATATCGAGAGAAGGAGGTGATTTTTAAAATCCCAAATGAAGAGGAATTCAGATTCAGAGGATTTTAGATTTAGAGGTGACAAAAGCTCCATGCCTCATAATCTTATATATGCTATCACAACTAGTAAGATGCTTAGAAGAGGTTGTTAAGGCTATCTAGCTGTAGTAAGAGATATAGAAGCAGATAAGAGGGTAGTTAAGAATGTGCCAGTAGTGTGTGAATTTTTGGATTTTTTTTATAAAGAATTACCAGGATTGCCTCCAGATAAAGAAATAGAATTCTGTATTAATGTTGTACCTGATATAAATCCTATTTCTATGCCACCCTATAGAATAGCACTAACTAAGTTGTAAGAGCTTAGAGATCAGTCGCTAGAGTTGCTCGATAAGGGTTTTATCAAACCCAGTACATCACCTTAGGGTGCTCCAGTATTATTTATGAAGAAGAAAAATGGTAGTCTTCAACTATGTATTGACTACAGGTAGTTGAACAAAGTCACCGTAAAAAATAAATATCCATTCCCAAGGATTGATGATTTATTTGATCAAATTCAAGGTGCTCAGTGTTTATCCACGATTGACTTGAGGTTAGGATATCATCAATTGAGGATAAGAAGTGGAGATGTACCCAAGATAGCATTTTGGACAAGATATGGCCATTATGAATTTTTTGTGATGTCTTTTAGGTTGACGAACGCACCAACAACCTTTATGGACTTTATGAATAGGGTGTTTAGGCCATTCTTGGATCGATTTATGATAATCTTCATTGATGATATCTTAGTGTATTCCAAAAGTGAAGCGAAGCATGTGATGCACTTGAGAATGGTGCTTCAGACTTTAAGAGAGCACCAATTGTATGCTAAATTCTCCAAATGTGATTTTTGGTTGGATTATATGGCATTCTTAGGCCACGTGGCATCTAGAGAGGGCATACAGGTTGATCATAAGAAGATAAAAGCTATTATAAGGCAGCCAAGACCCACAACTGTCAAAAAGTAAGAAGTTTTTTTGGGTTTAGCAGGCTACTATAGGAGACTTGTGAAGGATTTCTTCAAGATTGCCGCACCTTTAACAAGGTTAACCTAGAAGAGTGCTAAGTTTGTATGGATTGACAGATGTGAAGAGCACTTTCAATTGCTTAAGGACTTATCGACTTTAGTTCTAGTGTTGACTTTACCCTCTGGAAATGAAGGGTGTATAATGTATTGTGATGCTTCTCGGGTAGGATTGGGATGTGTGTTGATGCAAGATGGTAGAGTAGTCACTTATGCTTCAAGACAGTTGAAAAAGCACGAGCAAAATTGTCCTGCTTAAGATTTGGAAATGGCAGCCATAGTGTTTTCTTTGAATATTTGAAGGCATTACATGTATGGTGTAACTTATGAAATCTACATCTACCATAAGAGCTTGAAGTACATCTTTTAGCAAAAGGACTTAAACTTGAGGTAGAAGAGACAGATGGAACTCCTAAAGGATTATGATTGCTCTATTCTTTAGCATCCAGGTAAGGCGAAGAAAGTAGCAGACACATTAAGCAGAAAGTCAGTAGGTATCGTTGCCCATGTCAGCATTGAAAGGAGGCCGATCATTCAAGAGTTGCACGAGTTGATTGATCAAGGGTTGCAGTTGAAAGTAACCTAGAAGTGTCTTTTAGCTCAATTCAGAGTACGGTCAGTATACTTTGATTAAGTTAGGGTAGCTCAAAGAATGGACCTATAGTTGTAAAGAATTATATTTGAAGTGCAACAGGGTCAGTGCAGAGATTTTATGTTTGATAGTGAGGGTGTTCTACATAAGGGCACTAAAAATATATATGCTAGATATGGAAGATTTGAGGAAAGAGATTATGGAAGAGGCACATTTTTCTGCTTACAGTATTCATCCAAGTTCTACCACATAACTTGAAAGATACATATTGGTGGAATGGAATGAAGAAGGATGTTGCTGAATTCATATCCAAGTGTCTCATTTGTCATCAAGTGAAGTTAGAACATCAGAGGCCCTTGGGATTATTGCAGCAGTTGCCTATTCTTGAGTGGAAATGGGACATGATTGCTATGAATTTTATGATTGGATTGACTCATAAAACTAGAGGTTATGATGCTATTTGGGTGATAGTTGACAAGCTAACCAAGTCAATGTACTTTTTACCGATCAAGAAGATGTACTCCACTAATAGATTGGTAAGATTATATGTTAACATAATTGTTTACCTCCATGGGGTACCAGTTGTATAGTATCTATAAGAATTGCATAAGGCTTTGGGTACTAAACTTGATTTCAACATAGCATTTCAGCTTAGACAGATGGTTAGTCAGAAAGGACCATTTAGATATTGGAGGATATGTTACGGATGTGTATGATGGACTTTGGTGGTTTATGGGATTCACACTTGCCATTGATTGAATTTGTATATAACAACAGTTATCATGCGAGTATTAAGATGGCACCATATGAAACACTATATGGTAGGAAGTGTAGATCGTCTTTGTGCTAGGAAATTAGAGAAAGGCAGCTAACAGGACTAGAGTTGGTGCAAGTAACTTTTGAGAAGGTTCCTATAATCCAGTAGAGATTGAAGACAACCTTTAGCAGACAAAAGAGCTAAGTGGACCCGAGGAGGAAGGATATATCCTTTTTAGTTAAAGATATGGTGTTTCTGAAGGTATCTCCAATGAAAGGGGTGATGATATTTGGTAAGAAGGGTAAGTTAGCTCCTAGATACATTAGACCATTCGAGATTCGATCAAGAGTGGGTGAAGTGGCTTACAGGCTAGTGTTGCCACCAAAATTATCAAGAATTCATCCAGTGCTCCATGCATTGATGTAGAGGAAGTACATTCCTGACCTTCTCATGTTCTCTAGCCTCAGACAGTAGAGCTCAGTGAAGATTTGTTTTATGAGGAGTATCCAATAGTGATTGTGGATCGCTAAGTTCGTCAGCTTCACACTAAGGGAATTCCCATGGTGAAAATGTTGTGGAGAAACCACACAGTTGAGGATTATACATGGGAGGTTGAGGCAATGATGCAGGGGATATACCCTTACCTTTTTATTTAATGAAAACTTTGTATTTCTTTTGTTTGTTTTAAAATTCAAGGACGAATTTCTATAAGGAGAGGAGATTGTAATATTTTGAATTTTTACTATTAATTAAATTAAATTAGGGACTTTTGAGTTAAATATTATTTTTAATTAGTTTATTTAAAATAAATATTTAATTGGGTATTTTGGAATTTTGAGAACAATTATTTGAATGTATGTGTGTGTATATATGTATAATTATTGACTAAATAAATAATATGTATATATACATATACATATAAATTTATGTACATACTTGATATTATATATATATATATATATATATATATATATATATATATATATATATACACATATATAAGAAGAGAATGTGACTTTTACACATTAGCAGGCCATTTCTTCTTCTTCTCTTCATTTCATGGTTTTCTTTCCTTCTCTGCCAATTCACCTCTGCCTAACCAAACCTACTCTGGCCATCAACCACCACCATGAACCAACCCAGACGACGATTGGACCACCTCTAGCTAGCCGGACCACCTCCCTTTCCTCCTGTCAGTTAGTCTCTCTCTCTCTCTCTCTCTTTCTCTCCGGACTGTCAAAATTCCAGTCACGTTTCCAAAGAGTTTCAATCAAGTGCTTGTTACCTACGTGTTCCTCTCCTTCCAACCTTCTCAAATCTATCCTCGATTAGTCGATTCACCACCCGGGTCGTTAGATATCGAGGTAAACGTAATTTGTAGTTTTGTTAGTTTTTATTAATTTTTGGTCAATTGGTTGAGAATTAGGATTAGTTGTAGTTAGATGAAGTGTTGTGGAGGTCAAATGTTATACGATGGTTATTTTTATATAAATTTTGGATTTTATTTTTAATTATGGAAATTTTTGGTTTGGGTTGCTATTCTGAGCCCGGGTATATATATATATATATATATATATATATATATATATATATAAAAGAAGAGAACGTGACTTTTACACAGTAGCAAACCATTTGTTCTTCTCTTCATTTCGTGGTTTTCTTTCCTTCTCTGTCAAATCACCTCTGTTCAACCAAACCTACTCCGGCCACTAACCACTACCACGGACCAACCCAGACGATGACCAGACCACCTTTAGCTAGCCGGACCACCTCCCCTTCCTCTTGTTAGTCACTCTCTCTCTCTCTTCGGACTGTTAAAATTCCAATCACGTTTCCGAAGAGTTTCGGTCAAGTGTTTGGTACCTACACGTTCCTCTCCTTACAAGCTTTTCAAATTTATCTCAATTAGTCGATCCACCACCTGGGTTGTTAGATATCGAGGTAAATGTAATTTGTAGTTTTGTTAGTTTTATTAATTTTTGGTCAATTGGTTGAGAATTAGGATTAGTTGTAGTTAGATGAAGTGTTGTGGAGGTCAAATGCTATACGATGGTTATTTTTATATAATTTTTGGATTTTATTTTTAATTATGGAAATTTTTTCTTTGGATTATTATTCCAAGCCCGGGTATATATATATATATATATATATATATATATATATATATATATATATATATATATATATATATATAACGTGACTTTTACATAGTAGCAGGCCATTTCTTCTTCTTCTCTTCATTTCGTGGTTTTCTTTCCTTCTCTATCAAATCACCTTTACTCAACCAAACCTACTCCGGCCACCAACCACCACCATTGACTAGCCCAGACGATGACCAGACCACCTTTAGCTAGCTGTACCACTTCCCCTTCCTCTTGTCAGTCACTCTCTCTCTCTCTCTCTCTCTCTCTTCGGATTGTTAAAATTCTAGTTATGTTTTTTGTGAGTTTTGGTCAAGTGCTTGATACCTACGCATTCCTTTCCTTCCAAGCTTCTCAAATCTATCCTTGATTCGTCGATATACCACACGGGTTGTTAGATATCGAGATAAATGTAATTTGTAGTTTTGTTAGTTTTTGTTAATTTTTGGTCAATTGGTTGAGAATTAAGATTGGTTGTAGTTAGATGAAGTGTTGTGGAGGTCAAATGCTATACAATTATTATTTTTATATAATTTTTGGATTTTATTTTTAATTATGGAAATTTTTGGTTTGGGTTACTATTCCGAGCCCAAGTATTTTGATATTTTTAATAAATACTATATACTATTTGGAGTAATATTTGTGAAGAAAATTTTATAAAATTAGTTATAGATTATTTATTATAATTTTTTTTAGTATTATGCCAAAATTGAATTTTAGAGGATATTGAGTTTAATTTGATTTTTAAGTTATTTGAAGTAAATTGGTATGTATAATGATGATTCAAATTATTAGAAAGTGTAGAATAATTTGTAATTTTTAGCTAATGTGGTTATTTTCGGAAAATAATAGAATTATAAGTTTAATTGCTATTTTTAAGTTTAATTGAATTTATATTGATTTTAATATATGTATTTGAAGAATTTCGGTAATTATTCGTAATTTAAGTTAAATTGGTATTTTAGTATATTTTTGTTAATCTTAGATTAATTTTTTTTTTTGGAAATAATATAAACGTATATAAATATTTAGTTTTTAATTAATTTTATGATTTATTGATATTTTTGGATAATTATTATATTATTTTAAAAAAAATTGTGATTTGTTGGTTCTCGGTTGGGCATTTATGTAGTATGGAGGCCCAACCTGAGATGTAAGTTGTGGAATTGTTAGTAGTGGTTTTCCCCTTACAGGATTGACTCTACGTGGGTAGAGGGATGTTTGTTTTATAGGAGGTTCTGACAAATTTTTGATAGAATTCTTGTAAAACATAGCATCGACAGTCCTAATTATTAATTAATTAGAACGATGTCTTAGACTAGAATTCTTTCTTTGTAATCTAGAATATATAATTCGGTTCTAATCCCTCTTATATTCCTTTTCTTTAGTCGTGACACCAACTGAGTTGTCAAGTTAGGGTCGGACGCGACTGTGCTGAGGAGCACATTCTACCTGTGAGTTAATTTTATAAAATGTTTGCTGTGCATATTGAAAAAAAATTATTAGAATATTAATATAATATCATATACAGATTTGATTAAGTCATAAATGTTGCTATGCATGATTTAAATAATTATTATTATTGAAATTATGATAGAAAAATGCATTAGTTATTTGATTATTTTATTTCATTTTATTATATAATTTTATGCACGTTTTGGAAAAATTGGTAGAATGTGCCACATGGTGGGTATCACCAGGACTGAGTGTACACCAGTAGTAATCGGGACTATGGTCATTGTATGAGATATGTAATTGTGAGCCATGGTCGAGCTTGCTCTCTAGGTTGGTTAATATTTATTAGTTGGACCCTGATCGAGCTTGCTCTTTGGGCACCAATAAATATTTTTGGTTTAAGAAATCAACTGTGGCTGGACCCTATTAGAAGCTTTACTCTTTGGGACCGACAGTCATTTGGATAAAAGAGAGCCGAAAAGCTAGTACAAATTGAGGTTTAGGGTTCTACCATAATTTCCATTAAAAGATTTATATTAAATAGTTTTATTGAGTGTCATTTTATACAAGCATCCATACTTAAGAAAATTTCTAGTTTTGAAAAGGATTTGTATAAAGGTATATTTTATGAAATA
This sequence comes from Mallotus nudiflorus, assembly GCA_947683625.1. Lineage (NCBI taxonomy): Eukaryota > Viridiplantae > Streptophyta > Magnoliopsida > Malpighiales > Euphorbiaceae > Mallotus > Mallotus nudiflorus. The sequence continues at coordinate 2,479,906 of CANTUR010000275.1, read as the reverse complement.
AAATATTTTGATAATATGAGGTTTTAATATAATAAAGAAAATCTAAAGGATTTTGTTTTGAAAGGGTTTTAAATAATGAGTTTTAAAACCAAACATGCATTTTATAAAATTAATTCACTCAGTGAGATCTGACTCCCCTTAACCATTTTGTTTTCAGGAGTTTGGGAGTTTGATTTCCGTTCTATTTCTCTACATCGGGTTTCTTCTTCTTTAACTTTATTGTGTAGGTCTATTTGATATTATCCTGCAATTGTAATCTTAGAACATTGCAGTAGTTGTAGTAAAATTGCTTCAGATATTCTGTATTATGAATTTTATTGTAATAATTTTTTGTATGAATATTTTGTTTTGTATGATGATATGTTTATTTTATATATGTATGGAAGTTTGTTTTGAAATGTTATTTTAAGGATTGTTTATTTTCATTTAATTTTTCTTATTTTTTTCTTTAAAACTTATTATGGGTCTCAGTAGCTTTATGCTTTTTTATTCTCTAGTGTCGATCACGTACCCTTTAGGTACAAGTCGTGACATTTAACAACTCTTATATTGATTTAATCAAACATAATAAATTGTAGTTCTTTTAGTATTAAAATTAAAAATTTGATGAGATTTGAAGTTTCAAAGCTATCAATATTTTACTTTCAAATTCCTCAAAAGGGGAGAGAAAGGAAGAACAAGAGGGATATACCACTTAAACTGCTTGTAGAGGATATCGATAATGTTATTTTATCATTATGTTAAGACAATACAAATAGTTTAAGCAAAAACAAATAAAAAAAATTACAAATATATTAATTTAAATGAATTTTACAAAATTTTATGAAATGCATTTGTAAATCCAAATGAGTGTGTTTGACTTAAATGAAAAATTTATAAAATTCATTTTTAATTCTAATTTCTTAATTTTATAGAATTGCTTAACACTAAAAAAATAATTTTATTGATGAAATGTATTTGATATATATGAATTTGGAATTTATTTTTAAATAAAATATATTCAAAATTCATTCGAAAATTAAATGAATTTATTAATGAAATTGAATGAAATAAAGGGTAAAACTTATAAAAATGATAACAAATGAAATTAATTTGATCAATATATTTTTTTCTTAATTATGTATATAATAAGCTGGTCCATAAGAAAAATGAAAATCTACTTTAGGTTATAACAATTTCAGAAAAAATGAAACGAGATTAGCCACTTTCAGACATTACTAATTATCAAAAGTTTGTAATTAAACAATCCAAAAGTGATGAATGTAAAGAGAAATAAGTTGGTTAAAAAGTTGCTGAATCAATTTTCCTAAATTTATACAAGAATATTTGCATTCATGTACAATTACGACTCTCAATATTTTTCAATTCTCTAATTGAAAATGTTGAGAAGGGAAACTCTAGTTTTAATCATTAGCCTAAAGAGACTGTGAGTTCCTTCTTCAAGATCTTGAATGGATTCCTCTAAATTCTTCAGCTGGCTTTGCACATGCTCCATATTGTCATATTTGCTGTATCCCACCAGAGATTCCAATGCAGCATCTGCCATTGCAAATTCGTTTGCAACTGCTTCTTCTTCCTCTGAAGCTATTCTTTTATGGAGCATAAGTTTCGAAACTAATGACCAGTTGCTTGTCTTTGATTGTGTCTTTGTCCCAGAAATAAAGGACATGAACGATTTCAGGACAGCAAGAGTGACTCGTTGAACCTCTTTTAACATGCTGACAAGGGTTGCAATCTCATTATTCTCAGTACTTTCAACGGAAAATTTGCTATCGGAAGAACCCTTCAAATTGTTCAAGGCTTTCTGGATTGCCTTCTTTGACATCTTTCTAGAGGTCAGGTACTTCCTAACCTCAGTTGCAATGGCGCTTTCACTGCCTCCTTGTCTTCTACGGATAGTTGACTGAAGTTCAAGTGTGTATTCCTTAGTTTGCAGCAGGGCATCCTTAGCAGCGCTGCAAACATCAAGAAGTCTCAGAGATCCATCTAGCAGCTCATCGACCCATTTCTGATTATGGGCTAATGCTTGCTGAGTTATAGTCAAAAGAAGCAACTTATTGACGCAGTCATATAAATCTTGAAGGCCGCTTAGCTTATGGGTTATTGATGTTGAAGATGTGGAAGTAGCTTCACAAGCCCTTAATCTGCAGATGTGATCATCCAGATCTGACATAAGAGGGTGTGGCCTTGAAGGAAAACTGTCGGAACGATCTTGGAATAAGGTTGAAGCCATTTTTTTTTTTTCTGTTAGAGAGCAGGAGAAGCTCTGGCTATTTCACTATTAATTTGAATGAAACCTTGTGATTTGCTTTTTCTCCAGTTGCATCTGCTGAATGTATATATATCAATGGCAAGGTAGAGACAAGAAGAATCTCATCCTCTTCATGGCTGCATGCTTTCGCTGTATATCGATTCAGATCTACTGTATTGATTCAGATCTAACACAATCTCAGCAATGTCTACGCAATGTCTCTAGCCTACCACTTACCCAGCTCATCACTAAATTGAATATCCAGCAAAATAATTGCATCGCACGAGTGGCATTAATATACTGTGTTGCTTTAACACAATCTCAGCAATGTCTACGCAATGTCTCTAACCTACCACTTCTCCAATTCATCTATACATTATCTCTCCAAATTATTGAAGCGCACGAGGGGAAATATATAAAATGTGTGCTTCTTTTCTAGGAGTGCAAATGAGATCAACTAACTCGAATTTTAATTAGTTTGAATTTGTTCATAATATCATTCAGTATTCATGAGCTATTCCTGAATGTAAATGAGTCTAAAATTTTTTAAAAATAAAAATTATAAATTAAATTAATTAATAAAAAATTTGAAATAAATTATTTACTGAATAATTTATAATATCTGTAATAACAATTATAATTTTATTCTAATAATATATTTTTAAAATATTTTTTACATTTCTTATGAGTAAAAATTATGATTTTAGTTTAATAATAATATCTTATACAACTTATATTAAAATTATAAGTTAACTCACAAATACTTTTATTCAAATTTTTTTAACAAGCTAAATTTTATGTAATTTGTGCTAGATTTTTTTGTTTTTTAATTAGCGAGTTTTAATTTACAAGTTTAAATGAGTTTTTATTGAGTAGATTTCCAAGCATTTGAATTCATACAGCTCTATTTCTGTGCATAGGCCTGGATTCCTACCATTATTATTATTATTATTATTAGATGGAAGTGACACTCTTTGAAATACCCAGGGGCTAAAATTAAAGGATTGGATGCATGTCATGGCACAGCTCCATTAATTTTAGGAGGGTATAAAATTGAATTCCATGCACGAGTAGGAAATCTCCATGCGCGAGTAGCATTTCCATATTTGAACAGTGAAAGCCAAATCCTTTGTGATAGGTTGTCGACTCGAAAATGCTCGATTGATGAATGATGAGTTGGACAGCTGCTGGGAAGCAAACATTGTTTTAGGCTTTATGTAATGATTCTGAAATTTAATAAGTTGGAAAATCAGATGAATAAAAATTAAAAATATCTTTACATAAATACCCAGAAAACACCCCCTATTTTCTAAAATGTACCTCTTTTTCATTTATTACTAATATTCTCGATACATCTAAAAATATTTACCTCAGCGTCTTCGTAACGTCTGGCCATCCTTGGTTTGTTTTTAACTTGGAGAATCCGTCACCCCAATCATGAGGCTATGTGGTTGTGGGGGATGTTCATAACTTGTAGGTCTATTTTCCCTTATCATGGCTTCTTGATCAGCTTTCTAAACTCTGCCCTGCCAACAGAGTCACTGAGCTCTCTGTGCTAAAAGACCGTTTTGAATTCCCCAATATTAGAAATCTAAAAGGGAGATCAGACCTTCCTGGCATTGATGTGTTTGTTTCAACAGTAGATCCTGAGAAAGAACCTCCTCTAGTCACTACAAATACAATTCTTTCAATCCTTGCTGTTAGTTATCCAGTGGAAAAGCTTGCTTGTTACTTATTAGATGATGGTGGTTCTCTTTTGACATTTGAAGCTCTAGCAAAAGGATTTTGAAAGAAATGCAAATCATGCCAAAGTCACATGATGTTTCTCTATTTTTTCTGAGGAAGGTTTTCTCTTTTTGGATTATATTTCTATTGGAAAATTTCAATAATAAAAATAAGTTATGTATGACAGACCATAGAGGTGGACAAGTTTGATGATTTTGGGGCTGAACTATGCCCGATTCTTGAGGCAACAGCATCTGATTCTGATCTTGTTGCTAATAAAAAGTTGTACTTTAGCCTTTGAATTGTTGAGGTGAAATGGTTTGAGGTTTTACAAAATACAAGTCTGACAACTTTTTTTGGCATTTTCTTTTAGGAAAAGTACATGCTATTAGTGGATATTTACAAAATACAAGTCTAGCAATTTGCATGACAAAAAACAAAGCTATAAATGATCAATTTTGTCAATGTCATGCATTATTATTATACATAAAGTATTCTAAATTGAATATATATATATATATATATATATATATATATATTATTATATAAAAATGTAAAATAAATCGAAAACATTTTAAATTGATAAAAATATATATACTATTTTGAGGTATTTAAAACAATAGAAAATGAAGAGACAATTTCGTTTTTAAAATTTGTAAAGTGATTGGAATACAAATTCTAAAAATATGAACATGGAATGTTATTTATTTATTTTTTGTTTATTTATTTTTTCTTTTTGGAGGGAACCTTCAACCCCACCCTCAATACCTTGATCATTAGGCCCAAGGGCTGGGAGCTTATTGTTTACTTTTAGTTTAATTTTTATATATGAAAAAATCTCATTACATTTTTCCTTGTTTTTGATTGAATAAATTATTATCATCATTATTATTAATTAATTTATTATAGGTGGTCTCATGTCTCCTATGTTAGCGGTTTTGTTCATCATTATTATAATATAAATTTCAAAGACATGAAATTTAAAATATTTTTTGTATATTTTTGGTTTACTTTCAGTATACTTTTAGTTTATTTTCCATAAATTATAGATTTCTAATACAATATCTTCACTATAGTATATTTTATGTTTCTAATACAATATCTTCATTATAGTGTAGTTTGCATTTCCGTATATTTTACTTTTACGATACAATATATTATTCCACCAAAACAATAAACTTCATGCATTCGCTACCTAAATAGATTTATAGAGTGTAGAGGTTGACAAGTTTGATGATTTTGATGGGTTGGCACTTGTTATTTGACAAGTTTGATTATTTATTACTAATATGTCCAACACGTGTAAAAATATTTACTTGTGTGTCCTCTTAACACCAAAAACGAAAAAAAATTCCTTGCATTGCTCTCATATAAAAAAAAAAAATTTGAGCTGCTGTCTTCTTGGCTTCTTTTTTCTTCTCTCCCTCACCACCCATAATTTTCCCTTTTTTATGCTCCTCCATCTCCACCACCACCTTTTTGACCTTTATATCTTTTCTTCTTTTTATTTTTGGTTTTTTTGTCTATGTGTTTCTATGATTTCTCTCATCTTATTTCCGGCCAAACAACATATCCCCTTTTTATAATTTATATAACTATAAATTATAATCTTAACAGAGTTGGTAACTGGATCATTTTCTTAATTAAGTTTCTAATGTACCAGATCCTTCATGGAGGCAAGTACAGGGCATACTCCTTAATTTAGATAGGTGGAACGACTATAATTCATAATCTAATTATTAGAGAAAGAAAAGATTTCTCAGAAGGCCATTTTTTATTTAGCTTATGAGAATTTTACAAGAGGGGTTCTGCCTAACAACTGAGACAGAAGGCTCCTTATATAGAGAAGGAGCTGAGCTACAAGAAGGGCCTAACACAAATAGACAAATATGGATAGACATCCACTGACACAAACAAACAAATGTGGATAGAAATCCACTAATAGACATCCACTGACAGAAACAGACAAATATGGATAGACATCCACTGATACAAACAGACAAATGTGGATAGACATCCATTGATAAAAGTAAATACAAAGATTATACAACTTTAAATTACAACCACTTATGACAAATTGGCTCGTGACTTGGAGATAGATTATTATCTTCAATACTGTCTTCAATATGATAAAAGAGGCTATCTTCATCAGGATCCTATGAGTGTCCTGCTAGTGGCATATGGGGGTCCTCTGAATTATTTGATTTGAAAGAGTTTAACCATATTTGTTTTGCAGATGAGCTGGCTTAATAAGGATGTTCTACTGATGAGCTAGCTTGATAAGGATCATCAATTTGCATGCGAGATAGGATGGATGTAGTCCTTTGTGTCTTTTCCCAATACTCTTTATCTGCCAACATCTATTTCCCATAATTAGAGGGAAGTATTTCCTATGGGGCATCATCACAAATCTTTGGCCATATCACTTTTGGAATAATACCATTTTTTTAGAACATGTGCCTCAGAAACTCTCTCCATTGTGAAGGATCTATGGTATCTATGGTAATATAGTGTGTCATTAAGTTTCTATAAGTCCCATAGATATTAAAACATGGTACATCAGTAAAAACACCTTTAGCTTTGAAGAAAGTTCTTTTGAGGGTGATAATGGTATGGCATTCGAGAGGAGGTGCCACCTGTTGAGTATAAGCCTCATTCGTCAAATAGGATTTCCATCTTGACAAATTTTGTTATCATTTGAGAAATGTTAACAAATGCAGATTCAGACTTTCATTCTTTTCAAGCATACTGATATACCTTGCGAGCTTCGAATGAAATCAAGTAGAAATGACAAAGATAACAAAACAGGATTAATAATTCAGGAGGCCAATAAAACTGGTTTTTAAGACTTTGGTTTAAGAAGCTGAAAATATAGATGAAAGGATAAATAAGATGAAAGCCTAATCTGTGAAAGAAATCTAACCTATAATTTCTGATTAGTCTAGATTGAAGTTCAAAAATTTAAGTTCTGGCTTCTTAATTAAGGATGGTCATGGAAATGTTTGATGATAAGGACGGAGGAATACCTTTTTTAAGAAAATTAGCATTAATGGTCTGATACATGTATATCATAGGAAGGACTTTTAATTGAAAGGGTTTTTCACATGAGACAGGTGGTCTGCTTAAAAGATCTGGTAACAGGTTATCTTCTCCTTTGATGTGTTCTACTTCAAAGTCATACTTACTGAACCATTCTTTCATTTTGAGAAGTTTAGGATGAGGCATAGTCTTTCCTTTAAATTCAAGCATTTTTGGAAATGATGAGCAGTCCATCAAAACTTTGAAATGATGACCAATCAGATGGAATTCAAATTTTTTATGCCATATTTAACTACTAATACCTCTTTTAAGGTTGAGTGATAATGACATTCTCCATTTGTGAACTTTCCACTAGTATGAGCACAAATTCATCTTTTTTTGTTGTCATCTTCTTCTAAAAGAAAAGCTCCCCAAAATTGATCACTTGCATCTGTTTGAAGGATTCTTTTTCTTGTGGAGGGAATCTGGAGATCAGGAAGATTTTTTGTGCAAGTTCTGAGTTGTTCAAGAGCTTTTGTTTGTTTTGAGGACCATGATGGAGGATTCTTTCTTAGAAGAGATCTCAGAGGGACTGTCTTCTTTGTCAAGCGAGGAATAAAATCTCTAAGATAATTGACAATGCCAAGAACTTATCTGATTTGCATGATAGAAAGATTTTCTTTTAGAAATTTATCTAGTTATATTGCTTCATGAGGACCTGGAAGATATTTTCCTTCTTTAAATCTCATTCTAAGAAAATCTATTTCTGTTTCACCAATAAACATCTTAGTGGGTGAAAGCACAACACCATAATATCTTACAAGATTAGCATATTATTGAAGCAGTTTCTCATGGGCTTCTATTTTTGCAGAGAACAAAAGAATATCGTCAATATAAACAAGGGCGCTGGAGAGGATGGGCTCAAAGATCTTGATCATCGCCCGTTGGAACAGTGATAGGGCTACTTTGAGTCCAAAAGGTAGGACATTCCATTGATAGTGTCTGTTTAGAATGCAAAAGCCCATTTTGTATCTGTCTTTCTCTTTGATTCCAAGTTGCCAGAATTCAGCCTTCAAATCAAACTTCGAAAAGATTTTTGCTCCTGTAAAAAATGTAAATAATGAGGAAATCTTTGGTAGAGGGAATTTATCATCTTTGAGGAAGAAATTCAAAGGCTGGTAATCAATCACTAATCTCTTCTTTCCATGAACTTGTTCTGATCTTTTGTTTATATAAAAAGCTTGGCATTCCCATTCTGATTTTGTGAGAATAATTAGACCTTGGGCTTCCAATTGGTTGCATTCTTCAATTGCCAATTTAAGATCAGAAGGAGTCATTCTGAATGAGTTGCCTTTGTTGGGTTGACATCTTCATTTTGTTTAAAAGGTATAAAGATGAAAAACTCCTCATTTTTCCACAGTGGTGATGAGCATTTCTGAAGAAACTCTGTATGAGACTGAGCACTGCATTCTTTTAATAAAAATTCATGAATCGTTTGAAGGTTTGGTTGAGAAATGGTTTGGCTAACAAAAAGGATGGATGGAATATTGTTGTATGGTTGAAAATAATTCTTAAACTTAAGTCCATTGGGAAGAATTCTCAAATCTTTCATCTTCCAATAGACATCAAAGCCAATGACAATGTCTTTTCCAGGTAAAGAAGATCTAAGAACATGTGTCCAAGTGTAACAGTTTAGAAAGAATTGAATCTTTATTAGGTGTCTGGTTTTAAGGCCAGTTTCAAGTAATTCTCCATTAGCTGTAGAGAAATATTCAAAATGATGTTTCCAACATTCTTTAAGCAAGGCTTTTGGGTTGAGAATGGTAGTTTTGGCTTCAATGTCAATTAAGGCTACAAGTTTTATTGGTTTGGAATAATTGATTGGGTAAATTTGAATAAGAAACAAAGGTATTGGACGTTTTTCATGAGTTAGGGCTATCATGTCTCTATTTTCACCACCAATCAAGAAATGGTCATTCCAGGACTCCGTTTCAGAGCTGGAAATTTATGAGTCTGTTTCTTGGCCCATAGCAAAAATACATTTTGGTAAAGCTTCTTGTTCTTTTGAAAAGAGAGACTCAAGATTAGCATCATTCAGGACTACTTTAGTGATTTGCTGAATTTGTTGAATCATTTTTTCAGTCTTTTTTATTTTTGAAGGGAAATTTTTTGCAAAATGACCTTTTTCCCACAGATGTAGCATCTGTCAGTTTCCTTTTTGTCACGAAACTTTCTCTTCTTGTAATACTTCCACTTCTTAAAATTAGATCTTTTCCCTTTTTTCTTCAGTTTGAAGAAGTGTTTCTTCTTCTTTGGGGGACAAACACAAACATCATCATCTTTACATTTGATCTGGAAATCAGGCCTATCACATGAAAGTTTTCCTAAAGGATTCTTCTTACTGCCGAGATACAGTTTAATCATTTTCCTTTGATCACATAACTGAGTATGAGCCTGAATCACGATCTGATATAAATGTCCCATTGGCATATCTCCAACTTTGTAATTTGATTGTTAAAGAATTGAAAAAATTTGAGAGGCAAGGATCTCGAGAATAGAAGCCAAAAAGGCTTATTTTAAATCAGGATTAGTAGTGCCTCCTAATAGATAAAATCTAGTAGACATATTTTGAAAATGTTTTTCTAGATCTTTTCTTTGTAATGAGCAGCATTTCATCTGGTAATACTCCTTTCGTACAACTTCAAGATCATCATCCCATTTTCCTAAGAACTCATAATATAAGAGTCTTAGAAAATCTTCTGGTGAAGTTGCATCCATCAACTAGGTCCTAGCATAAACATTCAGAGAAGCATACCAATTTGCCAGCTTTCCCACCATTTTTGCAAGAAATGTTTCAATAACAACTCTGATCTCTGCTCTAGGAATAATCATTTATCCAGCTATCCATGCTTTGAACTCCAGAAATCTATTCATGTATTGTGAAGGAGGAACATCATCCAAGGTAAAGTAATTTCCAGTGTTTTTTTGGAAATTTATCTGCTGATATGGATGTGGTGCTCTGGTTTGTCCAGATTCTTCTTTTAGATCATCAACTTCTTCAACCTGAGGTCCTCTAGAAGATGTAGCATCATCAACCATCAATTGGTAAGGTATTTCATAATCTGAATCAGAGTCACATTTTAAAGATTTAGAAGATGAGCTTTCCTTAAAAACATATCCTATTGAAAAGCTGGGCATGGCATTTTCAGCACATTTTTCTAAATAGGAAGAGATGGGATTCATCATCATTTGAGGGTGTTTTGACTCTTCTAAAGATGAGGTTGGTGAGGCATTTTTGGGTGATGATTCAGAGGTTGTTTTTTTAGGTTTCTCAGTTTGAGAGAAATGAATTTTTTTCCTTTTTTTTTGCTGTTGTTTCATTAGAGGACTATGTGTGAGAGGGGGGTTTTTTTATGAGGATTTAAATCCTTGAAAATTTGGAGGAATATTCAAGGGAGCTGTTAGTACAGGAAATAAAGGTTGAGTGGAAGAGGCTGTGTATGGAGAAGTAGGAATTGAATAAGGGCTGTATAAAAGACCCAAAGGATCTGGAGAGAAAGATTTTGAAGAAGTTTAAGAGGACAAATCTTCTCTCTTCTTTTTAAGATCTTTTTCAAGTTAGTCAACCTGGCCTTTTAAGGCTGTGTATGGAGAAGTAGGAATTGAATAAGGGTTGTATCAAAGACCCAAAGGATCTGGAGTAGATTTTGAAGAAGTTTGTAAGGACAAATCTTCTCTCTTCTTTTTAAGATCTTTTTCAAGTTAGTCAACCTGGGCTTTTAAGTTCAAAATTTCTATTTCTTTCATTTGAATGCTATTCAATGTGCCTTTATTGCTGATAATTTGCATGAGTTCCTGGTGCTTCATTTCTATTTGCCTTTGTAATTCTATATGAACTGCTTCCATTTATTTCTCAAAGGCCTAGAACTTTTTATCTACCAAATTCATATGCTCAGTAACTCCATCAATCTTTTCTTCAATAAGCTTCAATTATTTATTTTGGGCACAAGCATTCTAAGTCTGCCAATTGACTACTGCTTCAGCAGGAGTTGTTTGTCTAAGTTTGCCATCTGCATCAATAATGTTTGATTCCAGGATAAAAGGCTGCATGGTAATTTGGTTCTTTGTTTCTTTGGTTAAAGGAGGAAAGTTTGTGGGTTGGAACATACAGATTTGGGGTAAAGGCTTTGATTTTTGAATTTCAGCTGAGTTTACTTTTTTTACCCATTTCAAAGCCTGTTTGTAACATGGGAGAGGAGTTGGCTTAGGTTTCGACTGGGAAGGAGGTGTTTGAGGTTTTCAAGGTTCAGGAGGAATATTTTGAATAGTTGGTGGTTTGTACCAAATAGGAGGAGAATATGATGCAAGATAATCATATTTTCTTGAAGGTTGTTCTAAAGTGCAAATGCTTGAATTTCCATCTTCATATCTCCTTTTGAATTCCTTTTCACTATATTTTCCTGGAGATTTCTTCTTTTTCTTTTTCTTCTCATCATCATCAAGGTAGGATTCAGCATTACAATCATCACAATCACAATAATCAAAATAACAGTGACCATTACACTTAAAAGCATAAACTGGTCTCCCAGAATTATCAAAAGAGGCTACAGGAATGTTTTCTTCTAGATCCCAAGGTTTGATCATGAACTAGGTATTAAAAACTATAGGAGTCTCTTATTTTCGCCTACAGATCATATCAACCGATCCATCAGATCTTTTGATACGCATTAGGTCTGTACCTTGAATTGGCTCTACTGTCTCATGCAACTTCTCATAATTGGTTATCCATTTTTCTGGGAATAATTTTAACAAATCATTCCTAAAGAGTTGTTTAGGAGTGGGGATACACGTGGGAGTATTATGAGAGTCTGCTTTTATGAACAAAGCATCATTTTGGACACAGGGTAGTGACAAGTTAATAGCATGGTTTTTGAGACGGTAGATAATTTGGTAGTGGAGGGTGGCTACTTTGACTGTGGAAATTTGTTTAGCACCAAGGATCTGGAGTTGGACTTTTAAAGCTGTCAAGGCAAGAAGATCAGAAAGGGCAAGATTATAATTTGGGAAAAACATAAAGAATACTAAGCTAGCATTTAAAGATGTCTCTATAGTCCTAATTACAACATGTTGATACTGCTTATATCTAGAATCCAAAAGATCGATCCTAGAGAAAACAGGTTGCCCTGCTCTACCATGATAGGAGAGTCCTAACCTTATAGCTCCAAAGTGGATGTGAGTGTATCCCTGGTTGAGCCAAGTTCTCAGAAATTCTGGAGGAATTTCTAAGGTCACAAACTGTTCTATTTGAGAGGCTGGTATGTGGTGTTGATCAAAGCTGAAGGCTTGACATATTCTTTTATAGAAGAAGTAGGTCGGTTTACAAGAGCTTTGAAGGATTGTTTCCAGTTTATCTTGGATTTTGAAATTGCATCATAAGGGTTTAATAGGGGAAACTTTGATTCTTCAATCTTTTGGTCTTCATGAAGGTAGGTAAACTTATATAAGTAATCGATCTTTTTCTAGGTGGTTTGGTTGATTGGGGGTGATAGGGTAACAGCAACAGACTTAGTTGGCACATACGTATAATCACATATTACAGAGGGAGTAGAAGAGGAAACAGAAGAGCTTTCTAGTTCAGTCATGTTTAAGAATTCCTTCTCCTTTAATCTTCATATAAATTATAATAATTCCACAGTTGGCTTTCCATTTTGAATTGATTTTGATTTTATTTCATGACCCAAGTGATATTGAATATAAAAAATTGAAGAGATTAATAAAATAAAAATTGATGGAAAAATAATAATATTGGCCAATTTTTCTAATTAATTAAAAAAGAGAGAAAAATGAAATAAAAATAAGGATAAAATAAAAATAAAAATGAAAGAAAATAAAAAAAGAAGAGAAAAGGAGAAAACAAATGGGGTAAAAGAGAAAAAAAAAAGTTAAGGTAAAAGTGTAGTAAATGAAAATTGGGTGCATTTTAGTAAAAAAAGTTTAAAAAATGGGCATTTTTGATAAATTTCTTTTTAATTAAAGTGATAAAAAAGTAAAACCTAATAGCACATGAGTGAACTTTATATGACTTAATATTATAAGTTTGGCTTTCTAACTCATCAAAGGCTAAGATCATTCTAAAATTTCTCGTGTTTTAGGCCTATTTAATATAGTTTGCATATAGGTTTTCTATTTGTTTAAGAGAAGTTCTTCAAAGGAAAAAAATTCACCACTGACGCCTATTTAATTGATTTTTTTTAAATATTTGTGTTCAATATCAAAATAGGGCATTAAATACTTGAGTGGCCACCCATCTTTATACTTATTTCATTTTATATACTAAAGTTCAATTGATTTCATTTTGATAATCAAACTGGAATTTAATTTTCATTAAACCTAGTGGTTGTTTGTCTACATGGTAGCCAAAGCATAAATATACTCAGAATATTCACCATGTCAGCAAAGCTTAGTCACTCCACTAATCCACATCACCAAGTCCTACTCATCTCATGTAACCCTAATTATCTTGTGAGTCCCATACCCAAAAGGACTTCTAACCCTAACTTTTTACCTTTCCTATTTTTGCCCAACGGTTGCTTAAATCTCCATCTTCCATCCATTAAACTTTTATTTTATTATTAGCTTTGAAATATGGAATCAACATATATTGCTTAAATTATAGGTTCTTTAATTGTATTTATGAATATATAGGGCTTCACTTTTCTTTTTCATCTCAATCAACTCATAAAAAATTTTCATTTTTCTTTAACAATATTTGAAGCATGATTATAGACTGGAAACAATGATTATAAATGGAGACATTACCAAAATACTGTAAGTGACTTGTTTTAAAGGTTTTTTTTTTTAAAATAAATTAGAAGATTAAATCAATGAAATAATAGATGAAGGGGCTTTTAAACTTGCAACATTAGGCCAAATAAGCACATTTTCGTATTGTTTCCATCAATTAAGTCCAAATATTCTATATTTGAGTCCTTTAAACCTAAATTGCAATTAAATTTGGAGCGTTCCATTCACACTATAAATAAATAGTAATATATTAGTTATACATAGTAGAATAATAACCAAATTCCAAATTGAAAATCTAAAATTTTTCCCCTAAAAATCAATTCTTAATTTGATTTCACCAAAATTATAGAACATCAATAATCTGCAAAAGAATAAAAATATGTCACCAACATTAGGAAGATCATTATCTTCATCTTATGAATCGTCATCGAGAATGCAAGTTCCAGTAGGTGGTGGTCTAGATTTTAATTATAAAGGATGACCAAGATTCTACTATTGTAATTTGAAGGCACCAAGGTGGGTTGCTTGGACTGATCAAAATGTTGGAAGAACGTCGTTCTATTTGTGCATTGTGAGCTTGAAGCTAAGATAGTTATAAATGAGCTTTGTGTATTAATTAACTTAAAATCTATCTTTTTATTTGTAAGTGGTATATGTTTGTAGAAGAACTAAGGGAGGGAATAGAAGATATGAAGACAAAAGATTATGTGATTTCTTTGAATGGCATGATGAACCATTTGATGCTCAAGCCATGAAGGTGATTAAGGAATTGCATAAAGACATTGTTAATTTAAAGTCTAAGAATGCAGCATTGAAGTTCTTGGGTTATGAAAGAAATAATTAGGATGAATTAAGTGAATTGGAGCTTGAATTTTCAGAGCTTAGAAAGGAGATAAACAATGCAAAAGAAATAGGCTAGAATTATAAGTGGAAATTCTAGTTGTGTGTTATAACTATTAACTAGTTTGTTTTGTTGGCGATTATAGTTGTTGTTCTTAGGAAATAGGTGTTTGGTTTTTTGTACTAATGTATTTAGGATTTAGGATATATTGTGCTTTGTTTGTGTAGCATAACCTCTTTTGGTAGAGCTAAACCACTGTGAGTGGAATTTGTAAGCTCTAATTTTGCTAAAAATACATGTAATAATGATTAGTATATATATATGAAATTAAATACTATTCAAGCAATTTATTGATGATTCTATTTCTATTTTTTCTGATGCATCTATATTGATAAACAAATGATTGAAACAAAATGTTAAATGGAACCAGTAATTGTAAATGGTTGTTTCCACTAAAACTGCCTATGAACTGAAAGAAACATAGCATACTCCATTAATAACTTAAATCATCTATTTTGTACAATACATAATGATTCTATTGTATTGAAAAAAAGTGTCCAAACTATTTAGATTTTAATAATATGTACTCATTCACAGTGCTAATCAGATTATGTAAATCTAAAAGTGTAATGCTTAGTATGGTGCAAACTTTTATGCTAAGTATGCTTTTAAGCACTAATAAAAAAAGTAAAAAATCTAACTGCCCACCTAAAAGGCATGTAGCCACTTTCCTATTTCCAAGAAGGCTTAGGCTTTGGACCATAAACTTGTTTTTTTACTTGTAATTTTGGAATCCTTTTAGTGGCCTTAGAAGCATTAGACATAGGTGGCCTTGGCGGAGGATTTAGAGCTTCAGAAATGATGACATCTTTTTGTGAACTTGAAGTAGGTACATGCTGATTAACTTCCATCTAATTTTCACTTTCATAATTTCTAGGTATTTTCTTATTTGTTTTGCAATAATTTGATCCCTTTCTATGGCTAGTTTTGTGCTACTAATAGCTTTATCCCCTGCCTACTTCAAACCTGGTGCTCTGAACCTTCTATAAGTCATATTTGCTTGAAATTTAATCTTTTCATGATCATATTCCTTAACAATTCCTTGATTCTCTATAGGCATAGGGTTGGATTGATGTATGGTCTTTTGAGTAGACATTCTAGGGTGCATTAAATTATAACATAGCATATATCATTAATAATATGCTAAAGCCACATTTTCAGGTTAGTTTGTAAATAAAATTTGGTTGCAAAATAAAATACTTACATTTAATGTGACTTCACCTATTACATCATTATGAAGAGTGCCCATTCCCCTTTAATTTTTTTTTTCACCTGTCAAGTCCCAAGATTGACATATGTAGTCCTTTTCTCAACATTCACTGTGTGTCTATCACCACTAGCACTAATTTCATTCCTTTTCTCCTCATTCCACTTAATCATACACATGAATGCTCTCTCAATATTGAAGTGTAATTTGGCATAAGCACTTGGACTTACATTGCAATACCATTTACTAGCTGCTTCTATTTAGTTTTCAATTTTTCTTAATCTAGTTCATTAATTATTTTATGTTTCCAATTTTGACCCTCATTTTCTTCTAGTTTTCAATTTTTCTTTCTTAAAGTTCATCATTTATATTTAGCCTTACCTCATTTTCCTTCTAGTTTTAATTATATATTTAGTCCATCTTCAATTTAGTTTTTCTAATATTATATACTATAATTTATGTCTCATTTAACCCAACATTCATGCATGCTATTTAGTTCTAGTTTTGTCTTTTCTCTTTAGTTCATGTTTTAAGCCATCATATCATTATTTTTGTAGTTTATTCGTTATCTATTTGTAATATATTTTCTAGGATCATATATCATCTTGTAAGACTTGTTTCATTTTTTTTTATATTTTAACCTAGCATGAGTAATGTAGCTTATTGCATGCTTACTTTACTAACTTTTATATCTAGTTGCATATTCTTTAAATTTCTTTTTCTTCTTAGTTTCAACTCTTTTATAGGTTCATACTCCATTAGTTATATCTAACATATTTCAATAGAAAATTTTAAACCTAGTTTTAAATTTCAATTTTTAATCTTTCAATCATGAAGTCTTAGATTTTTATTGATGAATCTCATGTTTTCACTTAGTTTTGACTCATTATTCATACCATTCATCATCATTTTGTATAATTCATGTGCTGTCATATTTATGTTATCATATCATTATCTTTATCCAATTCAAATTAACCAAACATGAACTTTTATATCCAGTCTTATTCTTTGCCATCATACACTTTTAGGATTATATTGTCTTTTATGGCTTGTTTGAATCTAACATTCACATGTATTGTCTATTGTGAATTTTATTATATGTTTTTATCAAATATGAGTTCATGCATAATTTGTCAAATTTTCTTTATTATACTTTTTTTCTTACTTTTTGCATGTTTATACTAACCCATTATTTTTTACTACTCATGTTCTAGCTTTTGTCTTAAGTTTTAACATATCACATTCATATCATTATAGGTTCCTGTATTCACCTAGTTTTGCATTGTCATACAATTGTATGTGTTTTCTTTTTTTCTTATACATTCCATTTTGTCTTCTTTAAATTTGTATGTACAAAGTCATGCTTTTACATCTTTCTCTATATTTTAACTTGTTTAATCCATTGTAATAAATGAAGACCTTTTAAACTTTTATTAAGTCTCATTTTTACCTTAATATGTTTTTCAATTTCAACTTTACATGTTTAATGCATTTTCTATATTAGTAATTCATGTCCATCCTTGTCTCATATGTCTTTGCATTCATTCTAATTAATTTTCCTTTTTATTCATCATAAGGCAAGTCCTTTTGGCATAAGTTTAACCATGGATGGTAGTTCAAGTGCTAACTAATTCCTTAAGTAGCTAGTGGAAAAAAAGTAAAGGGATACTTGGAAATGAACATAAGGAGTATTGTCCAAGAAGTGCTTAACAAAGTTACTACTCCACGAGAGATATGTTATCATAAGGTTCCACCACCACTTCCCTTATAAAAAACTTTCCTTAATGTCACGTTAATCTTTAGAAAATGCTACTATCAAGACTAGTAAGGTGAAGATGGTTGATAATCAACAAGTCAAGGTTTCATTAATTAGTAAAAGAAAGGAAGAAAACCAATATGCATATGCTTTGAAAAGGGTCAAAACACCAAGACTCAAAAAGCCACTTCCTAACTTAACCTAACCATTATTTGAGATCTTGAAGAAACTCTAAGAAAATGGATTAATGAAGCATAAACTACCAAGAACTCCACTTTAAAACCTTCCCCTAGATCATGATTACAATGTTATTGCAATTATCATCAAATAACTAGCCATACCATTGATGATTGTCATGCATTGCACAAGGATGTTCAAGATTTGATTGACCAATGCAAAATTTAAGTAATGCCAAATGGAACATCATGGGCTTTAAAGAACATAGTATAAGTAGTGTGGTGTTTAGACACTTTTTACATGTGGTTAGGGATTGAGTAAGAATAATTAATGTTTTCACTTTTTATCTATGTGAATAAGTCAAAATTATAATAAAATGAAAATTTCTTTTTAAACTCACTTTGATGTGGTTTTCTTAGCATTTCTAAACTTATTTTAATGATGCTTTTCTAATGTTTAATCTATGAAGTTAGTTGTTCTCTTTACATTATTTAATATCAATAATAATGCACATTTAGCTTGTGAATCATAATCATGCACATGGTATCACATTTGAATTGAGTGAGAAAAAATTTTAAAAAATAAAATAAAAATAAAATAAGAAAGAGTCAAAGGACCCTTTTATTGCCAAACTCTACCCAACATTGTTTGTTCTTTTTATGCTTGTTACTTGAAATTTTACACAATTGTTATCTTTGATCTTGTTGTTTGTTTAGTAATTAAGTACTAATGAGTTTTTACATTTTCTAGAAGTTTTATAAATATTGTATTTACTTATAAATTTTGTTTTAAAAAAAGTGATTTTTCTCATTTTACCTTAAGCACCATTTAAATAATAATAATAATAATAATTCATTTAACCTTTTTATTAATTTCATTTGTTTTGCCAACACATTTATTAGTGGAATAATTAGCATTTTGTATTTACTAGAGTAATAATGCATTAGACCCTTGCATTTTGGTTGTGTATGCTTACTTAAAGGGGGCTTTATACATTTGGGTATATTTCCTGATGCTTTATAAGTCTTAGAACATATCATCACCCTTTTGAGCCAAAATCATAGTTGTATGCATGATTAGAGAAATGATTTAGGCATTTATTTGTCTAACCTTTTGACATTTCCTTTTTCCTACCTTGTACATAAATAATACCACTTGTCAACCATATTGAGCCTTTTTCTTGATTTTTGTAATAATCATTTACCTTTTTTTTATGCAGCCTCTATTTACCATACCTATTAACCTAAACACTAGAATTTACCTTAATATAGGTATGGGTCATTAATAGAAATACATAAGTAAAAATGGGATTGTAAGCAAGAAGTTTCAAAGAGATAAAGTATTTTTAAAAAAAAAAAGATATAAGCAAAAAAAAATTAAAAAGGAAAAAAATCAACAAATCAACATAAAAAAGAAGATAATAAAAAAGGCCTAAAATTGTAGCATCTTCATCTATCTGTGTGCTTCTTCCATTAGTCATTTCTGTCAATGATTCTTTTTAATTTTGTTTACCTTCATTTCCTTTTCTTGTTTAAGCCATTACCCTAGCCTTGTTATAACCTTAATAAATGTCCTTTTGATCCCTTTCTATGTAATACACATATATTAGTGGAGAAAGTATGGTTGGTCTTACTTATGGGATTTGGCTATATGCATTTGAAAGCAATTACCAAATGCATATATGCCTACTTGAAGTGCAACAACCATTATATTTTCGATCTATGTAGATTTACTTGATTAAGTAAATACATAATATTGATGATCCATGAAATGGAAGTGCTTAGATTTTAAGTTCGAACTTTGTTTACTACAAATACTTTTTACTTATGTATTTATAATAAATGTTGGTACTCTTATTACAAAGAAAATCACCTTAAAGAGAATATAACTAAGCCTAAAAGACAATAATACTTTGCTCTTAATCTATAAATTTTTTTTAAATATCCTTGTTTCTTAGTAGCACCATACCTTTTTCTTTAAGTCATAAATAAATAAATAAATAAACCTTTTCTTGAAAAGCCCCTGAAGTTTCCCAAACTTTTGACCATACATTAAGGTGACCAACTATGGCAATACGTCAAAAAATTTCATATGTATCCTTTTTCCTCTAAAGTTAAATCAAGCATCTTGCTAGGGGGAAATCAAAATATTCTCATAGGCAAAACTTAAAGATATGGTGAGCTTGAAAAATATTAGGTCAAAAAAATTTTAAAGGCTAACTAATAATAGGTGTAATGTTATGTGCATGGTTAGAACTAATCTATTAATTATGTTCAAATTTATAATAATTATTTGTTGAAAAGTGCATCCCACTTCATGTTAACATTGATAAGAAATAAATAAGTAATAAATCAATTTTCTAAATCTTTTCAAGTTTCTTTTTATTTAAATTATTTTTCACTTACACTCTAGCTTTCATTATTCTTTACTCATCAATTCCATATGTGAGAATATTGGTACTAGAGATAAGATTCAGTTTTTAAGAATTTAGGGGCATGATTGGTTTGTCCCTAATAATGGTGATAAGATTGATGAAGATCTTGGGGGCATGTTTGGTTCATCCTTAATCACAGTGACATCTGATGTTGATTTTTGATTTTAAGGACATGTTTTAGTTTATCTCATGAGATTCTAAGCTAAGCAAGCGTATCAAACCAAGTGATCCATTGCATTAAGAGGGACCAATGATAAGATCAAGGACAAAGAAGTTCAAACAAGAATTGAATTTTTTAATCTTTCACATTATAAGCAAATTGGTAGATTCGACTACAAGTAGAAGCTTAGAACCACATAATGAAAATTCAAGCTAATTAGTTTAATTTTCTATTATGAAATTAATTAGCTTGAATTGGATAAATTTTCAAGTTATTTTTCTATTTTGGAGCCAATAAGGAAGATTTAAGAAGATGTGAGAAGATTTCAGGATATTCCAAGTCAAAGTCAAAGTCAAAGAGTCAATAAGTCAAAGTCAAAGAGTCAACATCCTAGATTGCATGTGACATGGCATGCTTCAATGCTTAGTTTCCATGAGTTGTCATTTTGCTTAGTTGTAATGAGTTGTGAATTTTGACTTTTCAAAATGAGTTGTCATTTTGCTTAGTTGTAATGAGTTGTCAATTTTGACTTTTCAAAGATGAGTTGTTATAAGTTGTCTTATTTTTGAAGGAATTCTTCTTAATTAAGGATTTTCCTTTATAGGAGTCTTTAGGAATAAGTAAGAAACCTTTTCCTTCAAGAATTAGGATGTTTACATGCCTATATAAAGCCAAACCCTATGTAAAACGAATTTAGGATTCAAATATTAAAAGTGAGATTTTTCTTGAAACTTTGCAATTTTACTTGAATTGTTTCATATCTACCTTTCATTACAATTTCTAGGTTAAATTAGACTTAGAATTGTGTGATTGTTAATCTTTTAATAGCTAAGGATCTTGCTTTAATTTAATAAGCAAGGGGTTTAGCTCCATTAGCACAACCTATCCTTATTGGTCTTTAGGCTAGATTTTAAAGTTTTAGGCATGTTCTATCTTTGTTATGGGAAGGGTTCGTATCATTTCCATTTGGGGCCCTACTCATTTAATCTTAATCCAAATGACATGACAAGGTGATTTTAAGCCTGGGGGCATATTCAATTGAATTCAGTTCTAGGGGTATCATTATGTTGTCAATTGTGGTTTTAAAAACATTTATTTTTGGAATTTTAAGGGCATTGCATCACATTTTAAGGAGTGGGATAACACATGGTGCTTTTGCTAAAAAGGGTAGTGTTCTTTAACCCACTTAATTTTATTTGTGCATATCTTCGCTCATGATTGTGCATAAAATGCATGCATATGTTTTCACTGTAAACCTTAGTACTTATTTCTCTTATGCATTGCGAGCTCTATTTGTTTATATAAATAAATTCATAATATCTTTATACACACATTATTTAGAATAATGCATGCATCCCTATGGTTTTAATTTCTTTACATACTTGTTTGAGGGTGTAGACTTTATATATAAATATAGACTTTTACATGTTGGCTCATTGCATTACATGGTAGTTCACATTAATAAATGTGCATTTATGCATATTCTTTATTTTTTATACATATCATATTTGCATCTTTGTGTTATGAGCTTATTGTTCTTTTAACATATGCATGATTCTACTGGTAGTTTACATACTTGTTATGGGTGTACACCATCATATCTTTTAATTTATACACTTTTTATTATTATGGGCATACTAGTTTTATCGTTGCATATGGTTATATTAGTTTGCATTGTTTATTTCAATTCACTTAAACACATATTTTATGTGTACCTATCTCTCAAGAATAATAATAACACTTTTATTATGGCATTAACGTCTTGCATTATAACTTTATTTTTCTAATAAAGTCTCAAAGTTTTACCTCCATCATGTATTGCATTAGAATTATTAATAAGGTGATGCATCAGTATTTTCCTTTAATGTTCAAATTCCTTTTTCAAAGTCTTGTATTGAGTCATGCATTTTTTCAAAATACATGATGAATAATGCTCCATTGTCAAGCACTATGCTATTTTCACATGTAGGCATTAGCACTCTTGTTACATTTTCCTCTAGTTGTCACTTGTCAAACAAACATTTATCATTCCTAGTAAGTCTTGTATTCATAAATAAAAAGCATTTTAAAAAAATCAAAATAAATTTTCCTTAATTAAAAGCCTTTCCAAGTGAATCAATTTAGAAAATACATTCCTAAATGGAGAAGATAAAAAATTTGATTCCACTCATTTTCCAATGGGAGTTCTTATAACTAATTTTCAATTTTAAGTAATAGTTTGTATGACTCGAAGTTGCTATGACTTGAAGTTTACATGACTTATTTCAATTTCAAGTTTGATTTTAATTTCAATTTCAAAGTTCGAGTGACTTGGAGTCTATGTGACTTGTTCAATTTCAATGTTAATAGAAATAATAACTTATGTTTTCAAGTTTGAGTTTAGATAGAATAAGGAAAGAATAAATGGAAAAATGAAGCAAATGGAGATATATATGCAAAAAAAAAAAGGAAGAAAAAGAAAAATTACAAAAATGCCCCTTATAGAATAAATTTTACAAGCAAGTAAATCCTTCATTTTAGTTACAAGTTTTCATATAATTTCTTGTAAAAAAATATTTCCTAGTGGATTTTCTTTCAAAATTTATCATTTTTCAGTCTATTTTTCCAAAAATTTTCAAAAATTAAAAATTCTCAAATTTTTCAAAAATAAATAACATGTCATCAAATACAAACATTGTTGGTTCAATTTCTTATTAAATAAACAACCCAATGGATTTTGTTTCAAATTTATCAAGTTTTACATTTTATTTCCATTTGTTTGCTCATTTTAAAATATTTCTAAAAATTATAGAATTTCCAAATATTTTCACAATCAAAATTCTCATTTTTTATTGTTAAATTATAAAAAATGAACTTTGTTTGATTTATTTTTTATTGTTTACACATTTCAATTTCAAAGATTTTAAGCTTCATTCCAAGAGAATAACTCATTCAATTTTTATTTCAAGCTTTATTTTAACTTTTGCTTTTAATATTAAAATAAATGACTCATACAAATTTAATTTTTGATCTTGTTTTCAAATGAATGATTCTAGGTTAATTCTGTCAATATTAACGTCAATTTCAATTTGCATGTAGTTTGAAGTCCCACGGTGGCTGGCAACTTATCAATGGTCCCATAATGACTAATGACAATTTGGTTTTAGTTTATAATCCCACGATTGTTGATAACTTGTAAAAGGTCCCATGATAATTGATGATAGTTTGGTTTTAGTTTGAAGTCCCATGATGACTGACGACTTGTTAAAGGTCACATAATGGTTAATGAATTTTTAAAGGTCACATGATGGCTAATGATAGTTTGGTTTTAGTCTGAAGTTCCACGATGGCTGATGACATGTCAAAGGTCCCACAATGGCCAATGATAGTTTGGTTTAAGTTTGAATTCCTATGGTGGTTGATGACTTGTCAAAGGTCCCATGATGGCCAATGGCAGTTTGTTTTAGTCTAAAGTTCCACAATGGTAGACTAGAGTAAATTTAACTATCATACCTTAAATTTAACTATCCCCCAAAAATGTCCAATGATGTAATGAATCTTTGAAGAGACTAGAGTCTGCTCGTTTATAACACGTTTAAAGTGTGCAAGCTTAAAACCCTAACTGATCCTACCAGTGTGCAAAGTTGATCACCGAGCCATTAAGTTGCACTTTAATCTTATGAAATACAAATGATTAGAATAATAAGAAACTTATTTCAAGAATCTTCTCTCAGAACACACAGCTTATTAAGTTGATGTTTATTTTATCATATTGGGACCCAACTTCATGAAAAAATAGAAATCAATTTTGATAAAATGAACTTCAGAAACACATCCAAAAGGCTCTAAAACCTTTAGAAGTGGTCCCGAAAGAGTCCACAACAACCTGAGGATTAATGAGCGTTAACTAGAAGTGTGCATGTGGCCATAAACCACCCTAGGCATCATGTGCTAAAATCAAAGCAAATTCAGACAAAACTGACTTTGGGAACATGTTTGAAAGACATTAAAACCTTCAAAAGTGATCCCAAAATAGTCTAAAATAACTTGAGAATTAGTGTGTGTTGCTTAAAACTACGTGTATACACTTTAGGTGTCACACGCTAAAATCAAGGGTGAATTAGACTAAATGGACTTTAAAAACATGTCTAAAAGGCTTAAAAACCCTAGGAACCAACCTTGGAATAGCTCAAAAAAGCCTTAAATTGAGTGCATAATGTGTGAAAGTGAGCATAACCATGTGCTCTATCCTAGGGATGCACACATGACTACGCCTATACCCCCTCTTCCTTGCAATTTGCACTATAAATAGGTGTTTCCACACCCCATTTTGAGGGGGAGCTAGAGTAAACACACACACACTCAAAAAATTTGTCTGCTCAAAGGTATTGGAAACCCGTTTCCAAACATTTTTAGCTCTCCTACTAGGTTATTAGGTCTCCCTTCCATTAAACCTAACCTCATATTTATCAAAGCACTCTTTAAAGGTATACAAACTAGCATAATTTTGGACCTCTTGGTGAGGAAAGTTTGATAATCCCTCGAAGTTAAAGCTTCAAAACCCATACAAGATTAGTTGAATCTGAGGACCACATAATCATTTTAGCATATTTATTTTATCATACTACATTTTATTTTATTGTCACTAACATTTGTGAATATTATTATGATTGCATGATTAGACTAGCAATTTGCATGCTATATGAATAAGTTAGACTCTTTGTTTTGCTTTTCTTATGTCATCATTTTGCATCTCTAGTTTCAAAACATGAAATCACACTATAATAACATGAAAAGTTCATATTTCGGACTAAGGTCATCATGTTCACAGTCCAATGATTTCACCATGCATCCGCTATATTGTCACCACATATCATTATAGCATAAACAATCACTGTGAACATGCATGATTATGTACATTTTGCTTACTCTTTCAAGTGATTGAGTGTACATTGCTTATCCCGTTATTCATGCAATCAGGCAAGCTACATGCATAGTTATACTATCCTTACAGGATCATTATATATAAGTTAGATTTACTTTTCCACAATCCTTTTTTCTTTTATATATAATTTACTAGGAAAGTGATGTAATAATGGTATCTTCAGTTTTATTATCTTCAATTATCTTATGTACTATATGAATGCTATACAAATTGTCATTGTTGAAACTAGGGTGTTACAGTAGCAATACAATGAATATCATACAATGAGAAATAATAAAAAAGTAGATGTAGTCATTCAAACTCAAAAAACTCTGCTAGGGGCAATACTCATTGAGTGATCTATTATTATCCCTTTTCTTTTCTCAATTTTCTAAAAATTAGGTGGTGACTCCACAAAATAAAAAAAGCATCTCATCCTTTTTGAGACTAATCATTTGTCTTTATTTGGTAAAGTTGCCATGTCCTTCAGAAATCAACCGATGGGGATTTCTAAGTAAGAGAGATCAACTAAAAAAATGACTATTTCTCATTATGCAATAGTCAATTGTATAGAGCCCCTTACCATTACATTTTCACTACACATCACACGTGCACCACTAGTCCCTAAAACCTCGATAGTACTGAATGACATTGTCACCATAATTCCACTTGAGTCATGGGGCAATGAAGATAGGCATTATTACCTTTAGTCTTTACTTGTACATTTACTGAACTCATCTGACCATAGACTGTAGCCCAAGTCCTAAAGGGGGGTGATCAAGTTATCAAAAGAATGCTAGACTCACTGATCGGAGTTCATAAACCTAGTCATATGGGGGGCATTCTCGCGAAAGAAATCCTTAGCCTTTCACCTTGACTCAATTTTTATAAATAAGCCAATAGTAACATGCACTAAGATTCCACGAAGCTATGTTTGCTATCCTTGTCCTAATGCTATTCGTTTGACCTGATATTCATAAATGGCATAAGTCTCGAAGTGTCTGTCACTGAATGACATTGCAATGTTAGTTTTTATAGAATATTTATGCTCAGATCCATATAATATTCATCTACTTTATGCAAGCTTAAAGCATAGGGGATGATAAGAATCATGTACCTCAGCTTGAATAGTCTATGCAAACTAATAAATAATGACATCCCTCGATGATAGAACTTACGAGATGTCATCCATTTATTATTATCATATCAAAAGAATGGGTTAGGAATTCAACTAGATTATGGAGCTTTATGTTGACAAAATCAAACTGTAAACTATCAAATAAGACTTTCATAACTACCAGTAAACATATTGACTATCGATATGGGGGGTAAGAACTTGGGCTCCTTTTAATTGATCTTAGCCCTATGCATATGGGCACATACAGGCTTTAGACATCATTTCAAGCCCGAAAATTAACCTCCATATTAACATCATGTGATTACCTTAAGTGCATTTTTGTATTATTCCTCCATTTACCCTTTAGTTCTGATCCACATAAATTGAAATAGCCTAGTTCTAAGAGTGGAACCATAGTCCCTCAATGACTATAGGTTAAAAACCCACCAAGGAAAGAAATTGAGAGCTTGTTTCTGATTGGTTTGTTCACTATGTAGGAAATACTAACCAAGTTTCTAATAATGCATACGTGACATAAATTTAGATAGCATGAACTAACCGATGTTTCTTGTAGCAATGATCATATTTCATTATAGGGTTTTGCATCCACTTTATGTATACATGCTCACCCTTTTCTTTTGCGGGCATAATTCATGCATCATTCATTTAGCTAACCTTGATAAATGCACATGAATGCAACATTCAAACATGAGCGACTAAGAAGATACCTCCTATTAGTAATTTGAAGATAGACTAAAAGAAGGGATCCAAAAGTTACTTATTGATGGTACTATAGTTGAAATCCTCCAGCCCAAATTAAGGTAAGAAATGCCTGAGATGGAATAATACACCACTGAATGAAGCTTCTACATTTATTCACCCCATGGTAGATAAAGAGAAGGGAATTCCCAGTACTCCAATTTAAGCTGATGATGACAATGACTACTACCAGGATCTTAGAAATGCACCAAAGGCTATAAAAATTACGGACATAACCAAGCCTAAATCGGCAGGGGAGGTTAAACTATTGACTAATATAATGGCTTAGTTGAAATTTGCCTTTAAAGAAAAAGGAACCCATAACTGTAAACGCTTCATTAACCTAGCATTGTTAAAAAATGAATCACTCCCAAATGATTTTAAACTACCAAAATTTGCTAAGTTTGATGGAATAGGGGACCCAAAGGTCCATCTGAGGTAATATACTACCTTTATGGTTACTATAAAGCTTACAGAATCCCAAATTATTCTATTCTTCTTCACATCACTAGAAGAAGGAATAAGGCATGGTTCTTTAACCTTGAGGATGAAATTAAAAGTGATTGGCTACTGTTAATTATAAGCTCATCAAGCAATATGAATACAACACTCAGCTAGACATCACTTGTAAAGATCTCAAAACCATAAGACAGAATCCCAGTGAAGCTTTCTCCAATTATGTCATAAGATGGTGGGAAAAGGTAGTTAAAATGAGAAATAATCCTCTTGAAGTTGAACAGATAAAGATGATAATCAAATGGGCGTTACCACATTTCAAAAAATAGATGATCTTTACTCATTCTACTAACTTTAAAGCTGTCCATCAGGTTGGAATCAAGATTAAAGATAAGGAACCCTAACAAGCTAAAAACACCTTCTGCCACAATACCTAATCAAACATCCAAAACACCTTTACTCAGGCTATAGAAATAAACCTAATCCAACCTAACACTCACAGTTTACCATTTGTTAATGCTATTAGACCACCAAGAAAATTTTCAAGCTTCAACCTCCCACTATCCAAAGTATTCCAGAGACTTCAACAAACGAACCTCTTATAGCCTTAAGAGCCTAAGCCTTTTCCAAACCCATTACCCCCTTATAATGGCTAAAATATATTATGCCACTTTCACTAAATGCCCAATCACACCACTAATGCATGTAGAACTCTCAAGAATGCAATCCAATGCCTCATTGACTTTGGAAAAATTAACAACCTAGAAAAATGACCTAGCATCAAGACTAATCCTCTCCCAAACTATCAAAACATGCCTCCACCAACCATTAGCATGATCTCCTCTAATTTACTAGAAGACCTTGTCAAACAATCAATCCAAGCCATCCAAGAAACCTAAGATAAGTTCTTAAAAGATAAACTCTCGAGCCTCATTCTTGAACCTTATGACTTTAGTGAAGATGAACAATGTCCTTTTACCTTTGAATACACTCTAATGCCCTAGAAATTCCTCCCCCACTTAGTGATGCAAAAATGATCCAGGGATACAACTCTCCCTATGAACGGGGAAGTGATTGATTGCCTTTACTCATAGGATGCAAACACAGGTAGTAGCCATGGAGTATGGGATTAATCGGGCCAACCATCTAGGAAGTTCGACTACAAAGTCAAGTACACAACACTCCCTGCTACTCATACTCACCTAGAAGATATAGTACCCTCAAGATAGGGAGAAGAATTTGATAGCGAAGATGGAGTGGACAATACTATTCAACCTCAAAATCTATAAGTCATGGGGATTGATATATGGTATGACTCTAAAATCATTATTTGGGACTAGAATAGTAGTACAAAAGTAGATAAGAAGCCCTTACTAGCAGTTAACCATGTGACTCACAACAAGTGAGTATATCAACCACTTGAGAAGGGGAAAGATCCCCCTAAAGGAAAAGAAGTAATAAGTGATCAAGCTCTAGTCAAAGAGGAAGAAATTATCCTCAAACAACTTAAGAAGACTCAAGTGCAAGAGGAAGAAATTATCCTCAAATAACTTAAGAAGACTCAAGTGCAAGCTAGTATCTAAGACCTACTCATGGCCTCTAAAAAGCATAGGAATGCCCTAGTCAGAGCACTAGATAAGGCAAAGATCGCCACTAACACCTTACTCTGCAAGATTGTAGCCTCTATGATGAAATCTCCTTCTAATGCAATTACCTTTTTGGACAAAGGTTTACCCCTTGAGGGAAGGGTGCACAACTGCCCTCTCTTCATACAAGCAATTTTTAGGTCTAAGAAAACTTTGTGTGTTATGGTGGATAATGGATCTACTAGTAATGTTTGCCCCTTAAGTTTACTGTATAAGTTTAGGATGAATACTAAAAATCTGGAAGAATCCAATATGGTCATATGAGCCTATGATGATTCAAAAAAGCCAGACATCGGGACTTTCAAAATAGTAGTTACGGCGGGTGATATCAAATTATTAATAAAATTTACCATCTTAGACATCCCTCTAACTTTTGTCCTACTACTAAAAAGACCTTAGTTCCACCCTTTAGGGTGTATACCATTCACTTTGCATCAGAAGATCAAGTTCTTTATGAATTAAAAGGTCATTACCATCCTTTTTGAAACAAATAATATTATTACATCTAAATGTGGTCCTACTAGGATTTCAAGTTTCTATAATCAGTGACGGCCGTACCGATCCCAAAGTTAATGCCATGATAAAGAAGATGCAATATCTGTATGGAACAGGATTAGGAGGAAGAAACATTAGGGTCATAGAATTCCTTAACTTCTGAGGACAGACTAATAGATGCAGTTTATGGAATGATCTTGAAATGGATATTAGGGCTAAGAAGTTCATTTATTTTTTTGGCTAAAAGCTTAACTCGAGTCTGGCAAGGACAAGCTGAGAAATAGGTAAGCAACTGGATTGAGAAACTAGGGTTCGAGATCTTTAATGACACCCTCAAAGGAAAGCACCTACTAGATATAGTCATTGAGGCTGACATTAATGAGCTGATGAAAAATTTGGAGCTAGAATCTAAGAGTGAGATTGTCAATTATGCTCAAGCTACTGCCATCCTCGAGTAAAGCATTTATGATGTCCTATTTGAAGACATTGTTGATGATGATCTCAGTACTTCTTCTTTGTTTGAAACTAATAATGTCATGAACTCTAAAGTTAATGCAATGAAATTATATTTTTCTTACTTGTTTAATTTCTTTCATGATGGTAGTGTGCATTGCATTGATAAAAACATTAGTATATTTAACATTCATTCCATATGCACTGAATCATTTAACATTGGCATGGAATATAAACCATGCATTCTATATATTTTCAAAGATGTTACCCTTAAAGAGAGGAGAGAAATTAAAAAAATATTAAAAAAAACATTCATAATTATTTTCCTAGATGTACAACAATATGCCTAGTATTGATAGAGACATTGTTGAACACTTCATCCCTACCAAAGATGGGTGAAAACTAATAAAGTAGAAATTAAGAAGGCTCATACTAGAATGGGCCCAACTAGGGAAATAAGACATCGAGAAGCAGATCAAGATAAAATTTATAGAGGTAGTAGACTATCTGGAATGTTTAGCAACTGCGATGCCAGTATTGAAGAAAGATAGAAGGGTTAGAATTTGCATTCACTACAAAGATCTGAATAAGGCCTGCCTAAAAGATGATTTCCTATTACCTCATATAAATATACTAGTTGGCAACATCACCATATGTGCAATGTATTCCTTCATAGATGGATTCTCTAAGTATAATCAGATCTTAATGGTTATCATTCACAAAGCAAAGATAGATTTCATAACAAAGTGGGGCATTTATTACTACAAAGTAATGCCCTTTGGTTTAAAGAATACAAGAACAACTTACCAGAGAATGGAAATTATAATGTTCCATGATATGATACATAAAGAAGTGGAAGTGGAAGTGGAAGTTGATGATATGATGGTCAAGTAAAAAACCAGGGAGGAACACCCATCTAATCTCAAAAAATTCCTCAAAAGAGTCAAAAAGTATAGTCTCAAACTTAATTCAAAGAAATGTGTATTTGGGGTCACTTCATGAAAAATGCTAGGGTATGTTATTAGTTAGAATGGGATTAAAATGGATCTAGATAAAGACAAAGCAATAAGAGAGATGCTAGTGCCAAAAAAAAGAAAGAAATCAGAGGGTTTTTAAGGAAACTACAATATATCAGCAAATTCATCACCAAGTTAATAGCCATGTGTGAACTAATCTTTAAGTTAATCATAAAAGATTAACTAGTTGAGTGGAATGAGTAGTGTCAATTAGCATTCGACAAGATAAAAAAAAACCTAGCTAACCCATCAGTTTTAAAACCACTTAAACCAAGAATACTTTTAACTTTATATCTAGCCATCAAAAGAATTACAATCAGTGCAATGTTAGCCTAAGAGGGAGATATAAAAGCATAACACACAATTTACTACTTAAGTAAGAAGATGTTACAGTATGAGGAAAAGTATAGCCAAGTCAAGCAAATATGTCTGGCAATGATATAGGTAATGAAGAAACTCATACATTACTTTCAGTCTTGTAGAATTTAGGTAGTGTTTAAAATGGATCCAATTAAGTACCTCTACAAAGGTACCTCCTTGGTGGGAAAACTTGTTTATTGGCTCGTGCTATTGATAGAATTTGATGTGCAATACTTAACTAAAAAGGTAGTAAAGGGAACAACAGTGGATGAATTTCTAGCTCTCAACCCCATTCTAAACTTAGAAGAAATCCAACTAGACTTCTTAGATGACTTCACTTCAGCCATTGAGATTCAAGGATGGTGGATATATTTTGACGGAGTAATTAAATAGTTCAACACAGGAGTCGATGTCATATTACAATCTTCAGAAGGTGAAGTGGTACCAATTGCCAAAAAACTCGAGTTCATAGTCATAAATAATAAAGAAAAATATGAGGCATGCATGCATACTCAGAATAGAAGCACTAATAACCCTGGACATTACAGAAGTCAAAATTTCAGAAATTCCATGCTGGTAATCAATCATGCCACAGAGGAGTGGCAATTGAAAGAGCAGCACTTAAAACCTTACCTGGATCACTTGAAGTTACTCACCATGTCATTTTGAAGATTCATTCATATCCTTAGGAACCATAATCAAATGGTAGATGCACTTGCTTCTCTAGCATTAGTGTGGGAAGGACCATCCCAAATGCCCATGAAGTCTTTAATCCTACTCAAATCGAGACAACCTTATCATAAGAACTAAATAATAGCAAAGACAAAAATAATTGAAAAACCTTGGTTCTATGCCATCCATAGATATTAGAAGAAATGAGCTTATCCCGATCAAGCATGTGAAAAAGATAAGGCAGTCATTTGATGATTAGCATCAAAATTTACATCACACCAGGGTGTGTTATACAAAAGAAATTCATATAGGTTACAACTCTGATGTTTATATGAAATTGAGGCTACAAAAGCAATAAAAGAGGTACACAAAGGTGTATATGGTCCAAATATAATAGAGCAATCCTAGTTAAGAAGCTAATCAGATAAGGGTTCTTCTAGATGATGATGATAGAAGATTGTATCAAATTTGTAAGGGAATGCCACAAGTGTTAAATCCATGGGAATGTCAACCACCTTCCCTCAAAAGAATTACACTACTTCTCCTCTCCATGTCCTTTCTCAGCATGAGGACAAGACATAATTAGGGAAATCCACCCAACAGCCATAAATGGATATAGGTTCATCTTAATAGTAATGGCTTACTTCACAATATAGGTTAAAGTAGAATCATTCACAAGGATAGGAACCAAGCAAGTGGCTAAGTTCATCAAAAGATATATGTTCTATCAATATGGGATCCCCCCCATCATATAATCTCTAACAACGGTGTTCAATTCTAAGGGGAAGTTAGAGAGCTACTAAGGAGTTATAAGGTGGAACATCATAAATCTTCTCTTTATCAACCATAAGCAAATGGAGATGTCGAAGCTGTAAACAAGAACACTAAAAAGATTTTGTCAAAGATGACTCAAACTTATTGAGACTAGGTAGACAAATTGCCATATACCTTATGGGGGTACCAAACAATAGTTAGAACTTAAACTGAAGCAACTCTTTTCTCACTAGTATACGGATCATAAGTAGTACTTCCAATCAAAATAAAAATTAAGCTTGTTTGGGTAGTAGTTAAATCTAAATTATTAGAAGTACAATAGGCCCAGTAGAGGCACGATAATCTCACCCTCTTAAATAGTTGAAGGCTTAAGGCTATATACCACACACAATTGTATCAAGCTTGGCTAGCTAAAACCTTCAGCAAAAAGGTGAAACACAAGAGTGTGAAAAGCAGGAGATTGGGTGTTAAAGCAAGCAAGGCATAATGTTTTAGACCCTAGAGAGAACCAAGAGGGAAATTTAGACCAAACTAGGAATGCCCATACTTGTCAAACATGTCCTACCAAAAGGAGCAGTCAAGCTAATGGATTCTGAAGGCAATGAGTTCTATAAACTTATCAATATAGATCGCTTGAAGAAGTACTATTCTAGGACAAAAAAAAACCTTACTGAGTTCAAAACCTAAAAATAGCTGCTCATGTAAAAATTAAGGACTTCTTACTAGGTTGAAATGGGCAACCTAGGAAGAAGTTAGAGAAAGAGAGAAAATACTTAACTAGAATACTTGAGAAGGCTAGTTAGGAATAAGGGCAACCTCAAGTTCGAAATTTGTATAATTGTAGTTGTGGTTTTCTTAAATGATTTCAGTGAAATGAGAATGATTGGTAATTTATGCAAAGTGTCTTTGAAAAAAATGCAACACATTTTATCTTCATGAATTGCATCAAACATGCTTTGCATTTTCTTTTATTACATGACCATAGTTCTTAGTATCTTCTTTGAACTCTATCCTTGAGATCAACCTAAAAAAAGCCCATCTAGGTTTGAAGAGATCCAAAATAAGACACCCTAGGCAAAAGAAGGAAGAAAAAAAAAAGAAAACCTAGCTAAGTGTGAAAACCTAAAAAAGGTGACGCCTTAGGAAAAAAAGGGAAAAATAAAAGAGGTTAACAATAGTAATGGCAAACATCATCAAGCATAGCAATGGCTATATATTATAGTCATCATCATACATATATTGTACAGCACATGCAAGACAAATGCTTAGCAATAACACCCAGAGTCCATGACCTCAGGAAAATGATACAATAAAGCAACCATAAGCCAAAAACTCCTACACCTAGCACCTAAAACAACTACATCGATCATGTTTACCATTAGAAGTAAGCATCAACCTTGCTCAAGCATCCCCCTCATCTAATCCAAGCTCCTTATCATTCATTGTGAAGGATACTAGCCATGACTCCAGCTCAATGATACAGTCATGATAAACTATGCACTCCCACTCCCACTCCCACTCGCGGTTAGCATGGAGATGTTCAGCCTACATTACATGAAAATTACATATCATACATACATACATAAAACATGTGCATAAACAAACACATACAATAAAGAAGATATACCCTTTGATTACTCATAAACTTGATAAAGTGCTGCTACGCACTCTTTGCAACAATATACCAATGTTGGCTAAAAGAGATAAGGATCTACTAAAAAAAAAAAAAAAGTTAAGCACCAATTGTCATATAGTCAGAACAAAGGCAAAATAAATTAAAATAAAGCACAAATGTTGGAAGCATTAGAAAGGATAACATCTAACTAAGGAAAGCCAAGAAGAGGCAAATCAAGATACACTCCTCCACTAAAGATGTCCATCCCAGATAAAACTAAGGATGACCTAACTGCTAAGTCCCTAAGAATGGCACCACCAGAAGTCACATTGCTAGTATGGGCAGTCATCTCAGTACGAAACTTGCCCTCAGCCTCCTCGAAATAGGATCTCGATCTCTTCTGGCTAGATCCCCGTCACTACATGTAAGTCCCTATAACCTGTCAATTATAGCTTATCACTAAGAAAGTTTGTTACATGCTTGTATAACATAGGAATAAAAACCTACCAGATTAGAGGAAGCAACTCTCAACGATCCATGTGATGGCCTAGTCCTTAAATTTGAAGCATGAACCCCATCTACCTGAGGAGGTGGAGGCAGAGGAAAGGTGCCACCAACCATAACATCAATCAGCTAAGGGATCAACACATCAATATAAAGGGAGCCTACACCCTCTAGGACACTCTCAAAAGGATATCCTATTATGGCAATAGCAAGTTCATCCACACTAAGCTTATAACTTGAGAACATGTCACCAAGAGGAGGAACACGGACACTCCTTGCAAATGAACCATCCCACCAATTATAAACTTGCTCCCCTAGATACCATACCTTGCCAGTAAGGCTAAGCAACAACATTTTTCTCTCTATCAGCTACCATGCTATCACTTTCTTTGTCGACCAATCTAACCTCATTGCCCACCACGCACTCCATATGCACAGCCATGCACACTTCCCCCCTCCATATTCTCCTATATAGTTATACATGCCCTGAGACTTTGCACACTCATTTATTTGGTCCTAAACCTCCATTTGAGCATAAGACATGCATTGAACTCATAAAAAAGTACACTAATATGGACTATATCTGTCTAAAGACATTGTGCATGGCCTCACCAATTTCAAGAACTCAACACCTCCTAAAAGAAGAAAAATAAGGAAAAGTCATTTAAAGGATATCCTACTCGAAATCATCAAAATAACATCTACAACATGACAAGTGATGACATCATCATTACTGTATCATCATTGCATCATTTGCTACATTACCGACCAAAAAAGGAAGGACTATGAACTGACAAAATTCAAAAGTTATCATTACAAATTAAGATTGAGAAGCACTAATAACAAGAAAAAGATGTAGAAAGAACATATTACAATAATCATAATCATAACCAATCTATTTGCCTGACATCGAAGAGGTTATAGCGGTAGTACGCTAACACTCGAAGAGGTTATAGTGTTAGTATTTATCCATTCACTTGACACCTGAAGAGGCTATAGTGGTAGTATTTATCCATTCACCTAACACTGAAGAGATTATAGTGGTAGAATTTATCCATTCGTTTGACACTAGAAGAGGTTATAGTGGCAGTATCTATTCACCTAACACCTAAAGAGGTTATAGTGACAGTATCTATTTGCTTAACACTTAAAGAGGTTGTAGTGGTAGTATTTATCCATTTGCCTAACACCCAAAGAGGTTATAGTGGTAGTATCTATTCACAGAACACTGGAAAAGGTTATAGTGGTAGTAGCAGTATCTATTTGCTAGACTCCCAAAGAGGTTAGAGTGGCAGTATCTATTCATCTAGAGTGGCAATATCTATCTATTCACCTGACACCTGAAGAGGTTATAGTGGCAGTATCTATCTATTTGCCTAGAGTGGAAATATCTATTCGCCTAGAGTGGTAGTATATATTCACCTATTATGGCAATATCTATTCACTTATAGTGGCAGTATCAATTCATTTAGAATGGTAGTATATATTCACTTATAGTGGCAATATTTATTTGCCTATAGTGGCAGTATCTATTCACCTAGAATGGTAGTATATATTCACTTATAGTGGCAATATCTATTTACTTATAATGGTAGTATCTTTTCACCTATAGTGGTAGTATCTTTTTGCCTATAGTAGCAATATCTATTCACCTAGAATGGCAATATCTGTTTGCCTATAGTGGCAGTATCTACTTGCTTGACACTCGAAGAGGTTATAATGGCAGTATCCTAACAATTGAATCATAACAACACAACACTCAGGTAAGTACCACTATCCTTAGAAAATGATTTTTTTGCAACTCTGCATTTGCTTCACATGTATTGACACTAGCATTAGATGGTTGTGCAACATATGCGAAGTAGGGGGGCAACTATCATACCATAACTTTGACAGTCCTTAAATAGGTCCAATGATGAAATAAATCTTAGAAAAGACTAGAGTCTGCTCATTTATAACACCTTTGAATTGTGCAACCCTAAAACCCTAACTGATCCCACTAGTGTGTGAAATTGATCACTCAGCCATTAAGTTACTCTAATCTTATAAAATATGGATTATTAGAATAATAAAAGGCTTATTATTAGAATCTTCTCTAAGAACACGTAGCTTGTTAAGCCTATGTTTTTTTTATTAGACTGGGACCCAATTCCATGAAAAAATAGAAATCAATTTTGATAAAAAAAAAACTTCAAAAACACATCCAAAAGGCTTTAAAATGTCTAGAAGTTCTCTTGGAATAGTAAAAAATAACCCAACGATTAGCGCATCCCCTAGAAGTGCGTGTGTAACAATGAACACCCCTAGGTGTCATGCCCTAAAATTGAAGCCAATTTAGACAAAACAGACTTTTGGAATGCATTTAAAAGACTCTAAAACCTCCAAAAGTGGTCCTAGAATAGTCTAAAACAACTTAAGAATTAGTGCACGTCGCTTAAAAGTGCACATATACACCATAATGTGTCATCCACTAAAATTTAGGCTGAATTAGACAAAGCAGACTTTAAAAATACATCCAAAATACTTAAAAACCCTAGGAACCAACCTTGGAATAGCCTAAAAAAGCCCCTAATTGAGTGCATAATACGCGAAAGTGCATGTAACCACGCACTAGTGCATGCAGTCACATGCACTTCGCATAGCCATGCTCTCTATCCTAGGGACATGCATGTGACCATGCCTACCCTCCTCTTCCTTATATTTTGCACTATAAATAGGTGTCTTAACACCCCATTTTAAAAGGGAGTAAGAGGAAACACATAGACTCAAAAAATATATATACTCGAAGGCACTAGAAACTCACTTTTAGATAGTTTTAGCTCTCCTACTACATTTTTCTTAGATTATTAGGTCTCCCTTCCACCAAACTTAACCTCATTTTTATCAAAGCACACTTCAAAGGTATACAAACTAGCATAATTCTACACGTCATTTTGAACCTCTCGATGAGGAAAGCTTGATAATCCCTTGAAGCTAAAGCTTTAAAAACCACATAAGCTAAGTCGAATTTGAGGACCACATGATCATTTTAGCATGTTTAATTTATTGTATTGCATTTTGTTTTATTATCGATAGCATTTATGAATATTATTGTTCTTACATGATGAGACTGGCAATTTGCATGCTACATGAATCATTTAGACTCTATTTTTGCTTATCTCATGTCATCATTTTGCATCCTTTAGTTTCAAAACTTGAAATCACATCATAATTATTAATAATGTGAAAATTTCATATTCTAGACTAGGGTCATCATGTTCACGGTCTAGTGATGTCACTATGCATCCACTATATTGTCATCACATATCATCATAGTATAAATAATCACTGCAAACATGCATAATGTGTCCATTTTTCTTACTCTTTCAAGTGATTTAGTGTCAATTTCTTATCCCATTATTCATGTCTTTGGGCAAGCTACATGCATAGTCATGTTAACCTTGCAGGTTCATTATGTCTAAGTTAGATTTTACTTTTCTAAAATCTTTTTTTCTTTTATATATATTTTACTAGGAAAGTGATGTAATAATGGTATCTTCAGCTTTATTATCTTCCATTATTTGATGTATTATGTGAATGCTATACAAACTATCATTACTGAAACTAAGGTATTGCAGTAGTTATACATTGAACATCATATAATGTGAAATACTAAAAAAGTATAAGTGATCTCTAGAACCTGGAAAACTCTGTTGGGGGCAATACTTGTTGAGTAACTTGATGTTATTCATTTTCTTTTTTCAATTTTCTAAAAATCGAGTGGTGACTCCATAAAATAAAAAAAATTCTCATCCCTCCCTAAATAAAACATTTATCCCTATTTGATAAAATTGCCATGTCCCTCAAAAATTAGCTGGTCGCTTATAATTTTGAACTTCCATGCTGGCTAATAACTCGTCAAAGGTCCCACAATGGCTAATGATAGTTTGATTTTAGTCGAAAGTCCCATGATGGCTAACAATAATTACAATTTCTAGCTTCAATTAATATTTCAATTTCAAATATTAACCCATATTTTTAAGTTTGAATGCAAACGGAATCAAGGTGATTTATGAGTCACGTTAAACTCAGGTATGATTTCTCAATTCTTGAATTTATGTGTTATGGCTAACACATGCAAATTAAAAATTTCTTCTCAAATGTTTTAGGCATAAACATATAAATTTCTCCAAAGCAGGGGGTAAACTGTTTAGGTCATTTTTTAAAACCATGAAGGCCAATGATGAAAGTAGAAAAATATCTTACTAATAGATAAGAATAATTAAGAATGATGATTGAAGAGCAAATTTAGAGCCATTTGAAACACTAAAATCCTACCCAAATACCAAATTAAGACTTTTTAAAACCAAACTAAACCCTGAGAAAGAGGTTTTGATGATTGAGAGAGAGAATGTCTATGTCAAGTTTATGTATCGAGTCAATTAGTAAAGACTTAAAAAATGACTATTTTTGTGTCTATATTGTCTATTTTTCATACTGGTTTTTAGTCTGGGAGTTTTAGTTCAACCATAGGAAGCCTTGAGATGAAAAGTAAAACTTCGGTCAACAAACATTTTTGGAAGTCAAATTGAGTTCTCGGAGTTGAATTTCAACCTAAACTATGTTTTAATATTATAGTGTGTTGGTGTAGACCAATTAACAAAAAGTCAAATCTTAACTTCCGATGGTCAAATTAGGTCTCAAGCTTCTAATAAAATAATGCACAATTCCCTAAGAGTAGTGACCAAGCAAAGAATATTCTATTTTTAGAATATTCTTGGACAAGTGTCAACCTAGGATTTATTATAGTATATACTTTTTTCTTTTAATGTCAAATAATAGCCCTTTTAGTTTTAAATTTATTGCAACTATGCCATCAAGCCTTAGTCTATGAATAGAAGGTTTGAGGAATAACTTTGGGGAGGAGAGCAAAGCATATGAGAGAAAAAAATTCCTATATAAAAAAAGAGAAACAAATAGAAAAATAAGCCTAAACTATGTCAAATTAAAAACTCTCCTCATCTACCCTTTTTCTCTCACTTTTCTCTACTTAATCTCCACCTAATCATTAACCTAAAAACTCTTTTAAAATATCCATTAATCCCTTCATAATCCAAAAACAACAATCAAATTAAACCAAAGCTTACTACAGCCTCAAATCAACTAAAAATCAACTAAAGAACAACCTAGTGCTCATTTTACTCTATTTGCTTTCAATCTCAATTTCTTTAATCTAAATCTTATTTTTAGTGAGTCTAATCTCACATTTTAGGCTAAATACTTTCCAAAACTCATTTATCTTTATTTTGGATTTGAATTCTTGGGTTTAGGGCCTCAATTTGTCAATTTTTTAGCAAATCAATTTTTTAGAATTGAGCCGTGAACAACCGATCGGCTATCCATGGCCCAAATCCAGCTATACATGGTGATTTTTAGGCATCCAGAGGTGAAATTTGGGTGTCTATACTCACCCCTTAAATTAGGCACTATTTGCTTTGATATGATTCTAATGATGGTCCTAATGACTTATATACATCCTATAATGATTATAAATCATTGAAATGAGTCTAAAAGGTCATAGGATGATCAAATTTATCATTTTTCTAATTTATTT
Source organism: Mallotus nudiflorus (assembly GCA_947683625.1). Classification (NCBI taxonomy): domain Eukaryota; kingdom Viridiplantae; phylum Streptophyta; class Magnoliopsida; order Malpighiales; family Euphorbiaceae; genus Mallotus; species Mallotus nudiflorus. The sequence continues at coordinate 2,439,110 of CANTUR010000275.1, read as the reverse complement.
TCATTTTCAAAATATTTTTCTTTAATACTCAACTTTTTTGTTTTATGTCTTTGCATTCTTTTACTTGATTTGGTTTTTATCAAACATTGGTTGATGATTAACATTATAATGCTTCTTGTGCATTCTTAATTTTTATTTGATTTTTTAGTTGATTTTTTTGTTAATTTAAACAGCTAATTATGTGTATTTTGAGTCTTGAACTATTTGTGTATTGTTCTGTATGTGTATTAAGTGTTATTTATGCATTTGTGTGAATTTTGTGAATGTTGTGATATTTGAGTGCATATTTTTGTTCTAAATATTTTTGATTAATTTGCAATATTTTATAAGTCTAATTTATTATTATTGAAAGTTTTGGGTATGTTGTGATTATTTATATATGCTTATTTGCTCATTTTGTGATCATATAAGTGCTAATAGCCTTAAATGGTTAATTTGGTACTATTATGAGGCTTTAATGTGATATATGTGCTTAATATTAAATATTCCATTGTTTGAGTGATATTTTTTTAGTTTATTTTATGAACATTAAATGTCTTGATTCTAGTAAATATTATTTTTCATATTAATTACTTTATATTCCTTTTAATTGCTTAGAAGCATCAATTGATCATTATTGGTTAAATTTATGTATTCTAAGGTATTATACTTTTTTTTTACTCTTAATCATATTTCTTTTATTTTATTACTTGATTATTGTCTCTAATTAATTTTTCCCTTTTTATTGACTATTAGTCCTTTATTTCTTACATTTTTTCATTTTATGCATTCTCTTGTGTTTAATGCATATCATGTGCCTTTTGCATATCACCACCATGTTTGTGAATCATTTTTAGATTTATGAGAAGCATTTTTCATGAACCCCAGTAATTTAATACTAGTTTTTAAAGTGGAAGATTTCAAGGATATTCCAAGTTAAAGTCAACAAGTCTACATCAAAGAGTCAAAGGTCAACATTCTTAGTTGTCATAAGTTTTCATTTTTCTTAATTTTAGTGTGTTGTGATTTTGCTTAATTTTCATGAGTTGTCATTTTGCTTAGTTGTCATGATTTATCATTTTACTTAGTTGTCTTGAGTTGTTAATTTCCTTAGTTGTCTTCAATTGTCAACTTGACATTTCATTAATGAGTTGCCATCTATGTTGCTCAAACACTTCAATTATTAGGAATTTTCTCATATCCATATCCCCATTTTCCTATATCTGTGCTATTTAGACACTTTAATTTATAAGGAGACACTTTAATTAGAAGTCATTTTTCTGTGTCTATATCTCCATTTTTGTATCCCCATATATGTGTCTATGCAACTTAGGTTGTGTTATAAGTTATCCTATTTTTGAATGTATCCTTTTTAATTAAGGATTTTCCTTTATAAGAGTCTTTAGGAAAAAGTAGAAAAATCTTTTCTTTTAAGGATTAATATGTTTACATGCCTATATAAAGGCTAACCTTATGTAAAATGAATTTTAGAGAATTTTAGAGATAATTTTAATCAATTAAGTGAGGTTTTCCCTTAACTTTGTTCTTTTTGAATCTTTGCAAGTTTACTTGAATTACCTCACTTCTACCTTTCACTACAATTGCTATAATATATTAGACTTAGAATTGTTCGGTTGTTCATGCTTTAATAACTAAGTATCTTGCTCTAATTTAACAAGCAAGGGATTTAGTTCCTTTAAAATAACCTTGTCTTAATGATCTTGGGCTAAGATTTTAATGTTAGACATGCATTCTATCTCTACTGTAGGTAGGGTTCATATTAGTTTGCTATTAGAGCCAAACTTTAAGGTTTTATTAATTATCCTTTCATTATCTCTTCTTCTTCTTCTCAATTCTTCATAAATTAAAAAAATTCAAATTGTAATTTGTTTAAATTTTTGCGTCTATTAAAAAAATTAGCTTTAATTCATAATTGTGTTGTTGGTGGTGTTTATGGGATTATAAATTATATTTAGCTTCTTTTGTTAATTTTCATTATGTCCATTTTTTTTTTTGCTTCTTTAAATTGGGTTTTCTTAATTTTAAGTTAAGTTTTATTCACTTGCTTATTCTCTTGATTATTTGGTTCATGAATATTTTGCTTGAATTTAGTTTAATTTTATTTTTATGATTTTGATAAGTTATTTGAGCAATTTTTGTAGAATTTACATTAGTTCCATTAGAATTGAGATTTGGGAATTTTAGTGGTAAAAGGCAAGAGTGGTGAGATTACTATTGAGGAAAAGCAAAACAAATTAAGTGAAACATGAGAGTAATCACATCCTTAAGTGTAAACACGTAAGGGAGTGCTTGGTGAGGATTTCTTTTCTAACTTGATTTTCAGTATGGACATGCCTTATTTTGTAGGTAGGATTGATCCTTATGTTTACTTGAAATGGGTGCAACAAATGGAGGAGATATTTGATTCTCTTAAAATAAGTGATTTTCAAAAGTGTAGACTTGCTTCTCATAATTTTTTAGGTCATACTGCTATATGGGGGGAAGTTTTAACGGCATTGTAGAGAATGAATTGGAATTATGAGGTTAAAAATTGGGAGATAATGAAGAGGTGAATGACTAGATAGTTTATTCCTCACAATGTGGATAAGTTCTACCTTAACTTGTAGAGGGTTAAATAAGGTGATGAATTGTGTGTTGATGATTATGCTAAAAAGTTTAAGTTGTTTGTAATTCCAAGTGATGTAAGTGAATCCAAAAGGTAGAAAGTTACAAAATTCATCAGTGGGCTTAAGCATGAGATTACTAAGAGATTGATGATAGAAGTACAATTAGAACCTTTTATATCTTTAAAGGTTTGTAATTGAACTTGCTTTGGAGTATAAAAAGAAAGTGGGTATTTATGAGGAGACAATAATAGTGTGTGAGTCCAAGGAAAATGAAAGTATTGAAGTTATTGGATTGTTTAAGCAACTAGCTAAGATAAAGAGTAGGGAGGAAGAGTGACAATATGAAACTTCACCACCAAAGACAACTGTTGAAGACCTGTGTACTAATCAATAAAGTGAAGAGTTTCCATCTTCATTTAGGAATGCCTTAAGGAAGGAAACCTATGAAGTTGAGAGAAAAGAAAAAAGTGAGCTGAGTCCTAAAAATCATATGAGTTAGAAAAGTGAGGGAAATGAGAGACACTTAGTAAGAGAAAACAAGTAAGGCATGAATGAAAATAAAATAAATGTTTATGCAAAAATAAGTGATATGAGTCAACCTATAGTTGTACCTATATACAAGGATTTTTTGTTTATCACTAACTAAATTCTCAATCAAGTGTCTAGTTTTGTTATTTTGAATAGGTTTATCATGCTGACATACTCCATTTAAAAAACAAGTGATGTAATACATGTTATAGAGATAAAAATTTTCAACTAAACACTTTTTATTTGATCCTGGAGGACATTTTATCTCTAATTTAGAAGATAAGCTGATTTGAGGATGAATCATCTTCAATAAAAAGGGAATAATATGATATTAGTTTCTAAAGTAGAAGATTTCAAGGATATTCTAAGTCAACTTCAAAGAGTCAAAGGTCAACATGCTTAGTTGTCATGAGTTGTCATTTTTCTTAGTTGTAATGAGTTGTCATTTTGCTTAGTTGTCATGAGTTGCCATTTTTCTTAGTTATCTTAAGTTTTCAAATTGACTTTTCAATAATGAGTTGTCCTATTTTTGAATGTATTATCTTTAATTAAGGATTTTCCTTTATAGGAGTTTTTAGGAATAAGAAAACCTTTTCCTTTAAGGATTAGGATGTTTCCATGCCTATATAAAGGCTAACCCAATGTAAAATGAATTTTAGTGAATTTTAAAGACAATTGTAATCAATTAAGTAAGGTTTTCCCTTAACTTTGTTCTTTTTAAAATTTTGCAAGTTTACTTGAATTGTTTCACCTTTACCTTTCACTACAATTGCTAGGTTAGATTAGACTTAGAATTGTGTGATTGTTCATCCTTTTCATAACTAAGTATCTAGCTTCAATTCAATAAGTAAAGGGTTTAGTTCAATCAATGCAACCTTTTCTTAATGAGTTTAAGCTAAGATTCCAAAGTTAGATGCACATGTTATCTCAAATATAGGTAGGGTTTGTATCACCCGACATGCATCACTACCATTCTTGCATGAATTTTGAAATTGCATAATATTTCATGTACCCCTGTTTGCATTATTCATCATCTTTGCATGCACCCTGGTTTCATTAAATGCATGTGTGAGCAAGCATTTGCATTTACATCATGCATTTTGCATATATATATATATATATATATATATATATATTGATAATCAATCTTCAAGTTCAATATCTCAATTTTTAAAAGCATATTTATATATTGTTCATAATCTCAATCTCTACTTCAATCTCACTTTCTATTTATTTTATGCTCAATTTATCATTTGTTTGCCCATTTTTCTTTTATTGCAACCTCTACTTCTAACTTCATTTATTTTATACTTTATTTGTTATTTATTTGCCTTTATTTTTAATTTTATATTATCATAATTGTAATCTTCATAATCTCTACAATTCAATTCTCTTGATCTCTAATCGTATTCTCTATCTCTAATCTTATTTTCTATAGATTTTTATGTTTTATTTACATTTTTATGCTTAATTTATTTTCATTCTTATATCATAGTTATTCATCTTTCATTTATTTATTTTTGTTACTATGTTCCCAAGCACTTTCTTTTAATATTTTATTATTGTAGCCTCATCTTAATTTTTATTCTCATATCATATTTCTTTCTATTTATTTCATTTAGTTACCAATTTTCTTTTCTTATTATTTCTTCAGTCATTTTTATAATATTGCCTTTTTTTTATTACATTAATTGTTATTTTGTTTAATGTTCTTAGCATAATCCATCTTCACACCTCAATTTCTATTTTAATTTCATTAATTTGCTTTTTTTTTTCTTTTATTTGCATGTCTCTATAATGCCATTTTTTATTTATTTGATTTTTTAATTGTGATTTAACTCTTATGTTGACATCATCTTTTCTTTTATAAATTTAATGTTTATATAAATTTTCTATTCGTATCTCCTTTTCCAATTTCTTGTTATTTTTATATTTTGACCCCTTTTACTACATATCTAATATTTATTATTCCTTTGTTTACTTTTCAATTTATTTGTACTTTTGATTAAATATTTCAATTTCTAATATAATCAATAATATAATTCTTATTTTCATTCTCTACATCAATCTTTCAACCATAATGTCCTTTTATTTACTTTAGTTCAATAATTCCACTTATAATAATTTTTATTATATTATCTTCATTTTTCTTTTTATTACTTATTAAAGGATTTTTCCATTAATTTTTTTATTTGATTTTCTTTACTTAATTTTATTCTCTATTTTGGTTATTATTATTTCATTTCCTTCATTTTATGCAAAATTACCTTTATAATTCATTTATGGATATTTATTTATTGTTTGTTGTAGAATATAGAATTTCACCCTTGAACTTAACTTAATTATTCTATGTCACCTTTTGACTTTCATTTTGTTCAATTGCACCTCTTAACTTATATTATTTTCACATATTTAGCCTACATAACTTCTATTTTTCACCAATTTAACATCTTAACTTCTATTTTGAACCTATTCAAACTCAACGTGAGTTAAATGCATATGTTTATCCGGTGTGCAAACATGGTTAAATAGGTAAAAAATAGAAGTTAAAGGTGAAATTGAACAAAATAAAAGTCAAGATGTGACATATAATAATTGAGTAAAGTTCAAGGGTGAAATTGTATATTTAGCCTATCTTTGTGTGTTCATTTCATTATGTTGAGAATAAACCAAAGTCCCATAATTAATTATTTTCTTTTCTTTTTCTTAAAACCATTTGTGATGATTGTTCGGATGATAATGAGGCAATAATTGATGATGTGCATTCAATTTATCCAAGATATAAGATTTATATTTTCTGGTCTAACATGATAAATTGTATCTATTTTTAATTAAAAGCCTTAATTTGACCAATTAATCATCATAAAATTTGGCCTTTTATTATTTTTTAACTTCATTTCCTATTTATTTATTTGGAAAATATTATTTAATTTTATCCTTTTCATTAACTTCCTTTTTATTCTTTTTAAAAATGTTTCAATCATTTTCCACCTTATTTGCTATTTTTATTTTAAATATTAATTTTTATTAAAATAATGGCCTCAAAACTCAAAAAATAAAGACAAGATAAAGAGGAGGAGCCTATTCGGGTGTTTGTCTCTCATTATACTCATTTTATTTTTACTATTTTTTTATTTTCCATTTGACATAATTAGGATACCATGCATAAGAAATTTATTACATGTGTGTGATAAATATGCTATGATTGTGTGTATTAATTTCATAACATGTGATTATGTCATGTTCATATATATACATTATGCCATCATGACTGCCATGACATGTGTTTTTATACCATGTTAGTTTATCACTAACCATTATCGTGCATCATATTATGCCATATTTATTTACTCATTTAATTAATATAAATTATGCCATGCTCATGCATAATTTTATTTATCATATTGTTTTTATATGATGTGTGAATATATTGTGCTTACATTTGTGTGTATTAGTTGATCCAAAATGGTACATATTTCTTGAAAGTATTGTATATAGCTAGTAAGGCCAACCTTGCTCATTATTTAAATAGTATGGAGATGCCCTTAAAATATTGAGACTACTTTTGCTAACATCGACATCTGAACGCAATGCTTTATCAAATGGGTGAATGCAATTCCAAGCAAGGGATATGAGTTTGCTTGTCCTTAATCAGATAATTTCTCAGGTAATACCAAGTAGCAATTCCTATTTAAAGGGTTTTAAGTGAATTTGTGCCATCCCTAAAATCTTCTAGTGTTCTCCTCACATTCCCTCTGTTTTCCTATAATAAGGAAAAAGGGATTGTGATCTAAATGGCATCAAGTCAAACCTATTGGCATTAATAATTGGTTAGCCTAAAGGCATCAACAACCACTCATATAACCCTTCTCTAGTCTTAAAGGCCATCTTCCATTCTTCTCATAGTCTTATTCAAATATGATTGTACCAAATTCTCAAATTATTCTTTAAAAAGATAGTTGCTCAACTCAAATGGTTTAATAATATTTCTTTTAATTAGGGAATTGGAAACTTGTACCCAACTATGATTTCGTTAATAGCTTTGTTGTCCACACACATGTACTAACTTTTATCTTTCTTTGGCATAAATAGGGCTAGAACTACACATGGACTCATGCTCTATTGGGTATGTCCCTTTCGCAATAACTCATCCACCTTCTCTTTTAAGATCTTGCTCTCTTAAGGACTCATCCTATAATGAAGTAAGTTTGGTAGTTTAGCTCTATAAATCAAGTCAATATGTTGTTGGATATCCCTTATTAAAGGTAATCCATCTAGCAACTTTTCTGGTATGATTTCACTAAAATCCTCCAATAGTAGTTTGACTGCATTTAAATACTCTACTGCTTTCTAGTCCTCATTAGTAGTCAAGACTTCTTTCACAATCAAGGCATGAACTTCCTTAGTCTTATTGTATGCATTCTCTATCTTACAATCTGAACAAGTGAGAGCAAAGAAAGTTCGCCCCTTCATTTTTAAAGTCTTGAGATGAGAACTTCCCTTTATAGACAATAAGGTGAACCTTGTGCTTAATTTTTTGAGTTTGTAGGCATTCTCAGTCCTTGTATATTATGCATTGATGTCATATTACCAAGGTACCTAAAGAATAAGTGACAAGCATCCATGTCTACCACGTCGCAATTTACCTCATCCTTATATCTTCCAATAGAGAAAGGTACTTTACATCGTTATGTCACTTAAATCTTCTTAACAGCTTTAATCCATCCAATTAAGTATGGATTAGGATGCTTCTCTATAGGCAATTGTAAGGACTTCATAGCATCTCTTACAATTATGTTCTCACAACTACCACTATCAATAATTAAGTTAAATAAATAATTGTTAATGGTATATCTAGTTCAAAATAATTGATGTCATTAGGTGTTATCATTTTATTTTGGTGCTAACACTAGTCTTCTCAATATATGATAGAATCAATTATGTAACTTAGACATTAGAATCATGTATGGTGAGCACAAGCCAAATTAGGGTAAAATTTCAAAAATTTGACCTATATAACCCTTTATGACACGAAGAATTTCATTCCCAAGGATCCATTTTGCATGTTACCTATAACTAAATTGCAAATCAAAATATATAATAAGCAACCTAAGAAAATCTAAGTTTAAGAAAACTTATAAACTCCTAGTTTAATAAAGACCACAATAGTTAATATCTACAAGTTTTAAGTGCTTAAGGATCAATACTTGAATCAAATGCACTGTCATTGCAAATGAAAGGCCGTTAGCTTAAAAAACCAAAGCTCCACCAAATCACCTTCTTCTTTAATTTGATTAGTTTTAAGTATCCTCTTAGGTGACCCTCACAAATCTTGCACTAACTTAATCCTTTGCAAGAATACTTGGAGTTTATGTTATGTAGATGTTGTTTCTATTTTTAGTGTGTCTAACCATTCATTAAAAATTTCTTAGGTTATATATAAAGAGAAAGCAAGCAACTCATGACATCATCCATGATATCACAAGCACACCTTATGCCATCATCCATGATATCATAAGCACACCTTATGACATCATCCATGACATCACAAGCATGCAACTTAACATAATAAGTATACAATTTGTATAAGTAACTCACTAATGTATAAAGAAGTTTGTAAAAAAATACATCTTCTGTATATTGTCTACATTTATCCTCTCACATTTATCAATGTGATAAATACATGTAACCTAATCTTTATTTGATAAAGTCAAATATTTACACATTAAATATTTAATATGCCTAATATGCCAACTTTATCTACATGAATTTTATGGACTTGGGCTTGGTAATTGGACCAACACTTGGTCTAAGCCCAATCCATCAAATAAATGGGCCTAGATTAGGTTTATAAGCTTTCTCAATATTTTATATTAATATTTAGTCCAAAATTCTTTTAGACATAGGCCCAAACTACTTGGTCAATTAATCCAAGTCCAAATAGAAATAATATTTGACTTTTAGTTCTCATAAGTTATGAGTGACCCCTAGCATCAATATTATAACTACCTAATTAGAAATGAACGCATATATTGATTCACATGAACCCTTTTGGTCATAATTACCATGCACTAAAATCCATTTATTAGAAGATCCCGACATAGCCTAGAGTCATGGTTTAGTCAAACTCTAATAGTTGTATCATATGACCTTATCTCAAGTTCAAATTCTTAATAAAACATAACAAATACTAAAAACACTTTTCTAGCACTAAAACTCTTTCAAACTGTGTTATGTTTGTCTTAGCTAGGAACTTATTCGTAAAAAAAAACTTAAATAGCATAGGATTTAGATAACACTTGGCCCAAGCCCATTCCATCAATCAAATGGGCCTAGATAAGGTTCATAGCCTTCTTAACATCTTAGACTAATCTTTGGTCCAAAACTCTTTTCGGCCTAGCCCATACATTTTGGGCCATGAATCCAAGTCCAATTAGAAACAACATTTATTATTAATTTAATACTTCAATTAATATCTCATATTAATTAAGTATTAATTAATAATTAAAACATTAATTGAATTAGATTTCATATATCCTAGAATCATTGCTTAAAGTATAAATCCATTTCTATTCATCTTAATTAATTGATTAAACTCTTTAATTAATAATTAGATTAATATTGATGATGATTTAGTGAAACTCTTTTAGGTGTGATTTACTAGGTTAATATCTAATTGGCAATGAGAAGATAATATCAACACTTTATATTATTTAAAACTCCTTTCAAATCTAAATATAAAAATTCTAATTATACACATTTAGCTCTTATAAGTTGTGAATGACCCCTAGCATCGATATTATAACTACCTAAGTATAAATGAATGCATGTACTAATTCACATGAACCCTTTGGCCTTAATTACCATGCACTAAAATCTCTTCATTAGAAGATCCCAATATAACCTAGAGTCATGGTTTAATCAAACTCTAATAGTTTTATCATATGACCTCATCTTAAGTTATATTCTTAATAAAATATGACAAATACTACAAATACCTTTCTAGTACTAAAACTCTTTTAGATTGCTATATTTGTCCTGGCCAACAATATATTCGTCAAGAATAAAGTTAGATAATATAGGATCTTATCCTAATTCACTCCAGGCAATGAATCCCATCTTTGTCTAACAATCATCCCTATCTTTAATTGACTAGAGCCACCACATGCCATATACCCATGTGTAATTAACACAAGTATGTAAGCAATAACAAACCTAACCACTTAAATGTGGATGACCATGTTGCCTTAGGTTAAAGGACTATATGCACCATTATGACCTAGATTATGATTGTTAACTATAAGTGAATATCCACACAATCATAAATCTAACGTCATGTTTGATCCACCCATCATATAAGTATCCACATGTCTATTATGATATTTCATATGAAGTAGCATGAGACTTACTACCTCCCATTATTAGTATCATATACTAATCAAGGAAAATAAACAGAGGTGATAGTTAAATTAATATTATCTAAATATTAATTTATTGACTATGAACATTTTTATAGCATATATACTAAATAAAATTGTCACTCGTATTATCAACTCTTGATAATAAATTTATTTAACATTCTGCTAATGGATAAATACTCAAATAAACAAACACTTTATTTAAATAAATATTTTATTGCCATTTGGGATAATTTATAATGTCAAAATATGTGATTGGCCTCTAGGGCATACCACCTATGCTAAAAAATTTCATGTTGAATATAGCTAAGAATTGACTAATAACCCGTAAATAAGTCATTAAGAATTAATTTAATAACTTCATTGCAAGGAAAGGAGAAAAAAAACTCACCTAATTCCTAATATAAGGAAGCTTCAAAGTCTTGTTATATTATTGATTACTTATAATAAAATGCTATGAATACATTTGGAGAAACTCATAATCATGAATATCTTACTTATGCTTAATTCTTAAAAGAAGCATGACATGCAAAAGAAGATTTTACCCTAATAGCTCCAATCCTTTCTAATTTCAGCCTTGTTACTGTAGATTATTTAAAAAGTAAATAGTAATTAATTTATTGTATTATTAGTTTATTATCTTTATCTCTTTGTAATTATCTTTGTATTCTTCCACTATATATTATTGCCTCTACATAATTGTTAAGATATATAGAAAACTCTTTTTCCATTTTTGCATGGTATTAGAGTACTAAGGCATCAAACACTAAAACTCAATTAACTATTCCTTCCTCTTCTTCATCATCATCTTTAACCTCCACCCGAATTAATTTTTTTTTTTAAACTTATACTAGGAAATTATCTCGTCTGAAAACCCAACTTACACATCTTCTAAACTCTTAAGATCTCAAGGGATATATGGATGGTATTAAACCATCTCCACCTATGATTGTGATGAACATAAACACATAACCTTCACTGATTCTAAATTTAGAATTTCATACTTGATTTAAGAAAGATCAAATGCTCTTATCTTAGATTCTCTCATCTCTTACTAAGGAAATATTTCCTTATATTATTGGTGTTACTTCTTGCCATCAGGTTTAGGTAACCCTTGCTAACACCTTTGAAGCAATCTCCTAAAAATTCTAGCTCCAAATTTATATTGAGCTATAATAATTGAAAAAGAATGACCTTCCAGTCACTGAGTATCTTCGCCAACTAACAACAGTAGGTAGGAGCATGTCTTTTGCATAATTATTTTGCTGTAACTTATTGATGCAAATATCAGCACCCATCTTCAATGTCATTTTCTTTTTGTCTCCATAGGCTCACATTGGATATCAAATACCATAGATAACACCATCATATCCAACTTCTCTTTATCCATCAATAGCCATCATTGGAGCTTCCGCTTACATCACCATGAACTTAAGCTCTCTTTGTTTACTTAAATCATTGAATGACACAGAAAATTATGTATTGGTGATAGAGAAGGTTTGGACATCTCTCACACTAGTATCTCTTATCTCACTACACTTTCTCATACTTTTTTTTATCCAATACTCTTCATGTTCCTTGCATCTCTAAACCTTTATTATCAGTTCATTAAGGATCAGAAAACAAGGCAAACATTACTGACCAGAGCAAAAGGGCATGGCTTGTACTAGTTTCCTTTCAATTTTATAATAGCCTTTCTCTTCAATTCACCTACCAATTCATATGACCAATGGCACTCATGTTTGGGGTATCCACAACGCTAAGCATTTAACATTATTACCAAGCATAATAATATCCATCTCTCTAGAGCTTCACTATTCCCTTATCAATCTTGTCTTTTAGGATAATTTTCTAAATTACCTTTTGCTTAAGTAGATCATAAAATAACTACTCCTTTTCAAATTTTACATTCCAATATTTGGGGTCTTTATCCAATTTTGTCTAATGTTGGTTACAGATATTTTGCTCACTTTGTTAATGACTTCTCTCGATTCATATGAATATTCTTTCTTAAAAATAAAAGTGAAGTTTATAACGTCTTTATTAACTTTCATAAGTTAGTTTAGATATAATATAATGCCACTATTTAAGGTTTTCATTCAAATTGGGGTGGTGAGTTTTAAAGAATGAATAAATTTTTAAAAACTTAAGGTATTCTTTATTTTATAGCATGTCCATATACACATGAAGAAAATGGCCTTAACAAATGCAAAATTTGGCATATTATTGATACTGGCCTCATATTAGTTGCTCATAATAAAGTTCCTTTCAAATATTGGCCCTTTGGCTTTGACACAACTATTTCTCTTATCAATATCATGCCAATACATGTTCTTCAAAATAAATCACCACATTTCCCATTCTATTTTATAGACCCAAAATATCATGATTTAAAATTTTTTACTGCTACATTTAACCCTTATTACGGCCATATAATTTAAACAAGTTTAAATTTTGGTCTCATCTGTGCACTTATTTAGGTTCTTCACCATCCCATTAAGGCCATCGTTGACTTGATTCATCCACTGGCAGAATATATATTGCTTGTCATATCAAATTTAATGAAACTTTTTTTCCCTATTAAACTCCATTACCCCATTCAAATTGGCAACTACTCTCAAGTCATATCTATTCGGCTCCATCAATTATTTTTTCTCATCCTACTTCCTCATCCTCTTCTTTTCTAACTCAAACACAAATACCCAATACACCTCCAATAACCATCTTTTCATCTCCTTCCTTATCTTAATCTCCTTCCCATCTCTCATCTAACCGATCAAACCTCTAATTAGTTATCAACCTTTCTTCTTATCCTAACAAACCACTCATTTAACCATTGACTCTTAACCTCAACCACCATCCAATTGAACTTATCCTATGCAACTCTGTACCTCCACTATGACCCATAGATAAACTTATATTTCCTATCAAGCCTCTCATTGTTCTTCACTAAATCATGAGCCATACTATTTTTTTGTTAGTAAAAAATTTCAAGTATGGAAAGATACAATACAAGCTAAACACAAAGCATTACTTGACAATCATAGATGATAGCTTGTGCCTCGGCCTGACAATAAATGGGTCTATTAAATTAAGAGAAATCCAAATAATAGTATCTCACAGTACAAAGCAAGACTTGTAGCCAAAGGATACAATCAGTAGAGCAAGATTGATTATGACCAGACATTTAGTCCTATTGTTAAAGCTATAACAATTAGAACCACTATTTCTCTTATTGCTATAAATCACTGGAGTCTACAATAATTAGACATTTATAATAATTTTCTTCATGGTGAACTCAGATACAATATACATGGTACAACCTCAAGGTTATATCAAGTTGTAGTGTCCTGATTATGTCTGTCTTATCAAACGTTCATTTTATGGTCTGAAATAAAAATCCCGTGTTAGGTTTTTAGACTTAATCCTTTTCTCAAGAACCATGATTTTCTTTCATTGGAAGCATACTCTTCCATGTTCTTTCTTCATTGTAATCAAGCTTTAGTTATTTTACTCATCTATGTTAATAACATAATTGTCACCATTTCAACACCAGAGTTGATTATCATAGTACTTTCCAACTTACAATTTGAATTTCCTATTAAAGATGTACAACAACTGCTGTATTTTTTTGGTATTCATGTCACTCATACCAATTATGGCATCTTCATTGGCCAACAGAGATACTTGTAAGATTTTTTTAATAAAATTGGATTGACTGATACTAAAGGTTGCCTTACTCTAATGGCCACTAATCCAATTTTATCACAATCTTAGGGTGCACCATTCGCTTAGCCTCATCTCTATCAATATGTTATTGGCTCCTTATAGTGTGCTACTTTCACTTACCTATATATAGCTTTCTTTGTCAATCGCTTATGCCAATTCATGTACTCCCTTACTAATGATCACTGGGTTACTGCTAAGTGCCTCCTTCAGTACATTAAATGTACCATCTCCTTTTCTCTTCACTTTTCCTTTAATAATCAACTCTCTTATTAATGTTACTTAGACAGTAATTGGGGTAGAAGTTTAGACACTCGTCGCTCTACCAGTGGCAATGGTATTTATCTCGGCACCTCTTTTATTTCTTCGAGTGCAAAGAAGCAATTCATTATTGCCCATTCTTCCTTTAAAACTGAGTATAAATTACTCACTAACATAACTGTTAAGCTTCTTTGGATCAAATCATTATTATCTGAGCTCGGTTATAATTGCCCTTCAAAGCTGGATTTATGGTATGACAATATAAGCACTTTATACATGTCCTACAATCTAATATTTCATGCTTAAACCAAGCATATCAAGCTTGATTTTCATTTTATACATGAACAATTTACAACTGGTGCAATTCATATTGGTTTTATATTGTCCAAAGATCAAATTGGTGACATCTTCACTAAGCCTTTGGGAGTTTGCCCTTTTTAAAAGTTATGTGCCAAACTTTATTTTGTCTCTCACTCCCCATCAACTTGTCTAAAAGTATCGAAATAGTAATAGTAATTAGTTTGTTATATTATTATATTACTATGTTTATCTCTTTGTAACTATCTTTGTATTCTTCCACTATATATTATTGCATGTACACAATTGTTAAGATATATAGAGATATATAGAAATTCTTTCTCCACTTTTACATAGATTTCTCCTTCTTTTTCTTGTTCTTTAATTTTCAGAGAAAAATACTCCTCTCTTTCCTTCTCCTGCATTTTTAACGCAACTTCTTCTTCTTTTTCCTAACAAATATTTGTTTACATGTACTAGAAAAATGCTTCTGTCTTCCCTTCTCATGTGTTTTTAATGCAACTTATTATTCTTCTTCTTTTTGCTAACAAATTTCCCAATTTGTAGTTTCAAGGACAATATGATGGTTGATGTAATAAGTCGACCAAATGCATAATTTCACTCCTGAACTTTACACAATTAACCTCTAGTACTTTTTAACTTTTGTTATGTTCTATTCAACTTTTAAACTTTTATTTTGAACTTATCTAACCCCTATAATACATAAAATTAAAGTATTTTATAAATCAATGTTGATATGGAAACAAGAAAAAACTTATATAAACTAAAATGATGTTTAATAAAAGAGAGAATATAATTAAAAATAAAAATTTTCTAACTTTATAATATTATTTTTAAATTTTATTTATATTTAGTTAGAACTAATTTTAGCATTTTATGTATTTAAAATCATTTAAAGTTAAATTTTTATTTAATTTGATATTATATCAGTTAAATAAAATTACAAATTACAAATTAAAAGGTAAAAAAAGTTCAAAAAAAAAAAGTTTAAAAGTTGAAAAGTGTCATATATTAATCATGTAAAGTTTAGGAGTGAAACTATGCATAAAGCCTAATACATATGATTCCCTATTAATTTTTTCTCCTTATACAACTTGTTGCTTTAAACTACATTTTTGCACAATTGCACATGGCTAAATACTTAGGCTATAAGTATTTAACATTTTGAAGATTGAAATGTTCACCAAAGTACCTGATGTTGGATGTTGATCACTTCTTAACCAAAAGACATGCAACCATAATTGATAAATGCATGCCTTAAACCACATATATTAATCGATAATCACTGATGAGGCACTATGACTCACATATTTAAGTACATCAAAAGAAATAGTATGAGAGAGATGGCTCATACTAGGACTTTATAATGATCAGTGTATATTGTAACAAATAATAAGAGAGGTATTTCCAATCTTAAATAGAAATTCACTTATAATATATATAAAACTATAATTGCCTAGTTCATGATACATGATCGATCCAATGAAACTCGTACTTATGGACCATATGGCCATTCATAATTATTTTTTCTAGTATTAGTTTAATTACAACCATCATCTATGTGATCAAGTAGCCCACATTAATCATTAAAGTTAAGGAAGTCTTCCAAAGGAAACCTTTTCTTTTTTATTCAATAACATATTATAAGCCTAAAAAAAATAAATTTAGAGGCATATTGTTAACATATACACCCAAATTATGTCATGAAAATTGATTGGTAAACCATCAAAATGCTAGAGGAGATGCTAATAAGACTCTAATTAGTCTTTTTCCATAATGTTGCAAATTGAATGCTAAATGAATTATGCTCTAAAGTGAAAATATGAAAATCTTAAGTTATTTCCAAGTAAATACAAATGCATATTTAATAGCATTAATTAGGAAAGTTCACCTAGATAGCATATTCTTAACTAAAGATAAATGGTTTACATCAAATAACTGTCATTATGAATGTAACCGAGATCCACCACAACCACTTATTCATTAGTCAATTTAAATGGATCACATAAATTTATTAATGATCTTGTTATATTGAGATTATCTAAACCAAAGCACTCTAAGGAAAGCAAATAATAATATAAGGTAGAAGAACATATAGTAATAGCCTTTACCAATTTGGAAGGAATACATAAGAAAAAAGAATAATGAGACCTAAACTAAACAAAAGGGATGAAGTTCTAATCCTACTCTAGGACAAAAGGCAACTTTATTTGTTAGGAAAAGAGTCTCCCAATTAAACTAATCAATAAACATGTCAAGATAAAAAAAACCAAAATTAGAAAAATAAGAGCGTATAAGATTTGACGGGGTTTGGCTTTTAACTACCTACATCCATGGAGAGATACCAATTCTTCATTATATGAGATAAAATTCCATTATAAGAAATTGTCACTTCCTTTAGATTGGTTAAATTGGAAAAATGTTATACCTCCCTTTTATATAAACTAGAAGAATTCACACTCCTCTCCACCCTGCTAGAAAATTGAGAGAACCTCTCTATAAACTGTAGAAATACACCCCTTATAGAAACCTTAAAAGAAAATACCTTTCTAGAAAACCTTAAAAAAAATACAAGAATCCCCAAGCCACTTTTGGATGTTATTCCCACATCCAATCCCCTTAATGTTATTCCCACTTCAAAGCATAGCTCCCACTCAAACTTGCAAATCAAATATTGTCTTGTGTTCTTAGTTTCCATCGTACATCATACCTCTACATTATGCTTTATGTTATGCTTCCAAGTAATCTTAAAAATATTGTATATATAAGCTTTATAAAATTTATTCCCAAGTAATCTTATTTTAGAATAATTCCAAAATTGATTCATTTCCCATGAATTAAATTTCCTAATCCAAATTCATATTGGATTCAATTTAAGTAAAAAACATAACAAATCTCCACCTTGACTTAAATTGTACAAACTCATTGGCCTTAGTAACCTTATTATACATCCCAAATCAAATCTTGATCATACACCTTAATTCAACCATGGTTAATACACCATGTGTAGATGAAACCCTATCAAGACACTTATTAACTCTATAGAGATCTCTCTACCTCATCTAACACAACTTCTTCGAGCTCTTTCCAATTTTCAAATTTTGCCTCCTTTGCCTTCAAAACTTATGCCAAATCTTGTTAAATAGGAGATCCTTTACACTTCTTTCCTAAAGAGTAAACCACTTTACATATCTACCAATTCTGGCTAAAGCTCTAATACCGCTTGTTAGTAAAAGACCCTCCCAATTAAACCAATCAATAAACATGTTAAGATAAAAAACCAAAATCAAAAAAATAAAAGTGCACAAGATTTTACATGGTTTGGCTTTTAATTACCTACATCCACAGAGAGATACCAATTCACTATATGAAATAAAATTTCAATATAAGAAATTTTCACTTCCCTTAGGTTAATTAAACCCAAACCCATAATTTTGTATCACCCACTCATGTAAACTAGAAGAATTAACACTACTCTTTAACCCTCCAGAAACCTTAAAAAACCTCTTTATAAACCATAAAGATATACCAACCTTCTAGAAAACCCTAGAAAAAAAACCCCCCCTTGGATGTTATTACCACATCAAAGTATAGCTCCCACTCAAACTTACAAATCCTAAGTTGTCTTATCTTGTTAGCTTCTATTGCACACCACACCTCTACATTATATATTGTGTTGTGCTTCCTAGCAATTTGTAAACCCTTGTATTTATAGACCTCTAAAGTTTTAATCCTAAATAATCTTATTTGGGAGGTTCTAGAATTTTTTTCAAAATTAATTTTTCCTAATCCAAATTCAATTTGGATTCCTTACAATTTAAGTAAAAAACCTAACATCTCCATTTAGGGAGAAAAACTTAGATATTAAAACGATAAGGAAAAGTCTATTATGAGGCCCTTAAACTTATCGACTTTTTAGCTTGAGACTCTTAAACCTCACAAATTTGAAGTTTTAAATCCTTCTGTCAATTTTTAACACAAATTATTTCTTTTAGTCCCTGAACTTTTATATTTCCAACATTCATACCATTTTTTTATTTTTTTAACACTTATATCACTTTTAAAATTTTTTCATCGGTAAAAAATAAATTTACTTATTTTAATTTCTAATATTTTAAATTATTATATACATACTTAAATAATTTTAAATTTTAAAAATAAACAAACAAGTAAATGCTAAGATTTAAAAAATTATAATACTAATAATATTTTTCACAATATTTTAAATTATTGTGAATAAATTTTTTTCATGTACCCAAAAAGCATAATAAAAAATAAAGGTTAAGATAACGGTTATAAAAAATATGAGTTGGTTGAAAAATATGTCACTATTTTTTGGTGATGTACACACATGCTTCGGTATCCACTATTTATAAAAAGTTTATATTATAAAAACTTATTCACAATAATTTAATTAAAATTTTGTACAAATAAAATATGTAATAAAAATATAAAATTTAAATTTTGAAGAATCATATTATAGTTTTTATCATAATCTCTTTTAATTATGGTGCTCTTTTTCATCATAATATTTTATTTTGAAAATATAATATTTTATTTTGGAAAACAATAGTTTTATTGTAATTTTTTTTTATCTTAACATTAACTTGTTTATTTACTTTTAAAATTTAAAATTATTTAAAAATATATAAATTTATGTTTTAATTTAAAATATTAGAAATTAAAATAAGTAAATTTATTTTTTACTGATGAAAAAATTTTTAAAATCGATATAATTGTTAACAGGTAAAAAATGGTATGAATGTTAGAAATATAAAACTTCATAGACTAAAAGGAAATAATTTTTGTTAAAAAATTAATACAAAAATTTAAAATTTCAAACCCATAAAGTTCGAGAGTCTAAATATGCAAAATAAAACTGTAGAGTCTAAAGCTAAAAAATGATAAGTTTAGGAGCTTGATACGTTTTGCCAAATGATAAAAATAATGTTATTTAAAAAGTAACTACAATAAAATGATTTTTTTTACAAATTATCTCCCGCTGTAAATTGTTTCTCTTCTCTTGAAGATAAAAAATTACTTTGTGTAAAAGAAAAATAAAAATTGTGATAATAATGTTTTATACATATTTTATTAATTTCAATAAAAAAATTTTACTTTTAAAATGAAAAAAATAAAAAGAGAATTTATGAGTGCTCTCTGGTTTTCTCTTAACCAATAAAGGTAAAAGTAAAGTTCATCTATTTCTATTTTTTAATAGTTTAGATAGTCATAAAGTGTTAAGGAATTATTAAGGGTTAGGAAACCCTTTAACAACTAAAGCTGATAAGGAAAGAGAAGCCTATGATGGTTTACCTTATAAAAACTAAATAAATAATAGAAAAAATGGAGATCCTCAGAAGAAATACGAGTTTCATGAATAATGTCTACATCATTCCAAAGGGCAGATTTGGAGGTCTAAGCTTATAGTGGTGGGATGATTGTAATCTAACAATAAAATATAAATCAGCACACATGATTGATGCTTGGATAGAAGAAAATGGCAAAGGTTGGCTCTTTATAGCTGTGTATTATAGCCCACGCATAGAAAACTGAATTCAAGTGTGGACTAATATTCTCAATCTAGCTATGCACAACTTTAGTCCATGGCTTTTGATGGGTGATTTATATGTATATCTTAGTCTAAATGAGAAGAAATGAGACTATGAGTTTAATCTTTCTCAAATTAGAGATTTTATAGACCTTCTATATGACCTTTATTTACTAGGCCTAGGTTTTCAAGGGGGTTCCTTCACTTGGAACAATAAATAAGAGGGGGACAAAAATAGAATAGAAAATGAAGATTTATATATGAAGCAAAGTGGGAAGTTGACGAAGGTTGGATTGAGCTTTAGCCAATACTAAGTGGAGAACCATGTTTGAGTTTGCAAAAGTTATTCATGAGTGGTTTTTTGGATCTGATCATAGATCTCTAGAGTTGCTTGTAAAACCCCAAAATAGAATAAAAAATAAAGATTTATAAATGAAGCAAAATGGGAAGTTGATGAAGGTTGGAAAAGCAAAAATTCAACAATCTTGGTCAGAAGAGATAGATCAAAACACTTCAAGGAAAGCTTTTGTGCTGAAACTTGATAACTTAAAGATCGATCTCATTAAGTGGTATTCTAACAAAAATAGAGGATCAAAGGAATAAACTGATAGTCTGGAGGCAAGAGTTGATACAATAATGTCAGGTTATTTGGGTGGGAAGAGAAAGCTGAGATGGGTATAATACAAGAGAAGGTGTCTTCAATATAGCAATAGGAAGAACTCTTTTGGAAATACTATGCTTATGTGAAATGGCTCCAAAAAGTGATAAGAACACAAAGTTCTTTTATCTTACTGTAATTTAACGTAACCAATAAAACCAACTTAGCAAGATTCGAATTAGTGAGAATGCATGGATATTTAATGAACATAGAATTAAAGAGAAAGCAGTGGAGCATTTTCAAAATATTTTTAAAAAGGAAGCCATTTAATTTAATATTGATGTTGAAGTTATATTGCTAGCTTTAGTCATTGATGAAATGAATTATGATTTGATAAAGAATGTCTCTATGAAATAAGTGTAGAGAGTAGTTTTTGGAATGGGAAAGCTAAAATCCCCAGTCCATATGGTTTCCTCGAGATGTTTTATATGTTTTACCAAAATCATTGGGACATTATAAAATATGATGTCTATAAATTAGTAAGAGATGTATTCACTTCTAGAAATTTGCCTTCAAAGCTTAATTCAACAACCATAGTGTTAATTCCAAAAAATAAACACCTGAAGACCTTTGACGAGTATCGACCTATTAGTTACTATAACTACATTTACAAAGTTATTTATAAAGTGATTGCAAATAGGTTGAGAAAATGGCTTCCACAATTGATTCTTCCCCACCAAACAAGCTTTATAAGTGGTAGAAACATTTAAGAAATTATAATCATCAACCCTGAAATCACCCATGCTCTCCAGACTAGGTTTAGGGAAGGAAGAATTTTTTTTCCTTGAAATTAGGCATGAGCAAAGCCTATGACAGGATTAGTTAGGAGGCTCTTCACATTATTCTAGGATTAATTAGGAGGCTCTTCACATTATTCTACATTGGTTTGGCTTTCAGATAAAATGGGTTCAGTTTTTTATACAATGCATTGATTCAATCCAAGTTGCAATCTTTATCAATGGATCATTGACGCAAATATTCACTCCAAAGAAAGGCATTAGATAAGGTGATCCACTATCACCCTATTTATTCATCTTAGTTACTGAATATCTCTTAAGAATGATAGTCAGAGAACAACATATAGGAAGCATAAAAAGCATTAAAATAGTTAGACAGTGTCCCCCCATTACTCATTCTTAATTTACAAATGATACAATTTTATTTAGGGAAGCTAATGAGCTAGAAATTAAAACTTTCAAGTCTATTCTCATAAAGTGTAAAAGAGCTACAGGGCAGAAAATCAATATCCACAAATAATATGAATCCTAAAAAGGATTAAAAGTACAAGCATAGAGCCAAATGATGAAGAATTCAAGCTAATTAGTTTAATTTTATATTTCAAAATTAATTAGCTTGATATGGATGAATTTTGGAGTTATTTCTATTTTTAGAGTTAATAAGGAAGATTTTAGAAGATTATAGAAGATGTAAAAAGATTCAATAATATTCAAAGTCAAAGTCAATAAGTCAAAGTCAAAGAGTCAACAAATCAAGGTCAATGGTTAACATCCTATATGACATATGACATGGCATGCTTCAACGTTTAGTTGTCATGAGTTGTCATTTTGCTTAGTTGTAATTAGTTGTTAATTTTGAATTTTCAAATATAAGTTGTCTTAATTGTCCTATTTTAAAGAAAATCTCCTTAATTAATGATTTTCCTATATAGGCATAATTAGAAATAAGGAAGAAAACATTTTCATTCAAGGACTAGGTTGTTTATATGTCTATATAAAGGCTAACCCTATATAAAACGAATTAGGAGTGATTGAAATATTAAAAAGTGAGGTTTTTCCTTAAAATTTGTTCTTTTAATACTTTGCAAGTTTACTTTAATTGTTTCACATATATCTTTCATTACAATTGCTAGGTTAGATTTAGAATTATGTGATTATTCATCTTTTAATAGCTAAGTATATTGCTTCAATTTAATAAGCTAAGGGTTTAGCTCCATCAACAAACCTATCATTGATGATCCTTAGGCTAATATTCAAATTTGGATGTGTGTTCTATCTTTATTATAGGTAGGGTTCATATCAATTTAGTGTCAGGTGATACCAATTAATTAATTTAAGATAGAACTAATTAGCTCTAATACCAAGTAATACGAACCCACTAGATGACCTACTTTAGGAACCTGTTCAACATGAACCCAAACCCACGCTCTCAAGGAAAGTTCAAATCAAGTTCCAATTCAAAAGAAAATTTCACCTCATGTTTAGTTAGTCTAAATAACAAAAGCTATATCACAACTTTGACCTTTTGAAAAATTATAAATAAGCAACAAAGGCTATTAAGAAGATGCCATAATTTACTACCTGAAAGATAGATTGATAAGTCATAATGGTTGTCACATAATTAACTACCAAGTAACCAAAGAGAATCCTCTCTAAATTTTATTAATTATCCATGATTGTATCCCCTCTCGGTTACATAAAATAAGGCCTTAGGCTTAAATAAACCTAAATAAAACCTAACTAAACAAGAAAATAAAATCCTTTTTAAATAAGAAAATATAATTCTATTTAAATAAGAAAATATAATGCTAGTCAAATTTGGATTTACAATATGCAACACATTGTAGCAAACTTTTCACCATAATGAAGGCTTGATTAACTTAAGTCCAAAACATAGAAGTTATAACCCTTGTTGTTATCTTTTAGTGGCATATTAAATCACTTTATTTAGATCTATATTAAGTGAGATATGGCCCATTTGTTGATGTATATTCAATCTGCCAAGTTTTGTTCATGATTTGATAAACTTTTATAATTTTAGCTCAGGTATAAGATCTTCATTAAAATTGTGTATCTCTTTTTTAGCTTTCAACAACCTCTTGAATCATTTCAATCCAAGTTTTATAGAGTGAGTTATGGCCAAATAACTAAAGTATGCTACACAAAATATGAATTTATGAGAATTGTTCTTTTCTTAAATGAAAGTTGTTTTATTAGGATGAACAAATCTTGAACTTTTCCTCTTTGGAAACTAGGATCACATCATTAACCTTTTCATTAACTCCCAATTTCTAACCTCATTTACCATCAAATGTTCCCACCATATAGCAGGGTGACCTAAACCATCAAATCTTCCCACCACATAGCAGGTTGACCTAAAAATTTATTAAAAGCAAGTTTGCATTTTTTAAATCACTTATCTTAAGAGTATCAAATATCTCCTCCATTTATTGCACACATTTTAAGTAAACATAAGAATCATCCCTACCAAGAAAATAAGGTATGTCCATTCTAAAAATCACATTTGAAAAGATATAAAAAAAACCCTTATTAAACACTCCCTTATGTGTTTACACTCAAGGATGACGATGCTCTCGTGTTTCACTCAAAAAAAAATTTATTTTTTGTTTTTTGTTTTTTGTTTTTTTAAGTTTATAAAGAATGGACAAGATGAAGAAGAAATTATGAACGAAGATTAAATGATAAATAACCAATCCTTGAAGTTTAGCTTTGATACTAAACTAATATGAACCTTACTTATAACAAAGATAGAACGCGCATCCAACTTTGAATATTAGTCAAGGATCATCAATGATATGTTATGTTGATGTAGCTAAATCTCTTGCTTATTAAATTGAAGCAAGATACTTAGCTATTAAAAGATGAATAATCACACAATTCTAAGTCTAACCTAGCAATTGAAATGAAAGGTAGATGTGAAACAATTCAATTAAACTTGCAAAGTTTCAAAAGAACAAAGTTTAAGGAAAAACCTCACTTTTTAATATTTCAATCACTCCCAATTTGTTTTACATAGGGCTAACCCTTATATAGACATATAAACAACCTACTCCTTGAAGGAAAATGTTTTCTTCCTTATTCTTAAAGATGTCTATATAGGAAAATTCTTAATTAAAGAGGTTTCCTTCAAAATAGGACAACTAATGACAACTCATCTTTAAAAAGTCAAAATTCACATTTAATTACAACTAAGCAAAATGACAACTCATGACAACTAAGTATTGAAACATGTCATGTCACATGTCATATAGGATGTTGACCATTGATTTTGACTTGTAAACTCTTTGACTTTAACTTGTTGACTCTTTAACTTTAACTTATTGACTTATTGACTTTGATTTGAAATATTATTGAATCTTCTTATATCTTTTAGAATTTTTTAAAATCTTCTTTATTGACTCCAAAAATAGAAATAACTCCAAAATTTATCCATATCAAGCTAATTAATTTTGAAATATGAAATTAAATTAATTAGCTTAAATTCTTCATCATTTACCTTCATGCTTGCACTTTTAATTCCTTTTAGGGTTAATATTAACAAATCAAAATTAATGTTTAATAGTAATGCAAATGTGGATATTAGGAAGAACACTTATCAAGCCTTTGGAGTCAAGGAGTCGACTTATACTTCAAAATATCTTGGTTTACCATCAGAATAGAGATAAACAAAGAAGAAATTATTTGATTTTCTTACTTAGCGCACTTCGGACATGACACAAGCATGGAGGAGCAAATTCCTTTATTTGGCGGGTCGGGAGACAATGATTAAAGTGGTGCTACAAGCCTTTCCGTCCTTTGTGATGTTAGTCTTCAAAATTCCAGTGGGAATAACAACTCAAATAGAAAAATTCATTAGGCAGTTATGGTGAAGTCAAGACTTACTGACAAAAAAACTTCACTAGATCAAGTGGGAGGCATTAACAGAAATAAAAAAAAAAAAAAAATGGAGGGCCGGGTTTTCGTGAGATGGAACAATTTAATGATGATTGGTTGGGCAAAATGGGCTGGAGACTTATTCAGAATCCTAACATTCCTAACATGTTGTGTGCAAAAGTTCTTAAAGGTATCTATTTTCCCTATTCAAATTTCATGGATGCTAAACTTGGGAACAAAGCTTCTTGGATACGGTCTGGCCTTTTGAAAGGCAGAGAAGTTCTAAGGCTGGTTATAGGTGGCATGTGAGAACGGGATCATATATTCACATTTGGTCTGACCCCTAGATCCCATCTTTGTCGAACTTCAAAATGTTATCTCAGCGACTAGAAGGTGTGGAGGTTTATCGGGTCAAGGACCTTGTGGATCGGTATAGAGGAGATTGGAATGTTCAACTCTTGGACCAATTATTCTCACAGCAAGAGAAGGAAGCAATAAAGAAGATACGTGTTTACATGGACATGACAAAATAATATGGCATTTTGACAAGAGGGCAGTATTCGGTGAAATCGGGCTATAAACTCTTAAAACAATCAGCTCGCAAAGATAATCAGATGCCATCTACCGCTAGAAACAGAGATACAACTATCATAGTTTGGAGGTCCATTTGGGGTTTGCAAATTCCCACAAAAGTGAAGATTTTCCTATGGAGATGTTCTTGGAATGCTTTAGTGACTAATGAAGCTCTGAGATGTCGTGGTTGTAAGGTAGAGGACAAATGCAGCCGCCGTGGATGCAGGTATGAATCTCTTGAGCATGTCTTATTCCTTTATGATCATTCTAAACATGTTTGGTATGCCAGCCAGCTCGGTTATATGCCTTGTAATAATGGCTTTCAATCCTTCAACAACTGGTAGCTAGCAACAACAAAACTGTCTGTAGAAAATGGTAATGAGCATTTGATGGCTTTAGTTGCAGGCACATGTTAGTATATTTGGAAATCCAGCAACTCAAAACAATTTAATGGTTCGCTAGAGGATCCAAGAGGAATAGTAGAAAGGATTATTAATTGGTGGAGGTCCATTCAGCAAGCATCTGTTGCTCAATCTCATCATACTTAACTGTTAATGATGATAATGATCTGCAGATTCGCTGCTCATGGATGCCTCCTTCAGATGAAGTGTGGAAAATTAATTGTGATGCATCGCTTGTGAATCAAAAAATGCTTGTAGCATTGCCTTTGTAGAGATAGCCGAGGGTCGTTAATGCATATCAGTTCAAAGAAATCAGCTGCACTTTCTCCCCTGCAGGCAGAGATGATAGCATTAAAGGTAGCAACCATTTTTACTAGTCGATTTGCAAACAGACATTTCATCATTGAGTCAGATAGCTCAGCAGCAATTGAGTTACGTAACTCGATTGTAGAGGATCGGCCGTGGGAAGTGGATACTATCCTAGAAGAAATTCAAGCTTTGATTGCTGTTAATGGCAATATTCAATTTTGACATGTTTATAGAACTGCTAATAGGGTGGCTGACTGTTTGGCAAAGCATCGTTATTATGTGTAACTCTGGTTTTAATATTGACTCTGTTTTCCTTAGCCATAACAAACGGTGGTGTAATCTTCTGTTATTAACACTACATTAAAAAGCTTATTAAAATTTTCATATCATAGCAGTTGTTTTTTCAATGGATCTCATTGTGGAAATTGAAGTGTTTTTTTGTTTTTAACACTGAAGTTGAAGTTTTTTTTTCCGAACGAAAAGTTGAAGTTGAAGTTGATATAAAGTTGTTTAGAATTTTTCTGACCGCTAAAATTGGATAAAGAGAGTTTCAAGGAAAAAAAAAAGATTAAAGAGAATGGTTTTGTCATTTTGTGGGAACTTAATGTCTTCCAAGGTGACATTCATGTACATGTATCAAAACAATCATAGCAGCGGCTGGTCGACGTTTTTTTTTTTTAACAAAGTCCAACAATAATCAATTACAAAACGACAAATGAAATTGATTTTTATCTATAATAAAGGTATACATTATAAAAAATATATATACGGATAAAAATATTTATACTCCACCTAGTAATATTTATATTTTATATTTAATGTATTTGAATTATATAATGATATAATTATCCTGAATTTATGGATAAAAATATTTATACTCCACCTAGTAATATTTATATTTTATATTTAATGTATTTGAATTATATAATGATATAATTATCCTGAATTTCTATTAACATTTTTACTAACAATATTTTTCACTTGTAATTTCATTAAACAAAATTATTTTTATTAATAATTTTTAAGAAATCTATAAAAATATGAAAATCCTGAATGAGATACTTAAATTTTATATACAAATTAAAATTTTAATATTTAAATCATTTAATATAAAATGAAAGTTATTTTTGTGCATATTTGGTAAAATAAAAAATTTTACTTTAGAAATAGATATTAATGTAAAATAAAAGTTATTGTATCATTTATATTTTAAATATATTAATTATAAAGTCCAAAAAATTATATCATTCATAAAATGTGATTATTTTATATACATTTTAAATATTTTATATTTAAATATTAAAAATACTTAGACATAATTCAATTAATTAATACCCACAAATGTATTTTAGTTTTAAAGTGCAAAAATGTATATCATTCATAAATAAAATGTCATTATTTCATGCACATTTTAAATATTTTATATTTAAATAGTAAAAATACTTAGACATACTTCAATTAATTAATACCCACAAGTGTATTTTAGTGGCAAATTCTTAAATGCAATAATTTTATTTAATGAGAAAAATGCATATATAAGTAGTTTGAACTTATTAACTTTTTAACCCTAAAACCTAAACTTTTTAACTTTCACTATTTTGGTGTTTGATTGTTTTCAATAATCAAGTGCTTGAACCAATAAAAAAAATTAAAAATGATACTTTTAAGAACTTTTATATATTAAAATATCTATATTAGCAAATTTTAAAAAGTAAGTCAATTTCTAATGTATGCAGCTGTGTTAAATTTATTGTTGGGAAACTTTTACTGTCTTAATAGTCCAACTCGAATCGAATCAGATTAGTCAAAATTTAGTAGGTTCTAGATACCAGTGGTTCACACCAAAAAAGTAAGTTGACTTGAATTTCCTTTTTTAATATATACCTTATTTTCTTTTTTACTCAAACTATTTTTTAAAAAATTATTAGAAATGAAAATATATTTTTATTCATCAAACTAAGCTAGGAAAGCTATATCTATATTTTATTTTTATTAATTATTGGGATTGAATTTATTTTTTTATTTCATGAGTTTAGTTAAATTAAATTTTTATTTATTGAGTAATTATTTTATTTTTATTTGAATTATTATAAGTAAAATTTTATTTTATTGAAATTGGATTCTTATTTTTTTCTATTCCATATAATTTTTAAAAATTGCATATCTTATTTAATTTTTATCTTTTAATAATAATAGTTCAATTTATATTCTACATTCATTCCAATTTAATATTATTCAATAAATTTATGTTTTATATTTAATATATATGAATAAAAAATTTATTATAAAATAAAAAATATAATATAATATAAACATAGAAGAGTAAAAATTTTGAAAATTCGAACAGCATATGTACATTTATCTATATTTTTGTCACTATTTTGACCATACAATGCTAAGTATTAATAAAATCTGTTTAAATTTAAGAATAAAAATTAATATTACAGGTACCGATAATAATAATATTGTCGTAAAATCTACAATATTACTAAACAATATTTCATCTAAGTAGATGATTCATTGTGTAAGGGGAAAAAATTTATCACATCGTGGGCCGTAAAGTTGCAACCCCTAATATGCTAGGTAACACGGACATGGAAAATGGGAAATCGACTATTTTAAGAAAATATAGAATACAGACACTTGAGTCAATTTATAAATATAAAAAATATAGGGATTAATTTATAAATATGAAAAATTATAAAGTTCATTTTATATAAATTGTAAATTAGATTCAATTCAAAAATATGTTTTTCATTGTTAGTAATATTTTTTAACACTAAAAATAATTCTAAAACACAAAAAAAATGTAATTATGTTATAACATAAATAAAATATAAAACAATAACACCTTAATTATGCACAATTTTTCAATAACAAATATATAATTTTTCATCTAATTTTATTTAAAATTAACAATAAAACTCTAAAACTCATAAGTAACATTAATATATTAAGATTTCATTCATAATATTTATTAGCAAAATCAGTCTATAGAATTTCCACTTAATTAATATTTTCACTCTCAATGTTCTCATTGACATTTTCTTTCAAGAATGTTATCTCTAATTTTGGTCTATTCAATTATAAAAGATACATATATTTAAAAAGGGATACATATATCTTTTTTCTTTTTTTAAAAAAAGAATCTTGACATTTTTTTTTATTTTCAAAAACTCTCCAAAATATGCCAGATAAATTTTCAAAACGTATTAGTGTCGAAAACATATTTAATACAGGAACACTGCTTTATAAAAGTGTTGGTGCAACATAATGGGTATGTATCACTTATCCTAAAATTAATTAGTTATCCAATGATGTGAGACAAATGTGGGAAATCATCCATTCTCTATACATAAGTCACTTATGTCCTTTACTCAAACCCAAAAAGAAATATATCTTATTAATGATAAATTGATGCCTAAAATAAAGGTCTATGCCATAATTATTGGGATTGAATTTATTTTTTTATTTCATGAGTTTAGTTAAATTAAATTTTTATTTATTGAGTAATTATTTTATTTTTATTTGAATTATTATAAGTAAAATTTTATTTTATTTTATTTTATTGAAATTGGATTCTTATTTTTTTCTATTCCATATAAGTCTATGCCATGGTTGTTCTTCCTCGAGCAATGTGGAAGGCAAGCTAAGCTAATAAGAAGCAATAAATAATAAACAATAAGAAGCAATAAAGATAATGGAAATGTAGAATTTTAACTAACGAAAATGATAAATAAGTCATTTTCACATTAGGATAAAAATGGCTAATTTATTGATAAAGGCAATAAAAATAATAAAAATATAATAAATACCATAAAAAAATAAATATGCAGAATAATAATAATAAATATGACAAAGATATCATTCTTATCATAAAAACCTTAACTTTATAGTAAAGATGACAAATTTATCAATAAAAGGGACAAATATATCAAAAATAAAAACAAATGCAACAAAAATAATAAAAATGCAGGAAGATTAATATGAATAAATAAAAATGCAAGACTGAATACATTAAAATGATAAAAATAACATTTTCACCATAAAAACATTAATTTTATGATAAAAATGTCAAATTTACCATAAAAAGTGTAAATATTATGAAAGTAGCAAAAATGTAATAAAAATTATAAAAAGAAAGAAATAAATAAATATGACAGCAATAAATATACAAAAATAATAAAAATTATATTTTTCCATAAAAATATGCACTTTATAATAAAAATAAAAAATTTATTATAAAAAAAGTGAAATCAACAAAAATTGCAAAAAGGCAATAAAAATAAATAAAGTGCAAAAGTAAATAAATATGGCACAAACAAAGTGATAAAAATAGTAAAGATGTCATTTTTAACATAAAATGTAAACTTTATGATAAAAAGACTAAATGTACTATAAAAGGCATAAATGCAATAAAAATTACAAGAAAGCCTCAAAAATAATAACAATACAGAAATAAAGATATAAATAAATAAAAATTATAGAAATAAAAATATTAAAATGATAAAGATGACATTTTTACTAGAAAAATGTTAACTTTATGATTAAAAAAATGCTAAATTTATCATAAAAGGTGTAAATATGACAAAAATAACAATTATAAAAATACAGAAATAAATATGTAAATAATTAAAAATGACAGAAATAAGAATTTTAATATGATAAAGATTATTTTTAACATAAAAATGTGAACTTTATGATAAAAACCAAATTTACCATAAAAAGTATAAACACAATAAAAATTAGGAAAAATAATAAAAATTCTGGAATATTAATAAAAATAAATAAAATACATAAACATATAACTTAAAATGATAAAGGTAGTATTTTTATCAAAACAATGTAAACTTTATGATAAAAATACTAAATTTACCACAAAAGGCATAAATGCAATGAAAATGGTAAAAATAAAGAAATAAATGCATAAATAAATGAAGAAGACAGCAATAAATATTTAAAAATAATAAAGATGATATTTTTATCATAAAAATGTAAATTTTATGATAAAAATACCAAATTTACTATAAAAAGCATAAAATCAACAAAAATAGGAAAAAGGCAATAAAAATGAATAAAGTGCAGATATAAATAAATAAAAATGGTAGAACAAAGTAATAAAAATAATAAAGATGACATTTTTACCATAAAAATGTGAACTTTATGATGAAAGGGCCAAATTTACTATGAAAGGCATAAGTGCAATAAAAATTACAAAAATACCTCAAAAATACTAAAAAAAAGAAATAAATATTTAAATAAACCAAAAATACAGAAATGAAAATATCGAAGTGATAAAGGTGATATTGTTATATAAAAATATTATCTTTATGATAAAAATGATAAATTTACAAAAATAACATAAACACAATAAAATAAAAAGAAAAATACAATAAAAATGAGAAAAATGCAGAAATATTAATGAAAATAAATAAAAATACCGTAGTAAATATAATAAATGAAAATGATGCAAAAACAATAATAAAAATACTAACTTTATAATAAAATATCCATTTTTACATAAATGGAGAAAAATATGTAAAAATAATGAAAAAATACAAAATGAATAAAAATACTCTCGAAATTATCTGAGCTTCCCATTACTCTATCATATTTTATATTCAAACTTCAGGATCATCACAAAAATCATAATTTTACTGATATAATAAATATTTACAATAAAATGAATAAAATGTAAAAAAATGATAAAAAATAATAAAAATGATAGAAATAAGATGATGAAGATGTTCAAAATGTAATTTTTAATTAAAAATATTCGGGAGATTCTGGGAGGGGCAAATCTCGATACGTGTTTTCACTTAGATATATTGGAGTTTGAATTTAACGGTCTAAATCTTAAAATAAATTATTTTGTAATTTAAATGTTCGGGAAAAATGGTTCTTCAAACGCCTCAAGAGTGAGAGATCGTCTTTTTTGAGGGGTCAAAATCGTGTGTAGGGTTCCAAGAATTAAGAGAGAGAAAAATTTCCCTTCAAATAGCCCCAAAAAATGGGTTTTGATGTAAAAAAGTCGACCCAAGACCATCATCCCACGCGCGCAGGTCACGTTGGTTTGTTTTGGAAATACCCACGAAATGGCTTAAAAGCCCACGGATGGCCACTTTCATCAATTCATCTTTTTTTTTAATTATTTTCTTTTGCTTTGTTGACTTTTCAACTCTTCCTTTTTGATCTTTTGCTTTTTTGTTTTTCTTCATGCTTGACAGTTATACATGCCGCATTGACCATCCACGATAAATAACTCACCAGGTTTTTATAAAATTACTAATTAAATCCCTATAATTTTTTTAATTTCATTTTTGCCCCTAAATATAGAGGGTCAATCTATTTAAGTGGAGTCATTTTAATAAAATAACCTCAGGACCAAAATATTCCCCGCAATTTTACTATTAAATTTCACATTTTGCAACATCCAACATTTTTTTTTTCCTTTTCTTCATTTATTTTTATTTCATTTTTTTTCACTTTTTTTATTTTTCCAGTTGGATTGAATTCAAACCTTTTGATTTTTTTTTTGGATTCTTCAAGGATTTTTGGACAAGTAGGTTCGGTTCAAGGGTATTTTGGATATTTTTTTGTTTCTTTTGAATTTCTTCTTGATTTAAGCACGCTCGAGGGAACTTTTGAAAAAATTTTCCTCTTTACAAAAATTCTTTATTATTGGATTTTAAGGGGAAGTACCAAAATTTTGGATATTATCAATCCTCCAATTATTTTTTCCTTTCCACTTTTTTATTTTTTCTTTAATTTTTATTTTTATTTTCTCATTTTTTCGTTTCATTTCATTTTTTTTTATTTTCTTCTTATTTTTCCCTCATTTTATTTTTTTTTCTTCCTTTTCTTTTTAATTTGATTTTTTCCTCTTCCCTTCCCTTTTCATTCCCTTTTGCACGATAATATTTATAATACTTGTCAATGCAAGACCCACTAATGCAAAACAAAAGTAAATATTATTATTATTATTATTATTATTATTATTATTATTATTATTATTATTATTAAAAAAATTGAATAACTAAAAAATACACATGACTTAGTTTTGAAAAACAATTACAATTAACATATTCAAATTATAAAACAGAAATGACTTTTAATAACTAATTAAAATTTTGAATAGACAATTGAGAAAAAAGGGAATTAAAGATTTAAAATTTTGTAAATAATCCATCCTCTCTTTCTATATATATATATATATATATATAATTGTGTTTAGCTTTTCTTGATTCAATGACATATCTTAATATGAACCTTAAAAAAACCAATTTTAGAGGCATATTGTTGACATATACACCCAAAGGTATGCCATGGAAAATGATTGGTGAATTATATATAATTTAATTGTGTTTAGCTTTTCTTGATTCAATGACATATCATAATGTGAACCTAAAAAAAAAAACCAATTTTAGAGGCATATTGTTAACACATACACCCAAAGGTATGTTATGGAAAATGATTGGTGAATTATCGAAGTGCCAGGGGAGATGCTAATAAGACTCTAACTACTCTTTTTCTACAGTGTTGCAAATTGAACACATAATGAATTATGCTCCAAAATGAAAATCTGAAAATCTTGAGTTATTGCCAAGCAAAAACCAACGCAGATTTAATAGCATTGATCTGGAAAGGTTGCCTAGATAGCATCTTCCTAAACAAAGATAAGTGGTTTGCATCAACCCGACTATCATTACAAATGCAATCAAGATCCACCACAGCCACTTCTTCATTAGTCAATTTAAATGGATCACAAAAAATTTGTTAATGATTCTGTCATACTGAGATTATCGAAACCAAAACATTCCGAGGAAAGCAAAAAACAACATAAGGTAGAAGAGCACATAGTGATAGCATTCACCAATATGGAAGGAATACATTAAAAAAAAAAAAAAAAAGAACCAAGTTCTAAACTTCTCCATTTTGGATGAAAAAACCTAGATATTAAAATGATCAAAATAAAGTTATTCAAAAAGGAATTACATTAAAATAATTTTTTTTACAAATTATCTCTCGCTGCAAATTCTCTCCTCTCGCAGATAAAGTTTTATTTTGGGAAAAAAAAAAAAAAAGTAGAAATTGTGATTACAATATTTTATGCACATTTTATTAATTTCAATAACAATTTCTACTTTTAAAATAAAAAAAATAAAATTATTACTACAAAATAGTTTTGTAACGCTACTTCACTAAAAGCTTTTTAATTTTTTCATATCATTGCAGTTGTTTTTCTTAATGGATCTCATTTTGTAGAAGTTTTTTTTTTTTTTTGAATATCATTTTGTGGAAGTTGATATAATGTTGTTTAGAATTTTTCTAACCTCTAAAATTGGATAAAGAGAGTTTCAAGAAAAAAAAAAAAAAAGAAAGGTGAAATTCATGTACATGTACCAAAAATAATCATGCAGCCGCCGATACAGAATATACAAACTTTTTTTTTTTTCTGTGTCTATAATTTGCAGAAAACAAAATTAATAAAGGAAACGCGGCCATCGTTGTTGAACAAGTCTAACAATGATCAATTGCAAAACGACAAATGAAAATTGATTTTTATCTATAATAAAGGTATACGTTAAAAAAATATATATGAATAAAAATATTTATACTCCACCTAGTAATATTAATATTTTATATTTAATGTATTTGAAGCATATAATGATATAATTATCCCGAACTTCTATTAACATTTTTATTCATAATATTTTTTACTTGTAATTGTATTATTTATTCAAATAAATTGCACATTCTATTAAATTTTTATTTCATTTTTTATTAATAATTTTCAAGAAAATCTATAAAAATATAAAAATCTGGAATGAAATACTAACATTTTATATACGAATTAAAATTTTAATCTTTAAATCATTTAATATAAAATGAAAGTTATTTTTATGCATATTTGGTAAAATAAAAATTTTTGCATTAGAAATAGATATTAATGTAAGATAAAAGTTATTGTATCATTTATATTTTAAATATATTAATTATAAAGTCCAAAAATTTATATCATTCATAAAATGTCATTATTTCATATACATTTTAAATATTTTATATTTAAATATTAAAAATACATAGACATAATTCAATTAATTAATACCTAGAAATGTATTGTAGTATTATGAACTGTAAAAAATTATATCATTCATAAAATGTCATTATTTCATTTAAATATTAAAAATACTTAGACATACTTCAGCTAATTAATACCCACAAATGTTTTTAAGTTGCAAATTCTAAAATGAAATTATTTTTTTTATGAGAAAAATATATAAGTAGTCTGAACTTTTTAACTTTTTAACCCTAAAACCCAAACTTTTTAACTTTCACTATTTTCGTGTTTGATTTTTTTTTTTTAATAATCAAGTGCTTGAACCAAGTAAAAAAATTTTAAAATAATACTTTCGAAAGCTTTTACATATTAAAATACCTATGTAGCAAATTATATATATATATATATATAGTTTATTAATTATTGTGGTTGAATTTATTTTTTATTTCATGATTTTAGTTAAATTAATTTTTTTATTTTTGTTTGAATTAATATAAGTAATATTTTATTTTATTGAAATTGGATTCGTATTTTTCCTATTTCATATAAATTTTAAAAAATTGGATATCTTATTTAATTTTTATCTTTTAATAATAATAATAATAGTTCAATTTGTATTCTACATTTATTTCAATTTAAAAATATTCAACAAATTTATCTTTTAAATTTAATATATATGAATACAAAAATTTTATAAAAGAAAAAATATAATATAATATAAAATAGAGGAGAAAAAATTTGAAAAATTCGAACAGCGTGTATACATTTATCTATATTTTCATCACTATTTTGACGATTTAATGCTAAGTATTAATAAAATTTGTTTAAAATTAATTAGTTATCCAATGATGTGAGACAAATGTGGGAAATCATCCGTTCTCTATATATAAGTCCGTTATGTCTTATTAGATGGTAAATTGATGCCTAAAATGAAGGTCTATGCCTTGATTGTTCATCTTTTCTTTTCTTTTCTGCTGGGAAGCTTAGCTGAGCAATGTGGCAGGCAAGACGGTGGTGCCTTGTGCCCTGGAGGCTTATGTTGCAGTCAATATGGTTGGTGTGGTAACACTGATGCTTACTGTGGTGCTGGCTGCCAAAGCCAGTGTGGCGGTGGCGGTGGCGGTGGAGGAGACCTTGGTAGTATCATCTCAAGATCCACATTCGATCAAATGCTTAAGCATAGAAATGATGGTGCTTGCCCTGCCAAAGGCTTCTATACTTATGATGCTTTTATCTCCGCTGCCAAGTCCTTTCCTGCCTTTGGCACCACCGGTGATGTTGCCGCACGCAAAAGGGAGATTGCTGCTTTCTTTGGCCAGACATCTCATGAAACTACTGGTTTGTTCTAGTAATTTATATTCACACCATGCTAATCACTTATACGCTCTAAAAACAGTTGAATATCAAAGTTTAGTTCAATCTAATTTATGAGCTAAGCACTTTAGTACGTTACAGGAGGGTGGCCTAGTGCTCCTGATGGTCCATACGCCTGGGGATACTGCTTTGTTAGAGAGCAAAATCCTGGATCTTACTGTTCTCCAAGTTCCACTTATCCATGTGCCCCTAACCGGCAATATTACGGCAGAGGTCCCATCCAACTTACATGGTAATATTTTGTCTAATCATATGTAACTATATTTCCAAGATTGATTGCGTTGGCTTAAAAAGAGTTTAATTAGATATAGCAGCGAGAAAGTGGTTTCGTGATCACTTCTAACATTCTAAAAATGCAAGGATCGGATACCAGTAAAAGAAATCGTTAGATGCGAAAACTGGACAAGAGATTCTGAATTGGATGTTCTTTTTTCAAACAATGCAGGAACTATAATTATGGGCAGTGCGGAAGAGCCATAGGAGTAGATCTACTGAACAATCCAGACCTTGTAGCTACTGATCCAGTGATTTCGTTCAAGACCGCAATATGGTTCTGGATGACTCCACAATCTCCAAAGCCATCGTGTCATGATGTCATTACTGGACGTTGGTCACCGTCAGCAGCCGATACGTCAGCCGGCCGACTTGCAGGTTATGGGGTGCTGACAAATATCATTAATGGAGGTCTTGAATGTGGCAGGGGATGGGACTCAAGGGTTGAAGATCGTATTGGTTTCTACAAGAGGTACTGTGACTTACTTGGAGTTGGCTACGGAAATAATCTTGACTGCTACAACCAAAGGCCATTTGGAAATGGACTTTCGGCCTTGGTTGACACCATGTGATTCCGCAGTGAATTGCGTGTCCAGTAAGAGTAAAATAAATAGCGTTGGACCCAAATAAATCACTATTGTAGCTACCCGCTGGAAACCAACGCAAGAACAGCTATTTTAGTTTGTTGCAAATTTAACTATTCAAGTTATGATAACTTTATTTTTATTTTTATTTTTTTTAAATTTTTTTTATCAAAGATAAAAATTTCATTACTAAACATAAAAATTGCATCAGTCATATAAAGGTTTTTCTAGCTACTAAGGTAGTCACCCAATAATAAGAAAATAGAACTTGAAAGATGATTACAACAAATAACACATCAAAATAAGAAAACCACATATTATTTTGTGATTGGAAAATGTTGGCAATTAAATACCAAAGGATGAAAAGAAAAGTTGAATATCAAGTAAATTGGGTCAAATCTTTTTCATTTTTCATTAAATTATGTATGTGGTGAGACCCATTTGCATACCTCATTCTTGAGGGATAGTAGAAATCGAACAAACTTTTAAGTTTCGGGTGAGTTGAATTAAAAACTCTTTTGATTATCAGGTAAGCTGAATCAAGCACAACCAATAAAATTTTGATGTTGTTATTAATATATCTCTCAAATCTTGATAAAATCCACAAAAGGGTAGCACAAATATAGCTATAATGCTAGATTCTACCAAATTATTAAAAAATATTAATACTAAAAATATTAAAAAAATTGGTTGGGCTGTCGTCTAGCCAGGAAGGAGGATGATAGCCCCAGCTGTGCGGCGCTACTTGAAGACAATAGTAAAAAAGAGAGAAAACCCTAGAGAAGAGAGAGAAGAAAAAGTATTGTTCAACTAATAAATTTCCTTGGGCCTTTTAAAAAAAAAATCCTTGGAGTCAAATAAATAACTATATTTTTTTACGCAATGTTTTAAATGATAGCATATATAGGGATAGATAGAGAATGCTTTGAATCAAGTCCTTCATAACTCTATGCTTTCGGTGAACATCATGTTTTTTCCTGTTAACTTCATCTTTGTTATTCTTTCTAGTATTAACTATCCCAACCGTTCTCTTTCAAAGCCATCAATGGCATCCTCAAACTTTGCAAATTTGATTATTAAACCATCCAGTCACAGCACAGCAGAAACTGAGGTGGTATGTACTTTGGAGCTCAGCATTTCATCTGCTCCGTTTACAAAGATTCTGAAGAATTGCCTGAAGCATCTGATCCATTTATGGAGTTTCCAAGTCATGAGGGTGGTGCAACTTATGCTACTGTGTGGTATGGTGCTTAACCTAGCTTATTCACAATCTCATCATCCTAACCAACTTAACCATAATCACCAAGTTCATCTCATGCCCATTCCGTCAACTGCACTTCTTTCCAACCCTTAAAAACTTGACTTTACTCACTGCGGTTATTGAAAACTCTCTAGTTATGGCTATGGTGTCAACTCAAAATTTGTTAACATAACTCCTTTTAACAAAGAATATAAGAATGGAGCATGATGTTATGTTGGCAAGATTATCAAAATCTTATCATGAAGCCTCTGCGAGAGGCAGTGATTCTCCCCCGAAGGTTTGCAAAAATGGGATCAACCATAGCTATGTTCTTAAGTTTCACTGAAAATCTTTGGTATAATGAAGATGCTAATAAGAGGGCTTTGTTTCATCTCCCTTATTCATCAGTTACTGGTATAAGCACTATTGTTCTCATAGAGTGCATCAGTGAATTATCTCTCGATATAACAATCCTTTTTCAAGTGGTGGTGCGTTCCCTCTATCACATAGGCAGCGACTATCCTATCTTGGTCAACTACAACATGATTCCTTGGCGTGTCCAGGAAGTATAATTTTATTTATATGGTAATTTAATAATATAAATTTATTAAAGTTATATTTTATTACAATAATAATAAAATTCTTATTTGAACAATTATACAACTATCATTCCATGTTTTTGACATTAATATCCTATTTTCTAATAAATTACAATCATAATTAACCTTAATTCTTTCTGATATTTTATAAATCTAATTATAAAATAAATTTGTTAATTAAACATTGATACTTTTCTCCATTTCAAAAATAACTTTACAAACTATATTCTATTAGAAAAAATTTTAATTAATTCAATTTTAATCCCTTTCTTAGTAAACTTTAATAAATCATTTAAAAATAATAAAAATATTATTTTATTTATATAACATTAAAAACTTTATGCACTATTTTTGAATTATGATTACATTTAATTATTAGATAAATAGAAACTTTTAGTTAATTTACTTTTAATTGTGATCTTATTAAACTTTAATCTAATAAAATTTTTAGAAATATCAAACACTTCATTTTATCTACATAGAAATTTAATATCACAAACTTAATCGAGTTATAATTTATTATAATTTTAATAGTTTTTATTTAAATAATTATGTAACACTTCTTCAACATTTTAGAATATTAAAAATTTTCTACTATAAAATAACTTTATGCAGTATTAATTATTTAAAATTATATAATATTTTAATAAAAATAATTTTGTAATAATAATTTTATAAAATTACAAATTAAATTAAATTGTGTGTGTAATAAACTTGAGCAGCTGGAGATAGAAGAATAAATGGTTTGTAACAATTAAATGTTAATGACCTTTGTGAACATCAACAATTCCATATATATATTGAACGTGGGTGTGATAAGAACTTGGATCAAACCATTTGCATTTTAAATAGTATCATTCATTATATTGGTAGGGCAGTGTATTCCAATTCAAGTATATCTATCAGTAGACCAAAATACTCTACATCATTTGCAGTATGAGTATATCCCTTTATGCAAATGCCATTGTTGCTTGCAGTTCAATGTTTTCCATAACCAGCTATATGAAATTTGTATCCATTGATGTAGTATTCTTTATATGACTTTACCATATGTATGGTTCAAATACAATATCTCTAAATATTCTATCATTGATATTCTTAAACTACAAAAACCATTTACTAAATTGTTATCATATTATAGATTATATTAACTCTATTCCATTTAACTTAACACATTAAATGAACTCACAAAAGGTTCAAACCAAGTTAAGAATTCATTTTCAATTTCTAATCTACTTCATGAATCATTTAGAGTTCTTTAAAAGATTTTCATCAAGAAAGGAGGGAAAATTGTTCAAATTTATCCCAAAATAATTGGCAATTTTGGTGATGAAATCATCAACATTAGGCTTCCACTCACACTATCGCTAGCCAACCATAATCTCCATTAGAGCCATCTCCCCAACTCCATATCAACATGCTCAATAAGGCAACAAATTAAAAATAAATCATTAGAAGAGATTGCCTTATTGCTAAAGCAGCTAGTATGAAAGGAGTAGATTATGAATCTATGAACATACCAAAGTTCTTTAAAAAAGAAAGGGGATTATTTATTGTGTTTGGCAACAAAGGCACTAGCATTAGGTTTAGCATGTTTAACCCAAAAGTTATAAGGGGACCAAAGGGAGTTGGGAGAGGAAAGACCACCTTGCTTAAATCCAAAAATATCATTAAATTGTTAAGAGGTTAAGAACCTATCTCTACCACCCAACTTAAATCTCATGATATTCAAGGGATTATTGTCATCAATGAATTGAACCCTTAAGCAATAGGCTGAAAGAAATTGAATAACTAATGAGAGATAGGTAGGAAGAGGATTAAAAGAAAAATCATACATACTCACCCTCTCAAGCATGGCTTTCACTTCATCATAACACCCCATCTTCTCTAGATTGGCTTGAGACATGTATTTGGAGGGAATGGTTATTCTCTTGTTGAATTGTGCAATCCTTTACCTAACTTGAGTAGATGAATAGGAGATAGGAGGAGTTTTTTTAGGTTGGTCTTTGGTAAGCCTCCTAGTTGAAGAAGAGGGAATTTTTTAAGGAGTTTTCTTTTTAGGAGCCATGGATAAGTGAAAGAAAAAAAATAAAGAGACTTATGAGAGAAAAAAGGAATTGGAGAATTTAGAAGATATTAAAAAGATTTTGATATGAATTGAAAGAGGAGATGCAATGGGTTTAAATAGGGAAGAATTAAGGTACAAAAATTAAATTTTGGTTAAAAATTGATGAGAAAGGTGTAAGAGACCATTTGGGAGTCATGAAGAGGATACAATTGCATTAAAATTGCAATTTCTCATCTGACAGTGTGCTCCTCACGAGCAGCTCAAGATTGTGAGGGGTGCTGTCCACTAAAAAGATGCAACGTCATGAGATGGCAACCTTTGCAATAACTCTTGATGAAAATGCGTATAGACCCCCAAACTTTTAAAAAGGTTTCAATTACACCCCTAAAATCTATTAATTTGATCCCTATGGACAAAATTGACAATAGATTGAGGTATAATTAAATGCAAACAAGAAAAAATCAAATATAAATAGAATCAACACAATAAATTAATATAATTGAGCATGTGAATGGAGAAAATTAATGAATTTTCTAATTTCAAATGATTAATTAATTGAATTAATTTCAATAATTAATCATTAAATAGCATGTAAAAAGATAAGATGTCATATATAACGATTAAAAATATATGCTAAGCCTTAAATAATTAATTTATTGAATTTTATTTCAATAATTAATTATTCATTAGCAACAAGTTTAAGAAAATTACACGGAAATTGAAGGCAACAAATTGAAGCTACTAAAGAGAGAAATAAAGGAAAAAAAAATATCATAGCTTAATACAATATATCATGCGAATGGAAAACTTTGTGAGTAAAATAATCGAAGAAAATCACACACAATGCAAAGAAAATTTTACATAAACAATCGAAAATAATTTATCATAACTCACAACCATGATAAGGTTCAAAATAACATTTCAAAAATATTTAAATAAAAGTACAAAGAGATTTAATGTAAAATAAAAAAAGCTAAACAACATGGTTGCATAAGAGTTTGTAAAATTAAAGGAGCTCAACCACAATTCAGGCAATTCAACACATAATTAAGACAAGCTAGCACCATCTATCATACCAAGCTCATGCTTAATCAAATTCATTCTTTCCTCACAAAGTGGCTTGGTAAAGATGTCTACTAATTGGTGATTTGTATCAACAAATTCAAGATGAATATCACTATTTTGCACATGATCACGTAAGAAATGATGTACAATGTCTATATGTTTGGTTCTAGAGTATTGAATGAGGTTTTTATTAAGGTTTATTACACTTGTATTATTACATTTGATTGAAATGTGATCAATATCAATGCTATAGTTCATTAGTTATTGTTTTTGCCATAAAATTGTGACTAATAACTTGCCACCATATATTCCGTTTCAATAGTGAATAAGGCAACTGAGACTTTCTTTTTACTAAACTAAAAGATTAAGCAATGTCCTACGAATTAGCAAGTTCAAGAAATGCTCTTCCTATCTAGCAAGCT
This sequence comes from Mallotus nudiflorus, assembly GCA_947683625.1. Classification (NCBI taxonomy): domain Eukaryota; kingdom Viridiplantae; phylum Streptophyta; class Magnoliopsida; order Malpighiales; family Euphorbiaceae; genus Mallotus; species Mallotus nudiflorus. The sequence continues at coordinate 2,395,444 of CANTUR010000275.1, read as the reverse complement.
ACCAGTAAAATCAGCATCCGAGTAGCTAATTAATTCAAAGGTTGAACTCCTAGGATACTAAAGTCCTAAATGAAAATTTCCACTAGGATATTTGAAAATTCTCTTATTGGCATTTAAATAAGACTCCCTAGGACTAAATTGGAAACAAGCACACGATTGGAAACCATCACATAAGCATGTAGCAAACATAATATCCGATTTATTTATGGTTAAATAAAGAAAGGATTCGATTATACCTCTGCATTGCTTTTCATCAATTGGTTTTCCATTCTCATATTTGGTGAGTTTGGTGGTGATGCTTATAAGGGTCTTGTTTGTTTGTCTTAGCTCTCAATCTATACCAAACTTATTGAGAATGTCTCTTGTATACTTAGTTTGGTTAATGAAGATCCCATTTTTGTATTACTTGATTTGTAACCTAAGGAAGAATTTGAGTTCACCCATCATGCTCATTTCAAATTCCCTTTAAATCAACTTAGAAAATGTTAGTGATATGCACTAGGTCAATCATGTATGACCATGTTTGGTCTTTATCATTTTATTTAATAAAGAGGCATTTTTCATTATCATTTTGTGTTATGATAATTACTTGAATAGTCAATTCTTACTAAGGTCATCAAGTATGTGACTTGATAGTAAAACCCTTAGATTAAATATGAGTTCTATTCAAATTATCCCTAGTAATAACAATATGTTATGACTAGTATGATGTTGATTGATGATTATGTTTTACTAATCATGAATCTGAGATATTAAATCAACTCACAGGTACTTATTTGGGAAATAATGTACTGGATTGACCCATTATGAGAATACTACATAGATAATTGTCATAAGTAATTCTTATTATAATAATATTGATTTAGTCTTTTGACCTTGAAATCATCATGGATTTCTACATAACTATTAAATATTTTAACACAATATAACATTATCTTTAACAGAATGATTAAATAGATTGTTGTTGGATATAAAATGAGTTTTGTGAGTGATTGAGTAGGAATTTGTCCCTCATTTAATCTGAGTAAGATATCTATGGGTGCCTTGATAAGATAGACTGAGGAAAATGCATGGCCATGCTAAAGTGAATTGATAAAGAGTTATCATTCTAAGTCTACTTAGAGTCAAGAAATAATATGATTGAATTATATAAGGATGACAGAAACTATGCCTTATATTCAATTAAGATATCATGTGACAAAGGGATTACAATATTTATTATAAATTAGGTTATGTCGGATTATTGACTTCACATGACTTGGGTAGTCATAATGTCTTGCTAGAGGCCACATATGACTTGTAGGCCCAAATAGAGATTTAAGGCCCATTGCCAATGTCATGTAAACCTACAGGGTGATACACTTAGAACAGGCCCAAAAATGGATATGAGTTTGAGAAGCCCAAATATGCTCTGTGGAAATAAATAAATAGTTTATTTATTTAAGGTAAATGCTATCTTAAATAAATGGAATATTATATCTGATTTAATTTTAAATAAAATTAGAATAATAATAATTTAGAAATTACCAAAAAGTTATTTGGGTAAGTGAAACCCTAATTAAAGGTCTATAAATATGTTATATTCTCTAGGGTTTCACTAACTCAATTATTAGCCACCAAAATTCATTTTGCTCCTCTTAGAAAAACTAAAACACAGAGTGTTTTTTTATCTTGATTTATGAGAAATCAAGAGAAGTGCTAGCACATAAATTTATCATTTTAATCGAGGGATGTTCGTGTGGACGCTTATGGAGGACGGATTCTTTTGGAGACATCTTGATTTGAACTACCAAAATTAAAAGCTTGAGGTAATGTGTCACCGAAGTGAACCTCCTCTCTGCCTTCCAACAGTCTTGCCTCTTCTGCTTTTGTGGTAAGATTTAAAAACCTTAGTTTTTAAATCAATTAATCGAATTACTTGGATCTGGGTTAGGGTTTGTGGTTAAAAGTTTTAATTTTCGCTGCATTTTTGAATCACGAAACCCAATAGAAAATTCATGACACAACTAATAATTAGTAGCACCGAAAGTGATATCATCAACATATATTTGCATAATAAGTAAATCATGCTTAGATTTTTTTATAAAAAGAGTTGTGTTAACTTTTCCTTTAGAGAACCCTTTCTCCAATAAAAAGTTACTTAACCTTTCATACCAAGCTTTAGGAGCTTGCTTCAATCTATACAATGCTTTAGAAAGCTCAACACATGATTAGGAAAATCAAAGCTTTCAAAACCCAAAGGTTTTTCAACATAGACTTCCTCTTCAATAAAACCATTTTAAAATCTTTTAACATCCATTTGAAAGAGTTTAAAATCCATATAAGATGCAAAAGAAAGCATCATCCTAATAGCTTATTACCTTGCAATAAGGAAAAATATTTCATCATAATCAATGTCTTCCTTTTGATTATAAACTTTAGCCATTAGCCTAGCTTTGTTCCTAGTTATGACACCTTGCTCATTCATCTTGTTTCTAAACACCCATTTAGTGCCTATAATAGGATGATGTTTAGGTCTAGGAACCAAGGTCCAAACCTTATTTCTCTCAAATTAATTTAACTCTTCTTGCATAATAAGGACTTAAAATTCATCACTTAAAGCATCATCAATATTTTTAGGCTTAATTTGAGAAATGAAGGCTAAATTAACAATAGGTTTATATTGAGATCTAGTAGTTACCCCTTTTATAGTGTCACCAATGATAAGGTCTTGAGGATGTGCTTTCTTTAATTGCCATTTCTTTAGGAGTTCATCCTTTAAAGTAGGTTGAGGCATCTTCTTACTATCTTCCTTTGTAGTTACTTTAAGCTCCAATGGTTTGCTAGCATTTTCTTCTCAAATATTCATTTCCATAAGCTTATCTACAACATTATCAACACTACCAATATCCATTCTATGATTAAGTGAGTTAGATTCAACAAATACAAAATGCATTGACTCTTTAACTACTATAGTTCTTTTATTAAAGACTCTATAAGCTTTGATAGAGGTGCTATAGCCTAGGAAAATTCCTTCATTAGCTTTAGAATTAAATTTCCCAAGGTTGCCCTTGGTGTTCAATATAAAGCACTTGCATTTAAATACTCTAAGATATGAGATTTTAGGTTTTCTATTGTTCTAAAAATCATAAGAAATTTTATTTAAAGTTGGTCTTTTAAAAACTCTATTTGCTATATAGAAAGAAGTGTTAACGACTTTTGCCTAAAGTATAAAGGTAAATTATACTCATAAAGCATGGCCTTAGCCATTTCCACTAGAGTTCTATTTGTCCTTTCAATAACCCCATTTTGTTGGGAGAAGAAAAAGTATGTGAAATACCCATTTTCATTATAAAGACTTTGAAAAATTTATTTTAAAATTCGGTTCCATGATCACTTCTAATAGTTGAAATACAAAAACCTTTTTCTTTTTGAAAAACTTTCAAAAGCCTTAAAAGCATTATTCTTATGAGCAAAAAAACACACCCAATTGTATATAGAGTAATCATCAACCAAGACACATGCATAGTGCATTTCACCTAAACTAGTAACTCTAGTAAGTCTAAATAAATCCATGTGAATATGTTCAAGTGGCCTAGAAGTAGACACTACATTCTTGAGCTTAAAGGAAGATTTAGATTGCTTTCCCTTTTGACAAGCATCACAAGGCTTGTCCTTAGTGAACTTGAGTTTGGGTAGTCTAACCACAAGTTTATGTCTACTAAGATAATTTAAAAGCTCAAAGTTTGCATGTCCTAATCTTCTATGCCAAGTCTGTGTGTCATAGGAAATAAACATTAAACATTTAATGTCTTTGTTATGAATTTTATTTAAGTCAATGACATAGACAATGTCAACTCTTTCACCACTAAAAATTACTTTATCATCATCTAAGCTACTAATAAAGTAATTTCTAGGATAGAAAGTGACTTTATTTCCTATGTCACACAATTGACTAATACTAAGTAAATTATGCTTAAGACCATCAACAAGAAAAACATAATGAATATATAAGCATTGAGGGTTACTAATTTCTCTAATGCCTACTATCTTCCCTTTGGCATTGTCCCCAAATATGACATAACCTCCATCCTTAGCATTAAGCTTGTTGAATTGCTCCTTGTCTGTCGTCATGTGTTTTGAACATACACTATCAAGATACCACTTACTTTTAGCTTTTGTGGACTTCAATCACACCTACATAACATAATTCAAGCATTCTTTTGAAACCAAACCTTAGTTGGTCTAGGTTATTTAGTCTCAAAGACATTCAAAGCAAGTAATTGTAAGTGTAGTCTTCTATAGAAGCACACATTGCTAGTGTGACCTTTGGTTATATAATAAAAGCATTCAACATTAGCAAATCTATTTCTTTTAAGAGCATAGAGTTGTCAAGTGTATAAGGCATGCCTTTTGTATTGTGGAAGTGTGAGCTTCCTAAAGGTATTTATGCCATATGAGGAGAGTGTGACATGGGTTAACAATGTCATTATATATTGTGAGGTGATTGTGTAGCATGCTTGGGAGTGTTGTATCTAGTATACATGTAAGCATGTTTAGGTTGGGGCCTTTTACCTTGAGCCTTAGCCCTTTATGTTAAGGAAGGTTGGGTCTTATGAGATTTTCCCCTATCATTTAACATATGAAACCTTATAGTTTTAAAAGCTTGAGTCTCAAGAGATGTAAAAGTGAAGGGAGTAGAATCACATGAGGTTATAACAAACTTAATATGAGATGATGATGACGAGGACATTCCATTTGCATATCTAATTCCATGACTATTCCTATAAAGTTTTTAAGAGTCAAAAAGACTATCTAAAGTCTCTTTGCCTTTTTAGAATTTAGAAATGGAATTCTTTAACTCTAGTACCTCTCTAGAAAGCTTAAGATTTTCATCATTAGCTTTCTTGAGTTGGTTCTTTAAGGAATTAGAAGATTTTAAATCATTAGCTACCTTTTAATTTGACTCAACAAGTTTAGAAAAATAATTTTTCCAGCTTTCAAATTCATTGGACAAATTAGATAACTCGTGCTTATAAAGCTTTTTCTTAGAGATTATGCTTTTACATTTAAGCATGAGTTTAATCATAATAGAGCTCTCATCATCATCATCACAATCATCATAAGAAGAATGAGAGTAGATACTACCTCATTTTTATCTTTAAGAGCCATAAAACAAAGGTTAGCCACTTCTTGTTGCTCCTTTTCCTTTTCTAGTTTAGAGGAGTCATCCCATGAAACTTTGAAGGTCTTTTTCTTGTCCTTTGCTCCTTTGTTCTTGAATTTGAGCTTAGGGCACTCACTTCTAATATGACCCATTTCTTATATTCATAGCAAGTGACCTATTTATTCTTCTTGCCTTCATACTTCTTGGGATCTCTTTATCTTGAGAAGCTTTTTCTTTTCAAGAAATTTTTAAATCCTCTAGTGATCATGGCTATCTTGTTATTATCCTCACTAGAGCTTACTAAGCTTTTATCTTCACTTGCTTCTTATATAGCCTTCAAAGTAATGCTTTTTTCTTCTATTCTTTCTCATCTCTCTCATCTTCTCTTTGCTTTATAGTAAGCTCATGTGTAAGAAGCTTTTGAATAAGCACATTGGTTGAGAGGGTTGAGAGGTCTTGAGCTTCCTTAATTAAAGTGACTTTGGATTCCCATTTCTTCTTATGTAGGATTCTTAGCATCTTGTTGTATATTTCTTCTTTAAAAAAATGTTTTCCAAGTTTCTTAAGAGTGGTAAGGAGAGCATTGAGGTAATTTTTTTTATTTCAGTTATTGATTTTTGAGGCTTCATTTTGAAGATTTCATACTTATACATATGGAGTTGAACCTTCTTACTTTTCACTTGCACATTTCCTTTATAGTGATTCTCAAGTGTATCCTATACTTTTTTGCAAATTAGCAATGTTGAATTTTGTTGCCTTCTTCTTTTGACATAGAGGAAAGTAGAGTGATCATTACTCTCTTATTTTTATGATTTTGTTCTTTTTGAGTTTAACTCCATTGACTTCTTTTAAGAACCACTTCCACTTCATTTACTTTACTTTTTAGAGGTTCCCAACCATCTAAGATGACATCCTATAACTTTATTGGATCATTATCTAGATAGAGCTCCATTTTAAATTTTTAATGTAGATAGCCAATCCTATTAAAGAATGGTATAAGTAAAGAGATATTAAGAGATTCACTCCCTATAATCTTAAATTCTAGCAAATAAGTACCTAGAACTCAAGTCAGATACCGATTGTAATTGTCCTAGAGGGGGGTGAATAGGACTTTTGAGAATTTAAAAGAAAATTAAGAAGATTAATCAAGGATTAGAAAATAAGAAAGAAAGAACACAATCAATTAAGGAGTTTAGTTTATCAATAAACCTACATCTCTATCTAACTCTTCCAAGTTAGGATTTTTGAATCACCATAATCTATTTACTTAGATTTTTTTTTACAACTTTGTGTTTTAGGCTTAACTATAACTTTACAATAAAGAATTTAGGATCACTCTTTAACCCAATTCCCAAGTATTTTCAATAGGTAAAAAGTTAAACTTTTCACACTTAGAATAGAACCTCACTTCCCTTTTCTTAACTCTAAAAATAAAAGAAGAAGAATCTCTATTCTAACTCACAAACCCACTCTCAAAAGAGTTAATCAAATACAATGAAAGTAGATGAAAAGAGTTAATGCTCAATGAATGCTAAAGAGAAAATTTTAATATTCAAAGTGTGCAACTTCTAAATGAAATTTTAGAGCATGTTTATATAGCTTAACCATAAAACAATATGCCTGTTAGAGCCATTAATTGCTTCCTTAAGCTCTCTTTATCACCAATTAATGAAAATTAGCTTTTTGTAGTCGAATTATCGCTCATAGTTGTGAGAGTTATGTCCAGCTTGTGACCATTAAATTTTATGATCTTTGAGACTGATATAGCCATTAGAAGCTTATAAAGTGCCCTCACTAGTGGCTCATGATCGTGAGTGTCATTCATTAGTAGCTCAGAGTTTTGCTCACTAAATAAGGCTTAAAGGTAACCTGTTAAAAGGCAGCTTGTAAGCCTTTTCATGATCTGGAGGGTGGCTTGTAAGTAGCTACCTATAACTTGGAAACATTAATTTTTTGAGCGCTATATGTGTTCATTGAATTTAGGGACTTGCATTGATTAATATTCTTCATAAAATTTTATATAAATGCTCTTTTAGATAGTATTACATATCTCCATACTTAAATAATTGACTTGATCCTTGAATAAAGGCCTATACACTTAAATAAAATTTTTAAAAATTCAAATTGTTTATTAAAGTCAAAATTAAGGGGTTGATAATGCAAATGGTCAACATACATTATGAAGTATCAATGAAACTTATCTAATTCACATTCTTTTATAGATTATAGTTGATTCGTTACGGACTAATGAGCATATTTAGTAGTATCCTTTTATGATTGGTGCCATGAGGTTTGAGACATTAAGAGTCCTACTCTCTGGATATGGATGTAATATGTGGTACTTAGGCAAGCGTGTGTCGCTGGTATTTTTTGGACCTTATCATCATCCTATTCCATATCTTATTCTGAGTTTGATGTTTTAGGGCTTTGATATATCTAGTTGAGAGCTACGAGATGCTCTATAAAGGTTTGATGCTTCATCTTTAATAGAGCATTCTTGTGATAGTAAGAGATATATTCAGGAGCATCTTTTAGAGAGGATTCCTATTGAAGTCTCTAAGGTATGTTTTTCATTTGTTTTCTCTTATTATTTCATTTTCTAGTACTAATGACTTTCACTTTTATAGTTTGAGCATGATGATGCTCTTACAGATGCTCTAACCAAGGCTATAGATGAGGATGTTGAGCCCTAGCCCTATGTTCAGCCTCCTAGAAAGTTAAGATTAAAGTGTTATGCAATTCTCTATCTAGCCTCAACATGTATTCATAAGATCAAGTAAATACTACCCTTTTTATTTATAGTTTTTTTATATTCTCTCAAAGTTTTCTCCCTCCTCAGAAGTTATATTATATGATATACGAATGTTCTTAGAATTATCATTTGTTCCCATGTTAAATAAATCTAATTAAATTGAATTTATGTCAAACATGTACATACGATCCATATTATAATGCATAGTACCATTAGGATATACATCATATATGTAAGAAAATTCAGAATTCATATAATTAATTATTGGAACAAAAGAGTTATTATTATAATAAAACATTAACAATATTATTTTTAATTTAGATGCTATGTCTTGTGTTAGCTCCCCTTCAGGTAGCAGACTCAATATATATTGCTTGCATTTCCTTGGTGACTTCCTCAATCACTTCATCCTTATTGTCACATACTAGATTCTCAATTTCCTGAGCTTGCAAGCCATTATCATAAAAGTCTATAGGTGTTTTGGGATTTGTCATTTGTAGTTTTTCAATGGATTCATCATTTGAAGTTTTTCCACTAAGTTCGGTGACACATTTCTCATAATTATCCTTACCTGATCCTTTTCAGCTAACTTATTCTTTATTAATCGTACTTTGTTCATGAACCTTGTTAGAAAGTTTGAGAAAGATTCATTCGCCCTTTGTTTAGTTAGCTTTAGGTTTTTGATAGACACCTCGAGCATAATCTTATGCTCATATTATTTCAAAAGACTTGTGCATAGTTCATTCCAATAAACTCTAATAAATTTCTCTAGCCTATCCAAAGATAACATAAACAACCTTGTAACAATTGACAAAAGGGCTTTAGTGGTACCCATTATAGTTGAGTATCTGCTACAATGCACCCTCGAGTCTCCTCATACCATTGAATTTCTACAGTTAAGGCACTTTGTGTTAGTGATATGCACTAGGTCAATCATGTATGACCATGTTTTGACTTTATTATTTTATTAATAAAGAGGCATTTTCATTTTCATTTTCTATTGTTATAATTACTTAAATAGTAAATTCTTCCTAGGGTCATCAAGTATGTGACTTGATAGTAAAACCCTTAGATTAAATATGAGTTCTATTAAAATTATCCTTAGTCATTATAATACATGAAGGCTAGTATGGTGTTGGCTAATGATTATATTTTACTAATCATGAATATGAGATATTAAGTTAACCTATAAGTACTTATTTAAGAAATAATGTATTGGATTGACCCATCATGAGAATACTGCATAGATAATTATCATAAGTAATTCTCATCACAGTAATAATGATTTAGTCCTCAGACCTTGAAATCACCATGGATTTCTATATAGCTATTTTTTATTTTAACATAATCTAACATTATCTTTAACCAGATGATAAAATAGATTGTTGTTGGATATGAAATAAGTTATGTGAGGAATGTGAGTGATTGAGAAGGAATTTGTCCCTCATTTAATCTCTATAAGATATTTATGGGCGCCTTGATAAGATAGACTGAGGAAAATGCATGGCCATTTTAAAGGGAATTGATAAAGAGTTATCATTCTCCGTCTACTTAGAATCAAAAAATAATATAATTGAATTGTCTAAGGATGACAAAAACTATGTCTTATATTCAATCAAGATATCATATGAAAAAAAGACTACAATATTCACAGTAAATTAGGTTATGTCGGATTATCGACTTTCATATGACTTAGGGTAGTCATATTGTCTTGCTAGAGGCCACTTATGACTTATAGGCCTAAATAAGGATTTCAAGCCCACTGCCAATGTCATGTGAACTTACATGGTCATACACTTGGAAAAGTCCAAAATGAATATGGGTTCACCAAGCCTATTAAAGCTCTGTGGAAATAAATAAATAAATATATATATATATATATATATATATATATATTTAAGGTAATGGTTATCTTAAATAAATAGGAAACTATAAATAAATGTTTTGGTAAATAAATAAGTGGAATATACTAAAAATGTTTTGGTAAATGAAACCCTAATTAAGAGGCCTATAAATATGACATATTCTTTAAGGTTTCACATACCTTTTATTTTTGCCACCAAAATTCATTTTCTCTCCCTTTAAGAAAATAAAAACATAGATTTCTTTAGTTTTTGAGTTGTGAGACAATCAAGAAAAAGGTGCCAGCACACACGTTCATTTTGATTCAATGGCTGTTTATGTGGATACTTATGGAGGATGTATCCATTTGGAGATGTCTTAATCCGACCTAAATAATTAAAAGCTCAAGGTAGGGTGTCATCGGAGTGAACCTCCTCTCTACCTTCCAGCATTGTGGTAAGATTTTTGGAAACCTTATATCAATCGGTTAATCGAATTACATGGATCTTGGTTCAGGTTTATGATTAAATTTTTAAATTTCCAATGCGTTTTGAATCATATAAAATAACATTTTGAACTGGTTTGATGTCTTATCCCCTTTAACAAACATCATATCATTGAAACAAAAAATGCACTCCATACCTTGTCCTCTAATCAATTTCTCCACTTTAGCCATTTTCCTAGCGAATGCTTGCATCTGTGTTGACTCAACTGACTCCTTCTTCACTTTTTACACAATATAATCTTCCACATCCTTAAACTTCATCTCTGTATTATGCACAGTACTAGCAGCATTTAAAGGTTGACCTCTAGTATTAGCAGTAACATTACCATATTAGCAACCGTAGTAATAATAGCAGCAGGTGGAATGGTGGCAGTAGGTGTAGTTTCAACTATAAGAGGTTGCATCAGTCCTACTAAGGTTTTGTCTTAGTTCATCTTGAATTATAATCTTCAGATCATTCATTACTACATTCTTGACATCATCCAAGGTGCAGTTTCCCTCTTATTACTGCTCCATTTCTTTAGTTGTAGAACTAGTCGAGGTTGATGGTGTTTCTAGGTAGAGTGGATTAACTGGACTCTTCTCCAAACTACAAAGGATCTCCTTTACTATTGACTCAAGGCTTAAAGTGATTCTTTCCAGTCTACCACCTATTTATCTCCAAACAAATGAAGACCTAGATGAATATATGATGCTTGCAAAACAAAGTGCGAGTATAATGCATCAAATGCATGTATACATGTATGCATGTATGCACATGTAACACAAAGTCATAACAAAGAACAAAATCACAATATAGATCCTTCTAACCTTATTCCTCCCATGCATAATTCCATGGTGAGTCTCTTACCCTAGAATTTTTGGTTTTAACCTTAACATTAATAAGAGAAATTAAGAATCAATATGCATGTCAAATCTCTCAAATCAATAAACAAGCATAGAAATAACATTTCTATGTATAAAAACAAAGTCCAACCTTTATTAGTCCACAAGGATCTTTAAAGTATGGGCTTAGGATTTTATAGCTAAAAATACTTTATAAAAACATTCACAAGCAATTTTCCCTAGCACATATTCTTGGATCAAGTAAAGGCTAAGAGTGATGGTTGGCCAATTTATAATCCCATGAAGCTTACAGGGACAAAATGAAAAATGAAAGAAATAATTAATCAAATAATTCTAAAAAACACAACCATATCAATAACTCTTATCCATAATGGATTTACTACTACAAGCGGTAGGTTTAGCGTGCGCCTAAGCCTCTTCCAACCACAATACTATTTAAGTTCAAGACCTTAGGGAACACATAGTTATTATCATAAAGATACGACATAAAGATGAGGAATCGCCACCTAAAGTGATAATTAAAACAACTTTTAAAGTGGTGGTAGCTTGATTTCCTAAAAGAGAGTTAGCACCATACTGAGAGAATTTTGGGTACAGAATACTAACTTCTTTTAGTCTCATGTTCTTTGGATTTACCTTATTAATTAAAGTTTTTTTCCTTTATGTGCATGCAATTATCATTTTAAACCCACTCAAAACAACATTAAGGCACTGATCATAATGAAAATCATGTAAAAAATGTATTCATTTAAACAAATAAATCCATAAAATTAAATTAATCTATATTAATTAGATGAGCTAAGTCTATATATTTTTTAATTTATCAATCAACCTAAAGACTAATGGACCAAATTCTTACTAATTTTAAGTTAATGAGTTTAAGTCTACTCATTTTAATTATACAAATTATGAAGTGTTTTAAATTAATGAGCCTAATTCTACATATTTTAATGAGACTTTTTCAAAAATAACTAAAAAAGGAAAAATATTTTCAAAAATACTGTTGACTTTTTTATTTATAAAAATATTGTTTTTAGAAATTTTTTTTAAAAAACTATGGTACTATTAAAAGACATGTTTTTTCACCTATCTTCTTCTTCTTCTTTTTATTCTTCCTTTTTTTTTTCCCTTTTTAAGTCATGAGCTGTTTCTAAATTTGATTTTATTAGCAATTTTGAGTCACTTTTTTTTGAAATGTTTTGGTTTATTTTTAGTTTTATGAGTTGTTTTTGTTGTGGTTATTTTTTTATTTTGTTATTTTTTTCTTGCTTTATCTTCAGTTTTTTGAGTTTGTTTTTGTTACAGTTTTTGTTGTTATTTTTGTGGTTGTTTTTTATTATTATTTTTTCTTTTTTGTTGGTTCATTTTCAATTTTTTGAGCTTATTTTTGTAGTGATTTTCTGGTTATTTTTTAGTTTTTTTTTTCATGGATGTTTTTATAATTATTTCCAAAAAAAAAAAAACTATAAAAAAAATCCAAAACACAATAAAAAAAACTAAGAACTAAAAACAACAAAAAACCAACCAGGACCCAAAAACAACCAGAAAAAAAATTAGAAAATGACTAGAAACAATCAAAAAATGGTTGTCTTTATGGTTTTTTTGATTTTTTTTTTCAAATTTTTGGGTTCATTTTTTAATTTTTTGAGATTGTTCTGTAGTGATTTTCTAGTTATTTTACTAGATGTTTTTATGGTTGTTTTGAAAAACAAACCATAAAAAACCTTGAAAAAACCCATAAGCTACCAGAAAATTAGTCATAATAAGACAACCTCATAAAGCATAAAGATGAAGAAACAAAAAAAACCAAAAATAACTGCCAAAACAATCAAAAAAAGGCTATAAAAATGAAAAGGTGAAAAAAAACCACAAACAAACTTGAAAACAACCTAAAAAATAATAGGAAAAAGAAACAAATAAACAAATAAAATAAAAATAAAATAAGCAGAGAAAGAAAGAATAAATAGAAAATAAAAAAATGAATAATGTTAACAAATAAAATATTTATAAAATAATAATAGTAATAATAATAATTACAAGAAGAAGAACAAGAAAAAGAATGAATAATAATATCAAAATAAAATAGTTATGAAATAATAATAGTAACAATAATAACAACAATAACAACAACAAGAATAAGAACAAAAATAAGGAAAACCATAAAAATGAAAAGGAAAAGAAAAAATGCTAAAGATGAAAAACACTTAGTTAAGCATGAAAAAGAAGTTACGGGAAGTGTACGTGAAAAAAATGGATCAAACTATGATGTATGCTGTAATTTTTCCTATTTTAATTCTAAAGTGAGTATGAGCCTACAAATTATATATATATATATATATATATATATATATAAGAACATAATTAGTGGGCTATGTCTATTATTTTTATCTTAAATGGGCCTATGACAATTATTACAAAGTGGACCTAATCTAAATCTAACCAAATATGAGCCTATTGTTTATTTTAGAGGAAATAACAGTAATCATTAAAGTTAACAAAAGTTTTTCAAAAATATGGTACGAACAAAATTTTTTTCAAAATCACGATGCTTTGTGCATTTTTTATTTTTTCTTTACATGATTATTTCTTTCTTTCTTTCTTTTCCATTTTCTTCCCTAACTGATTTTTTCTTTCTTATTCCTTTTTTTCATTTTTTCTTTCTTATTTTTCCATGGTTTTTTCCTTAATTTATTTTTTCTCTCTTTATCCTTTTTTGGTTATATATTTTTTTTTTCAGAAATAACAAGAAAAAAAATTATGATATTGAAGAAGAAAGCAAAGCAAAAAAATTTTTAATTGTAGATGATGAGTTTCAAAAGAAAAAGAAGATGATGATGAAGATGGTGAGTTTTGGTTGTTCTTATAGGCATTTATCAAAACAACCAAAAAATCATTATAAAATAAACTCATAAAACTGAAAAGGAACCAACCAAAAAAATATAAACAACCACAAAACAACAAAAAACCGACTACCAAAACAACCATAAAAATAACTGCCAAAATAACCATGAAAACAACCAGAAAAACTATTACAAAAAAGCTCATAGAACTAAAAAGAGCCAGCCAAAAAAATAAAAACAACCACCAAAACAACAAGAAAAATAACCATCAAAGCAAAAAAAAAACCACGAAACAAAAACAACCTCATTAAACTAAAATAGAAACAACCATGAAAACAACTACAAAAACAACCATGAAACAAGTGAAAATCAACTGCCAAAACAACCTTTGAAAAAAAAGCCCACCACTAAAACAACTAGAAAAATGACTATGAAAACAACCAGAAAAAGCAACCACCGCTAAAACAGCCTGAAAAACAACTATCAACACAGTAAGGAACCAAGAAAATTGATGCGAAGCAACAAGTCTTGAAATGAGTTTGCAGAATAATTAATAGCAAATATTATTATTATTATTATTATTATTATTATTATTATTATTATTATTATTATTATTATTATTATTATTATTAGGATTTGGTTTTTTATTTTAATTTAGGATTGATTAGAATTTGACTTTTCTATATTGTTAGGGTTTTGATTTCCTACCTTAACTAGGATTTTCTTTATTTTTATTTCTTAATTAAAATTAGGGTTGGTAGGTTTGTTCCACTCTATAAATATGTAAGCCATAGAGATATGTGAGGTAGTTTTTATTGAGTTGATTATTCAAAATTATTATTTTCCCAAATTCAGTATTCTTGTGAATTAACAAATTCTTGGATGCCTATTTCATGGTATTTGTGAGCAAATCAATATGTTGTAGAAGGTTGCTAGACGGTCAATCGTGCGTGATTCAATGGTTTGCAATATTTATCTTTTTATAAATCTAAGCTTCTGCTATATCAGTTGGTATTAAAGCCAAACTGATCCTTATTAATCATGCCGAGAGAGTAATATGAAGAAATTTTATATTATGGTACTGATAACAGTGAGGATGAAGATGTATTTATTGGAGATAAGCCAAAATTTGATGAAGAGGATGAGGTCAATGTTGAATATATTGACTTCATTAGCATTATTAAATTTCTCTATTCTTATATTCCTTTAATTTCTATTTTGAAGGAATTACAAGTTGAAGATAAATTTATGATGTTCTATAGCAAATTTGTTTCTCAATATTTGAAGGCGAATTTTCTCTACCCTGGAGGGAATGATGCGGAGCAATAAGCCTTGGAATGAATTTGTAGAACAATTATCATTATCATCATCATCATCATCATTGTTATTCTCATTCTCATTGTTATTGTTATTATTATTGTTATTATTATTATTGTTATTATTATTATTATTATTATTGTTATTATTATTGTTATTATTGTTGTTGTTGTTGTTGTTGTTATTATTATTATTATTATTATTATTGTTATTATTATTATTATTGTTGTTGTTGTTGATGTTGATGATGTTGTTGTTGTTATTATTATTATTGTTATTATTATTATTATTATTATTATTATTATTATTATTATTATTATTATTATTATTAGGATTTGGTTTTTTATTTTAATTTAGCATTGATTAGAATTTGACTTTTCTATATTGTTAGGAATTTGATTTCCTTACAAGTTAAAGATAAATTTATGATGTTTTATAGCAAATTTGTTTCTCAATATTTGGGAAAAATTTGAGGGAAACTTTTTTCTACCCTGGAGGGAATGATGTGGAGTAACAAGCCTTAAAATGAGTTTGCAAAACAATTAATAGTAAATATTATTATTATTAGGATTTTGTTTTTTTTATTTTAATTTAGCATTGATTAGAATTTGACTTTTCTATATTGTTAGGAATTTGATTTCCTTACAAGTTAAAGATAAATTTATGATGTTTTATAGCAAATTTGTTTCTCAATATTTGGGCAAAATTTAAGGGCAAATTTTCTCTACCCTGGAGGGAATGATTTGGAGTAACAAGTCTTAAAATGAGTTTGCAGAACAATTAATAGCAATTATTATTATTATTATTATTATTATTATTATTATTATTATTATTACTATTAATATACTATTACTATTACTATTAGGATTTGGTTTTTTATTTTAATTTAGCATTAATTAGAATTTGACTTTTCTATATTGGTAGGGATTTGATTTCCTACCTTAACTAGGATTTTCTTTATTTTTATTTCTTAATTAAAATTAAGGTTGGTAGGTTTGTGCTACCTTATAAATATGTAAGCCTTAGGGCTATGTGAGGTAGTTTTTGTTAAGTCGATTATTCAAAATTATTATTTTCCCAAATTTAGTATTCTTGTGAATCAACAAATTATTGGATGCCTATTTTTTGGTATTTGTGCGTAAATCAACAAGTTGTAGAAGGTTATTAGACGATCAATCGTGCACGATTCAATGGCTTGCAACATTTATTTATTTTAAATCTAGGCTTCCGCTACATAAAAAACATAGTCTTATCAATCCAAAAAAAAAAAAAAATAGAGCCATTACAATACTCAAATTCCAACGCCCAAAACAATTATAAAGTTCAAATTTTTAGTTATAAAAACTCTTGTTTTTTTAAAAAAATGAAAATTCAAAAGTCAATTTTACTGTTAAGGTCATTCACTTTCTCTCTGCATGTTTTATCTTTAAGGTCTTTGTTGGCCATGGAAAGGAAAAGATCAAGAAAAGTAAAAGTTAGATCAATAAATAAAAAATGTCATGAATAAGAATTTTTGAAAACAAAATTTCTAGTTGTTTAGTTTTTGTTTTGGTGATGATGTTGACAACACTATGTAAGAGTAGAGAATGAAAAGAAAAAAAAAAGGAAAAAATTGTAGAGAAAGAAAAAAAGAGAAGATGAAGAAGAAAAAGAAGATCGTAGTAGAGAATGAAAATAAAGGAAAAGAAAAAAAATCATAGAGAAAGAAAAAAAGAGAGAAGAAGAACGAAGAAAGGAAGGAATGAGAATAAAAAGAAGAGAGAAAAGGAAAAAAAAAGTTGTAGAGAAAGGAAAACAAAAAAAGAAAAAGATGAAAAGACCATATATTTGAAAAAAACTTTCTATGTTTTAGTATTTTTGTAAATTTTTTTAGTCAAGAGTAAAAGTGAAAATGTTTTCTATTTTTTATACATTTCTAAAAAAATCCCTTTATTTTACTTAATTAAACTTAAAGCTAAGTAGCTTGTCGGCTTATTAATTTACTAGGCCTAAACTTCAAATTTATTATCTATTTATTTACGAGAAATTTACAAGATTGGACTATTTTTTGATTGGTTTATAAAGAAATTTCCTATTTTTTAAAATAATTACATACTTACCCTTTTTGTTTTTAAGAGTGCCCTATTTTTCTTTTTATTTTCAATTTTTCCTATTTTTTTATTTATCTTTGTTTTAATGTCGACTTCCCCATTTTTATTTTTACTTTTATATTTTCTTATTTTTCCGTCCTCCTATTATTTTTTTCCTTTCCACTTTTTTATTTTATGTTTTTTATTTAATTTTAATTTTTATTTTCTTATTGATTTTTCTTTATTTATTTTTATTTTCTCCTCATTTTTCCCTTATCCTCTTTTTTTCTTCCCTTTTTTTTAATTTTATTTTTTTCCTCCTCCCTTTTTCTTTTCATTCCCTTTTTTCATGATAATGTTTATAATACTTGTCAAATACTTCAAATAGAGATAAATGACATTTAAATAAGGGTGTCAAAACAGGTTGTTGGGTCATATTTGTGTTGGGTTGATGCACTTAGTTGACATAATTAGGGTCAACACGAACACGACCCACTTAATAATCGTGTTGAATATTTCAATCCTAACATAACACAAAAATTAAATAGGTTACACAAACACGACACGTGTAACCCATTTATTTAATTGGGTTGTATGAGTTATAAATTTCAGCACGGTCCATTTAACCTGTATAACATTTATAATATATAAAAACACTATTTTTCACAAAAAATTAAAAATAATGTCTATAATTTAGCAATTTGCATAATACAACTATAAAAATATTATTTTTATAGAAAATTTGCAATAAATGACTAATTTATTAATTAAGATCATAACAAATTGTATGAATTTTTAATGGGTTGTGTCATGTCATATTGGGTTGACGTGACCCAACACAACATGTATATTTATATGGGTTCACGTGTCAACCCACGACACGATTTGATTAAATCGTGTCATAAATGGGTTGACCCATTTTTAACACGAACCCATTTAACCTCAACCCTAATTCACTAATTTTTCATGTTAGGCTAATCGTGTTCATGTGTCATGACCTATTTTAACACACCTACATTTAATAGTAAAATTGACACAAACAAACATGAACACATAAAATGCCTTAAAATAGACTCAATCAAACCATAACATAGGCAAATCAAAACTCACAAGACTCAAACATTGAAGACAAAACATATAAATTAGACTTACACATCAAGAACACAAGATATGCATATTAAAGCTTAAGAATAATAACCAAACTAATAAAATGCAAAATAATGATATATAATAAAGCATCATAACTAAAATGACCCACAAATGATAAAAACCCTAAATTTCACAAATTATGCAAGTCATATCATAGTAGTAGTAAATCAACAACCAAAGCATATTAGAGCACAATCAAGCAACATGTAACTACAACATGCATTAATCAAGGCTTAAAACATGAATACACAAAAAATTAATCATAAATAACAAGGAAAATAAAAAAATTCAATTAAAAGTCACAAAAACATCAATAAACACAATCACGATCATTAAACCAAAACAAGAATAGTGATTACACTTAAAAGCACTTTAAAAAGAGTTTTAAAAAATAAAAGAAAAATAATTGTAAAATCATTTTAAAATAGAAAAATATTCCATCATCCTAATATCTTAGGGACGGGTTAGAATCATACTTAAGCAAGTATGAACCCTTTATGGACCTTAAAAACCATCATCGAAGTCATTTAGAGTGCAGAGGAGTGGATGGCCAAATTTACTTACTGTTTAGCAAGTTTTAGGGCCTCCAATAGCCGGTCTGAGAGCACCAATGGATGGATTTGGAGCATGAACAGTCGGTTTAGCTTTTTATGGACCAAATTTGGCTGTTCATGTTTGAACAGTGTGGATTGACACTCATTTGCCTTCAAAACTTGAATTTAAAGCCCCAAACCCTAAAAATAAAAGGAGAATTGATGAATATGTTGTTCTTGAAAGTGATTGGCCTCATAATTTAGCATGAAATCACCAAGAAACACTAATTGATTGAAGAGAATTGAGATTGAACTCAAAAGGGTAAAGGGTGATTTTAGTGAGTTTGTGTAAGGATTTGGTTTTGATTTGAAGTGAGTGAGTTTTTAGGAGCTAGGTTCTAAATTTGGATGTTTGAATTTGGTATTTTTTAGAAGAATTTGAGAAGAAATAGAGAGAAATTAGGTCTAGAGGAATTTTGGCATAGTTTACTTTTATTTTCCTAATTTCCAAAGGCTTTTTAGAGAGAATTTTTGGAGATCTTTTTGGGTTTTTGTGCTAGAATTTTCTTTCAATTAGGAAATGGTAAAAGCCTCCTAAAATCTTCCTTAAAGCTTTATTTATAGGAAAACATAGGTGGTGGCATTTATTGTAAATACCTTTGAATATTTAAGGTTATTAGGTAATAGTATATACTGTCCCTTTAGGAAGTCAACACTTGTCCTAGTATATTCCAAATTTGGAATATTCTAAACATGGAAAGCACCTTTTTTGACAAGTGTCCCTTTTTGGATAAGAACAAGGAGAGGTAGACATTTGTGGGGCCTAGTTTGACTACCAAGGTCAAAATTTTAACTTTTACGATATAGGACCCATTGATACACTGCAATTTTAGAAGATAGTTTTAAGCTGAAATTCAACTCTGGGAGCTTTGTTTGGCCACCAAAAAGTCTTATTAACCAAAGTTTGACTTTTGTTATCAGGGCTTCTATATGTTAAATTAAGACTTTAGAAATTAAAACTAGACTAAAAACTATAGAATACAGACTGTAAATAGCCCTTACATATGATTGTACTTATTGTTTTAGAAGACACGATTTGGGTGAACTTCTCTCTCATTATTCTTTTCAAACCTCTTTCTCAATATCAAATGGGAAGGGTTAAAGTTTGATTGGAGTTTGGTTAGGTCTTGGAATGGTATAATTGGCGATTGGGTAAGGTTTTAGTGGTTCGATGGGTTTTAAAATGGTTTGAATGTCAATTCTCTTTATCAAATTGATTGTCTAATGAGAAATTTAGCTTTTTCATCATCAGTTATTAGGGTTTTGAAAAATGACCCCAACAGTTTACCCCATGCTTTAAAAGGGATTTGTGTGTTCTTACTAAGACATTTGATAAAAGAGTTATGATTTGTATTTCATAGTCATCACACACAAATTCTAACAAAGCATAAAATAAACTCTAGAGTTCAGAGATCATGCTTGAGTTCATTTTTGCTCATTATTTTCCATTGCTTCATGTGAACTTAAACTTAAAAACATAGGTTAGTACTGTAATTTGTTTAAAATTAAAATTAAAAATAAGTCCGCAGACTTATGAGTCCTTAGACACTTATGGGTTGTCTGCAAAGAATTTGAGGTGGATTCATCGATCCTTGAGTGTAGACTCGTGATTCCTCAAACCCATTAAGATTTATAGATCCTTGAGTCCTCAAACTTAAGAGTACTCAAACCCAAATTTGAAATCTAGATTAAAATTAAGGTGGATTCATCGATCCTTGAGCCCATAAACTCGTGAGTCCTTAAACCCACATTTGAAATTGAGATTAAAATTCAGGTGGATTCAATGATCCTTAAGCCCACAGACTTGTGTATCCTCAAACCCACATTTGAAATTAAGATTGAAATTAAGGTGGATTCACTGATCCTTTAGCCTGCAGACTCGTGAGTCCTCAAACCCATATTTGAAATCAAGATTGAAATTGAAGTGGATTCATCGATCCTTGACCCTACAGACTAGTGAGTCCTTAAACTCATATTTGAAATTGACATTGAAATTGAGGTGGATTCACTAATCCTTGAGCCTACAGATTCATGAGTCCTTAAACCCACTGTCATACCTCAAATTTGACTATCCTAAAAAAGGTCCAATGATGAAGCAAATCTTCAAACATGACTAGAGTTTTCATAATACTTTTGAAGTATACAACCTTAAAAACTTAACCAATTCCACCAGTGTGCAAAATCAATCACTGAGCCATTAAGTTGTACTTTAATCTTATGAAATATGAATTGTCGAAACAATAAGAGGCTTATTCTGAGCATTCTTCTCTCTAAATGCATAGCCTATTGAGCTAGTGTTCATTTTATATGATTGGGATCGAACTTTATGAAAAAATGGAAATCAATATTGATAAAACAGACTTTAGAAACATGTTTAGAAGGCTCTAAACCTTAAGAAGTGGTCTCGGAATAGTCCAAAAGAACCCAAGGATTAGCGCGTGTCATGCATAACCACAAACACCTCTAAGTGTCACACGCTAAAATTAAAAGACAAAACAAACTTTGAAAATGCAACTGGAAGGCTTGAAAATCCTAAAAACCTACCTCAGAATAGCCCATAAAAGCCTCAAATTATATGGGCATCATACAAAAGTGCGCACTACCACTTGTGAGTGTGCATGGCCAGGCACCTAATGCGTGATCACGCGCTAAGCACATAGCCACATGCACTTTGCATGGTCGTGCCCTCCGCTCTAGGAACGTGCACATAACCACACACTATGTTCTATATTGCCTTAGAAAGAGAGGTCCATACACCCTATTTTAAGGGGGGAGCAAGAGGAAAACACATGCACACTTAAAAATTTATCCATTCGAAGGCTCTAAAAACTCATTTCCATATGCTTTTAGCTCTCCTACTACATTTTTCTTAGGTTATTAAACTACCTTTCCATTAATCCTAGCCTTACCTTTGTCAAAGCACGCTTTAAAGGTATACAAATTTGCATCATTCTACACATCATTTTGAACCTCTCAATGAGGAAAGCTTTATAATCCCTTGAAGCTAAAGCTTTAAAACTCATACAAGCTCAGTCGAATATGAGGACCATATAATCATTTTAGCATATTTATTTTATTGCACTTCATTTTACTTTATTGTTGATTTTAAGGACCACATAATCTATGCTTTGTTTGGCTCATTTCATATGATTATTTTGCATCCTTTAGTTTTGAAATGTGAAATCAAATAGTATATATCAGTAATGTGAAAAATTCATATTTCAGACTAGGGCCATCATGTTCTTGATCCAATAGTGTCATTATACATCCCTTATATTGTCATTACATATCATCATAACATAATAATCACTGAAAAATGCATGATTATATACATTTTACTTACTCTTTCTAGTGATTGAGTGTTCATTGCTTATTTTATTATTTGCATGATCGAGCAACCTACGTGCATAGTTATGCTAACCTTACAGGTTCATTATATCTAAGCTAGATTTACATTTCCATAATCTCTTTTCTTTTATATGTATTTATTAGGAAAGTGATGTAATAATGATATTTCAGCTTTATTATCTTTATCTTTTATATCACGTGAATGCTGTATAAATAGTCATTACTGAGATTAGGGTGTTATGGTAGCTATACATTGAATATCATATAAAGAGAAATAGTCATAAAGTAGATGTGATCCCTCAAACTTGGAAATCTTTATTGGGGGTAATACTCAATGAGTGACCCAATATTGCCCTTTTATTTTCCTAATTTTTTAAAAATTAGGTGGTGAATCTGTAAAATCAAAAAGCGTCTCATTCTCTTGAGACCAATCATTTGTCCCTCTTCAGTAAAGTTGCCATGTCCCTCGAAAGTAAAACACAAGATCAAAATAAGTCAAAATGGAAGGTTGCTCATAGTGGTGACTCCATTGGGGACTTCTAAGTAAGAGAGATCAACTCAAAAATAACTATTTGTCATTATGAAATACTTAATCATATAGAGCACCTCACCACTACATTTGCATTGCACATCACATTTGCACCATTGGTCCCTATCAGTTGACAATGATAGAAAGTGATCCACTATAGTTCCACTCGAGCATGAGGTGAATGATTTGGATTTATCACCTTTAGCCTTTACTTATTGTGTCACTAGGCTCATATGACTAGAGTTTGTAATGCAAGTCCTAAGGGGGGCAACTCGAGTTATCAAAAGAATGCTAGACTCACAGACCAAAGTCTGTAACCCTAGTCATATAGGGGCATTCTCACTAAAGTTACTATTAGTTTATCTACTAGGATTGAATATCTATTTAGGTTTTCAATATCTTAAATTTTATGAGTAGATAAACCAGTATTAACTTCCACTAGGATTCCACTAAGTTTTGGATGCTATCCTTGTACTAATATTATCCTTTTGACTTGATATTCATAAATGACATGAATCTCCTAGTGCTTATCATCTAATGACATCGTAATGTTAGTTTTTATAGAATGTTCATGCTTACATCCATATGATTCTTATCTTCTTCATGTGAGCCCGAAGCATGAGTAGTGTTAATAATTATATACCTTAGCTTGAATAGTCTATGTAAACTAGCAAGTAACAACATCTCTCAATGATGAAACCTATGAGATGTCATCCATTTATTCTTATAAGATCAAATGAATGGATTAGGAATTTAACTAGATTGTGGACCTTCATGTCAATAGAATCAAACTGTAAACAATTGAATGATACTTTCATAACTCTCGATAAATATATTAAATATCAATATGGGGGCAAGAACTCGGACCCCTTTTAATTGACCTTGGCCTTATGCATATAGGTGCATTCGGGCTCTAGATATCATTTGAGGCCTGATAATTAACCCTCACATTGACATCGTATGACTACCTTAAGTTGAGTATAATTCCTCAGTTTATCTTTTGGTTCAAATCAACATAAATTAAAACAACCTAGTTTTGAGAGTAGAACCATAGTCCCCTGATGACTATAGGTTTGAAACCAACCTAAAAAAGAGGCTAAATAACATCGTGGAGAAATAAGGTTGGAAGCAAAAGCTTGATTATGATTGGTTTATTCACTGTGCAGGAAATACTAGTCAATCTTTGAGATTTTTTTCTATCATCCATACATAACATACATATAGGTAGCAGTACTAACCATTATTTCTTGTAGCAATAAGCATTTTTCATTATAGGATTCTACATTCACCCCATGCATGCAAACTCACCCTTCTTTTTATAGGTGCATACCATGCATCACTTATATGCATCATATAAGCTCATGTACACTTCCAATAAGATCTTATGCAGCATATGGCATAACATGTATATGTTACATCTTTGGACTAATTTTGCATCCTTTTGCATACATGCATTTCATAACAATCGTACTAAAGCATACATCTTATAATGATTGTACTTATACATACACT
Source organism: Mallotus nudiflorus (assembly GCA_947683625.1). Taxonomy (NCBI): domain Eukaryota; kingdom Viridiplantae; phylum Streptophyta; class Magnoliopsida; order Malpighiales; family Euphorbiaceae; genus Mallotus; species Mallotus nudiflorus. The sequence goes on along the minus strand of CANTUR010000275.1, from coordinate 2,370,996 downwards.
TCATACATGCATTTCATAACACTCATCCTAATCTCATCATTTCTACAGTCTTGAGACCTTAAAAACAAGCCCTAATGGGAGAGTCAGCAATGGTTTGAATTTAAATGGTCGAGCAACTTAGGATTCAAAGTCTAAATGACCTACTCAAAGCGCACATAAAGAAATTCATAGCTGATGGTGGCTTAGCTGACATCCTTCAAGCTGAAATCAAGACCATTGTTTAGACTGAAATCGAGAACATCCTCAATCAAACCCTAGGCCCTAAGATGGGATTATCCTCTTAGTTAGCATTCCTAATGATAAAAGGGCACCTGACACCCCTAATCGTTGAGTAAGGGGAAAGAAGTCATGAGTCTGACTAAAGATATTGAAGATGACTACAAATTTTACCAAAAAGGTTATCTAAAATCCTCTTTCAAGGCTGTGAGTTTAATTAAATCTGAATTGGCAATGGAAATTCGAGAACTAGCCTACAAGACCACTCAACTTGAGGTTCTAATGAAAGAACACACTAATACCTTGATTGAAGGCTTCAATAAGCTTTTTATGCTCATGAACGAGTTCTTACAAGATCATTCTAAACAGTGCTACTGTTTTGAGCTTAATGAAGCTAAAGGTGTTAGTGATATGCGCTTGGTCAATAATGTATGACCATGTTTTAACTTTATCATTTTATATATAAATAGGCATTTTCATTATCATTTTTTGTTATGATAATTACTTGAAGAGTCAATTCTTCCTAAGGTTATCAAGTATGTGACTTCATAGTAAAACCCTTTGATTAAATACAAGTTCTATTCAAATTATTCTTAGTCAATATTTTCTTAAGTAATTCTAATCACAATAATATTCATTTTGTCCTTAACATTGAAATCACCATGGATTTCTACATAATTATTTTGTATTTTGACATAATCTAACATTATCTTTAATCGGATGATAAAATAGATTGTTGTTGGATATAAAATGAGTTATATAAGGAATGTGAATGATTGAGAAGGAATTTGTCCTTCATTTAATTTGAGTAAAATGTCTATGAGCCCTTTGATAAGATAGGTTGAGGAAAATGCATGGCCATGCTAAAAGGAATTGATAAAGAGTTATCATTCTTAGTCTACTTAGAATTAAGAAATAATATAATTGAATTGTATAAGGATGACAAAAATTATGCCTTATATGCAATTAAGATATCATGTGACAAAAGGACTACGATATTCACTAAAAATTAGGTTATATTGTATTATTGACCTTCACATGACTTGGGTAGTTATAATGTCTTGTTGGAGGCTACTTATGACTTATAGGCCTAAATAGGAATTTCAGGCCCACTACCACTGTCATGTGAACCTATTGGGTCACACACTTAGAACGGGCCCAAAACGAATATAGGTTCACCAAGCTTAATGAAGCTCTGTGGAAATAAATAAAGAAATATATGTATGTATTTATTTATTTAATGTAATGGTTATCTTAGATAAATAGGAAATTATTTCTGGTTTGTATTTGAATAAAATCAGAATTGGAAGAAGTGGAATAAACCAAAAACATTTTAGTAAGTGAGAAATTACCAAATTCATTTTGGTAAATGAAACCCTAATTGAGAAGTCTATAAATATGACATATTCTCTAGGGTTTCACAAACTTATCATTCTACCAAAAAAATTCATTTTCTTTCTTAAAAAACAAAACATAGAGTTCTTGAGTTGTGAGACAATTAAGAAAAAGGTGCTAGCACACACACAGTCATTTTGATTCAAGGCTGTTCGTGTGGATACTTGTGGAGGATGTATTCATTTGGAGACGTCTTAATGGGGCCTATAAAACTAAAAGCTTGAGGTAGGGTGTCACCGAAGTGAACCTCCTCTCGTCCTTCCATCATTTTTGCCTATTATTTGCATATGTGTTAAGGTTTTTGGAAACCTTAAATCAATCAGTTAATCAAATTATATGGATCCTGGTTTGGGTTTTGTGATAAATTTTTAAATTTTTGTTGCATGTTGAATTGCATAACCCAATAAAAGGACCAAAAAGGAGTAACCAAGGTACGATGTGTTATGATCCATTACTTATAGAGTTCCTACAATCACTTATAGTTGATCTTCGTTTAACCTATAGAAAATACTCAAAGTTCAACCAACCTCTCTCTAAGATCTTTAAAATGCTTTAACAATGAAACCTTATGAAACCCCATAAACAAAAAATAAATCACTACCCAACTATCCAGTCTCACTGCAACCACCCTCAGAAATAGACATCACCACATGAATCTCATAAAAGTAATAAGGCACTTGCTTTATAAATCCCACCTATCCTTTACAAACCTACATTTGATTATTGTGAGAGGGAAAAGCGAAGGAGAACTATGGAAGCCTATCCTCCATGAGCAAGCTAGACTAAGGTAACTAGAATGAAGAAGACCAATAAACCCTTTTTGGATGTAATAGCCAGATTAGAACAATGACCACTTACTTTTGTTATTTGGCTAGTGCTGGGTGTTTATGTGGAATGCTAAGTTCTTTATTACCCTATAATTTATTAATCATATTTATTTAATTTTGAACTTTATTGAAATTTTAATTGTTCAATTCTCACCATAGCCTCATTAAAAAAAGGGGTCTAACTAGGTACATGAACCACCTAGGCAAAAGGGGACAAATGAGATGAAAATATGAGGCATGTGCTTGAATAAATACTTGTTATGATCTGCCCTTCGATTCATCACTACATTATAAGTAAAAAAGTAGCCAAACTTGCATTCTTTCTAGCATGCTTTTTGTATAAGTCAAGGTAACAAGGGTGTCAACCATATGCCAATTGAAACCTAAAAGACTCAAAGTCTTGCAAATATGTTTAGGATGCTCGACAACTTAACATGTTGGATATACTTTTGCCTTACTGAATCTCGATTCTCTCCAAGGCATATTGAAACTCATAGGTGCAAACTAAGGATCTACTAACCACTATTCCCAAAAGACTCATTTTTTCTACTAAAACGCATGCTTGCCTAAAAGCCACCCAAAACCAAAGCCTACAACCTTTTTTTCAAATAAAGCCTAAACCAATTGTCAACCCAATCTCATCCAATGTAATCTACCTTTTAGGTTCCCCAATGCTACTCTTACCCTTAATGTTCTAAAGAACCACAAGCTACCACACTCTCATCGTAAAAAACTTCAAAACTCTTAAATGGCCATTAGCTCAGTGCATTATCATCAAGATCTCTAGTTTTGCTCCTAAATAAGTTAGTCTTGTTACTATCAACATTGTTCCTAGTATCTCTAGTCAAGAATTACTAATTGTCTAACTCTCCTCAAAGAGGCCCTGACCTAAAATTTCAAATAAACTCCTCTCACCTTAGCATTAAATAAAAAACATTTAGAGCCCAACACTCACCTTTGTCATATGATATACTCATTTGCATTACATGTAAACATGCATCTCATATTTATGCTTTATGAATGCCAGTAAATGTTGCTCTTCTCTGCATAGAAATTCCATCATCATTCCATGCACACATGCATTGTACAAGTGACTCCAACACAAATGAAGTTCAGTGTCATCTTGCATTAAGATCATTGAGCGCATCCATATGTAGGCTCAAGAAAATGAGTGATTATCTTATCTGCATAAAGCATAATCATTCACTTGCATACGTACATGTGTGATAAGCAATCTCATATACATCTAAAGATGGAAAATTTCATTTTAGCATACATTATAATCATTGACACCATATGTATACATGCACCCATACATACTCATTAGAAAATGAATAATTGTCCTCTTTGACATGTGATATCAACATCAATACAATTTTATCAATATTGCATGCATATGCACACTTGAGCATGTGCACTTGCATTAGTATTTAAAAAAAAAATCTTTAATCTTTTATGCAATAATAATACCATCCTCATAATACACACTCACAAAATGCACATATGCTTAGGGAATCCAACAGAAATTATATTCCCATAAGATATAATCATGCATTACATTCTTTTGCATTGGAAGACATGTCAATTTATCCTTCACCTTGAATAATAATCACTAGCCCTTTATACATTTTATGATCGTTTGCACCCTATGCATATGCATAGATAAGCTACTTTTCATTCATCATGCATACAAAGCATTCATATAGAACAATTATCATGTATACATGCATTCATACAACACAATCATTGTTCATACATACATTCCCTCACATACCCTAAAGAATAGCACAATCATTGTTCATACATGCATTCACTCATATATTCAGTACTTTATAAGTCACATCTAATTTTGTAATGCAATTTGATGCATGTAATCATTTTCTAATACAAAAGACCTTCATCTCAACAAATGGTAAGGACCATTAGCATTTCCTACATGCATGGAAAAACACTTGCATATCCACCTACATGCACATATGCATACACACTCACATTTCCTCTTTCTCTTCTTATTGTATGATCATTTACATATATGCATTATCTTAAATGACACCAAAGGATAACTCTTTTCTTTTAACATGACATACAATCATTAACATTTCATGCATTGTGCATATTGCAAAATGCGATCACTCCTCAAGAAATAAAACCATCTTTCTCATCATGCAGTACAATCTTTAACACTTCATGTATCATGTAAAGTTGAGCAATCTTTCTTATCAAATAGCATCATATAGCATGGTCATTTACATTGTATGCATACACACATCCACATATATACCTTAGAAAAAATCAAATAATTACCTTTGTCCATCACCAACATCTCATTGGCATTAGCATACATCATTATAAAGTATAATTGTTAGCATCACTAAATGCATACATGAGTGGATTTGCATATACCATCTCTTAGTGGAATAAATAAGTGACCATGGATGCTTATCAAAGTCCCATATTAGACTATGGCATTACAAAGAGCTCTAAGGTTCTCCAACATTCATTGACTGCCCCTCATAAAACTCTTTTACCTATCAAAAGCTAGTCTCAGTTATGGTTCCAGTGCAATCCCCAAATATAGAATACAACTAGTAAGCTAGAAACCTAAAAATTCAAAACCTATAAACCTTGCCCAAAAGCTACCACAAGATTAGCTCAAACACTATAGAAATACCTTAAAACCTCCTAAACTCTCTAAAGCCATATAAAAAAAAGTTATCCCATTGCACCTAAACATGCATTTACCATCCATCAAAACATTCTCACTCCCTCACTTGATAAATAGCTTAACTGAGTGCTCAAAACAAGAAAAGGAAATTTATACTAGATGAAGAAAGTGAAAGGAACCCCTAAGGTCAAAAGCCAAAGCTCTAATGCCCTTTTGGTTACTCTTAACACTCGAGTCATGCTTCAGTTCTGCCTAAAGACTTTATCCTCTTTTTTAGTAAATAAATCTTAATCTTCAAATACCCTAACTTTACTTTGATGATTAACCCCCATCCCCCTCCCACCCCAACCCCACCCCCCCCCCCCCCCCCCCCCCCCCCCCGGCCGACATCAATTAGTAATCTCAGAATGGTCTCCCTCTACATTAAACATGCATCATAAGCATTGCATGCACAAACATTGGAAACATGCTCTGTAAGCATCATATGCATAAGCACATGAAATATGCATCATAAGAATTTACATAAAAATGAGCATCGAATGCACAAGCATGAGAAACATGCATCACAAGCATTTATATATAAATGATCATTATGTGCATAAAAATGAGAAACATGCATCATAAGTAGGAACATAATGAAAAGGCAATGCACCAATATGCCATAAACCTAAACATTCCAAGGTTAGAATGCTCAAGGAAGTCAAAATTACACCAATAGAGGTCCTGAGGCATCCACATCAAGATGAAGACCACCAAAAGATTCCATTAACCCATATAAGTAGTCCTACGGGGCAAGCATCCACATGAGCAGCAAATAAACTGAAGCAAGGCAAGATTTGCATCTAGTGAGACACAAACGGTACCTCTAAAAGCCTAGCCTCCTTAGATACAAGCAAAAAGCTCAAGTAGATGGACACTATAGTAAGAGCTACAAGCACTATAGCTAGAACTATAGGTAGTACAATAAGATCTATAGTCAGTACAATAAGAGCTACAATTAGCATAATAAATGTTATAGTCACTACAGTAAGAGCTACAGTCATCACAGTAAGAGCTATAGTTATCACACTAAGAGCTATATACACTACAACAAGAGCTATTGACACTACAACAAATGCTATAATCACTATAGTCATTATAGCGAGAGCTATAGACACTATAAAAAATGTTATAGTCACTATAACAAGAGCTATAGTCATTATAACAAAAGCTACAGACACTACAGTGAGAACTATAAATGCTATAGTCACCACAATAAGAGCTATAATCATCACAATGAGAGCTATAAACACGACAACAAGTGCTATAGTCACCACAACTAGAGCTACAGTTAGTACAACCATAATTACAGACTTTGCAATAAGTGCCACGCCCCAGCAAAACCAACAAGAGGGGAAGAGCAACTACATCAGTAAGTAGGAGCAAGTAGCATCAAATCAGCAAAAGTAGTGTAATAAAGGGGGAAGTTAGAATGTGCCCTGGCTCAAAATTATAGTCTAAAAACATAACTAATACTAACTACAATTGTAGACACCTAATTTTGGGATGATATGTTATGGATGTAACAAAGGACTCCAGCGATGAAAATGTCTTCGGAACTTAATCCTTAAAAAATTCTAAGGGCTTTTAAAGGAAGGATTTAATGTTTTCAGGGACTAAATCGTAAAGTTTTTTTAAGGACCTAATTGTAAAATTTAAATTTTTTCGGGGGCCTTTTTGTAATTAAATGTTAAAAAAAAGAGTGCGTCGAAATTCCATAATTTTGATCGAAATTATATAATTTTGATCAGAATTACAACAATTCTGATCGGGATTGTATAATTCCGATCGAAATTACACAAACCTGGTCAGAATTGAATTCTTCCATTTTCCTATTACTAAATTATTTCCAATTTGGTGTTTTAATTGGTTTAAACTTCCTAATTAATTCAATCCAAATTGGTTTAAACTTCCTAATTAATTCATTCCTAATTGGTTTAAAATTCCTAAATACACTTTAGGAATTAGAATCATATTAGGATTAGGGTTAGGCCTCTTGTTCTACTATAAAAATGAAGGAAGGAGCAATAGAAAAAGGGGGGAGAAAAGAAGAGAAAAAAAGAGGAGAGGGTAGAAAGAAAAAGAGAAAGAAGGAGGAGAAACGGAAGAGAAGAGGAAAATCATTATTTCTTTTGGTTTTTTTTTTAAAATTCCTTTTGATTCAACAATCAGTTCAAGACTCGTGAAGATTTCTTAAGGAGAAAGATTCAAAGATTTGTCAAGAACGGTGAACTATCAATCTGAGGAGCACCCTAAATCATCCATAAGCATATCATCTTCTTCTATTCTTTATTTTCTTATTTATTTATTTGATTATTTTACATATTTTTTTCAAGTTATTATCATAATTTATTTGTTAATCATTGTTTTATTATTTTTTTTATGGTGATTATGGAGGAAAACGCATGATGATCATGTGGGAGGGATGAATTTCATGAGAAGTCCGTAGAAGACTATAGATAAAGCCTCGTAGAGACTTAGTTTCTAGGGTTTTATTTTTTTTTATCATCTTTATGTTTTATTTATTGTTTTATTTTTGTTAATTGTTTTATGAATTAATGTAATAGCCCCAATAGTAGGAATAATAAAATTATGTGTGTGGTTGTATGTTTATTTTGATTAAATTGGTTAGTAAAATTAGGTTTTAATTTGGTAATTCTTTAAAATTAATGGAGGATGTAGATTAATTTAGGTTGCATGTTCATAAAAATTAGGGTTTTAGTAAGGAATAAATTTAATTATTTATTTGAACTTATTTAATTATTTCTTTTATGTTTTATTTGTTTTTAGGTTTAATTATTATTTTTGTGTGTTTTGGGCCTTAAGCCCACTTTAGGTCTTGATTTATTTATTTAAGTTTAGATAATTCTTTTAGCCCGTATCACTTAATAATTAAATAGGTTTAATTAATTAAAATATATTTTTAGGTTCATAATTAATTAGATTTTAGATTAGAAATATCCTTTAGGCCCATTTAGTTAATTAGACATAGGCCCACTTAATTTAATTTAATTAATTTATACCTAGCCCACTTAATTTAAGATTTTTTCATAATTTGTAGATTTTAGATCACCATTTAATTAAAACATGTAAAATTAGGCCTACTAATTTAAATATTCCATAATTTGTATATTTAATCTCGTATTTAGAATTAAAATTAGTAGACTTAGGTTCATTTAATTAAATTAAAAGAAATTAGGTCTTTAGGTTCGCTTATAAATTAAAACATGTAGATTTAGCTCATTTATTTAAAATCCATGTAGATTAGACTAACTTAGGGATTATGTGATTTATTGAATGCATTATTTATTTGTATATTTCATGACTAGTTTGCCTTGGAGTTGATTATTTTTAGGTTTATATGAAATTGCATGTAAATAGAGAATAAGACAATAATTCATAAAGTAATTCTAAATGAACACGAGATTGAAACAACTACTATGAGTACCACCAAAACTCCTTTGGACGTGGTTACTAAGCTGTTTGTGATATCCTTGGAAGGTATGGCCGTTAACTGGTATCATGGTTTAGAGAAGTCTATCCGAGCATATTGAAGGGAGTTGTGCACTGCTTTTCTAAAGTAATACGACTATAATACTAGGCTTGAGGTGTCTATAAGAGATCTAGAACTAACCAAGCAGAATCCCAATGAATCATTTTTAGATTTTCTAACTAGGTTCATGAATAAGGTGGGAATGATGACGAATAAACTGGCTGAAAAGGATCAAGTTAGGATGATTGTTCGCAATGTATCACCTAATTTAGTTAAAAAACTACAATTGATGAACCCAAAGACCTTCATAGACCTGTAGGATGACAATCTACAAGCTGAAGAGATAGAGGATGAGAAAAAGAAGAGTTCTAGAGGCACAGTAACTCAAAATTACTCAACTGGAGGCACACAATAGGGGAGCACTAGCCGGATTGTGGGGGTGCACGCAGTTCAATAACCAAGGAGGTTCTCAAATTTTAACCAACCTTTGTCAAAAGTCCTAGAGCGCCTAATGGAAAAGGGCTTACTTCAACCTTTACCTACTCCAAACCCACCAAATCCAAATATCCTAGGCTATAACCCGAATAAACACTGTAAATTCCACCAAAACCTCCAACACTCCATAGATAACTGCATCTGCCTTAAACATGAAATCCAAAACCTTATAGACTCTAGAAAAATCACAGATCCTGAAAACTCGAGCACCAGAAGTAATTCTTTCCCAAACTACCGAAACATGCCATCTGCAACAACTATGATGATCAACTCAGGAGTAAGCGAGAAAGAAGTGCTAAACTCCTTTGTGGACGTAGACCTTAAAATTAATGAGAAATCTCCTAATGTCCCCAAAGATGTGGAAAAAGTTGAAGATTTTTTGGGTCAACCCTCAAATAAGTTCGACTATAATGTGTTTTACACTAAACCACCTTCTTTTGACATACCCTTCACGTTGATTGTGCTTACAAGATGGGGTAATGAGTTTGATGATGAGAAACTGCAAGACAACGAAGAAATATGCATAGTAGAGGTACAGAAAGATGAAGTCATGGAGACAGTTTGCAAGAAAATGCAATAATAACTATTATGTCAGCCACCTGAAAGACAACCACTGTGAGACTCAGAATCCCTAGCATGTAGAATAGGAAATAAACTTGTCTTCTTTAAATAAAATTTTAGTCTCTTTAGAACTTGTTTTATTTTAGTGATTGATGATATAAATTATGATTATGCTCACTTATGTAATATGTATCCAGATGGTACTACGCATTGTGATATTGATTGCATCAGCATGTTTGACAAAAATTTAATTCAATTAGATTCATTTAGTATGGGCACAAATATTAACTTAAAGAATAGTCTTATATCACATGACATAACTTCTAAAGAGAGCAAAATTTGAGGAAAAATAAGAAGAATAATAAAAAAGTGAAGAGAACAAAGAAAGAAAAAAAATAGTAAAGTGAAAAATTAGAGAGAAAAATTCAATATTAATTAATTATAGGAGTTGTGTCATATGATGTAATGAATGTTCTCATTTTTGCCTTAATGAATGAGTAAAATTGAATTGGAGATTTTTGTCAAATATCGCATATTTGTCTTTATCATATTGCATAAGTATCTGAATGGAAAGACATTACATAATGAAAGCTAAAATCATAGCTATAAGATTGCTATTTTAGTTATATTTCCTTTTGTAATTTTCCTTGTAAGCTTAAGGTCCCCTTACACCTTGAAAGAATTCAAATGGCTCAATAACTTGCATTGCAAGTCTTGTCCTATAACTATCATCAATCATTGCATCAATATCAAGCTTCATATCCTGCTCAAGAGTTCTTCAAAGTGCAAGTCCAGCTAATTTCATCATTAAAAACTTACTTCGGTCAGTTTTCCCATTCCTTTACATCTCCAATGCATGAGATTGCAACTAATAGGTTAATAAGTTAAAGAATCAATAACAACAGTGGACGAACTAGGTCTCTTGCACATACAAGTAAAACTGGGGGCAAAATACAACTCAGAGGGCAAATGGTGTCGGCATTTAAAGAGCGAAGATGGATACTGAAGTGTAAGAGCTAATACCTCAATCATTAATAGTAACAAAAGAAAAGTTCAACAGTACATTGGTCAATCACAAGCTCTATTGTAAAGCCATGGACCCTACTTGGTAGCCTAGTAATCAGTCTGATGAATCATATCAGAAGCTTCAACATCAGAAGTACCAACAGCGAATCATTCAATGCTCAAGCTGACAAGCTATTGATGAGTGGCTCTATTCCAAATAGGAGACCCATTAGGATCATGCACATCATACATAGTATGCATACACTTGCATACATATTTTATGAAACACTTATTTTGTATAATAAAAGTCTTTAAGCCTAGACAAGATTGTGCAAATACTCTACTAATAACATTTGAAATTAGTGTTGGAAGATTAGGAAAATAGTCAGAGTATTCGCATATGAAACATCTGAAAGAATGAAAATAAGAGGAGTGACACTACCAAGAAGCATTGTCCTGGAAACTTCAAGAGGCTAGATAGGATGTTCAAGCTCCTCAGATTCAATATGAAAGGAAAGAATGCACTCAAAACTTGAGACAAATGCACTCTGAGAACTTCTTTGATTATGAAATAAAAACCTCTAACTCCTAAATTTTTTCTTTTGTAGGAAATGTTGGGAAGAGAAATGAAGCCTTCTACTATAGCATCAATGGGATAAAGCCATAACTTCGATGGTGGATCATCACCAACTTATGATTGGAGACATTATCACTACAATGAAAGGGAAGAATGCAAAAGAATAACATTGCATTCTGATAATTTTCTTTACTAGCAAGTAGGCCATACTAACTGATGGAATTTTATGCAGGGAAAATAAAAGAGAATAAAAAAGTGAAAAGGAATGGATAAATCAATAAGAATGGGCAAGATAGCAAATGCTAATCACTCGTTAAAACCTCACCCTAACAAATACCAAAGGGAAGTAATTCAACTCTATCTCCTTTGATTCTACAATAAAATAAATCCTCAATGAGAAAATTCACAAATTAAAAGGAAATTCATCCACTTCATGAGATCATGTGCGAAAATTTATCTCATGACCTTTGATTTTAGTGGCTTTCTTTTATTAGCCTCATAAAATTCAGATGTTTTGTTGACAGTTCTATGCTGAGAATTTCTAAACTCTAATAAATCTAATGCTTGTTTTGCACCCAAACGAGGGAAAGAACATACAAAGACAAAATCTGTGGACTTGTGGTATAAATTGATTAAATTTTAGGGTATCATTTCAGTCTTATGAATTATAAATGTGCATGTAATCTACTCCAATGCTCAGAAATGAGTATGAGTACAAAATCCCTTGATGGTATCCACGCTGAGTAATACGGGAAAGGCGGGGGAACACTAAGAGGAGAATAGAAAAAAGAGCAAGCATAATTTACTCCAATGCTCAGAAATGAGTAAGAGTATCAATATAAAACCTCTGGCAGTATCCATAGTAAGTAATACAAAAAAGGCAGAGAATACTAAGAGGACCATGTAAAAAATCGCTCTATTTACTCTAATACTCTATAGGAGTATAAGTATCCAAAGGACCTTTCCAACGGTATCCTTGCTGAGTAATATGAGAAAGGTAGGGAATACTTAGATAAGGAAGAAAAGCACAAAAATAATTCAAGGACTATTTTGATACTTAGAATCTAATCTATTTATGCTCAAATACCATAAGTTTTGTCTAGTAGATTCTTTCTGAATTTAGGTGTGGAAGTAAGCTCTTCACTTGGTAAAAAATATGCTCTCAGCATAAAAGGGTTAACGATGCCTCTACCCTTTGCGAATGGTAAATAAATGGTAGTCATGAGGATCAAAATAAAGGAGATTGGTTAAGTACATGTTATCTCGTGAAAGTGATGAATTTTCTTATAAATTTTCAAAATAATAATATACTTTTGTACATTCATCTTGTTAAAACTAACTTTAACAATTTTGTAGGAATTTCAAATCCAAAAGGGGGTATACTCAACTTGAAAAGCCAATCAACACAACAATATTCAAAGTTAGTAAAAAAAAGTGCTAATTAGTTAGCACAAAGAATTCAAAGCATTTGAGTCAAAGAACTAAAGATAAAAATTAGTGAATAGTTATGGACTGTAGCATCATCAAAGGCGAGCAATGAGAGGATTACAGTCAATTTGAGAGCAATTATGGATTGTAGCATCATCAATGAGTAATGAAAAGTTTGCAGCTAATCACGAGCAATTATGGATTGCAACATCATCAGTGAGCAATGAAAGGGTTGCAGCTAATCGCGAGCAATTACGGATTACAACATCATCTATGAGCAACGAAAGGGTTGTAGATAATCGTGAGCAGTTATGGATTGTAGCATCGAAAGTGAGCAATGGAAGGGTTGCAGCTAATAGTGAGCAATTATGGATTGCGGTATAATCGCATAATCAATTAACATCATACGACTGAGTATGATGGTCCTTATCAAAACAGACTATACGACTGAGTGTAGTCAACATTGTACGACCGAGTGCAATGTATCCTCAATCGATTATATGACTGAGTATAATCAGCATCATACGACTGAGTATAATGTTTCTTATTAAAACAGACTATACGAAAAAGTGTAGTCAGCATTGTACGACCAATCGTACAATGTATCCTCAATCGATTATATGACCGAGTATAATCGGCATCATACGACCGAGTATGATATGCCATTTAAAACACTGTATGTCCAAGTATAGCAAATTCATAAGCAAAGACTTCAAGGAGCAGGTAAGTACCCTAAATTTCAATTTAGAAATTGGGTGTTATTTTGCTTTACGGTAATTTGTCAAGCAAACAGTGACAAATGGGGGCAACTGTAGACACCCAATTTCGGGATGATATATTATGGATGTAACAAAGGACTCTAGTGATGAAAATGTCTTTGAAACTTAATCCTTAAAAAATTCTAAGGGCTTTTAAAGGAAGGATTTAATATTTTCAGGGACTAAATCGAAAAGTTCTTTTTAGGACTTAATTGTAAAATTTAAATTTTTTCAAGGGCCTTTTTATAATTAAATGTTAACAAAAAAAAGAGTACGTCAGAATTCCATAATTCTGACCAGAATTATGTAATTGCATCAGAATTATGTAATTTCGATAGGAATTACAACAATTCCGATCGGAATTACACAATCCCAGTTATAATTGAATTCTTCCGTTTTCCTATTACTAAATTACTTCCAATTTAGTTTTTTAATTGGTTTAAACTTCTTAATTAATTCAATCCAAATTGGTTTAAACTTCCTAATTAATTCATTCCTAATTGGTTTAAAATTCCTAAATACACTTTAGGAATTAGAATCACATTAGGATTAGGGTTAGGCCTCTTATTCTACTATAAAAAGGAAGGAAGGAGCAGTAGAAAAAGAGGGGTGAAAAGAATAGAAAAAAAGAGGAGAGGGTAGAAAGAAAAAGAAAAAGAAGGAGGAGAAATGGAAGAGAAGAGGAAAATCGTTATTTCTTTTGATTTTTTAAAAAAAATTCCTTTTGATTCAACAATCAGTTCAAGACTTGTGAAGATTTCTTGAGGAGAAAGATTCGAAGATTTATCAAGAACGGTGAACTATCAATCTGAGGAGCACCCTAAATCATCCATAAGCATATCATCTTCTTCTATTCTTTATTTTCTTATTATTTGATTATTTTACATTATTATTTTTTTCAAGTTATTATCATAATTTATTCGTCAATCATTGTTTTATTTTTTTTTGTGGTGATTATGGAAGAAAACGCATGATGATCATGTAGGAGGGATGAATTTCATGAGAAGTCCGTAGAAGACTATGGATAAAGCCTCGTAGAGACTTAGTTTCTAGGGTTTTATTTTGTTTTTTTTATCATCTTTATGTTTTATTTATTGTTTTATTTTTATTAATTGTTTTATGAATTAATGTAATGCCCCAATAGTGGGAAGAATAAAATTATGTGTGTGGTTGTATGTTGATTTTTGATTAAATTGGTTAGTAAAATTAGGTTTCAATTTGGTAATTCTTTAAAATTAATGGAGGATGTATATTAATTTAGGTTGCATGTTAATAAAAATTAGGGTTTTAGTAAGGAATAAATTTAATTATTCGTTTGATCTTATTTAATTGTTTCTTTTATGTTTTTATTTGTTTTTGGGTTTATTTATTATTTTTGTGTGTTTTGGGCCTTAAGCCCACTTTATGTCTTAATTTATTTATTTAAGTTTAGATAATTCTTTTAGCCCATACCACTTAATAATTAAATAGGTTTAATTAATTAAAATATATTTTTAGGTTCATAATTAATTAGATTTTAGATTAGAAATATCCTTTAGGCCCATTTAGTTAATTAGACATAGGCCCGCTTAATTTAATTTAATTAATTTAGACATAGCCCACTTAATTTAAGCTTTTTTTCATAATTTGTAGATTTTAGATCACCATTTAATTAAAACATGTAGAATTAGGCCCACTAATTTAAATATTCCATAATTTGTATATTTAATCTCATATTTAGAATTAAAATTAGTAGACTTAGGTTCATTTAATTAAATAAAAAGGAATTAGGTCTTTAGGTTCGCTTATAAATTAAAACATGTAGATTTAGCTCATTTATTTAAAATCCATGTAGATTAGACTAACTTAGCGATTATGTGATTTATTGAATGCATTATTTATTTGTATATTTCATGACTAGTTTGCCTTAGAGTTGATTGTTTTTGGGTTTATATGAAATTGCATGTAAATAGAGAATAAGACAATAATTCATAAAGTAATTCTAAATGAACACAAGACTGAAAGAAGTTGGTATTCCGTATCCAAAATCTCCTGGTTGTGGTGCTAGCTTTCTTTTAGGGAATCGAGTACCACCTTTTCAATTTGTCCCAGTTATTACCCTGGGTGGTGACTCCTCATCTCCACGCCATGTCTTTGTGATAATGGTTAGTGTGTTCTCTAGAGCCTTGAGCTCAAACAGTGTCGCAGTTGCTAAAATCTTGGACATGCGCTAAACCCCACAGTCTACAATAATTATTTTATTTTATTTTATAAGCTAATGCAACTATGTAAATTAAAGCAAATCCAAGCACGTAAAGGTAAGAGCCGCTCATACAGCAACACAACAAGGGTTACAAAACATAGTAAGAGCTATAACCATAACAATATAGCAAGGGTTGTAGTTTTAAAGCATACAATATGCAACAATGGAAACATTAATAGTTAATAGTAAGAAAAATAAGAAAACACATCAAACACAATAAATCGACAAGTGCTACCACCATCACCACCCTTTGATATGGAACCTCCAAGAATAAGCTTGAGAACCCCTTTATATATTTGAACCCCCGAAGCATTAACTTGAAAACCCCAATAGTCAATTTAGCAACAACCCCTAAGAATGGTTAGAAATCAAATTACTTAGATGATTAAAGAATCAGAATAAAGAAAACTCATTTCTAAATTCCAATTTTGAAACACTCCATAAGAAGATGATCAATCTACTTGAATGTTCCTTAAAGCATATATCCTACACAAGAACACAAAGATAAAAGCAAAATAGCCTTTAGGTTTTAAAACTTCAATTCTGAATAATAATCTTCCTAATATATATAAAATAAGACCTTTATATAGGCTTAAAGAAACCCTACATAAAACCTAATTAATATCCTAACTAAATAAGAGAATAAAATCCTTCTTAAACAAGAAAATATAATTCCACCTGAACAATAAAATATAATCCTTATTATATTTGGATTGACATATGTAGCACATTTTTGTGCACTTTTCACCATAATTAAGGCCGAATTGATGGAACCCCAAAACACAAAAGTTATATCCCTTGATGTAAGCTTTAAGAACCATATTTAATCATTTCATTTGGATCTATATTGAGTGAGATATGACCCATTTACTGATGTATATTCAGTCTGCCTAGTATTATACACGACCTGATAATCTTTCATAATTTTAGCCCATGAAGACGATAGAATTAACTCATACTTTCTTCATAAAAGTTGTAAAAATATTGTCATATTTTGATAGAATTTTTATTTACTTCAATCCAACTTCTGTAGAGAAATATATGACCAAAACGCTAAAGCAAGCTACCAAAAGATGAATTGATAAAAATTAAATCTTTGATCACATTAGGATCATATCATTCCCTTCCTCTTGAAGATGATTCATCCTCAAATCAGCCCCATGTTCTGAAGTTGGTATATTCCAACATCCTCCAGGATTAAAGACAAACATTTTGGTTTAAAATTTTCCTTCACAACATGCATTATATCACTTGTTTTCTAAATAAAGTATGTCATCATGGTAAACCTGTTCAAAGTAACAAAACTAGACAATTGATTGTGAATTTGGTTAGTGATAAACAAAACATCCTTGTATAGAAGTACAAGTATACGTTGACTCACATCACTCATTTTTGCACACACATTAATATTCTTTTCACTCATGTCTGGCTTGTTTTCTCTCACTAAATGTTTCCCATTTTCCTTATTTTTCTCACTCAACTCATTTTCAACACTCATATCACTTTCTTCTTTTATCTTAACTTTATTAGTTTCTCTCCTTAAAGTATTCCTAAATGAAGATGGAAACTCTTCACTGTGTTGATTAATGCATGGGTCTTCAAAAGTTGACTTCGATGGTGAGGTTTTAACTTGGCACTCCTCCTCCTTACTCTTCACTTCAACTTGTTGCTCAATCACCTCAATGACTTCAACACTTTCATTCTTCTTGGAATTACACACTATTATTTTCTCAAAAACACTCACTATCTTTTCGTACTCCAAAGCATATTTAATTATTACCTTTAAAGATATAGAAGTTCAAATTGTACATCTATCTTTAATCTCTTAGCAATCTAATGCTTAAGCCCACTAATAAATTTTGTAACCTGCTACCTTTTGAAACCATCTACATCACTTGCTATTACAAATAACTTAAAATTTTTAATATATTCATCAACACACATTTTATCACATTGTTTAAGCCTTTGCAATTTAACATAGAATTTATCCTTAACATCTTGAGGAATAAAATGCCTAGTAATATACTTTTTCATTACTTCCCAATTTCTAAACTCACTATATCCATTCATTCTCCTTAATGACATCAAATCTTCCCACCACATAATAGCATGTCCAAAAAATTTATGAGAAGCAATTCTGCACTTTTGGAAATCATGATATATTTTAAGAGAATCAAATATCTCTTCTATTTGTTGCACCCATTTCAAGTAAACATAAGGATCTTTTCTACCATCAAAATAAGGTATGTCCATAATCTCCATTTAGTTTGACATTATTGAAAAAATGTTAAAAAAATAAAGAAAAATAATTCAAGGAGCTCATAAGCACTCCCTCATGTGTTTGCACTCAAATGATTGGGATGGTCACTCGTGTTTAACTTAAAAAAAATTCACTAATGGGTTTCCTCACACCACTCGAGCTAATTTCTTTTATGTTCTTAGGTGAATCACACTTTTAGAACAATTCAAATAGTTTGAAGCAATTAAAGTAGAATTCGAAAATTGAAATTTGTAAAACAAGTTTGAAGCAATTCGGTCACAAGAAAAAAAAGACAATTCAGAAGCAATATATTAGTAAAACTCAAATAGATGCAAAAGACATGTGAAAGAAATACAAAGATCTTCTTATATAGAAAAGAAAATGAATTTGGAAGTTGTTTTAAGAAGAAAACTCAAATCTGCCTTAATAAGTAATATTCCTTAATGAGCAAGTATTGAAAAGATATGCCAAATTCTTAATAGATAAGGAATACAAGATATGACAAGATCTAGTTAAATATGTCAATTTTAAACCAAATAGGATTAGGAAATATAAATAAGACATGATGAGGATATTAATCACTTGAACAATATTTCTTAATGAGTAAGGAATGGAAGATTATGCAAATAAAAACTGATTAGGATATAAATCACTTAAGAATCTCAATTCTTCCTTTTTTAATAACTTTCTTTTTTTTCACAATTTTTTTTTCTTTTTTTTTTTCAAATTTCTTTCTTCTTCTTCATCTTTTTTTTTGCACGAATTTTTTTTAAACCTTCAACTATGAACATAAATCTAAATTTCAAAATGCAAAACAATTGACTGAATTAAAGAAAAAAAACAAGATCAAGACTAACAAACAAGAATAAAGAACAAAACACAAGAATGAAGAACAAAAAAAAAAAAGAACGAAATTTAAAAGGATAAGAAAAACATAAGAAATCAAGATTAAAAACGAAAATTATAAAAGAAAAAACCTGATCTAGAGCCAAAGCTCTGATACCAAATGATACAAAACCTCCAAGAATAACCTTGAGAACCCTTTTATGTATTTGAACCCCTGAAGCATTAACTTGAAAACCCCAATAGTCAATTCAACAACAACCCCTAAGAATGGTTAGAAATCAGATTACTTAGATGATCAAAGAATTAAAATAAAGAAAACTCATTTATAAATTCCAATTTTGAAATACTCCACAAGAAGATGGTCAATCTACTTGAATTTTCCTTAAAGCATATATTCTACACAAGAACACAAAGATAAAAGCAAAATAGCCTTTAGGTTTTAAAACTTCAATTCTGAATAATAATCTTCCCAATTTACATAAAATAAGACCTTTATATAGGCTTAAATAAACCCTAAATAAAACCTAATTAATATCCTAACTAAACAAAAAAATAAAATCCTTCTTAAACAAGAAAATATAATCCTACCTAAACAATAAAATATAATCATGATTACATTCGAATTGACATATACAACACATTTTTTTTGCACTTTTCACCATAATTAAGGCCGAATTGATGGAAACCCAAAACACAAAAGTTATATCCCTTGATGTAAGATTTAAGAAGAATCTTTAATCGCTTCATTTCGATCTATATTGAGTGAGATATAGCCCATTTATTGATGTATATTCAGTCTGCCCAGTATTATACATGACCTGATAATCTTTCATAATTTTAGTCCATGAAGACGATAGAATTAACTCCTACTTTCTTCATCAAAGTTGTAGAAATATGTGTTAGATTTCAATAGAATTTTTATTTACCTCAATCCAACTTCTGTAGGGAAATATATGACCATAACACTAAAGCAGGTTATTAAAAGATAAATTAATAAAAATTAAATCTTTGATCGCATTAGGATCATATCGCCCTTACACCGAGGAGTACCCTCTTCCTTCTCTCTCTAATACATGTATTTGCATTCATGCATTGAAAATAAAAAAAGAATAGCTCATTTCTTGCATTTTTGCAAACTTCATCTATGCGATGAATTGCATATATTAGAGCCAAGTGAGTTGATTTTAACTTTTATAATCTCCCTTTAATGCTCATTTTATAATTTCTCAAGCACAATTGATAGTTCTAAGTTAAGAGTTTCTAAAATTTAATCAATCTAATGCTTACTTACCGCTTGGATGGGTGAAGAAAACATAAGACAAAACTTATAATGGACATCGATAAACAAAACAAATTATGATTTTCAAGGTATATTTTAGAGAGGCTTGTGATCTCAAGACCATACTCACCTACTCCAATACTCAGAAACAAGCAAGAGTATCAAAAGAGACCCTCTTATGGTATTCGCATTGAGTAATGCGAGAAAGGCGAGGAATACTAAAAGAGGGAACATTTGTAAGAAATGCAGGAAAAGCAAAGAAAAAAATCAAAACCAAATCTTTGTGCACTTTGATTCTCCAAAAGTGGAGTATAAGTATCTTAAAGGACCTTTCAGCGGTATCCATGTTGAGTAATACAAGAAAGGTAGGGGATACCAAAGAAAGGAAATCCCTACAGAAAAATAAATAATGTATGGTCAAACAATCACTTCCTTACTGAAAAACCTCTTGATAATCAAAACTTATTCTATTAATCTACACTCTATAAGTTTCATCTTGCTACATCCTTCAGAAATTCACTTGGGAAGCTTGCTCTCTACTTGGTAATACAAATAGCATTAGCGACGAGCTATGAATCATGTTTTTGAGTTGACAAAATTTGCTTAGTAGCATTTTCATTTGCGTGATCCCTAAGAAGGTTATAGTCGCATCTACATTTTACTCAGTAGCATTTTCACTTATGTGACACCTAAGAAGGTTATAATCACGTTCTCATTTTGCTTAGTAGCATTTTCATTTGCATGACACCTAAAAAGGTTATAATCGCATCTTCATTTTGCTTAGTAGCATTTTCATTTGTGTGACACGTAAAAAGGTTATAGTCACATCTTTATTTTTTTTAGTAGCATTTCCATTTGTGTTACACCTAAAATAGATTATAGTAGCATCTTCATTTTGCTCAGTAGCATTTTCATTAGCGTGACACTTAAGAAGGTTATAGTCGCATCTTTATACTTAGTATTTCCATTTGCATGACACCTAAAAGCGGTTATAGTTATAATATTCATTTGCATGACACTTAAAGAGGTTATAGTCGCATCATTATTTTGCTTAGTAGCATCTTCATTTACTTGACACTTAAGGAGGTTATAACGACATCACTTAGCCATAGCAGCATCATTTCTTAACATTAAAGAATGCTAGAACTTTTAACATGACAAGGGAAATGTTAAACACCCAAAAGGAGTAGTTATTTCCTTTTATGATACAAAGAGTTCTCGTATGATATCATAAAAAACAACTAGAATATATAAAGAGAAGACAAAGACCTTTTATAATAAGATGATTTCTAGGAAGCATTTTGTTATAGGAAAAAAAGTTCTTTTGTCTTATTCTAGGCTTAAGCTATTTCCAAGTTAAGTTGCATTCTCATTGGGTTGGTCCTTTTATTATTACTAATATTTTTCATCATGGTGCAGTGGAGATCAAAAGTCTGAGAACAAGAAAGGTTTTTAAAGTGAATGGACATTGACTTAAACCTTTCTATAAATATTTTCAAATATATAATATTTAGCTTATGGATTTGGAGGACCCAAGCTATTTAATTGTGAAGCTATTTGGAAGGCAACCCAAAGGCAGTATTAGTTTGCATTCTTTTCTCTTCTTAACATTTGGGTCTTACATTGAGGAGAATGTAAGTTTTATGTGTGGGGGGAGAGTTTTAGGTAGTACATTATGCATTTGTGTTATATGTGAATTTTTTTATTTTATTTTCTTTATTTTTTTATCATTTATCATGAATATCTTATTCTACATATATTTAATTTAGTTCTTTTATGGATATATTTTTTTAGCATATGATGTTAGCAATTGTTTTGTAAAATAGATTTCAATATACTTGACTCTTTATAACTAATTGAAGTAATATGTCTTGAAGGGTTTTATGAACTTAGTGTTAAAACATGATTAAGGAGTGTATAAAAAATTCTTAAATTATCTTTCTTAAGCTAGTCCTAAATTTGGGTTTAAGTAAATAGGGATAAAAAAATTAATAATAAAATAAAGAAAGACTTGTGAAAATATACTCCAATATTCTTAATCACCAAGTGGCTAGGGGCATGCCATGCACCCCATGTTTGTTTCTAGTATAGGAGGTGATTTGGAATAATAGAATGCTAAAGCACTTCAAGTTTGTTATTAGTTAAGTAAGCAGGGTTGAGCATGAACTCCATGTTTGGATTCACGTAAAAAGATAACCAATGACTTGAAGAAGGGTTTTAAGTTTCTTTTGAGTAAAATAAATAAATAAATTCCCTAGTTTGCTACCCATTTTGTAGTAGTAAAGGGAGATAGTTACAAAATGAATTGTGCATGAATTAGTTGTATTTATATACTTTGTTTACATTAATAAATGAAGAGTAATTTTGGATAAAGGTGAAGAGATTTGAGTGTGTTCCTTTTATAATTGCTACATTATGAGTTGAGTTGTGCATTTATTTAAGGATTAAGTTATGTATTTTTCAAGATGATATTTGATGATATTTTTAATAATATTATGAGCTAATTAATGTGTTTTATGAATTAGGAGTCAAAATTGTCGTATTAAGTAAAATGTGCAGTTTTCAGTTAATTGGCAGCTTTGACCTCCAAGTTTTGGTGAAGGTTTTGGAGTACTTAGAGCCTCAGAACGTGAAAATGACCTACTTGGAAAGTGAAGTGGACTTCTTAAGGTTTTTGAATTTGGCTTACTCATTAAGATCAGAGTTCATTTACACTGTCAAAATTTGGGCCGAATTTAGAAGATGTAGATTCATCATTTTGTTGAGCAATTGTTAGTAATTGGGCCATATCTTGGGCTACAGAGGTATAATTTAGTTGATTCAAGACTCTATGGAAAGTTAAAAGCCATGGCTATAACTATTATAAAGACCTAACTCTAAATTCGAAATTGATCAGTAAATTATTCCTATCTCATTTTTTTTGTTACTGCAGGAAGTAGATAGGGATAACAATAAGAGTTATTGTTGGTAACATTTTAGGAGATTTTAAAAAAGGGCTTAAGAATGTTATTATGAAAAAGGAAAAACCTAGAGAGATAATTAAGGAGTGAATATTAGTAATGCCTTGATATTTTAAAAAAGAGGGTGAGAGTGCATTTAAAAAGAGGGAGAAGAGCATAGAAAAAAACAACAAGAAGAATAAGAACTTTTAGAATAAAAATATGCTTTTAGGAGAAGAAGCATTAATAGATTTTCTTGTTCAATTCAAGGGGATTTTTAGCCCTAACTCAAGTTGATGGTGCTTTCTTTTTAGTAACATTATTTCTTCCTTTTCCCTTTTAAGAAATTGTTTGTGTTATTATGTTCTTAATGTGAATTAATGTTTGGTTTGTTGATTTAAATAAGGCATGTTGAATTAATTCACTAAATAGCAATTGTCAGATTAAGAAATTAGATTTTTTAATTGATCTCTTTTCTGAATCATTAAGTAGTAAAATAGAAAAATAGGATTGTGGACAAGTTTTCTTATTATTTCTATGAATAACACAACTAAAGTTAAACATCCAAACTTGTGAGAGAGTTGCTTAAGTTATTTAATTCCTTTGTTTTTAATGCTGCTAGTATATTAAACCTAAAGAGCTTGTTTTAGTTTGTAAATTAGTTAGATTCTAATGAGAGCTTGTTCAATAGAATAAGACTT
Organism: Mallotus nudiflorus; assembly: GCA_947683625.1. Taxonomy (NCBI): domain Eukaryota; kingdom Viridiplantae; phylum Streptophyta; class Magnoliopsida; order Malpighiales; family Euphorbiaceae; genus Mallotus; species Mallotus nudiflorus. Next base: position 2,347,270 of record CANTUR010000275.1, on the reverse strand, counting down.
AAGGGGGAATATCAGATAATAGAGCTTATTATTACCTAGAATTGATAGTTTCTTGGGAAGGGAAGAAGTTATCATTATTAATTAAACATGTCACTTGCAGGGTGAAATTGAACTGAGAATTGAGTTTTTATTCATTGCATTTATTTTCCATTTGATTTAATTTAGTTTAATTTGGAATTTAAACCCCCCTTTCCTTTTCTTTTCATTTCCCATAATTAATTTTTAACTAGGATTTATTGAAGACATACAAACAGTGGGTGATCAAAAGATAAAACCATATGTCAAGCAACTAATCCAGAGAAAGTTTGCTTCTTTAATTTATATACTTGAAACTAATGATGTAATGAACTCTAAAATTAATGCAATGAAATTAGATTTTGCTTACTTGTTTGATGTCTTTCATGATGGTAGTGTGCATTGCATTAATCAAAACATTAGGATATTTGACATTCATTCTATATGCATTGAATCATTTAACATTGGCATAGAATCTGAACCATGCATTATGCATATTTTGAAAGCTATTACCCCTAAAGAGAGGAGAGAAATTGAAAAAATATTAATAAAATATTCAAAAGTATTTACTTGGACATATGACAATATGGTTGGTATTGACATAAACGTTGCTCAACACTTCATTCCTATTAAGGATGGGTGTAAACAAATAGATATAAATTAAGAAGAATCATACTAGAATAGGCCCAATTGGTGAAATAAGACATTGAGAAGTATATCAAAGCAAAATTCCTAAAGGTAGTAAACTATCTGGAATGGTTAGCAAATGTGGTGCTAGTACCAAAGAAAGACTGAAGGGTTAGAATCCATGTCGACTATAGAGATTTGAACAAAGCATGCTCGAAAACCAATTTCCCACTACCTCACATAGACATATTAGTTGACAATGCCACCACATGTGTAATGTACTCCTTCATGGATGGATTCTCTAGGTACATTCAAATCTTAATGGTCATTATTGATAAAGGAAAAACAACTTCCATAACAAAATGGGGCACTTATTACTACAGAGTAATGCCTTTTGATTTAAAGAAAACAAGAGCAACTAACTAGAGAATGGCAACTATAATGTTCTATGACATAATACATAAAGAAGTGGAAGTGTACATCGATGACATGATGGTCAAGTCAAAGACTGATGTGAACTGATTTTATCTAACAAACAAAACCAACAATAATCAGTTGATACCCATACCTTAGATTATCCAAGAAATAAGTTGGGTGGAAAATATAACCCTTATTTATCTAACAATTAAGAACTCTAACTATCAAGAAGTTACCACAATTTGATATGGATGTTCTAATTGATAAGACAAGTGAACTATCAAATAACCTATTTTGTTTAGAAAGCTCAGAGAACAAAACTCGAAGTAATTTGTAGCAAAATTCATCACTTTCATTTTATTGATAAAAAAGACCCCCTAAAATAGGATGCAAAATAAGCTATTTATAAGAATTTTTAATCTTAAACCTAATCTAAAACAAATTTGTAAAAGATAAGGATAATAAATTTCTAAAAGATAAGAAAATCAAGTCCTTAAAAATAAGAAATTATTTTTCTTGACAACTAAGCTAAAGAAAAGTATTCCTAATTAAAAATAAATACTTATAAAATGATTTGGATAAGGAACACATCCACATTTGTTTTTAACACTGAATGGACTAAATAACATATAGTTGGGCTTTATCTTGGGCCTTGCAACATGAATAAGTACTCATTTGGCTTACTGCATCCAATTTGGACCCAATAACACTACTTGGGCCTAAATATTCAATTTCCACCAAATGAGTATGATTTGGACCAGAATTAATTCCACGTGCTTTAAATGGATCAAATTGATTCATATTTATACTTTGAGCCCATATATCTTCCTTTATCTTCTTAGCACATGCCCTTGTGATTGGACTTCCATTATAAGTAAAAAGGTCTTCAATCCTTATTTAATTAAGATTCCTTATTACACATTGAATCCTTGTTAGATATGGATTCCTTGTCACATCTTGAATACTTGTTGGATTAAGATTCCTTATCATACTAGGATTCTTATCAAAGATAAGGGAAGAACACCCGTTCGATTTTGAAAAGTTCCTCAAAAGAGTCAAAAAGTACAGTCTCAGGCTTAATCTGAAGAAATTCATGCTCAGGGTCACTTTAGGAAGATGTTAGGGTATGTTGACAGTCAGAATGGAATTGAAATGGATCCAAATAAAGCAAAAGCAGCCAAAGAGATGCCAGTGCCAAAAATAGAAAAAGAAATGAAAGGGTTTCTAAGGAAATTGTAATTCAACAGTAGATTCATCGCCAAGTTGACAGTAGTGTATGAACCGATCTTTAAGCTACTCAGAAAATATTAGTGAGTTAAGTGGAATAAATAGTGGCTGTTAGCATTCGAAAAGATCAGAAACTACCTAGCCAACTTGCTAGTCCTGAAACCGACTAAACCTAGGATACCTCTAACCTTGTATTTATCCATTGAAGGAAATGCAATAGGTGCAATGTTAGTCCAAAAAAGGAGAAACAAAAATGGATAGTGGATGTATTTTGATGGCGTAGTTAACTAGTTCAACATAAGAGTCGAGATTATACTACAATCTCTAAAAGGTGAAGTGGTGCCAATTACCAAGAAGCTAGAATTTAGAGTCACGAATAACAAAGTAGAATATGAGGAATGCACATTTAGAATAGAAGCACTATTAGCCCTGGATGTTACAAAGGTTGAAATCTTTAGAGATTCCATAGAAGAATGGGAATTAAAAGAGCAGCACCTAAAACCTTACTTAGATCACTTGAAATTGCTTACTGTGTCCTTCTAAACATGCTGATTCATCTATCTCCTCAGAAACCATAATCAGATGGTAGATGCACTTGCTTCCTTAGCATTAGTATGGGAAAGATCATCCAAAATGCCCATGAAGTCTTTAATCCTACTTAGATAAGGACAACCTTGTCATAGGAACTACAAAATAGCAAAGATGGAAACAATTGAAAAACCTTGGTTTTATGACATCCAAAAATATCTAAAGGAACAAGCCTACCTCGATAAAGCAATTGGAAAAGATAAGGTAGTCATTTGATAATTGGCATCGAGATTCACATCACACTAAATTGTGATATATAAAAAGAACTTCATATGGGCTATAACTCTAATGTCTAGATGAAACCAAGGCTGTAAAATCAATGGAGGAAGTACATGAAGGTGTTTACGATCCATACATAAATGGAGCCATCCTAGCTAATAAGCTAATTAAAGAAAGGTTTTTTTGGATGATGATAATGGAAGATTGTACGAATTTGTAAGAGAATGCCACAAGTGCCAAATTCATAGGGATGTGAGTCACCTTCCCCCAATAGAATTACACTACATCTCGTCTCTATGGCCTGTCTAGGTATGGCGATTAGACATAATTGGAGAAATCCACCCAATAGCCTCGAACGGACATCAATTCATCTTAGTGGTAGTAGATTACTTCACAAAGTAGGTCAAAGCAGAATCATTCACAAGGATAGGAGCCAAACAAGTGGCTAAGTTCATAAAAAGGAATCTATTTTGTCAATATGGGATCCCCCATCACATCATCTCTAACAACGGTGTCCAATTCCAAGGGGAAGTTAGAGAACTACTAAGGAGTTATAAAGTGGAACATCATAAATCTTCTCCTTATTGACCATAAGCAAATGGGGTATGTAAGCACCTAATTTTGGGATGGTTGAGTGTGGATGCGACAGAGAGGTCCTATAATGAAAATTTGGTCGAAATTGATCTCCAGATATTAATTTTGGATTTTAAGGACTAAATTGCAATGTTTCTTTTTGGGGTTTAATTGCAAAATTGAATTTCTTTTAGGGACCTTTTTATAATTAAATGGGATCAGTTTTATAGAAAATTGATCAAAATTTTGTAATTCTGATAGAAAATCTGTAATTCTAATTGAAATTACAAATTTTTTATTGGATTTCCATTTTTTTATTTTATTTTTGAAAAATCCCATTTATCTAATTTGTGATTGGTTTAGAAAATAATAAAAATAAAAATAAATAAATCAAATAAATGTATTTTAGTTTTTGCGTATATCAGATAAATGCTTTTTTTTTTTAAATTTTTTTAGCAGATAAATAAATCAGATAAATGTTGATCTGTGTTACGTGTTTTATCTTGTTTATCATTCATATAAGAAAATTTAGTCCTAGTTTTTCAATTAGATAAGAAACTTTAGTCCTATAATAAAAAAGGATGGGGCTTTCAAAAGAGTTTTTAGAGAGAAAGAGAGAAAAAAAAAAGATAGCTTTTAAAAAAAGAGAAGACTACTAAAAAAATTTTGGATACATTCTTTTTTTTTAAAAAAAACACAGTATGTTAATGAGTTCGAAAATCAATCAAGATCAAATTTCAACAGTGATTCCTATTCTGAGGATTAATCAAACTGTATGGCATCATCCCATTATTTCCTCTTTCTTCTATATTCTTCTTTTCTTTGATTAATTGATTTATTTTTTTAAAATTATTTGAATCATCTACTAATTTTTATTCTATTTTTCATTGTGTTTGTGATTTTGATTATGATTGGCATAGCCAAAATTGTGGGTGAATACGTGAGGAAGATCCATGGGATGCCATTTATTTAATTTTGTAATTATTTTTAATTAGATTTTAGGTTTTTAATGTTTTGTGTTTTTATGTGTTTTTATTATTTATTTGGGCATGGAATTAATTAGTTTTAATTTATGCATGTATGAATTGTAATAGCCCCAATAGTGGAAATAATAATATTTTTATTTTTTTGCACTTTAAAAATGATTAGTAAATTAGGGTTTATTTGGTAAACCTTAATAAAACCAATGGTCGTTGTAGATTAATATTAGGTTGCATGAAATCAAAATAGGGTTTTTTAGAAAATATAATTTTAATTGCATGTTATTTTATGTGTTTTTTTAAAATGTTTTTGGGCTTGTTCATTTTTATGCATTTTGGGCCCCAAACCCATGTTTAGGATTAACGCATTTAATTAATAGGCTTTTAAAGTTGGATTTTAGGTTAAATTAACTTTAAAATTGATTTAGACCCATTAGGTTAATTTAGACTTAGGCTCCTTTTCAATTTAAAAATTAAATCAAACTTAGATTAGCCCATTAAAGCATTTTTAAAATAAATAAATTTATCACATCACTTAATTTAAAATTAAGTAGAATTGAGCCCACTAATTTATTTCTATTTTATTTCATAAAATTAATAGACTTACACCCACTTTTTAGAATTAAAACAAGTAGACTTAGACTCATTAATTATCTTAAAATACAGGCCAACCTTTAGCTTTATTTCACTTGTAAAATAAAATGTTAACTTAGCTCACTGAAATTAAAATCAATATATATTAGACTAATTTAGGGACATTGCAATCTATATGAATGCAATTTTTATGTGCCATTTCATGACTAGTTGCCTTGGGTTAGATGAATAATAATTAGTGTTTAAAATGAAATTGTATGTAATTAAAGAATAAGGTAATAATTAATAAACTAATTCTGAATGAACAAAAGACTAAGAGAAGTTGGTATTCCATATCCAAAATTGCCTGGTTTATGGTGCTAACCTTCTTTTAGATAATTGAGTTACCACCACCTTCGATTTTTCCCAATTATTACCTTAGGTGGCAACTCCTTATCTCTACGCTATGTCTTTGTGATATAGTAGTATGTTCTCTAGAGCCTTGAGCTCAAACAATGTTGTAATTGCTAAAATCTTAGACATGTGCTAAACCCAACCATCTATAGTGGCAAATCCAGTGGGGATAAGAGATACTTATTCTACTTATGTTCTTTAGAATTATTTTATTAATTATTATTTTATTCTTGCATTCATTTGCATGTCCCTATTAACTGATGGCATTGGTTTATGATTTCATGATTCTACTAGCTTCATGGGATTTTAAATTGGCTAACCATCACTCCTAGTCTTAACTCGGTCCAAGAGATTACCAGGCTCATATGACCAGAGTTTGTAACCTAAGTCCTAAAGGGAGCAGCCTTCTCTTGAGTTTACATAGGATGTCGGGTCCCTCTAACCTTGGCTTGTAACTCAAGTCCTAAAGGAAGGCATATTACCAAGGGAACCTTAAATTTTCCTCTAAACTTAACCATATGTAATGGCCTAATTATTTTCCTTAGGATTTACCCAAATTTCTTATGATTTTTATGATGAGATATTTCTATTTATAAAAGCCCAAGCCTATACTTTTAGAGCCCATTTGGGTTAATAAAGATTGGGCTAAAATTTTATACCTAGAAATGTTGTTTCTATGCTTTACTACTTTGAGAGATTTGGCATACACATCGATTCTTGATATCCCTTATTGATATTAAGGCCAAGAAAAAAAATCTTAAGAAAAGAGACTCACCATTGAATATGTGTGTGGGAGGAAAAAGGTTGGAAGGATATTATACACTTGATTGTTTCTTGTTGCTTGGCACATGCATCATGCATACATATGCTTCATGTATCATACTAATACTTTGTTTTTCAACCATCATAGATTCATTTGAGTCTTCTTATGTTTAGGAATGGAGTAGTGGCAGACTAGTGAGAACTGACTTGAGTCCAAAATCAATAGATAAAGAGATCCTTTAAAGTTTAGAGAAAAGTCCTATTAATCCATTATACTTGGAAGTTAAATGAACACCAACCAAACAAATAGAAATGGAACAACAACAAGGAGGAAAGTGGACCTTAGAAGACATTAAGGGAGCTTTGATGGATAACATGAGAACCATAATGCAAAATGAACTAAGAAAAGCCTTAGCTAGATTAATGCCACATGTTACTATTGCTCCACCACTTGTAATTAAACAAGCACCTGGTGCTGCAACCATTCCACCTATTGAAAATGATCCACCTGTTGCTCCTGCACCTACAACTGTTGCTTTTGCTCCTATGGATAATGTTGGAGGCCAACCCATTGCTAAAAATCCACCTGTTGCTGAAGTCAAGCTTAAGGATATTGAGAACTTATAGTGGAGAAGGCAAATAGGGAATCACTTGAACTTCTCCAAGATTATATGTCCAAGAAGATACAAGCATTGACTCAGAAAATGTTCAAGATAGAGGAGCTAATAAAGGACAAAGCATGGGATACTCATTTGATTTTGATGATATATTGCAAATGGAAGGGGATATATTGCCTAAGAAATTTAAAATGCTTTAATTACGGAAGTTTGATGGAACTAGAGATCAAAATATCCATCTTAGTCAATATACAACAACTATGAGCACCACAAAAGATCCATTTTCTATAGTCACAAAGTTATTTGTACTTTCCTTGGAGGGAATGACTGTGAATTGGTACTATAGGTTAGAAAAATATATTCGGGCTGATTGGAGAGAATTATGTACTGCTTTCTTAAAAAAGTATGATTATAACACTAGGTTGGAAGTGTCTATTCAAGATTTGGAACTAGCCAACTAGAAATTTAATGAATCTTTCTCAAAATTTTTAACTAAATTCATGAATACGACAGGATTAATGAAGAATAAATTAGCTAAGAAGGATCAAGTTAGGATGATAGTCCGAAATGTATCACCCAATCTGGTTAAAAGGCTATAAATGATGAATCCTAAATCTTTTATAGACTTTTATGATGATAGATTGCAAGTTGAGGAAATTGAGAGTGAGAAAAAGAAAAGCTCTAGAACTAGTGGTATAAGGAACTACACAATTGGGGGCACACATCATAAAAGCACTAGCCAAGTTATGGAAGTGCATGTTGTTCAATAACTAAGGAGATTCTCTAACTTTAACCAACCCTATCAAAAGTCTTAGACTACCTGATGCAAAAGAGCTTGCTCAGACCCCTTACCTTTTTTAGACCGCCAAACCCAAATGTCCCAGGATATGATTCAAATAGTTATTGCAAATTCCACCAAGTTACTAGCCATTGCATAGACATTTGCACCCACCTTAAACATGAAATCAAAAACCTTATAGACTATGGAAAAATCATAGACCCTGAACCCAAGCGCAAAAAATAATCCTTTCCTAAACTACTAAAATGTTTAACCCCCAACTACCATGATGATAAACTCAGGAGTAAGCGAGGAAGAAGTGTTAAACTCCTTTGAGAACATGAACCTACAAATTTTTGAGAAATCTTTTGATTTCCCTAGTGATGAAGGAAAGAGCATGACATCTTTAATTCCTAAGAAACCTCAAAGTGGAGTTGAAGATTTACTGGGCTAGCCTTTAGGAAAGTTCAATTATAAAGTGTTTTACTCCAAACTACTTTCCTATGATATTACCATTGAATCAATTACACCCGGGGGTTGGGGTGATGAATTTAGAGTTGATGACAAACCATTAAGTAAGAAATCTAAGACTCCTGAGCAATCATGAAGAGGAGTTGAAGATTTATTGGGACAACTCTCAAGCAAGTTTGACTACAAGGTGTTTTATACTAAACCACCTTCTTTAAATATACCTTTTCGAGTCAATTGTGCCTACAGGATGGGGTGATGAGTTTGATGATGAGAAATTGCTAGAGAAGAAAGAAAAATATATAATTAAGGTACAGAAAGATGAAGTCATGGAGACAGTTGGTGAGAAGATGCAAAAATAGCCACTTGTCAGCTACCTGAAGGATATCCACCTTAAGACTTAGCATCCCTAGCATTTAGAATAGTAAATAATTATCTTGTTGTTTTCTTTAAATAATATTATGGTTTCTTTAGAACTTTTGTTTTATTAATCGATGATATAAATTCTGATCATGCTTACTTTTGTATTATCATCCTAATGGTACTATGCATTGTGATATTGATCATATCTTCATGTTTGACATTAATTTAACTCAAATAGATTCATTCAGCATGGGCACAAATACAAATTCAAAGAACATTCATATATCACATGATGTAACTTCTGAGGATAGGAAATTTGATGGAAAGGAAAAGTGAAAACAAAGAGAAAAAAAAAGAAAAAAGGACAATTAGTTAAAAATAAGAGAAAAATATTATTTTAGAAAATCTAAAAAGACTAATTGGTAATAGGAGTTGTATCATGTGATGTAATAAATGTTCTCATTTTTTCCCTACTGAATGATTAAAATTGAATTTGAAATTTTTGTTCAAATATCACATATTTGTCTTTATCATATTGCATAAGTATTTGAATGGAAAGACAATAAATAATGAAAGTTAAATCAGAGATATGAGATCACTATTTTAGTTATGTTTTCTCTTTTTACCACCCTTTTATGATTTTGTTTATAAGCCTAGTGTCCTTTTGTCCATAAACAATTTAGGTGGCTCAGTAACTTGCATTGCAAGTCATGTCTTGTAACTACCATCAATTGTGGCATTAGCATCAAGCCTTATGTTCTACTTAAGAATCCTTTGAAGCTATAGGTCTTTCATATTGTCCAAAACATCCTACCTTAAGGGACAACCCTTGAAATCAGTAGTAATAGTGATGATGACCTAGAGATGACTATACTAATGGAAGAGATGTGATGGAGAAAAAGAAAGTTGAAGAATGTAACCAAAATAAAGTGATTACACTAGTTAATGATTATATACTTCAACTTACAACAGGAGAAAGTTCAATTGATTTTAGTATCAAGAACACTCTTTAGTCAATTCACTCACTCTAATGCATCTTTAATACATGAGACTACAACTAATAGGGTTAGTAAGATAAAGGGTCAATAGGAGCAGTGAACAAATTGAGTTTCTTGCACACGTGAAGAAAAAGATTGCTAAAATAGCATTGATGAATTCATAATGAAATTGGGGGCAAAATATAGTTCCGGGGGCAAGTTAGGGGCAAAATAATAAATCTATATTCAAGGACTGAAGAGTCGGTAAAAGAATATTGGGGGCAAAAAGAAGTAAATTACAACCAATAGCCAATAGCTCATCAATATAGCATAGCCTGGTCATTTTTCCAACAAACTATATTAGAAGCTCTAACATCAGAAGTACTAACCTTGAAGGATCCAAAGCTTAAACCCATAAACTATCAATAAAGCATCTCATGTTCATATTCCAATATCAATAACATAGGTCTGTTCAAAACAGAAGACCTATTAGGATCATTCATATCACACATAGCATGCATACACTTGCATACATCTGTTGTGATATACTTGCTCTACATAATAAAATTCTTTATGCTTATGCAAGATTGTGTAAATACTCTACTACTAACATTCAAAATTAGTGTTGTAAAAGTGCAAAAAGGAAGTCAGAATGTTCACATATGAAGCATCTGAAGGAAAAAAGTTAACACTATTCAGGTGAACCTGGTGCTTAATGAGCCTTTAAACCATAGGAGCCTAATTAATTATGGGCCCATCCAGTAAAGGAATGTCACCGACAGTGATACTTGTAAAAGCATCATCTTAGCGACCTTATAAGGCTGGATAGGACACTCAAGCTCCTTAGATCAACATCCATCTCTATAGTCTCATCTGGAGCATCATTTGGAATATCTCTCCACAACAGTTATACGAATGTTGGGTATGGAAAATGGTGATAAGAAGGTCCAACATGTAAGCAATACATTTGTCGGCCCTATAAAAAGGAAGGATGCACTCGAAACTTAAAATGAATGCACTATGAAAAATTATTTGATCATAAAATAAAACCTCTAACTCCTGAACCTTTTTTACAGGAGATGTCTATAAGAGGAGTGAAGCCCTCTATCACAACATCAACGGAATGATAGAAAGATAAATTCAACCCAAAGCCACAACTTCAATGGTGGAGTATCATGACCTTGTGATAATAGATATCATCATCACAATCAAAAGGGAAAAATGCACAAGAATAACATTGCATTTTGAAAAAATTTCTTCACTTGCAAATAGACCATACTAACTTATGGTATTTTGTGCAGGTAAAAAAAAGAGAATGAAGAAGGGGAAAGAAACTGATACATTAATAATAATGGGTAAGATAGCAAATGCCAATCACTCATCAAAATAATCAAAGGAAGTAACAAAACCATATTTCCTTAGATTCTATAATAAAGTACAATCTCAATAATAAAATTCAAAAATTGAAAGTAAATTCATCCATTTCATGAGATCATGTGCGAAAAGCCTATCTTATGACCAATGATCATAATGGCTTTTTTCTATTAGCCTCGTAGAATTCAAATGATCAATTAACAACTTTGTATTGAGAGTTTATAAACTCTAATCAATCTAATGCTTGCTTTAGGCTTAAACGAGGTGAAGAAAATCCAAAGACAAAATCTATGGACTTGCAGTATAAATTGTTTGAATTTTAGAGTATCATTTCTATCTTTTGAATAATAAATGTGCATAAAATCTACTCCAATGCTTAGAAATGAGTACGAGTCCAAAATCCCTTGATGGTATTAACACTGAGTAATACAGGAAAGGCAGGGGAATACTAAAAGGAGAATAAAAAAATAGAGCAAGCATAATTTACTACAATGCTAAAAAAATGAGTAAGAGTATTAATATGAAACTTCTAGCAATATCCACGCTGAGTAATACAAGAAAGGCAGGGAATACTAAAAGATGATCTTGCAAAAAATTACGTTATTTACTCCAATGCTCTGTAAGAGTATGAGTATCCAAATGACCTTCCAACAATATCCATTCTGAGTAATATGAGAAAGGTAGGGGAATACTCGGATAAGGAAGAAAAGCATAAAAATAATTTAAAGACTATTTTAATGCTAATAATTCAATCTTTTTATGCTCAAATTCCATGAGTTTTGTTTAGCAAATTCTCCTTAAAATTGGTTGTGGAAGTAAGATCTTCACTTGGCAAAAAATATGCTCTTAAGATGGTTAATGATTCCTTTGACTCCTACGAATTTCAAATAAATGATAGTCATGAAAATAAAAATAGTGAGATTCATTGAGTGCACGCCATCTCGTGATAAAGTGATGAATTTTCTCATAAATTTTGAAAAGAAAAAAGAAAAAGAAAAAGAAAAAAGAAAAAAGAAAAAAGAAAAAAGAACGTTGTATAATAATCATCATGTTAAACTAACTTCAACAAGTCTTTAGGAACAACAAGTCCAGAAGAATAAGATAAACCCAACATGTGGAATCAACACTAATGCCAATAAGTTAATCAAGGTCATCAAGTAATAAAGGCGATTGAAAATAGTCAATCAGCAAAAATTCAAAGACAATCGGCCAAAAATTTCCAATCAATCAGCACAATTGATCAATATTAAATCTCAAAATCCTAGTTAACATGAAATTCCAATGTGATGTTTGCATTTTGTATACATTGCACTTCATCTCAATTATATGCTATACAGTAGCTATAACACAATTTCAAATTCACCTTGTTATATGCTACATAGTAGCTATAATATAGTCTCTAGATCCACTTTGTTATATGCTATATAATAGTTATAACAAAAATTCCAAACCATCACAACTTGCTAAACACTACATAGTAGTTATAGCACATTATCAAATCACTTTTGCTAGACATTCCATAGGAATTATAGCACATTTCAAATCTTTTTGGTAAATGCTCCACAGGACCTATAACTTTATTATCACAATTTGCTAGACGCTTCATATGACCTATAGCATATTTGTCTTTAGCTATACACTACATAGTAGTTATAACATATTTTTGCTAAATGTTCCATAGGAAATATAGCGAAACTTTTAGTCATAGTTACTAGATGTTCCTCAAGAACTATAGTACAATTAGCTAGACACTACATAGTAGTTATAGCATGTTTTCGCTAAATGTACCATAGGGAATATAGTGAAAATCATAATCACTAAATGTCCTACAGGGAATATAGTGAAAATCACATCACTAGACATCCCACAAGGAATATAGTGAAAATCACAATCATTAGACGTCCCGTAAGGAATATAGTGTCACCTGCTAAATGTCCCACAAAGAATATAGAAAAATACATTGAACACAATGTTAATTGCTATTCACTAAACACAATGATAACATCACCACTATATGTTCCATCAAAACTATAGCCTATTTTCAAAATGCACTGAATGCAGTGTCAACTGTTATTCACTGAACACAGTGATAATATCACTGCTATATGTTCCATTGGAACTATAGTATGTTTTCAAAATACATTGAATGCAGTGTCAATTACTATTCACTGAACATAGTAATAGGATCACCGTGATATGTTCCATTGAAACTATAGCCTGTTTTCAAAATGCACTGAATGCAGTGTCAACTGCTATCACTTAACACAGTGATAGCATTAACACTATATGTTTCACTAGAACTATAGTATGTTTTCAAATTGCACTAAATATAGTGTCAATTGCTAATCACTGAACACAGTGATAGCATCATAGCTAGAAATTCCATAGGGATTCTAGTGTTCCTTAAATTGTGTTCAACACTCCATAGTATTACATATAGTCACAACACACAGGTAAGTGTCTTTGCTTTGAAATTGTGTGCTTCTTCGCTTTGCTGCAATTTACCAAGAAAATAGTGATAAATGGGGGCAACTATAAGCACCCAATTTTGGGAGGGTTGAGTGTGGATGGGATAGAGAGCTCCTATGACAAAACATTTTGTTGAAATTGATCTCTAGATATTGCTTTTAGATTTTAAGGACTAAATTGCAATGTTTCTTTTTGGGGTTTAATTGTACTTTCAGGGACCTTTTTGTAATTGCAAAAAAAGGGATCGGTTTTATAGAAAATCGATTGAAATTTTGTAATTTTGATTGAAATTATAGATTTTCTATTGGAAATACAAAAATCTAATTGTATTTCCATAATTCTGATTGGTGGTGGTTTGTATTTTATTTTTCAAAAATCCCATTTATCTAATTTGTGATTGGTTTAGAAAATAATAAATATAAAAATAAATAAATCAGAGAAATGTATTTTAGTTTTTGCGTATTTCAGATAAATGCTTCTTTAATATTTTTTTAGCAGATAAATAAATTAGATAAATGTAGTTAAGTGTTATGTGTTTTATCTACTTTTTCAATTAGATAAGAAAATTTAGTCCTGGAATAAAAAAGGACAAGGCTTTCAAAAGGGTTTTTCAGAGAGAAAGGGAGAAAAAAAAGACAGCTTTAAAAAAAAAGAGAAGACTCTACTAAAAAAAGTTTTGATGTGTTCTTTAAAAAAAAACACAATACATCTATGAGATCCAAAATTAATAACGATCAATTTTCAATGGTGATTCCTACTCTGAGGAGTAATCAAACTGCATGGCATCATCTCATTGTTTCCTCTTTCTTCTATATTCTTCTTTTCTTTGATTTTTTTAATTATTTGAATCATTTACTAATTTTTATTCTATTTTGCATTTTGTTTGTGATGGGCATAACCAAAATTATGGGTGAATACATGAGGAAGATCCATGGGATGACATGGATTTAATTTTGTAGTTAAATCAAAAGAATTTTTCGAAGGAGAAAAAAAAGACAGCTTAAAAACAAAAGAGAAGACTCTGCTAAAAATTGTTTTGATATGTTCTATTTTTTTTTAAAAAAAACACAGTACGTTTGTGACATCCAAAATCAATCAAGATCAATTTTCAACTATGATTCCTACTCTGAGGAGTAATCAAACTACATGGCATCATCCCATTGTTTTCTCTTTCTTCTATATTCTTCTTTTCCTTGATTTTTTTAATTATTTGAATCATCTACTAATTTTTATTCTATTTTTCATTTTGTTTATGATTTTGATTGTGATGGGCATAACCAAAATTATGGGTGAATACATGAGGAAGATCCATGGGATGCCATGGATTTAATTTTGTAGTTATTTTTCATTATATTTTAGGTTTTTAATATTCTATGTTTTTACATTTTTTTATTATTTATTTGGTTTATTTAGGCATGTAATTAATTAGTTTTAATTTATGCATGTAGGAATTGTAATAGCCCCAATTGTGGGAATAATAATATTTTTATTTTTCTACACTTTAAAAATAACTAGTAACTTAGGGTTTATTTGGTAAACCTTAATAAAATTAATAGTGGTTGTAGATTAATATTAGGTTGCATGGAATCAAATTAGGGTTTTTTAGAAAATATATTTTTAATTACTTATTTAATCTTTTATTTGATTATTTTAAGTGTTTTTTTTATGTGTTCAGGCTTGTTTATTTTTATGTGTTTTGGGCCCTAAACCCATGTTTAGGATTAACCCATTTAAAATTGGCTTTTAATTGGATTTTAGGTTTTAATTAACTTTAAAATCAATTTACTCCCATTAGGTTAATTTAGACTATGGCCTACCTTCTAGTTTGAATAAAATTAACTTAGACTTAACTCAGCTCATAAAGCATTTCTTTTAAATAAATAGTCTTCGGCCCATTTTTCCATTTAAACTAAAATTAATTAGAACTAGGTCCATTAATTCAAACCTAATTCAATTCATTCCATAAAAATTAATAAACTTAGGCTCATTTCTTTAGAATTAAAAATAGACTTAGTTCACTACTTTAATTAAAATGTAGGCTCACCTTTAGTTCTATTTAACTTGTAAATAAAATATAGAATTAGCTAACCTAATTAAAATAACATAGTTTAGACTAATTTAGGGACGTCTCGTTATATGAATGCAATTTTTTATGTGCCATTTCATGACTAGTTGCATTGGGTTAGATGAATGATAATTAAAGTTAAAAATTAAATTGCATGTCATTAAAGAATAAAGTAATAATTAATAAACTAATTCTAAATGGACATAAGGCTGAAAGAAGTTAGTATTCCATATCCAAAATCTTCTAGTTGTGGTGCTAACTATCTTTTAGAGAATTGAGTTACCACCACCTTTGAATTTTTTCAGTTATTACACTGGGTGGCGACTCCTCATTTACATGCTATGTCTTTATGATATAGTAGTGTGTTCTCTAGAACCCTGAGCTCAAACTGTGTCATGGTTGCTAAAACCTTGAACACGTGCTAAACCCCACTATCTACAGGGCTGTCAAAGCTGTAAACAAGAACATTAACAAAATTTTGTCAAAAATGACTTAGACTGGGAAAATAAATTGCCATATGCTTTATGGGGGTACCAAACAATAATTAGAACTTCAACCGGAGCAACTCCTTTCTCACCAGTGGGTGGTTCAGAAGTAATACTCCTTGTTGAAATAGAAATCAAGTCTCCATGAGTAGCAATTAAATTTGGATTATCGAAAGTGCAATGGGCTCAACAGAGGCATGATAACCTCACTCTCTTAAATAGTCAAAGACTGAAAACTCTATACCATAGGCTCAACTAGCTAAACCCTTCAAAAGAAAGGTGAAACTCAAGAGTGTGAAAGTGGGAGATTGGATGTTAAAGTAAGCAAGGCATAGTGTTCCAAACCCTAAAAGGAAAATCAAACCAAACTGGGAAGGCATATACTTGTTCAAACATGTCTTATCAAAAGGAGTAGTCAAGCTAATGGATTCTTAAGGCAATGAACTCTTTAAACCTATCAATACAGACCACTTGAAGAAGTATTATGTCTAGAGCATAAAAATAAAAGGTTATAATCACATTCTCATTTTGCTTAGTTACAACCTTTACTTGTAGAACACCTAAGAAGGTTATAGTCGCATCTTCATTTTGCTTAGTAGCATCTCCATTTACATGACACCTAAGAAGGTTATAGTCATATCTTCATTTTTCTTAGTAACATTTTCATTTGTGTAACCCCTAAGAAGGTTATAATCGCATTCTCATTTTGCTTAGTAGCATTTTCATTTATGTGACACTTAAGAAGGTTATAGTCACATCTTCATTTTGCTTAGTAGCATTTTTATTTGCACGACACTTAAGAAGGTTAAAATTGCATCCTTATTTTGCTTAGTAGAATTTTCATTTGGGTGATACCTAAAAAGGTTATAGTCGCATTTTCATTTTAGTTAGTAGCATTTTTATTTGCATGACACCTAAAAAGGTTAAAATCGCATCCTCATTTTACTTAGTAGCATTTTGATTTGTATTGCACCTAAGAAGGTTATTTTCACATCTTTATTTTGCTCAGTAGCATTTTCACTTGCATAACACCTAAAAAGGTTATAGTAACATCTTCATTTTCCTTAGCAGCATCTTTATTTTCCTAACACCTAAGGAGGTTATAATGTCATCACTTGGTTATAGAGATATCATTTTCCTAACATTGAAGAATGTTAGAACTCTTAACATGATAAGGGAAACGTTAAACACCCAAAAGGGGTAGTCATTGCACTTCATATGCACACCCGTATATCATGCACACCATTCGTGTGAAAATCACATCTCTACGTGAACCTTAAGTCACATTTTTACATCTTTGTATCATATCCATACATAAAATACATCTTCCATGATGTCCAAATCACCCAATGACAATAAGTATGATCGTGACACAATGATAGTAGTCAAATCTCAATAAGATGTCTAAAGATAGCCCATAGGTAAGTACCTTTCTCCATACTAAATGATTTTTGTATCCTTGCATTTACTTCACATGTATTAACACAAGCACTAGGTGGCTATGCAATGCATATAAAGTAGGGGGCAATTGTCATACCTCAAATTTAACTGTCCCTAAAAAGGTTCAATGATGAAATGAATCTTCAAACATAACTAGAGTTTGCTCATTTGTAACATCTCTGAAGTGCTCAACACTAAAACCTTAATGAATTCCACTAATGTGTAAAATTGATCACTGAGCCATTAAGTTGTGCTATGATCTTATGAAATATGAACTATTGGAGCAATAAGAGGATTATTTTGAGCAATCTTCTCTTGGAATGCTAAACTTATTAGGCCAGTGTTCATTGCATTAGACCGGGACCCAACTTTGTGAAAAATTGGAAATTGATTTTGATAAAATTAGCTTTAGAAACATGTTTAAAAGGCTCCAAAACACCCAAAAGTGGTCTCAAAATAGTCCAAAACAACCCAAGGATCAATGCGCGTCGCTTAGAAGTACGCATAGCCATGAACACCTCTAGGTGTCATGCACTAAAATCAAGGCCAAATTAGACAAAATGAACTTTAGAAATGCATTCAAAAGGCCTAAAAACCATAGATACCAGCCTCAAATTACATGCACATTGCATGTAAGCGTGCAACCATGTGCACTTCACATGGCTGCATGCTTCGTTTTAGGAATGCATGCATGACCACACACTCACACACCTACAAGCATGATTTTTCCCTATAAATAGAGGTCTCCACACCCCATTTTAGGGGTGAGTAAGAGGATAACATACGTACACACAAAAATTTATCTGTTTGAAGGCACTGGAAACCCATTTCTATATGCTTTTAACTCTCCCACTACATTTTTCTTAGGTTATTAAACCTCCTTATTACCAAACCTAGCCTCACCTTTATCAAAGCACACTTTAAAGGTATACAAATTTACATCATTCTACATGTCATTTTAAACCTCTCGATGAGGAAAGCTTGATAATCCGTGGAAGTGAAAGCTTTAAAACTCACACAAGCTTAGTTAAATCTGAAGACCACACAATCATTTTAGCACATTTATTTTATCATACTGCATTTTAATTTATTCTTACCATCATTTATGAAATTTACTATGTTGGTATGTTCAGACTGGCAATTCGTATACTATATGAATAACTTATACTTTTTTTGCTCATTTCATATTATCATTTTGCATCCTTTAGTTTTGAAACATGAAATCACACCGTACATATAAATAATTTGAAAAGTTTGCATTCTAGACTAGGTTCATCATATTCTCGGTCCAATGATGTTATCACGTATCCCTCATATCATCATATTATATCATCAAATATAATAATCATTGCAAACATGCATGATTATGCATATTTTTCTTACTCTTTCTAGTGATTAAATGTTCATTGCTTATTACATTATATGCATGATCAAGCAAGCTAAGTGCATAGTTTTACTAACCTTGTAGGTTCATTATATCTAAGCTAGATTTACATTCCCGCAATCTTTTTTTTTCTTTTATATGTATTTTGTTAGGAAAGAGATGTAATAATGATACTTTAGCTTTATTATCTTTATTATATTTTGTATCATATGAATGCTATATAAATTGTCATTACCAAAAATAGGGTGTTATGGTAGCTATACATTGAATATTGTATAATAAGGAATAGTCATAAAGTAGATATGATCCCCTAAACCCAAAAAACTCTACTGGGGGCAATACTTATTGAGTGACCCGATGCTACTTTTTTCTTTTCTTGATTTTCTAAAAATTGGGTGGTGACTTAATAAAATAAAAAAGCATCTCGTTCCTCCTAAGACTAATCATTTATCCTTATCCAATAAAGTTTTCATGTCCCTCAGAAATAAAACACAAGAACAAAATGATCGAAATGGAAGGTCGCTCACATTCGACCTATTCCTCATACAAGCAGCTTTCTCTCTAAACCTTGTGATGTAATCAACAAAGGATTCATTTGATCTTTGAGTTAAACTCTGTGGATCCAACAAACATACTTTAATATGAGTGTTGTAGGAATACTATTTAAGAAATTGATTCATAACTTCCTTTCAATTCTCTTTCATAGTATTATCAAGTTAAAGGTACCATGTAAGAGCTGAACATTGTAAAGAAAATGAGAACAAACCCCATGTTTGGTCATCTATTAACCAATGGTGGAGCATCTTAGCTTTGTAATATTGAAGATCCAACTTCAGATCACCGGTGTAAAATTTAGTCTCTTAAGGCATTTTAAACTTGGATGGGAGATTAAGATTCCCAAATGCACATAACCCATCAATGTCAAAACCTATGGAAGCCTGCTTCACTTGAGTTTGCCATTTTTAAAGTTGTTTCATGATCTGAGTATATTCTTCCATCATTACTTTCTTTCTTTAACAATCAGACTAGTCACAACTAGTGCCTTTACATTAGACTAAGTTTTAAAGGTCTCATAAGCCTTAATATGATCCTCATTCAAAGCTGGAGCATCAATAATAACAACTTCCTCTTCATCAGTCTCTTCTTGATGTAGTTGAGGTGGCACTACCCTATAAGAAGTTATTTCAATTTCATTAGTAGCTTGTATTAACTGAACCAAATTATTCTAGATGCATTCATTCACCCTTTCACTAACCAACTTGTCAACTTCTTCCATTCTAACAGGCTGTGATGAATTTTCCATAACAAATTTGACTAGTCTACCTTTTTCTTTCCTTCATCCAAATTGTAGTGTTGAGACACTTTTGGGATTACTAATGATGACTATACATGTATTCAAATGTATCCATGCATTATGATAATGCATGAATGCATTTATGTGTGAATGAATGAATGTATGAAGGAATACCCTCTGGATGGGGAGAGGAGTTTGATGAAGAAGTTAAGCAAAATGAAATTATTATTGCTCAGTCGATAGGTGCACTATCTATGATGGGAATTAATGTATGGTATGACTCAGATGAAGAACTTTTAGTTAACCATGTGACCAGAAGTGGAAGGGTGTACCAACCTCCTAAGAAGGATCTAATGAAAGGAAAAAAAGTTGCTAAAAAACTAGAAAGGAGAGTGAACTAGTGATCTAAAAAAAGGAAGATTTATTTTTAAAATAGCTTAAAAGGACTCAGGCTCAAGTCAGTATCTAGGATCTCCTGATGACATCAAAGAAACATTAAGATTTCGTAGCACATGCTCTGGATAGTGCAATCATTTCTTTGAACATTTCCCCTAAAGATATGGTAGCCTCACTACTCACAAAACCTGACAATATTGTTTCTTTCTCTAATGAAGATCTCTTACTATAAAGGAAAACTCACAATAAAACTTTGTTCATTCAAGTGGTTATGAAAGCTAAGAAGACTTCTTGTGTCATGGTTGATGATATGTCAGCCAACAATGTTTGTCCACTCATTCTACTCCATAAGTTTAGGATAACAGTTGAAGATGTTGAAGCTACTAATATGATAATTAGAGCTTATAATGATTCTAAAAAATAAGTAGTGGGGACCTCTAAGGCTATAGTCATTATAGGATAACAGTTGAAGATTACACTACTGGACATTCCACCTACTTTTGCTCTATTATTGGGAAAACCTTGGTTCCATCCACTGGGAGGAGTACCATCCACTTTATAGCAAAAAATTTAGTTTCCATTCAATAGGAAATTAGCTATTATTAAAGCTAAGACTAATAGTTTGATAGCCTATATGAATGTGACCCCTCCAGCTTTGCAAGTGTCAATAATCAACAAAGATTGGGTCAGTTTAAAAGTGGCAACCATGATGAAGTAGATGAATTATAAACCCACAAGGATTGGAAAGAAGAAGAGTGGAGTATTAGCACTACCGGACTTTAAAGGGAAAACTAGCAAACAAGAACTAGGGTATGATCCAACCACTGACAAGGGAAAGAAAACCACCTTCATCTCTAAAAACCTCTCTGAGTATTAAGGCCAACAAGAAGAATGGGAATGCAATGGGATAAAAAAACCTAGCTTTGATATTTTTGTTTACACAATCAATAGTATGAAGAAGGAAAAAGATCATAAAGTAAAAGAGGAAATTCTTTTTAAAGAAATTGAGTAATTCTTGTGAAATGTAAAGTTGGAAGCTGAGATTCCTAACCACACTAACATTGTAGTTCTCATCAAGTCCAACATAAAGGACATTTTTTTTGAGTGTGCACTTATTCCTAATGATATTTGTATTGCTAATCTGTTTGAATCTTTTGATGTACCAAACTTTAAGTATGATACAATGAAGTATGATTTTGCTTACTTATGTGATGTGTTTGATGATAATGATGAGCATTTCATTGAACCTTACATGAGCATTTTAACATTCATTCCATAACACTGAACCATTTAATATGGGCATGGATGAAAATCCTCGTATAGTGCATATTTCAAAGGATGTTACCTTTGAGGAAAGGAAATAATTAGAAAAACTATTAACAAAAAATTCAAAAGTATTTGCATGGATGTATGACGACATGTCTGGCATCGACTGAGACATTACTCAGCATTTCATTCCCACTAAAGAGGGACATAAGCTAATGAAGCAGAAATTATGGAGACTAAAACTAAAATAGGCACAATTGGTAAAAGGAAGACATAGAGAACCAATTTAAGGCCAAATTTTAAGAGGTGGTGGATTATCCAGAATGGTTAGCTAACTTGGTTCTAGTGCTAAAAAGGATGGAAAAGTAAGGATTTATGTAGACTGTAGGGATCTTAACAAAGCATGTTCAAAGGATAACTTCCCTTTGCCTCACATAGATGTGTTTATTAATAATGTTGCCATATGTGCCATGAGAATCAAAAAGGAATTAAAGTTTATCTAGACAAGGTAAAAGCAATATGAGAAACGCCAACTCTGAAAACTGAAAAAGAGATTCATGGATTCTTAGGAAAACTATAGTTCATCAATAGATTCATAGCCAAGTTAACTGAGGTGTGTAAGTCCATATTCAAGCTACTTAGGAAGGATCAGTAGGTGGTGTGGAATGAATGATGTCAGATTGCTTTTGACAGAATTAAAGACTATCTTATGAATCCTCCAATTTTAAGACCTCTAGAAATAGGAAAACCTCTAATTATGTATTAGCATTTGAAAGGAAAGCATTAAGAGCTATGCTAGCCAAAGAAGGAGGAGGACGAGCTAAGCATGCGATCTACTATTTGAGTAATAAAATGCTACCTTATAAGGAGAAGTATAGCCAGGTTGAGCAAATTTGTTAGTAATGGTTTGTGAAATAAAGAAGCTAAGACACTATTTTCAGTCTTATAAATTCAAGTAGTTCTAAAGTTAGATCCAATAAAGCACTTGTTTAAAGCTCCTTTGCTAGTTGGGAAGGTGGCTAAATGGTTGGTGTTACTCATAGAGTTTGATGTTGAATACCTGACTAAGAAGAAAGTAAAAGGAAGAGTAGTGGCTGAATTTCTAACACTAAACCTAGCTTCAGATGACCAAGAGATAGAGCTTGAGTTTCCTGATGACTTACTGCAATAATTAAGATCCAAGGATGGTAGATGTTCTTTGATGGAGCAGTGAATCAATTTAGAGCAGGAATAAGGGTAATATTGTTGACTCCAAAGAATGAAGCAATCCCAATAGCAAAGAAACTAACATTATGGGTTACAAATAATGAATCAAAGTATGAAGCATATGTGATAAGAATGGAAGCACTATTGTCCTTAAAGGTTACAAAAGTGGAAGTTTCAGGAGTCTCAATGTTAATGATCAATTAAGAAATAGATGAGTGGGATTTGAAGGAGCCACACCTAAAGCCATACTTAGAACATTTGCAGTAGTTAAAATAATCCTTTTAGAAATGTAGATTCATTTACTTACCTAAGAATCATAATCAGATGGTGGATGTTCTGGCATCGCTAGCATTAGTTTAGGATGGACAAAAAACTATGCTAATGAAGCCACTTGTACTACTGAAGTCTAATTAGCTGTGTCATAAGACTGTGAAAGTAATAAAGATAAGAATGGATTAAAATCCTTAGTTCTATGATATATATTTGTAATTAGACAAGCATGAATACCTTGCAAGTGCAAGTGAGAAGGATTGGACAATCATTAGAAAATTGGTAATAAAGTTTGTTCTCCGCCAAGGCATTTTGTATAATAGGACTTTGGATGTGATGCAACTACATTATTTAGATGAAAATGAAGCAAAAAGGGTAATAACAGATGTTTATAAAGGGGTTTGTGGTCCACAACTGAATGGTATAATGCTAGCAAAGAAAATAATGAGACAAGGGCTCTTCTGAATGATGATAGTTGAAGATTATGTTAAGGTCACCAAAAGATGCCATAAATGTCAGATTCATGGAGATATTAGCCACCTTCTACATTCGTAATTACATATGGTATGTCCTCTCCTTAGCCATTCTCAGTATGGTGACTCAACATCATAAGAGAGATTCATTCTACAACTTCTAACGAACATAAATACATTTGGTAGCAATTTATTACTTCATAAAATGGGTAGGAGCTAAATCGTTCACCAAACTAGGGGTAAAGCAGGTAGCTAAGTTTCTAGAGAAGAATTTTTTATACAGATATAGGATTCCTCACCACTTGATTTTAGATAATGGGGTATAGATTCAAGAAGAAGTACGGGCACTATTTGAGAAGTACAAGGTAAAGCATTATAAGGCATTGCCTTATAGACTGCAAGCTAATGGGGCAGTAGAAGCAACAAGCAAGAACATCAAAAATATCCTTTCAAAGATGATTGAAACCACTATGACTGGGCTAACAAGTTATCATTTGCTCTTTGGGAGTATCGGACGATAGTGAGAATGTCTATGGGGGAAAATCCTTTCTCATTGGTATATGGAACAAAAGTTGTTCTACTAATTGAATTAGAAATGAGAATGATAATTTAAGTTGACTTACCCGAGGAAAAATGGGTGGAACAGAGACTAACACAATTGAATCTTATCAATGGTGAGAGGTTAAAAGTGCTCTATCATGTTTTAGCTCTACCAAAGAAAAATTGCAAAGGATTTTGATAAGAAAGTGAGGCAGCATGACATTAGAGCCAAATACTGGGTGTTGAGGCAAGCTAAGCAGAATGCACCATATCCAAGAGGGAAGTTTAGACCTAATTAGGAAGGGCCTTATTTGGTTAAGACTATTCTTTCAAAAGGTGCAGTTAAGTTAATTAATATTGATGGGAATGAATTCTCAAAATGGGTTAATGTCGATTGTCTAAAGTGACACTACTCATAAAAAAAAAAGAAAATGAAATGATGATGAAAGGTAAAATACTTAATTAGAAAACTCGAAAGGGGTAATTAAGGACATAAGTACTATCACTCTAAAATATTTGATGTGTAATCACGCTCATGATAAATGCTAATCTAAATCAAAAGACATCAGACCATCGTAAAAATAACAATGGTCAAGGCACATCTTAAAACATCCAAAAAATATTCTCAATATAGTCAAAAGAAGAGAAATGGGAAATATGAGAGATTAAGACTCATCCTCATCCTCATCCTCATCATCACCATTGTCAGAGAATTTAGCCTCGCCCATAAGTCCACTTCTGCTAGGTCATGTGCCACAAACTCTCAATTCCTCCAACTTAGACAGCAACCTCTAAATCTCACTCTAGTAATAGACGGTCTCTTACTGAGTCACCTCCTACTAATGAAGCCCCTCTTCGTGCTCCTTCATCATCCTCACATGCTCACTTTGCATCATAAGCATACATACATTAGCATATAATCATCATATACATGCATGCACATATACTATATGATTAGATAATTATAGGAAGAAATGAAGAAATACTCACATGAGTCTCCATATAATAGTGAACATGATAATTCATCAGGCTTGATGCACATTGGCACTATTACTTAGTTGTCTCCTATAGAACCTACGAACAAAAACAGTCAGTGAATGAAAAGCTAAATGCAATATAGCAGCAAAGATAGAAACTCACATGGGTAGTGTCCTCTAGGACAAAGGCCACATTCTCGATAGATGCATGAACCACATGAGTCACCACTCCACCATGGAGGCTATACCCTTTGACCACTAGAAGAAAAGGTAGTGTAGTGATTCTAGAAACCATTTGAGCAGCTTTAAGATGGACACCAATAGCAGCGCCAATGGCCTCTGTCCAACTGGAGCTCTCAGTAGCACCTACACCTTAAGCCCTTTTCAAACGAGGCTATTAAATATAGAAAGAGAATGTCATAACAAAGAGAATAATAATAATGGCCAGTGTGAAGAAGCAGTAAATGAAGAATAAGATGTACCCAATGAGTATAAAAGGAAGAAGTGCTAGCAGACAGAGTAGGAGGAGGCTATGCAAGACCTCTAATAGCGTCGTTAATCAGTCAAGGGATAAGGCTCTCCATGTAAGACACTCCCTTTAACTCCCAATGCAGTTGATGATCAGTCTTGACCAATGCTCCCTCCAAAGTAGGACCTACCATGTCCTTCCCCTAGAACATGTCAAGGGGAGGAGCATGAGGAATCTGACGTGTAGTAGGCCCTCTGTGCTAGTCGATGATATGCTCACTGAGGTACTGGGCGCAATCCATAGGAGTCACAAATAGAATCTTCCTATTGATGATTGCCACAGCTCCCTGCATCGCTAATGAAAATGTCATATAGTAATTCTCCTACCACTAATGGAGATGAATTTGTACTCATAAAAAGAAGTTAGAAATGAAACACAGTACACTCAAAATGAAGTCAGGAAGAAGGTAACAGCTAACCCTGTCAAAGGTGAGCTCTATAAGAGTAGCGCAAGCTGCCTCTAAAGTTTTTATAGCACCTCTCCAATTCTATGTAGTCCATATAAGAAAGTGCAACAGGAGCCCAAAAGTGATCCCGTAAGGTAGAGAGGCATCAGGAAGTCTTCTGTATCACCCTATCTTAAAATCTTTAAGTGCATCCATACATTTAAGCATTCACACTAGCACTTGCATTTCATAGATCATTTTTTCTATGCTCTCAGAGGTGAACCCATAATGGAGAGGGGGTACATATCAGAGATAGACTAGTCAACTTCTATAATGGTAGTTTCACCTGATGAAATTTTTAAAAGTTCCCAACTTTAATCAGCAACTTGGAGCCGAGATTCTTAACTCTAATCTATTTGATACTTGATGACCTCATGAACATAGAAAAGCCATAAAAAGAAAAGTTGCAGGGGACTGAGGCATTTAGGTTGCTTGTGATTATCATGTTAGGCCCAGGAAGAGGTTCAAATGAAAAAAGAAAAGAAAAGCAAAAAAGGAAAGAAATAATAAAGATCATACTCAACCTACTCCAATGCTCAAACCTTGAGTAAGAGTATTCAAAGAACTCTTTGAAAACATTCATGTTGAGTGACAAAAGGTAGGGAATGCTTGAGAAGAGAAAGAAGTATGATCATGCATTTACCTCCAAAGGGGATGACGTGATATCAAGGGTTACTTTATACATCACGGTTACCCAATAACCACATTTGGTGAATCTCCTTCTTATCATGGGGAGTGCTTTCTCTTCACTTGGTAACTAGAAACATCCTTGGTGAAGAGTTGTTAGTCAAACACCAAAAAAAGACTCTTGTTACCAAGGATGATGCGAAGTCCCTGGTACATACTCCTCACCAGTATAGATAAATCAACAAGAGCACAAACATAACTTACATCCATCATAGTTTTGGAAAACCAAAATTCACCATCTTGATGTCATATGCATCATAATCATACACAAACACTCATGTCTAAAGACCGAGTTAGGTTATACGATGAACTCTACATCTCGATTTCTCTAAAACCAAGTTAAGGCAGTAATGAGTCCTTCCTTGTGGCTTGGTAAAGGTTGTATTGGACCCCTACTTATGGCTTGGAGGAAGCTACATAGCAACATTCATAAAAAAAATTTCTTGCACTTGCTCCCTATGCACTGGCAACAGCTAAACGCATGTGTAGCACCCTCATAAAAGTTTTCACCTCATTATTTTAAACTTGCTCCCAAAGCATTGGCAATAGCCAAATGCATGTGTGACACCCTTATAAATTTTTCATTCCATGTGTTTTTCAAAAATTTCTTCCCATGCATTGACAAGTGACAGATTGATCAACACATGTGAAGTAGGGGCCAACTGTTAATACCTAACTTTTGATAGTTCTCCCTAAAAATCTAATGATGAAGGATTCTTGTTAGTCAGAGAAGGGAAAGATTCTTCAGGAGTCTTCTCATCGTGCTCAGAATTAGTGAAAACCACAAAAAACCTAAAAGAAATAAAAATATACCAAACATATACCCAAAATCGCAGAAAAAAAACATTTAGTGGGCCAAAAAGGACTAAAAAATTAAGGAAGGGCCTATGGGGAAGGGCCAATCCATGAGCTTAGGTTGATGCCCCATGAGTGTGGGATTATGAGCTAAACTCATAGGTTAAAATGACCCATTTGTCCTTGTGTGTGACCATTATCCTATGCTCGTGGAATCAGTATCCTATACCTCTAAAAGTTCATTTTTTTCCTTTTTTGAAGAGTGAAGGAGAGAAGAAGGGAGGGGCACATGCTTCGAGGCAAACATTTAGTGAGAGAAAAAATAACTATTCTGGAGGCCTTTCTCATTAACTCTCTCTCTCTCTCTCTCCTAACACACTTGGAAACCCATTTAACCAAACACTTAACTAAAAATCAATCTCTTTATCTTAGGATTTAGACCATTAAATCCAAACCAAGCCACATTTTTGTCAAAGCACACATCTAGGGTAATTATCTGGTTCCTCTGAGGATCTCCCTATTATTTTTATTATTAAAAATCATCAATTTGCTTTTTTTTTCTTTACTTTTTACTATTTATTGCATTATCCATCTTTTTTGCATTTTATTCTTATTATTTACTTTGTTGTGAAAAATTTGTGATTTTTATGTCATGATGAAGTTTGAGAATAAGATATGTAGAAGGTGTGGGCAGTTCGAGTGTAACTTGGGAGTGTTTGCATTCATTTTTGCATTATTTTTACATCATTTTCTTCCTATATTAAAATTGGGTATTTTGGTATAAAGTTAGCATTTTTATAATTTTTTTGCATCATTTTAACTTGTTATTTTTATTTCTATATTATTTATTTATTTATTTTATTATTATTTATGCAATTTTTATTATTTTTCTCATTTTT
Source organism: Mallotus nudiflorus (assembly GCA_947683625.1). NCBI lineage: Eukaryota > Viridiplantae > Streptophyta > Magnoliopsida > Malpighiales > Euphorbiaceae > Mallotus > Mallotus nudiflorus. The sequence goes on along the minus strand of CANTUR010000275.1, from coordinate 2,318,678 downwards.
CTTCTATTAATGCCATTTTTCATAAATTTGGCATTTTATTCATAAAGTTTATGTTTTTACGGTATAAATGTCAACTTTATCATTTTAATTTATTTGTTTATACAATTTTTATTTATTTATATTATTTCTATAATTTTTGCTATTTTTCTCATATTTTTGCTCTATTAATGCCATTTTTTTTAATTTGACATTTTTATCATAAAATTTATGTTTTTATGGTAAAAATGTCAGCTTTATCATATTTATTTATTTATTTCTAAAATTTTTATTTATTTATATTATTCCTGCAATTTTTTTCCATATTTTTTTTAATTGGAAAAATGATCAAATTTATCCTGAACTATATGTCAATTATTAATCTAATCTTAATTTCAAAGTTGTGTCAATTTGCTCCTCCAACTGTGAGAGTTTTTTCAAATCTATCCAAATGACATTGAGCTTATGATAGAGATGATGTGGCAATCTGATGTGGCATAAGAGTCACTGACATGGAAAAAAAACTTAAAACTCACCTGATCAATTCTATCCTTAACTATAAACTAATTATCAAACTAATCCTAATTTCAAATCCTTTTCAATTGCTCCTCTAACTTTTAAGTTATGCTAAATCTATCAAGATGTCAATAAGCTTGTGCCAGATAGATGCAATGACCATCTTACGTGGCATAAGAGTATCTGACATGACAAAATGAAACTTCCTTAAAGTAGGTGCAAAATTAAACTCAAACTTCAGTCATGTTTTTTCATGTTTTATATCATGCATATGTAATGGCCATAAAACAATCAAATTTTTTTGAACATCTATCTTCTCTATATATAAAGCTTGAAATTAAAATTTTATTTAAAAATATTTAAATTTCTTATACTTGGACTTCATTTATTGTTTTGATTTTGCATAAATATTTCAATTTTTTATGGGGTTCTTTTTGTTGAAGACATACCTCAAAACGGGGACAACACCAAAACAATCGACCTGGATTGCATAAGTTTTAAGATGTCCTCAAATGAGCTATGTTTCTACATTTGCATGTCATGATCTTATTGTTCAAACCATATATTCTTATGTATTTACGATTTTCATTTGGAAAATAGTAAGTTTTAGGTTTTTAATTTTTTTTGCCATGTTAGATGCTTTTATGCCATAAAAGATGGCCATTGCAACTATCTAGCACAAGCTTATTGACTTCTGGATAGATTTGGAACAACTCAAAAAGTTGGAGGAGCAAATTAAAATGACTTTGAAATTAGGATTAGATTGATAATTGGTCTATAGTTCAGGATAGAATTGATAAGGTGAATTTAAGTTCTTTGCCATGTCAGTCACTCTTATGCCACGTCATCTCTGTCATAAGCTCAATGTCATTTGGATAGATTTAGAACAACTCTCAAAGTTGGAGGAGCAAATTGATACAACTTTAAAATTAGGATTAGATTGATAATTGGCCTATAGTTCATGATAGATTTGATCATTTTCCTTTTTTATTTTCTTGTATGTATGCCTTTAATGTTAAATTTATCACTTTCTATCATAAAGTTCATATTTTTATGGTAAAAATGTCAACTTTATCATTTTTTATTTACTTATTTCTATCATTTTTATTTATTTATATTATTGCTGCAATTTTTATTATTTTTCTTGCATTTTTCCTTATTTTTATTCTATTTATGTCATTTATGGCAAAGTTGGCATTTTAATCTTAAAGTTTATGTTTTTATGGTAAAAATGTCAACTTCAGCATTTATATTTATTTATTTCAGCATTTTTATTTATTTTTATTAATATTTCTGCATTTTTATTATTTTTAGTACCATTTTCCTTATTTTTAATGATTTTGCAACATTTATGATAAACTTAGTATTTTTTTTCTTTCATAAAGTTCACATTTTTAGGGTGAAAATAATACATTTATCATCTTTATAATTTTATTCTGCATTTTTATTCTTTATTCTGTATTTTTATTTATTTTTATCATTTTTATTGCATTTTCATCAATTTTATTGTATTTTATGCCTTTTATTGATAAATTTCTTTTTTTTATATCATAAAGTTAATGTTTTTATGGTAAAAGTGACATTTTTATCACTTTTTATTATTTAAATTCTGCACTTATTATTTTATTTATATTTTTGCTATTTCTATTATTTTTTGCTATTTTTATCTCTTTTGTTGATAATTTTATCTTTTTTATCGTAAAGTTAATATTTTTATGGTGGGAATGACATCTTTATCACTTTTATTATTTGAATTCCACATTTTATCATTTTTATTTGCATTTTGGCTATTTTTATTTTTTATATATTTTTCTTGATAAATTTACTATTTTTTTTATCATAAAGTTGATATTTTTATGGTGGAAATAGTACTTTTACCATTTTAATTATTTCACTTGCATTTCATACTTTATCTATTTCTATTAATTTTATTTCATAATAAAAATGGTCATACCAAAATACCCAATATTTTAAACCCTTATATCATGCACTTTCATTAGCATCTTTGTTTGCTCATTTGTTAACTATTTTAGTTATTTTAATTACTTTATTATGAATGGAAAATATATAATTGCCTTAAATGTGGTGTGTGCTTGCATGTGTGTGGAAACTAACCTTTGTTTTGCAGGTTTATTAGAATAGGTTTTTTTTCTTTTCTATTTTGATGTAATTAAAAGAATAGGAATTTTCAAAGTAATGTAATCCTTAATCCCGATTCCCCTTTTATTTTCTATTTTGGATGTATTTATTAGAATAGGCTTCTTCCAAAGCAATGTAATCCTTAATCTCTTTCCTTGTTTCTTTTTATTTTGCCCATTTGTGTGTTTATTTTATTCACTTCTTGCATGCTTGTGTGCTACTTGCTACATGTTTACTTGTTTGCACTATTACTTGTCTAATTCATTGGTGAGTTTTTATTTAATTTCTTATTTTGTGATCCTTGCATGCCAAATCCAATTATCTTGCATTTTAATCAATTAATAAATATACTTGGCAAAAGTATCATAAAACCAAAATTAGGGTGAAGTAATGAGTAATTAAGTTATGGATAATAAGAAGCAAGATAAGTAATTACTACTCCCCAAACTTGGAATCTGATTAGGAAAGTGAGTTCATGGTAATTCACTTTTTCCTAATTAAAATCAGGTGACGACTCTAATCTATAAAGCCTATTTAGGCATACCCTCCTACAAACAATAACAACCAGTAAATGGTCGCCATCAACCTACATGCCTCGATATCACACTGATCCTATTGTCCCTATTCCCACGGAAAGTGGGCAACGCATACAGTAATATATACACACAAGCATAAAAGAGCATGATACGATGATGCATAACTATGGAAAAGTGACATAATATTAAAATGATGCATGATCATGGTATATTCTAAACTAATATACATAACATGGCACTCATGGTGTAAACATGGCATCTTTACATTATATAATAACATACCAACATGGTATAAACATGGAAAAATAATGAAACATGTAAACATGGTAGTGTAACACTAGCATGGCATCCAACATAATATATGGCACATGATAACATATTATTTATGAACCTATTATAAATATGTGAATAAACAATTAAAATGAAAATAAAGCAAGAAAAAGGAAAATAATTAACCCATGGCATAGCAATTATGGAAAAGTTATGTTATGAATAAATATGTGCATGCTAAATAAGAAAATATGAAAAATAAATAAAAGCAATATAAAGCAATAAATTTAAAAGAGAAGGGAGATGAGAATGGCTAACACATTTCGTGAATATCCTTTCCATGATTTCCATATGCTGAGTTTCAATGCAATAAAACATTTTATGTGAAAAATAAATGAAAAATGACTTTAAAATCCAAAATAGAGAAAAGAAATTATTTAGAAAATGAAAAATAACTTGAAAATTAAAATGAAGAAATGAAAAGGTTTATAAATAACTTAAAAATCAAAAGAAAGATAGAATATCAGAAGAAAAAAAGAATATTTTAAATGTATTTTAAATTATAAATAGTTTAGAAAAGCATTTACAAATAACATTTGACTAATTATGTGAACCATTAATTCATAACATGAGTTTTGAATCAAGCTACGCCTCAAAATGTGAAATTCGTACCTTGGATGGATATTTTCCACATCATAAATTATTGAACACATAATCAAATCATTTATTTAAAAAATTAGAAAATAAAGGAAATTGTGATCCATATCCTTGCATTTGGATGATTCTTGTGATCAATAAAGAACACAACAACAACATCACAAATATAACACAAAAGCACTATTAAAAATTATTTAAAGAAGATTATAAATGAAAATATAAAAATGATTGATTTTTATTAAGAAAATGAAAAACTCCATAAATAATAAATAAAATTTTTTATTAAAAAGAAATAAAAAAGAAAAGGTGTGGAGAAATGGATATAAATAAAATTAATTTAATAACAAAAAGATTGATTTAATAATCAATGAAACCATAAAAGGTGTTTATTTATGGTATATTTATGGTTTATAGAACCAAATAAAACACCATTGAAACATAAAAACAAAAGGAAATTTTGATATAATTAACAAGATAAATCATAAATAATATTAATAAGAGACATACAATATTAAAATTGCAAATTAAACAAATAAATAAAGAAGAAGGGGTAGGCATAAAGATTACAAATAATAAAATATAAAAATAACAAGAACATAAATAAGACATTAAAATAAATAAAAATGAGAGCTGAGTGTAGAGATTGAGATCATGATGGGAATTGATATAACACAACAATTTACAACATAAATTGATATCTAAAATATGCAAATAATAAGAAAAAGGTTAAAAATAAACAACAATAGTAGTAAATTCTTGAGATTGTGGTCATGAGATTGATAATAAGAGGTATGTAAAATGTAGTGGATGATGCTAATGCAATGCATGCTCACACAATCATTAAATAAATTCGGGGTGCATGCAAAGGATGATGCATGATACAAGCCGGGAAGAATGCAAAGTGATGCAAATTCAGGAAGCATCCAAGTATACAAGTGATGCAAGCTGGGAAGCATGCAAGTATGCATCTAGAGGATCAAAAAATGAACATATGTTAAATAGTGATATGCATCAAGCAAGTGCTATGCATAAGGCACATGAATGCATGAAAATGCAATAATGCAAAAGAATTTAAGGGAGAAGTAGAGAATAATAGTATAGCACATAAAAGAGTGGATAAAAGGTTAGTAGAGACAAGAAATAAGACTTTCATAAGGTTAAAGACATTACATAAGCATAAAATAGCTTTTAAGAACTTCACTTGACACACAAACTCTAAATTAATATAAAATTGGCTCAATCAAAGCATGGAATATGAAAATAAAGACCCACAAGAATCTAAAATAAAGATAAGAACACATAAATAATGTACTTATGTCCAAGATGTTGACCACAAGCATCTTGAACACAAGCTATGCACATCAGTGCTCACCAACTAACAAAAAGTTCACAAAATACACAAATAATTATATATAATGAAAAACATAACCAAAATGACCCATAAATAATAAAAACCCTAAATTAAGACACAAATTATGCAAGTAATGTCATAGCGAAAGCAAACTAACAATTGAAGCACACTAAAGTATAATCAAGCATAATCAAGCAACATTTAACCACAACATGCACTATAAAACAAGAACACACACCAAAATTAATCATAAATAACCAATAAAATCAATAAAACATTCAATTAAAAGTCACATAAACATCAACAATCAAAATCACCAAACCAAAACAAGAGCAACGATCACACTTGAAAGTATTTAAAAAAGAGTTTTGAGAAGTAAAATGAAAATCACTGTAAAATCATCTAAAATAGAAATATATGTTAAAATGCTTCCTTTCTATCATCCTAGGATCTAAGGGAAGGGTTAGAATCATGCTCAGGTAAGTATGAACCCTTTTGGACCTTAAAAACCATCATTAGAGTCATTTGGAGTGTAGAGGAGTGGATAGCTGGATTTTCTTGCTATCTAGCTAGTTTTAGGGCCTCTAATAGCTAGCTTGAGAGCCCTCAATAGCTAGTTTGGCTGTTTGTGGCCCAAATCTGAGTATTCACTATTGAATAGTGCGAATTTGCACTCTTTTGCCTTTAAAAATTGATTTTAATGCCCTACCTAAAAATGAGATGAGAATCAATGAGAATGATTTTTTAGAAAGTATTTAACCTTAGAATATGGGCAAGAACTCACAAAAAAATACCAATTGATTAAAGAGAATTAAGATTGAACTCAAAGGGTAAAGTGTGGTTTAAGTGAGTTTATGTAAGGATTTGGTTTTGATTTGAAGTGAGTGAGTTTGCAAGAGCTAGGTTATGGATTTGGATGTTTTTATTTTGGTATGTTTGAAAGGAATTGAGACGAAAATAAAGAGAAATTAGGTCTAGATGAATTTAGGCATAGTTTCCCCTTATTTTCCCTAATTTTTAAAGGCTTTTTGGAGAGAGTTATTTTGTAATCTTTTAAGGTTTTTATGCTAAAATTTTATCTATTTGGGAGTGGTTTCTATAGCTCTAAGAAGTCCTTTAAATCTTTCCTTAAAGCTTCCATTTATAGGCAAACATAGGTGGTGGTATGTAGTGTAAATACCCTTTGAATATTCAAGGTTATTAGGTAATAATATATACTTGTCCCTTTAATAAATTGACACCTGTCCTAGTATATTATAAATTTGGAATATTCTAAAATTAGGGAGCACTCCTATTGTCAAGTGTCCCTTTTTGGATAAGGACAAGGAGAGGTAGACAATTGTGGGGTCTAATTTGATCGTCGAAGGTCAAAATTTCACTTTTTGCTAAATGGGACCCACTGACACACTGGAATTTTAAAAGGCAATTTCTGACTGAAATTCAACTATGGGAGGTCTATTTGACCACTAAAAGGTCTTATTGACCAAAGTTTGACTTTTATTCTCGAGGCTTCCAAGGGTTAAATCGAAGCTTCATGAATCAAAACGAGACTAAAAACTACATAATATAGACAATAAATAGCCTTTACATAGGACTACACTTATTGGTTTATAAGGCACGACTTGGGTAAACTTCTCTCTTATTATTCTTCTCACACCTTTTTTTCAATAATAAAATGGTATGGTTAAGGTTTGATCAGGGTTTGATTGAGTCTTAAATTAGTGATCAGGTAAGGTTTTAGTGGTTCGGTGGATAAAAAATAATATAGAGGTATGACTGGATCCCTTTTTATCTTACAGTAAGTAGACTAGATATAATGTTTACTACTTGTTTGTGTGCCTGTTTTTAATAATTTCCTAAGGAATCACATTTAAATGCCATTAAAAGAATTTTTAAAAATCTTAGTGGAATTATGCGTTTAGGTCTTTGACATCCTAAGAGTTTAACTTTTAACTTAGTTAGCTATTCGAATGCGGATTTTACCGATAACTTACTAGATAGAAAAACCACTTTCGAAACTTACCAATTCTTAGGGAAATGTTTGGCTTCTTGGTTTAGCAAGAAATAAGTTTTTATTGCCTTGCGCACCGTTGAAGTGAAATATAAGGTGGCAAGTTATTATTCCTCGTAAGTATTGTGGAAAAAATAATAAATAATGGATTGTGGCATTGATATTGATCACATTCCAATCAAATGTGACAATACAAGTGTTATAAACCTTAGCAAAAACCCATTCAACATTCAAGAACCAAGCATATAGACATTATACATCATTTCTTACATGATCATGTGCAAAATGGTGATATCATTCTTGAATTTGTTAATACAAAACACAAAGTAGTAGACATCTTTACCAAGTTAGTGAGGATAGAATGAACTTCATTAAGCATGAGCATAGAATGCTAGATGGTGCTAGTTTGACTTGACTCGCTCATGCATTTTCTTGATTGATAATTTTTCTTTATAATGATTTGATGTTCAATTGTTTTATCTTTTAGCCTTTTATATTTTATATTTATCATTTATATGCATTCTCATGTTTTGGAGTGCTTGTGATAGTTTAGATATGCTTAGTTGGTTATCTTTGATATGCATTCTCATCTATATATATCTTTCTTAAACATGATCTCAAATGAGTGTAGATATGCTTAGTTGGTTATCTTTAATATTTATAATTATTCTTGATATTTCAGACTAATTATTTAATTTTATATTGATTATTTGCTTTTAAAAATACTTTTCCTTTAATTTTATTATGCAATTGGCTCATAATCAAGATATTTAAAAAGTGCCTATATATGATTTTCTTTTATTATTTGCTATTTAATAATTAATTATTCAAATTAATTTAATTATTTATTTATTTAAAAATTAGCAAAATTTAAATTATCCATAAAATTTTTGATTTGCATGCTCAATTATGTTGATTTATAGTCTTAGTTTTATTTGAATTTAATTTGTCTTTTAGTTCCTTCTATTTTATGTCAATTAAGTCCTTAGGGATTAAATTGCAATATTTTTTAGACGAAATTGTAAATTGTTCAAAAGTGCAGCAATCTTGGGGGAACTCTATCATGAGCCATTGTAAAAGCTGCAACTACTCATGACTCACGTCTCGTTAAAGGATAGAACCCCTCATAAGCAATACTCATGGTCATAAGCAGCTCATAAGGAGTGCCCTAATAGACGAAGAGTTACAATTTCATTAAAATTTTAACCACCCCACTTACCTTTTTCAATTCCAAATGATCACCTGCAATTCTTTATCAATCTTTTTATGATTTTGTCAAATCAGTCACAATAAGATTGGTGCATTTATAGCATCAAGGCACACAGGCTAAATGGTGACCTCTAATGGATTTCTATTTGTTATTGTTCATTAGAGGGTCTGCCTAATTAGGCCACATAGATTTGAAGTCGCCACCTGACTTGAATTAGGAAGAAGTGAAAAATCACTTCCATAATTAAAGATTCCAAGTTTAGAGGGTAGGATTTACTTATATTATTTCTTATTATGTATGTTGCTCATTTATTCATTACTTCATCCTAGCTTTGGCTTTATAATGCATTGTTATCACACTTGATCATTTGTCAGCTTAAATTAGAAATAAAGTGCGGGATTGTTGAATTGATAAGCATGTGCGGGATTGTTGAATTGATAAGCATTCACTATATAAAAGATAAAGAAACGAGCATCCACCAATCAAGCAAGTAATCATGTAGGTAAGTAAGCATGTAGCACACAAGCATACAAGAGATAATCAAAATAAACAAGCAAATAGACAAAAAAAAGGGAAAGGGAGAAAGGGATTAAGGATTACAACCTAAGAAGATAGCCTATTCTAATAAATACTTTCAAATAGAGATAAAAAAATGGGAGTTGGGATTAAGGATTACATTGCCTTGGACAAAGCTTATTCTATTAATTACATAAAAATTTAAAAATATATATTTTAATAAACTTGCAAAACAAAGGTTAGTTTCCACACACATACAAGCACACATCACATCTCTAAACTTTTAGGCTTTCTTTACTCAAATTCCTATACAAAAAGGCAATAACGAGAATGTTTTGGGGGATGTCAACCCTTACTTGGCTTTCAATTTAGATGATCTAGGCTAAAGGTTGCCGAAGGTCAAGCAGGTCAGGCCATGAGTGTTGCAATGCGTGAAAAGCTAGTGCTTGCTCATCGCACATGGCACAGAGTGATATGGGGCATGAGATTCCTCTCTTCTCGAACTTAAGGAAACATGTCTAGGTGATTTACTGACAATAGGTTAGTACCTCAAACTCTAATTTTTTATATCTCTCTTCCCTTGCTAGGATTAGCTCCCTTATGTGCTTGGACATGTATTTTACTAAGGTTTTGCTTTCTTACGTTGTGTGCTTAGGATTCATTTGCCATGTTTCCTACCATGTAATGTGATTTTGTTTACCTATAAATAATAAGTAAACAGTAGTTAGAGCTGATTTAAGTAGAGAAGATTTATGAGTTAGAATTTATGTTTTGCTAACTTTTCTTTAAAGTTTGGTGACCCACTTGGTTCTGCCTAGTAGATTTACTGGATCAAAAAAACTCTACCAGAAGTTTCCTGTAGAGGTATAAGATCGAGTGTCTGGTCATGACTTTAATGGTATTCTAGATGGTTTGCTAGAGGGACCAAAAACACTAAAGAGTCGGTAGGCTACTATAACTAACATGGTTAAGAGGTGGTTAGACTACACACACACCTTCCACTTCCAGTTTGGGGAGATGGCGATTGCGCTCCTTAACTTTATTGCTATTATAGGGTTCACTTTTTCTAGTTAGCAAATTCTATTTGACATCCTAGAGGACCCTATAGGGCTATGCCACGATTTGCTAGGTTATCCTTCTGAGTTTAGAGTTGGTAGGGGCGGTCTAATTTCTTACGATCAACTCTGATAAGCCTATGATTATACTGCTAGAGATGGTGTTGTATGTATCGAGAGATGCACCAAGTGCTTCATCTTCTATCTAATGAGTGTGATGGTGTTCCCTAATATGTCCAACAACATCGGTTCTTGGCTGCTTCATGCTCTGTGAGGTTATGATTAGGGTTCCACTACCTATGGCTTTCTCCTCCATGGCTTGGACAACACATGCAGGGACAATTCCTGGATTTGCGATATACCACTGGTAGTTGAGATGAGTTATTTTTAGATACTTTTTCGTTCTCTTTCTTTTCTTTTTTAGTAGAATGTTCTTAATATATTCCTTTCTTTACAGATTTAGGCATTCGAGTTTCATGTGCTAGCTCCTCCTATCATACCTAGGATGCATGAGGGGTTTCCATATTTCCCTATTTATACTACTAAGCCTTGGAGGGGTTCTGTACGATCTTTAGAGGTGACTTGTGCTACTCTTACTGAGTTGACATTCAACCAGGTTAGTCATTTCTTCCCTTTTTGCTTATTTTAAAGTTTTGTGTTCTATTTCTGATAGCTACTTTTGATTGTAGATACATTTTCGATGGTGGTGAGATGGCTACCCTATGTCTTTCTTGGCAGTAATGACTGGGGCTATTGAGATCATTGGCAGATGAATATTGTTCATGACCTTTATTGACTATGATTGGTACCTCAATAAGCATGTAGCAGGCTAGTTTAGAGGACCTCTTGTTCATCGTGTCCCTTATCCTCCTCCTCTTGACATGTTCAAAGGGAAGGGCACAATGGTTACTGCCTTGGAGGAGGTGCTGGTTAGGACCATTCATCAACTATAATTAGACCAGAGGGTGTCTCATACTTGAAGAGTCTTATCTTTAGCTTGATTAATGGTGCTGCGAGGGATTTTATGATTGCTCCACCTACTATAAATGCGGGTGTTTCTTTTTCTTCTACTCCTTGGGTATGTGTTAGCTACTTTCCTTATGTTTGAACTTGTACTGACTATTTTCCTATTTTGATCACTCTTGCTTGTGCTTGGCAGTTTCGCTCAAAGAGGTCTCTAGCTAGGAGTGTGACTAAGACTTCTAGTGATGCAGGCATTGCTTTTGATGCCCCTACTGAGGCTACTTAAATGATCTCTAGGATAGCTACACTACCATTGGTGCTCGTGGTCTGGGCATATAACCTTTTATGGCGAGGTGACAGTTTGAGTGGTTCCTGTGTCTACTGAGTATATGGCCTTCACCCCCAAGGATGCTACTCATATGAGTTCCTGTTTACTTTCATCACTTTGATATTTTAAATCTGCTACTGGCCGACTATTCTATTTACAAGTTCCTCGAGAGATAGCCATGTATCAGTATCAGTGAGCTTTAAGGTTGATAAGTCACTATGTTCACTACTTTATAGAGGCTCATGTATGTCTTCTTGCATTGTGGTTATTTCCCTATTTAAATTATGCAATGTATATGTATATATATGTTTTAGATGATGCATGTATATTATGATGATGCAGCTTGAGCATGCAAGGCTAATACGTGAGCAGGATAAGGCTCTCCATCATTAGGAGTCGATTCATCAATAGGAGGGTGCCTACTAGTAGAGCAAGATCTAAAGGCTACGAACCGAGTTAGAGGAGTTGAGGGTTCATGACACCGGACCTTGTAGGAGAAGACCTCTAGGTGTTGACAATGGTGATGATGATGAGGATAGGGTTGTGTCTTGATTTCCCCTTCCCTTTTGTTGTTTTTCTAACTATGCTAATAGTGAATTTTAGACTTTTCTATGATGTAGTGGATTAATGAACTATTTATAAGGCTTTTGATGCCTTTTGATCTTTCTGTGCTTTTCTCGGTTTACTTTATTATTTGCTTATCATGCCACCATAACAAATGTAATGAAATGGAAAAATTTTACAATAGAAATTAATGCAATTACACTATAGAGAAATATGAACTCTAAAATGCAAATTTTGCCTTTGCATGCGATAGATGTTTACTCAGGCATTTACTTCTCATCATGAGAAATTTTAACAATTCTCCTTATTTATATTCAGTAGCATTTATAATAGGCACGGTTTCATGTTGAATACTTCAAAATGATGGTACCTATGTCCTTAATCGGCCTTTTCATTTTTTTATCATTTTTCCTTATTCATTTCATCATTCCATCATCATTATCATTATGGGGGTAACATCTTTTAGAAAACACAACATATTGGAGTTTTCATCCATGCCTATATGTCATACCTCAAATTTAACAGTCCCTAAAAAGGTCCAATGATGAAATGAATCCCCAAGATGACTAAAGTCTGCTTGTTTATCATACCTCTGAAGTGCGCAACCTTAAAAAACCTAATCAACCCCATTAGTGTGCAAAATCGATCACTGAGCCATTAAGTTGTACTCCAACCTTATGAAATGCGAATTATCATAACAACGAGAGGTTTATTTCAAGAAAACTCCTCTCAAAATACTCAGCTTGTTAGGCAGGTGCACATTTCATTAGACTGGGACCTACCTTTGTGAAAAAAATAAAAAGTGATTTCAATAAAATGAACATTAAAAACACATCCAGAGGCTCCAAAACCTCTGGAAGTGGTCATGAAATGGTCCAACACAAACTCGAGTATCAGCGCATATTGCTTAGAAGTGTGCACAAACACCCTAGGTGTCATGTGCTAAAATCGAGGTTGAATTTTTCAAAATAGACTTTGAAAAAGTATTCGGAAGGCCTAAAAACACTAGGAACCAACCCCAAAATAGCACGTGTAGAACTCAAGAAGAGTACGTGAAAATGCATATGTGCGCACGTGACCATGCACACACTATGTGTGGCCACATGCACTTGGCATGGCGACACACAAAAATCTACTTCTACGCACATGACCACGCCTACACCACCCCATTCTACACATTTTTTCCTCTAAATAGACCCTTATACACCCCATTTTGGAAGGGGGAGCAAGTGAAGACACATAGATACTCAAAAGTTAGTCCGATCGAAAGCATAGGAAATCCCTCTTTATATAGTTTTTGCTCTCCCATAGCCTTTCCCTTAGGTTGTTAGATCCTTTTTTCCACCAAACTCAGCCTCATCTTTGACAAAGCACACTTTAACGATATACAATCTAGCATCATTCTATTGTCATTTTGAACCTCTCGATGAGGAAAGCTTGATAATCTCTCAAAGGTAAAGCTTTAAATCTCACACAAGCTTAGTCGAGTCTGAAGACCACATAATTATTTTAGCATGTTTATTTTACCACATTGCATTTTATTTTACTATCGCCAGCATTTGGGAATATTGTTGTACTTGTATGATGAGACTGGTAATCTTACATGCTATGTGAATAATATATGCTTTATTATGCTTATTTCACATTATCATTATGTATTTGCTATTTCTGAAATCATAAAATCATACCATAAAAATCAATAACGTGAAAAAGTTTATGTTTCAAAATAGAGTCATCATGCTTGCGGTTTAGTGATGACCTCATGTATTCTTTATATTATCATCATTCATCATCATAGCATAAATAATCACTGCAAGCATGACCACCCTGTCATTCATTGAGTAAGCTGTGTAAATGATTATGTAATCCTTGCAGATCAACCATATTACATTTTCTTTTCCACAATCTTTTCCTTTTCATATGTATTTTATCAAGAAAGTGATGTAATAAAATTTTTAGCTTTATTATCCTATAGTATCTAATGTAATGTATGAATGCTATATAAATTGTCATTACTGAAACTAGGGTCTTACTGTAGCTATACATCGAATATCGTATAATGAGAAATATTCAAAAAGTATATGCAATCCCCCAAACCTAAAAATCTCTGCTAAGGACAATACTTAGTGAGTGACCTAATTTGTCCCTTTCTTTTCTTGATTTTCTAAAATTAGGTGGTGACTCCACAAAATAAAAAATGTCTTGTCCCCCTGAGATCAATCACTTATCCCTATTCAGTAAAGTTTCCATGTCCCTCGGAAATGGAAAGACCCGCTACACTGTTTAACAAAGTAACAAAAACCCATAGCAAAAGTGACGGTCGCTTATAGTGGCGACTCCACTTAGGACTTCTAAGTAAGAGGGATTAACTAAAAAATGACTATTTCTCATTATGCAATACTCAATTGTATAGAGCCCCTCACCACTACATTTGCACTATACATCACATGTGCACCACTTGTCCCTAAAAGCCTCGATAATTCTAAATGACATCACCACCATGATTCCACTCTAGTTATAGGGCGATGAAGATACGGTATTATCACATTTAGTCTTTACTTATGCATTCGCTGGACTCATCTGACCAGAGTCTGTAACTCAATTCCTTAAGGGGGGTGATCAAGTTATCAAAAGAATGCTAGACTCACTGATCGGAGTCCATAACCTTAGTCATATGGGGGCATTCTCATTAAAGGAACCCTTAACCTTTCACCTTGACTCAACTAATGTAGATAAACCAGTAGCAACATTCAATAGGATCCACTAAACTATGCATGCTATCCTTATCCTAACATAGTCCATTTAACATAATATTCATAAATGACATGACCCTTCAAGTGTCTATCATCGAATGACGTTGTAGATAGTGGGGTTTAGCACGCGCCCAGGATTTTAGCAACTATGACACTATTTGGGCTCAGGGCCCTAGGGAACACACTAACCATTATCACAAAGACATGGCATGGAGATGAGGCGTCACCACCCAGGGTAATAACTGAAAGAAATTATTTTGGTGGTACTTGATTCTCTAAAAGAAAGCTAGCACCACAACTAGGAGATTCTGGGAACGGAATACTAACTTCTCTTAGTCTCATGTTCATTTAGAATTACTTTATGAATTACTATCTTATTCTCTAATTACATGCAATTTTATTTAAACCCTAATTAAACATCCATCTAACCCAAAAAAGAAGGCAATAGGTCATAAAATTACATGTAAAAATGCATACAAAAGGCAGCGTCCCTATGTCTAAACTAGGTTAATTTTAAAAGTTAGCTAATTCTACATGTTTTATTTACAAGTGAAGTGGACTAGAAAAAGGCCTACATTTTAAATTAATTTTAGTGAACCTAGGTCTATTTATTTTAACATATCTAAGGAAATGGGCTTAAGTCTATAAAGTTTTAAAGGATAAATTAAATTAGTGGGCCTAAGTCTAACTTGATTTTATTTTAAATGTGGGCCTAAGTCTATTTATTTTAAAAGTAATGAAATTAAATGGGCTAAGCTAAATCTAAATAAATTTTAATTAAGCTAAAAATGGGTTTAAATCTAAATTAATCCAAATGGGCCTAAATTAATTTTAAAATCAAGTAAACATAAATCCAATTTTAAAAAGCCTATTAATTAAATGGGTTAAATCCTAACATGAGCTTAGGGACCAAATCATAAAAAAATAAACAAACAAGTCCAAAAACATAAAAAAAAATATTAAAAAAATTAAATAAAAGATCAAACAAGCAATTAAAATATTTCTTCTACCTAATTTTAATTAGCATACAACCTAAATTAACCTACTGCCTCCATTGATTTTAATTACGGTTTACCAAAGTAACCTAATTTACTAATTAATTTTACTAGTGCAGAAAAATAAAGAATATTCAGTATTTCCCACTATTGGGGCTATTACAACCTACTGTACAAAAATTAAAATTAATTTAATTACAATCCAAAATAAAAGAAAATTTAAAGAATGCAGAAATCATAAATCCTAAATCCTATGGGATTTTTACAAATCTTAATCGATGGTATCCCATGGATTCTTCAATGTAATCACTGCCAAAATCTCATTTCAACCCCATCTCCAGAGTACCATAGAACATCAATCAAAAAAATAAAAAACATAAAAATTAATCAGTAATGAATCAGTCAAAAATAAAATAAAGAAATCAAATAAAAAATCAAGAGAAAAGAGAAAAGATAAGACTAGAAGATGTTGTGCAAATGCTATTTGAATGCCCCTCAGATTGGGATTGTCACCATTTTAAGATTGACTCTATTGCTTTTCTTCTTGGTTTCCTGGACTAAAAAAAAACAAAGAACATTTTTTTTCCTTTTGAAAAGGTTTCTTTGAAATCTACAGTAGAAAGGGTTTTTTTTTTCCTGTGTTAATTTTTCTCTGCATTTTTTCTCTTCAACTTTTTCAAAACCCTAGCCTCTCCATAACCATCCCTTCTTTATCACTTTTTGCATCCTTTTATCCTTAGGTAACAACTCTCACATGATCACAACACTGCTAACCTCTTGCGTGATCATAGGAGAGGCAGGACAAAGGAGTTCAAAATAAAGAAAAAAGGATAAAATTGATTTCAGAAAGAGAAAATACACACATACTATAAACAAAAAATATTAAAAATAATTTCTTTATTAAAATAAATTAATTTTGGACCAATCAAAAAATAAGAAAACACGAAAAATACTGAAAAAATAAAAATGTCCCATAATGCCAATTGGCATTTGGCTAATGCCGATCAACATTAGGTAAAGGTCAATTGGCATTTAGCTAATGCCAATTGGCATTAGGCCAATGCTGGTCGGCATTAGCTAAATGCCAACTGGTAATTTGCTTAGTAGTCCCAAATTTTTTTTTAAATTATAGAATCAAGATTTTGCAATTAGGTCCAAAAACACAATAATTTAGTCCTTGAAATCTCAAATTTTAGCACTAGAGATCAATTTCTCGATTAATTTTTCATCATTGCCACACTATGCACAACTGCATCATGAAATTGGGTGCTTACAGTTGCCCCCTTTGTCGCTATTTGCTTGACAAATTGCGGCAAAGCAATAGAAGTATACAATTTTGAAGGAAATAATCAAGATACCTAATTGTATCCTAATTGATGAATTGATGCTTAAATTATTATGCAGTTTTAAGCAAGATGTTATATTTAATATGTTTCACTATATTTCCTATGGAACATTTAGTAAAACTTATGCATTTTGCTATATTCCCCTTAGGACATTTAGCGACTCGTAATCTAAAAATATGCCATAGTTCCTATAAAACGTTTAGCAATAATACCATAACTACTATGTAGTGTCTGGTGGACTGCACTATATTCCTTTTAGGATGTCTAGTGACAATGGATTTTTTTATATTCCCCGTAGGACATTTTAACAAAATGAGTGAAATGACTCTTACTATATTCCCTATGGGACGTTTAGAGAGCTTTGAAAATGGTGCTATAGTTCTTATGGAATGTTTACCAATTATACTATAACTACTATGTAGTGTCTAGTAAACTACACTATATTCCCTTTGGGACATCAAGTGATAATGAAATTTTGCTATATTACATGCAGGATGTCAACATGATTTTTCAAAAAAATGTTGTAACTACAATATTACTACTAGTAAAAGTGCAACTTTCAAATATGCTATTGATCTCACGGAGCATCTAGCAAATTATGAATTTGGTAACTTATGTCATAACTGCTATGCAGCATATAACATAGTGAAGGTTATGACTACTGTGCATTATATAAAATAATGATGCAAAATTTTTATCATAGCTACTTTGTAGCATATGAGTTTTAAATCCTTTAATTGAGGTGATGCATGTAAAATGCAAAATTGAATTATGTAATTTCATTTTGTTTTATGTACTTGACAGAGAATTTAGAATTACAGATTGATTATGCATATTAATAATTTCATGAATAATTAATCTGATGAATACATGTCATGATTTAACTAGGAATAAATTTGTAATCAAAATGCAGGTATTGACCAAAGTACAACAAAAGAACTTGGATCCAAGTGTAAGTAAAGATAATGGACCAAAGTGAATATTTTCCACTTATGTCACCTTCATTTGTTACTCTTTCTTCATTTTCTTTCCTTTTCATTCTTCCTTTGCATTAATTCTTTTTCTTTTGATTTCTTGATCATCTAACATCTGATTTGTGATCTGTCAAATCCTGTGACTGACCCTCAATAGAGACTGCATATGGGAGCTAAAATTCTAGCAGACCCAGTCATTCAGCCCCTCCATTTTCCTTAGAATGATATCAGACTTTAAGAGGGCTCAACCATCCTTCCATTAATTGATTTACACCTCCACAGGTGAAGAGATGTGGGTAATGAGGTAACATTATGTTTTTTCAGTTTATTTTGCAAAATATTACTCATACAGTTAGTGATTAGAATCAATTTTAGAATATAGATTAGCTTGCAATTCGTTCAGATTAGAATAGAAAAAAATGCATGAAAACTCAAAATTGGACCCTCAAACATAGAATTTTAGCCTCGGGCATACTGTATAACTCATCAGACATGTAAAATTTAGTGTCAAAAGGCTAAATTTGGGTCTACAGAGCAAAAATCGATTGACATCAAGCTAATGCCAATCGACATTTTCCTAATGCCAATAAGCATTTGCCTAATGCCGATCAACATTTGCCTAATGCCGACCCAAATTGTCTAATTTTTTTGATTTTTTTAGTTAACAAGTCAATTAATTAATTAATCCTAGTTTATTTGTCTATTTTTTCTATTTTATGAATCCTTGAATTTCATCCAGCGGGTGATGAAATTCACAGGTTGCTTTTATATAGCTTGAGAATTATTTCACGAGCTGTTAGATAATGTGACACAACTGATATGGGCCTTCGAGTTCAGATGATTCATTATTGCGCTTTCATCAGCTCGAGGCAAGTCTGATCACTATTCTTTATTTGTTATGATTGAGCGATGGATGGATACTACTTATACTTTCCACACACATGTAAGCGAGCTAATTATTTCTCTTATGAGCTTTTATGTCGTTATTGGGATTACCTTTGGGGGTAGTCCTATTCCTTTTGACATTAGCTATTGTAGTCTGCCTGAGGATGCACAGAGTTGGTACGTGCATGACTTCATCAAATTTGTTCCATCATGGAAGAACCAAAAGAATGTTCTTCTTTTATCTCTAGTCAAGGGATTCAGACATCTTCCTGCTGCTACTCCTCATCAAAATGCTCTGAAGGTGAGGTGTTTTCTCCTGATCTTGCTTGGCATGACCCTCTTTTATGAGATTGGTCATGAGGTCAGCATTGCCCTTCTTGGCCCTCTTCAAGACTTAGACTGAGTTGCTACCCTTGACTGGGGATTTGTTGCATTATCCTATCTTTACTATAGACTGAATATTGTCTGTAGAGGTGCTGTCACAATGTGTGGCTTCTAGCATGCAGCATGTACATCTTCTTTTCATTACTTGTCACTATCCCTACTTTTTGTATGACTTGCTAATTTATTTTTCTTTTCCTTTCAAATAGGGAGTATAGAGATTGTGTTGATCAGGGGCTTTGATGCTATTAGTTCTTATAAGAGTCTCTCTCTGATGTAGAGATGGGTCTCCTCCCATTTAGCTAGCACTAGGAACACTCTTTAGACCTATCGTGATCAACTGAATACCGTCGAGTGGTACCTAATAAGAAAGGAAATTCATTAGCATTTCATCATTTTAAAAAAATAATATTTACTTAACATGATTTTACATATTAATTCTGATTGATTGACGAAAGTTGATAATGTCCAGAGATTTATGGCTAATGCAGTACGGCTTGAGTCTATGAGGGTTTTACTCCTTGGATATGGCTATTAGATGTGGTATTTAGGAGAGTGAGTGTATCGCTGGTCTTCCAGGCCTTCTCGACATCGTATTCCTTATGATGTCCCATCTTCTATGTTGTGCAGTTCTCATATGACAAGTTCAAGGCTGACAGAAGTGCTATAGGGATATCCTGCCTCAAATTTTCTTGAGTGATCCTGACATTATCTGTAGTTCATTCATGAAAGCCTCTTAGAGCATATTCTTATTGATGATGCTAGGGTAATTTCTTATTGTCTTAGCTTCTTCTTTTGGAACCTATGAATCACTTATTCTTTCAGTTTGAGGAGATTTACTCTCCTGTTAATGAGGTGATAGAGGAAGAGACTGAGATTGCTCAGGAGGCTAAGGCTACTCCTAATATAGAGAGGTTTGAGCCCAAACCTAGCCTTACACATTATACTCAGCATGTTGGTACTAGTCACGATGGTGCTTTTGCAGGTGTTACTTTTGGTGATATCTCTCTACCAGATACGTTTATGTTCTACTAGGCCCCTACTATTCAAACTCTAGTTGAGCAGCAGATACATTTTGGTGATGTTCAACTCCCTATCTTTTCTCCAGCAGATAATTCTCATATGAGTTTGTATGACTTATTTCTTGTATTACTTATACACTTGGTATTGATATTAGTACAATTTTGCAAAACAGATTCCTCAGACATAGGCAGAGTATCTATATGGACTTGCCTCATCTCAGAGATTATTTACTATTCAAGTCACAGATAGTTGGCGAGTAAGTATATATGCACTAATTATGCAAATGTATGCATGGTATGCATAGAATGCATATGATATCATGTTTCCTATGTGTGCAGAGTTTTTTTAGGGATCCGGAGCAGGAGATTGAGATGCTTTACTGGCGGCTTTCTAACTTAGGCCTTGATCACTATAGTGTTGGTACTTCATCTACTAGACCTCCAGATACCTATCATCGTGATGATCCTAGTAGAGGATCGAGCCTATGGCCTGACTCTAGAGCTAGGGATGACTGATTCTAGGCTACCTTCATTTCTGATTTGTTGTTAGGACAAGTTATCTTTTGTACTGCTCTATTTTCAAAATTCCCTTTCATGAAATTAGACTTGGATGAATATGCCTTAACTTTTGCCTAAGCTGCCCTTTCGGGTTTTCAACTTAGCAGGCATGCCTTAACTTTTATCTAAGATGCCCTTCAAGTTTTCAACTTAGCGGGCTTCTTCTTTTTACTTTTCAAATCTTGGTCATGATACAACCTATAGAGCTACCCTGATTTTCAAGATACAAAAGGATTCAAGCTTTACATGATGAGTCTTAAAAAAGAAACATAGGCACCACTAAAACAAAAATGGTCTTATCGAGCTAGTCTTAATCTCTTATGTTCTATTTTCCTTTCTAATGCCTATGTTTTATAAATAAGATAGATCATGCAATGTCATAACAAAATTTCAATTTCAATAAGATTCATCAATTAGGCAAAAAATGAGTACATTTGCTACATCACATGACATAACTTCTGTTATCAGCTAGTCCTTTCGGATTTTCTAACTGAATATTTTTTGCTTACATTTTATTTCCCTAATTTTTGCTTAACCAACCCTTTATGGGTTTTCTAATCAGCAAGACCTCTTTTAATTTTCTTTTATTTTATTCCCTAATTTTTGCCTACCAACCCTTTACGGGTTTTCTCAACAACGAGAATGTCCTAATTTTTGCTTGACTAGCCTTTTCAGGTTTTATAGTCAACAAACTTTTATTTTTTATATAATACTTTTATTTATTTTTATAGATAGTATTTCTTGAGGTGATCTAGGTTAACAGGCTCCATGAACTCATGCCCTTCAAAATCGTATATCTTGGCAGCTCCTTTTGGCAGAACTAACTTGACTAAGTATGGTCCTTCCCAATTTGGTTTAAACTTTCCTCTTGGATCAAACACCACAGCTCTAGACTATTTCAGTACCATATCCCCTGCTTTTATCTTCCATGGCTTTACCTTCTTGTTAAATGCCCTTGCTATCCTCTTATGGTATATCTAGGTATAGAATAAAGCATTCATCCTCTTCTTGTCCAGAGACACCAGATGATCATATCTTTTATGTGCCCATTCACTCTCAGATGTTTTAGCTTCCATGACCACTCTTAAGGACTTGATTTTAGTTTCTATTAGCAAAACTGCTTCACAGCCATACACCAAGGAGAATGAAGTTTGGCCTATAGCAGTTCTGGCTATAGTTATGTATCCCCATAAGGCAAAGGGAAGAAACTCATACCAATCCTTGTAAGTCTTGACCATCTTGGAGAGGATTTTCTTAACATTTTTATTTGCCACTTCCACTACTCCATTAGCCTAAAGTTGATATGGTGAAGACTTATGATGCTCGATCCTATACTTCTACAATAACTCTATCATTTTTGCTTGAAACTGAACCCCATTGTTTGCCACTATGATATGGAACCCCATATCTACAAATAAAATGCTTCTTAATGAATTGGGCCATTTTTTTTGCTTTCAGAGTGTTGAAGGATTCCGCTTCTGCCCATGTCGAAAAGCAATCAATTGCCACCACTATGTACTTATGCCCATTCAATGCTGTTGGCCTTATTTCTCTTATAATATCAATCCACCACATCACAAAAGGCCATGAAGATGATAAAATATTCAATACCATTGGCGGAGGAAGGTGGTTGAGGTTCCCATATATCTAACAGTTATGGCATTGTCTCACAATTCTAATACAATCCTTTTCCATGCTTATTCAGTAGTACCCCTATTTGATTATCTTCTTTATTAGGATTATCCCATTCATGTGAGAACCACAAGCTCCTATATGAACCTCTTTCATCACATCTTCCACTTCATCTTTCTTGAGACATCTGAGCTGTATTCCATTCATCATTCTCTTATACAACACCCTATTGTGACTTGCAAAATTACGTGCAAGAACATGAAGGGCATATCTTTCTTTTGAAATGGCCTCATCTGGATATTTTCCTTCCTCAACGAACCTCTGAACATTATAAAACCATGGCTTCTCTTGAGGCCCTATCTAAATTCCCATAATTTACTCACCCCAATAGCATGGAGCTTTCAATTTCATGATCACTAACGGTCTCATAGTCATCCTAGTCACGCTATCCTATATTGAAGAGAGTGTTGCCAATGCATCTGCCATCTGATTGTCATCTTTTGATAGATGGATAAAGAGACACTTAATGAAATTCTTTATTAAAGATTTCAAATAGCGGATGTAGGGTTTTAGTTTTTCCTCTTTCACTTCCTATTCCTCATTAGCCTGGCTAATAACCAATATAGAATCCCCATATACTAATAACTCATTTGCTCCAGCTGCCATCGATGGTTTAAGTACAGGTGGATTAGTGAGATACTCTTTTATCTTATTAAAGGCCCTTTGATAGTCATCATTCCACTCTACAGGTTGATCTTTTCTCAACAGCTTAAAGATTGGGTCATAAATATAAGTAAGCCTTGTAATGAACCTACTAATATATTGTAACATGCCAATAAACCCTCTCACTTCTTTCTCTATCCTTGGTGTTGGCATTTCCTGAATGGCTTTCACTTTATTCGGATTCACTTTGATTCCTCTGCTACTAACTATATTCCCCAGTAACTTCTTTGAGGTAACTCCAAAAATGCATTTCTTCGGGTTGAGTTTTAAATTATACCTTTCAATGTGCACCAAGAATTTCTCTAGTGATTCAAAATGCCTCTCTTTTATTTCTAACTTGACCATCATATCATCTATATATACTTCCACTTCCTTATGCATCATGTCTTAGAAAAGAGTGGTGGCTGCCCTTTGATTTATTGCACTTGCATTGTTCAACCCGAAAGGCATAACCTTGTAGCAATACATCCCCATTATGTGATGAAAGCTATCTTAATTTTATCCATGACTGCCATCATTATCTGATCATACCCAGAGAACCCATCCATGAAGGAGTATATAGCACTTGATGCTGTATTATCCACTATCACATCAATGTGAGGTAAAGGGAAGTCATCCTTCGGACATGCTTTATTTAAATCCTTAAAATCAACTCACGCCTTACCATCTTTCTTAGGTACTAGGACTATATTTGCTAGCCATTGGGAATAATATACTAACTCTAAAAAGTTGGCTTGAATTTGTTTAGCAATTTCTTCTCTTATCTTTTCAATCTATTCTGGTCTCAGTCTGCACAATTTTTATTTAACCAGTTTAATTTCTAAATGAGTTCTAATGTGGTGCATTGCAATGTCATTGTCTAAGCCTAGCATGTATTCATAAGTCCAAGCAAACACTACCTTTCTTTTTGTTAATATTCTCTCAAAATTTTCCCTCTCTTTAGGAGTTACATCATGTGATATAAAAATGTTCTTTGGATTATCATTTGTCCCCATGTTAAAGGAATCAAATTGAATTGAATTAATGTCAAACATGCATCAACGATCAAAATTATAATGCACAGAACTATCAGGATGCACATCACACAAGTAAGAAAAACCAACATTCATATCATTGACCATGGGAAAAACAACATCTTTGTCCTCATAAAGACCAGACGTTATTACATCAATTTCTTCATAAAAAATATTTGTAAAGCTATCACTAATAAGAGTAGCAAAATCCTAGGGTGGCTCCTCTTTAAGTGGTAGACACAGCAGCTCTTCCACAATAGTATCACCTGTTCTCTTAGCTGCTTGCTTCATAACTTCCTGCTTGTTGCCTGCTACTAGATTCTCCATAATCTGTTCTTTGAAGATTTCAAATCCAGGGATGTCCTTTCCAGCCACATTGACGGCTTCCTTAGTAGCCATATAGTATTTGCCCTCCCTTGGCTTGATGAAATTCTCACTCAATAGCTCGATTCTCCTGAAGGGCTTATTTCTTGTGGCCTTCTCCTTCTTTCTTGCCCTTTTCCTAGTAGATCTTGTCTCAGCACACCCTAATCCTTTAGTGTCATTTTGACTCTTGAATTCCGGTCTCAGGACTTCCTTGCTCATTCTTGCCTAGCGCCTATCTAGGTTGGTAATTCATGCTCTCCATCATTTTTGCAATCCTTGGGTCCATCTCAATCCCATCAAATATCCCAGCAATTTAAAAACTAGGAGGAACACATACTTATTTCTATTTTTCAAGTATGGTAACCACAGCTGCATTGGTTTCTACTTTGATTATCATGACATCTCCTTCAAGAGGGAATTTTATCTTCTAGTGCACAATGAAGGGAACCCCCCCAGAGAATGGAACCATGGCCTTCCCAACAACAAGGCATAAGTAACTAGAATATCCAGCATGGTGAACTCAATGGTTGATTCCACAATTCTTATTTTAATCTGAGCTTGGAATGTCCCCTCCACATTCCTAGTGTTGTTATCATAGGCTCTGATTATGAGATTTGAATCTGTCAAGTCTTCAGTTTTCAAACCCAAGTTAGGTAAGATCTTTAATGGGCATACATTAATGGCAGAACCATCATCAACTATTTCAAAGTTGGTTCTTTTCCCTTTTACTTCAGTTAGGATAAATAGTGCCTTATTATGATTTCTAGGTAGGTCATCATCTAAGAAGATTATCAGCCCATGTTTCTTTTCTGTAACCTTTGCTACTATAGCCTCTGGTGTGGCAATTGTTTCAATTTCATGTTTGATAGAGCTTTCACCAGAGCTCTTTTATGGCTACCTGAGTGCATAAGTAGTTCCCAGATACTGACATTTGCCTTAGCCTTCTTTAGTTATTCCATAATCAGGACTTCCTTTTCCCTTTCTTCTATTTCTGCATCATTTGTCTCTTCTCTTTTTGGAACTCTCTCAATCTTCTTCTTTGCTGCCTTATAATTTCTCCCACTTTTAGTGACATGATTCACTTTGGGGTCATCACTCCACACATCCAGACCAACGAGACTCTCTTCATCAGAGTCATACCAGATATCTATAACTTCAATGATTTTATCCCTTTTTTCATCCTTCCATACTTGTACTGTGCACATTTCCTCTTCCTCTATGCTAAGCTTTCCCAGATGTGCTCTTAGTAATTCCTCAATCCCCTATTCGAGAGTTAGAGACTCCTCCTCTTCTTTCATTAGCCCATCACCAAATTCATCACCCCATCCTGAGGGCACAACCTCTTCAAGATGTATATCACTAGAAGTAGACTTTGAATAGAACACCCTATAATCGAATTTCCTTGAGGGCTGCCCTAATAAATCTTCAAATCCTAGCTATTCTAGGGTTTTGGATTCTTTCTCATCATTAAACTCATCACCCCATCCTGAGGGCACAATTGATTCAATTGGGATATTTGTAGAGGGTGGTTTGGAATAGAACACCTTATAGTCAAATTTCCCTGAGGGCTGCCCCAGCAAATCTTTAACTCCTCTAGAGGCATCAAGAGATTCTCCATTAGTTGTAGGGTTTAGGTTTTCAAAGGAGTTTAGCACTTCTTCTTTGCTCACTCCCGAGTTAATCATCATCGTGGCTAGTGGTAGGACATTTCGGTAGTCAAGGAAAGGATTATTTCTAGTGTTTGGGTTGGAGTTAGATTTTTTAGGGTCTGTGATTTTTCTAGAGTCTATTAGGATTTGGATCTCATGTTTGAGGTGAATACAAGTGTCTATGGAGTGGCCAACTACTTAGTGAAACTTACAATAACTATTGGGGTCATAGCCTGGGACATTCAGGGTAGGTGGTTTGGAGAAGGTTAAGAGTCAGAGTAAGCCTCTCTGGATAAATCATTCTAAGACATTAAAAAGTGGTTAGTTGAAGTTAGAGAATCTCTAGGGTTATTGAACTACGTGCACCTCCATAACTCGGCTAGTGCTTCCCTGTTACGTGCCCTTGGTTGGGTAGTTTTGGGTTCCAATGCCTCTAGAGCTTCTTTTCTTGTCATTCTCAATCTCTTCTGCTTATAGACCATCATTATATAGGTATATGAAAGTTTTAGGTTCATCATCTATAACCTCTCAACTAGATTAAGTGACACATTCTGAACTATCATCCTAACCTAATCCTTCTAAACCAGCTTATTCTTCATCAACCTTACTTTGTTCATGAATCCAGTAAGGAAATCAGAAAAAGATTCATTGGGTTTCTGCTTTATTAGTTATAGATATTTGATGGACACTTCCAATCTAGTGTTATAATCATATTGTTTTAAAAAAGTAGTACATAATTCTTTCTAGTCAATTCTCATATATTTTTCTAGCCCATAATACCAATTTACAGCCATTCCCTCTAAAGATATTACAAATAACCTAGTGATCACTTCTAATGGTGCTTTAGTAGTGCTCATGATTGTTGTGTACTGGCTAAGATGAATCCTCATATTACCTCTCCCATAAAATTTGTGTAGCTGAGGCATTTTGAATTTGTCAGGCAGTTTGTCACCCTCCATTTGTAGTAAATCATCAAAGTCAAATGAGCATCCCGTGCCTTGTCCCCTCAATAGTTCTTCCATTTTAGACATTTTTTGGGTCAATGCTTGCATCTACTTGGACTCAAGGTCTTGTACCAGTTCTAGTGATTCTCTCTTGGCTTTCTCTACTAAGTAATTCTCAACATCCTCAGGCTGCACATCAATAACAGGTGGGTTTCCAGCAATAGGTTGCCCTTAGCATTATTAACAATAGGTGGAGCACCCATAGCAGGTGCGACAACAGCAGTAGCAAGTGGTTCTTCAGTTGTACGTGGTGGTATGATGATAGTAGATTGCATCAGTCCAGATAGTGCTTGTCCTAGCTCATCTTGCATCATAGCCCTCATATCATACATTAGAGCTCCTTTAATGTCTTTTAAGGTCTAGTTCCCTTATTGTTGTTCCATTTATTTAGATTTAGGTGAAGTTGGTTCAACTTCCAAGTAAAGTGGGTTGATAGGGCTTCTTTCTAGTCTATCTAGTATGTTCAGGATTTTCTTTGCTAAGGTTTTACAATTCTGACTCTTTCTTCTTAGTCTACCACCTTTCCATCCCAAATATGATATGACCCTGGTGTATCTATGATGGCTGCAAAATAAGGTGTTAGTATGATGAATGAGCTACATGTATGTGTGATGCAAGTGCTATGCAATAAGTAGCAAGTAGCAAGTATCAATCAAGTGTACAACATATATCCTTCCAACCTTATTCCTCCCACACACGTGTTCAATGGTGAGTTTCTTGTCATAGGATTTTTTATCTTGGTCTTAATATCAATGGGGGATATCAAGGACCGATGAACATGCTAGATCTCTCTTAAAGTAGTAAAGCATAGAAATAACATTTCTAGGTATAAAGGTCTAGCCCAATCTTAATTACCCTAAGGGGCTTCAAAAGTATGGGCCTAGGCTTTTATAGATAGAAATACCTCATGGTAATAAGAAAAAAAATAACATTTCTAAGTATAAAGGTCTAGCCCAATCTTCATTACCCTAAGGGGCTTTAAAGTATAGGCCTAGAATTTTATAGATAGAAATACCTTATGGAAAAAATTATACAAGCAATTTTTGGTAGATCCTAAGGGAAGTAACTAAACCATTATATGTGGTTAGGGTCTGGTAAGAAGTCAAGGTTCCTTTAGCAAGATACCCTCCATTATGGATTTGAGTCATAGGCTAAGGTCAAAGGGGCTGACATCTTTTGCAAACTTGAGAGAATACTAACCCCGCTTTAGGACTTGGGTTACAAACTATGGTTAGATGAGCCCGGTAATCTCTCTTGAATCAAGTTAAGGCTAGGAGTGATGGTTAGCCAATTTACAACTCCATGAAGCTAGTGGAATCATGGAATCATAAACCAATGCCATCGGTTTAATAGGGACATGCATAATGAATGCAAGAATAAAATAATAATTAATAAAATAATTCTAAGTATCTTTTATCTCTAGTGGAGTCACCACTAAAGACGGCGGGGTTTAGCACGCGCCAAAGATTTAGGCTCAGGGCTCAGGGAACACACTAAACATTATCATAAAGACATGGCATAGAGATGAGGAGTCACCACCTAGGATAATAACTGGGACAAATCATTTAATGGTACTCGATTCTCTAAAAGAAAGCTAGCACCATAACCAGGAGATTCTAGGAACAGAATACTAACTTCTTTTAATCTCATGTTCATTTATAATTAATTTATGAATTACAATCTTATTCTCTAATTTAAAACATAATTAAACATCCATCTAACCTAAGAAAAAACGCAACATGTCATAAAATTACATGTAAAAATGCATACAAAAGGCAGCATCCCTATGTCTAACCTATGTTAATTTTAAAAGTTAGCTAATTCTACATATTTTATTTACAAGTGAAGTGGACTAGAAAAAGACCTACATTTTTAATTAATTTTAGTGAACCTAGGTCTATTTGTTTTAACTTTTCTAAGGAAATGGGCTTAAGTCTATAAATTTTTAAAGGATAAGTTGAATTAGTGGGCCTAAGTCTATTTATTTTAAAAGTAATGAAATTAAATTGGTTGAGCTAAATCTAAATAAATTTTAATTAAACTAAAAATGGGCCTAACTCTAAATTAATCCAAATGGGCCTAAATTAATTTTAAAATTAAGTAAACATAAATCCAATTTTAAAAAGCCTATTAATTAATTGGGTTAGATCCTAATGTGGGCTTTGGGTCTAAATCATACAAAAATAAACAAACAAGTCCAAAAACATAAAAAAAAATATCAAAATAATTAAATAAAAGATTAAACAAGCAATTAAATTATTTCTTCTAAAAAACCATAATTTTAATTAACATGCAACCTAAATTAACCTACTTCCACCATTAATTTTTATTAGGGTTTATCAAATTAATCTAATTTACTAATTAATTTTAATAATGTACAAAATTAAAGAATATTCACTATTTCCCACTATTTAGGCTATTACAACCTACAATACATAAATTAAAATTAATTTAATTACAACCCAAAACAAAAGCAAATTAAAAGAATTCAGAAATCATAAATCCTAAATCCTATGAGAGTTTTACAAATCTTAATCCATGGCATCCCATGGATTCTTCAATGTAATCACTACCAAAATCTCATTTCAACCTTATTTACAGAGTACATAGAACATCAATCAAAATAAATAAAAAATATAAAAATTAATCAGTAATGAATCAATCAAAAATAAAATAAAGAAATCAAATAAAAAATAAACATAAAAGAGAAAAGAAAAGAGTAGAAGATGTTATTCAAATGCTATTTGAATGCCCTTTAAGATTGTCACCGTTTTGAGATTTACTCTATTGCTTTTCATCTTGGTTTTTTGGACTAAAAAAAACAAAGAACGTATTTTCTTCTTTTTGAAAAGGTTTCTTTGAAATCTGCAGTAGAAAGGTTTTCTTTCCCTTTGTTAATTTTTCTCTGCTTTTTTTCTCTTCAACTTTTTTAAAACCCTAGCCTCTCCATAACCATCCCCTCTTTGTCATTTTTTGCATCCATTTATCCTTAACTAACAACTCGCATGTGATCACAACACTTCTAACCTCTTGTGTGATTATAGGAAAGGCAGGATAAATGAGTTCAAAATCAAAGAATGGGATAAAATCGATTTCAAAAAGAGAAAAAACACATGTACTATAAATGAAAAATATTAAAAATAATTTCTTTATTAAAATAAATTAATTTTGGACCAATCAAAAATAGGAAAACATAGAAAATACTAAAAAAATGAAATTGTCCCATAATGCCATTGGCATTTGGCTAATACCGATCAACATTAGGCAAATGTCGTTCGACATTTGACCAATGCCGATCGGCATTAGGCCAATGTTGGTCAGCATTTGCTAAATGCCGACTCGCAATTTGCTTAGCAGTCCTAAAAAATTAAAAAAATATTTCTTCAATCAAGATTTTGCAATTAGGTCCAAAAACACTACAATTTAGTCCTTGAAATCTTAAATTTTGACACTAGAGATCAATTTCTCAATTAGTTTTTCATCATAAGGGCTTTTGTCGTACTATGCACAATTACATCATAAAATTAGGTAAGCACTCAAGACCACGTGATCCTCATCTACTTCATGCAATCCCAAAGCATGAAGAATGATGAGAATCATGTATCTCAGCTTAAATAATCTATGCAAATTAACAAATAATGACATCCCTCAATGACAAAATCTATGAGATGTCATCCATTTATCCTTATCAGATCAAATGAATGGGTTAGGAACCTAACTAGATTGTGGACCTTTATGTTAGTCAAATCAAACTATAAACTATTAAATGATACTTTCATGACTCACAGTAAGCATATCGAATATTGATGTAGGGGCAAGAACTCGATCTCCTTTTGATTAACCTTGGTCCTATGCATATAGGCACATAGAGCTTTGGACATCATTTGAAGCCCGACAATTGACCCTCACATTGATATCATGTGATTACCTCAAGCACATTTGAGTATTGTTCCTTAGTTTTCCCTTTGGTTCTAACCAATATTAATCAAAATAGCCTAGTTCCGAGAGTGGAACCATAGTCCCTTGATGACTATAGGTTTAAAACCCACTTAGGAAAGAGATTGAATGACCTCATGGAGAAATAAGGTTGGAAGCGAGAGCTTGCTTGTGATTGGTTTATTCACTGTGCAAGAAAATTAACTATCTTTAATCATGCATACATCACATACATATGGATATCACGTATTTACCACTATTTCTTATAGGAATAATTAATTTTCCATTATAGGATTTTTTGCATCCACTCCATGTATACATGCTTACCCTTTTTTTTTTTTTTGCAAGCACACTTCATGCATCATTCATTTAACTAACCCTAATAAATGTACAGGAATACTACATTCAAAAAAGTGACCATGAAGTTGAGTCTTCTAGCTGAAGCAATGGGAAGTTGAAAGCCAGGATCCAAGAACTGCTTGATGATGGCATTATGGTAGAAAACCCCCAAGCCCAAACTAGTATCACTAGACATTTCCTCTATAACCTTGACAAGGCCAACTAAAAAAGCCTACAACCATATGAAATGCTATGCATTAATACATTCTAGCATGTGCCCCTCAACTGTGAACCCTTGAATATTGCTATGTCATTTTGGGACCCGCAAGAGCATGTGTTTTCATTCAACACCATAGAACTATGCCTGTTATATGAAGAATTTAATGCCATAGTAGGGTGAATCCCCACCATGACCAAAAAAGTAGTTTTCACTGACTAGGACATTAAATACCCAGGGCTTGGGGTCACTTTCCTTGACCTAAGCTCAGAAAAGCTTGATGAACTAGTCATTGAGTGGAAGCGACTGATTCCTATGCAACTCTTAGCTGCCACCATTACTAAGAAGACTGGTACTCCGATTTGGGCACGTCTCCTTATGTGTTACCTCTTTATGCAATACTTCACCATCTTGAATGATGGGCTTGGAGATTACATGATACTCTAGGACATCAAAGGAATAGAATGTGGAAAGACTCCCTTCCCACTGATCCTAGCAGAAACCATTCAAAGTTTAGATGACCTCAAAAAAGGGAAAAGTCCAAACTTCACTGGAAGTCCTCTATTGCTTCAAATATGGCTACAAGAAAAGTTGAGTCTACTTGACAAACCTACAGGCAACTGGATGAGATACTAACCTAGGAATCACTTAGAAAGACATACCAAGGATGTTCATAGACGCTTAGCCTACATCACAGCCTAGGAGTGGTTCAAATGCATGAAGGACACACCAGAATATCAAGTGAGATGGATATACCCATGGTGGAAGCTAGGACATGTGAGTCTCTACATGTATGTCAAATGCGTACCAATCTCAAGATTTAGGTCATGCACCCACTACTATCCAACACTAGTGAAAAGATAGTTTGGCGAGAAGCAACATGTACTTATGAGCTTATAGATTTCTCTAGTGGTAGGATACAATAAAGGTTTATGGATCACTTTAGAGCAATATAGAGGAGGAGAATCATCCATCAATTTACCACTAGTATTGGAGACGGTGTTACAAATGAAGCATATAAGCAGTGGATGATCCAAAGATAGAAACATCTCTCAAGTCACTGATCCAAAGAAAGTTCACTTCTTTAGTTTTTTTTCTTTATTTAAAAATGATGATGTAATGAACTCTAAAGTTAATGCAATGAAATTAGAATTTGCTTACTTGTTTAATGTCTTTCCTTATGGTATTGTGCATTGCATTGATAAAAACATTAGCATATTTGACATTCATTCCATATGCAATTAATCATTTAACATTGGCATGAAATCTAAACCACACATTCTGCATATTTTAAAAGATGTTACCCTTAAAGAGAGGAGAAAAATTAATAAAATATTCAAAAGTATTTGCCAGAATGTACGAGGATATGCCTGGTAGATAGAGACATTGCTCAACACTTCATTGCTACCAAAGAAGGGTGCAAATCGGTAAAACAAAAATTGAGAAGACTTAGACCAAAATGGGCCTAACTAGTGAAAGAGGACATTGAGAAATAGATCAAGGTAGAATTCCTAAACATAGTAGACTATCCATATTGGTTAGCAAATGTGGTGTGAGTACCGAAGAAAGATGGAAGGGTTAGAATCTGCATCAACTATAGAGATTCGAACAAGGCCTGCCCAAAGGATGATTTCCCACCACCTCACATAGATATACTGGTTGATAGTGCTACCATATGTGTAATGTACTCCTTTATGGATGGATTCTCTAAGTACAATCAAATTTTAATGGTTATTATCGACAGAGCAAAGATACCTTTCATAATAGAATGGGGTACTTACTACTATAGAATAATGCCTTTTAGACTAAAAAATGCAAGGGCAACCTACCAAAGAATGGCAACTGCAATGTTCCATGACATGATACATAAAGAAATGGAGGTATATGTCGATGACATGATGGTCAAATCAAGAACTAGTGAAGAACACCCCTCTGATCTCGAAAAGTTCCTCAAAAGGATCGAAAAGTATAGTCTTAGGTTAAATATGAAGAAATGCAAATTCAAGGTTACTTCAGGAAAGATGCTGGGGTATGTTGTTAATTAGAATGGGATTGAAATGGATTTAGACAAAGCAAAAGCCATCAGAGAGATGCCAGTGCCAAAAATAGAGAAAGAAATCAAAGTGTTTATAGGGAAACTATAGTTCATTAGTAAATTCATCACTAAGTTGATAGTAGTGTGTTAACCGATCTTTAAGCTACTAAAAAATGATCAGCCAATTGAATGGAATAAACAATTTAAGCTAGCATTTGATAAGATCAAAAGCTACCTAGCTAACCCACCAGTCCTAGGACCACCAAAACCAAGAATACCTCTAACCCTATATCTGGCCATCGAAGGGAATGCAATCAGTAATGTTAGCCTAAGAGGGAGAAACAAAAGCATAACACGCAATCTACTACTCAAGTAAGAAGATGCTACCAGATGAGGAGAAGTACAACAAATTTGAACATATATGCCTGTCAATGGTATGGGCAATGAAGAAACTTAGACACTACAGAATTTAGGCCATGTCTAAAATGGACCTAATGAAGTACCTCTATGAAACTCCCTCTCTAGTGGGGAAACTTGCCAAGTGGCTCATGCTGCTAATAGAATTTGACATACAATACTTGATTAAGAAGGTAGTAAAAGGGAGAGCAATGGCTGAATTTCTAGCTCTCAACCCTACTATAGACTTAGAAGAAATCCAACTAGACTTCCCAGACGACCTTAGCTCAACCATTGAAATCCAAGGATGGCACTTGTACTTTGATGGATCAATAAATTAGTTCGGCACAAGAGTCAGTGTAATACTACAATCTCAAGAAGGTGAAGTAGTACCAATTGCTAAAGAGCTTGAGTTCAGAGTCATAAATAATGAAGTAGAATACGAGGCATGCACACTCAGAATAGAAGCACTGATAACCTTGGATGTCATAGAAGTTGAAATCTTTAGAGATTCCATGCTAGTAATCAATCATGTCACAGAAGAGTGGGAACTAAAAAAGCATCTGATTCTACTCAAATTAGAATTGCCTTGTCATAAAGACTGTAGAATATCAAAGATAGAAGTAGCTAAAAAGCCTTGGTTCTAGGACATCCAGAGAAATCTAAAGGAATGAGCATATCCTGATCAATCATTCAACAACTAGCATTAAAATTCACATCACACCAGGGTGTATTATACAAAAGGACCTTAGATGGTTTACAACTCCGATGTCTAAATGAAACTGAAGCTACAAGAGTAGTAGAAGAAGTACATGAGGGTATTTGTGGTACACACATGAATGAAGCAATCTTGGCTAAGAAGCTAATTAAACATGGGTTCTTCTGGATGACGATGATGGAAGATTGCATCAAATTTTTAAGGAAATTCCATAAGTGTCATATCCATGGGAATGTCAATCACCTTCCCCTAACAAAACTACACTACATCTCCTCTTTATGGCCCTTCTCAGCATAGGAGCTAGACAAAATTAGGGAAATCCACCTAACAACCTCAAATGAACATAGGTTCATCCTAGTGGCAGTGGACTACTTTATAAAATGGTTTAAAGCATAATCATTCACAAGGATAGGAGCCAAGCAAGTGGCCAAGTTCATTAAAAGAAACATGTTCGGTTGATATGGGATCCCCCATCACATTATCACTGATAGGAATGTCCAATTCCAAGGGGAAGTTAGAGAGCCAATAAGGAGTTGTAAGGTGGAACATCATAAATCTTCTCCTTATTGACCATAAGCAAATGGGGTCGTCAAAGCTGCAAATAAGAATATTAAAAAATCTTATCAAAGATGACTCAAACTTACCAAGACTGGCAAATAGATTGCCATATGCCTTATGGGGGTACTAAACAACAGTCAGAACTTCAATAGGAGTAACTCCTTTCCCATTAGTGTATGGATCAGAAGTAGTTCTTCTAATCGAAATAGAGATCAAGTCTCTTCGAGTAGCAATTAAATCTAAATTGCTAGAAGTACAGTGGGCTCAATAGAAGCACGAAAATCTCACTCTCTTGGACGACCAAAGGCTCAAGGCTCTATACCATGCACAGTTGTATCAGGCTCGACTAGCCAAGACCTTTAATAGAAAAGTAAAACACAAGAGTGTGAAATAAGGAGACTGGGTGCTAAAGTAGGAAAGACTTAATGTTTTGAACCCTAGAGGGAAATTCATAGCAAACTAGAAATCCCTTACCTATCAAACATGTCCTATCAAAAGGAGCAATCAAGCTGATGGATTTTGAAGGCAATGAATTCTCCAAACCTATCAACACAGACCGCCTGAAGAAGTATTACATCTAAGGCATAAAAAAAAATCATCCCATTGAGTTGAAAACCTAAAAATGGAAACTTAAGCAAAAGTTGGGGACTTCTTACTAAGTTGAAAACCTAGAAATGGTAGCTTGGGCAACAATTAGGGAAAGAAAGAGAATAATTAGCTAGAAAACCTGAGAAGGATGGTTAAGGACAAGGGCAACCTCAAATTCAAAATTTGTATGAATGTGCCTCTGCTTTTCTTAAATGATTACAATGAAATGAGAATGATTGACAATTTATACAAAATGTCTTTGAAAAGTGCAACACATTTTATCATTATGAATTGCATCAAGCATGCTTTGCATTTTCTTTCAATACATGACCATGATTCTTACCATGCTCTCTAAGCTCACTCCTTTAAATCAGCCACTATCATGTAGCAAAAAAAAGCCTAGCTAGGTTTGACAAACTCTAAAAGGAGACACCCTAGGAAAAAAAAGGGAAGAAAAAGAAAATCCAACTAAGTATGAAAAACTCCAAAATGAGACGCCTTAGGCAAAAAAGGGAAAAAAGGTAGAAAATAGTAATGGCAAACATCATCATCAATGATACACAATAGGAAGCATATACAATCATCATCATATAAGCATCATACAACATGTGGGATAAATGCCCAGATACAATAGCAAGAGTCCATAACCTCGGGAAAATAATATGACAAAGCAAACCATAGACCAAAAGTCCTACACCTAGCTCCTAAAACAACTACATCGACCATGGTTGCCTTCAAAAGAAAGTAATGATCCTGCTCAAGCATCCCCTCTTCTGATCCTGACTTATTATCATTCATCACAAAGGATGATAGTTGTGACTCTAGCTCATTAATGCGGTCGCGATAAGCTGCACGTTCCCGCTTTCATTCATGACCAGTAAAATGGTGCCTAACCTATATTACACATTACATATTATACACTTATACATAAAACATGTGCATAAAATAAATAGGTACAATAAAGAAGGCATACCCTTTGAGTGGTAGTGAACTTCAAAAAGTACTGCTACGTACTCCCAACAATAGTATACCAGTACTGACCAAAGGAAATAGGAATCTAAAAAAGAAAATAAATAAGTAAACCACCACTAACTAAATAAATAAAACTCAGGTAAGAATAAGTGGAGAACACGAACATGGGTAGCATCAGCAAGAGCAACACCCGATTGAGGAAGGCCAGGTCTAGGCAAATTGAAGCTTACTACTCTACAAAGGATATCCGTCCTAAGCAAAGACAAAGATAGTTGAACCATTAAATCCCTAAGAATAGTGCTACTGGAAGCCACACCACTGGCATGAGCAGTCACCTCAGTGCAGAGCATGCCCTCATCCTCCTCAAAGAGAGATCCAAATCTCCTATGGCGTCGCTATAGATAAGTTCTCATAACTCATATCAATTATAGTTTATTACTAATAAATTTTGCTATATGTTTGCTCCAAAATAGGAATAAAAGCTTATCAAATCAAAAGAAGCGACTCTCGACAACCTGCATGATGGCCTAACCCTTGAACCCACGGGACGAGATGCATCTACCTAAGAAGGTGGAGGTGAAGGAAAGGTCCCACTAGCTACAACATTAATTAGCTGTTGGATTAATACATTAGCATAAGGCAAACCCACACTCTTGGAGAGGCTCTTAGAGGGGAATCCCATTATAACAGTTGCGAGATCATCACTATAGAGCTCATGGCCCCAAAACATGTCACTAAGGGGAGGGATAGGAACTCTCCCCATGTATGGGCAATCCCACCAATGATGGACTCGCTCACCCAAAAACCACACCCTATCGATAAGGCCATAGAGCAACACTCATCTCTATATGAGCTACTATGTAGCCACTATCTCTACCATCCAATAAGACCTCGCCACCCACCAGTGAAGAAAGATCTATTCAAAGGGCAACAATGAACAAAAGACCCCTAAGGAAAGGAACAACCAACACAATAGGAATTAGACATACCTGATCAGGGACAACTTCCTCATATGATCCCGAGCTACTATGAAATCTTTAATCAAATCTATAGTCTTCCTAATCTAGTGAGAATAATGAGGAAAGCCATCTTCTTAGACATGCTCAATGGACGGATGAAGGAGAATCTCAAACTTTTATGCCCAGATTTTTCAAAATCAAAGGGTTAAAAATAACAAACCAAATGCAAAAGAACATACAAGCACCCACAGATCCTCGAACCACCTTGATATGCTGCGTCAAGTCCTGAGTACATATGTGCAAGGCAATAGTACCCCAGTAAGCCATCCAGATCTCTTAAGACAGGTAGCAATTTCAGATCACCTGCACCCAAAGGGTTCAGGAAGATAATAGCACTTAACAAATAAAATAAAAAGCAATGAGCCAGCTGCTCCATTAAGACAAGACCATCATTATACAAAGCTAGTACAGAAGAAACAAACTCTGTGTATAGATCAAAATACAAGCAACCAGACTTTATAGGAGTGATTGCCCTAAGAAAATCCCTCGTGAGATGCCTCCTTACCACAGTAATGGAACACTCCTCATCAATAAAAGGAATGGACTCTCCAGAAAAGCTCAAGCCCATGATAATGGCAAAATCCAACGAGCTAATAATCATCTCCCCGACAGGCAGATGGAAAGTATGCATCCTGTCCATCCACCACTCTATCAATGCAATGCATACATAGTAATCTGACTTGACACATACAAGTCATAAGATAATGCAGTAATCACCCAATCAAAGCCCTTCCCGACAACCATCTACTTCACACATCAAGAGACCCTAATAATACATACTGACCTATTGAAACTATCAGACAATATAGTGACATACCTATAGGGCTACAAATAATAGGTATGCTATCAAACATTTGCACAGCTACTAAATACTAACACATCTCTCTCTGTCACTCAACAAGATCAAAACAGTAATAAAGGCTTAAAAGAAAAGCATTGTGAAAAATAGACAATCATAAAAAGAAAATAAAGCAAGAGTTATCAATGTCATCATTTACAATAATGCTAGACAGACAATTATGGCAAGAGCTACAGCTACAATAACCTCATATAGTAAAATAAATAGGGCAAAGAGGGACCTACCTTGTGACGATGATGTACCCAAGCATGAGTTTCCAAGCTATGAACAATAGGGATCAAATCTCCTCAAGAAATCCTGGATGGCTGAGAACTTTAAGCATTAGATGTGCTAGTCCCTACAGCGGATGTCCCAACTCCAGTAGCCTTTACGAAGTCACCCTCAAGATCAACATCAACAAAAATGACCTCCAGACCCTCATGAATGTTGGTGAACTCCATTTTATGCAAAAAGAAATGGAAGTGCAAATGCAAAAATATAGCAGATAGCACCCAAAACAAAAAAAAAGGGTTAAGAAAATAAAAAAAAACACTCAAAGAAATCTGGACGAAGCCTTCAAAGACCTCCAAAAATAGCCATTTAAATAAGCGTGACCATGCACCAGAGGCATGACAACGTGCACAAGCACAAGATCACGCCCCCCACTTGTAGTCACTTGCACTTCCTCCTTCCACGCACTCTTCTGTGGTTTTCTGCGCACTTTGAGACTTTGCACCCTTACTTCTATAGTCCTAAACTTCCATTTAAGCATAAGATATGCACCAAAATCATACAAAAGTACACTAGTGTGGACTCCATCTATCTAAAGACACTATGCATGCACCACTTTCTTTAGAAAACTTAACATCTTACAAAAGAAAAAGAGCAAGGAAAATTCACTATAAGGATATCTTACTCTAAATCATCAAAATAACATCCTCAATATGACAAATTACTGCATTATTATTGCATCATCACTGCATCATTACTGCATCATCATTGTATTATCACTATATTAATACTGCATCATCACTGCATCATTACTGCATTATCACTACTACCTCATTCATTGCTTAGAAGCACAAACATTGCTTAGGATCACTCTTACAGTACTTAAAAGCACCCTCATATTGCTTAGAAGCATTCACTTTCATTTGCTTAGAAGCACTCTCATTGCTTAGAAGAACTCATACTCATTGCTTAGAAGCATTCATATTGCTTAGAAGCACATTTCACTAGTTAGAAGCATTGTCACATTGCTTAAAAGCACCCTCACATTGCTTAGAAGCACTCACTTTCATTTTCTTAGAAGCATCGTCATTGCTTAGAAGAACTCACACTCATCGCTTATAAGCATTCACATTGCTTAAAAGCACTTTTCACTACTTAGAAGAATCCTTCCACTACTTAGAAGCATCCTCACATTGCTTAGGAGCATCTATACTACTTAAGAGCATTCTCATTTTCTTAGTAGCATCCTTATTTGCTTAATCGTATAATCATTTCACGTAACACCTAAAAAGGTTATAGTCGCATGTTCATTTGCATGACACCTAAGAAGGTTATAGTTGCATGTTCATTCACATGACACCTAAGAAGGTTATAGTTGCATGTTCATTCACATGACACCTAAGAAGGTTATAGTTGCATGTTCATTCACATGACACCTAAGAAGGTTATAGTCGCATGTTCATTCATGTGACACTTAAGAAGGTTATAGTCGTATGTTCATATATATGACACCTATAAAGGTTATAGTCATATGTTCATTCGCATGACAACTAAAAAGGTTATAGTCGCATGTTCATTGGCTTGACACCTAAGGAGGTTATAGTTGCATGCTCATTCGTGTGACACCTAAGAAGGTTATAGTCATATGTTCATTAGCATGACCTTAAGAAGGTTATAGTTGCATGTTCATTTGTGTGACACCTAATAAGGTTATAGTCACATCCGCATTTTGCTTAGTAGCATCTTCATTTGCATAACACCTAAAAAATTTATAGTCGCATCTGCACACTACACTTTGCATCAATTATAGGCTTGCATAGGCCTTAAAATAGCACCCTCCATGACGACCAAGTCATAGAACAACAAGAACAAAACACAACAACAGCAGTCAAATCTTGACAATATGTCTATAGACAACAGGTAAGTGCCTCTCTCCCTATTAAATTTTTTTTTTCATCTTTACATTTTGCTTCACGTGTATTAACACTAGTGCTAGATGGCTATGCAACACACATGAAGCAACAGGCAACTGTCATACCTCAAATTTGACTATCTCCAAAAAGGTCCAATGATAAAACAAATCCTTGAGATGACTAAAGTTTGCTTGTTCATAACACCTTTAAAGTGTGCAACCTTAAAAAACTTAACCGACCCCACTAGTGTACAAAATCAATCATCGAGCCATTAAGTTATGCTCTAACCTTGCAAAATGTGAATTATCATAACAATGATAATTTTATTTCAAGAAAACTCCTCGTAGAATACTCAGCTTGTTGGGCCGATGCACATTTTGTTAGACCGAGACTCAACTTTGTAAAAAAAATAGAAATTAATTTTGATAAAATGGACTTTGGAAACACATCTAGAGGGCTCCAAAACTTCTAAAAATGGTCCTAAAATGGTCCAAAACAACCTGAGTATCAGCGCGTATTGCTCATAAGTGTGCACAAACACCCCTGAGTGTCACGTACTAAAATCGAGGCTGAATTTGGTAAAACGAACTCTAAAAATGCATCCAAAAAGGACAAAAACCCTAGCAACCAACCCTAAAATAGCACGTATGCAACTCAGGAAGAGCGGGGTAGAGCATCAAAGTGCACATGAAAATGCATAAGTGTGTGTGACTACGTGCACACTGGGCTTGGCCATGGGCACTTGGCATAGCCACACGTAAAAATCTACTTCTACATGCATGACCATGCCTA
This sequence comes from Mallotus nudiflorus, assembly GCA_947683625.1. NCBI lineage: Eukaryota > Viridiplantae > Streptophyta > Magnoliopsida > Malpighiales > Euphorbiaceae > Mallotus > Mallotus nudiflorus. The sequence continues at coordinate 2,276,733 of CANTUR010000275.1, read as the reverse complement.
CACCACCCTATTCTACACATTTTCTCTATAAATAGACCCCTCTACACCCCATTTTGGAAGGGGGAGCAAGTGAAGACAAACACACACTTAAAAGTCAATCTGATCGAAGGCTCGGGAAATCCCTCTCCATATAGTTTTTGCTCTCCCATAGCCATTCCCTTAGGTTATTAGATCCTTTTTTCTACCAAACCCAACCTTATCTTTGTCAAAGCACACTTTAAAGATATATAATCTAGCATCATTATGCTATCATTTTAAACCTCTTAACGAGGAAAGCTTGATAATCTCTTGAAGCTAAAACTTCAAATCTCACACAAGGTTAGTCGAGTCTAAGAACCATATAATTATTTTAGCACATTTATTTTACCTCATTGTATTTTATTTTACTGTCACCAGCATTTAGGAATACTATTGTGCTTGTATGATGAGACTAGTAATCTTTATGCTATGTGAATAATATATGCTTTATTATGCTCATTTCACATCATCATTCTGCATCCTCTATTTCTAAAATCATAAAATCACATGGTAAAAATCAATAACGTGAAAAAGTCCATGTCCCAGAATAGAGTCATCATGCTCTCGGTCTAATGATGACCTCATACGTCCTTTATATTATCATCATTCATCATCATAACATAAATAATCACCCCAAGAATGACCACCCTATCTTTCATCGAGTAAGTTGTGTAAATGATTGTGTTATCCTTGTAGATGAACCATGTTGCATTTACTTTTCCACAATCTTTTCCTTTTCATATGTATTTTATTAGGAAAGCAATGTAATAAAATTTTCAGCTTTATTATCCTGTACTATCTAATGTACTGTGTGAATGCTATATAAACTGTCATTACTAAAACTAGGGTGTTGCAATAGCTATACATTGAATATCATATAATGAGAAATAGTTAAAAAGTATATGTGATCCCCTAAACCTGAAAATCTCTACTGGGGACAATACTCGCTGAGTGACTCGATGTTGTGCCTTTCTTTTCCTAATTTTTTTCTAAAAATTGGATGGTGACTCCATAAAATCAAAAACACCTCATCCCCCCAAGACTAATCACTTATCCCTATTCAGTAAAGTTTCCATGTCCCTCGGAAATGGAAAGACCTGCTACACTATCTAACAAAGTAACAAAAAACCACAACAAAAGTGATGGTCACTCACACTATGTTAAATGATTCAGCGTTAATGGAAGGAATGTTAAAGATGCTCATGTAAGGTTCAATGAAATGCTCATCATTATCGTAAAATACATCATATAGATATGCAAAGTTCAAACATCACTGCACTAAATTTAGAGTTCAATACATTAAAACACTTAAATAGATCAATAGTACAGGCACCACTAGGGATAGATTTGATGTTGAACAAGAGATCATCTACACTGGACTAAGCAAGTTAATGCACCTATCAGTTTTGTCTAGAGGTCATGCTTATCAAAGGGTAGTTTCAATTGATTATGTTCTTCCTTCTTCTTCTCCAATTCTTTTCCATTTTCATCCTTGGATTCAAGCACATGTTTGCACTTAGAGGGACTTATTTCATTGCCACTTAGGTTATAGGTAGGGCTCAACAAACTTACTTCTAATGTCACTAAGGGTGGTTCTTTTCCTCTCCTTCCTGGTTTTCTATTTCTCTCTTAAGAATATATTGGATAGAACATTCCATGAAAGCCTCATGGAGCCCTAGAGAGATGGTGTATAATGCAGATGTGTTTTGGTAGTTAGGTAAAGGGCTGGTTTTAACATTGGGTTGTTCTTCTAAATCTATGATTTCATCAAAATCTATTAGATCTTTCATTGTTTGCTTCAAAGTATAACAGGCATTAGTTATGTGGCCTGGCACTTGGTTGAAGTCACAATAAAGGTCAAGGTTGATATGTGCTGGTAGGGGGTCTGGTAAGATTTTTGGTTCAAGAGGGTTCAAAAGGTTTTTGTGTTGAAGTTCTTAGAAGATTTAGGAGGGAGTTAAGTAATACTTCAAAAACTTTCTAAGGTGATCAATTGTAAGTGTTTTTGGAGACTTTAGATGATTATGGTCTGTCAAGTTATGGCTACCAATTTTCTCACGCTTTTTTCCAATCTTAGGTAATAAGGCTTATTGGGGTGGTCTTATGAGGGCTTTTCCATGAGTGTAAAGAGTTGATTGAAGCCTTTAATTAGGGTTCAACATTTTTCTTCATTGAGGCTTTAAGTTGGACGATCTTATAGGCCAATTCAGGTGCAACTAAACTAGTTATCTTAAAAGACGATTGGAAAATATCACAATCATATTCAATATCTTGAGGCATGCTCATAACTTCTTTCTTTTTATTGATCTTATATTTAGGAGTGTCAGTTGCTGATACATTGCAATTGGCATAGTATTTTTAGGTTGTTTCATACATATTTAGGTTGCATTTAGTACATATTTTAGTTTAGTTTTCATGCATTTCATTCATAATTACAAATTCTTTTGATCTCCATTGTTCTTGGTAAATTTATATGAATTTTAATGACTTATAGATGTTTTTAGAGTTTTTTTGAAGCTTATAATAGTTATATAGACATATTGAAGTCATTCAAGGTCAAAGGAATAAAGGAAGCAAGCTTTGGAGTGTTTTTGGACTATCACTACTCAGCATAAGATGTCTTTATCATGAGTCATTGACACAATGCTAACTCAGCACAAGATGTCTTTATTATGAGTCATCGATATGGTGCTAATTTAGCATAAGATTTCTTTATCATAAGTCATCGACGTTGTGATAACTCAGCACAAGATGCCTTTGTCACGGTCATCATACTGTGACGACTCGACACGCTATGAAAATACATAACCCTCCAAACCATGTTGTACTCTTTTGATAATAACTTCCTCTACAAGACTCAAATTTAAGTGATTAGAGTGGTTATAGATAGCTAATTCAGAAGGCTATAACTTTCATGAAGACACCTAGACCTAATTCACTCATCTGAATTACCAAAAATGCTCTTGAATTAACTACCAATGTTGAAGCAATGTGACCCTTCACCAAGAATTGTAGCTTTTTGTTTGTCATGACTTGTACCCTATGGTTATCAACTTTAAAACATATAAGTACTTTATTTTTTTCTCTTTAAATGGAGGATGGATAGATATATATGATTATAAATTAGAGAGAAATAAAGATTATTAGGAGAACATTCATAGTTGGAACTTAAAGTGGATATATAAGGAAGATTAAAAGAGAATTAGCCTTATAGACATTTTCATTCATCAAATTATTATCTAAAGATATTATTAGAGACTCTAAATTCATTTCTAAATGTTTTTAACTCTTCCTTTCTATAATTCTCTTAGTATTTGAATATTATTTTATTATGTTCATGTTATTATTAATTATGTATCAAGACTAATTGCTTAGGAGGTTAGAATTGCAATGGATGATAGTTTTGATGAATTATATTATTTATTTTGCATTGTTAAATAAATTATTAGATTTCAATTGAGTACTTAATTGTGTTATATATGCTTGATCACCATAGATGATGTTTTAGTTAAATATTCACAACGAGAGTTGGGATATTTGATGGAAAAGCAATTGAATTCACTTAAAGGTTGAGAATATACCTAGAGACAAGAAATACACTTTAAGGGATCAAAGAATTGGTAAAGAATTTCATGGTTTTTATTTATCTCTATAATGACACAAGAGTGCTTGTAAACTCTAGATGGAAACACCCTTATTTGACAATGAGAGTTGCTCTTAAGGATTTTAGGTCATATTCTCTAATCATAGCATTCATAGTTATTATAATTGTTTTTTTATTAATAATTCATTGTTCTATTCTATGTTGTAATCTCCACCTCCACTTCTTTGAATATTGTTTGTTATTATTTTATTTTTTACTAATTGCATAGTTTAGGATTTTACTATTTAAATTAGATCTATAATTTGATTAATTACTACTTGATTATTGGTAAGCTTATTCATCTTAGTATTTATCTAGTTAATACTTGATTTTTCATTATTCCCTGTGTTTAACCCCTTGCTTATCCTATATTTAACCATAGAAGCTAGCATATACATTTTAACTCACATCACTTGCCCCCTAACCATTGTCACCTAAGAGGATTATTTAATCCATGGCTTTGGGGTTTGGTCCAAGGTGTCCCTTACTTCAGTCTTAAGGATAGCCTTGATTTCAGCCTAGAGGATGTCAGTCAAACCACCATCAGCCATAAATTATTTTACATGCTCTTTTAATAGATCATTGATGCTTTGATTCCCAAAATGTTTAGCCATTATGATGTTTAACTATTGCTAACCTTTTTTTTAGAGATTTTAAGAGATCTAGAGCTTGCAAAACTTTCAAGGAGCTATATTTTTGCATAAGTATGCATGTTAGGATGATAAGAGGAATGATGCATGCATGTATGACATGATGAACTTTGCAAAAGAGAAGGGTTAGCATGTATGCATAGTGTAACAATTATAACCTTTCTAATGTCATAATGCAAAAATGGCTACAAAAAGCTTAGGAGTTAGTGCATGATGAAATGTTCCATATGTATATATATATGAATAAGGAAAAGAAGGTGAAAAAAATGAACAAACAAAGTTAGCATAAAACCTGCATAACGAGTAAACCAAACACAAGAAATTGCTCCTTCCAACTTTATTACTCCACACTATAGAAAATTTTATCCTAGGTGGGTTTTTAAGTCATAGCAATCGGGGGACTATGGTTCCACTCTCAGACTAGGCCATTTCTATTCATGATGATTAGTCTCAAAAGGCAAACTAGGAAACAACGCCCTAATATACTTAAGGTAACTACACAATGTCAATGAAAGGCCTAATTGTTGTTTCTCAAATGGCACCTATAGCTTATACATGCCCACAAGTATACGGACTATAATCAACATAAGGGATTCAAATTTATTTTCCTTTCATCGACATTTGGCATATTTATTAAGAGACTGATATAGTGCAAATATGCATACTCATTTAGGAGTATTTTAGTAATTATGTTGTTTAATTTGCTTGTGATTTTGTGTTTTTATGTTCTTATTATATGATTTCTATCTTCCAAATGCATTTTAGGTTTGTTTGTATGTTTTAATGTGTTTTTAAGTCTAATGATCATTGGAAAAGGCTTGGATTTGGGTAAAACAAGTTGGAAGCCACAAAGACTTACTCTTAAGGGATTCAAGACTGTCACGAGTCATTACACATGGGACGACTCATTATAGAAAGCTTCCATAACGAGTCGGCACCCTGGAACGACTTGACACAGGGACAAAAGGCCTAGAAGATTCTAGATTGAGCAATTTTTGTATTTCAGTCATAACTTTCTCTAAAAACATCCAAATAAGGAGATTTAAGTTTTTATGGAAAGATGAATCGAAGATATAGAACTTTTATGAAGGTACTTTCTAGAGATAGAGTCATTTAGATGGACAAAAATGCCCTGGAAGTTATGTATTTTGCATAGGGTTGTAACCCTTCATTTCAAAGGGTACCTTTCCATTTTGTAACCTCCTGTAACCACTTCTAAAGCCTATATATAGGTAATTAGTGCCTTTTACATAGGAAAATAAAGAATAAAAAAAAGAATAGAGATATAGAGAAAGAATAGAAAAAGAATAGAGAGAGAATTCATTTAGAATTCAGTTATGTAAAAGAACAAAATATATAATATCTATAAAAGTTACTATTAAGTTTCTTATATTTTTGGAGAGTTCATTCTTATTTTCTATTATCTTATCTATTATTCAAAAAGAAGGAAGCAGATCATTTATGCAAGAGAGATCATTTTCGGCTAGAAGACAAATTAAAAGGGTTGTATAAACTCAATCTCTTCTCTTCTATATTGTTTTTTATTGTCTCTTGATTTAAATAACCATGCATAGTGGCTAAGTATTTGAAGGAATTGCAATGTTGATTAAATAAGGATTACAAACTCATACTTGCTTGTTTGATTTGAATTCAATTAGCACAGAATTGTGTTATGTATGCTTGATCACCATATGTAACTTGTAAATCGGTTTATTTACAACGAGAGTTAGAATAATTCGGTGGAACTTTAATTGGATTCACTTAAGCAATGAATTCACTTGGAGACAAGGAATTCATCTTAAGGGATATTTAGTAGTTTTACTTGTGTTTCCTTGTCTATCTCTATAATGAACCGAGAGGACTTGTAGACTCTAGACAGGAATATCCTAATCTGACAACGAGAGTTGATTTTTAGGATTTGCTTGGTATAATGTCATTTATGGTTTCTTCCTATCTCTATAATGAATCGAGAGGACTTATAGACTCTAGGAGAGAACACTTCTAATTGACAATGAGAGTTGCTTTTAGGAACTTTACTTTAATTTGACAATGAGAGTTGCTTTTAAAGATTATACACACTAATGTCCAATCATTAAGTCAAGAATAATTAATTTACATATCCTTATTGATTATCATTGTAATTCTTCCATGTGTTTTGATAAGAACTTATAGTAATTGTAGTTTTAGTATTAGAGTAGTTTTTTTTATTATAATTTATTTGCTTGATTATTATTGAGAGTTTATTTGCCTATCCATCTTAGTACCTATTCGATTAATACAAAATTTACCCCGAATTCCCTGTGGATCAACACCCTACTTGCTCTATACTAAGTCCTAGACTAAGGTATTATAATTTGACCCTCGATCAGATTTTGGCACCGTTGCCAAGGAATTTGATTTGTAATGTTTATTAATTTAGGGTAAGAAAGGTTGTTTTAGGCCTTGTTTTAATTTTTATTTATTTTTTTTTGTTTATTTTTTATTTGTTTCTATTTTAATTTCTGTTTTAAATTTTATTTTTGTTAATTGTTTAATTGTGAATCTATATGCTTACTAGATGTACTAGTGATAGTAACCTGCTTTTTGATCTTAAAATTGATCTAACCGTACGTGCTTTGTGCAGGGAACAAAGGCGAAGGATAGAGAATCAATTAAACTTCAATATAATGGCTCAACCGGAGAGAAGGACATTGGGTTATTTCGCCATGCCCAATATTTCAAGTAGTTTTGGTGGAATTGTGGCTTTGACTATTGCCAACAACAATTTTGAGATCAAGCCAAGTATTATCTAGATGGTGCAAAACAATCAATTTGGAGGCTTACAAGGAGAGGATCCTTATGCTCACATTTTGACTTTCCTCAATATGTGTGCAACCTTCAAGATAAATGGAGTGATGGATAATGCAATAAGGCTGAGATTATTTCCATTTTTGATCAAGGACAAGGCACAACTATGGCTTGCAAGTTTGCCTAATGAATCAATTACTACATGGGACTAATTGAAGCAAGCATTTCTACACAAATATTTTCCACCACATAAAACAGCCAAGTTTCAGAATGAAATCACTACTTTCAAGCAAAATGGAAGTGAGACAATTTATTCATCTTGGGAAAGGTTTAAGGAACTACAAAGGCAATGTCCACATCATGGTTTGCCGGAATGGATGATCCCTTAAATCTTTTACAATGGGTTGACAGATGAGAATAGAAACATCGTCAATACGGCTTCTAGTGGGAAATGGATGGACAAAACAGCTAGAGAGGCCATTACATTGCTTGAGGAACTTACATCTCAAGGGTACATGGGTGACGAAACTACTATGGCAAAGGCAAGAGGAATCTTAGAACTTCATACAATCAACATGCTTAGTGCAAAAGTGGATGCCCTCACCAAAATGGTAAGTAAATCTCAAGTTAATTCATTAGAATGTACTAGCCTTATTTGTGAGACTTGTGGAGGACTTCATTCATATTCTTAATGTAATATGAGTGCCAATGAAGATCTGAATTATATCCAAAGAGGTTTCAACCAAACAGTAGGACTTAACTCAAACACATATAACCCTCAATGGAGGAACCATCCTGGATTCTCATGGTCAAACCCATCTTCCCAATTGAACCCCCAAATTAACCCAAACACCAAACCTCAAAACCCACCTGGATTCCCTACAAAACAACAACCCTTCAATCATCCTCAATCTAAACCTAACCTATAGAACCTTATTGAGCAATTTGTCAACTAATAATTTGCCATCAATAAACAAAATGAGGAGCAATTTAAACAAATATCTTCTAAGCTTGAGCAAATTGCTACTCATAACCGAATCCTTGAAACACAAATTGCCCAACAAGCTTCTTCCTCTAATGCTAAACCCTTAGGAAAGCTTCCAAGCCAACTGGAGTATGCACAAAAGGAGACTTGCCAAGCAATTACTTTGAGGAGTGGTAAAGAAGTTGAAGGAAGCTTTAGTAAAAAAACAATAATGGTTGATGATGAAGAGGTAGGGATCAAAGAATGGGAGGTCAGTGGTACAAAGAAGGATGAGAGTAAGTTGCAAAGTAAGAAAGAAGATGCTACATCACCAAAGGTGGATATTAGAACTCTTCCTTTCCCTTAAAGGTACATAAGGCGTAATTTGGATAAGCAATTTGGAAAATTTCTTGACTATCTAAAGGAGGTTACTATTACTATACCATTTGTGGAGGCAATAAGGGATATGCCTGCATGGGGTAAGTTTTTGAAGGATATTGTTAACCATAAAAGTAAGATTGAAGACTATGGTTTGGTATCTCTTGTTGAAGAATCTAAAGCTATGTACTCCAAATCTCCATCGAAGCTTAACGATCCTAGTTCATTTACGGTTCCTTATAAAATTAGAGGTACACATTTCGATAAAGCCTTATGTGATATTAGTGCTAGTGTTAGCCTTATGCCTTATTCAATTTACAAAAAGCTTAACTTAGATGAGCTTAAGCCTACCAACATGTCTCTTTCCTTGGCGGATAAATCTGTTACATATCCACTTGGAATATTAGAGAATGTGCCAACAAAAGTAGGTAAGTTTGTGATACCAACAGATTTTGTTGTGTTGGAGATGGAAGAGGATCTTGAAATTCTAATTTTGTTTGGAAGACCATTTTTGCTGACAACAAGAGTAATTTTAGATATGAAGAATGGGAAAATTACATTGGAAGTAGATAATGAATCTATGGAATTTGATGTGCTAAATATAGTGAAGTCAACACCTACAGAAGTGGCAAGCAGAGTTAATCATATTGACGCTCATGATGTTATTGATGGGTGTATAGAAGAGGTGATTCATGAGTGTATAAAAAGTGATTCTATGGAGCTAAATAAGGTTCATGAGCCTAATGAGCAAGTTTTGGAGATAATTCCATATCAACCTTTTCAAAGGACATCAAGATTTGAATCTTTGAAGAGAGAAGATGATCTAGAGGCTACTGCATCACCTAAAAAAGTAGAGTTGGAGCTCAAGCCTTTACCATCAAATCTCATATATGCTTTTCTTGACTTTAATCTTCAATATCCTTTTATTGTTAATTCATCTTTGCCTAATGATTATGTTGATGCTTTGTGTGATAAGTTGAATAGTCATAAAAATGCTATTGGTTATTCTATTAATGATTTGAAAGGAATTAGTCCTAAAATATGTATGCATAGAATTTTATTAGAAGATAATGCCAAACCTTTCATTGAAGGCCAAAGGCGATTGAATCCCACTCTTAAATAAGTGGTAAGAAAAGAGGTGACTAAGTTGCTTGACAATGGAATCATTTATTCCATTAGTGATAGTAATTGGGTAAGCCCCGTTCAAGTTGTTCCAAAGAAGGGAGGCTTAACTATCGTTAGGAATGAGTCTAATGATTTGATACCTATTAGAACTATCACTGAATGGCGTATGTGCATTGATTATCATGAATTGAATAAAGCAACTAGGAAGGATCATTTCCCATTGCCTTTTATTGACCAAGTTCTAGAGAGGCTAGCTAATTTCTCTTCTTTTTGTTACCTAGATGGACTTAGTGGATTTTATCAAATCCCTATTCACCCTGAAGACCAACCTAAGACTACTTTTATGTGTCCTTATAGTACTTTCACTTTTAGGCATATGCCTTTTAGTTTATGTAATGCACCTGCAACTTTTCAATAATGCATTTATTCAATATTTAGTGATTTGCTTGATAATTGTGTAGAAGTTTTTATGGATGACTTTAGTGTCTATGGTACTAACTTTTCACATTGTTTAGAAAATCTTTCTAAAGTTCTTGACAGGTGTATCGAGCATGGATTGGTCTTGAATTGGGAGAAATGTCATTTCATGGCATAAGAAGGAATCGTTCTTAGTCACTCAATTTCAGAGAAAGGCATTGAAGTTGATAGAGCAAAGATAGAAGTAATCGATAAATTACCACCTCCTAAATGTGTTAAGGACATAAGAAGCTTCCTTGGACATGCAAGGTTTTACAGGAGATTTATCAAGGATTTTTCAAAGATCACAAAGCCATTATGTAAGTTACTTGCTAAGGATGCAGTGTTTGAGTTCGACGATGCGTGTCTTGATGCATTTAACACCTTGAAAAGCGCTCTTGTATCTGCACCTGTTTTCTAACCACCTAATTAGGAGGAGCCATTTGAAATAATGTGTGATGCTATCAATTTTGCTGTGGGAACTGTGTTGGGTCAAAGGAACGAAGGCAAGCCTTATGTGATCTATTATGCAAGTAAACTACTTGATGAAGCTCAAATCAACTACACCACTACAGAAAAGGAGCTACTAGCTATTGTTTATGCATTTGACAAGTTTAGATCATATCTTGTGGGGAAAAAAGTGATTGTTTATTCTGATCATGCTGCTCTTAAATATCTTTTGAGCAAGAAGGACGCAAAACCTAGAATTTTAAGATGGATTTTGATGCTGCAAGAATTTGATTGGGAAGTCCAAGATAAAAAAGGGAGTGAGAACCTAGTAGTGGACCATCTATCAAGGCTAGACCAAGATGGATTAAGAGAACTTGATAATGGTGTCCCAATTAGTGAGTCATTTCTTGGTGAACATCTTCTGAATATTACATCGAAAGAACTTCCATGGTTCACCGACATCGCCAATTATCTAGTAAGCAGAGTTCTACCTTATGGCATGGATTATAGACAAAAGAAAAAGTTTTTGTATGATAGCAAATTTTACTATTAGGAGGAGCCCTTACTATACAAAAGGTGTACGGACGGATTAATTAGAAGGTGCATACCTCAAGATGAAGTCCAAGAAGTTTTAAAGCATTGTCATTCCTTGGAAGTTAGAGGACACTTTGGAGCATTAAAGATAGCATCTAAGGTACTACAATATGGTTTTTGGTGGCCTACTTTATTTAAGGATACTAGAGAATTTGTGCTCACATATGATAGATGTCAAAGGATAGGTAACATATCTAGGAAGCACGAAATGCCTTTGAAAGGAATTCTTAAAGTTGAAATTTTTTATGTGTGGGGAATAGACTTTATGGGTCCTTTTCCTAGCTCTTTAGGCTACAAGTATATTTTAGTTATGGTTGATTATGTTTTAAAATGGTTTGAGGTAATGCCACCTTGACTAATGATGCTAGAATAGTCAAGAAAATGCTTAAGAAAGTCATTTTCCCTAGATTTGGTACCCCTAGGGCATTGATAAGTGATGGAGGTTCCCATTTTTGCAATCATCTGATAGAAGCTCTATTGAAGAAATATAGAGTGACACATAAGGTTGCTACTCCATATCACCCACAAACAAGTGGGCAAGTTAAGGTAAGTAACCGGGAGATTAAATGGATTCTTAAGAAAATGGTTTCTTCTTCAAAGAAAGATTGGGCATTGAAGCTTGATGATGCATTATGGGTGTATAGGACAGCATTTAAAACTCCAATAGGCCTTACTCCTTATCAGCTTATATATGGGAAGTCATGTCACCTACCCATTGACCTTAAGCATAAGGCATATTGGGCAACTAGAGCTCTGAACTTTGATATGATGAAGGCAGGAAAGAAGAGGTTGCTTCAACTCAATGAATTGGATGAATTAAGGATGAATACATATGAAAATGCAAAGTTGTACAAGGATAGGACTAAATTGTGGCATGATAAGCATTTAGTGAAGAAAGACTTTCATGAAGGAGAGGTTGTTGCTTTACAATTCAAGATTAAGGTTGTTTCCGGGCAAGTTAAAGTCTAGATGGTCGGGTCCATTTAAAGTTGTCAAAGTTCATCCTTAAGGTGCCATCAAGCTATTGATGGATTAGGGTGAAACATTTAAGGTAAATGGACACCGCCTTAAACCCTACTTGATCGATAAGGCAACTACTTTAGGTCAACCTATATACCTTTATAAGACTTAAAGGAATTAAGGTACGTTCACTAACACATTTTTACTTTGTTATGCATTTCTATTCTATGTTTATATTTCATTTTCATTTTTTTTAGCAATTTCACTTCACATTTCATTGCTCATAAACTTGTTTTCAAAATTTTTGTTTTATACATTTTTCTTGTTGCTTTTCTTAGTTCAATTTTTCTTATTCATATGCATTTCATTATTAGAATTTCATTATTTTCCTTTTAGTATACATTTGGTTTCTAATTAGTATATTTTTGGTTTTTGATACAATTTTTATGCATTCCTTTTATACATATTGTTTAGAATAGGACTTAGAAATATTTTTGCATTTTTTTCATACTGTCATGACTCGTTACACCGTAACAAGTCGTTATAGAGACACATCGAGCTAAGTTGTTACATTTGGAATGACTCAACACAAATTACATGAGAGCGTCACGACTCGTTCCAGTGGATCGAGTCATTACAGTAATCCATTGTGCCGAGTCGTTACACATGGAACGACTTGACACAACCCAAATCAAAATGTCATGACTTGTTCCAATGTATCGAGTCATTATAGAAAGCAAGCATCATGACTCATCCCATCGGTGCTGAGTCATGCCACCTGTAAATTAACTTCCATTTTTTGATTTTACACACACATACACTTTTATCAATTTTGGATTTGTGTTTCTAACATCTTTTTATTAGTTTTTATTTGATTTTTAATTCAAAATTGAATGAAAAGGTGTTTCATTTTTCAAGAGGTGTGATATATTTTCACTTCCCCATACACCTTTTCACCTTCAAACACATCTTTTCAACCCTTTCTCACACACCTTTTCATATATCTTACACCCCTACATCTTACACACCTTCTACACCTATATATACCCCCTTTTGACCACCCTAACCACTCATAAAACCCACCCTTAAGAGTCTATACGAATTTTGATAAGACTCTTACTCTTTCATCTTCCCCATTCTCTCTTCTCCCTACAAAAAATCTTTCCATTTTCTTTTCACAGAAACCCTAACCGAAACCTCTACTCCTTTCCTTTCCATTTTCTCTATTTTCTTTACTTTATTTTCATTTTTATCATCTTCATATTTTTGCATTTCTATCACTACTTCTATTCAAGCAAGTTTAGTAATATGGGTCAGACTAGAGGATCAACATCCAAGAGACCTCATGTTGAAGAATCTCCTCAAGAGGAAGAGGAGAATCTAAGCAAGACCTACAAGGCCAAGTTCCTCATCCTATCATATGAGGAAGGGGCTAAGCTTACCAACATCAAATTCAGAGAAATATTGGCTTGTAAGTATATGCCTAACTCTCTCTTAACTAGAATAGATATGTTTGATGAGTTTGATAGAATGCTTAACCAATGTAGTCTTAAAAAGTTTGTTTCAATACATGAGGACACATATGTGGATTTAATCACTGAATTTTACACCACTCTTGATTTTAATGCCACCAACTCACAAATCCTAGAATTTAGGTTAAAAGGAAAACAACACCAACTCACTTATAGTTTCATGAGTAGAATGTTTGGATTCAAAAAGGATGGGTTATGTGACCCTCCTTCTAACTTTAATTTGAATGAGTTTTGGACTTTCTTGACTAATTTGCACACTCCCTTTCAACCCAAGAAAGCTAAAGCAATGTTCATAAAGGATATGAAGTATTGGTTGCTATATAAAGTCCTTGCTTGTCTTGTCTTTCATAAATCTGAATTCAATAAGGTCTCTACACAAGAGATGTTTCTCATGTGGTGCATTTATAACAAAAAAAAAGTTTGTTGGACCTATTGGATTTTTAACCAATTGTTGTCTTGTGTACCACGTAAGGATGCACACTTAACCTATGGTCATGTTGTCACAATTATTACTAAAGCCTTGAATATCAATCTTGGAAATTACACTCGAAAAGTTGAGTGTTCTTATTTCACTAACCATGCCCTCGTAAGAGGAGAAGTTGTTGATGCAGGTTTAACATTCATTCCCGCCCGCTCACAATCTTATTGGTGAGGCCTTCCCAGGCAACCCAAGTTGAGGAACGAATCCACCATCCCATGGAAGAGGAGGAAGAGGAGGACGAGGAAGCAGAGGAGCTTCCACAATACCAACCTTTTGAAGACATTCCCCTCCTTACATACCCCCTCCAAAGTGCACCGGGTTCTTTGAGTGATCACCCACCTATATAGGATCAAATTTTGAACAACCAAATTTCAATGCAAGGGCAATTGAGTGCCTTAGCACATCATCAATAGCAACTCAATCGTCGCCAACGCAGGATGGAGTACAAATTGGACAAGTATTTCGCTCAATGCGGTTATTCCATTGACTCTCCACCCACCACTCCCACCGATGATTAGGGAAGTTCTTCTTTTCCTTTCCTTCTCTATTTTTCCATACATTAAGGACAATTCATGTTTTAAGTATGGGGGGGAAGGATACTAGTTATATATATTAGGATGTTATATATATATATATATGTTTGTGCTTTGTGTGTTTTATATTTGTGTTTGTGTTTTTTTTTATTATGTTTGCATGTTTGCACTATCTTTTTCAATCATTTTGCTCATATATATATAATAGTAGCCATCCATATTAGTCTTTTTGATTTTGATCAAAGTTATTATGTTTTGTCAAATTTTTAATGCTCAATTGGTAGAAAGTTTAAGTTTCATGTAGTATAGGTTATAAGTTTATGCTTTTATCTCTTTTTAAAATCTAAAAAATGTATTAGTTAACTTGCTAACTATGCTTAAGGCTAGTTAGTAATGTTTTAAACCTAGGTATTCTTAGAGTCTTAAGTAATTTTAGAGAAACTATAGCCATAATACTTAGACACTCACTTTTCAATAATGGATGAGGACATGTTAAAAATAAAAAAATAAAAAAATAAAAAAATATAATGAGTAAATAATGCTTGTGATATCATGCATCTCGAGTAAGTTGTGTGCAAATGAGTGTGCTCCTTAGTTGCATTCATTCAGAAAGAGATGTATAATGTCATAAGTTGATGTTTCTTGAGTAAGTTGTGTGCATTTGTGTTTGCTCCTCATTTGCATTCATTCGGAAAGAGTACATCCAACAAATTTGCTTTAAAAAAATTTTTTGTCTAAAAATGCCATGAGAAGAGTGAGTTAATGAGTGTGCTTAAAATTGTCTCAAAACTTACGTTTGCCTCTAGATTTCCTAAGTTTGAAACATGACTACTTGGTCTACATAGCTTGGTTAGAATTTTGACTTTGCATTTTTTATTTTACTCTTAGTAAATTGAGATAATTGGGTAAACTTATTGCTTATACTATGAGGCTTGTTCATTCTATCATTGTTGAGCATTGAAAGTATATTATCTTTTCTATCTTTTTTCTTAATTAAATAGGCTTGGTATGGTGGCTACGTCTATTTGGAGTAAAATGAAAATTTTGTTAGCTTTTTCATCTTGGATCTTCACTTGCTTGAGGGCAAGCAAGGTCTAAGTATAGGGGAGTTTGATATAGCGCAAATATGCATACTTATTTAGGAGTATTTTAGTAATTATTTTGTTTATTTTTCTTGTGATTTTGTGTTTTTATGTTCTTATTATATGATTTTTATCTTCCAAATGCATTTTAGGTTTGTTTGTATGTTTTGATGTGTTTTTAGGTCTAATGATAATTGGAAAAGGCTTGGATTTGGTTAAAACAAATTGGAAGCCAAAAAGACTTACTCTTGAAGGATTCAAGACTATCACGAGTCATTACACATGGGACAACTCGTTACAGAAAGCTTCCGTAATGAGTCGGCACCCTGGAACGACTCGGCCCAGGGACAAAAGGCCTAGAAGATTCTAGATTAAGCAGTTTTTGTATTTTAGTCATAAATTTCCCTATAGACATCTAAATGAGATGATTCAAGTTGAGTTGGAAAGATGACTCGAAGATATAGAACTTTCATGAAGGGACTTTCTAGAGATAGAGTCATTTAGATGGACAAAAATTCCCTGGAATTTATGTATTCTACATAGGGTTGTAACCCTTCATGTCAAAGGGTACCTTTCCATTTTGTAACCTCTTGTAACCACTTCTAAAGCCTATATATAGGTCATTAGTTCCTTTTACATAGGAAAATAAAGAATAAAAAAAATAGAGAAAGAATAGAAAAAGAATAGAGAGAGAATTCATTTAGAATTCAGTTATGTAAAAGAACAAAATATATACTATCTATAAAAGTTACTATTAATTTTCTTATATTTTTTGAGAGTTCATTCTTCTTTTCTATTATCTTATCTATTATTCAAAAAGAAGGAAGCAGATCATTTATGCAAGAGAGATCATTTTCGGCTAGAAGACAAATTAAAAGGGTTGTATAAACTCAATCTCTTCTCTTCTATATTATTTTTTATTGTCTCTTGATTTAATTAACCATGCATAGTGGCTAAGTATTTGAAGGAATTGCAATGTTGATTGGATAAGGATTACATACTCATACTTACTTATTTGATTCGAATTCAATTAGTACAGAATTTTGTTATGTATGCTTGATCACCATATATAACTTGTAAATCGGTTTATTTACAATAAGAGTTGGAATAATTCAGTGGAACTTTAATTGGATTCACTTAAGTAATGAATTCACTTTGAGACAAGGAATTCATCTTAAGGGATATTTAGTAGTTTTACTTGTGTTTCCTTATCTATCTCTACAATGAACCGAGAGGACTTGTAGACTCTAGATGGGAATATCCTAATCTGACAACGAGAGTTGCTTTTTAGGATTTATTTGGTATAATGTCATTTATATTTTCTTCCTATCTCTACAATGAACCGAGAGGACTTGTAGACTCTAGGAGGGAACACTTCTAATTGACAACGAGATTTGCTTTTAGGAACTTTACTTTAATCTAACTACGAGAGCTGCTTTTAAAGATTATACGCACTAATTTCCAGTCATTAAGTCAAGAATAATTAATTTACATATCCTTATTGATTATCATTATAATTCTTCTATGTGTTTTGATAAGAACTTATAGTAATTATAGTTTTAGTATTAGAGTAGTTGTTTAGATTATAATTTATTTGCTTGATTATTATTGTGATTTTATTTGCCTATCCATCTTAGTACCTATTCGATTAATACAATATTTACCCCGAATTCCCTATGGATCGACACCCTACTTGCTTTATACTAAGTCCTAGAGACTAGGGTATTATAATTTGACCCTCGAGTGACATGAAGGTTTTGTTCAATAATTTATAATTTCATTCTCTTAGCATGAATGTCCACAATCTAGTTAAATTCTTGATTTGTCCACTTAGTCTAGTAAGGACAAATGGACGACTTCCATAGGTTCCATCATTAAAAGGTGTTATTATTTGTCAATCCTTATAAAGCTCATGTGTGCCCGCGAGTGTACAAACTATATTCAATATAAGGGATTTAAATTTATTTTCCTTTTATCAACATTTGGTGTGTTTATCAAAAGAAATGAAGGTTTCTTTCAATAATATACAATTTGATTCTCTCAGTATGACTGTCCATAATCTAGTTAAATTATTATTTTGTCCACTTGATCTAATAAGGACAAATGGACAACCTTCATAGGTTCCATCATCAAAAGGTGTCATTATTTGTCAATCCTTACGAACTATCCAAACTGAGGTCTATGATTCTTATCATTCTGTGTGCATCGGGCTTACACAAGGTAAATGAGGATCACATGAGTATAAGCGTGGAAAGTTTATGAAGATTGACATTATCACAGCAAAGGGTAGCAGACACTAAAGATGTCATATCATTTATGAATATAAGGTCAAATGGACATCGTCAAGACAAGGATAGTATGCAAGAGCTAAAAGGGATCCTAGGGGAGATTTCTAATGGTTAATCTATATGACCTACATTGGGCTTACAGCTAAAGACTCTTTTAGCGAGAATGCCTTATATTACTAGGGTTATAGACTCTAGTCATTGAGTCTACATTCTTTTACCTATTCAAGAAAAATTGTACCCCATTTTGCACTTAGGAGCCGGGCCGCATCACTTTAAGCCCTATAACTTTTCTTAACCAAGTAAAGACTAAAGGTGATAATACCTATCTTCATCGCCCCATGACTCAAGTGGAATCATGGTGGCAATGTCATTCACTATTATCGAGAGTTTAGGAACCAAAGTGCATGTAGTGAGTGTGATGTATGCAATTATGATGTTATAAAGGTGAATAAACATGTTATGCATGAAAAGAAAAAGTCTTTCATTCATACCCATCAAACTAGAGATTATCCCCAATGGAGTTACCAAAAACCTTGTGATCATTTTTTGTTAGATCGATCATAATAGGATCGGTGCCTTTATAGTATCGGAGCACACAAGCTAAATGGCAACCAACTATTGGATTTCCATTTGTTATTGTTCATTGGAGGGTCTACCTGATTAGGTCGCATAGATTTGGAGTCACCACTTGATTTGAATAAGGAATAAGTGAAAAATCACTTCTATAACCAAAGATTTCGAGTTCAAAGGGTAAGAGTTACTTATCTTATTTCTTATCACGTATGTTGCTCATTTATTCATTACTTCACCCTAGTTTTGGCTATATGATGCATTGTTACCACACTTGATTACTAGTCAGCTTAAATAGGAAATAAAGTGCAAGATAGTTGAACTGACAACCATTCACCACATAATAGATAAACAAACAAGCATCCACTAATCAAATAATTAATCATGCAAGCAAGTAACCATGTAGCACACAAGCATGCAAGAGAATATCAAAATAAAAAAGCAAATAAACAAAATAAAAATAGGGAAAAGGATTAAGGATTACAACCCAAGAAGATAGCCTATTCTAATAAACACATCCAAATAGAGATAAAAAAGGGAGTTGGGATTAAGAATTACATCACCTTAGAGAAAGTCTATTCTATTAATTACATTAAAATATATATAAAAAAACCTATTCTAATAAACCTGCAAAACAAAGGTTAGTTTCCATACACATTCAAGCACACATCGTATTTAAAGCAATTTAATATATTCCATTCATTCATAATTGGAAATAATAAATGAAAGAATAATTGAACACATAAGCAAACAAGGATGCTAATGTATGCATGATGCAAGGTTTTGGAATTTTGGTACTTTAATGTGAAGTCACCTCTTTTATTATTAAAAATGAGATTTTCATGATGATGCAAATTTAAGAAATAAGAGTGCAAATAAATAATAAAAGTGATAAAAGATATTATTCGCACCATAAAAATATTATCTTTATGATGAAAATAATAAAATGACAAGAATAATAAATATTCAATAAAAATAATAATAATGCAAGTGAAATAATAAAAGAGGTGATAAAAAATAATATTTTCACCATAAAAATGAGAGCTTTACGATAAAAATAATAAATTTATCAAGGAAAGTAATAAAAATGATAAAAATATGACTAATATGATAAAAATAATGAAATACAAAATTAAAAGTAAACAAAGTGGTAGGGATGCCATTTCCACCACAAAAATATATACTTTATGATAAAAATGATAACTTTACCCCTAAAATGTATAAAGGTAATGAAAATTATAAAATGCAATAAAAATATAGCAATAAATATGTAAATAAATTAAAATGACAGTAATAAAAATATTAAAATGACAAAGATTATGTTGTTACCATAAAAATATGAACTTTATATTAAAAACACCAAATTTATCACAAAAGGCATAAATACGATAAAAATAAGGAAAAATATGGAAAATAATAAAAAATTGCAGCAATAATATAAAAAAATAAAAATGACAAAAATAAATAAATAAAATAAATAGAATTGACATTTTTAACATAAAAACATAAACTTTATGATAAAAATGTCAGTTTTAAAAGGCATAAATGCAAGAAAAATACAAGGAAAGTAATAAAAATTACAGCAATAATATAAATAAATAAAAATAATAAAGTTGACATTTTTACCATAAAAACATAAACTTTATGATAAAAATGCCGAATTTACCATAAAAGGCATAAATGCAATGAAAGCTACAAAAAGGGAACAAAATAAATAAAGTGCAGAAATAATTTAATAAAAAAGTGAACATGGCAGGAATAAAATAATAAAAATGTCATTTTTACCATAGAAATATAAACTTTATGATAAAAATGTCAAATTTACTATAAAAGGCATAAATACAATAAAAATTACAAAAATACCACAAAATATTAAAAATATAGAAATAAATATATAAATAAAATGAAAATACATAAATGAAAATATTAAAATGGTAAATGAGACATTTTTACCATAAAAATGGAGAATTTATGATAAAAAAAAAAGGTCATATTTACCATAAATAACACAAATACAATAAAAATGCAATAAAAATAATGAAAATTTAGAAATAATAATAAAAATAAATAAAATACAGCAGTAATAAAAATAAATTAAAGTGATGCAAAAATAATGATAAAAATGCTAACTTTACATTAAAATATCCATTTTTACATAAATAGAGAAAAATATGCAAAAATGATGGAAAAATCCAAGATGAAAGCAAACACTTTAGGATCCAACTCAAACTTCCTCTTGCTTCTACATATCTTATTTACAAATTTCATATCACCATAAAAATCACAACTTTATCACATCACATAACAATAAAAATAAAAATTATAGAATGGTGAAAATTCAAGAAAATAGTAAAAGACAAAGAAAAATGCAAAAATAATTATTTTAATAATGATAAAAATATAGAGCTCCTTAAAGTGACATGGTGATTACCCTAGATACATGTTTTGACAAAGATGTGGTTCTGTTTGGATTTAATGGTCTAAATCCTAAGACAAAGAGAGTGATTTTTAGTTAAGTGTTTGGCTAAATGAGTCTCTAAATGCTTTAAGGGGGAGAGAGAGAGAGAGAGAGAGAGAGAGAGAGGGTGAGAAAGGCCTCCAAAATAGGGGTTTTTTCTCTCATTGGATGTCTGCCTCGAAGTGTCTGCCAATCCCTTTTCCAAAGAAGGAAAAAATATATTTTTATAATGTAGGCCTATGGACTCGTGAGCTTGGGTCCATGTCCTACATGTAAGGGTCATCTGACCCACGTAGAGGTAAAAGGGTCATTTTGACCCACAAATTAGGTTAAATGACCCACACTCATGGGTCATCAACCCAAGCTCGTGGGTTTACCCATCCCCATAGGCTTTCCCTTACTTTTTTGTCCCTTTTAGGACTAAACTTGGCTTTTTAAGAGTTTGGTTAACTTTTAGTATATCTTTGGTATCTTTTGGGTATATATATGGAAGAATGAGTGTAAAAGGACTTAAATTTAAGTCTTTATGTCATTCTTTACCTTTCTTATTACCACTTTTCTCTTGGTTATTATTTTTTTTCTTTAACTCTCTATCTCCCTTGCACTCAATCATGGCTCCAAAGAAGTCCACCCTAAAAGATGTTCCATCCTCCTCCTCAAGGCATGCAACTAAGGATCAACCTAAGAAAACTCCACCAATCTTATACTCTTCAAGCTAAATTTAAAGTAGGATGGCATAATTTGGCAAAAGAACCATGATTCCCTCAAAGTACATGTCCTAATCCACTCTAGTGAAGATGGGTTACTATAAGGAAGTCAAATAATTGCTTAAAAAGGTTGGCATGTAAGAATTTGAATTTGAATCTTATGCCACCTATCCTTCTCTTATGATTGAATTCCTTTCCACCTTTTGCCTTAGGGTTCAATTTAATGATGAACATAATCCTTTCAATAGCTTGAAATTTAGTTTAGGGGTAGTGTAAGCACCCAATTTTGGGATGATGAAGTGTGGATGCCATAGAGGACTCCAATAATGAAAATATTATAAACAGATCTTTAACACTTGAATTTTGAAACCTCAAAAGCCTAAATGCATTTTTAAAAGAGTTCAATTATTTTTTTAAGGACTTAATTGTGATGTTTTCTTTATGGACCTAATGGAAAATTTTAAATTCTTTCAGGGATCTTTTTGTAATTAAAAGTAAAAAAGATCGATTTTGTGTAATTCCTATTAAAATTACACAAAACTGATCAAAATTATGTAATTTTGATCAGAACTATATAATTTTGGTCAGAATTAAACATTTTTCATCTGTTTTTTATTTTACAGTAAATAAAAATTTAATTTTGTGAATTTTGATTGATCAAATAATTTGATAAATCCCTTTTCTAAGATTTATCTAAATTTTTTAAGAAATCAAAAGTCCTTTTAAAATCAAAACTCTATCACTGTGAATGGAGGAAGTCACAGTATGATGTGCCTTTTAGCTAGGGTTTTCTATATAAACCCAAATCAAACTCTCATAGGGAGGACCTCAGACCTCTTTTCTAGACTTTTTTGGAGACTTCTACTTTTCCTTTCACATAGTTTTTAAATAAAGATTTTTTTTAGAAGTATTTGTTCTTTGATGAAGAGGCAGTAAACTCTTTAGGAGGAAAAATCAGGCAGTGAAGATCTATTCCAAAAAGCAACGGTGATTCATACCACTTTGAGGAGCAAATCAATACTACATCCATACCCTCATCTCCTCTCCTACTTTCTTTTATTTTTTTTATTTAATTATTTTGCCTCTATTTAATTTTAATTAGATGGGCTAATTAAATGGGCCAAAAGAACTACCTAAACCAAAAGATGGCCCACCTTTTAATTAGCCCATTTCATTTAATAGGTTATTAATTAGTTAGGTCTAAATTTTAATTAAAATGCATTTTAGGCTTATAATTAATTAGATTTTAGGTTAGAGGTCACTTAGGCCCATTTAGTTAATTATATATAGGCCCACTTTAGTTTAATTTAATTAATTTAAACTTAACCCATTAAATTAAAGCCTTTTCCATAATTTGTATATTTAAGATCACGTTAGAATTGAAACATGTAGAATTGAGCCCACTAATTTAAATACTTCATAATTTGTAAATTTAGGACTATTTTTAGAATTAAAATAAACAGACTTAGGTTCACTTAATTAAAATTGAATAGGAATTAGGCCCATTAGTCTTTAGGCTCACTTGTAAATTAAAACATGTAGATTTAGCCCATTTAATTAAAATTAATGTAGATTAGACTAACTTAAGGATTATGAATTTAAATGAATGCATTGTTTATATGTATTTTTCATGACTAGTTTGCTTAGAGTTAATTGTTTAAATAAGGGTTTATATGAAATTGCATGTAAATAGAGGATAAGATAGTAATTCATAAAGTAATTCTAAATAAACACAAGACTGAAAGAAGTTACTATTTCATATACAAAATCTCCTAGTTGTGGTACTATTTTTCTTTTAGAGAATCGAGTACCACAATTTTCAATTTGTCCTAGTTATTACCCTAGGTGGCGACTCTTTATCTCTACATCATGTCTTTGTGACAATGGTTAATGTGTTCTCTAGAGCCTGAGCTCAAATAGTGTCATGATTGCTAAAATCTTAGGCGTGTGCTAAACTCCACCTTCTACAGGTAGAGATCATTTTTTAACTTCACAATAATTTGACTTGGTTTAAAGTAAGGGGACCTTACTTCACCAAAAGCACTTTGGTCCCCTCATAATTTTTATATTCATCAAGCCAAACCTAATGCTAATTATTTTGTTACAAGTCACATAAAGTCTTCATGTTTCTCTTTAAAGGCCCTATGGTATATTCACATGTTTATTACATATTCTTTTCATATAAATGGGCTTAATAATGAGGCTAATTCATTTTATGATCTCTTTTTTATTCATTGGCTTATTGAAAATATGGATGTTGAATTAAGGAGATGGCTTTTAATTGAGAGTGTGGTTGGCTAGTGATAGTGTAAATAGGAGTCTTTGCATTGGTGGTATTATCACCAAAATTGCCACCCATTTTAATATTAACTTTAACAACTTTGACTTTATACCTCCCTCTTTTCTTGATGAAAACCTTTTGAAGAACTTTAGACAATTCAATAAGATTCAAAAATTTTGGCTTTGGAAGGATAAAAAAGAAGAAGTTGATGAAGAACTTTTCCAAGACTTTGAACACATCAAGCAAATAGGTAACTTGGGACTTAAGGTAGTTGGCCTTGAAGAAGAACCTCCATCCATATAAGCACCACCATTTTTCATGCCTCAAAGAAAGAGGGCAAGAGGTCTCTCTACTTCTCGAAGTGTTAATAATGAACCCGTTTGGGTTGGAGGCCTCTTTGATCTTCTATCTATTATTGAATCTAACTTCAACAATAGATTTGACCAAGTGAACATAAGACTTGATTGGTTTGAGCATCGAATGGACCATTTGAATATGATATCCATCAACTTTATGCTTATCACAACATTCAATGCTCTTGGCCCCCTCCTCCACCTCCTTCCTCCCAAGTCCCTCAAGACCTTCACAATGGCAATGATGCCTAAATCCTTTTTTTATCTTTAGTTTATTTTTAGTATTATAAGGACCCAATTTTGGGATAGTTGAGTATGGATGCGATGGAAGACCCCAATGATGAAAACTGATTACAAATAGGTCTGTGGTTATTAATTTTTCAATCTCAAGGCTTAATTGCATTTTTTAAGGACTTAATTTTAATGTTTTGTTTAAGGACCTAATTGAAAGTTTTGATTCTTTCATGGGTCATTTCTAATTCTGATCAAAATTGCACTTTTCCAATCGGAAAATGCATAATTTTGATAATAATTATGTATTATCGACTAGAAATACATAATTTCCAGTCGGACTTGCATAGCTTCGATTTGGTTCCGTCTTGAATTTTCAATTTTTTCAATTTTTGAAAATATATTTTTTGAATTTTGATTGATCAAAAAATCAAAAAAGGATAAATATCTATTTATCACTTGATTTTTATTTGATAAATATGGGGCTTATCGTTAGTTTTTGAATAAAAAAAACTAAATTTTATCTCATATGGTTATCACAGGATATTGGATTCTTTTAAAAGACATATAGGTTTTACTTGAGGAAAAAAAAAGAGAGGTTCCTTTTAGGAGGAAAAAAAAAAACTTTGACAGAGAGAGGAAATTTTGAAGCAAAAAATTCTTATTTTCACATTCATTTCTTTTAAAAAGAAAAAGTCCTTCAATTAAGAACGTAGTTTAAGCCAAAGAAGAGAAAATCAAATAGACAAATCTCATTCAACACAGTGAATCAAACAAGACTCTGAAGAGCAAATCAATAGTACATCCTATTCTTATCATCATCTCTTTTCTCTTTTATTTTGATTTTAGCATTATTTGTTTAATTTTCTTTGATGATTATTTTAAATCATTCACTAATTATTTGTTTATTTGTTTGTTCATTTTTATATTTATGATAGTTGTGTTGATTCCTAAATTTTGGCAATTTCCTAAAAAATATCGATGATGAAGGATTCCTATTAGGCAGACATGGGGAGAATTTCTTCAGACGTTCTCTCGAGCGTACTTAGATCGAGAAGAAACCTAAAAGATACAAAAATATACTAAAAATATACCAAAAAAAAACCAAACTCTCAAAAGAGCCGAGTTGGGCCTAAAAAAGGACTAAAAGTATGGAAATCCCTTATGGACGAGTTAACCCACGAGCTTAGGTTGATGACACATGAGTGTGGGTTTTTAACCTAAGCCTGCAGGTTAAAATTACCATATTTCCCCTACTTGGGTCAGGGCATGGGTCCCTAAACCTAATTGATAACAACTCAACTTTTTCTCTATTGGAAGAGGAAGAGTGGCACATTTCTCAAGGAAGCCAATACTAAACAGAGAAAGTTACTATTTTGAAGGAATTTTTCTCTCTTCTCCTCACTCCTAAAGCACTTGGAGAACCCATTAAACCAAACATTCAACCAAAAATCACTTATGTCACTAGGTTTAGACTGCTAAACCAAACCAAACCACAATTTTACCAAAGCACACATCTAGGGTAATCACTTGGTCCCTCTGAGGATCTCCTATTTATTTTTATTTAAAAATTGCATTTTTATCATCTCATTTAACTTATTTTTATCATTTTTTGCATTTTTATTCGCTTTATTATAAATATTTATTATTGTGATAAAGTTGTGATTTTTATATGATGATGAAGTTTGAGAATAAGATACGTGCAAGGTGTGGCTAGTTTAGGTGTAATCCATGAGTGTTTACATTCATTTTTGCATTTTCTACCATTTGTGCATCATTTTCCATATATATATATAAGGGTATTTTGGTGTAAAGTTAGCATTTTTATTATTGTTTTTGCATCACTTTAATTTACCATTTTTATTTCTGCCATTTTATTTATTTTTATTAATATTTTTGAATTTTCCTCATTTTTATTGCTTTTTTTATTATTTTATTGTATTCATGCTATTTGTGGTAAATTTGACATTTTTATCATAAAGGTAATACTTTTATGGTAAAAATGTCACATTTATCACTTTGATATTATTCATTTCTGTATTTTTATTTATTGTTCTCAAAGTTCCATCATTTATTATTTATTTTTAGTGCTTTTGCAAGTTTTATTGTTTTTATACTATTTATGGTAATTTTAGCCTTTTTATCATAAAGTCTCCATTTTTATGGTGAAAATGTCATCTTTAACATTTGAATATTTTTATTTATGATTTATTTATTTATTTATATTAACATTTCTATATTGTTATTATTTTTGTTGCATTCTTGAAATTTTTATTGCGTTTATGCCCTTTTGGGGTAAATTTGTCATTTTTATTATAAAGTAGATATTTTTATGGTGGAAATGACATCTCTACCACTTTAATTATTTTAATTTTGCATTTTATTATTTTTAATTGCATTTTAATTTTTTTTATTATCCCTTTTGATTTATTATTTTTATCATAAAGTTCTCATCTTTATGGTGAAAATAATATTTTTATCATCCCTTTTATTATTCCATTTGCTTTATCATTATTTTTGTTGCATATTTATTATCTTTGTCGTTTTTATTGCTTTCTTTGATAAATTTGTTATTTTCATCATAAAGGTAACGTTTTTATGGTGAGAACAACATCTTTATCGCTTGAATCATTTTATTGGTTCTTCCCCACTTTATTTCATTATATTTGTACCATCATAAAAATCTTATTTTTAACAATAAAAATGATGACTTTACACCAAAGCACCCAAATTCCAAAATCTTGCATCATATGTTTTCATTAGCATCCTTATTTATTTATTTACTTTATTATTTTTGCTATTCCAATTATGAATGCATAATTACCTTAAATGTGATGTGTGCTTGCATGTGTGAGTACTAACCTTTGTTTTGCAACTTTACTAGAATAGGATTTTTCTTTTATTTTGATGTAATTAATAGAATAGGAATTTTCTAAGGCGATGTAATCCTTAATCCAATTCCCCTTTTATTTTCTATTTTGGATGTATTTATTAGAATAGGCTTCTTTCAAAGGTTGTAATCCTTAATCCCATTTCCCTTTTTTTTTTGTCTCTTGTGTGTTTATTTTATTTATTTCTTACATGCTTGTATGCTACCTACTACATGTTTACTTATTTGCACTATTACTTGTCTAATTGATTGGTGAGTGTTTATTTAATTGCTTATTTGGTGATCCTCATGTGCCAAATCCGATTATCCTGTGTTTTTATGAATTAACAAATATACTTGGTAAATGCATCATAAAACCAAAATTAGGGTGCAGTAACAAGTAATTAAGTTATGGATAATAAGAAATAGGATAAGTAGCTCATACCCACTAAATGCAAAATCTTTAGTGAAGGAACTGAATTTTTAAGTTATGGATAATAAGAAATAGGATAAGTAGCTCATACCCACTAAATGCAAAATCTTTAGTGAAGGAAGTGAATTTTTAATTCACTCTCTCCTGATTTAAATTAGGTGGCAAATCCAATTTATAAAGCCTATTCAGGCAAACCCGCCTACAAATCAATAATAACAAATCTGGTATATGGTTGCCATTAGCTTATGTGCCCCATTAAACTCACCCAATCCTTACTATACCATAGGTTTTTGGCAACTCCATTAGGGATGATCTTTAGCTCGAGTGTTATGAATGAAAGACTATTTCCTATTATACATAAGTTATTTACTCACCTTCATAATAGCATAAATGCATTTCAGTACACTCACCACGTGCACCCTTGGTCCTTAATCCCTTAATAATACTGAATGACATTGCCACTATAATTCCATTTGAGTCACGGGGCGATGAAGATAGTTATTATTACCTTTAGTCTTTACTTGACAAAGAAAAGGTGTAGGGCTCAAAGTGATGCGGCCTAGTTCTCAAGTCTGAAATGGGGTACAGTTTTCCTTGAGTAGGTAAAAGAATGCTAAACTCTTTGACTAGAGTCTGTAACCCTAGTCATATGGGGGCATTCTTGCTAAAGTAGCAAAAGCTAGAAGCCCAACACAACTTATATAGATAAACCAATAGAAATCTCCCCTAGGATCCCACTTAGCACTCGCATGCTATCCTTGACTTAATGTTATTTGTTGGACCTGATATTCATAAATGACATGACATCTCTAGTGTTTACCACCATTTGTTATCATTCTGCTAGTCTTTATAGACTATCCACACTTAGGTTCATATTATCCTTGTTTACCTTGTGTAAGCCTGATACACAAGGAATGATAATAATCATGCACCTTAGTTTGGATAGTCCGTAAGTGCTAACAAATAATGACATCTTTTGATGATAGAACCTATAAAAATCATCCATTTATCCTTATTAGTTTAAGATGATAAATAAAGAATTTAACTAGATTATGGACACTCATGTTGAAAGAATCAAACTATAAATTATTGAATGAAACTCTCATGTCTCTTAGTAAACACATAGAATGTTGATGAAAGAAACATGAACTTAGATCTCTTCTGTTAACTATAGTCCGTACGCTTGCGGATGCACACGAACTATAGGTGCCACTTGTGACCTAACAATTGGGCCTCTTATTGACATCGTGTAGTTACCTCTAGTACATTTAGGTATTGCTCCCTAGTTTACCTCTTGATTATGGTCATCATGAATTGAAGCAGCCTAGTCTAAGAGCTGAATCATAGTCCCTTAATGGCTACAATTTGAAAACTCACCTAGGACAGAATTCTCTACCACATGGAGTGATAAGGTTGGAAGGAGTGACTGCATGTGTTTGGTTTGTTCATTTTGCAGGTTTTACACTAACCTTGTTTATTCATTTTGTATTTCCTTTTTTTTCCCATGCATACGTACATACATTTAAGGGGAATTTTATAATGAACTAATCCACGATCTTCTTGTAGCCATCTTGCTTCATCACATTAGTAGATTACAATAGTCATACTATGCATACATGATAACCCTTCTCTTTTATAGAACTCATCACATTATGCACACTTATATCACCCTTTTATCATCCTAACATGAATGCTTGTGTAGAAATAGAACTCCTCAAAAGTCTTACAAGCTCTAATAGTCTTTTAAAATCTCTTGAGAAAGGATAGTAACAGTTAAGCATCAGAGTGGATGAACAGTCTAGGAGTCAAAGAATCAATAATCTACTCAAAAAGCATATCAAATAATTTATAGCTAATGGTGGTTTAACTGACATCCTCCAGGTTGAAATTAAGGCTATCCTTAAGACTAAAGTAAGGGATGCCTTTGACCAAACTCTAAAAGACATGGATGGTACTTCTCTTAGATATTAATGGTAAAGGGGCACCCGACACCCCTAATTCTGAGTTAAACAAGAGTAAAAAAGACATGATCACAATGAGGGATGCAAAAAGCAATTATGAACTTTCTGAAGTAAAGCTTCTTTAGTCCTTTTCCAAGTCAAATAGTGCAACTACTCCTGAATTGGCCTACAAGATCATCCAGCTTGAAGCCCAAGTAAAGAAAAATATTGAGACCTTGATTAAAGGTTTCAATAACTCTCTACACTCATAAATAAGCCCTCAAAATACCACCCCAATTAGCCCTATTGGTCCAATATTGGAAATAAGCATCAGATTTTTTATAACCAAGGCTTAACAGACCATGATAATCTAAAGTTTCCAAAACCACCTAAGTCAATCGCCCTAGAAATTTTTTGAAGTTTGACCGACTCCCTTCTAAAATCTTCCAAGAACTTCAACAAAAAAACCTTTTGAGATCTCTTGAACTAAAAGTCTTACCCAACCCCCTACTAGCATATATCAATGTCAACCTCTACTGTCACTTCCATAAAATGCCAAGCCACATAATTGATAATTGTTATACCTTAAAGTGGAGGATCTAAGATCTAATAGATTCTGGCAAAATTGCATATCTATAAGAATAACCCAATGTTAAAACCAACCCTTTACCTAACTACTAGAACATGCTTGCATCATACACCATCTCTTTAGGGCTTTGTGAAGCTTTCATGGAAAGTTCTATCCAATATGTTCTTAAAAGAAAAAAAACCAGAAAGAGGAGGAAAAGAACCCTTAATGGTACCAAAAGCAAGATTCTTAGGCCTTACTTATGCCTTGAGTGGTGGTGAAATGGATCCTTTTAATTGCAAACATATGATTGAATCCAAGGATAAAAATGGAAAAGAACCATAAAATGAGAAGGAAGAATAGGACCAATCAAAACAACCCCCTCACAAGCTTGACCTCAAGATGGAACCACTAGTTACATTGTTGCTCTCACCAAGACAAGCATAAACAATACCCTATTTGAATCCATCCCTAATGGTGCTTGTATAGTTGATCTATTGATGTATCAAAGTCTAATTAAATGTAGTGATGTTTGAACTTTGCCTGTCTTATGATGCATCTTATGATAATGATGAGCATTTCATTGAATCTTACATGAGCATCTTTGACATTCATTCTATTAATGCTGAATCATGTAACATGCGCATGGAGGAAAACTATTGCATGTTAAATATTCTAAAAGATGTTACCTTAGGAACGGTAATGAAAATGAATAGTAATAAAGGAATGATAATAATGATGACAAAATGACGAAATGAAGAAGGAAAAATGATAAGAGATTATACTTAAAAAAAACCTAGAAAGGCTAATTAAGGATAGGGGTACCATCATTTTGAAATACTCAACATGCAACCATGCTCATGATAAATGCTACTTAATATAACTGAGGAGAATTATTGGAATTGCCCATGTTAAGAAGTAAATTCATGAATCAATAATTATCATATGTAAAGGCAAAATGTGCATCTTAGAGTTCATATCTTTCTATGATGTAATTGCATTAATTTCTATTGTAAACTATCCCATTTCATTGCATTTGTTATATTGGCATGCCAAGCAAATGAGAAAGGCGGAATGAAAAACACAACAAAAATTAGAAAGTATCAAAAAACCTCATTAACAATTTGACGATAAACTACATCTCCAAAAGTCCAAAATTTTCTACCAATATAGTCAAAAATAACAAAAGCAAAGGGGAAATCAAGACTCAGACCTATCCTTATCATCATTATTGTTATCGAAAGGTCCTCTCATGTTAAGCCCTACGTCATGAACCCTCAACTCCTCCAGCTCGATCTGCAGCCTCTATATCTCGCTCTAGTAGTAGGCACCCTCTTGCTAATGAATCAACTTATGATGTTGGAGAGCCTTATCCTACTCATGCATCAGCCTCACATGCTTAAGGTGCATCATTATAACATACATGCATTAGCCCACATACATTCATAACACACATACATATTATTGCATGGTTTAAATAGGGAATAGGAAAGTATATGAAGACCTACATGAGCCTCTATAGAGTAGTAGACGTAGTGACTCATCAAGCATGAAGCGCACTAATACCAGTACATGGTTGTCTCTTAGGGAACCTACAAATAGAACAATCAACAACCAATAAAGTTAGATAGGAACTCACTTGAGTAGCATCCTTAGGGGTGAAGGCCACAAGCTCAGAAGACATGGGGACCACCTAAACCATCACCTCACTATAAAGGTTGTGCACCCAGACCATAGGCACCAACGATAGTGTAGCTACCCTAGAGATCATCTAAGTAGCCTCAATAGGGGCATCAATGTCAATAATAGCTCCTGCAACACTAAAAGTCTCAGTGGCACTCATAATACGAGACCTCTTTGAACGAGGCTACTGAAAATGGATAAGAATGGTCAAAATGGAAGAATGGGCAATATGTAGATAGTATAGAAAGAAAATAAGACGTACCTATTGAGCAAAAGAAGAAGAAACACCCACAGTTAATGGAGCCGATGAATTAATCAAAAAATCCCTCATGACACCATATATCAGGCAAGGGAGGAGACTCTCCAAGTAGGAGACACCCTTTGGCTCCAAGTATAACTGATGATCAGTCCTGACCAAAGCTTCCTTCAAGGTAGCACCTACCATGTCCTTCCCCCATAACATGTCAAGAGGAGAAGGATGAGGGATGCAACAAGCAGGAGGTCCTCCAAACCAGCCAATTGTGTGCCCATCGAGGTACCAAGCGCGGTAAACAATGGTCATGAGCAGTATCTGCCTGCTAGTAATCTTAATGGCTACCTGCATCATTACTGAGAAGGCTGTGGGATTGCACTTAAACCACCATCAAAGATGTATCTACAATCAAAAACAACTGTCAGAAATAAGGCATAAAAATTTAGAGTGAGAAGAGCAAAAATAAGTCACTGAACTAGTTAAACATTAACTCCGTGAGAGCAGTACGGGTCACTTCCAAGGACCACATAGAGCCCTTCTAAGGTTGAGCAGTCCATATGAGGAAAGGAGGGAACCCCTCACATATCCCAAGAAAAATAAGAGGAGCCAGGATGCCAAACTCAAAAACCCAAAGGAAATGTGTCAGGGATAGCACACTCAAAGAAAAAGAAGAGAATGACAAACTATCTAAAAGTTACTCACATCAACCACTAATGGCATACTGGAAAGCTATGAACTGTCTCTACATGCATCATCCAATCCATGGAGTAGATAATTATAAGTTGTGGAACCCCAATCATAACCCCATAAGGCATCGAGGTCCTAAAGTAAAGAAAGTAACCAAGAGCTGCTAGTGCTGGTCGCATTGGGGAAGACCATCATGCTCATCAAATAGAAGATGAAGCATCGAGTGTGTCTATTGATGCTGATAGCACCATCTCTAGTAGCATTATTGAAGATCTGCCAAAGTTGGTCATAAGAAATCAGACACTCCGACCAACTCTGAGCTCAAGGGGCAACCCAATAAATCATGACATAGTCCCATAAGGTTCCTTAGGATGTTAAATGGGATCCCTTGACAAGAAAAAAAAAACCTGGTAATAATAGCAAAGTTGAGGGGCATAATCATCATCTCCCCGAATTGAAAGTGGAAGGTGTGGGTACAGTCCAACCACCTCTCAACCGGGCGGTCATAGTCACCTGCCTACTCTTCAAGGACTCTAGTCCATCTAGCAAACCATCCAAGATACCATCAAAGCCGAGATAGTGCACTTGATTTCACACCTCTATAAATAGCCTCTGGTAAAGATGCTCAACTCCAATGAAACTACTAAGTAGGACCAAGTAAGTCGTAGGGCTCTAAAAAGGGAAGTCAACAAAATATAGATTCTGACTTAAATCTTTTTTTACTTAAATTAGCACTAACTACTATTTATTTGTTATTCACATGTAAATGAAATCATACAACCAGAGTAGAAAATGACATGGCAAAAAAATCATAGCGTGCAACCTAAGGATAATAAAATCCTAGCGAAGCATATCTTTAATACATAAGGGAGCTAATCCTAGTAAGGGGAGATATAGTAGAAAAAAATTTTGAGGCACTAACCTACTGCCGATGAAGCACCTAGACGTGCCCTCTTAAGTTTGACACGAGAACAATCTCATGCCCCCTCGTTATTCCATGCCTCAAGCGATAAGCAAGCATAGGCTTCTAATGCGCAACACCACCCACTGCCTAATCTCTAGGAGCTTCCACGTTAAGATCCTTTAAGCCAATTGCAAGACTAGGGGAAGCTTGCCCAAGGAGGTGATCCCCATCACCACCTTTGTCTCCTTGAATAGGTATATAAGATGAAGAAAACCTAAAGTTCAGAGAATCCTAAAGAGAGGAGAGAGAAGAAAGTTGAAAGAATGTAGAAAATGATAAAAAAAAAGAATCCTTTTATACACTTGGAATCTATGGGTCCAAGATCCACCCACATGCGTGGGTCCTGACCAACCTGCATGGGTTGCTGGACCCATATGAGTGGGTAGCACCCATAATGCTGTCCAGGGCCCATGAAAACCCCCAAGATGCATGTTTTTATATGCTAAAGCTTTTAAAAGATCCTAAAAAAATATTGAAGGTATGGACATTGACCCCAGACACAATCAAAAATTAGGAATCCACAGTAAAAGCCCGAGATGACCCAAAAAGAATGCAAAAACCTTCTCTAAGATTTTTAAATGCATTCATGCATTCATATTTGCATTTGCATTCCAAACATTGCTCTTAGTGCTCTTAGAGGTGTACTCATAATAGAGAGGGGGCACATCACATGGGCGAACAAATCAACCTCGACAGCAACAGTCTCATAATGATGAAATTTTAAAATTTCTTGACTTTGACCAGTAACTTTAAGTCATGATTCTCACTTTTAATCAACCTAATTCTCAATAGCCTTATGAAAGATAGGAATTCCGTTAAAGGAGAATTAATGGGAACCAAGACATTTGGGTAACTTATAATTATCATGTTAGACCCTATAAGAGGTTTAAATGCAAAAAAGGGGGGAAGAAGTAATAAAGATCATATTCAATATACTATAATGCTTGAATCCTGAGTAAAAGTGTTCTTTTTGACAACAGTTATGCTAAGTGATAAAAGGCAGGCAATGCTTAAGAAGAGAAAGGAGTATGATCAAGGCATTTACCTTTAAAGGGAATGACATGATATCAAGGGTTGTCGTATGCATCTTGATTCTTAATGATCTCATTTAGTGAATTTCCTCCTTATCATGTGGGACACTTGCTCTTTACCTGGTAATCAGAGATATCCTTTACAAAGGGATACTGATAAAATCTCAGAGGAACAACAAAAACCATATCAAGGTGAAATGAACGTAGCTAAGTTGAGTCAAAGTTCTTGACACGCACTTCTCACAAGTAAAGGTAAGCCACCAATAACATTAAGAAACTTACATGCATCATATTTTTTTGAAAAATAAAAAATAAGTTGCATCCTAACATCTTGATTTTATGGACACCACAATCAAACAACAATTCACACAATAAGTTTTCAGCACCTTGAACCCTAGCACAAGTGGCAACCCCTAAAAGTATTTTTTTTTATTTCTTTAAAGCCTAGCACTTAAGGCTTGTTAGGGGTATACAGTGCACCCCTACTTGTGACTTGGAAAAAGTCATGTCACCCCCACTTTGTAGCTTGATAAAGGTTATATAGCACCTTTAAAAAGTTTTCTTTTATGTTTGGTTTCTTCGAAACCTAAAATTTGAGGCTTGTTAGGGCTATATAGTGCACCCCCACCTGTGACTTAGAAAAGGTCATGAAACCCCCAGTTTGAGCTTGATAAAGGTTATATAGAACCCCCAAATTTTTTTTTACATTTGGTTTCTTCGAAACCTAACACTTGAGGCCTATTAGGGCTATAAAGTGCACCCTCACTTATGCTTTGGTAAAGGTCATGGCACCACTACTTTGTAGCTTGGTAAAGGTTACATACCACTCCTAAAATTTTTTTGGAAAAATGGTCAACCATGCCTTTCAACTTGTATTCACGGGCCACTTAGGCCGATTTTCAACTTTTCCAATAAATGGCCCTAAAACTTATATTTAATGAATCAAATAAACCTAAATAAACTTAAAGTAAGCACATATTTATACATTCCTCTTTTGTATAATAAAAAAATTAACTTTTCAAATCTCTTATTCCCATTAGACTTTTATCAGTTACTCTCCACTATTAAAATCAAAAACATATCTCCACCATCAAAAACCATATGGAGTCAAATCTAAAAATCTAAAAAAAGTAAAAAAAAGTGAGAGGAACTCTTCAGTTCCCTTTTGGTCTACAAAATAGTGCGATACTTCCTAGGTTTCTCTCTTGGTCTGTGCATTCTTTTTCTTTTTCTCCATTCCACTGCGCCTATCAGTTCCCTTTTCCTATCGGTTCCCCTCTCTTTCAAGTTAACATTGCATCTCTAATCCGATTGAAGTTTAATCTTCAAAAGATTACTCTATGGAAGATCATTAAGATTCAAATGAGTTACTATATAAGGAGCAAGACTCAAACAATTTATCAAAAAAGGAAGAGAATCTGGCAATTGTAGGCAAAATCCAAAGCAACAAAAACTACTCCTCACACCTGCTCAATCTACTCCTTAAAGCGATATGGAATTCCATTGAAATCACTTTCATTGAATCCTTACATGCAAAAAATGAATTCTGGATCAAGTGGAATTCCATTGAAATCACTTTCATTGAATCCTTACATGCAAAAAATGAATTCTGGATCAAGTTTAGAATAACCAAGTATAAGAAATTTATTCTTAAGAACACACCTTAGTATGTTCTTTATTACATGTTTATTGTGAAGGATTGGAAACCAACTTAACCCATTTTAGAGATTCATTTTAATCAAGAGTATATGTGGATTTAGATTAATAACCTTCCTAAGGAGTACATACATAAAGCTAATGCAGAGTACATAGCTAACACTATCTTTGAATACTTTATTGATGTGGAGGATTCTACTCCTTGTGTTATTAATCACAGTTCAATTTTAAAGTTTAGGGTCCATTTGAATCTAACTGAGCTACTCCCTCAAGGCTTTTGGCTAATGATAAGGAAGAAAGATATTTGGTTTGCCAATCAATATTAAAAGCTTTCACTATATCATTATTTGTGCAGTTTCTATAAGATTCGAGCTAACAATGAGGGGGAAGAGTGCCTTGATTTTACTATTATAGGTCCTCTAATAGAAGGAACAATGCCAAATCTTGAAATCCCAAAATCATTAAGGGCAACAAATCTGGAAAATTAAAAGCAAATGTCTCTCTACCTCATTATCTAGAAGTAGACTAAGAGTCTTGCTGTTAGGGTCATTGAAGAAGGGCTGTCAGCTGGATCCTTACCAATTTGAAGAAGGATTTTTTTTATTATTATTTTTTGCTTTTTTGTTCTAAATGTGTAGCTTGTCTTCTTCTTCTTCTTCTTATTTTTCAACTAGTATGTGAAGATAATTACTATTATGGTGTTATTTTGTGTTGTTATTGTTATTGTTGTCTATTTTCTGCTCAAATATGTTTTTCTTAGGTATTTGATTTTTTCACTTCTTCTTCTGCTTGCAATAGTGAAAATGAGATACTAGCAATATAGTTATGAAGGAAATGGACAAGCTTGCAATTGAAGTTACAATTAACAGTGATAGTAAGAAAAAAGAAGTTTGTATAGTAAAATCTATCGATTCAACTTCTTCTTATATATAAAAATGGGAAAAAATTTAGGTGAGGAAGTTTTGTTAATAGGATATTTAATTCACTCTCTTTTTTAGAGGTGTGTTATTTTGAATGTTATGTGATGTTTCTCCTTTATTATATGATCATTGCAATCCAAAGTTTTTTTTATCCATTTTTATGCAAATTGCAATTTAAGTCTTAATGTAACATACATTAAGCATTATGCAATATATGCTCTTTAATATGTAAAATACCTTTTAAAGTAATGCACATATTAAGGGGGAAGCAATACACACATATTTTGTTAAATTGCAACAATTTAAATTGTTAGGGAAGCTTTCACTATAAAACACACACACATATTATTCATTATTTAATTAAATTGATTATCAAAGCCAAAAAAGGGAGATTGTTGACCATTTGCATAATGAATCCCTTAATTTTTTCTTTGACAAGCCATTTTAGGCATTAATATCTTCTTTTAAATATGTATTAGGAGATAGATTCTTACACCTCATGATCAATGTAATCCTTTAACATTGA
Source organism: Mallotus nudiflorus (assembly GCA_947683625.1). Classification (NCBI taxonomy): domain Eukaryota; kingdom Viridiplantae; phylum Streptophyta; class Magnoliopsida; order Malpighiales; family Euphorbiaceae; genus Mallotus; species Mallotus nudiflorus. The sequence continues at coordinate 2,238,662 of CANTUR010000275.1, read as the reverse complement.
AGAAGTGTAAAGCTCTATTTAAGAGCTCTTACATCGTATTTCATGAAGAACAAAAGACTATGCAAGTATCTAAGTCAGATGGCTATAAAAAAGAATCATTAAAAATCATTTTTCAAATAAATAAATTGCCCCTCACAAGGCACTCTCTAAGTCATGAGGGTGCTTATGAGCTAGGCTTAAGACTAGAAACAGCCGAGAGTGAAAGGTCTACGCCGCTCATGATTGTCTCTCATGAGTGGGTCACAATTATAAGGGGTAGCCAAATAGGGCTCTAATAGCTAATTAACCCTCCAACAGTCAAGAATTTCAACCTTCATGAACTAAATCCTACCCTCATGATCGTGAGTGACATTTCATTTGTAAAAAGCTGAAAAACATTAAATGAACATGAGAGGAACTTAAAGAAGCAATTAATGGCTTTCAACAACCATATTTCACTCTCCAAGTAAATATTAAAGACCTGGAACTTCATTTATAGAGTTAGACAAGTTATTGAGCAAATTAATTCTCTTATAAACCTTTTGACCATTCTTTAATTCTTAAAATTCTCTTTGTATTTGAGTGTTAGTTGTGTGCTAGGTTAGTATGGATTTAATATCTTAAGTGAATAATATTTTAATTTTAAATTCTCTAATATTTTATTTAATAATTTATTTTAATTTAACTAAACTATTTTCTGCTTGTAATGTCTATTCACTAAGTATTTTTGTTCTCATTTTATTCTTGTTTTCTAAACCTTTTAAATAGTTGGGCTTCTTAAAGGGTGGTCTGCACTGAATGAGTATGGATAAAAGTTGAAGTAAGGTTTACCAACATCCTTGTTAGAGAAGTCTTACCTTTTATTTCTTAAACTTATTTCTAAACTATTGCAAAAGATAATATTCTGAAGTTTAATAATGGTGGTTAGACCTTATGTAAAGCAACTATTTGATAGTGTGTTTCATCTTGCTTAAATGATGCTTACTACTATATTTCAAGTATAAAAATACTATTATAACTAGGGCCTAAATTATGGTTTTTGATAGAATTCAATTACCCTATACTATAATTAATTTCTATATAAACTTATCATATTATCAAAAACTTATTTAATTGTTAGAAATTACTTTGGTTGTTTCTATGTCGTTGTCGTATTGTTGTTACATTAATGTCATTATTAAAATGTTATGGTTTGGCTATTGTTGTTGTGTAGTTATCGTTGTGTTGATGTTGTTGGGCTATTATTGCCTTATTATCATTATTGGACAATTAATGTTTTTTTTATTTTTGTCGTTGTTGTTGTTATTATTGTTGGACTATTATTGTTACTTAGTTGTCATTGTTGTATTGTTGATGTTATTTTATTAGTGTTGCTTGGCTGTTATGGGGTTGTTGTTGAGTGATTAACTCATATAATTACTAGCAATTATTGAAAATTTCTAATAAATAAATAAATAAATAATATTTTTATATCCTCTTATTTTCTAAATATATTATTTGAATTACATTAAACTTTTCCAAGATCGTGTTTTCTATGTTATTAGCAAACATAATTGTAATCGAAATACAATTTGATTTAATTTAGTGTTTTGTTGTATGGTTGGTTTTAGTGTCCATCTCAAGCTGTGTGAGATGAGATGAGATACTAATCATCCACTTTGGGCTTTATGAGATAGGGTGTGACAAGTTTTGGTATCAGAGCTTTATTAAATGGTCCTTTAAACCATGATTTTGTAGTAGTTTGATGAAATATTAAAAATATCTTGGTTATATTTATAGGATGCCACCAAGAAGGAACTATGATAGGGCACCTCGATAAAGGAATATTGGCCAATAGGGTAGTGATTAGGTATAGTGTAGGGGTAGTACTAATCTAGAGCTAGAGTCTGAAGCTAGGACCCCTATTATTAAGTAACCTCTACCTCCCCCACCCCTGTTGTACTTATTTTATAGCTTGACTTGAGAGTGCTTACAAATACTATTATTGCTACATTGATAGCTTAAAAAATAGAGGACAAAGCCTGGTAATATTATTGAGCATGCAAAGAAGTGTGGGGCATTTGATTTCACAGTTCCATTGATTCTAGAGAGGCAGATAGGTGGTTGAAGGCAACTAAGAAAGCATTTAACACACTTAAGCTCATAGAAGCATAATGGTTAGTAATGTGTATGGTCTATTACATGACTCCTCAGATGCATGGTTTACTAGAGTTAAGGTGCTGCATAGAGACTAATTGATATGGGAAGTGTTCAAGATAGAATTTCATAAAGAATATTTCACTAATGCATTCAAAGAAGAGAGGTAAAATGAGTTTATTACCTTAAAACAAGGAGCTATAATTGTGAGAGAGTATGTTAATAAATTTAAAGATTTGTACAAGTATGCTTCTGACATCTTTCCAATAGAGGCTCAAAAGTGCTATAGATTCAAGGAAGGCTTATGGATAGTATTGAAGAATGAGCTATCTCTATATGAGGGTCAACATTTTAAAGGTTAGGTTCAGAAGGCAATAGAGAAAGAAAAACTAAGAGAGGAAATAGAACAAGAAAGCAAGTTAAAGGCTTCGGTTTGGATAAAGAAGCAAAAAGGATTTAGTAAGGGAGTTGGTGCATCTCAACAAAGGCCAAAGATAGCAGGATTTAGAACCACTAAAGGACTTTAGAACTAGTTAGGGACTTATAGATCATAATCTTCTCAAGTTAGTCAAAGTTATGTGAGACAACCAGTTGCTAGCATAAGTAGTTTAGTTAGAAGGACAACACCTTATGTTACTTGTGGCCATATTCATGAGGGAGGAGCTAGTGTTAGTAGAGATGGTGGTGCATCTACCACAATATAACCTATTCGACCTGTATAGACTAAAAGTCCTTTAGTCCAACTTAGGGTCTTTACAATGACACAACAAGAGGCAAAATTGTCATATAATGTCATTTTTGGTAGGCTAACTATTTTTTATGAGAATGCATATACTTTAATTGATTTGGGTACAACTCATTCATTTATTGCATCATCATTTACATCACGCATACCAAAAGAAAAGACTATGATGGACCAAGGTTTAGTTATAGATATGCCAGTGGGTGAATTAGTGACTTGTAGACATGTTTATATTAGTATAGATATGCCCTAATGCCATTTCTTATAATATAAATGACATTGTACTTTTATCCCTATGGCAATATAATATTCATTTAGATAAAGTGTTTGTTTATTTGAGTGTTTATCCTTTAGCATAATGTTAAATGAGTTTATTATCAAGTGTTAATAATATGAATGACAAATTTATTTAGTACATATGTTATAAAATATTCATAGTAATTGGATTAATAAATAGGTCGTATTAATCTGTAAACTATCACCTCTGTCTATTTCCTTGATTAGTATATGATATCAATAGTGGGAGGTAGTGAGTCTCATGCTACTTGATATGAGATATCATAATAGGCATATGGATACTCATGTGATGGGTGGATCAAATAGTGATGTAAGATAAGTGATTGCATGGAAATTCACTTTAGTCAATAATCACTATCTTGGACATAATGGTGTATATGGTCCTTTGACCTAAGGTGACACGGTCATCCACATATGATTGATTAGAGTTTATTACTGCTTACATACATGTGCTAGCCACGTATAGGTGTATGGCGTGTGGTGGCTCTAGTCGGTTCTATGTAGGGATGAGTGATCAGCCAAGACGGAATTCATTACCTAGAGTGAATAGGGATAAGATCATATGCTATCTAAGTTGTTCTCGATTAATAAGTACCTAGCCAGGTCAAACTTGATTTACCCGAAAGGTGTTTCGGTGCTAGAAAGTGTTTTTTTGTAGAAGTCATATTTTATTGAGAAATGAACTGAAGATGAAATCATATGATTAAGGCAATTACAGGTTAACTGACCATGACTCTAGTCGATGTCGGGATCTTTAAATGAAGGGTCATTGAGTGCATTGTAATTATGTTCTATAGTTCTTATGAATCTATGGATAGCATTCATTTCCAATTAGGTAGTCGTAACATCTATGCTAGGGGTCACTTACGACTTATGGAAACTAAATATGATTAATTTGAATTTTCATATTTAGCTTGGAAAGAGTTTCCAATAATATTAAGAGTTAATATTATTTATTTCCACTGCCATTATGACTTGAATTAAGTCACACACATAAGAGTAGCACCGATAATGATATTTATTAAATTGATTATTAATTAAAGTGTTTAATTAATTAATTAAATTAATTGAATTAGATTTTCACTTGTGCGGGGATCTAACATATCCCAAAATCTAATTCAAAGGTTAGGACTATTAAATATTAATTTGGACTTAATTTAATATGTGATATTAAGTTTAAGGGCCAAATTGATATTTGCTATTAATACTACTTTGGATATGGACCATAAGATGGGCCTTGTATATATAGCTTAATGGATGATGCATAAGCTTGGACAATTAGGTGTATTATTAATATAGGCCTTCTTTAAGTGTTAAATAAAGCCCATAAGACTAATTAATGGATGTTGTAGAGATGGGCTTATTTAAGAGTTAAATAAACCTAAAGCCCACTTACTAAAGGAGGTGCTACATAAGCATGACCATGTGATGATCATGCTTGCATGGTGGCCACCTAAGCATGGCTTTACATGCAACGTGATTGCATGGTTAACAACATGAAGATGTGTCATAAGCATGCACCTTAAGTTAGTGGTCAATCTCTACATGTATGAGATAGCTTATTTTACACTTAAAGTGAAAAAAGTAAGCACATGCATGAGATTACTTATCCTATACTCAAGCTTGAGTTAGTGGAGAATCTCTACACATGTAAATTAGTCTCTTACATACATACACTAAGTTAGTGAAGTTTCTCTAAACACTTGATACTTTACTTACCACTTACATTAGAGAGAAAAAAAAAAGTTGAGTCTTCTTCTTCATCTTTCTTTTAAGTGTTGTAAGTGTGAGTGAGAAATGCAAGAGTTGTGTTTCTTCATAAGTCCATTGTCATCATCCTTTGTATAAGAGTTATGCAAGTGAAGCTACATCCAAAGGCGGTAAGAAATCCTACATCATCCAAGCAATAAGAGGAGCTCTAGCAAGCTTTCGAGTCACCAACAAGGGAGAACTTATAGGTAGAGATTCTTCAATAGCTTGGAGTCATTTCGGTGCCACTTGCATGTTTCAAGTTAAAGGCTTCACACTTGAGGAGCTAGGAGCTTGTAGATTTGCATTAACCATTTCCTAAAGCCTACCGAGCAACCTACCGACATTTGGAGTTTGTAAGTGTTACAAAACTCTAAATGTAGGTCTTATGCCATGCTTTATGTTTTGTTGTTTTGTGAATCTTTGATTTATGTTGTCTATTAAGCATGCAAGTAATTAGTTGTGTAAATTAAATATGTTGTGATCTTAGTGGTTTTGGAATGCTTGCCTTCATGCAAGGGTTACACACTAGGAAAATTTTTTAATTTATCCTAATAGGTTTCATGCTCACACCATGCTTCCGCTCATATTCTGGTGTGTGTAATCAATTCCTTCAGTTTATTTGGGTTGCAAGTTAGAGTTTAAAGGTCAAAAATTGGAAGCAAATTTAGTGCCATTACTATTACATATGTTTGATGTGATTTCTTATATAGATGTGCTAACTAAGTATTAAGCAATAATTGATTGTTATAAGAAGAAAGTAGAGCCCCAGATGCCTGTTGGTGGTAATGTTGTATTTAAAGGATAAAGGTGTTCAGAACATTATAGCTTGGTTTCAACACTTATAGCTAGAAGGATGATGAGAAAAGGGTGTGAAACATTCTTGGCATATGTTATTGACACTAAAAAAGAGGGTTAAAAGCTTGATAATCTTCCCATGATAAATGATTTTATAAATGTATTTCTAGAAGATCTCCTAGGGTTACCACCTAATAGAGAGATTGAGTTTAGTATTGATTTGCAACTAGGGACAACTCCTATTTCTCAAGTTCCATATAGAATGGCTCCAGTAGAATTAAGAGAATTGAAGGTGCACTTGCAAGAATTGCTTGATAAATGCTACATTAGGCATAGTGTATCACCTTAGGGCACACCAATTTTGTTAGTGAAGAAGAAGGATAGTACTATAAGATTGTGCATTGACTACAAACAACTTAACAAGGTGACTGTGCACAATAAGTATCCCTTTCCATAAATTGATGACTTTTTTATCAATTGCAAAGAGCTAGAGTAATTTCTAAGATTGACCTGAGATTTGGATATAACCAATTGAAGATTAAGGCAGCAGATGTGCCTAAATCAACATTTAAAACACCATATAGGTATTTTGAATTCCTAGTGATGCCATTCGAGTTAACTAATGCACTAGCTATATTCATGGATTTGATAAATATAATATTTAAGCCTTATCTAGATAACTTTGTCATTGTGTTTATTGATGACATTTTGGTGAACTCACAATTAAAGGAAAATGCTAAACATTTGAGGATTGTATTACAAACACTAAAGGATAAACAATTATATGCCAAGTTTAGCAAATGTGAATTCAGGCTAGAGAAAATGGTATTTTTAGGGTATGTTGTCTCAGCTAAGGGAGTGTGTGTTGATCTTAAAAAGATTGAAGTAATTCTTAATTGGAAGCCACCTGCAAGTGTACATGAGGTGTGTAGTTTTTTAGGTTAGCAAGCTACTCTAAGAGATTTGTTCAAAACTTCTCCATTATTTCCTCACCTTTGATAAAAATTTAAAGGAAGAATGTAAAGTTTGTGTGGACTAAAGAATGTCAAGATAGTTTTGATGAATTGAATGCATGTTTAACCTCAGCACTATTATTGACATTGATAGTGTTAGGACTAGATTATGTTATATATACTGATGCACCAAGAAATGGTTTAGGTTATGTGCTGATACAACAAGGTAGGGTAGAAGCATATGCCTCTCAATAATTAAGGCCACATGAATTAAACAATCCTACATATGACTTAGAGCTATTAGAAATTATTTTTGCCTTGAAGATTTGGAGCTATTATTTGTATGGTAAGAAGTGTTTGATTTTCATAGATCATAAGAGTTTAAAGTACATACTAAGCCAAATATAGTTGAACTTAAAGCAAAGGAGATAGGTTAAGCTAATTTAAGATTATGATTGCACCATTGAATATCACCTGGGAAAGGCTAATGTGGTAGCAGATGCACTTACTAGGAAGTCCATAAGTAGCTTATCTTATATTCATTATGTGAGAATTCCATTATTACTTGAGTTGAGGGCATTAAATGTGGAGTAAGCTCAAGGTGATAAAAGAGTATTGCTAGCTAGCTACCTTAAAAGTTTGACTTGTGTTGATTGATAGAGTTAGAAAGGCATAAGAATAGGATGAACAAAGGTGAAGATCAAGGAGCAAGTAGAGCAGGGTAGATTTTATGATCTCAAAGGATGGTACTTTGCATTATAAGGGCAAATTAAGTGTACCTAATGTTGAAGTCTTAAAAAGAGAAATAATGGAGGAAGCATACAATTCAGTTTATGCCATGCACCTAGGAAGCACTAAAATGTATCAGACTTTAAGGACACTATTGGTGGTCAAGGATAAAGAAAGATATTGTAGAGTTTATGGTTAGATGTTTAGTATGCCACCAGGTTAAAGCAGAACATCAACATCCAACGGGAATGTTATAACCTGTTCCTATTCCTCAATGGAAGTGGGAGCATATTAACATGGATTTTGTAATTAGGTTGCCTAGGACTCAATATGGACATGATTCAATTTAGGTGATTGTTGATTAGCTCACTAAATTAGCTCACTTTTTACCTATGAAAGTGAGTTATTCATTAGATAAACTTGTTAAAATCTACATCAAGGAAGTGGTTAGATTGCATGGTGTTCCATTTTCTATTATATCTAATAGGGATCCAAGATTTATATATAGGTTTCAGTCGAGTTTGTAATATGCTTTAGGTACTAAACTAAGGTTTAGTACAGCCTTTCATCCCAAATAGATGGCCAATTGGAGAGGACAATTCAGACATTGGAAGATATGCCTTAGACTTATATGATGGAATTTTAAGGTAGCTAGGATAAATATGTGCCTTTAAAGGAAATTTCATACAATAACACTTTTCATTCTAGCTTAAGGATGGAACCATATCAATCTCTATATGGTAGGAAGTGTAGAACTCTAGTTTGTTAGGATAAAGTTGGTGAAAGGCAGATGGTGGGTCCAAAAATTGCACAAATGATAGTAGAGAAGATTCAGCTCATTTGAGGTCGACTAAAGGAAGCTCAGGATAGACAAAAGAGTTATATAGACTTAAAGAGGGAACCAATTGAATACATTATGGGTGATAAGGTCTTCCTAAAAATTTCACTTTAGAAAGGAGTGTTACGATTTGCATAGAGTGGGAAATTGAACACAAGGTACATTGGTCCATATGAGATTATTAAGAGGATTAGACCAGTAGCCTATCAGTTAGTTCTACCTTTAAAATTGTCTTAGATTCATGATGTTTTCCATGTGTCAATTTTAAGGAGGTATAGGATTGATCCTAGTCACATTTTGCAAGCACAACCTTTAGAATTGAAAAATATTTTATCTTACAAAAGAGAGCCAATCATAATTATGGCTAGGGAAACTAAGGTATTGAGGAATAAAACCATACCTTTAGTGATAGTGTTGTGAAAACACCATAAGAGTAAAGAAGCCACTTGGGAGCGAGAGGAGGACATGAGAAACTAGTATTCTCATATATTCTAGCATAAATTTTGAGGATGAAATTTCCTAAGGTGGGGAGAATTGTCACACTCATACCCTTACTATAGGCATTTTCATTCACTGTGTATTGCATTTAAATATTATATGTGTGTGTGTGTGTGTGTGTGTGTGTATGTGTGTTAAAGAGTAAGAGTTAACAAGTGTAGCATGTTATGGACTCAATTAAAATAAATAGTTATTCTAGAATGGACAATTATAACCTTTAGGGTTAAAGGAAGCCTATCCTTTTCATTAAGGGCAAAAGGGGTATTTTACCTTATAATGATCTTAGCAAGCCATAGAATCTTCCTAAAGTTATGATTGTTAGTATGTAGCCACCTATGTGGAAAAAAAAGAAAAAAAAAGGGTAGTAGTCGCTCTTAGAAAGAAAAGAGAGGAGAAGAGAGAAATCCTAGATCTTACTTATTGGTAATGATTTTTCAAGTGGATTTTGAAGGTCTAAAACACTTTTGAGGCTAAAGTCTTCATTCTAAAAACCTTTGGTGATTGATTTGGTAAGTAATTTTAATGCTTTAATTTATTTGAGCTAGGGTTTGTAAATAGTAGAATTCGGGTCTAATTTTTCTAGTTTATTAGTCTTAGTGTTTTTATCATAACTTAATTTAGAAAACTCAAAATTGAGATTGGTTTAATTTTGAAAATCTTTGAAGCATTTTCTATAACTTTTTATTTTTGAGTGAGAGTCAATTTGACTTGCATAATGATCTTTCGAAGCCATTAATTTAATTGCTCAAACTATCAGAGTAAATGACTTGATGGTGTTCAGAAAATTATAACATTTTCTGTGGTTGTCAAAATGAAATGAACTTTTTACAGCATGTTTTAGACGTATGAACCTAAGTTCAAGTAAAATTTGAGCTCAAATTCATTTCCAATAAGTTTTACTAATTTTTCAAAATTTGATCAGAAAATAGCCCTTTAGGATGTATGAACCTAATTTATAGAGTTGAGTTGATTTACATATTTTGCATATAATTTATGGGGGGTTGCATGATTAGAATAGTATATATGATTTTTATATTGATTATTTATAGACAATATTACATGTGTTAAGTGCTGGAGAAGGAAAAGAAGGCATCGGTGTAAACTAGGAAGCTTATTAAGAAGGTTATGTATAATTATAGTTGTTTTGGTGAGTAGATGTTCAAGCCCTTTAAATATTTTTATATTAGTACAAAAATAAGCTTTTAAAATGATATTTTGTGTAACTGAATTGATGTATAAGTATTGTTTCAATTTAGCTTTATTATTACTTGAAATACTTGAATTATTTAAGCTTTGAAACAATAAAGTGATTTCAAGTTCACGAGCTAAAGGCATTACTATATTATATTTTTGTTTTACAATCCAATTGAGATTTACTTTAGTTACTTGATGATTTAAATGAGATTGAAATCATCTTGATTTTATTCCTTTGAATTATGATGAGAAGTGGCCTAATTTTGAATACTCTATTGAACTGTAAATATGATGGAATTGTTTTGATTAACTATTTGATGACAATGATATTTGGTTTTATGTATTACCACCCTCTATAAGATGTGTGAATATGTTGTGGTGTTATATGCATAATTGAGATTATGATGCAATGTGTTGAGGTGTTACATGCACATTTGAGATTATGATGGTTGCTATTGCGTAATGGAAAATAGGGCACTTGATTGTAAGATGGTGAAGGGAGAAGGGTCATTCCATGTTAATGTAGTCTTGAGATGGCCTGTATATTATGGTTGGGTTGTGATATTTATTACAAGTTTAGTTAATACATATGAAAGGTTGTATTGATGTTTGCAAGAGCATATATGTTTAACTTGGCTGAGTTTACACAAGTTTGAAAGCCAATATGGATTTAATGTTTTAAGTGAATAATATTTTGATTTTAAATTCTTTAATATTTGATATGAGAATTTATATTAATTTAACTAAATTATTGTAGGCTTGTAATGTCTATTCACTATGTATTTTTGTACTCATTTTATTCTTATTTTCTAAACCATTAAGATAGCCCGGCTTATTAGACGGTGGTCTACAATGAATGAGTATAGATAGAAGTTGAAGTAAGGTTGGCTAACATCCTTGTTAGAGAAGCCTTGCATTTTATTTCTTAAACTTGTTTCTAAATTTATTGTAAAAGTGAAAGTGAATTATAAATACGAGCGTTTTCTCTCATGGAAATATGTTGCCTGACAAAACCTCAATTCCTAACAATCTATGTTGCCAATTAGCTATTCTGTCGGACAACCATATTGGTCATTTAACTCTTTTTTCGACAAAGGATTTCTTACACCATCTAATCATCCTGAACATCAGTCCATAGACACTTTGCATAATGAAACTAGCTCTCTCAAAGTTTTTTTGAAAAATTTTGTATTTATTATTGCATATAATCCACCTAATTATGATATTCCTCAATCAGCTCACAAGCCTGGATCTTATTAAGCAATTAAAATTAACAATGATATTTATCAGTGTCGATTATCCATGTGTCAATTCTCCTTAATCAGACTATTATTTTTTCCTAAAGGAGAGCCTCCTTGGTAACTAATTAAATTGAAGGAAAAACTTGTGACTATCTAGAATTTTAAGTCTTAATGGCATTTGATCTTTTTAGGTCAAGGGTATTATCATATTCTACTTTCTTCTGCATAAGATAAAGAGCTGGTTTAGGGCAGAGACTCTTTCTTACTTAAACTTGGAATTCTATGACTTCAAAAGTGGTTACCAGGTTTTGATCCTCTAAAGGAAAAAACTACAACTACTCAGACATGGATTAAACTTTATCATCTTCCTTGGGAACTTTGGGACCCTATGACTTTAAGCGATATAGCTCATAGAGTGGGAATTTTTATCCAAATTGATAAAGCAATGATCGATGGTGATTTTGGCCACTTTCTAAGAATTTTGGTGGATGTGGACCTTGCTCAAACTCTTCCTTATCTATTAGTTATTGAATGTAATGAATCACTATTTAATATTAATGTTCTCTATAAAAATCTACCTTTATTTTGTAGCTCATGTCAAACCATTGACCATGCAGCCTCCAATTGTCATTAAAATAAAAATGGTCTAGTTATTACTCCTAATAAGATGGCTCATCCCATTGAGAATGATATCAAAGGTCATTCTATAATGTGTAAAGAATGGGGACCTAAGAATTTAGATATTGCCAAATCCCTACTATTAATTCTTTTGGCAGAGTTCTTAGTGATACCACTTTGTTTCCTTTACCTAATAAGGATAATAATCTAAAATCTTTATTAATTAAAAAGGATGTTATTTCCATGACTAATGATCATGAATCTTCAGAAAATGACCATTATATTATGGAGCATGTTTCACTTATCTTTGCTCATAATATTGAGTTAGATCATATAGTTAATGATCAAATTACAACAGTTCATGACTTTGAGCAGAATCAATTGTCTAATGAATAAAGTGCAGCCTTTAAAGAATTTGAGATGGTTAGAAATAAGAGTTAGGCTAATCTTGCTAATAATGATCCTCCTTAGTAACAGGTCTCATATAAAAAGAAAAAGCATGTGAAGCCTGCCATTGTTTTAACTAGTAATAGGCCTATGACAAGGGCTTCTTCTCGCACTTCTCAATGAATGTCCTCTATTGGAACTATAAAGGGCTAGCTACTTCTCAAACTCAACATGCTCTATTCAATCTCTGTCACTCTTATAATCCTAATTTCCTTTGCTTTGTTGAACCTATGGTTTTATTTGATAGCATTCCAAGTAGTTATTAGCATGCCTTGGATCTCTCTTTTTCATTTGCTAATGGTATTGATATGCCATCTCTTAGTTGTTAGTTTCTAATAAAATTGGTACGGGTAATGTTCAAATTTTTGCTAGTTCGAAGTAGTAAATTACAGCGTAAATCCATCAGGCTTCATCTCCTCATTTTTTAACATTTGTTTATGCTAGTGTTTGTTCTTCAGTCAGACATCAACTTTGGTCATAATTGATTAATATGTCTTCAACTACTTCTCCTTACTAGTATATTTTGGGAGATTTTAACTCCTGCTTTAGGGCTCATGAAAAAATAGGCCACCCTCCTTTAGTTACTTCTTGTCAAGAGTTTTTAGATGATATAAATCAATGTTCTCTTACTTGTCTTAATACTAAAGGCACTTGTTATACATGGTCTAATAATAAAAGAGGGAATGCACGAGTGGACCAGAGATTGGACCGTGCATTATGTTCTAACATGGCTTTTCAACTTTAGAATTCTATTAAGTGTCATGCTCTGGCACGCTACAAATCTAATTATAATCCTATTTTACTTTGTTGCAAACAATATCACTCTTTTTTTAGGTCATTTCATTTTTTATCTATGTGGGTGAGTCATGAAAGATTTCAAAAGGATATTAATTCTATTTGGAGTTCCATTCAGATTACTAGGCATCCAATGTTTGTTATGATGTATAAGCTCAAGCTTTTTTACATTTATTTGAGAAATTGGAATAAAGAGGTTTTTGGGCATGTTGATGTTTTGATTTCCCACACTAAACATGAATTTTTAAGGGTTTAAGCTAAGATTGAGCATTTTAAGGTTTTAGTTCAGGAACAATCGGTGATTGAGGACCATATAATTCAATTTTTTTCCTTTTTTTTTCTTCTAACGATGCTCTCATTGACTACTTGGGTATTTCTAAAATTATTCCCTAACTGGTTTATCATGATAATAATGAATTACTTCTTCACATCCTTTCAGTGTCTAATATTAAAACTGTTGTTTTTTATATTAATCCCTATAATGCTCTAAGTCCCGATGGGTTTTCTAGCCTTCTTCTTTTGAAAATGTTAGGATTTGGTTGAAAAAGATTTTTGTGCAGCTATCCAAAGCTTTTTTTTATTGGGTACCATTATAAATGGATTGAATTCGAGTTTCATAATCTTACTTCGTAAAGTGCTTGGTGCAAATTCTATTGATAAATTTAGGCCAATCATTTTAAGTAATTTCCTTTTTAATGTTATTACAAAAATTATAGCAGGTTGCCTATCTTTGCTTGCTCCCAAGCTTATTTCTCCTACTCAATTTGATTTTATCAGAGGGAGGCATATAGAGGATTGTATAGTGGTAGCATCAAAAATTTTTAATCTTCTAAACTATAGATGTTTTGGTAGTAACATTGCTTTTAAGGTGGATATTCGCAAAGCATTTGATTCTATAGAGTGGGACTTCATTCAAGTTGTTCTTTGATCTTTTGGCTTTTCTTGTCAATTTTGTGAGTGGATTTCTTCTATTCTTCATTTTGCCAGGCTTTCAGTTTTATTAAATGGCTCTCATAAGGGGTATTTCAGTTAATCTAAAGGGGTCCATCAAGGGGACCCACTCTCTCCCCTTTTATTCTATCTGGCTGAGGAATATTTAAACAAAATGTTGGTTTTTCTATTTGCTTATAATGCTAATGTTCCAATGTATAGAGGTAAATGGGTATCTTGTCAAACTCATATTTTATACACTGATGGTATCCTTATTTTTTACAGAATAACTAAATCTACTGTTACTGTGCTTTCAAAGGTTTTTGCTCGTTATGGTGATCTTTCTAGTTAGTGGATGAATTAGGAAAAGTCTGATTTTTCTTGGGTAATTCTATTTCTCCTATTCATGCTGTGAACATTCACTCTTGTATCTTGTTCGTAGTGGTATGGTGCCTTTTGTCTACTTAGGAGTTCTTATTTTTTATGAGGCTCTAAAAGCTTGTTAACTTAAGTCTATCGATGATCATTCTTTCAAATTTTGAGGCTTACAAGGGTAGTACTCTTCCTATGGCTAATAGGTTGGCCCTAATCAATTCAATGGTTTATAGGTCATTCCTCTACTATTTTATGATTTATAAATGGTCTCTTCTCTTCTTAAAATTATAGAGAAGTCTATTCGTAATTTCCTTTGGACAATTCCATTTTCTAAAAGAAATTGGTTACTATAAAATAGGATTAGTGTTGTAAGCCTTTCGATAAAGGTGGAGTTTGCTTAAAGAGGTTACATTCCCTAAATAAGGCTCTCTTAAGCAAAATTGCTTGGCATTTGGGTAGTAGTGAAGATTTTGTTTATTCCTTTCTTTGTGCCCACTATTTGTATTTTTCTAAAATGGTAAGACCTTCTCATATCTATTCATATATCTGGCCTTCCATTAAGCAAATTTATGGAGATTTTTTATCTCACTCTATTTGGTTCCCTTATAGAAAATCTCAGCTAAATTTTTGGAATTTTAATTTTTTAGGTTCTCCTATTGCAGATCTCATCGACATTCCTTATGGTGCTAGGAATAATCTTTAGACTTCTATTTCTAATGTTTAATGGAATGGCATATGGCATTTTCCTTACGCTTTTGTTAATGCTTACCCTGAGATTATTTCGAAGCTTAATAATATGGTTTTCAGTAAGGTTGATAAGCTTCTTTGGATTAATTCTCCTTTGGGAGAGTTTTTTTATAAGTTTGCATATGATTTTTATTATGATAAAAGTCCCAAAGTAGCATAGGGTAAGGACTTATAGTAGCATTTTCTTCCAACTTCTCATTCCTTTATGGCTTGGCAATTATTATTTGATTCTTTACCTATATATGGGATATTGTAAAGGAAATGTATGGTCCTGGTTTCATGTTGTAGGCTTTTTCTACATGGCATTGATTCCCTTAATCATGTCTTCATTTCCTATCCCTATGTTGTTGCGGTGTGGTCGGCTGTCATGGATTTATTTTTAACTCACTTCAACTTAAGGGATTGTCCAATTTGTCTTTTTTGGGAAGCAATGAAAGTCCCATCTTTTTCTCAATTGAATGCTTTGTGGACTATTGGTATTATTTCTTACTTCTCGCTAATTTAGTAGGTGTGAAATACATTAACTTTTGATAATGTTTTTACTCATATTAATGTTGTAATTTGTAAGCTTTGTACTTGTATTAAGGAAACATATGTATTTAGGGTCAGATTCATGGAGAATTCTCAAAATGATTTGCTTATTTTAAGGCATCTTGGAATTTCTAGTGTTCCAAAGCTTGTTCAGCGTGTTTTTTTAATTATGTGGATTCCATCACCTTTAAGATGGGTAAAAATCAATTCCAACGATGTGGCTAAAGGATCTCCTAGTCAGGCTAGGGCTGGTAGGATTTTTCATCTTTCAAATAGTATAACGATCTCTTCCTTTGTTGTTCCTCTTGGATCTCATTTTGCGCATAAATCTCATTTTGCGCATAAGGCTGAGCTATTTGTAGTCACCTTTGCTATTGAGAAAGCTTGGCAGATGCATTTGAGTCTAGTGTGGTTTGAAAGTGATTCCATAAATATTGTTCACCTTCTTCAATCCTGAAGTTCTCTGGTTCCTTAGTGTGTTAAGAAATAGTGGGAATAATGTCTTCATTATTTGGATGATATACAGTTGCATGTCTCTCACATTTACAGAGAAGGAAATGTCATTGCCAATAAATTTTCTTCCATGGTTGTTTCTTTTAGCATTGCTTCTTGGTGGGATTCATATCCTCGTAATTATAACATTCTCATTGCTCATGATGCGATGGGTCTATAAACTTTTAGGTTCTCTCAATCTTTTTTTTTTTTGCCTTTATGGTCTTTTTTTGTTGGCCTTATGGTCTATTATGTACTCTTATTTTTTATTATTAATAATAGTTATGGTCTATGTGCATGATATGGCTACGAAGGGGGTGCTAGCTTAGTTAGGATGCTTGGGTGCACCCTCTGATTTCTAGCCATGATAATTTTATAAAAAAAAATATTTATTGTAAAAGTTAATATTATGAAGTTTAACAATGGTGGCTAGACTTTATGTAAAGCAACTATTTGAAAGTGTGTTTTATATTGCATAAATGATAATTAGTATTATATTTCAAGTATAGAAATACTATTATAACTAAATCCTACATTGTAGTTTTTTTTAGCATTCAATTTCCCCATACTATAGTTAATTTATAAATAAACTTATCAAATTATTAAAAACTCATTTAATTGCTAGCAATTATTTTAGCTGTTTCTATGTCGTTGTTATGTTGTTGTTGCATTGTTGTCATTGTTGGATTGTTGTGGTTTGGTTGTTGTTGTTGTGTAGTTGTTGCCTCCTTGATGTTGTTGGGCTGTTGTTGCCTTGTTGTCATTGTTGAACAGTTGATGTTGTTTTGTTGTTCTTGTTGTTGGATTGTTGTTGCTACTTTGTTGTTGTTGTTGTATTCTTACTGTTGTTTTGTTGTTGTTGCTTGGTTGTTGTGGGGATATTGTCGAGTGATAAACTCATATAATTGCTAGCAATTAGTGATAATTTCTAATAAATAAATAAATAACAAAAAATTTTATATCCTCTTATTTTATAAATATATTATTTGAATTACATTAAACTTTTCCAAGATCATGTTTTCTATGTTATTAACAACCGTAATTGTAATTAAAATACAGTTGAATTTAATTAAGTTGTTTGTTGTATGGTTGTTTTTAGTGTCTATCTTGAATTATATGAAACGAGATGAGATATTAGTCGGCCACCTCAGACTTCGTACGACGGGATGTGACATCACCGTGCTTGAAAACATTCAATGCAATCATTTAATTTAAACAAATAGTAATTTTGTTTATGCATTATAAAACTAATTGCACATAAAATAAAAAATATTATCCAATATATATATATATATATATATATATATATATATATATATATATATGTGTGTGTGTGTGTGTATGTGTGTATTAGTCATTCAATAATTAGCTATTTATTTAATTCTTGAGTGTATTGGCGAAGATTTTTATTTTTTTCCTTTACATATATGAAAATGTTAGTTTCTAATTATTTTTAAAACTAATTTATTTATATTTGTTGTATTGCACTTTATTGCTTAATAAAATATCATATAATAAATATTTTATATTTGATTAATAAAAATTCTATAAATACTAAATGATTATAATAATTTTAAATGGTGTTATAAAGTTAAAAGAAATAAAAATAAATATAAGAAATTTCTTACCTGTACCAAATAGTGTTATTTCTTAATAGACTAGGCTAGTTACACCATACAGTTTGAAGTCGTAAACTCTGCTCCCGAACGGACCCAGACCTTCTCTCTACATCCAAAGAAATAAGAGATTTTTACATAAATATACATTTTTTTTATATATCAAAATACATCAAATTTTTATTTTTTACTTATTTTATTCTTTTTATACTAGTGTCCATTTTATTTAAGATATACATCTTTTTTTTTCTTTTTTTTTATTTGTTCTTTTATTTTTATTTTTATTTTTTCCTTTTTTTTATTTTTATTCCCTTTATTTTTTTCCTTCTTTACTCATTTCTCTTTTTTTATTTTAATTTTTTACTTTTTCTTATTTATTCTTTGTTCATGTTTATTTTTTTCTCCTTCCTTTTTTTTATTTTTATTTTCTCTTTATTATTTATTATTTCTATTTTTTCCTTATTATTTTCTTATTTTTATTCTTTCCTCCTTTATTTTTTTATTTTTAATTTCTCTTAATTTTTTAATTTCTCTTTTTTTTTTCCATTTACATCTTGTTTCAAAATTTTTATTTTCTCATTTTTTTCCTTATTTTTTTCATCTTTATATATTAGACAAACATTGGCCAATATATATTTTTTAGAATTTTATTTCATAAATTTTTTGACATTTTATACTGAAATCCAATCTTTTTTTTATTTTTATTTCTTTGTTTCCTCTTTTTTATTTTTATTTTCTCATTATTTTTTAATAAATTTACCAATATTTTTTAAATGTTAATTTTTTTAATTCCGATGAACCAAAATAAATGCAAATTATATAATCCTAAAATTAAAATGGTTAATAATCTAGTAGTATTATTAAATTAATTTTTTATTGGGTTTTGTTAAAAGAGTCTATCATGCATTGCTCTATTAATTTTTTTTTATATTTTTTTTATTTGTAATTTCTTTTATTAGATAGGATGTTGAAAACGTTGATAATGTTTCTGTTCTTACTGATCGGGTGGTCTTGATGGATAGAATGTGAAAAGTGTTGATGTGGTATATTTTGTTATTAGTTTTCTGTAAATTATTTTTTGTTGCTTTTTTATTTTTGATTTAATTTTGTGTTTGCATAATGCTAATCAGTCCTCCTCTAGAGAAAAAGGGAGCATAGACTTACCTATATCTTAAAGTCTCATTTTATTATTATATAGGAAACTAAAAATAAACCAAAACTATACAAAAAATTTACTATAATTTAAAGCTAAATATTTTCCCATAGTTGAAGGAGAGTTATTATTTTTATTTGCTTTTTACTATATTTTTGGTTTATTTTTGATTTCCAATTCATTTTTTTGTTATCCTTTTGGTTTCCGATTCATTTTTTGTATTTTTTTTAGTTTATTTTTGGTTTCCAATTCATTTTTCCTGTTTTATATTTTTTTGGTTTTGAATAATATATATAAGATTTTTAGTTTTTTCCTGTAATATTATGTATTTATTGCATAATATATAAGAGACAATTGCTCAAATCCACACAAGAAATAATAAAGTCCGTGCACAAACCTTTAAAATGGGTGAAATAGATGAAAAAGGTAAAAAATAATATTGCTTCATGAGGATATCTATAATAAAATAATATAATAATGATGATAATTTATTAATCAAAGATAAAGAAAAAAAAAGTAAATGAAAAATAAATAAATAAATAAAATTCTCGATTTCATGCTTTTAAAATTTATATTCCAATCACTTTAAAATTTTTAAAATTAAAATTATGACTCCACTTTCTAACTGTATCAAGTACACTAAAATTCTATATTTGTATTTTTGTCAATTTAGAGCACTTTCATGTATTTTACGTTTCTGATACAATAATTTAGAATACTTTTTGTTTATTTTACATTCCTAATACAATAATTTTGAATACTTTCTGTTTATTTTACGTTTCTAATACAATAATTTTATATATAGTTTTGTCAATATATATGAAAGTGCCCTAGAGGGGGGCTAAATAAGGCTATCAAAAAATAATAAGAAATTAAAAGATTTGAGCACGAATTAAAAGAATATTGAGAACAAAGAATGAACACAAGAATTTAAGGAGTTCGGATTCTCAACAATCTTACGTTTCCACCTAACTTATCCTTAAGTTAGGATTTTGAATCACCACAATCTATTCTCCTAGATTTATTCTTAGAACTTGTGTTTTCTGCTTAACTCAAAACTTGAGTTTTCAAGACTCACTCAAAAAACCAATTCATAAGTGTTTTCAAGGCTCACACTTAAACCAATTTTCCAGTTGTTTTAATGGCTAAACACTTAAACCGATTCCTTTAGAAAAGAATCTCACTTCCCATTTTCTTAACCTAGAAAGTAGAAGAATAAGAATATTTGTTCTAACACTCACCAACTCTCACAAGAGTTATATAAAAATAAAATGAATTTTGAAAGAGTTTAAAGAGCTTAATTGAATGCTTGAAAGTATATAATGAATAAAAAAATTTCTTAACATCAAAATAATCTTCAGAGGTTATATTTATACTTAAGAAATTTTAGTTATAGTTGATGGAAGCAATAATACCATTTCTAACTAAATCAAAGTCCATTTGAATGTAACTTGGACTTTTGAGTAGTAATTTGTTAGGTCTTGATCAGGATTACATCAGTCCTAATTAGGATGCTTCAAAAGTAGTCATTTGTAGTCGTTTCATGTTTGAATTTCTTTGGTCCCAGACATGGTCCCAGTCGGGATATGGCATGGGATTAGTTTTGCCAAAAAATTAAAGTCTTGCAAAGTTAGGTCCTAGTCGTGACCATATATCTCGATCGAGACTGCTTGGTCCCAAGCAATGTCCCAGTCATGACATAGATTGGTATATTCATTATCCTAAAATTCATTTGAGCAGAATTCACTCCTTCTATCCTGGATTTGGTCCCAGCCAGGATTGAGTTCAAGATAGGTTCCAAAATTACCACAATTGTGTAATTTGGTCCCTATCTTGAGTTCGATTGAGATAGTACTTGTGATGTCTTTCTGAGATGCTATTTCTTGGATAATTCATCATTATTTTGACCTCCAAATGATTCCTAACTTATACACACTTGAAACAAACACATTAGTTACTCAAAATTAATTTTGTTAAGATTAAAATCAAGATTGATAACTTGCTAAGGTCAATAATCTCCCTCTTTTTTATTTTGATAAACTTATTTTGAGTTTGATAAAAAAAATAATATAAAGTGTAGTGTGTGATAGATAAAAATTTTGATAATAATAATGATATTAAATGAAATAAAATATATTTCTTTATTTCTCCCCCTATGAACATGGACATCATAAGAAATATAAATTTATAATTTATTCTCCATAACAACAACATAAAATATATCATGACCTAACATAACATAACAAATGTGTTAAAAATATAAAAACATAATCATTCAAAGAAATGTTAGGCAATATGAAGGAAATAATTTCAAACATATATTCATATAGTGTTACTAAAATGCATCACAAAAATAATACATATAGCACTTATGTTGAAGCTTAACAAACTTAATTATCATATGATCTTCTAGAGCTTAGCTAGTTAATCATACATGATCATGTGGCACTTAGCATATTACACACACAAACACTAAGCACAATTATCACATAGCTTTTTCTCCCTCTTTATCAAAGATAAAGGAAAAGAGAGAGATATAAAGGGAAATGAACCTAAAGGAATAACAAAATCCTTAGATGAAATTAAAAGATCCTGAACCAAAATAATGAAAAATAAAGATACACTAAATCTTTATGAAATTTATGGCATACATAAACAAGGTAAGTAAAGTAAGGCCTATTACATATGATGCAATTTTACTATACATACATAAACAAAATTATGTAATGATGTTCAAATAATTTTCTCTCCCCCTATAATAAAATAGAAAAAAATTAATATTAAGGACACACTATCACAAAGTTATAAACACATTCTTTTTCAAAAACACTTATACAATAAATTAACTAAATACACATGCAAACTCAAGTATTTATTCCCCTTTGTCTAAAATAAAAAAAAAATGAATATTAGAGAACTTGATATTTTGAAGAAAAGAAAATTTCATTATTAAGAAAACTTCATACAACATAAAAGATAAAATACTGAAAATAAATGAAACATAAACAAATAGAAAATAAGCCTAATAAACCAACTAGTAGTTAGAGGCTTATATATGAAAAATAAACTAAACATATGCTTAAAATAAAATAAATTAAAAGTACAAATAATATATATTCTAATGGAGGAGATGAATGATGAGGAGGATAGGTGCAAGTATAGCCTTATCATTAATAAATATAATGGACATCCTATTGAAAATGAGTAATGTTGTCATCAATTTAATTGAAAAGCACATTGAAATTGGATTCAACTTCAACAAAGCAAGAATTAAAGTTGGATTCCATTAAGGACATTCGTTCAAAGATTTGTCCAACTAAAGTGTTTTACTATCTTGAGCTTAAGCACCTTGAGTTGATGTACCTTCACTTCTTATCCTTTTCCTTAAAGGAGCATCATGTGTTTAAAGTTCTTATTTTTCTTCCCCAATGTCTTGACCTTCTTGCTTTTATAATTCTTGAAACATAGCTTTAATATTTTCATTTGTCATGTTTCCAAATCCAAACACCATTTATAGAAGTGAATTGTTTGAAATTTTTTATAAAAGATTCATCAAGAAGTATAAGCTTGGTAGAGGGAAGAGGATTAAAATTAATATTGTAGAATTTAGCTAACTTTGTGACAATTCCACCAATACAAATTGCACCTATGTTTCTATCATTAATTAGCCAAATTCTTTATTGTAAAAATCTCCCTAAAGCAATCTTTTCATCATGACAAAGGCAATAGAGAATGAAAAGATCATCAAGAGAAAGAGTTTCATTAGAAAGAGCTCTACCATTAATAGAATAGGTAATGAAATGGTGAACATATCAAAGTTCTTTGGATTTAATGTGTAAGGCTTTAGTATGTTCGACGGAGAATTGAGGAGCATTAGGAGCTTTGATTTCATCCCAAAAAGAATAAGCAAGCCAATGAGGGTTAATTTAAATATGTCCCTCTTAGGAAAAATCAAAAAGAGTATTAAAATCTTGATGTGTCATGAAGCGATATCTTCCTCCCAATTTAAATCTCATGGAGAAATAGGGATTAGCATTATCATACTTAATGGAACAAAGAGTGTATAATGAAAGAAATTTAATAATGAGAGAAGGATTAAATGGAAAAGATGTGAAAGCAAAATCATATATCCCACCTTTTAGAAGAAGATCCTTAACTTCATTATAGCAACTAATTTCTTTAAGAGCAGGTTTATCCATGAATCTTGAAGGAACAAAGACTGTCTTTTAGAATTATGACATTCTCTTCTTGAGATCTTGAGAAGAATATAAGAATGGAGAATGTGTTTTTTTAGGTTTATCCTTTTTTGAAGGAGGATTTTAAAAAGAGGAAGGAACGTTTATTAGTTTCTTAAGAACCATAGAGAGAGAGGAGAAAAATATAAAAGGAAATTTGTAGAGAAAGGGAATATTAATTGAGTGGAGAATTAAGTAGAAATAGAATGGTATTTATAGGCAAAAGATTAGGGTCAAAATTTGAATTTGAATTGAATAAGAACCTTAAAAATCATTCTTGATTATGATTGTGGAGTTAAAGAGTTCAAAAGATTAGAAATCCTAATCCTATCAAGATCGATGTCCCGGTCGGGACATGCTCTCATCCAAGTTGAGATATAATGTCCCGAGTGATATCTTGATCAAGATAACATTTGGGATCAACTTTGTGTAAAAACATAGAATTGATAGAATAATATCCCGATCGGAACATGCTCTCATCCCACTCATGAATGAGTCCCTAACAACAAAAGATTAAAAATACTTTGCAATTAAGTCCAAAATATTATACAATTAAGTCCTTCTAAATTAATTACATTTTATTTTGAACTAAATAAGAGATATTATGAAG
Organism: Mallotus nudiflorus; assembly: GCA_947683625.1. Taxonomy (NCBI): domain Eukaryota; kingdom Viridiplantae; phylum Streptophyta; class Magnoliopsida; order Malpighiales; family Euphorbiaceae; genus Mallotus; species Mallotus nudiflorus. Next base: position 2,214,959 of record CANTUR010000275.1, on the reverse strand, counting down.
GATTAAATGAGTTATATGAAATGAACTCTTTTAAGGAAGGATATGTTTTGCTAAAAAATTAAAATAATTAATTGAATGAATAAAAGTTTCATTAATTAATTATTAATTTTGGAAAAATAGGAAGAATAAAAAAAATGATTTTGCAAAATATTTTGAAAATAAAGAAGATCAAATTCAAAATAATTAATGTAATTCAAATAAATACCATATGAGTTCATATAAGAAATATGAAAGTAATTAATAAAATACCAAAAATATACTAATGAAGAAGTGTTATATACTAAAAATAAACATAAAGAAAACTTAAATGAAATCAATCATTAATATAGAAATTTTTAACACAAAATCAAGACATACTAGAACCATTAATCATGCCAAATTCATATTTAATGAGATTCAATCTCTCTTCATTGAGAGATTTGGTGAATATATTAGTAAGTTGATTATTTTTATCAACAAAATCAAGAAACTAAACATTATCCTAAAAATTAACAAGTTCTAGAAGTGCTCTTTCTCTTTAGTAAGCTACCAGCAAAGTTTGCATATGAATAGCTAATTAAATCAAAGGAGGAACTTCTGGGATACCAAAGTCTTAAATGCATTGTTCCACAAAGATATTTGAAAATCCTTTTGATAGCATTCAAATGAGACTCCCAAGGATTGTATTGAAATCTAACATATAAGTAAGTAGCAAACATAATAGCAGGTCTACTAGTAGTTAAATAGAGAAAGGATCCAATCATACCTTTAAATTGCTTTTTATCAATAGTTTTTTCATTCTTATCCTTATTAAGTTTAATTGTGGTGCTTATTAGAGTTTTGCTTGTCTTAGCTCTGTCCAAGCCAAACTTCTTATAAACATCTCTTACATTTTTTGTTTGATTGATGAAAATCCCATATTTATATTGCTTGATTTGAAGTTCAAGAAAGAATTTGAGTTCTCCCAATATACTCATTTCAAATTCTCCTTGCATTAACTTAGAGAATTCCTCACACAAGTAATGGTTAGTAGCATCGAAAATAATATCATCAATATATATTTGAACAATTAATAAATCATGCATGGATTTCTTTATGAAAAGAGTTATGTCAATCTTTCTTTTAGAGAAACCTTTGTCTAAAAGAAAGTTACTTAATCTTTCATACCAAGCTCTTGGAGTTTGTTTCAATCCATACAATGCTTTTGACAGTTTAAAAAAATGATTTAGAGAATAAAAGTTCTCAAAACCTAAAGGTTGCTCAACATATACCTCCTCTTCAATGAAACCATTTAGACATGCACTTTTAACATCCATTTGATAAATTTTAAAATCCATAAATGATACAAGTGCAAGTAGCATTTTAATAGCTTCTAACCTTACAACTGGGGCAAAGGTTTCATTATAATTAATGTCTTCCTCTTGATTATAATCTTTAGCTACTAGTCTAGCTTTGTTCCTAGTTATGGTACCTAATTCATTCATCTTATTTCTAAATACCCATTTTGTGCCTATAAGAGAATGATGTTTTGGTCTAGGAACCAAGGTCTAAAACTTATTTCTCTCAAATTGATTTAACTCATCTTGCATAGCAATGACACAAAATTCATCACTCAATGCATCATCAACATTTTTTGGCTAAATTTGAGAAAATGAAAGCTAAATTTACAATATAATTGATTTTAGATCTAGTAGTTACCCCTTTTATATTGTCACTTATGATCAGGTCTTAAGGATGAACTTTCTTAAATTGTCAATCCTTGGGAAGTTCATCCTTCAAGGTAGGTTGAGATATATCTTCGTTGTCCTCTTTGCTTGGACCTTTAAGTTCTAAAGGTTTACTAGCATTTTTTTCTTGACTATCTATAATCTCATTGTCACTTATAAGATCATTAACACTAAAAACATCCTTTCTAGGATCAAGTGAGTTTGACTCATCAAATACAACATGCATTGACTCTTCAACTACTAAAGTCTTCCTATTAAACAATCTATATACTTTGCTAGAGGTGGAATAGCCTAGGAAAATTCCTTCATTGGCTTTAGAGTCAAATTTTCCAAGATTTCCTTAGTTTTCAATAGAAAACACTTACATCTAAATACTCTTAGATATAAGATTTTTGGGTTTCTATTGTTCTATAGCTCATAAGAAGTTTTATTTAAAATTGGTCTTTCGAAAAATCTATTTGAAATATAATAAGATGTGTTAATGGCTTTTGCCCAAAAGTATAGAGGCAAATTATACTCATGAATCATTGTTCTAGCCATTTCCACAAGAGTTCTATTTTTCCTTTCAACTACCCCATTTTGTTGAGGAGTTCTAGGAGAAGAGAATGTATGTGAAATACCATATTCATTGTAATAGGTTTTGAAAAATTAATTTTTAAATTCGATTCCATGATCACTTCTAATATAAAAATACAAAAACCTTTTTTTCTTTTTTAACTCTTTTTGCAAAATTTTCAAAAGCTTTAAATGCATCATTTTTATAAGTAAGAAAACATACCAAAGTGAATATAGAGTAATTATTAACCAATACATATGAATAGTACATTTCACTGAGACTGGTAACTCTAGTTGGTCCAAATAAATACATATGTATAAGTTCAAGTGGTCTAAAAGTAGACACTAAATTTGTTTAGCTTAAATGAGGACTTGGATTATTTTCCCTTTTGACAAGTATCATAAGGTTTATCCTTGGAGAATTCAAGTTTGGGTAACCTAATCACAAGTTCATGTTTACAAAGATCATTCAAAAGCTCAAAATTTGCATGTCCTAACCTTCTATGCCATGTCCATATGTCATGGGAAATAGACATTAAGCATTTGATGTCTTTGTTATTAATCTTAGTTAGATCAATAACATAAACATTGTCGACTCTTTTACCACTAAAAATCACTTTGTCTTTATAAAGACTACTAACAAATTTCTAGGATAGAAGGTCACCTCATTTCCTATATCACATAATTGACTTATACTAAACAAATTATGTTTAATACCATCAACAAGAAATACATTATATATATATATATATATATATATATATACGGATTAAGGATTACCTATTTCTCCAATGCCTACTATCTTTCCTTTGGGATTGTCTTTGAATGTGACATTTCTTCCATCATTTATATCAAGCTTATTTAATTACTCCTTGTCTCCCGTCTTATGCCTTGAATATCCACTATCAAAATACCATTTTCTTTTCATTCTTATGGATTTCAAGCACAACTACACAAAATAATGTAAGTGTTCTTTTGAACCTAAACCTTTCTTAGTCTAGGTTAGTTAGTCTCAAGATAATCCAAAGGAAGCAAATTCATATGTAGTTTTTTATAGAAGCACACATTATTGGTATGTCTTTTGATTAGGCAATATGAATATACAACATTTTTAAATTTATTTCTCTTATGATGATATATGTTCCTAATGTATGAAACATGCCTTTTGTGTTGTGGTTGTGTGTGTCTCATATTATTTTAAGTCATAGTATGAGACATGCGTTAACAATGGCAATGTGTATTTTGATAGGTTTGTGCAACATATTTAGGTGCATTGTGTTATATAACATGTTTATAAGTATTGTGTCCAGTATAAAAGTAAGCATGTTTGGGTTGTGCTTTTCTAGTATAGGACTTACCTCTTTATATCATATAGGATTGAGTCTTATGAGACTTTCCTTAATATTTGACATATGAGACTTATTTGCTTTGAAAGCTTGAGTCTCAATTGGTTTAGAGGTAGTATGTATGGAGTTGCATGATGCTTTAACAAATTTAATATGTGATGATGATAAAGATGAGGCCATTCCATTAGTATACCAGATTCCATAAGTATTTCCATGAAATTTTTAAGAGTCAAGTAAATTATCTAAACTCTCTTTTCCTCTTTGGAATTTAGATATAAAATTTTTCAATTTTACTACCTCATTAGAAAGTTTATGATTTTCATCATTTGCTTTTTTTAGTTGCTCTTCCAAGGAATTTGAAGATTTTAAATCATAAGTAAGTTTCCCATTTGACTTAACAAGCTTAAAGAATTCAATTTTTAAATTTTAAATTCCTTAGTTAAGCTAGTTAACTCATGCTTATAATGTTCTTTCCTAAAAAGTAGGCTTTTGCTTTTAAACAAGAGTTTGCTCATAATAAAGCTCCCAATATCATCATCATCATCATCATATTTATCATAATCATAATATTCATCATAAGAAGAGTTGGAAATAGAGGGTAACTCTTCTTCATCTTCAAGAGCCATGAAGCAAAGATTGGCCACTTCTTATTGTTCCTCTTGCTTTTTAGATTTGGTGGAGTCATCATCCCAAGTAGCTTTAAAGGCTTTCTTTTTATCCTTTGCTCCTTTGTTCTTGAATTTGAGTTTAAGGCACTCACTTCTAATGTGTCCCAATTTTTTGCATTCATAGCAAGTAACCTCTTTAATTTTCTTCTTGTTCTCTCCCTTATGCTTTTTGTTAAAGGCTCTTGTTCTTGAAGAATTTTTCTTTCTTAAGAACTTCTTGAACCTTTTAGTGAGCATGACAATTTCATCATCTTCATCACTATAACCTTCAACATTTTCTTCTTCACTATCATCTTGTGAAGCTTTTAGTATTATGCTCTTCTTTTTCTCCTTTTCTTCTTGTTATTCTTCTTTTTGCTTAATTGTAAGCTCATGTGAAGTATATCGGTGGATAGAGTATAAAGGTTTTAAGCTTCCTCAATTGAAGTAACCTGAGATTCTCAATCCTTCTTAGGTAGGATTCTTAGAATCGTGTTGTTTACTTCTTCCTTAGAGAAATGTTTACCAAGTTTCTTGATGGTTATGAGAAGAGCATTGATTCAATTTTTCATCTTCATGATCGACTCTTAAGGCTTCATCTCGAAGAGTTCATATTTGCAAATGTGAAGTTGAACCTTCTTGCTTTTGACTTACATGTTACCTTCATAATGATTTTCTAAGGTCTCCCATATTTCCTTAGTCTACATACAATGTTGAAGTTTGCCTCATTCTTCTCTTATTATGAAAGAGACTAGAGTGATAATAGCCTTCTTATTTTTATGATTTTCATCCTTTTAATCACTATTTTAATCACTTATTGAAAGAGTAGTTTGTACACTATTAATGATAGTTTTTAGTGGTTAAGAATAACTTCTCAAAGTCTAATGGAATCACAATTTAGATATAGTTCCATTTTGAACTTCCAATGAGAATAATCACTACCATCAAAGAATGGTTTAAGTAAAGACATATTTTGAGATTCACTCCACATGATCTTGTATTCTAGCAATTAATTTTCTAAAATCCACGCTTTGATACTAATTGAAAGTGCCCTAGAGGGCAAGGTGAATAAGGCTATTGAACAATAATAAGAAATTAAAAGATTTAAACAAGAATTAAAAGAATGTTGAGAATGAAGAATGATGAACACAAGAATTTAAAGAGTTCGGATTGTCAACAATCCTACATCTCCACCTAACTTATCCCCAAATTAGGATTTTAAATCACCATAATCTATTCTCTTATATTGATTCTTACAACTTGAGTTTTCAACTCAACTCAACTCAAACCTTACAACTTGAATTTTCAAGGCTCACTCAAAAAACCAATTTACAAGTGTTTTCAAGGCTCACACTTAAACCAATTCCTTTAAAATAGAATCTCACTTCCCTTTTTCTTAACTCCATAAAATAGAAGAATAAGAATTTCTATTCTAACACTCACCAACTCTCATAAGAGTTATACAAAAATAAAATGAATTTTGAAAGAGTTTAGAAAGCTTAATTGAATACTTGAAAATATATAATGAATAAATAAATTTCTTAACATCCAAATAGTCTTTAGAGGTTATATTTATACTTAAGCAATTCAATTATAGCTGTTGGGAGCAATAATATCATTTCCAACTAAATCAAAGTCCATTTTAATGTAATTTACACTTTTGAGTTGTAATTTGTCAAGTCTCGGTCAAGATTACATCAGTCCTGGTTGGGATGCTTCAAAAGTACCCATTTGTAGTCATTTCACATTTAAATTTCTCTGGTCCCAAGTATAGTCCCGTAGCCATCACCAATATATATGTGTGTGTGTTTGTATGTGTGATGTAGTTTGCTAATTAAGTTGTATGTGAATACATTATTAGCCAACCTATAGATATAAATCAGGGCAAGTTATATATATATATATATATATATATATATATATATAATCTCATAGTGCTATCAAGCTATTCTTGATACTGTCCATACCAACTTTAAACACTCATTAAGCATACTAGATATTAATTTGTCATCCAATCCACCAATAGAATTCCTTAGGATAAAAGAAAGCATTGTTCACTACAAAGCTACAAAAAAATTAATTTACCAAATTTTAGAAGAATTAGATTATTTAATGACCATCTTACTGTAATTTCTAAAGGAAAACTGCAAAATCTTAGGACAATGCAATATGTACAATGAGAGGTAGCAAGAACAACATTGATTAAATTCTCTAACTGAAATATCTTTAAATCCATGCTACCAAAACCATAAATCTGAGAAGAAAAATCATGAAAAAAGGAAGCATGACAGCAAATACATAACCTATGCAACTAAATGGCCATAAAAACTACTTGCCAAGCAACAAATTTAGGTGCACCCTCAAAAATTGAAACTTTTATACAGGTTAAAATTATCTCCAAATCCATTAACGATAGCGAAATGCAGTCGAATTAGTTTAGATAGAACCTTATTAAGAACTTCATGTAAAGCAAGCTAGGAATTAATTAAAAAGAAATGACACATGCAAAAATTTACAATAATTGCAAGAGTGCATAAGATTAAAGGAGGAAGAAGAAGCTAAATTAAAATAAACATACATCAAGGGAAAGACTGAGAGAGATAGCAAAGGATAGCTTAGGTCACGACAAGATTCGATTGGAATGATGGTGCCATGATTTGCACACACATGTCGTTGATGCCAGTTATAAGCCGATAATTTACTCATTATCTTCTCTATTGTGTCTTCGCTTAACCAATTAAATCATGCTTTCGTATCTTCTTTTTTGCCATTTTTGTTCCTCAATTCTTCTTCTATTGGCCAACACTCTTCTTCTCCATTGCCAGAAATAAGAAATGAAAATTTTCAAAGAAACCAATTCTCATGAATTTTAAAAGCTAACATTTCCACCAAAATTTTTACATAAACTCAAATAGAAAATCAATATACATCTATGATCAACTAGAAAGAATATAAGAAAAAAGGAACTTACATTAAGTTGATAATAAATCATAATAAAAATAAAAACTCATTATCACAAATCCTCATATCTATAGAAAAAAACTATTCAACTTTTGAACTTGTCCTTCGCTGCCACAGTCACCGACCAGTTGAATGTATTCCTCTCATTAGAGCAACAATATGAGGAGTGACGTCACCGAATTGTCGAATCTCAAAAGGCTGTGAATGTTGTTGAAGCAGCTCCAGTGAGATATATGTTTGTTGCCAGCATAGACAAAAAGAAATCATCATACCTGCAAAAACCCATTTCGAAAAATAATCAAATCTAAGCAAAAGCCTTGAGAAATGAACAGTATGGAAGAAAAGGTAAAGAATAAGAAAGATGAGGAGAAGGAGATCAAGTGCTAGGCATCTATATACTTAACAATAAGAATAAAAACATAACACACTAAAAAAAATCAAGACAGTGATAATAGAAGCTTGATTTGGAGTGATAGCAATGAGTTAAATTTTCTTTTTTCGTCATTTACGTGAAAAGGTGTATTCGTACAAATAAAAGTTACAAAAGATGATACACAAGTAATTTAGAAAAAGTTGAGATATTTTAGTTGTTGAAGTGACTTTTTTAGGCATTTTAATAAAGATCCCAAAAAATAAATCTATTGGTACCACACATGGTAGATATATGGAACCACTGGCTCTATGATTGTAGTGGTAGTATATACTAATAGTGTGGTAAAATATTTTCAAAGAAGTTCAAGTTAATCATATTTTCAAGGAAGTCAATCTTGCTCGAGGCGCTATGGCTACTTAGGCAAAACATTTGGAGCTGGGATGCCATAGATTTGATCAGCCTCCTCCTATAGTTCAACATTGGTGGGAGTAAGATGCAATAGGTGTTTGCTATAGGAGATTAGTTGGTGTGTGGTGTGTTTAGGCATTTTGTCTTTTTTCCCCCATAATAATAATAATAATAGTGTTGTAAAATATCTTTGCTAATAGCCAGGAGTGAAAATTTTGCCTACACTTGATTTATTACATCAAGTGATAGGATTTAACATATATTATCTAAATGTTATTAATTTAATTGATAAAAATAAAATATATATCTTATATTTTAAATTTCAGCACTGAATATATATACATAAAGTATTGGTAAAAATCTCCCTAGCTGGGACAGAGTATCTACATAACACAGTAAAAAAAAAACTAACTTGACCAATCCAAAAAGGATAAGACAAGAAACCTAGGGTAAGAGCAGAATCCTAGGACCACAGAATAGGATAGGGGCGCAAAACCTAGGACCACATGAATACGTGTCCACAGCCATTCATTTATATACGACATAAAAAAAAAAACTGCATGCCGGTCTATGATACATCAAGCTAGAACATGTTCATCACGTGATTGAAAAAATCCAATGCAATTATTCAGTTTAAAGAGATTGTAAAGAGTGAGCTAATAGTAAGGTTTTTTTAGGTATTATAAAATATGAAGTTTAAATTCTACTAATTTTAAAACTAATTGCTTTCTTTATTTTTTTTAGATACTACAATTAGTTAATTCCCAGCAAGAAAAGATAAAGGAGGTAAAAGATTCTAATTTTACTTTTTTCAAGTTGGATATCCACTTAAATATATTAGTAAACAATTGTGTATTTTACACGTAAATAAAAATTTTTTTAACTCATAATAGTAAAGAAATTATTAAATATATAATTTAGTATTATTATCGCTATTATTCTTATTTATTTAAATAAGATTTAAAAAAATAAAAGCATTATATACTATAATTATAATTCATAGATTTTCAATAAGTTCATAGATCTTCAATAAGTTGTTTATTTAAATAATTGTATTGTAGCCATTCAATAGTTTTTATAATTATTTTTTTAACTGTAAAATTGATTTTATGTAAAAAATATTATGACCATAATTAATTATAAGATAATAAGAAATTATTAGTTATTTTCTTAATAATAATAATAATAATAATTTGAAATTGATTTAATAAATTATTCATTTACAATTAAATATATTTTATTAATAAAAATTAATTTAAATTAAATATATATCATTAATAAAAAGTCATTTGAAAATAAAATTTACTTAGCAATAATATAAATATTTTAATAAAATTAAATAAAAAAAAATAATTACTGTATGCTCATATATTTTGATTCATTATACTATTTCATCATTAATATTTGAAAAAATATTTATTTATTTATAATATTTATAACGGTTAATATTTATTAATTTTTTTTAAAATAAAATAAAATAATATTTTTTAAAATATTAAAAATAAAATAAAATAATAAATAAAAATACGTCGAACATACAATAATTATCTCCTAAACAAAATATAATGCCGGTTAAAATTTTGTAAAATGTTGGCGCAAATTAGGGAGAAGGGACATTCGATTGAATGACAGGCGAGGGCATATTTGTCCTACGATGCACATATTTGTGGGGTAAACTCATCTGCAAGGAACAGTTGTCGTGGGTCTATGATGCACCATCACCTAGGACATGTTGATCACGTGTTTGGAAAAATTCAAAGCAATTATTCAGTATAAAAAGATTGTAGAGAGTGCGCTAATAGTATGGAGCACCCACATTTCAAATAAAATAGAGTATTTGTGTTTGATATTTTTTGGACATTGATATGTGGTTGATACGTTCTCACACGGCTGAATATGTATTTTATTTTTATTTGTTTATTTTTAAGACACATCAATGATACAGTTGGATATGTGTTAGGATACGATATAATATTTTTTAGGACACAGCAGAGTTAAATTTAAAATTATAAAATATTATAAGGATTATTTAGAAAAAATTTTGAATTATAGATTTTACTTAGACTGTATATATTAGTTAAAACAAAATTTAAAAGTTAAAATTTTATAGTCAAATCTTAAATTATTTAAAATTTTTCTTTATAATAATAGTTCCATTTTTTTTATATAAATCATATATATTGAACACTTTTTATGTATATTTTATATATGATAATAATAGCTAATTAACTAAATAATTATAGTAAGTATTTAAATTTTATAGAACTTTTGTTTTATCATACTAGCTTCAATTTTTTTTAACAAATTATCTTTATATAATAAAAAATAATACACATTTAATGTGGAATATATATATATATATATATATCTTGCTTGTATCATGTCCTTAAATTTGAAAAATCATCATATTGCTATGTACATGTCGTATCATATTCTTGTCCGGTATTCATGTCTGTGTCTATGCCTTTTAGATAGTAAGTTTTTTTTTAGGCATTATAAAATATGAAGTTTAAATTCTACTAATTTTAAAAATAATTACCTCTTTTATTTTAAATATACTAATAAATAATCACATGCTTCACACGTGAATAAAAAATATGTAAATTCATGATAGTAAAGAAATTTTTAAATATATACTTTTATATTATTATTGTTGTTTTTATTCTTATTTAATTAAATAATGTTTTTTTTAAATAATAGTATTGTATATTATAATTATAATTCATAGAGTTTCAATAAGTTATTTATTTAAATAATAATATGGCATTATTTCAATATTTTTTATAATGGTTTTTTACTCTGAAATTGATTTTGTATAAAAAAATATTATAACCATAATTAACTATAAGATAATGAGAAACCATTAGTTATTTTCTAAATAAAAATAATAATAAATGATAATTATACTATTTTTTTATATAACAAAAATATTATTCTCAAAAAAATTATATACTATATTTTAAAAATATAATTATAGATGTAATACAATGAGAATTTACATTAATTTAATTTTAATTTCTTATTTAATAAAATTTAATTTGATAAATTTTTACAAATAATTAGAGCATTTTTTAACTTATATGACAATCTAAGTATTCAATTTTGATAGAGTCATATTATAACATATTAATTTATTAAAATTTCAATAAATTTTCTATTTCAACAATTATACAATATTTTTTTAATATTTTTATTTAAATAATAATCTAATTTTACAAACTTGATAAACTTATAACATAATAATTTATTACATTTTTAAAAAAATTTCTATTCAAATAATTATACAACAATCTTTTAACATTTTTACGTTAATATTTTTTCATAATTAATTATTTTAAAAATTTTGTTAATTTTGATTTCAATTGTTTACTTTTAAATTTAATTTCATAAGACTTATAAGATTCTATTATCTAACTTGATTAATATTAGATAAAATACCCAATTAAAATAGAAAATTATATTTTTAATAAAATTACAAATAAAATTTTAATTAATTTGATTTTTGTTAGAAATAATATAGAAAACTTAAATAAAATAGGAAACCTCCTTCCAAATAAATTAGTTGTAATTAATTTAATTTTTATTAGAGATAAAATAGAAGTTAACCTAATTAAAGTAGGAAATAGACTTTCAATCAAATTAAAATTACATTTTAATTAATTTAATTTAATTAGTAAATGACTAAATTATGCAAATTTAATATATTTTTAATAAAATTACAGTTAAAATTTTAATTAATTTAATTTTTATTGGAGATAAGATAGCATTTATTCTAATTAAAATAGGAAACATACTTTAAATGAAATTAGAATTATATTTTAATTAATGTAATTTTCTTAAAGATAAAATAGAAGCCAACCTAATTAAAATAGGAAATAGACTTTCAATCAAATTAAAATCATATTTTATTTTATTAGCAATTGACTAAATTACACAATTTTTTATAATAATGAGTAAAAACGTTTTTATAATTTTATTTATCCCACACACACATATATATAACTACCACGTGCTTCGCATGGGAACAAAAAATGTTTTAGACTTGTGATTTATAGTAATAAAATATTAACATATTATTATTATTATTATTATTATTATTATTATTATTAAATAAAAATTTTAAAAATAATAACAATGTTATTTATTTATATAACAATTTGATATTAACTTTGTAATTCCACGAGTGCCGAGAGGATGGTGAATTGGTTTTTTAAAGAATGTGAATAATTTCTAAATTTTAACAATGAGCAAATAGAAAATAGAATTAGAGCACTAAAAGATGAGGAATAAGAGCAAGAAAAACACAAGGATTTATAGAGGTTTGGCCATCAAAACCTACATCATCTCCTTAACCACTTGTTGAGAGTTTCAATCCACTATCAATCTACTTTAAGGTTTAGATTAAACCCTTACAAGCTTAAACTAAGTTACCCAAGTGTTTTTCCGAGGCTTATACTCAAACCTAAGTGTTTTCTTAAGTCTCACACTCAAACCTCAATGCTAAGAAAAATCCTTTTAGCTTACAAATAATTAAAATCTTAACCCAACTTACTCAATCTCACTATTGAGCTATTGAATAATGGAATTAAACACTCACCAACCCACACTTAAGAACACTCTTGAGATATAAAACAAATTACAAGAATTAAAGATTGAGAGCTTGGATGGTTGAAGAATAAAAATCAAGAGTAAATGCTTAAAAGATGGCTCTAAAGATGTTTGCTTAACTTCATTAAATTTTTCCAGCTCTATTCTTTATAGTATTTAAACCCCCTAAGAGAAAAATATATGTTAGAGGTGCATTAAATGCAAATAGAGCCATCCAACCACCAAAGAAAAAGGAACTATGCATATTGTCATTGCTTATGGCAGACTCGTCATTGGTCATCACAGTCAGCACACCAAGATAAAAATTCAAATTCATGCATTTTTATGATCATGATAATGATGGTGATGCTAGTCATGAAACTTTTAACCACTTTTGGAGTTAGCCGTCATTACTCATGAAAACTTTTTCACTACTCACATGACTTACTTGCTCATGACGGTGGTGATGATACTAGTCATGACTAGCTTCGAGAACTTTTGGAATTTTGCAATTTGGAACTTCATGCTTTTGCTTGAAAAAATTTTCTAATGATTGGAATTTGCTTGTGACCATATGTAATGAACATTCCTATTATATTTGACCAATTTTGACTTTAGATTTTGACAAAATATTCGATCTTCGATATTGTCCCTTGTCACCACTAATGATGAGTTCATCACCACTCATGACAGAGCTGCAAACATGGAAAATCAACATATTGAATTTTCATTGCTTGTGTCCAGACTTGAATTTTACAATATTAATTAACCTGAATATAAATACTTAAACACACAAATTGAATATAATTTTACTTAATTTACTTGTGACCATAAAAAATGATCATTTTACCCCTCAAGGTTTAACAATCTCCCGCTTTTTTATAGTAACAAATAGTTATGTAAAATAAGGCTAAAATAATTAAAAGGAAATTCTCCCCCATAAAATAAGTTTAAAATTAAAATTGTAAAAATCATTAAGCAAGTCTATTTTGTATATTTGAGCAACAAGTCATTTATTACAATCCATAATAGATAATGTGTATCCAAAATTCAACACATCAACTAAAATGCTTCAAAAAAAAAATATTCATAAGAAATAATTCTCCTCCTTTCAAAAAAAATTCTCCCTCTTATAAACATAAACACTTTCTTAAACATAAAAACCTTTTTCCTTCTCAACCATAAAAACCTTCTCTCCTCAAACATAATTCATAAAAACCTTTTCTCCTCAAACACAATTCACCACATCTAAAAACAAATATAAACATTTAACATTTTCTCCCCCTTTGTTACTATCAAAAACAACAAGAGAGATAGAGAGTGGAGATAAAAGGTGTCCAACATATTTACCAATAATAATAATTCGAGAGGCATGTAATATAGATATCTATACCATGTTAAACATAATATAACCAACAATTAGTGTACAAAATCAATAGTTGATGCACATAATAACTTCCAATTTAACCAATCAGAAAATCAAATATCCATATCCAATAACCAACAAACAAATTGTAGAATATCCAAAATATACTAACCACACCAACTCAAGCATAAAAATAACAAACTTTGCAAATCAATATTCAATCATAAGCACATAATTAATATTCAAAAAGTAATGTCCAATAACCAAACCAAGCACAAAAATAGTATCTGAAATATAGCACTTTCAATTAAATTCCAAATAAAAAATTCATTTCACAATTACCAAATATCCATAAATTCAAATATCTATATCACTGTCATAAAATGATAAAAAATAATTAGGCGTAAAGCTGAACTTAGTCTCTTCTCCTCTTTATGACTCAGAGGGAGGTTTGAATTACTTCAAGCTTGCCGTCCAAATGGACTTGGAGTTTATTCAATATGGACTGAAGTTGGTTGTTTGGTTAAGCTTCTTCATCAATATCAGGGGCTACAATTCTAAGGCATTTGTTGGAGGTTGAGGGAGCTTCACTTTTGGCCCTTTTTTTTGGAATTCTTGTGTGTTAATTGCACGCTAAATTGTGTTCCCTACCTTGTTCAACTCTCTCTAATGGACAATACCATTTATCAAAAATTTATAAATTGTAAAGTTGTGAGCCTAGCTTTCCAAATTGAGCTTGTTATTTAAGTGAAGAACAATGAAGTGAGAATTTTTTTTATTTAGGTTGATGGTGTTTAGGTATCTGGCGATGATGGTAACATACCTTTCAACCTGAATTTTTCTAGACTTAGCAGTGGCTATATTAAGCAATTGATCAGCAAATATTTTTGCTAGAGTAAGTTTCTTCCCATTTTTACCATACCATAGAGTAAATAACTCTAATTTCCTAACATTTCCATGACTTTTGCCTCTAGCCAACATAGAATATGAAATAAATATGTGCAAATATTTATGAACAAAAGAGTTGAAGCTGGACAATTTAGCAATTTTGGGGTGGAACTAATGTTCCCATGTTAACTCCTTCCATGCCATGTGTTCATTAAACAAGGGCTCATTCTTATACCCATAATAACCCTCTGTGTGGAACTTTAGGGCTTCGCCTAATTGAGCATTGGTGAGAGTGCATTTCTTATATAAAGAGTGGTTCTTTTATATTTGTAGGGTTGACAGAAATTCAAAGGTTAAAGGGGGTGAGGTTAACTCATGAAGTTTAATAAAGTCACTCAAATGCATTTTATAAAGTAGAATCCTCATTTCCTCTTAATATCCTAGTTCTTTTACACACTCCCAATCAAAATATCGAGTAGAAAAAATTGGTTGAGATTTCAAAAGAAAATACCTATCATTTTGCTCTTTGGTTTGTAGCAAGGAGAGTATAAGGTTAAGTGTTCCCCTCTTTACTATCACTTTGGTTTTTGAACCAATCCTTGTCGATTCTTATGGGGTAGCCATTGTAGACACCCAATTTTGGGATGACGTGTTATGGATGCATCAAAGGACTCTAGTGATGAAAATGTCTTCGATACTTAATCATTAAAAATTCTAAGGGTTTAAATACAGCTTTTAAAGGAAGAATTTAATGTTTTTAGGGATTAAATTGCAAGGTTTTTTAGGACCTAATTGCAAAATTTGAATTCTTTCAGGGGGCTTTTTGTAATTAAAAGTAAAAAAAACAAGTCAGAATTCCATAATTTTGACAGGAATTATGTAATTCCGGTTGGAATTACATAATTCTGATCAAAATTATGTAATTCTGATCGGAATTACACCAATTCCGATCAGAATTACACAATCCCGGTCAGAATTGAATTCTTCCGTCTCTGTTTCCTATTTTTAATTCAGTTTTAATTGCTTTAAAATTCCTAATTAATTCAGTCCTAACTGGTTTTAAATTACTAAGTATAATTTTAAGTATTAATCTTATACTTTAGGAATTAGAATCATATTATGATTGGGGTTAGACTTCCTAATTTCACTATATAAAGAAGGGGAGGGAAGAAAGAAAAAGGGGACGGAGAGAAGGAAGAAAAAGAAGGAAAAGAAGAGAAAAAGGAAGAAGAAAATGTGATTTTATTTATTTTGAGTTTTTATTCCCTTTTGATTTAACAATTAATTCAGGATTCATAGAGAATTTTTGAAGAGCAAGATTCGAAGATCTACCAAGAATGGTGATTTTACAAATTTGAGGAGTACCCTAAGTCATTCATAGTCATCATCATCTTCTTCTTATTCTTTATTTATTTATTTTATTATTAATTATTTTTATTCTTTTGAGTTATTATCATAATTTATTCATTAATTATAATTTTATTTTATTTTTTTGTGGTGATTATGGAGGAAAACGCATGACAATCATATTTGGAGGGATGAATTCATGAGAAGTCTATGGAAAACCATTGATGAAACCTTATAGAGACGTAGTTTCTAGAGTTTATTTATTTATTGCTTTATTTTATTCATTTTTATTGGGTTTATTTATTATTTATTATTATTTATTGTAATAGCCCCAATAGTGGGAATAGTAAAATTACATGTATGGTTGTATGTTTATTTTTATTTAATTGGTTAGTAAAATTAGGTTTCAATTAGGTAATTATTTAAAATCAATGGAGGAAGTAGATTAATTTAGGTTGCATGTTAATAAAATAGGGTTTTTAGTAAGGATTAATTTAATTATTTGTTTGATCTTATTTAATTGTTTTTTTTATGTTTTTATTTGTTTTTGGGCTTATTTATTGTTTTTATGTGTTTTAGGGCCTTAAGCCCATTTTAGGTCTTGATTTCTTTATTTAAGTTTAGGTAATTCTTTTAGCCCATCCCATTTAATAATTAATTAGGTTTAATTAATTATAATATATTTCTAGGTCCATAATTAATTAGATTTTAGGTTAGAAATATCATTAGGCCCATTTAGTTAATTAGACATAAGCCCAACTAATTTAATTTAATTAACTTAGACTTAGCCCATTTAATTTAAGCCCTTTTCATAATTTGTAGATTTAAGACTACATTTAATTAAAACATGAAGAATTAGACCCATTAATTTAAATATTCCATAATTTGTAGAATTAGGCCCATTTTTAATTAAAACAAATAGACTTAGGTTCATTTAATTAAAATTAAAAGGAATTAATTTTTAGGTTCATTTATAAATTAAAATATGTAGACTTTAGCTCATTTATTTAAAATCCATGTAGATTAGACTAACTTAGGGATTATGTGATTTGTTGAATGCATTATTTACTTGTATATTTCCTGACTAGTTTGCCTTGGAGTTGATTGTTTTTTAGGGTTTATATGAAATTGCATGTAAATAGAGAATAAAATAATAATTCATAAAGTAATTCTAAATGAACATAAGACTGAAAGAAGTTGGTATTCCGTATCCAGAATCTCCTGGTTGTGGTGCTAGCTTTCTGTTAGGAAATCGAGTACCACCTTTTCGATTTGTCCCAATTATTACCCTAGGTGGCGACTCCTCATCTCCATGCCATGTCTTTGTGACAGTGGTTAGTGTGTTCTCTAGAGCCCTGAGCTCAAACAGTGTTGCGGTTGCTAAAATCTTGGATGCACGCTAAACTCTGCCGTCTACAGCCATGATGATAGATGCGGTCTAAATAGGGGAGCGATTTAAGTGGGGACCAATTTGGATGTCTTAAAAATTTTAGTTTCCACTGAAGATGCTAAAGTATTGATGAAGGGATATGATTATGGGATGATGATGACAATGATGTGGGGATTAGGTTAAAAATGAAAATGATCTTAAGAGAAAAAAATTAGGTTAAAAAGTGGAGATGAGAAAGTAATGGGTGGCGCAAGGAGAAAGAAAATGGAAAACCTAGTCTTATAAAGTACTTTAAATACCTCAAACTCAAACCTAGCCATGTCATTATTAGTGAAAGAATTGCCATAGCCAATGACAAAAAAGAAATAATAATTAAACCTCTATTAAAAGACATGACAAAGATAAAGACACTGATAATGAAATTTTCTGTCTAAAAATATGAATAAAAAAATAATTGCAAATGATGCATAATCAATGATAAGTTTTCATAATCATGAAAGCTTATTTACAAAAAAAAAAAATTAAATAAAGAGTATGAATTTATTTGAGGACATAAAACCTTCATTGCCCGTGATAATAAAAAAATGATCATGATTTAAATTTAGAATTTTTTAAAAATTAAAATTTTAACTTAGGTTGAGCCATTTTTATCAACATATAGACTAAATAAATATTGCATCATTATCAATTAAAGTTCAAGGAAGTATCAAATTGATCACTCATGATTCAAACAATTGATTATAATGACATAAATAAATATATATCATAATGTATTGCCATCAAACATGCCAATTTCTCTTTTGATGAAGTTCATTCTTTCTTCACAAAGCGGTTTAATAAATATATTCATAAGTTGGTTTGTTGTATCAATAAATTCCAATACAACATCACCTTTTTGCACATTGTCACATAAAAAATGATGGCAAATATTAATGTGCTTACTCCTAAAATGTTGAATTAGATTCTTGGACAAGTTTATTTCACTTGTATTATGACATTTAATTGGAATGTGATAAAGAATCAATATAATGTCCATGAGTTGTTGTTTAATAGATAACACTTGTGCACAACAACAACCTGCAACAATATATTCCACTTCAGTAGTGTACAATACAACTAAATTTTATTTCTTACTAAACCAAGAAACACAAGAATTTCCTAGAAATTGATAAGTACCAGAGGTACTTTACTTATCTAGGATATTCCCGGCATAATCTGCATCCAAATAGGAAATAATATCAAATGATGCATTTCTAGGATACCAAAGTCGTAAATGAGATATGCAAATAAGATATTTTAAAATTGTTTTGACCGAATTCAAATGAGACTCTTTAGTACACGATTGAAAATGAGCACACAAACACATGACAAACATAATATTGGGCCTATTTACAGTTGGATAAAGAAAACTGCCAATCATACCTGAATATTTATTCTCATTAATGTTCTTATTATTCTCATCTTTGTCAAGTTTGATGGTGGTGCACATAGGTGTTTTGCTTGCCTTTGCTCCATCCATCCTAAACCTTTTGAGTAAATCTTTAGTGTACTTTGCTTGATTGATGAAGATTCCACTTGTGCAATATTTTATTTGCAATCCAGAGAAGAATTTAAGTTCTCCCATCATGCTTATTCAAAACTCACTCTTCAATAAAACCATTAAAAAATGCACTTTTTACATCCATTTAGTAAAGTTTAAAATTCATGTATAATGCATATGCAAGCAACATCCTAATAACTTATAATCTAGCAACCAAAGCAAATATCTCATCATAATTTATACCCTCTTATTAATTTTAGCCTTTAGCCACCAACCTAGCCTTATTCCTAGTAATTGCATGTAGTTCATCAATTTTATTTCTAAAAATCCATTTAGTGCCAATTATGGGATAATTTTTTGGTCTAAGGACTAAAGTCCATACTTTATTTCTCTCAAATTAATTGAGTTCCTCTTGTATAGCAAGAACCTAACTCTCATTATTAAAGGCCTCATTAACATTCCTTAGCTCAATTTAAGAGATAAAGGTAAGACTATTTAAATACTTAAGAGAGTTTCTAGTGGTTACCCCTTTTGATGGCTCACCAATGATCAGGTCCTTAAGGTGGCCTTTCTTGAAGTGCCATTCTTTAGGTAGGCCTTCATGAACACTTAAAGTTATAGAGGCCACTTATTCCTTTACAACTTCTTCTTTTTAAGTATCCACCACATTTTGAGAAGATTCAATTAATGGGGAAACATCTTGATCATTTTCCAATGCTCTTTGTTATTAATTTAGCTCTTCAAGGATACCTACATTATCATCTTCAACAACAACAACCTTTCTTCGCTCAAATGGATTAGTCTCATAAAAAACAATGTGCATGGACTCTTCTAACACTAAGGTTCTTTTATTGAAACCCTATATGACTTGCTAGTAGTTTCATAGCCAAGGAAGATTCCCTCATCGATTTTGGCATCAAATTTTCCAAGGTTATTCTTGGTATTTAACATATAGCTCTTGCACCTAAATGCCCTTATTTATGAAATCTTAGGCTTTCTCTCATTCCATAGTTCATAAAGAGTTTTATTTAAAATAGGTCTAATAAAAACTTTATTTGAAAGATAACAAGCGATAATAATGGCTTCAGGCTAAAAGTATTTAGGCAAATTGTACTCATTGAGCATAGTCCTTGCCATTTCAACTAAATCCTTATTTTTTTCTTTCAACAACCCCATTTTATTAAGGTGTTATCGGAGAAGAAAAATTATAAGAAATTCCCATTTCATTATAAAAGGTTTTAAAATAATCATTTTCAAATTCTTTTCCATAGTCACTTCTCAAGGAAGAAAATTTAAAACCTTTTTCATTTTGAATTCATTTTGTAAGAATTTTAAAAGCTTTAAAGCTATCATCCTTATAAGTAAGAAAGAGTACCCAAGGAAATATAGAGTAGTCATTGACAATGACATATGCACAGTGCTTACCACCTAGGCTAGCAATTCTACAAAGACCATATAAATCCATATGCAACAATTAAAGAGGTCTAGTAGAAGTTACCCTTTTTTGGCTTTAAAAGAACTTTTCACTTGCTTACCCATTTGGCAAGCTCTATATACTTTGTCCTTTTGGAATTTTACTTTGGGTAGGCCAATGATATGAGCACCCTTGCTTAGATCTCTAATGAGCTTTATGCTAGCATGACTAAGTCTCCTTGCCACATCCAAGTGTCATCCTTAATAGCAACAAAACACTCAACACCTTAGTTAGGTAAAGATCTTAAATTAATAGTATAAACATTATTGACTCTTTCACCTTTGAAAATGACTTTGTTCTATTCTATATGAGTTATAGAGCATTCCTTGGGTTCAAAAGTCACTTGATTACCTTTATCATATAATTGACTAACACTAAGTAAGTTGTGCTTTAAACCATCAACTAAAAGGACATTTTCAATATAAGTAGAGTCTTTCTTACTAACTCAACCAATGCTAATAATCTTATCATTGGCATTGCCACTAAATGTAACTTTGCCTTCCTTTTTCATTTTCAAATGAGTGAAGAGGTTGGCCTTCTCGGTTATGTGTCTTGAATATCCATTATCTAGATACCACTTTTCTTTACATGTTGTGGATTCCAAGCACACCTACAATGAAATAGTTCATCTCACTTTAGGTACCCAAATATATTTAGGTCTTTAGGGGTTAGCATTGAAAGATCTATCATTTGGGTAACTCAAATGAATCTTTCTAATATAACATTTAGAATTCTTATGTCCCATCACACTATAATAATGGCATCTAACATTTTGTGCATACTCTTTCATTTTAAAACTATGAAAACCATGAGAATCAACATGATTGGGTTTCCTAGACTTAGGTCTTCTTAAGCTATTAGCTATAGAATTGTTAGTCTTGTAACCATTAGACCTTTTAGTTCCATTAGTTTTAAGACTAGATTTTTTATAAACAATAGTAATTTAAGTACTTAGGTTTACAAATTTTGATGAACTAGCATGAGTGTTTTCAAAGCCAATGCCACTTTTAGATGTCAAGGGAGTGGAGGTCATGAAAATCATTTCATCTATGATTTCCTTTCCTCTATTAAATCTAAAAATGGATTCCTTGATATTGCCATTTTTATTTTCTTAAAACACATTTTGCTTAATAAGTTTTGCATTTTCATTTGCAATCTCAATTTTCTTAGAATTACTTTCATTCAATGAATTGGTTAACTCTTCATTAAAAGTTATTGATTTCTCAAGTTCTTTTTATAGAGTTTTCATCATTTCTTTAAGTGAATTAATTCTGATAAATATTTCATCATTAGATTCAAAGTCTAGAGTTACCTCATCATTTGAAGGTTCTTCCAATGCCATGAAGCAAAGATTGGCAACTTCATCATTGGTGTCATCATCATTAGACTCACTAGAATCATTCCAAGTTGCTTTAAGTGCTTGTTTCTTTCCTATCTTGAACTTCCTATCCTTTTAAAGGATTTCTTCAACTTTGGGCATTCAAATTTAATATGATTTGGTTTGTTACATCCATAGCATATGACTTGATCCTTGTTGCTTAAATCATGCTTCTTGAACCCTCTTCTCTTCTTCATGATGAGATTTCTAATTTTTCTTGAAATCATAGCATACTTGTTATAACCCAAAATTTTAGTTAATTATTAAATTTAAATGTGGAATTAATTAGTGTTAATTATTATTTGATTATTTATGAGATTATTATTATTTGTGTAGTTTTATTAAATTTTGATTAATTGTTAAGTGTATAAATATTTTGGAAGGAATTTAAATTTTAAAATATGAATATTATTATTATTTAAAAAATTATTATTTTGTATAATTATATATTAAAAAAAAGGTTAAAAAATGATTTTTCTCTTTCCTTTCCCCCTTCCTTTCTTATTTCTTTTCCTTCCTCTTCTCCTTCCTTCTTCCCTTTACCATCAACAGTGCCACCAACCACCGCCACCATCACTGCACCGGTTAGCTACCACGCCACCACCTCCACCTAACGGCGCCGCCAGCACCTCCAGCCACCGGCGACATCCCCTCCCTCTTCTTCCTTTTATTCTCCTTCGGTGCCAATTTTAAGAAAGGCTTGCTGGTGACGTTTCCGGCAATCCCTAGATGTGCCACTGGTCTTAATTGAATCCTAACATCTTGGGCTTTCCCCTCACCTAATTTGTTCAGGCAACTCCGGTAATAACCTCAATTTTAAGTAAGTTATTTTAGGTTACTTTTTAGTTATTTGTTTAATTAAGCTTGAATTTGATTTAATTAGATATAGTTGCTTTGAGATTAACTGTAATTGAGGTTGAGATCTTGCTAATTGTGATTTATATTTATTTTTATGATTTTTTGATTTTTTTGGGTTTGGGGTTACTATTCACATTACTATTCTGGCCTGAAAAATTGTATACTTTGAATAAATTCTATTAATTATGTAGTATAAACTTTGTAAAGGAAGTTTTATGAAATTATGTATGGAAATTTAAATACGAATTTTTAAAGGCTATGTTTAAATATGTATTTTTGAGAAAATATTAGAAATTAGTGAATTATTTTATTTTAATTAATATTGTTGTTAATTATTCTGTTTAGACTAATTTTTGATAAATAAAAGTATGGAAATTATTTTTATAACTATTTTCCAATTATTAATTATTTTGTAGTTATTTTGAAAAATATGCAAATAATAAATTTATTTATTATCTTTCGAGCCTAAATGAGCATTTTATTACATTTATGATAATAATAAGTGATTTTAATAATTATTTACAAATTATGATAATTTATTTGTAAAATGGAATTTTATTCCATTAACGGATTTTATTATCAAAATATTATTTATAAACTAGAATTTTATTATTTTTTTGGAAAATAATTTCTTTAATATTTTTATGATATATTTTGGTGATTTGATAAAATTATAATATTTTATTATATATTTTGTGATGTTGGTTCTTAGTTGGGCATGAATTATAGTTCGAGGACCTAACCTGATATGTTGAGCTTGGGAATATTTTGAAGTACATTTTCATGCAGGAATGACTCTACTTTTAGTAGAGAGATGTTCATTTTACAAAGGAAACTCTGCTAAATTTTCGGTATATTTCTCGTAAAATGTGACATCAGTCTATTTTAAGTTTTGAGTCTTTTAGTAGAGTCGTGTTTTATATCGAGTATTTTCTTAGAAATCTAGAATATATAAGATTGGGATTTTTGATCCTAATTATTTTTTCTATAGTCACACCGAGACTGAGGCCTACATAACAGGGCCAATCGAGTCGTCATAGAGGAGTGCATTCTACCTATGAGTTATTATTATATGTATGCATGGCATGTAGAAAATATTATTGGCATTCATATTTTTAATAAATATGAATTTTGTTATGCTATGTTCCATTAAATGTTAATTGTTATTGTTATTATATATATATATATATATATATATATATATATATATATATATATATATATATATATATATATATATATATATATATATATATATATATATATATATATATGTTTGCATAAATATAAAGGAGAATATTTATTTGTGTAATTTGGATGCTGCTCATATTTTAATATAATTTTATTATTTTATTTTTGATATCATGTTTTGGAGGATAGTAGTAGAATGTGCTAACTAGTGGGTTTATATATATATATATATATATATATATATATATATATATATATATATATATATATATATATATATATATATATATATATATATATATATATATATATATATATATATATATATATATATGTTTGCATAAATATAAAGGAGAATATTTATTTGTGTAATTTGGATGCTGCTCATATTTTAATATAATTTTATTATTTTATTTTTGATATCATGTTTTGGAGGATAGTAGTAGAATGTGCTAACTAGTGGGTTACACTAGGACTGTTGCACAACATTATGCTAGATGTTAGGCTATAAAATATTTATTGATATGCGATTATATGATTTGAGATATGAAAAAAATTGATTATTGAGATTTGTGGCTAGAGAGTGGTAAGACTACGGAAGATTGGTTGGCCTAGTGTCTCATGGTCAATCATACCAACAGTAAAACTGTAGAAACTCAGTTGATATAGTGTCTCGGGGCCAGTCCACTATCAAATTGGAAAAGAGGAATATTCTTAGATTTTAAATGAGTTTGTTGGCTAGTGACGTTCAGTAATTAAGGTTGTAGAAATTTTAAAGTTCTACTCTGATCCTCCACTTATTTCCATTTGTGTGCTAATATGAAATTTGTTTTTAATTATCTGTTTGAAATGTGTGTATAAATTACATAAATATAAATATATAAATACTATATTAATGCTTGATTGCTTGTATGCTTAGGTTCCGTGTATATATATAATAATAATTCACTCAGTGAGGTCTGACCCCCCTCAATTATTTTTTAGGATCCTTTTAATCAGACCTCTTATAGTAATTCACTTTGCTGGACCTTTTATTCATTGGTTGACTTATGTAAATTTTGAACTATCACTCCTTATATTTATTAAACACTGCAGTAGTAGTATGTCTTGTTGTAGTATTTTATATTATTATTGACTGAAGTTTTATATTTGAATATTTGTATGATAATATTTTGTTGAGATATGATATTAAAGTTATTTTGATTTAAAATTTTTTAATTTTGAGGTATATTCGTGGTTATGTTTTGTATGAGTTTTATATTTTTAGACTTGTTACGGGTTCTGGATTCTTATGAATTTTTGTTCCCTAGCACCGGTCATGACTCTCGGGTTTGGGTCATGACAAAGTCATCATCTTTATTTGGTTCACTATCATCAGTGTCTCTACTTGCTTTAAGAGCAATACTTTTATCCTTCATAGTTTTCTCTTCCTCAACTATTTGATTCATTTTGATTTTATGGGTGAGAAGTTTTCCAATAAGTTCATTTGTAGGTGGAGTAGAAAGATCATTTGCTTATTTAATTGAAGCAATTTTAGCTTCCCAAATCTTTTAAGGCAAGATCACAATGATTTTATTGTTGACATCTTCATTTGAGAATTTCTTGATTAGTTTCCTTATAGAATTGATGAGAGTGATCAGTCTACCATACATCTCACTAATTTTCTCATTGGGCTTCATTTCAAACAATTTGTATTCTCTTCTTAGCATTTGTAATTTTTTAATCTTAACTTGATAGGTTCCTTTATGTTTGGTCTTTAGACATTCCCAAATTTCTTTGGTTGATCTCAAATGCTTTATCCCATTGTATTCTTCTCTACTCAAACCACAATAGAGAATGGTAATAAAAAACTATTTCTCAAATTAGCTTTGAATTACTCATAAATCCATTCCTTTTTAGGAATTATCACCTCATTGCCTTCATTATTTTTCTTTATTATAAGACTCCAACCTTCTTTAATAATATCCCATAAATTGACCTTTTCACTATATAAGAACATCTCTCCAATATGCATATTTAGTACCATAAAAAAATGGAGGTCTTATGTAGCTAGGGCCATAAACCTCGGGAGCAGTAATAACTTAACTTGTGGAGGCCATGATCTTTTCTCTAAAATGGTTAAATTATCAAGAATGGAGACCAAAACTCTTAAACCAAATGTAATTCCACAAGTGTTAAGAGAGAAAGAGAGAGAGAGAGAGAGAGAGAGACAGAGAGAGAGAGAATTGGCTTTTTAAAGAATATGAGTAATTTTTGAATTTAAACAATGAACAAATAGAAAATAGAACTAAAGCACTAAAAGATGAAGAATAAGAGCAAGCAAAACATATTTATAGAGGTTCGGCCCTCAAAGCCTACTCCTTTCCTCAATCACTTATTGAGAGTTTCAATCCATTACCAATCTACTTCAAAGTGGAGATTAAACCCTTACAAGCTTAAACTAAGCTACCCAAGTGTTTTTCCAAGGCTTACACTCAAACTTAAGTTTTTTCTCAAGACTCACACTCAAACCTTAATGCTAAGAAGAATCCTCTTAGATTACAAGTATTTAAAACCCTAACCTAACTCACTTAGTCTTACTATTAAGGTATTGAATAGTGGAATTAAACACTCACCAATCCACACTCAAGAATACTCTTGAGATAGAAAGAAATTACAAGAATTAAAGAATGAGAGCTTGGGTGGTTGAAGAATAAAATCAAGAGTAAATGCTTAAAAAATAGCTTTAAAAATGTTTGCTCAACTTCATTAATTTTTTTCAGCTCTGTTCTTTGTAGTAGTTAAACCCCATAAGAGAAAAAAAGTTATTAGAGGTGCATTAAATGCAAATAGAGTTGTTCAAGCACCAAAGAAAAAGGAACTCTACATGTTGTCATTGCTCATAATAGACTCATCATTGGTCATCACAATTGGGGCACTAAGATAAAAGTTCAAATTCGTATGCTTTCATGATCATGATAATGGTGGTGACATTGGTCACGAAACTTTCTACCACTTTTGGAGTTGTTCGTCATCACTCATGAAAACTTTTTCCCCACTCATAACAAGTGTGTCATGACTTACTTGCTCATGATGTTGGTGGTGACACTGGTCATGACTAGCTTGGGGAACTTTTGGAATTTGGAACTTCATAATTTTTCTTGAAATTTTTTTTTAATGATTGGAATTTACTTGCGATTATATGTAATGAATATTCCCATCATATTTGACCAATTTTGACAAAAAATTCAATTTTCAATTTTGTCCCTTGTCACTACTAATGATGAGTTCATTACCACTCATGATAGAGCTACAAACTTGGAAAATTAACATATTGATTTTTCATTGCTTTTTTGTGGACTTGTATTTTACAATATTAATTAACATGAATATAAACATTTAAACACACAGATTGAATATAATTTTACTTAATTTACTTGTGACTATAAAAAATGATTGTTTTACCCCTCAAGGTTTAATAAACTTAATAGAGTTATAATTCATTACAATTTTGATAAATCTTTTATTGAAATAATTATATGATATTCTTTTAATATTTTTTATAAATAATTTATCTCAACTCTAAAACCAATTATATATATAAAAAAAAATTAATTATAAGAAAATAGAAAATCATTAGATATTTTTAATAAAAAATTTAAAAAATATATTTTCTTTATATAACAATTTAAATGTTACAATCCCATTAAACTTAAAATTTATTACAATTTTAGTAAAGTTTTTATTTGAGCTATGGAAATTTATCTCTTCAATATTTTTAATATTAATACTTTTATGTACTCAAAAATTAATTTAATATAATTTTTTAAGTTCAACTAATAATTAAATGATAAATATTAATTAATTTAATTTTAACCTTTTGTTTTGTTAAATTTTATGAAAATACCTAAAAGCGATAATTATACTACTTTTCTTATAGAAAACATAATTTCAAACAAATTATATGCTCTATTTTTTAAAATATAATTACAGATACAAGACAATACATTTTAATTAATTATAATTATTCACTTAATAAACTTTAATTTAATAAGTATTTAAGCATAATAAAAGGATTGTTTCATTCATATGTCAATTTAAATTTTTCAGTCTTGATAGTGTTACAGTATAAAATAGCAATGTATTACAATTTTAGTAAATTTTCTATTTGAACAATTATACAACACTCTTTCAATATTTTATCTAAATAATAATCTAATTTTACAAACTTTGTAGAGTTATAATATAGTAATTGATTACATTCATTATGAATTTCTATATAGACAAACATTCTTTCAACATTTTTCACATTAATATTTCATAATTAATTATTTCATAAAATTTATTAATTTTGATTTTAATATTTACTTATTAAATTTAATATAATAAGACTTATAACATTATGTTATATAATTTGATTTATATTAGAAAAAATATAAATAAAACTAATTATAATAGAAAAATATATATTTTTAACAAAATTACTACTAAAATTTTAATCAATTTAATTTTGTTAGAGATAAAATTGAAGTTAACATAATTAAGTTAGAAAACATACTTGCAATTAAATTACATTTTTATTAGAGATAAAATAGAAGTTAACCTAATTATAATAGAAAATATACTTTCAACTAAATTATAATTATATTTTTATTAATTTAATTTTATTTGAGATAAAATAGAAATTAATCTAATTAAAATAGAAAACATACTTTCAATCATATTAGAATTATATTTTAATTAAATTAATTTTTATTATAAATAAAATAAAAATTAACGTTTCAATTATTATTTATTTATTTAATTCTTTCGAGTGTATTGGTATAGCTCTTTGTTCTTTGTCTTACATAAAATGAAGATGTTAGTTTCTAATTAGTTTTAAAACTAATTTATTTATATTTGTTGTATTGCACATTACTGCTCAATAAATTATTATATAATAAGTATTTTATATTTAACTAATAAAAATTATATAAATACTAAATTATTATAATAATATTTATAATAATATTTTATATTTAACTAAAGAAAATACCATTTCTTTGAGTAGGCAACATTACCAAAATACCATTCTTTGAGTAAACAGGCCCTGTATCGGGGCGCAAAGGATTTTTTTAAAAAAATTATCACGTCGCTGCCCGCTAGGGACGTGTACCACCACCCAAGAAAAAAATACCAACTTAACCAATCAAAATAGGATAAGAGCAGAAACCTTGGACCACATGAATACGTGTCCATAGCATTCATTTATATACGACAAAAATAAAAAAGTGCACGTTGGTCTATAAATGTCCAAGCTCTAACTTTGGTTCAATCATACAAAAAAAATAAAAATAAAAACAAAAACTCGTATGCCATTGGCTAAAAATGAAGGTTTGCGTTTTAGCTAGTGCCTTTTCTCTGTTGTTTCTCCTTTTGCTTGGAGGCTCATCAGGTGAGCAATGTGGAAGGCAAAATGGAGGTGCCCTGTGCCCTGGAGGCCTATGTTGCAGCGAATGGGGTTGGTGTGGTACCACAAATGCATACTGTGGTGAAGGCTGCCAAAGCCAATGTGATGGTGGTGACCCCGCCGGTGGTGGTGATGATGATGAAGATATTGACGCTGGAGAACTAGGCAAAATCATCTCAAAAGAATTATTTAATGAAATGCTTATGCATAGAAATGATACTGTTTGTCCTGCCGCAGGATTCTATACCTACAACGCTTTTATCACAGCAGCCCAGAAATTTCCTGCCTTCGGCAACACTGGTGATGATGAAATACGCAAAAGGGAAATTGCTGCTTTCTTTGGTCAAACATCTCATGAAACTACTGGTTAGTGTTTGATATAATATATGTATCCACGTCATGAATCAGAGTAGTGTATATAACTGAGCTATAATAATTGTTGTTGTCATGTAGGAGGATGGCCGGGCGCACCTGATGGCGAATATGCTTGGGGATATTGCTTTATTAGAGAGATAACTCCATCACCATACTGTTCAACAACTTGTAGCGGCAACTACCCTTGTGCTAATGGGCAGGAGTATTATGGCAGAGGCCCTATCCAACTTACAGGGTAATTTGTGGTGAAACTGGAAAATATAAGTTCTGAACAAGGAGTACATCGTATGGAAAGCGACTTTAACTCTATTCAAAAGGGATTTTTTTTTTTAAATAATCAAAACACAGATGTTTTTTGCCTTTTTTTTTTCTTTCAAATTTATGGCAGATTTTTTTTTTTCAAAAATACGGTGATTGTTCTCACATACAAACAGTAATCTAACAATAACTTTACAAGAATTCCCAGGAAATAACTATAAATACAGTTACAAACAACAAATTAAAATATTTTTGTTTTTTGTGGTTGTTCTTTGGTTGTTGCTGTTTTTTTTTTTTTTTTTACTTTTTTGATTATTGTTTGGTTGTAGTCAGGTTTTTCTTGTTGTGAGATTTTTGTTTTTGACTTTTTTCCAATAGTTGTTGGATTGTTACTATGATTTAAATTTTTTTTTTCTGATTGTTGCGTCATTACTGGGTAGTTTTTTTTTTTTTAGTTGAGTTTACTTATTTAATAAAAAACCGTCAATTAAAAAACCATAATTTTACAAAAGAATAGAGGTCAAAAAAATTAAAATGAGAAAAAGAAAATATGGATAACAACCTGACATCAAATAGAAAACAACTAAAAATAATACTCAATAAATAAACAACAACCAATTCAAATAGCTATATTTTCCTTTATTGTACAAAGCAACAACAGTAACTTTAGAAAAAGAACAACGACAACAACAAAATAAAGAAGAAAAAGAACAAAACCCAACAATCAACCAAATATTAAGAACCAAGAAGTTCTTTTGGTTCAGGCAAATGTTAGTAGATAGAGTAATACAAATTAGCTGATATGACGACCAATGCAAATATACATTTCAAAATATTGCGCGACCTTCAACTTATTAAGATAAAATTTATTTAAAATCATATCTTTTTCAATATTTGTACTATCCTTGATCGTAATAAATAATTTTTAAAATTTGAACAAAGAAATTTCTCTCCTTCAATGACTTAGGATGTATTTTTTTTTAAAAAAATAAATCAATAAAATTTGTACTACTTTATACAATCATTTTCAAACATTTATCTATAGTATATGTTGATTTTGCACTAAATTTAAGTTGATTAATTAATAAATAAAATTGTATCATTTGAATTTTCTTTTGTTTTTTGTTGAATTAAAATTATAATAAATTATGATGCATATAATTATCAATAAATTAGATTAAAAGCATTATAAAATTAAATTTATTCTTACTTGAATTTAAATCTTAAAAACCATTTTAAAATAAAACATAAAGTTAAGTGAAATATAATGAATCAAATTTATTCGAATAAGTAACATATGAACTGGGAGCAAATTTATGGAATATTTTTTCTTTGGCCGCGATGTCACCTACTTTTATAGAATTTTTTCAGTGGGTCTCCGACTGCAACCAAAGTAGAACTTAGGATATTTAAAAAAAAAAAAAAAAAGTCAAATTAAATAAATATTTTGAAATAAAAATAAAATTAAATGACTTTTATTACAATTTCCTCCGTAAATAAATTTTACAAAACTTTATAATAGTAAGTGGCTTGGATGAGTTATAACCCTAACTTTTGCTATTTGCAAGGTTAGTTTTGGGTACACTGGCGTTAGCCTAATGGCTAGGGGTTATTGCTGCTTGAATTTCAGTCCTCTTTCATTCAATAAAATATTTTTCTTATGAGATCGAAAATGCTATTAGAAAATTCTTATATGTAATTATAGGCCAGTTGTTATTTTATTTTAATTTATTTTCTGATCAGACCACTTGTTAATTTGTATTCTATTCAGGAACTGCAATTATGGGCAGTTTGGAGACTACCTAAATCAAGACCTATTAAACAGTCCAGACATTGTTGCCACTGATCGAGTGATTTCCTTTGAGTCAGCAATCTGGTTTTGGATGACCCCTCAATCTCCAAAGCCCTCATGTCATGATGTTATCACTGGAAATTGGGAACCGCCTGAGCAAGATATTGCCCTTGGCCGACTTCCAGGTTATGGGTTGCTGACCAATATTATCAACGGTGGCCTTGAATGTGGCATTAAAGATGATTCAAGGGTGTTAAATCGCATTGGGTTCTATGAGAGGTATTGTGGAATGTATGGAGTTGATCCCGGTGACAATCTAGATTGTGAAAATCAAACACCTTATGGATCTGGAGTTTTGAGCATGGTGGTTGACACCAAGTAATTCCATGTCTGGAGCTCTTCTTGCAAGAGCAAAATAAATAAAAATTCATTAATCCCATCTGGGATTAATAAATTGTTGTTATGCAGATCTATGTAGCAGCCTAGCTGTAACAAGAATTAATAATAAATAAACACCTTCCCCTTTGATCAGACATGCTTTATACATGCTGTTATTTTATTTGTTTTTTAATTTGATTAATTCAAAAATTTATTATATTAATAATTCTTAATAATTTTATAATGATGAACATTTAATTTTGTAAAATTATATTTTTTATAAAATAACATAAAAATGATTAAACCATTAAAAATTATTGATAAAACAATTTTTTGTTATCATCATTTATGAAATAGCAAACTAATTTTTTTTAAAGTTTTTATTATTATTATTTTTTTACCAATTAAGATATTGACTTGTAAAACAAACTATAAGTCAGACAACAAAATTACAATCAATACCTCTTGATAGTTTTCTAAAACAAAGTGATTTACCTAAAATATTTTTTAGCATGTATTCATTTTTAAGAGTATCCTACGATTCACTTTTTTTTTTTCTTTTAATGACATAAAATGTAGCTTAGTAACTTCCTTAAAATATATAATAGACATAAAAGGTGAAACCGTGCAAATAATTTTTTTCTCATTTATAATTGGGATTCTTAAAAAATAACTAATAATAAAGTCAAAAATAAACTTCTAAAGACTAGAGTCAAAGTTCTAGTCACACACTGAGTTAGTTGAATATTAGTAAACATGGGGTTTGCATACTTCCATAGGCAAAAGCACTTATAGTCTGAAAGATTGCGGACATGTATATCACCCATTTCTCCATAATTATCGTGCATAACTTCCACTCATGCAGTGGTGACAACTTTTATTCAGGCACGTAATCACTCACCCACTAGGTTGAAAATCACTCCACATGTGGCAATTCCTTGATTTTTAAATAGTTCCATATTCTAACTCAATAAGGTAACCAATTTCATAACCATTATCTAATCATCTCGTTGCTAACTTAAGCATTAGAGTAGGACTGCTTGGAGCACCCCTAGTCCCATTCTAAGATTTTTATCTTGTAGATATTCTAATAAGTCATTTAGATCTCATATTGACTTCAACTGAAGTAAGAGCTTAAGGAAACCAATTTATCATTAGCACGATGAGCGTGGACTTTCTAATTTTCATAGTTTCCTTAAGCTTTCTTAACTATGGCATAACATTTCCGAATGACAAAGATATGTAACCACTCACTGCTGGTCCCCCACTTACTAGATCATCAAGCTAGATTCCTGATGATTTGCAAGCAGTTAACAATGGTGACCTTGCCTTAGAGGCACCTAATTCAATATGCAAAGCTAAATTAGTCTCCATTTAGTAAGATTTTTCCACCCTCATAAAAAGGGTAGAGTAAGCTATGGCCATAATAACAAGTATGACATAATAACAAGTATGCTTCATAAGATAAAACAATCTCCAGTTCTAAAGTATTACACTTGCTAAGTGCAGAAAGATAAGGCACCTATTATAGAGATGACAAGCCCAACTATCTTTACCAAGGACTCATTATGAGATGAACTTAGTGACGTAAAAAAAAAAAAAGGCATTCAGATAGTAGATGTAAAGGTGGAAAAGAAGGTAATTGAAGCAATGAAAAAAATGGAGCTTTAGCACCTAAAGAATTGGATTAAAACTTGGTGCACACCTCACCTGTAACAAAGTATATATATATATTAGAAGTGTCTTTTCCTTCTAGGTTCAAAATTTCATACCTTGAATCATATAATGGAACCCCAAATCTACAAGTCACTTATCTATATTATGCATCATGAGCACCTTCACATTACTTCAAAAAGCTTTACTTTGTAAAGTATTTCCTATAACTCTGAAGGATATGGCTTAAGAATGGTACTTAGGACTGGACGAAGCTTCCATCAGTTCATTTTCATAGCTTACACCCATGTTTAAGGCTAGATTCATCACCAGTTTCCTACTAAAAATGTATCACTAGACATGTAGGAAGTGGTGTAGGAGGAAGGAGAAAGCTTGCGGAGCTAAATAAGTCACTTTAACAGAGTTATGATGCAGATAGAGAACCTAAGCCATAATGAAGCTTTAATGGCCATGAAATGAGTATGGTAAATTAATTGCTTCATTATACCTTAATCATCCTAAAAGTTTCACTGAGTTAATAATCACATCCCAAAAGTCCATATAACTAGAAAAAGCTTGGAGATCCATCAAACCCTATTCTAGGCTTTCTAAAAAGTGAGCTAAATAAGATAAAAGAAGAAGCTAGGAGTATAGAGGCAAAAGCACTTAATGCCCTCTAGACTATTGAAAGAAAATGGTTATGCAACTTTGATGTGTGGTGAGCACAAACTATAGATAGGGTGAAATTTTAAAATTTCACTTACATAATCCTTTATCACATGAAGATTTTTAATCCTAAGGATCCAATTTTGCATTTAACACATAGCTAAATATCAAAATAACATGTAAATAATAACCTAAGAATTCTAAATTTAAGAATATTTACAAACTCCTAGGTTTGATATAGACCACAAGCATTCTATAAGCTTTAATGTACTTGGATTCACCTCTTAAATCACATGCTTTAGCCTCCCAAATGTTAGGCTTCTAGCTCAAAACACCAAAGCTTCTCCAATTCACCTTTTTACTTAAATTGGATTAGTGGCAAGTGACCTCTTTAATGACCCTTACAAACTTACACTAATTTAATCTCCTTGCAAGAACACTTAGGGTTTTAGTATGTATGTGTTTCTCTTTTTATTTTTATTTTTGTGTCTCTACATAAAGTCTTTAACTTCTCTTAAGAAAAACTTCCTTAAAATATATATATGTAGAGAAAGCAAACCCTAATGACATCATATCTTACATTATATATAAACAACTCATCATGATAAGCATACAACTTGTATAAGAGATAAGTATATAAAAAAGGCATATAGAGAATTGAGTACATCTTATGTATTTGTCTACTTTCATCCTCTACACATAATCATGAAACCTAATCTTGATTAAGCCAATGTCTATATTCTACACTTAAGAGATAATGTGTCTAATAAGCCAAACTTTCATAGTCAACATTATATACATAAAAGGTAATGTATGCTTAACATGACAAATTTGTTCATTCACATATACATGGACATGGGCTTAGTAATTGTGCCAACTTTTGGCCCAAACCCAATTTATATAACAAATGGACTTGGATTAGGTCCATGGGCTTTCTCAACATCTTGGATTAATCTTTGGTCCAAAATTTTTTTGCAAATAGGCCCAAACAACTTAGGCCATTAATCCAAGTCCAATTAGAAACAACATAAAGTATTATTTAATACTCTAATTAATATCTTGTATTAATAAAGTATAAATTAATAATTAAACCCTTATTTGAATTAGATTTCATGATGTTTTAGAATCATTGCTTAAAGTATAAATCTAATTTAATTAATCTTAATTAATTGATTAATATCTTTCATCAATAATTAGATTAATGTTAATGGTAATTTGGTGAAATTCTTTTAGGTGTGACTTACTAGGTTCATGTCTAATTGGCAATGAGAAGATAATATCAACACTTGAAATTATTTGAAACTCCTTTCAAGTCTAAATGTGAAAATCCCAATTATGCACATTTAGTTCTCATAAGTTGTGAGTGACCCTTAGCATCGATATCACAACTACCCAATTGGAAATGAATGCATGTATTGACACAAACCCTTTATTCATAATTACTGTGAACTAAAATCCCTTCATTAGAGGATCTCAATAGAGCCTATAGTCATGGTTTAGTCAAACTCTAATAGTATATCATATGATCTTATCTCAAGTTCTATTCTTGATAAAATATAACCAACATTAAAAATCTTTTAGTTTGTGTCATGTTTGTCCTAGCCAGGAACTTATTCATTAAGAAAGAACTTAGATAGCATAGGATCTTATCCCGATTCACTCAAGGCAATGGATCCCATTTTGGCTGAACACTTATCCTTACACTTAACCGATTAGAGCCACCACATACCATATACCTATGTATGATTAACACAAGTATGTAACCACTAAAATGTGGATGACCATGTCACCTCAAGTCAAAGGACTATATGCATAATTATGACCTAGATTATGATTGTTGAATATAAGTGAGTATCCATGCAATCACAAATCTAACATCATGTTTAATCCACCATCACATGAGTATCCATATGTCTATTCTAATATCTCATATTAAGTAGTATGAGACTCACTTCCTCCTATTATTAGTATCATATACTAATTAAGGAAAATAGATAGATGTAATAGTCTAATTAATATTACCCAAATATTAATAAATTGACTATGAACAATTTTATAGCATATGAACTAAATAAATTTGTAGCTCATAATATAAACTCTTGATAATAAATTTATTTAACATTATGTTAATGGATAAATATTCAACTAAATAAATACTATAAATAATAGAATTTTATTTTATTACCATTTAGCATAATTTACAATAAAAAATAAGTGATTTACCTTTAGGGAATACCACCTATACTAATAGCTACACTCCACTTAACTATCTAAGAGATGAAGTACTGATATGGGTCAAAGGATCCGGAGATGATATTTGTTAGCCAAAGTAGCTGAGTCATTATTTTGCTAAAAAGAGGGATAAAGGTAAATATTATGAGTTTTATAATGATGTGGGACATGACATTGAAGATTATAGGCATATGAAAGAAGAAATTGAACAGTTAGTATAAAAAGGATCACTGAGTAGATTCTTTTATTCTAAAGCCATAATTGTAAGACATGTTGAAGCCGAAAGAGGTGTGAAAAAGGATAGTCAGAAAGAGGTCATAAAGGAACCTGTAGGAGTTATTAATATCATTGTATGAGGCTTAATGTTGAAAGATATCACAATTAAATGTAAAAAGAAGAGTGGTGAAGCCTTGGTAGTAGAATAAACAAGGCACAACCTTCGGTACCAGTCACATTCATCTCAGATGATGGAAGTAAAGTAATATTTCCTCATATGGATGCCTTATTAGTTGAGGTTATGGTTGAAAACTTTATTTTAATGGGATATTAATTAATGATGGAATAATTAACCTACTAATGTTTGAGGTGTATGTGGCCTTTGGCTTAATTCCTAACAAACTTCGACTAGTTTGTACTCCGCTTATTGGATTTGGAGGTAAATAGGTGCTTATTAAGGGGTCTGCAAATTTAATAGTTGAGTTAGGAGATGAGGAGCATGTTAAGAAATTCAAGGTGACTTCATGGTCATAGACATTATGTTCTCATATAATGCAATCATCAGCAGGCTAATACTATATGACATAGGGGCTTGCACCACTATCAGATACTTGACAATGAAGATACCTACTAAAAATGGTACATCAGTGGTTTGAGGAAATAAAAAAGCAACTAAGGAATCTTATCTTTGCACATTGAAAAATGCATCTCAGTCATTAATGGTGGAGACTTTGAATATCCCAAATAAGGCCAATATAGAGCATTTAGATGAAAAGATAGAGCTACCAATCTTAGTATAATATAATAAATTATTTATGGGTACAAATTTATAAGAATATATAAAAATGAAAATAGAAGAGGTTCTAAAAGTACATGTGTCAGCATTTTCCTAGACCCCATTAAATATAACAAGTATTAGTCATGGTATGATTTGTCATAGGATTAATGTGGATCCAAAAGCCACACCAATTATCTATAAAAAGTGAATCATTAGAAAGATAAGTAGTTATATCTATAGAAATTAATAAACTTAAAAATGCAGGTTTTAACTAACTAACATAGTATTAGTTAAAAACCTAATGACAAATGGCAACTCTATATGGATTTCACAAATTTAAACAAAGCTTGCCTTAAGGATTATTTTCCTCTTTTTAATATAGACCAACTCATTGATTCTACTATAAATCATAAGATCTATAACTTTATAGATGCTTTTGTAAGTTATAATTAGATCTTGATGTGCTAGGGAGATTAGGCTAAATTTTCCTTTATTATAGACAAAGGTATATATTATTACAAAGTCATGCCCTTTAGGCTAAAGAATGTTGGTGCCATATTTCAACATTTAGTGATATGATCTTCAAAGATATTATACGAAACTTTATGGAAGTTTATATGGATGATATAATCATTATGAGTCTAAAAGTTGAATACTATATGGAAGATCTTTGTCAGATTTTTAAAGCACTCTCTGAGCATGACAAGAAGCTAAACCCTAAAAATGTGTCTTTAAGGTCAAAAATAGAAATTTTTAAGGCTTTATGGTATCACAAAGTGTTATAGAGGCTAATCCAGAGAAAAATCAAATTATCTTAAGTTGGGCACCTCTAAAAATCATCTATAAGGTTCAAAAGTTAAATGGAAGGTAAAAAATCCTTAGAAGATTCATCATGTGCTCTACAAAAAAGATATTTACCCTTCTTTAAAACATTGAAAGATCTAAATAATTCTAAAAGTAGAATGTCAAAAAGCATTTAAAGATTTGAAGACCTTCCTTAGCTTACCACTACTGCTAAGAAGACTTGATCAAAGTGAGATTTTATACTTCTACTTATTTATAACTAATGAAACTATTACTTCAATGTTGATCAAGGAGAAGGAGATGAACAAATGCCTATTTACTAAATCTCGAAGGTGTTAAAAGGAGTAGAACAATAATATCTAATTATAGAAAAATGCATATGCAATCATTCTTTCTACTACAAAGCTAAGGCCTTATTTTCAAGCATATACTATATTATAGGTAAGATTAGAACAACCACTCAAGAAAGTGTTACAAAAGCTAAAACCTCATGAAGGTTAGTAGAATAGGAGATTGGGTTAAGAGATTTCAACATTAGATATGAGCTAAGAAAAGTATTAGAAGCTCAAACATTAGTAGACTTTTATGGTAGAGATGTTAGACATGTAGAAAGAAATAATGAAATGAAAGAAAAGAAAGAATGGAAGTTATATATGGATGGAGATATTAGTTCCAAAGGAGTAAAAGTAGGCATAGTTCTACAACGTCTATAAAAATTGAAAATAAAAGACATGGTATGTTTGAAATTTTGTACCATTAATAGTGCTGTAGAATATAAAGCTCTTATTACATGTCTATCTATAGCTAGACATATGGGAGCTAAATGTTTAGTGATATATTTTGATTCTTAGCTTATCACTAATAAAATAAAAGGCAACTTTACAGCCAAGGAGACATAAATGATAAAATACTTAACCAAAGTAAAACAATTACTATAGGAAATATAAGAATGTGGAGGAGAATGGATCTTGGAACAATTTCCTAGGTCTAATAATATGGAAGCAGATGCCTTAGCAAAGATTACAACTTTAGGCATATAACCACTAAGAGTCATCCTAAAAGAAATCTTGGAATATCCCAGCTTGGAAACTCAGTAGATATTTATAGTAGTTGCTGAAGTAAATTGGATGACACCTCTTATCCAATATTTTTTTAAAGGTATTCTTCCTACAAAAGATAGGGAAGCTAAAAAAATAATGAAATTATTTATGAATTATTCTTTTTTTTTATATGAAATCTTTTATAAAAGATCTTATAACCAACCTTAGTTGAGATGTATTGCCATAGATGATGGAGAATATGTGTTAAAGGAGATGCATTAAGGTATTTATGGAGCTATTAAGGTAGTAAACTCTTTGGCTCGAAAAGCAGCTCCATAAGGTTACTTTTGGCCTACAATGCTGAAACATGCCAAAGAATGAGTTAAAAAATATGACAAGTGTTAAAGCTTTAGTAGAATCATGCATCAACTTATAGCAAATCAATTCCCTATATACAATACTTGGCCTTTTGCCTAGTGAGGTATGGATATATTAGGCCCTTTTTCAATTGCCATACAACAAAGTAAATTCTTAATGGTAGCCATAGACTACTTTATAGAATTAGTCAAGGCTAAATCCTTAGCCACCATCATGCCAAGTAAAATTAAAGATTTTCCCATAATAATATAGTTTATAGATTTAGTATACCTTATGTCCTTATCATTGATAATGGGAAATAGTTTGATTGTGAGGATTCCACAAAATTCCGTAATGACCTTCATATCATTTTGCATTTTTCTTCTATAGCCCATACATAAACTAATGGAATAATGGAGGTCACTACTTTAAGGCTTAAAGAAAAGGATAGACCGAGTGAAAACTATAGGACCACAACCCGATATGCCATAAGTAAGACATTATTTTCACTAACTTACAAAATTGAAGCTGTTATACCTATGGAAATAGAATGCCAAGTTACTAATTCATGCACTTTCAAAGCTTTAAAAATAAAGAAGTCTAGAGGACCTTCTAAAAGCTAAATGAGAACAAGCAATTATTCAAATGGCAGTTTATAGGTAGAAGATGGGAAGATATCATAATCAAAAGGTAAAAAGTAGAAGTTTTATCGAAGAATAACTGGTAATGAGGAAACAAAAAATAATAAAGGATGATGCAAGCATAAAAAAGCTTGAAATCACCTAGGAAGGACCTTACAAGGTTACTATGGTGGTAGGATTTAGTGCTCACAAGCTTCAATACATGCAGGGAAAAGAATTACCCATAACATGGAATATTGACAACCTTAAAAGGTATTTCCAGTAGGTGAAATACTTTTACACTATGTTTGGAAATGAAGGAATGGGAGGAAAGAAAATAGAGAGAAAAATGTGAAGGAAAATAATGTTATTTTTTTTTCTTTGGAGAAGAGGAAAGTAATATAGAGAGGAAGGAAAATAAATTTATATTTTTTATTTGAGAGATAAAATATATATGATGTATTTACTATTATGCCTATATACTAAAATGCAATATGGTAGAGGTTAGAATAAATAAGGGTAAAATAGTAAAATTAATTATTAAAGTACACATTTTATTTTTTCTCTGTCATTTTCTCTCTAATTTGGAGAGACAAGATAAAGGGGAAAATAAAATTAACTTTCCTTCCTCCCTTTACTTTCCTTTTTATTTCCAAATAATAAAAAGCAAATTTCCTCCTATATTTTCCTCCCATATTTTCTATCCTCCCCCATTTTCCTCAATTCCAAACATAGTGTTTGGCTTTTGATATACATTACATATAAGCATTTCTATATTTTCTAATAGTTTGCAGATAGTTATTGACATACTATTGAGAGTAGCCTTTAGTTTGTGTTTTTAAATTCCTTAAAAAAGTTTGATTAAACCTTCAAATTGCTTTGTTGTTTAATTCCTTAAAGAAGGATGATGATGGTTGATTAAGTCATGATGTATATATGTTTTTGATTAATAATGAAAATATTCTTTTTCTTTATGTTTTTAGTTGTC
The DNA here is from genome assembly GCA_947683625.1 of Mallotus nudiflorus. NCBI lineage: Eukaryota > Viridiplantae > Streptophyta > Magnoliopsida > Malpighiales > Euphorbiaceae > Mallotus > Mallotus nudiflorus. The sequence continues at coordinate 2,173,359 of CANTUR010000275.1, read as the reverse complement.
AAGTATTTATAAGCCATTAAACTCATTATCTAAATGTAAAAATTACACCATTTCAATTAGTGGAAGGTAATTACTGGCCATAGATAATCACATATGAGTATTCTTAGCCCCTTGTGCGTACATGATAAGGCCACAATGGATACCTTCTCATGAGATCAAATTTAAGAAAAAGAGCTAGAGGCATTTCAATGGTTGTTCATTTAAAACATATAAATAAAAAGAGAGCCTATGAAATCATCAATCATAGCTAAAATAAAAATAGTAGAACCTAGAACATATGGAAAATTCAAATAGTAGAAAATACCTAATAGCATGCAAATTAAATAGAATTGTAATAGCAATATTAAAGGCAAATATAAAAATTTGAAAGAGATGACACGCACTAATAAACATCCATAAAATTATTCAAAGCATAATAATTGATATTAAAATAGGCCAACCTAGCCATAAATTTTTCATAATTTTAAAGAAATATTTGGAAATCATTCAACTGGTTGATTATTAGAGGTTGCAGCAATAAAGTCTTTGGTCTCTTTGACTTCTTGCTCTCCTTTAGTGGACAGTTCCACTTCATCCTTAAAGGAGGCACTTAATTCTTTAAAAGAAAGCTAGCACCACAACTAGGATATTCTAGATACAGAATACTAATTTCTTTTAGTCTTGTGTTCATTTAGAAGTACTTTATGAATTACTATCTTATCCTTTATTTTCATGCAATTTCATATAAACCCTTATTGAGACAATTAACTCCAGGCAAACTAAACCTGAAAAATACATATAAATAATCCATTCATTTAAATCTATAATCCCTAAGTTAGTTTCATCTACATTGATTTTAATTAAATGGGCTAAAACTACATGTTTTAATTTACAAGTGATCTTAAAAGCCAATGGGCCTAATTCCTACTCAATTTTAATTAAGTGAACCTAAGTATATTTATTTTAATTCTAAAATGGGTCTAAATGTACAAATTATGAAGTATTTAAATTAGTGGGACTAATCCTATATGTTTTAATTCTAAGATGATCTTAAATCTACAAGCTATGGAAAATGCTTTAATTTAATGGGCTAAGTCTAAATTAATTTTAGTTAACCTAGGTCTAAGTTATCACTAACCTAATTTCTAATTAATTATGGGCCTAAAATACATTTTAATTAAAATCTTGGTATAATTAATTAACAACCTATTAAACAAAATGGGCTAATTAAAAGATGAATAAAAAAGAACTACCTAAACCTAGAATTATTCAAATGGGTTAAACCTTAATATGGGCATGGGCCCAAAACACATAAAAATAAATAAATAAAACCAAAAATAATAAAAAAAATCATAACCATTAAATAAAAGATCAAACAATCAATTATTTCTTCTAAAAAAACCTAACTTAATTAAAGTGACATTGACAAGCAACACTAATTTTATTCACTTATATCTAATTCAATTTTAATTAAAAAAACCTAATTATCTCTATAGCCATTAGTTTTAACTAAACACCAAATTAAAACCTTAATCTTACTAACCAATTAATTAAAATAAACACACAATTACACACATGATTTCATTATTCCCACTTTTGGGTTATTACAATGATCTATTACAAATTAAAAATAAAATTAAATACGACCCAAAAAGCCAAATAAATGAAAATGCAAAATAAAAAAATAAATAAAATATAAATAAATAAATAAATAAAATACCCCAAAACCCTAAAAATTATGTTTAAATACAAAATTTAGTTCATGGCATTCCATGGATCTTCAGGGGTTCTCCATAGGTTTTGTTCTTTATAATCAATTCATGTCACCCCATCCATCATGAGAATAAAAAGAAAAAATGAAAAAAAAATCAATGAATAATAAAAAAATAAAAATAATAAATATAAAAATAAAAGAAGAAGGAGAAGAAAATTTAAGAATAAGATGTAGCATTGACTTCCCTTAGAAGGATGATTACCACTAATGAAAGCTTATGGCTTTTGTGTTTGTCTATGGTTTTAGTTTATTTGATCTCATCTTTTGGCAAAGAACAAAAGAAAAGCATATAAAAATTCAAGTGGGTATATTATGGCTCCCCTAAGAATCAGAGAAAGTAGATGAAAAAATAATAAAACCTTAGGAGCCTCCTCGTGTGAAAAGAAAAAGACAAATATATAGAAACATAGTCCTGTAACCCTACGTTAGGTTTAGGATAAAAATTAAATAAAATAATTTTTTATTTATCTAATAAAAAATATATTTATCCATATATTTATCTAACAAAATAAAAATGACAACCAATTAAAAATAAGTATAAAATTAAAATAACCAAATAGTAAATAAAATAAATATTAAATAATAAATGAAAATTGTGGAGTACTGGTCGAAAGTGTAGATTTTTGATTGAAAATCTACATTTCCAATGTGGTCGGAAATCTATATTTCCGATGCTACTTCCTCTTTTTTTTTGAATATTCCCGTTTTTTCTTTTTTTAAACTCTTTTTTAAAGAAATAATTAGAAATGAAATTTAAATGTAAGTTCTAATAAATAAATAAATAAATATAAAATAGAATAAAAAATAAAAATAATTTATAAATTATTTCAAAACCAATAAATTAGACCTAATAAATATAATTTCACAGTCAATTTTTATCATCAGGTCCTTTGTTGCATCCAAACTCAAATCATCCTAAACTCGGGTGCCTACAATTGCCCCTTTGTTGTTGTTTATTTGACAAATTGCGGCAATGAAAATAATCACACAATTTCCAAGTAAAGAGTTAGGATACTTACCTATCATGTTACAGAGCTTTCGTCTATAACACTGAATTGCGCGATGTTGCTTTTGTCATTTCCCAATATAGGCTTTATGCTGCTACAATCTATAACTGATGGCAAGTTTTAAATAGCTACAACCCTTTCATTGTCTATCTTTGACGTTGTAGCTCGTAACTACTCATGACTTTTGCTTTTGTTGCTATCATTTCATTGCTTATCGATGATTTTGATTAGTTGCAACCTTTCATTGCTTGCTGGCTTTAATTGGCCACAACCCTCTTATTGCTCACCTTTTGATTTTGTAGTCCGTAACTGCTCAAGGCTTTCAATTAGTTGCAATCTCTTTCTTACTTAATGATGATTTCAATCAACTGTAACCCTTTCATTGCTTTCTCTTGATGCTACAACCCATAATTTCTTGCTCTTGATGTTGCAATCCATAGTTGCTCATAATTTTAATTAGCTGTAACCTTTTTATTGCTAGCCCTTGATGCTATAGTCCATAATTGTTTGCAGTTTAGCTATAACCCTTTTCTTGCTTATTAATGATGCTGTAATCCATAATTGCTCACGATTAGCTACAACCCTTTCATTGCTCATCGATGATGCTACAATCCACAATTGCTCATGATTAGCTACAACCCTTTAATTGATCACCAATAATGCTGTAATCCACAATTGCTCATGATTAGCTGTATCCCTTTCATTGCTCATTAATAATGCTACGATCCATAATTACTTGCGATTAACTACAACCCTTTCATTGCTCACCAATGATGCTATAGTCCATAACTACTTACGATTAGTTGTGAACCTTCAATTGCTTGCCTTTATAATGATATAGTCCATAATTGCACATGATTTTAATTAATTGCAACCCTTTTATTGCTCGCCTTCAATGCTACAATCCATAATTGCTTGCTAATTGATTGCAATCCTTTCATTACTCACTTTTATATTGCTATAGTCCATAACTGCTCATAATTAGCTGTAATCCTTTCATTACTTGCTGATGATTCTGATTAACTATAACCTTTTTGTTGCTCACCCTTATTACTACAGTTTATAACTGCTCATAATTTTTTATCTTTGGTTGTTTAAGTCGAATGCTTTGAATTCTTTATGTTGACTGATTAGAATTTTTGTTGACTGAATTTGAAATTTGTTGTGTTGACTGATTAGAATTTCTCTACTGACTAATTTTAATTTTGCTATGTTAACCAACTCTATAAGTTGGGTGTACTTCCTTCTAGATTTGCAATTCCTACAAACTTATTGAAGTTAGTTTCAATCATGATGAATGTATAAAAGTACATTATATTATTGAAAATTTATGAGAAAATTCATCACTTTTTCATGAGATAGCGTGCACTCAATGAATCTCACTATTTTTGATATTCATGACTATCATTTATTTGCCATTTGCAAAGGACAGAGGCTATGCTGAGAGCATATCTTTTACCGAGTGAAGACCTTACTTCCATACCTAATTTTAAGGAGAATTTACTGAGCAAAAGTTATGGAAATTGAGCATAAACATATCGAATTCTAAGTATCAAAATAGCCTTTGAATTATTTTTGTACTTTTCTTCCTTATTCAAGTATTCCCTTGCCTTTCTTATATTACTCAGTATGGATACTGTTGGAAAGGTCCTTTGGATACTCATATTCTTATAGAGCATTAGAGTAACTAGAGTAGCTTTTGAGATGTGGTCCTCTTTTAATATTCCCTCACCTTTCTTATATTACTTAACATGGATACTGCCAGAGGTTCACGTTGGTACTCATACTCATTTCTAAGCATTTGAGTAAATTTTTCTTACTCTTATTTTGACTCTCCTCTTAGTATTCCCTCACCTTTCTCATATTACTCAGCATGGATACCGTTAAGGGATTTTGTACTCATACTCATTTTTAAGCATTGGAGTAGATTATATGCATATTTATCATTCAGAATGATTAAAATGATACTTTAAAGTTCAAGCAATTTATACTGCAAGTCCATAGATTTTATTTTTGCATATTCTCCCCCTTGTTTAGGTGCAAAGAAAGCATTGGATTGATTAGAGTTTACAACCTCTCAACACAAAGCTATTAACTAAACATCTGAATTCTATGAGGCTAATAAAAAAAGACATTATAATAAGAGGTTATGAGATAGGCTTTTCACACATGATATTATGAAGTGGATGAATTTACTTTCAATTTGTAAATTTCATGATTGAGATGGTACTTTATTACAAAATCTAAGGGAATAGAGTTCTGTTACTTCCCTTTATTATTTTAATGAATGTTTGGCATTTACTATCTAGCCCATTCTTATTGATGTATCAGTTCCTTTCCCCTTCTTCATTCTCTTTTATTTTTCCTGCATAAAATATCATAATTTAGTATGGTCTATTTGTAGGTGAAGAGATTTTGTCAAAATGTAGTGTCATTTTTTTGTAGTCTTCCTTTTTTATTGTAATGATAATGTCTCCGATCACAAAGGTCATGATACTCCACCATTAAAGTTGTGGCTTTAGGTTGTGTTTATATTTCTACCATTCCATTAATGCTATGGTAGAGGGTGTCATTCCTCGCAAAAAAGGTTCAGGAGTTAGAGATCTTACTTCATGATCAAATAATTTTTCAGAGTGCATTCTTCCCTTTTGTGGGGCTAATAAATGTATTGCTGACATGTTGGACCTTCTCACCACCACATTCTATACCCTACACTGGTCTAACTGTTATGGAGAGATATTCTAGATGATGCTCCAGATGATTTTAAGTTTCAAGTGCATTCTTCCCTTTTGTAGGGCTGACAAATGTATTGTTGACATGTTGGACCTTCTCACCACCATATTCTATAACCTACACTGGTCTAACTATTATGGAGAGATATTCTAGATGATGCTCCAGATGAGACTATGGTAATGGATGTTGAATTTGAGGAGCTTGAGCATCCTATCCAACCTTTTGAGGTTACCAAGATGATGCTTTTGCAAGTATTACTATTACTGATATTCCCTTACTGGATGGGCCCATAATTTATTAGGCTCTTATAGTCTAAAGTCTCATTGAATATCAGGTTGACCTTGATAGTGTTGTCCTTTTCCTTCAGATGTGAACATTTTGACTACCTTTCTACATTTTTATAACACTAATTTTGAATGTTAGTAGCAAAGTATTTGCACAATCTTGCCTAGGCTTAAAGACTTTATATTATGCAAAACAAGTATTTCACTACAAATGTATGCAAGTGTATGCATGCTATGTATAATATGCATGATCCTAATAGGTCTTCCATTTGGAATAGAGCTATGTTGTTCATCTTGGAGTGTAAGAATAAAGTACTTTATCAACATTTTATAGGTTTGAGCTTTGAATGCTTTGTCGATGGTACTTTTGATGTAAGAGCTTTTGATACAATTTGTTAGTTAGTTGACCACACTAGCAAGTGGAGTCCATGGCATGATAGTAGAGCTTATGATTGACTGATGCACTATTGAATTTTTCTTTTTTGTTGATGCTTTTATTGTATAGTAACTGATGTGTTTGTATGCTTGTTGTTTACTTCTTTCCGCCCCGAGATCACTTGTACTAGCTCTTATACTTTAGCATTCCATCTTTGCTCTTTGAATGCGAACTTACTGTTCTATCCCCAATTTACCCTAGAGTTAGATTTTACCCCCTAGTTTCATTTTAAATTCATTCATGCTATTCAAGAAGTCTTTTTCTTCATGTGTCTAAGAGACTTAATTCGTTCATTACTGTTGTTGACCTTTTGTCTTGCTAACCCTATTAGTTGTAGTCTTATGTACTGAAGATGTACAAGAGTGAGTGAACTAACTGAAAAGAATTCTTGATATTGAAATTAACTAAACTTGCTCCTATTGTAAGTTGAAGTATGTAATCATTAACTTATGTAATCATTTTATTCTGGTTACGTGCTTCAACTTTCTTTTTCTCTATCATATCTCTACCATCAGTATGATCATCTCTAATTCATCATCATTGTTACAACTAATTTCGAGGGTTTTCCCTTAGGGTAGGATTTTTTGGACAATATAAAAGACCTATAGCTTCAAAGGATTTTCAAACAAAACATAATGCTTGATGCTGATGCCACAATTGATGATAGTAATAAGACAAGACTTGCAATGCAAGTTATTGAGCCACCTAAATTATTTATATACAAGAGGACACTATACTTACAAATGAAATCATAAAGGGGACAAGAAGATAAAAATAGTGATCTCATAGCTCTACTTTTAGCTTTCATTATGTATTGTCTTTCCATTCAAATACATATACACTATGTTAAAGATGAATATGTGATATTTGAACAAAAATTCCAAATTCAATTTTAATAATTTAGTAGGGCAAAAATGAGAACATTTATTACATCATATGTTACAACTCTTATTATCAGCCAGTCCTAAATTTTTTCTCTCTAATTTTTACCTTACTATTTTTTTTTCTTTTTCTCTCTTTATTATTTCTCTTTTTTTTTATCATTCTTTTTATTTTTTCCTCAAATTTCCTATCTTTAGAAGTTACATCATGTGATTTATGAATGTTCTTTGAATTTGCTTTTATGCCCTTATTGAATGAATCTAATTGAATTGAATTGAATTTATGTCAAACATGCAAATATGATTAATATCACAATGCACGGTACCATTAAGAAGACAATACATAAGTAAGCATGATTAGAATTCATATCATTGATCACTAAAACAAAAAAAAGTTCTAAAGAAACTAAAATTTTATTCAAAGAAGATAATAAGAAAATTTATTTCCTATTCTAGACACAGGGATGTTGATTCTCATAGTGATTGTCCTTCAAATGGTTGATATAACAGCTATTATTGTATCTTCTTATCAATTGTCTTTATGACTTTGTCTTTTTGTACCTCAACTATGCATTTTTCTTTCTTGTCTAATTGCTTCATTTAGGCACAATCAACTTGAAGGGTATGTTAAAAGAAGGTGGTGTGCAGTAAAACACCTTATAATCAAATTAGCTTGAAGGTTATCTCAACAAGTCTTTTACTCTTTCCATATCTTTAAGGTCATTACGAGATTTCTTATTGGTTTTAAGGTCTAGGTCCTCAAAGGAGTTTAAAATCTCTTCCTCACTTACTCTTGAATTGATTATCATGGTGGTTAAAGGTGGAACATTTTGGTAGTTTATGAAAGCATTATTTTTGGTGCTTTATCTTTTAGGGTCTGTATTCTTTCAAGAGTCTATAAGGTTTTGGATTTTATGTTTAAGGTGGGTGCAGGAATCTGAGGAATGTCTAACTACTTGATGGAATTTATAGTAGCTATTTAGGTTATACCCAGGGACATTTAAGTTTAGTGGTTTAGAGAAGGTAACGGTATAAGGAGGCCTTTTTATATTAAATGATCTAGGACTTTAGATAAGGGTTGGTTAAAATTAGAGAATCTCCTTGGTTGTTGAACAACATGCACTTCTATAATCCGGCTAGTGCTTCTTTGTTATATGCCCCTATTTAGGTTGTTTTTTACTTTGGTGCTTTTAGTAATCTTCTTTTCTCACTTTCAATCTCCTCAACTTGTAACCCATCATTATAAAGGTCTACAAATGTCATAGGGTTCATCATTTGTAACTTCTCAACCAAATTAGGTGACATATTTAGAATAGTCATCCTAACCTAATCCTTTTCAACTAGCTTATTTTTCATTAATCTTGCCTTATTCATGAATCTAGTTAGAAAATCTGAAAATGATTCATTAGGCTTCTGCTTGGTCAATTCTAAATCCCTGATAGACACTTCAAGCCTAGTATTATAATCATTCTATTTTAAAAAAGTAGTACACAATTTTCTCTAGTATGCTCGGATAGACTTCTCTAATCCATGACACTAATTAATAGCCATACCCTCCAAGGATAGTACAAACATGGTAACTATAGATAAAGGGCCTTGGTGGTGCTTATAGTAGTTGTATATTGATTAAGGTGGATCCTTAGGTCCTTAGTACCATTAAACTTCTATAGTTGTGGCATCTTGAACTTATCAGGCAACTTATCTTCATCAAATTGCATCATATTATCAAAGTCAAATGAATATCCAATGCTTTGTCCTCTCATCAATTCTTCTATTTTGGACATCTTCTGAGTTAGTGCTTTCATCTACTTGGATTCTAGCTCTTGAACTTGCTCAAGTGATTCCCTTTTTTCCTTTTTAACCATGTAGTTCTCAATATCCTCTAATTTCATTTCCACAATGGGTATATTCCTTGTAATGATTAATGGTTGCCCCCTAGCATTGTCATTATTAGTAGGAAGTGTGCCCACAATAGGCAAATTAGCCACAATTGGAGGTGCATCAATGGGTGGTGTCATTAATTTAGCCAAAACTTTTCTTTGTTCATCTTGCATCATTGCTCTCATGTCATCCATTAATGCTCCTTTGGCATCCTCAAGGGTTTAGTTTCCTCCTTCTTGTTATTCCATTTCTTTTACTTGTTTAGTTGGAGTTTGTGTAGCTTCTAAGTAGAGTGGATTAATAGGACTCCTTTCTAGTCTACTAAGTATTTCTTTTGCAATTGACTATGGGCTTAAATCCATTCTTAGTAGTGTGCTACCTTTCTAACTCCAAACACAGGAAAACCCAGATGAATCTATAATGGTTGAAAATAAAGTGTTAGTATGATGCATGAAATGCATGTATGCATGATGCACGTGCCATGCAACAAGTAGTAAGTAGCAAGTTAAGTTAAGTGACAAGTCAAGTGTACATATATCCTTCTAACCTTATTTCTCCCACACACGTATTCAATGGTGAGTCTCTTTGCCTAGGATCTTTGGTCTTAGCCTTAATATCAACAGGGGATATCAAGAATCGACATGCATGCCAAATCCCTCAAAGCATTAAAAGCATAGAAATAACATTTTTAGGTATAAGAGCATAGCCCAATCTTTATTAGTCCTGATGGGCTTATAAAGTATAGGCTTGGGCCTTTATAGATAAAAATACCTTATGGCAAAAAACACAAGCAATTTGGGTGATCCTAAGGGAAGTTACTAAGCCACTATATGAGTTGAGTCTGTTGGAAATGTTAAGGTTCCCTTAGCAAGATGCCCTCCTTTAAGACTTGAGTTATAGGCCAAGGTCAAAGGGGCCTGACATCCTTTGCAAACTTAAGAGAAGACTACCCCCCCCTTTAGGACTTAGGTTACAGACTCTAATCAGATGAGCCTGGTAGTCTCTCTTGAATTGAGTTAAGGCTAAGAGTGATGGTTAGCTAATTTATAATCCCATGAAGCTAATGGAATCATGGAACTATAAACCAAAGCCATCGGTTAATAAGGACATGCATAAGGCTAAGAGTGATGGTTAGCTAATTTATAATCCCTTGAAGCTAATGGAATCATGGAACCATAAACCAAAGCCATCGGTTAATAAGGACATGCATAATGAATGCAAAAATAAAATAATAATTAATAAAATAATTCTAAAGAACACAAGTAGAATAATATCTTTTATCCTCATTGGAGTTACAACTGTAGAGGGTAGGGTTTAGCATGTGTCTAAGATTTTAGCAACTGCAGCACTATTAAGCTCAGGGCTCTAGAGAACACAGTAACCACTATCATAAAGACATGACATGGAGATGAGGAGTTGCCACCCAGGGTAATGATTAGGACAAATCAAAAGTGGTGGTACTTAATTCTCTAAAAGAAAGCTAGCACCATAACCAGGAGATTCTAGATATGGAATACTAATTTCTTTTAGTCTTGTGTTCATTTAGAAATACTTTATGAATTACTATCTTATTCTCTATTTATATGCAATTTCATATAAAACCCTTATTTAGACAATTAACTCTAGGCAAACTAGTCATGAAAAATACATATAAACAATGCATTCATTTAAATCCATAATTGCTAAGTTAGTATAATCTACATTGATTTTAATTAAATGGGCTAAATCTATATGTTTTAATTTACAAGTGATCCTAAAAGCTAATAGGCCTAATTCCTACATAATTTTAATTAAGTTAACCTAAGTCTATTTATTTTAATTCTAAAAATGGGCCTATATTTACAAATTATGAAGTATTTAAATTAGTGGGACTAATCCTACATATTTTAACTTTAAGATGATCTTAAATCGACAAGTTATGGAAAATGCTTTAATTTAATGTGCTAAGTCTAAATTAATTTTAATTAACCTAGGTGAGCCTATATCTAATTAACTAAATAGGTTTAAGTTATCACTAACATAATTTCTAATTAATTATGTGCCTAAATACATTTTAATTAAAATCTAGACCTAAATAATTAACAACCTAATAAATGAAATGGGCTAATTAAAAGCTGAATAAAAGAGAACTACCTAAACCTAGAATCATTCAAATGGGTTAAACCCTAATATGGGCTTGTGCTCAAAACACATAGAAATAAATAAACAAGCCCAAAAACAATAAAAAATATAAAAATCATCAAATAAAAGATGAAACAATTAATTATTTCTTCTAAAAAAACCTAACTTAATTAAAGTGACCTTGACAAGCAACCCTAATTCTATCCACTTAAATCTAATTCAATTTTAATTAAACAACCTAATTATCTCTATAGCCATTAATTTTAATTAATCACTAACTTAAAACCTTAATATTACTACCCAATTAATTAAAATAAACACACGACCACACATAGAGGATTTCATTATTCCCACTATTGGGGTTATTACAATGATCTATTAGAAACTAAAAATAAAATTAAATACAACCCAAAGAGCTAAATAAATGAAAATGAAAAATAAAACAATCAATAACATAAAAATAAGTAAATAAATAAAATACCCAAAAACCTTAAAAACTGTGTTCAAATACAAAATGTAATCTATGGCATTCCATGGATCTTCAAGAGTTCTTCATAGGTTTTGTTCTTCATAGTGAATTCATGTCACCCCATCCATCAAGAGAATAACAATCAAAAAATAAAAAAATTAATCAATGAATAATAAAAAAGTAAACAAAATTAAAAATAAAAATAAAAATAAAATCAAAATAAAAGAAAAAGGAGACAAATATTTGAGAATGAGACATAGTATTAATTTCCATTAGAAGGGTGATTACCGTTGATAAAAGCCTATGGCTTTTATTGTGTTTGATTGTGATTTTAGTTTATTTAATCTTATCTTTTGGCAAAGAACAAAAGAAAAGCATATAAAAATTCAAGTGGGTGTATTGTGGCTCCCCTATGAATAAGAGAAAGTAAATGAAAAAATAATAAAACCCTAGGAGCCACCCCTTATGAAAAGAAAAAGACAAATATATAGAAACATAATCTTATAACCCTATGTTAGGTTCAGGATAAAAATCAAATAAAATAATTTTTTTTTGTTATTTATCTAATAAAAATAACAACCAATCAAAGAGATGTATACAATTAAAATAACAAAATAATAAATAAAATAAATATTAAATAATAAATAAAAATTGTGGAATACCGATTGAAAGTGTAGATTTCTGATTTGATGCTACTTCCTTTTTTTGAATTTTCTTTTTTTTTAAAGAAATAATTGGAAATGAAATTTAAATGTAAGTCCTAAAAAATAAATAAATAAAAATAAAATTGAAAAAAAAATGAATAATTTATAATTTATTTCAAAACCAAAAAATTGGACCTAATAAATGTAATTTTACACTCAATTTTCATCATTGAGTCCTTTGTTGCATCCAAACTCAAATCATCCTAAAATTGAGTGCTTACAACTTGCTCGAATTGTAATAGGTAGTTCACCTAGAAGAAAAATCCCAATCATTTTCACTTTTTTTTAAAAAACTTCTCTTTCTGACACTTTTGAGTATAAGGCAACTTACTGAAAAGACCCTTAATATAAGGCAAAAGAAAGGGAGGCATCTCCCAATCCACCAAAGTATATATAAAGGATTAATAATAATGTAATTGATAGGAATATTATAGGTATTAGACAATAGACCCAAGCCTATGATAATCCTCTAAGTGTTAGGGTTCAGTTGGCTCAAAGTAATGTTAAACTTCTTTAACATAAAGACATAGAAAGAAGAAAGGGCAAACTTGACATCTACTTTCAAGATCTCCTCATAAACTAAAATTTTTTTAGGACTAAGATTATCATAGATCCTAATAGAGGAATCCATAATAGACATCTTAAAAAGAGAAAGAATTAAATTCACTTTTCTTAAAACCTTTAAATCTTTATAAGTTAAAATAAAGGAAACTCTATTACAGATTAGCCTTCGGCAGAGCCAACTGTATTACTAGCCTTCCTACTAACATTAGTAGAACTGGAATGAATGCTAGAACTACTATGAAGTCTAGATCAAGTTGTATTTGTAGGGTCGTGAGGAGAAGAAACCCCAAAAGATTTAAGTTTCACTATCATTAAATTATAAAAAGAAGATAAAGTAAAAGATTTAATAGTTTTAGCCATGATTAATCAAAAGAAATAATAGAAGAAGAGCACTTATAAGTTGATGAAGGAAGAAGAAATTTTTCTTTCAATTGAAAAAGTTCCTTTTCCTTATTATGGGTGTAAAATTAATAATGTTAAAAATGCCCTATAATAAGTAAGCCTCTAGAAGAAAAAGGGCTTCAACACATGTTGCATTCAAAATTCAAAATTTGAAATGATAGCAGTCTTATCTCATTAAATGATAGAATTAAAATTTGAAATTTAAATTTATTATCTGAAGATTAGTCTCATATTTGAAAAGTACATAAACAGTTATAAACGCCTACAAGTGTACAAATACTCAAAGATTTTTTCATACAAAATAAATACAAGCACCTTTTACATATCAAAATTTTTAAAAACATTTCTTGGGGGACATGTGATAATAAAGTCAAAATTAAAATCCTAAAGGCTAGGGTCAAAGTCCTAGTCACACACTGAATCAACTGAATGCTAGGGTCTATGTACTTCCTCAGGTAAGAGTACTTATAGCTTGAAAGCTTACAGACATGTATATCACCCACTTCTCCATAATTATCATGCATAATTTCCACTCATGTAGTGGTGGCAACATTTACTTAGGCATGTAACTACTCTCATACTAGGTTGAAAATGGCTCCATAGGTGGCAATTCTATCTTTAAATAGTTCCTTACTCTAACTTAACAACGTAACCAATTCCATCACTATTATCTAGTCATCCCATCACTAACATAAGCATTTGTGCTCTGCTAGGTCCCATCCTAACATTTTTTTTGTAGATCTTCTAATAAGCCATTTACATCTTATCTTCTCTTCCATTGAAGTAGACACTTAGGGAGACCAGTTTATCAATAACTAAAAAATGGAAAAATTTCAAAAACATAGTTGACTTTTTTTTTCAAAAATATGGTATTTGATAATAACTATTTCAAAAATACGGTGGTTTTTTTAAACAATAAAAAACTAAAACAACCAAATAAAAATAACCATAAAACAACCAAAACAATTGAAACAATCAATTTAAAATAAGCACAAAAACAACCAAAATAGCTAAACAAAAAAAAAATCATAATAACTAAAACAACCAAAATAACCAAATAAAAATAACAACCTAAAAAACCAAAACAACTAAAATAATCAAAACAGTTAAAACAAAACAAAACAATCATAACAACCAAAATAACCAAAATAATTGAAACAAAAAAATAAAAAAATTACAACATACACTTACCAAATAAATGAGAACCCATTAATTAGCAAAAATCTATTAATACGCATAACAAAAAAATAAATCTAAAAATAAAATGAGAAAAAATGTTATCAATATCCATAGTACTAGAAAAACAAATCAAAAAATAAAATGAGAAAAAATAAGAATAGAAATCCAAATTCAAGAATCATTAGTTAAATTAAAAATAATCCATTAATTGATACAAATCTATTAACACTCAAAGCAATCAAAACACATATCTAAAAATAAAATAAGAAGAAAAAGAAAAAAACATCGATGGGAATGGAATATGGCTGAATGGAGTGGCACTATCTTCCTTTCTCTTGCGAAGAGAATAGAGTATGGCTTAATACAAATAGAAAAATAAAATCAAAAGAAGAAGAAATATAAAAACCAACTAAAAAAACCAACCATATATCTAAGATTAATTAGGTTAAGGTTGGTGTAGGTGTAATTGTTCCTTTATTATTTCAAATTAATCATATGTTAGTAAGATAGTAGATTGTCCCAGGCTCATATTGACAAAATCATTATAAACCTCTAAGACATTATATAGTAGGAACATTTTTGTTAACTCTAGGTGTAATAAACCTAATGGTTAGATATAAATGATAAATATAGGTTTCATTTTTATTGTCTAATTTTTTAATATTCAATTTATGTGTTATTTATCTAACCAAAAGATGTATTACACTATATATAAACTATAAATAAATATCTTACATGCAACATGGGATACCTGCAAAGTGGAAGAGATAAAGAAGATGCTTGGGGAAACTTGTTCTTATAAAGAACCAACTCAGACACTGTCATACCTCAAATTTGACTGTCCCCAAAAAGGTTTGATAATGAAATAAATCCCTGAGATGACTAAAGTATGCTCGTTCGAAACACTTTAGAAGTGTGCAACCTTAAAACACCTAACCAACCCCACCAGTGTGCAAAATTGATCATTGAGCCATTAAGTTATGCTCCGACCTTATGAATTTGAATTATCAAAGTAACGAGAGGTTTATTTTGAGAAAACTTCTCTCAGAATACTCAACTCATTGGGCTGATGCGTATTTTGTTAGATCGGGACCCAGCTTAATGAAAAAATAAAAATTAATTTTGATGAAACAGACTTCAAAAACACATCTGGAGGGCTCCAAAACCTTTGGTAGTGGTCTTAGAATGGTCCAACATAACCCGGGTATCAGCATGTATTGCTCAAAAGTGTGCGTAAATGCCCCTAAGTGTTATGTGCTAAAATCAAAGCTGAATTTGTCAAAATGGACTCTGGAAACACGTATGGAAGGCCTAAAAACCCTAGGAACCAATTGAAATAGCATGCGTAGAACTCTGGAAGAGCACGTAGAGCATCAAAGTGCATATAGAAAAGTGCATTGGCGCATGTGGCAATGTGCCAAGTGCATGACCACGTGCACCTATGCATGGTCACGTGCACTTGGCTTGGCCATGTGCAAAAATCCCCTTACACGCATATGACCATGCCTATATCACCCCATTATACAAATTTTTCTCTTTAAATTGACCCCTATACACTTTATTTTAAGGGGGGAAGCAAGTGAAGACACATACGAACTTAAGAGTTAGTCCGGTCGAACGTGCGAGAAACCCTTTCCTATACAGTTTTTTCTCTCCCACATCCTTTCCTTTAGGTTGTTAGATCCCTTTTTCACCAAACCCAGCCTCATCTTTGCCAAAGCACGCTTCAAAGGTATATAATGTAGCATCATTTTACTATCATTTTGAACCTCTTGATAAGGAAAGCTTAATAATCTCTTGCAGCTAGAGCTTTAAAGTTCACACAAGCTAAATTGACTCTAAGGACCATACAATTATTTTAGCTCATTTATTTTATCATATTGCATTTTATTTTACTATTGCCAGCATTTGAGAATATTGTATGATGAGACTGGCAATCTTGCATGCTACGTGAATAATATATGTGTTATTATGCTCATTTCATGTCGTCATTCTACATCCTCTATTTTTGAAATCATGAAATCACATCATAAATGTCAATAATATGAAAATTTCATGTCCCAAAATAGAGTCATCATGCTCTCAATCCAATGATGACCTCATGAATCGTTTATATTATTATCATCATCATAGCATAAATAATAACTACAATCATGATCATCCTATCAATGATCGAATAAAGCTATGTAGATGGTCATGAGATTCTTGTAGATCTATCATATAAATTTACTTTTCCATAATATTTTCCTTTTTATATGTATTTTATTAGGAAAAAAATGTAATAAATAAATTTTTAGCTTTGTTATCCTATACTATATGATGTACTGTGTGAATGCTCTATAAATTGTCATTACCAAAACTAGGGTATTACGGTAGCTATACATCGAATATCATATAATGAGAAATATTCAAAAAGTAGATGCAATCTCCCAAACCTAAAAAAATCTATTGGGGACAATACTCACTTAGTGACCTGATGTTGTCCCTTTCTTTTCTCGATTTTCTAAAAATTGGGTTGTGACTCCATAAAATACAAAACATCTGTCCCCTCGAGACCAATCATTTATCCTTATTCGGAAAAATTTCCATGTTCCTCAAAAATAAAAAAACAACACATACTCAACCACTAGAGTTGAGAAGAAAAAACCTTGGTCGCTCACAGTGGTGACTCCACTGGGGACTTCTAAGTAAGAGGGATCAACTCAAAAATGAATATTTTTCATTATGCAGTACTTAATTGTATAGAGCCCCTCACCACTACATTTGCACTACACATCACAGGTGCAACACTTGTCCCAAAAAGCCTCAATAATACTAAATGGCATCACCACCACAGTTCCACTTAAGTCTTGGGGCGACGATGATGCGGTATTATCACCTTTAGTCTTTACTTGTGCTTTCGTTGGACTCATCTAACTAGAGTCTATAACCCATGTCCTTAAGGGGATGACTAAGTTATCAAAAGAATTCTAGACTCACTGACTGGAGTCCATAACCCTAGTTATATAGGGGCATTCTTACTAAAGGAACCTTTAGCCTTTCACCCTGACTCAGCTCATATAGATAAACTAGTAGCAACATCCACTAGGATTCCACCAAGCGATGCATGCTATCCCTATCCTAATGCTATCCATTTAACCTGACATTCATAAATGACATGACCCTCCTAGTGTCTATCATCGAATGATGTCATAATGTTAATTTCATAGAAAATTTACACTAAGGACCACACCATTCTCATTTACTTCGTGTGAGCCTGAAGCATGAGGAATGATGAGAATCATATACCTCAACTTGAATAGTCTATGCAAATTAACAAATAATGACATCCCTCGATAACCTATGAGGTGTCATCCATTTATCCTTATAAGATCAAATGAATGGGTTAGGAACCCAACTAGATTATGGACCTTTATGTCTACAAAATCAAACCGTAAACTATTAAATGATACTTTCATGACTCATGGTAAACATATCAAATATCGATGTGGGGGCAAGAACTCAGACTTCCTTTAATTGACCTTAGCCCTATACATATGGGCACATACAAGCTTTGGACATCATTTGAAACCCGATAATTGACCCTCATATTGACAGTTTACCCTTTGGTTTTGACAACATAAATTGAAATAGCTTAGTTCCAAGAGTGGAACTATAGTCCCCTGATGACTATAGGTTCAAAACCCACCTAGGAAAGAAATTGAACAACATCATGGAGAAATAAGGTTGGAAATAAGAGCTTGCTTATGATTGGTTTGTTCACTGTGCAGGAAAACTAACAAGCTTTACCCTATTGCCCGATAAAATGATCTTGTCAATATCAGTACATGCATACATCACATAGATATATGTAGCATGTACTAACCATTATTTCTTGCAGGAATAATCATTTTTCCATCATAGGATTTTTGCATCCACTCCGTGCATACAGGCTCACCCTTTTCTTTTGCAAGCACACATCATGCATCAGTCATTTAGCTAATGCTAATAAATGTACAAGAATACTACATTCAAATATAAGTGACCATGAAGTTGAGTCTTCTCACAGAAGCAATGGAAAATTAAAGGCCAGGATCCAAGAACTGCTTGACGATGGTCTCATAATTGAAAACACCCAAGCCCAAACAAGTATCATTAAACATTTCCTCTATAACCTTCATAAAGTCAATTGGAATGGCTTGTAACCATACGAAAGGCTATGCATTAAGACATTCCAACATGTGTCCCTCAACCATAAACTCTTGAATGCTATTGTGTCATTTTAGAACCCTTAAGAGCCCATGTTCCGATTCAACACCATAGAACTATACCTGTTATATGAAGAATTTCATTCCATAGCAGGGCAAGTCCCCACCATGATTAAAGAAGTAGTTTTCACTGACCAGGACATCAAATACCTAAGGCTTGGGGTTCCTTGACCTAATCTCATAAATGCTTAATGAACTAGTCACCGAGCACAAATGAATGATTCCTATGCAACTCCTAACTACTTGAACTACCAAGAAGACTAGAACTCTGATTTGCCTATGTCTCCTCGGATGCTACCTCTTTACACAACACTTCATTGTCTCGAACAATAGGCTAGGAGATTACTGGATACTCTAGGTCATTAAAGGAATAGAATACGAAATGACTCCCTTCCCACTAATCCTAGCAGAAACCATTCAAGGTTAAATAACCTCATAAAAGGGAAAAGTCTAAACTTCATTAGACATCCCCTATTACTTTAAATATTGATGCAAGAAATACTGAGTCTGCTCAATAAACCTATAGGGAATTCAATGAGATACTAACCTAATAATCATTTAGAAAGATACATTAAGGACATTCATGGACGCTCAACCCATATCTCAGCTCAAGAATGGTTTAAATGCATGAAGGATGCACCACAATATCAGATAAGATGGATGTGCCTATGGTGGAAGCTAAGGCATGTGACTCTCTACACGTATGTCAACTACGTACCAATCTCAGGATTCAGGTCATGCACCTATTACTACCAAGCATTGGTGAAAAGATAGTTTGGCAAGAAGTAAAACATACCTAATGAACTCATAAATTTTTCTGGTGGTAGGATACAATAGAGGATCATGGATCACTTCAGAGCAATATAGAGGAGGAGAATCATCCACCAATTTATTGCTAGTATCAGAGATGATGTTACAAATGAAGCATACACGTAGTGGATGATCCAAAGATAGAAACATCTCTCAAGTCATTGATCCAGAGAAAGTTCACTTCTTTAGTTTGTTTTCCTTTGATGTAATGAACTCTAAAGTTAATGCAATGAAATATGATTTTGCTTACTTATTTAATGTCTTTCATGATGGTAGTGTGCATTGCATTGATTAAAACATTAGCATATTTGACATTCATTTCATATGCACTGAATCATTTAACATTGGCATGGAATCTGAGCCACACGTTCTACATATTTCAAAAATGTTACCACTAAAGAGAGGAGAGAAATTGAAAAAATATTCAAAAGTATTTGCATGGACGTATGATGATATACCTAGCATTAATAGAGACATTGCTCAACACTTTATTCCTACCAAAGAAAGGTGCAATCCAATAAAGTAGAAATTGAGAAGACTCAGACCAAAATGAGCCTAACTAGTTAAAGAAGACATCAAGAAACAAATAAAGCCAAAATTCCTAGAGGTAGTAGACTATCTAGAATGGTTAGAAAATGTGGTGCTAATATTAAAGAAAGGCAAAAGAGTTATAATCTGCATTGACTACAGAGAGTTGAACAAGGCCCACTCAAAGGATGATTTCCCATTTCCTCATATAGACATGCTAGTTGACACTGCTGCCATATGTGTAATGTACTCATTCATGGATGGATTCTCTAGGTACAATCAGATCCTAATGGCCATTATCGATAAATCAAAAATAACTTTCATAAAAGAATGAGGTACTTACTGCTCTAGAGTAATGCCTTTTAGACTAAAGAATACGAGGGCAACCTATGAGAGAATGGCGACTGCAATGTTCCATGACATAATATATGAAGAAATGGAGGTATATATCAATGACATGATGGTCAAGTTAAGAACTAGGAAAAAACACCCCTCTTATTTTGAAAAATTCCTCAGAAGGGTTGAAAAATACAGTCTCAGGCTAAATCCAAAGAAATGTATATTCAAAGTTACTTTAGGAAAGATGTTGGGGTATATTGTCAGTCAGAATGGGGTTGAAATTGATCCAGACAAAGCAAAAGCTATTAGAGAGATGCCAGTGTCAAAAATAGAAAAAGAAATTAGAGGGTTTCTAGTGAAACTATAGTTCATCAACAGATTCATCGCTAAGTTGACAATAATGTGTGAACTAATCTTTAAGCTACTTAGAAAAGATAAGCCACTTGAATGGAATGAACTATGTTAGCTAGCATTTGACAAGATTAGAAACTACCTAGCCAAGCCACCAGTCCTAAGACCACCAAAAATGGGATGCCTCTAACCCTGTATCTAGCTATCAAAGAGAATTCAATCGGCACAATGTTAGCCCAAAGGGAGAAACAAAAGCATAACACACAATCTACTACTTGAGCAAGAAGATGCTGCCATATGAGGAGAAGTGTAGCCAAGTTGAATAGATATGCCTAGTAATGGTATGGGCAATGAAGAAACTCAGACACTACTTTCAATCCTATAAGATTTAGGCAGTATCTAAAATGGACATGATGAAGTACCTCTACGAAGCTCCCTTAGTAGTAGGGAAACTTGCCAATTGGCTCATATTGCTATTAGAATTCAACGTGTAATACTTGACTAAGAAGGTAGTAAAAGGGGGAGCAGTGGCTAGATTTTTAGCCCTTAACCATATTCTAGACTAAAAAGAAATCCAACTAGACTTCTTGGATGACCTTAGCTTAGCCATTGAGATCCAAGGATGGCGCAATCAATCAATTTGGTACAGGAGGCAATGTCATACTATAATCTCCAGAAGGTGAAGTAGTACCAATTGTTAAAAAGCTTAAGTTCAGAGTTATAAATAATGAAGTAGAATACAAGGCATCTACATTCAAAATAAAAGCATTGATAACCCTGGGTGTCACAGAAGTCAAAATCTTCAGAGATTCCATTCTAGTAATCAATCATGCCACGAAAGAGTGGGAACTAAAAGAATAGTGCGTAAAGCCTTATATGGATCACTTGAGGCTACTCACTATGTCCTTTCAAAAATGTAGATTCATTCATCTCCGTAGGAATCATAATCAGATGGCAGATGCACTTACTTCCCTAGCATCAGTATGGGAGGGGCTATCCAAAATGCCTATAAAGCCTTTAATTCTACTCAAATCAGGGCAACCTTATCATAAAAATTATAGAATAGTGAAGATAGAAGCAGTTGAAAAGCCCTAGTTCTATGACATCTAGAGATATCTGAAGGAATGAGCCTATCTTGATTAAGCAAATGAAAGAGACAAAGCAGTCATTCGATGATTAACATCAAGATTCACATCGCATCAGGATGTGTTATATTGGAGAACCTCAAATGGTTTACAACTTTAATGTCTAGATAAAATTGAAGCTACAATGCAAGTAGAAGAAGTGCACGAGGGTGTTCATGGTCCACACATGAATGGACCAATCCTGGCTAAGAAGCTAATCAGACAAAGGTTCTTCTAGATGACAATGATGGAAGATTGCATAAATTTTTAAGGAAATGCCATAAGTGTTAGATCCACAGGAATGTCAGCTACCTTCCCCTAACATAACTACACTACATCTCCTCTCTATAGCCCTTCTCAGCATGGGGACTAGACATAATTAGGGAAATCCACCTGACAGCCTTAAATGGATATAGATTCATCCTAGTGGCAGTGGACTACTTTACAAAATGGGTCAAAGCAAAATCATTCATAAGGATAGGAGCAAAGTAGGTGGCTAATTTCATTAAAAGAAACCTATTCTGCCGATATGGGATCCCAATCACATCGTCTCTAACAATGATGTTCAATTCCAAGGGGAAGTTAAAGAGCTATTGAGGAGTTATAAGGTGGAACTTCACATATCTTCTCCTTACTGACCACAAGCAAATGGGGCCATTGAAGCTGTAAACAATAGCTTTAAAAAGATCTTGTCAAAGATGAATCACACTTACTGAGATTGGGTAGATAGATTGCCACATGCCTTTTGGGGGTACCAAACAATAGTCAGAATTTCAATAGGAGCAACTCCTTTCTCATTAGTGTATGGATCAAAAGTAATTCTTCTAATCAAAATAAAAATCAAGTCACTTCGGGTAGCAATTGAATCTATATTACTGGAAGTACAGTGAGCTCAATAAAGGCATGGTAATCTCACTCTCTTAGACAACCACTAGCTTAAGGCTCTATACCACACATAGTTGTATTAGGCTCGACTAGCCAAGTCCTTCAATAAAAAAGTAAAACACAAGAGTGTGAAAGTAGGAGACTGGGTGCTAAAGAAAACAAGAAAAAATTTTTCAGACCCTAGAGGGAAATTCAGACCAAACTGGGAAGGCCCATACCTGGTTAGGCATGTCCTATCAAAAGGAGTAGTCACGATGATGGATTCTAAAGGCAATGAATTCTTTGAACCTATCAATATAGACAGCCTGAAGAAGTATTATGTCTAAGGCAAAAAAAATCTCATTGAGTTAAAAACTTAAAAATGGTAGCTTAGGCAAAAGTTAGGGACCTTCCATTAAGTTGAAAACCTAAAAATGGCAGCTCAGGAAAAAATTAGGAAAAGAGAGAAAATACTTAATTAGAAAACCTAAGAAGGCTAGTTAAGGGCATGGGTAACTTCAAATTCAAAATTTGTATGAATGCACCTGCACTTTTTTAAAATGATTATAGTGAAATGAGAATGACTGCCTATTTATGCAAAATGTCTTCATAAAGTGCAACACACTTTATCATAATGAATTGCATTAAGCATGCTTTGCATTTTCTTTCATTACATGGCCATGGTTCTTACCATCCTTTCTAAGCTCACTCTTTGAGATCAGGCACTATCATGTAGCAAAAAAAAAGCCAACTAGGTGTGAAAAGCTCCAAAAAGAGACATTCTAGCCAAAAAAGGGAAGAAAAAGAAAACCCAGTTAAGTGTGAAAAGCTCTAAAAGGAGACGCCTTAGGAAAAAAGGGAAAAAAAGTAGATGATAGTAATGGCAAGCATCATCATCAATACGTAACAGGAAGCATATTCAATCATCATCGTATAAACATAATACAATATGCGAGATAAATGCCTAGGTACAACAACTAGAGTCCATAACCTTGGGAAAATGATACAATAAAGCAAACCATAAATTGAAAAGACATGCGCCTAGCTCTTAAAATAATTACATCGGTCGTGGTTGCCATTAAAAGTAAGCAATGATCTTGCTCAAGCATCCCCTTTGTCTTATCCTGACTCATCATCATTCATCACAAGGGACAATAGCCGTGACTCCAGCTCACTAATGTGGTCACGATACGCTACACGCTCCCATTTGTGACTAATAAGATGGTGCTTGACTTGCATTACACATTGCGTATCATACACTTATACATAAAACAAGTGCATAAAATAAATAGGTACAATAAAGAAGGTATACCCTATGAGTGGTAGCAAACTCTAAAAAGCATTGCTACACACTCCTTACAACAATATACTAGTACTGGCCAAAGGATACAAGAATCTACAAAAGCAAGCAAACAAGTTAACCTCCACTCACTAAATAAATGAAACACAAGCAAGGATAAGAGAAGAATATAAAAATGGGTAGAAGAATACAAAAATGGGTAGCATCAGTAGGAACAACACTCAAATAAGGAAGGATAGGTCTAGGAAAATCAAAGCTCACTATTCTACCAAGGATATTCATCCCAAATAATGACAAAGATGGTTAAATTGTCAAATCCCTAAAGATAGTGCTACTAGAAGCCACACCACTGGCATGAGCAGTTGCCTCAGTGTGGAGCATGCCCTCATCCTCCTCAAAGCAAGATCCAGATCTCCTCCGACGTCATTGTAAATAAGTTCTCATAACTCATGTCAATTACAATTTATTATTAATAAAGTTTGCTACATACTTGCACCAAAATAGGAACAAAAGATTGCCAGATAAGAAGAAGCGACTCTTGAAGACCCATGTGATAGCCTAACCCTCAAACTCGAGGGATGAGATGCATCTTCCTGAGAAGGTGGAGGTGAAGGAAAAGTTCCACTAGCTACAACATCGATTAGTTGAGGGATTAATACATAAGCATAAGGCAAACCCTCACTCTCTAAGAGGATCCCAAAAGGGAATCCTATAATAGCAGTCACAAGAGCATTACCATAGAGCTTATAACTCTAGAAAATGTCCCTAAGGGAAGGGATGGGAACTCTCCTTATGTATGGGCCATCCCACCAGTGATGGACTCTCTCACCCAAATACCACACCCTGCTGATGAGGCTATAAAAAACACTCATCTCTTTATTAGCTACTATGCAACTAGCATCTCTACCATCTAGTAAGATCTTGCCACCCACTAGCGAAGAAAGATTTGCTTAAAGGGAAACAATAAACAAAACATCCTTAAGGAAGGGACAACCAACATAATAGGAATAAGATATATATGATTAGGGGACAACCTCCTCATGTGGTCCTGGGCTACCGTACAATCCTTAGTCAAATCTGTAGTCTTTCAGATCTAATAAGAATGATGAGGGAAGCCATCCTCCTGGAAATGCTTGATGGACAAATGAGGGAGAATCCTAAACTCATACACGCAGATCTATCAAAATCAGAAGGTCATAAATAATAAAATAAGAGCAAGATAATAAATAATAGAATTCCTACTCATGTCTAGCATGAATAAACATTTGCAGATTCTCGAACCACCTCGACATGCTGCATTAAGTACATAATACATATGAGCAAAGGCAACATTGGCCTAGTAATACCTTGACAGACCATCCAAGTCGCTCAAGATAGGCAGCAATCATAAATCACATGTACCCGAAGGATTCAGGAAGATAATAGCACTCATCAAATAAAATAAAAAGTAGTAGGCCAACTACTCTATCGAGACAAGATCATTACCATACAAAGCCTGCATGGAAGAAATAAACTTAGTGCATCGAGCAAAGTACAGATAATCAAACTTTATAAGAGTAACTACTCCAAGAAAATCCCTCTTGAGATGCCTCCTCACCATAGTAGTGGAACACTCCTCATCATTAAAAGGAATAGGCTCTCTAGAGAAGCTCAAGCATATGATGATGGCAAAGTCTAAGGGGGTAATAGTCATGTCCCTAATAGGTACATGAAAAGTATGCATTGTGTCCATCCATTACTCTATCAATGCATATATAGCAATCTGAATTGATGTATATGAGTCGTAAGACAGTGCAGTAATCACTCCATCAAAGCCCTTCCCAATAACTATTTGCTTCACACACATTGAGAGACCCTGCTAGTACATATTGACCTTATTGAAACTACCAGGCAGTATAATTTAGTTTTCAAAAAATATAATTAAATTACAAAAAGGTCCTTAAAAGAAATCAAATTTTACAAATAAGCCAAAAGAGAGTTACAATTTCATCCCTAAAACCTTACAATTTAATCATGAAATTCAAGTATCAACCTTTGAAGATCAAATTTAACTATATTTTCATCATTGGAGCTTTCATCGCATCTATTTATCAGTGTATCCCAAAATTGGGTGCTTACAAGGCACCTCGTCATCCATTTCAAAAGATACTAACCAAATCTTTAGCTCATCGATTTGATCATGATAAGCTACATGCTCCTGCTACCACTTATGACTAATGAGGAAGTACTCAATTTGCATTACATAAACATTGCATATCATACATTTATGCATATATAAAATATGTGCAAGTATAATAAATAAAACATACCCTTTGATCACTCATAAACTCCAAGAACTGTTGTCATGAATTCTCTATAATGGTGTACTATATAGAGCAGAAGATATGGGAACCTACAAAGTACAAGTCAAACACCAAGCATGAAGCCAAATGAATAAACCAAAAGAAGATGCATAAAATAAAGCACCAACATGAGCAGTGTTAGAAGGAATAACACCTGACTAAAGAAAGTCAGGAAGAGGCAAAGTGAAATATGCTCCCGCACTAGAAATGGTCACTCCTGACAACCCTAGGAAAACTCTAGCCAATAAATCTCTAAAAATCATGCTATCAAAAGCCATAATACACAATGCTAGCATAGGCAGTTGCCTCAATCTGGAATGTGCCCTTCCCTACCTCAAAGTGGGATCCTGATCTCTTATGGTAGAATCCCCATCACTGCAGATAAGTTCTCATTACTCGTGTTAGTTATAGTTTATTACTAATAAAGTTTGTTACATATTTGTACAAAAAAGGAATAAAAGCTTATTAGATCAAAAGAAGTAACTCTCAACATTCCATGTGATGCCCTAGTCCTCAAATCTAAAGGACAAGGCTTATCTGCCTAAGGAGGTGGGGGAACAAAGCCACTAGCTATAGCATCAATCAACTATGGAATCAACACATCAGCAAAAAGAGAGCCTGCACCCTTTAGGAGACTTTTAGAAGGATATCCTATTATTGCAATAGCAAGCTCATCTGCATTAAGTTCATGACTCCAGAACATGTCATCAAGAGGAGGAATATGGACACTCCTCACAAACAGACCATCCTACCATAATGGACTAGCCTTGCTAGTCAAGTGAGGGAGCAACACTCGCCTCTCTATCAACTGCCATGTTACCACTATCTATGTCAACCAATTTGACTTTGGCACCCATCAGCAAAGAAGGATCTGCTTAAAAAGTAAAAAAATGAATAAAGAATCTCTAAAAAATGAAACAACCAAAACAACATGAATTAAGCATACATGTCTAAGGGACATCTTACCCATGTATTCTTAGGCCTCTATGCAATCCTCAGTCAAGTAAGTGATCTTCCTAATCTAATAGGAAAAATGAGGAAAACCATCCACTAGAAGATGCTCAATAATTGAATAAGGAAAAACCCTAAACTCATAAGCCTAGATCTATCAAAATCAAAACCCAGAGAGTCAAAAAAATAAGCAAAATTCAAAAAATAAAAGAACACAAACAAGAACTCTTACTCACATCTAACACAAACAAGCATCCGCAAATCCTCAAGCCACCTCCGCATGCAGTATCTAGACTTAAGTACATAGGGAAAAAGTGGTAGTACCCCAACTGTATCTCGATAAGCTATCTAAGTCCCTTAGAATAGGCAACAACTGTATAATACCTATACCTGAAGGATTTGAGAAGATGATAGCACTTAACAAGTAGAACAAGAAGTAACGAGCCAACTGCTCTGTCGAAATAATATTAACATCATACATTGTCCACACATTAGAGAAAAACTTGGTATAATAAGTGAGGTACGAACAACTAGAATTCTTAGGAGCAATCACTCGAAGCAACTCCACAATAAGGCACCTCCTTACCACAATGGAAGAACACTCCTCTCTAAAAGGAATAGGCTCCCTATAAAAGTTCAAGCCAGTGATAGTGGCAAAGTTTAGAGGAATGATGGTTATCTCTTTAACGAGCAAGTGAAAAGTATGCACCATATCCATCCACCACTCAATCAACACATACATAGCAATCTGACTCTATGCATATGAGTCATAAAAAAGCATAACAATAATCCCATCAAAACCCTTTCCTATAACAATCTATTTTACACACAGTGGGAGACCTGAATAGTACAAACTGACTTTATTAAAATTGCCAAGTAATGTAGTGATGGACTTATAAGGATATAAATAATAGGTACTTTATCAAACAATCACATGATTAATAAATACTGAAGCATCTTTCTTTCTATTATTTAATAGGAATGAAAAATGAACATCGAAGCAAGTAATATGGAAACTAAGCAAAACATCATAGCAAGAGCTAAAAAAGACTACAAGAAGTGTTAACAGTGAGAGCTATAACTACTTTAGTCAGAATAATATACCAAGGGCTACAGACAACTAAAATTTACAATAAAAGCTACAATCAAAATTACAAGCTAACAGACATGCACAATAAGAGCTACAATGACCCCAGTCAAAGTTACATGTAATACGGTAAGAGCTAGTAAATGACATAGTAAGGGCTAATAAACAATATGACAATAGCCACAATCAAAATAGTTAGAGATGCAATAAGAGATGAAGAATCCTAAGTAGGAGCATAATAAGGGTCACATTAAAATAGATAATGAACAAGAACAATCAAGATAGTAAAGCAACACATACAATAAAGGTTGCTTTAGAAAGAAAATGGAAAATGAAAGACAAAGGATAACCTTCCTGGCGATAGTGATGAGTCTAAGCGTGAGTCTCTAGACTATGAACTACAGGAATCAAACCTCCTCAAAGCCTAGATGACTAAAGACCTTGAGTACTAGATGGACCACCAGAACTAGTCCTTGTAATAGAAGTCCCTGCATTAGCTCTATTAACCTCCGTAAATTCATCCTTGACATCCAAATCATCAAGGAAATCCTCAAGATTCCTAGGAATGCTAAGGGGCTCAATCTTATTAAAAAAAAGAAATCTATAGAAGTGAAAATAGAGCAAAAAAGTCCAGAACTCAAAGAAAATTGAGAAAAGGAAAAAACAGTCAAAAGAAACTGGAAGTAGCCTCCCTAGACCTCAAGAGCTCAAGTCTATATAGACCAAAGAGGGGGAAGGCACGTGACCACATGGCTAGCACATGATCACACATCCCTCACACACAATTATGTTCTTTTCATCCCTCACACACTATAAGACTTTGCACACTCATTCCTCAGATACTGAACCTCTGTTTAAGCACAAGACATGGAGAAAAGCACATTGTTATAGGTTTTGCCTATCTAAAGACACTGCATGCATCATCACTCTTTTGAAAGAACTTAGCACTTTTCGAAAGAGGAAAAAATATTATGAGGATATCACATTCACATATCATTAAAATAGCATCAACAATATGATAATTAATAACATCATCATTGTTTTATAGTATTTTCATCTACATTACATCATGCGCACCCATAGAAGACAGACCTAAGACTACATAACATCATGCGCACCCATAGAAGACAGACCTAAGACTACATAACATCATGTAAAGTGTTACACATAGCTAGACCTACAATCACCACAATCAAAACCGTATACACTACAGTGAGAAATATAGATGCCATAACAAGAGCTACAGACATCACAATAAAGATAGCCAAAATCCTAAGTTTTTTAACAAGTGTAAGACTATTAAAAGGGAAGTCAAAATAAACCCCAACTGAGAATCATCTTTTAAATAGACAAACATTATCTAAATTTATTTTTACTGTGCAAGGAAGTGTAACTACACTAAAGCAGAAGAAGCAAAACAATAAAAAGAGAAATGCAATTACACCAATAAGCAAGAGTAAGGGGCATCAATTTGACGAAAATAATGCAATAGGGAAGTCAAAATGTGCCCTAGATTAGAATCATTATCTAAAGACATAACCAATACTAACTATAATTCTTTTATTTTATTTATAGGTTAATATAACTATGCAAGTCAAAGCCAATACAAGCATGTAAAGGTGAAAGTTGCTTGTAAAGCAATATAACAAGAGTTATACAACACAATTAGTACTACACCCATAAAAAAAAGCTATAATTACAACCATAGTCATAACCAAAGCTATAAGATATAGCAAGGGCCATGGTTTCAAAGCATTAAACATATAGTAAAAATGGTGCTAGCACTAACAGTCAGCAGAGACACCAGTAGTAAAGAAAAATGGAAAACATCAAATGGCACCTCAGTTACCACCTCTACAAAGAGAGTTCCCTATTCCTTCTCTCTTTAATACATGCATATGCATTTGCACTCATACACTAAAAATAAAAATAATAATAATAACTCTTTTCTTACACTTGTGCAAACTTCACCTATGCCACGAATTGTATATATAAGAGTCGAGTGAGCTAATTTTGATTATTGTAGTCTTCCTTTAATGCCTATTTCACAATTGTTAAAGCATAATCTATAGTTCTAGGTTAAGACCTTTTGAATTTTAATCACCTTAATGCTTGCATGCCACCTGGATGGACGAAGAACTCATAAAACAAGACTTATAAAGGACATTGATAGACAAGATAAGTTATAATTATTAAGACATCTTTCAAATGGGCCTGTGATCTCAAGACCATACTTATCTACTCCAATGCTCAGAAATAAGTAAGAGTATCCAAAGAGACCTCTGGCGGTATTCACACTAAGTAATGCAAGAAAGGTAAGGAATACTAAAAGGGAGGAACATAAAAAGAAAATAAATGCAGGAAAATTAAAGCAATCAAAATCTTTGCACACTCCATTGCTCCAAAAAGTGGAGTACGATTATCTTAAAGGACCTTTTGGTGTATCCATGCTAAGTAATATAGGAAAGGCAAGAAATACTAAAGAAAGGAAATCCTTGCAAAAAAATTAAGTAATGTATGGTCAGCTATCACTTTCCAGCTCAAAAAGCCTCTTGATAATTGAAATTTATTCTATTCATATTTATTCTTTATAAATTTTTATCTTAGTACACTCTTCAGAAGTTCATTTGGGATGTTGGCTCTTCACTTGGTAATATAAATAGTCTTGGCCATGAGTTATGGATCATGTTTTTGAATTGTCGAAATCAGTATTAACTTAAGACAATTATAGTTAAAACAGTTCAAATGCTCTAATACATATGAATCTTGGCATTGATGAATCAATTGTAAGAGTGAAAGAATATAAGCACTCAACTAACCATGAATAATGCATAAAATCCCATAAATATACTTGATAAAATAAAGTTGAAATGAATGCTCTTCACATGTTCATATATGCCTTCTCAAGACTTTAAGCTATAAAACTCCAAGAGTCATCATCACCAAACATGATCGAGAAAGCATCTACAAGAACTCTAGTCATAATAAAGGACTCAATCCAACTAAAAGGAAAAAGAGAAAGACAAATTGCATCAATCATAATGATCACAATCACAACCAATCTGTTCACTGACACTAGAAGATGTTATAGACTTGACACCGCAAGAGGTTATAGTGGTAACATCTATTCGCCTAACACCAAAAGAGGCTATAGTTGTAGTATTGGTTTGCCTTACACCAGAAGAGGTTATAGTGGCAATATCTATTCGCTTGACATTAAAAGAGGTTATGGTAGCAATATCTATTCACCTAACACCATAAGAGGTTATAGTGGTAGTATCTATTCACCTGACATTAGAAGAAGTTATAGTGGCATCACTTTTATGACTAGAGAGGGTTAAGTACCATGCCTGAACGACATAGTCGTTGCATTTCATGCACATGCTTGAATATCATATGCCTGATTGCATATCACTATCATGCATTTATCTCACTTGCTTGAATCATTCATGTGGAAATTGTATCATTGCATGAACCCTAAATTGCATCATTTTGCATGAATAATAAAACTGCATATTGCATGAATCCTAAAATTACATATTGCATGAATCCCAATATTGAATATTGTGTGAATCCCAATACTGCATCTTATATGAATCCCAAAATTGTATCCTTGTCTGAATTTCATATTGCATGAATCCTAAAATTACATCCTTGTATGCATCCTAGAATTACATTTTGTAGGAACCTTGAAACTGCATCTTGCATTCGTCTCGAACTACATCTTGCATGACGGTCAAATCATAAAACAATAATAATAATTGAATCATAATAACATAGCACTTAGGCAAGTGCCTCTCTCCTTAGAAAAGATTTTTTTTGTGCATCTTTACATTTGCTTTACATGTATTGACACCAGCGCTAGGTGGCTATACAACACATGCAAAGCAGGGGGCAATTGTCATACCTAAAATTTGACTATCCTTAGGTCCAATGACAAAATGAATTTGTGAAAATAATAAAGTCTGCTCATTTGTAACACCTCTGAAATGTGCAACTTTAAAACCCTAATCAATCCCACCAGTGTGCAAAATCAATCACCAAGCCATTAAGTTGTGTTTTGATCTTATAATATACGAATTATCATAATAATGAGAGGCTTGTTTCGAGTAATCTTCTTTCAGAATGTGCAACTTGTTAAGCCAATGTTCATTTCATCAGACTGGGACCTAACTTAATGAAAAAAGCAAAAGTCAATTTTGATAAAAAAGACTTTAAAAACACATCAGGAAGGCTCCAAAAACTCTAAAAGTGGTTCTAAAATAGTGCGCGTATGAGCCTCTAGGTGTGATGAGTTAAAATTGAGGTTGAATTAGACAAAAAGGATAGTGAAAACACATTTGAAAGGCCTAAAACCCTTAAGAATCAACCTTAGAATAACCCCAAAAAGCTTCAAATTGAGTGTATAATGTGCAAAAGTGTGCATGGATGTGATGCATAGTCACGCGCACTTCACATGGCCATACGCTCCTCTCTAAGGACATGCCTATGACCATACCTATACCCTCCTCTTCCTTACATTTTGCACTATAAATAGGCATCCTCACACCCTTTTTTGAGGGGGAGAGAAAGAGGAAACACACACATTAAAAATCTATTTGCTCAAAGATGTTGGAAACCCACTTTTAGACAGTTTTAGCTCTCCCACTGTGTGTTTTAGGTCTCCTTTCCACTAAATCTAGCCTTATCTTTATCAAAGAACACTTTAAAGATATACAAACTAGCATCATTCTACATGTCATTTTAAACCTTTTGATGAGGAAAGCTTAATAATCCATCAAAGCTAAAGCTTTAAAACTCATACAAGCTTAGTCAAATTTGGGGACCACATAACCATTTTAGCACATTTAATTTATCTCACTGCATTTTATTTTATTATTGCTAGCATTTATGAATATTATTATGCTTTTATGATGAGACTAGCAATTTGCATGCTATATGAATAATCTATGCTCTATTTTCCTTATTTCATATCATCATTTTGCACCCATTAGTTTCAAAAAGTGAAATCACACTACACATATCAATAACGTGAAAAGTTCATATTCTGGAATAGAGTCATCATGTTCCCAGTCTAATGATGTTATCACGCATCCCTTATATCATCATCATAGCATAAATAATCACTGTAAACATGCATGGTTGTGTACATTTTGCTTACTCTTTCAATTGATTAGGTGTCCATTGCTTATCTTATTATTTATGTGATTGAGCAAGCTATGTGCATAGTTGTGTTAACCATATAGGTTCATTATATCTAAGTTAGATTTACCTTTCCACAATTCTTTTTGCCTTTTATGTGTATTTTATTAGGAAAGCGATGTAATAATGATATTTTAGGATTATTATTTTCCATTATATGATGTATTATGTGAATGCTATACAAACTATTGTTACCAAAACTAGGGTGTTGCGGTAGCTATACATTAAATATCATATAATGAGAAATAGTTAAAAGTAGATGTTATCCCCTAAACCCAAAAAACTCTATTAGGAGCAATACTCGTTGAGTAACTCGATGTTGTCCCTTTCTTTTCCCATTTTCTAAAAATTAGGTGGCGACTCCATAAAATAAAAAAAGCATCTCGTTCCTCTCAAAACTAATAATTTGTCCCTATTCAGTAAAGTTTCCATGTCTCTCGAAAATAAAACACAAAGATCCTCATGAAACTTTCCAAAGGGAGTAATCATAAAAAAAAGCGTTTTCACTCGAGAGTAAAGCACGGGTAGCTCACAAACTTATTCATTAAGGAAAGACTTATATAGCATAGGATTTTATCCCAGTTCATTATAGGTAATAAATCTGATCTTAGTCAAACACTCATCCCTACATTTAACCAACTACAACTATAACATGCCATACACTCATATGAGATTAACACAAGTATGTAAGCGATAATAAACCATAATCACTTAAATGTGGATGACCATGTCACCTCAAGTTAAAGGACTATATTCAACATTATGACCTTGATTCTGATTGTTGGCTATAAGTGAATATCCATACGATCACAAATCTAATGTCATTATTTGATCCACCTATCATATGAGTATCCACATGTCTATTTTAATATCTCATATCAAGTAGCATGAGACTCACCACCTCCTACTATTAATATCACATACTAATCAAGGAAGATAGATAGAGGTGATAGTCTAATTAATATTATTTAAACATTAATTATTTAATTATAAATATTTTATAGCATATGTACTTAATAAATTTTTACCTCATATTATTAACTCTTAATAATAAATTTAGTTAACAAAATGCTAATGGATAAATATTCAATTAAATAAACATTTCATATAATAGAATATTCTTTTATTTCCGTGTGGGATAATTTATAATGTTAAAATGTGTGATTGGCCTTTAGGGTATACCACCTATACTAACAATCTCCCACTTGCACTAGAGCTGATCACTACAGAATCTTAGACCCATCTTCTTAAGATGTCAGTCTAATTGTAGTTGTATTGGTGGTTTAGTAAGTGGATTAGAAAAATTATCAGTTACACTAACAACATAGGCAATATCATAGCCTAATACACAATATAGCTTATATCAAGCTTCCTATAGTTGAAGCATAAGGAACTTTGGCTGTTTGCTCCATCTCTTCAGGTGTTTTAGGTGACATGCCTTGGATAAATGGATACCACGTCTAAATGGTAATAATCCTCTCTTAGAATTAAGCATATTGAACCTCTTCAACACCTTTTCTAAGTACAATCATTCTTCTCGATCTATCTCTATAGACTTGAATGCTAAGAATATAGGTGGCTTCCCCTAAGTCTTTCATGGAGAAAGTTTTATATAACCATAGTTTCACATTTCCAAGCATGCTAGCATCATTCCTAATTAATAAAATATCATCCATATATAGATCTAGGAAAGTGAGCTCACTCCCACTAACCTTTTTGTATACACAAGGCTCATTTTCATTTATTATAAAACCAAAGGATCATATGGCTTCATTAAAATGATGATTCTAACTCCTTGAAGCTTGCTTTAAACCATAAATAAATCAATTAAGCTTGCAAACTTTAGAACTTTCATTTGATTCTAAATCTTTAAGTTGTTCCATATAAATCTCTTCCTCAACATAACCATTGAGAAAAGAAGTTTTGACATCCATATGCCAAATCTCATCATCACAAAGAGCAGCTATAATAAGAAATAATTGAATGGATTAAAGCATGGCTACCAGTAAAAAGGTTTCTTCATAGTTAACCACTTGCCTTTAGCGAACCCTTTTTGCTATAAGCCTTATTTTATAGGTATTAGCCTTTCCATCTACACCCTTATTTTTTTTGAAGAACCATTTACGACCTATAGGTATAATACGTTCAGGTGGATCAATAAGTATCTAGACTTTGTTTGTATACATTGAATCCATTTTGGTTTTCATTGCTTTAAGCCATTTTGAAGAATCTTTATATGATAAAGTCTATTTATTTGTTGCAATATCATCATCACGATTGCTTTTTATATGAACATGCAACTCTTACATATCATGTAGAAAATCGTATCTCTCCAGTGGATGAGATACCCTATTGATCTTCTAGAAAATGGTGTGATGACACTTTTAATGGGATTATACTCTTAGGATTGATTAATATCCATTTTATAAACTTGATTGGCCTTATTAGAAGATTCATCTTCTAATATTATCTTCCTTCCTTTACCACCCTCTTGAAGAAAATATTTCTTAAGAAATATTGCATATTTATTTGTAATAATAACTTGTTTAGTGGCATGATAAAAATAATACCTTAAACTATATTTAGGAAATCTAATAAACCTACCTCGAATTGACCTTACCTATAATTTGTATATTTTTAACTTCTTGATATAAGATAAGCATCTTTAAATCTTAACATTTTTAAGACTTGGTGCCTTACCATGCCACACGTCATATAGTGTGGTAGAAATAGATTTAGATGGAACATAATTTAGGATATAAGTAGCAGTTTATAATGCAAAACCCTAAAGGAAAATAAGCAAGTTTGTATAGCTTATCATTGATTGAACTAATTCTAATAGAGTTTGATTCCTCCTTTTAGATACACCATTTAGTTGAGGTGTGCTGGGTTGAGTTTGTTATGAAATAATACCATGTTCCTTAAGAAACTCAATAAATTGGGTACTTAAGTATTCATCTCCCCGATCTAATTGTAAGATTTTAATACTTTCCCCATTTGGTTCTTTACTTGGATTTTGAATTCCTTAAACTTTTCATAGGATTCACTATTATGTTTCATTAAATATAAATGTCCATACCTTGATAGATCATCTATAAAGGTAATGAAGTATCAGAACCCACCTCTTGCCATTTGATAAAATGGCCCACATACATCACTATGTATTATTTCCAAAATTTCTTTAGCTCTTTCCATTTGTCAAACAAATAGTGACCATGTCATCTTGCCTTAGATACAAGCTTCATAAATTGGATTGCTTAACGATTCAAGATTACTCAAGATTCCTAATTTTTCTAACTTCGTGATTCTAGCATCCATAATGTGACCTAATCTCAAGTGCCATAAATATTTTGGATTATAGGCATTATTAATTAGCAATGCATTCAAAACATTCAAATTGGTTGGATATTTTTTGTTATTAAATTTATTATCAATATAATAAAGACCATGTAATATATAACCTATGCCGATGATCTTATTATCAAAATAGATAGTATATACATCTCTTTAAAATAAAACTTATAACCTTTTCTAATCTTACTATAAATAAACATGTTGTTTTTATATTTGTGTAAGGAACATATAAAACATTTTCCAATAACAAAATGTGATCATATAAGTCAACAGAGGTGGTTCCCTTAGCTTTAGCAATAACACTTGCTCCATCTCCAAGCTTTAAAGTCACCTCATTTGACTCCAACCTTCTTTTACTTGCTAGATTTTGCAAGGAAAAACATGTGAGTACTACCATTGGTATCCAATACCATCCCTTAGATGAGCTCTTAGAACATTTAGAAATAAATAAATTAGAGAAATTCTTACCTTTTTCAATCTTATCCTTTCCTTTTAAGGTATTCAATACAATTTCTCTTCCAATGTCTCTCTCCTTGGCAATAGAAATACTTTCCTTTTCATGTGTTCTCAACTTTCTTTTTGTCTTTATTCTTGCTTACACCTCCTAAAGCTTTAGGAACTCTTTCTTTAGCTTTCTTCCTTTTATTGCCCTTATTCTTCTTAGTCCCACTAGAAGAGGCAAGTAAAGCAACTTCCTTCCCCTTTTCATTACGAATTGCCTTTTGGGCTATCACAAGCATGTTTAATAATTCCGTAAGAGTGCACTCAATTTTCTTCATATGGAAATTGGCAATAGTTTGCCCAAATGACTTTGAAAGGGATTGTAAGATCAAATCTGTTTAGAGTTGACCATCCATTATGAAATCTAGAATCTCAACTTCCTTAATGGAATGAATGATAGAGTTCATGTAAGCTCCAACATCCTCTCCTTCCTTTATTTTAGCACAAAAAAGTCACTTAGATATCCCATATCTAGTAGTCCTACTTTGTTCACTAAACAACTCTTGTAGGTGAAGTAGGATTTTCTTTGCATTAGTGTACTTCTTATGTTGCCTATGAATTTTATTGCTCATGGAAGCCCATATAATGGCAATGTGCTTACATGTAATCATCTTTCCTTTTTTTAAGAGTGTTATGTTCCTCTTATGTAGCATTAGGTGAAAAGAGTTTAGGAGGACTTTGTTCCAAGACATAAAGAATGCATTCGGAGGCTAGAACAACTTTTAGATTTTGAAGCCAATCAATAAGATTAGCCCCAATGAGTTTATTATTATTAAGAATTATGCTTAATGGGTTTGAAGACTTCATATTATCAAATTGCTGTAAAAGTATAATAAGATTATTAGTTATAGTGACATTGTTAGCACCATTAGATTTGGTCTTTAATTCTAATGATCTCTCACTATTTTATGGAATCGTACACTTCCAAAATAGGAAACAAAAACCTTTATTGGATAGGTTTCTAGTGACTGATTGAATTCTTGGTGAATTAGTAATATTCCTACGGTATGCATAATTACCATTCTTGGAATATTAATATTCATCAAGTGAACAACTTTGTTCATCACATCTCATATGAGGTTCAATCAATTAAGCTCCTAATGCTTAGAGACCTCAGGTACATATAATTGCCATTCTTGGTCTGTTTACATTAGTTAGGTCCATAACATTGAATTATTGTAATATATAGACTTGAACACTACACACTTCTGGTATGCTGATTTGCCATTCTAGGCATGTAGTGTGTTAATAAATTCACAACATCTCATGCTTGGCAATGAACCCTACAAAGATCTCTTTACACAAATATATACCCCTATGTATATATAGCTGAAGTATATTTGTCTAAAACCTTGCATGTCATTACTTCAATGGAGAGCCAAGACTTAAATTTATTTTTGAATATTTTTAGGTCTTTAATAAAGGACTCACTTTGCACATTAACTTATTATATGTATCAGAAACATATATCGCATATTACAACATATATATCACATATATACATAGAACATGCATAAATGGATGCACAAATAAGGAGTGATCATTGACCTTTTCTATACTTATTCTAACTCTTATAATAAGTTACAAAATGAGCTAAGCTCAAGAAAAATCTTCAAAGTATGAAAACTTTTGTCACCATCATTATGGGTCTCCAACTTGAACAATTCAAGCTCCATGTCATAACTCTTGTGATTTACATTCAATCTTTGGCATACCAAAGGTAATGTTACATCTTAATTCTATGTAATTTACATTTAATTACATATCATATAATAAAATTAATTATTATTACAAACCAAAGGATGAATCTTAAGTCATGATCATTCCTTTCAAGTATGATAAGCAAACATCAAATAAAATATAACTCTTGCATGTTATAATTAATTTGCAAAGCATACAAAATAAGAAAAAATATGTTGTCTATATGCTGACATACCCTGTCCCATGACCATGTGTAACAATTTGCCTATTTGGACAAAAGTAGACATGCCCTAATAAAAGGCCATGTCTAAGGGTATGTTTCAATCTACCTCTTAGGATAGAAGCTGACACACCTTGATATGCAGTCGTGTCTCAAGGCATGTAACTTACTATCTTAAGCATAAAAATACACTATTTTAAGCAGACTAGGCCATAACACTTGCAACCAACATCAATTATGATCACATTACTTACAATTATCAATGAATTTAGTATATGTGAAGTGCAAAAAAGATCTTTTATGCCAATTAAAGGAATCAATTATGCAACTTTGGCATTCAAAATATGTGTGGTGAGCACAAGCTTACGTAGGGAAAAATTTTAGAAATTTTACTTGCATAACCCTTCATAACATGAAGAATTCCATTCCTAAAGATCTAACTTGCATATTAAACATAACTAAATACCAAGAAAACATATATATAATCATCAAACTAGGAAACTCTAAGTTTAAGAAAACTTACAAACTCCTAATTTGATGAAGACCACAATAGTGAAGATCTACAAGCTTAATGTGCTTAAGGTTCAACACTTGAATCAAGATCTTTAGCCTTGCAAATGAAAGGTCTCTCACTTGAAATACCAAAGCTTCACCAATCATCTTCTTGCCTTGATTAGTAGTAAGTATCCTCTTAACCATGTAACTTGTAGTGGGCAAGTATATCAACCTCCTAAGAAAGGGAAGGAACCTCTAAAGAGAAAGAAGTAGCAAAAGATCAAGCTTCGGTTAAAGAAGAAGACACTATCCTCAAATAGCTCAAGAAAACTCAGGAACAAGCCAGTGTTTGGGATTTGCTCATAGCCTCTAAAAAGCACAAAGATGCCCTAGTCAAAGCACTAGATGAAGCAAAGATAATTCAAAGAAGACAGTCATCAACACTTTTAAAGTTATAGTTACAATGGGAGATATTGAATCAGAAATAGAATTTACTTTCTTAGACATCCCTCTGACTTTTTCCCTACTGCTAGGAAGACCTTAGTTTAACCCACTAAGGGGCATACCTTCCATTGTGCATCAGAAGTTCAAGTTCCTCCTAAATGGAAAGGTTGTTACCATCCTTACTGAAACAAACAACATTATTGCCTACCTAAATGTGGTCCCACTAAGATTCCAGGTTCTATGATTAATGATGGTCATGTCGATCCCAAAGTTGTTGCTATGACGAAGAAGATGCAATATCTTCTAGGAACAGGATGAGGAAGAAACATTATAGTTAGAAAATTCCTTTACTTTCGAGGATAAACCAACATAAATGGTATATGGTATAATCCTAAAAGGGATACTGGGCTAAGAAATCAATGTCTGTTATGGCTAAAAGCTCAACCCAAGTCTATCAAGGACAAGCTGAGGAATGGGTGAGCAATGAAATAAAAAATTGGGGTTTGAGATCTTCAATGACACCCTGAAGGAGAAGCGTTACTAGACATGATAACCAAGATTAACATCTATGAGCTTACGAAAAACCATGAAATAGAATCTAAAAGTGAAGCTATCAACCATGCCCAAGCTATTGCCATCCTTGAATCGAGCATTGATGACATCCTATTCAAAGACATTGATGATAATGATCTATGTACTTTTTCTCTATTTGAAAATGACGATGTAATGAACTCTAAAGTTAATGCAATAAAATCTAATTTTGCTTACTTGTTTGATGTCTTTCCTAATGGTAGTGTGCAATGCATTGATAAAAACATTAGCATATTTAACATTCATTCCATATGCACTAAATCATTTAACACTGGCATGGAATCTGAACCATGCTTTCTGCATATTTTGAAAGATGTTACCTCAGAAGAGAGAAGAGAAATTGAAAAAATATTAATAAAATATTCAAAAGTATTTGCCTAGACATATGATGATATGCCAAGTATTGACAGAGACATTGCTCAACACTTCATTCCTACCAAAGAAGGGTGCAAACTGGTAAAGCAAAAATTGAGAAGACTAAAACCAAAATGGGCCTAACTAGTGAAAGAAGACATCGAGAAATAGATCAAGGAAAAATTCCTAGAGGTAGTAGACTATCTAGAATGGTTAGTAAATGTGGTGCTAGTACTGAAGAAAGATGGAAGGGTTAGAATCTACGTCAACTATAGAGACTTGAACAAGGTCTGCCCAAAGGATGATTTCCCATTACCTTACATAGACATACTAGTTAATAGCACTGCCATATATGCAATGTACTCATTAATGGATGGATTCTCTAGGTACAATTAGATCCTAATGGCCATTATCGACAAAGCAAAGATAGCCTTTATAATGGAATATGGTACTTACTACTATAGAGCAATGCCTTTTGGACTAAAGAATGTAAGGGCAACCCACCAGAGAATGGCAACTGCAATGTTCCATGACATGATAGATAAAGAAGTGGAGGTATACATCAATGACATGATGGTCAAGTTAAGAACCAAGGAAGAACACCCTTCTGATCTCAAAAAATTCCTCATAAGGGTTGAAAAGTACAGTCTCAAGCTAAATCCAAAGAAATGCATATTTAGGGTTACTTCAGGAAAGATACTAGGGTTTGTTGTTAATCACAACTGGATTAAAATGGATCCAGACAAAGCAAAAGCCATAAGAGAGATGCCAGTGCCAAAAATAGAAAAAGAAATATAAGGGTTTCTAAGGAAACTACAATTCATTAGCAAATTCATCGCTAAGTTGATAGTAGTCTGTGAACCATTCTTTAAGCTACTCAGAAAAGATCAATCGGTTAAATGGAATGAACAATGTCAATTAGCATTTGACAAGATAAAAAATTACCTAATGAACCCACTGGACCTAAGACCACCAAAACCAAGGATTCCTTTAACCCCATATTTGGCCATTGAAGGGAATGCAATTGGTGCAATGTTAGCCCAAGAGGGAGAAACGAAAGTAGAACATGTAATCTACTACTTAAGCAAGAAGATGTTTCCTTATGAGGAAAAATACAACCAAGTAGAATAGATATGCTTGGCTATGGTATGGGCAATGAAGAAACTCAGAAACTACTTTAAATCCTATAAAATAAAGGTTGTGTCTAAAATGGATCTAATGAAGTACCTCTATGAAGCTCCCTCTTTAGTAGGGAAACTTGCCAAATGGCTTGTATAGCTAACAAAATTTGACATGTAATACCTGACTAAAAAGGTAGTAAAAGGGAGAGCAATGGTCAAATTTATAGCCCTCAACCCCATTCTAGACTCAGAAGAAATCCAGTTGGACTTCCCAAATGACCTTAGCTCGACCATTGAGATTTAAGGATGGCGCATGTACTTTGACAAAATAGTCAATCAGTTCAATGCAAGAGTTGGTGTCATACTACAATCTTTAGAAGATAAAGTAGTACTAATTACCAAAAAACTAGAGTTTAAAGTCATAAATAATGAAGCAAAATATGAGGCATGTACACTCAGAATATAAGCATTGATAACCCTAGGTGTCATAGAAGTCAAAATCTTTGGAGATTCCATGCTAGTAATAAATCATGCCATGAAAGATTGGGAACTAAATGAACAACACTTAAAGCCTTATTTTGACCACTTAAGGCTACTCACAATGTCCTTCCAAAAATGCAAATTCATTCATCTCCCCAGGATTCACAATCAGATGGCATATGCACTTACTTCCCTAGCATTAGTATAGGAGGGGCCATCCAAAATGCCTATGAAGCCTTTGATTCCACTCAAATCAAGATAACTTTGTCATAAAAACTTTAGAATAACGAAGACAGAAGCAACTAAAAAGCCTTGATTCTATGACATCCAGAGATATATGAAGGAACAAGCTGATCTTAATCAAGTAGATGAAAGAGACAAAGCAATTACTCGATTATTAGCGTCAAAATTCATATCGCATCAGGGTGTGTTATGTAGGAGAACCTCAAATGGTTTACAACTTCAATGTCTAGATGAAACTGAAGTTACAAGGGTAGTAAAAGAAGTGCACAAAGGTGTTTATGGTCAACACATGAATGGAGTAATCCTGGCCATAAAGCTAATCAGATAAGGGTTGTTCTAGATGACGATGATAAAAGACTACTAAAATTTATGAGGAAATGCCATAAGTGTCATATCCACTTGAATGTCAGCCATTTTCCCCCAATAGAACTGCACTACATCTCCTTTCCATAGCCCTTCTCAACATTGGGACTAGACATAATTGAGGAAATCCACTTGATAGCCTCAAATGGACACAAATTCATCATAGTGGCAGTGGACTACTTTACAAAATCGGTAAAAGCATAATCATTCACAAGGATAGGAGCAAGTAAGTGGCTAAGGTCATCAAAAGAAACTTACTCTACCAATATGGGATCCCCCATCACATCATCTTTAACAATAGTGTTCAATTCCAAAGGGAAGTTAGAGAGCTATTGAGGAGTTATAAGGTGGAACATCATATATCTTCTCTTTATTGACCGTAAGCAAATGGGGCCATCGAAGCTGCAAATAAGAGCTTATCAAAGATGAGAGATTGGGCAGGCAGTTTGCCATATGCCTTATGGGGGCATTGAATGGCAGTCAAGACTTTAACAGGAGCAACTCCTTTCTTATTAGTGTATGATTAGAAGCAGTTATTCCAATCAAAATAGAAATCAAATCTCTTTGGGTAGTAATTGAATATGAATTATTGAAAGAACAATAGGCTCAATAGTGGTATGATAATCTCACTCTCTTAGATGACCATAGGCTTAAGGTTATATACCACACAAAGTTGTATAAGGCTCAACTGGCCAAGTCCTTCAACAAAAAAGTAAAACATAAAAGTCTGAAAGCATGAGACCGGGTGCTAAAGCAAACACGACAAAACATTCTAGACCCTAAAGGAAAATTCAGACCAAACTAGGAAGCCCCATACCTAGTCAAACATGTCTTATCAAAAGGAATAGTCAAGCTAATGGATTCTGAAGACAATGAATTCTCTAAACTTATCAACATAAACTGCCTAAAGAAGTGTTATGTCTAAGGGAAAAAATCAAAATCCCATTAAGTTGAAAACCTAAAGATGATAGCTCAGGCAAAAGTTAGGCACCTACTGCTGAGTTACAAACCTAAAAATGGTAGCTCAAGAAAAATTTAAGCACCTATTGTTGAGTTGAAAACCTAAAAATGGTAACTCAGGCAACAATTAAGGAAACAGAGAAAATACTTAACTAGAAAACCTGAGAATGCTAGTTAAGGAAAGGGGTAAATTCAAATTCAAATTTTT
Organism: Mallotus nudiflorus; assembly: GCA_947683625.1. Lineage (NCBI taxonomy): Eukaryota > Viridiplantae > Streptophyta > Magnoliopsida > Malpighiales > Euphorbiaceae > Mallotus > Mallotus nudiflorus. The sequence continues at coordinate 2,128,765 of CANTUR010000275.1, read as the reverse complement.
TAGAAATGCATTTGTGCTTTTCTTAAATGATTATAGTGAAATGAGAATGATTGCCAATTTTTGCAAAATGTCTTTAAAAAGTGCAACACATTTTTTCATCATGAATTGCATCAAGCATGCTTTGCACTTTCTTTAATTACATGACCATGGTTTTTACCATCCTCTCTAAGCTCACTCTTTGAGATCAACCACTATCATTAAACCAAAAGAAAAAAAAAGAAAGCCCAGCTAGATGTGAAAAGCTCTAAAAAGAGACACCTTAGACAAAAAAGGGAAGAAAAAGAAAACCCAGCTATATGTGAAATACTTTAAAAGGAGACACCTTAGTCAAAAAAGGGAAAAAGGCAGATGGTAGTAATGGCAAACATCATCATCAATACATAATAGGAAGCATATACAGTCATCACGTACAAGCATTATGCAACATATGGGACAAATACCCAGATACAACACCTAGAGTCCATAACCTCAGGAAAATGATACAACAAGCAAACCACATACCAAAAAGACCTACACCTAGCTCCTTAACTAGTTACATTGATCATGGATACCATTAAAAGCGAGTAATGATCTTGCTTAAGCATCCCCCTCATCTGATCCTGACTCATCATCGTTCATCACAAAGGATGTTAGCTGTCACTCTAACTCACTAATTCAATCATGATAAGCTGCACGCTCCCGTTCCCATTCATGACTAGCAAGATGGTGCTCGACTTACATTACACATTGCATATCACACACTCATACATAAAACATATGCATAAAATAAATAGGTAAAACAAAGAAGGTATACCCTTTGAGTGGTAGCAAAATCCAAAAAGCACTACTGTACACTCCTTGCAGCAATGTACGAGTACTAGCCAAAGGATACAAGAATCTACAAAAGCAAGCAAACAAGAATATAAACATGGGTAGCATCAGTATGAGCAATACCCAATTGAGGAAAGCTAGGTCTAGGTAAATCAAAGCTCACTGCTCTACCAAGGATATATGTCCCAAGAAAAAACAAAGATGGTTAAACTATCAAATCCCTAATGATAGTGCTACTAAAGCCACACCACTAGCATTAGCAGTCGCCTTACTACAGAGCATGCCCTCATCCTCATCAAAGCAAGATCCATATCTCCTCTGACGTCACTACATATAAGTTCTCACAACTCATGTCAATTATAGTTTATTACTAATGAAGTTTGCTATATGCTTACACCAATATAGGAACAAAAGCTTACTAAATAAGAAGAAGTGACTCTTAATGACCCATATGATGGCCTAGGCCTCAAACCTAAGGGATGAGATGCATCTGCTTGAGAAGGTAGAGATGAAGGAAAAGTCCTACTAGCTAAAATATCGATCAACTGAGGGATCAATACATCAGCATAAGGCAAACCCTGACTCTTTAAGAGGGTCTCAAAAGGGAATCCCATCATAGCAGCAGAAAGATCATCACCATAGAGAATAATGAGGGAAGCCACCCTCTTGGAAATGCTCAGTGAATGGAAGGGGAAGAATCCTAAACTCATATGCCCACGTCTGTTAAAATCAAAGGGTTAGAAATAACAAACCAAAAGCAAGACAATAGATAACAAAATTCCTACTCACATCCAGCACAAATAAATATTCTTAGATCCTTAAACCACCTCAGCATTCCTCGTTAAGTCCAGAATACATATGAGCAAAGGTAGTAGCGCCCCAATAATACCTCAGCAAGCCATTTAGGTCCCTAAATATAGGCAGCAATCGTAGATCGCCCGTACCTGAATGGTTCGAGAGATAATAGCACTTAGTAAATAAAATAAAAAGTAGTAGGCCAACTACTTTGCCGATATAAGACCATCATCATATAAAGCCTGCATGAAAGAAATAAACTCCATGTATCGAGCAAAGTACAAACACTGAACTTTATAGGAGTGATTAACCTGAGCAAATCCCTCATGAGATGCCTCCTCGCCATAGCAGTGGAACACTCCTCATCACTAAAAGGAATGAGCTCTCTAAAGAAGCCCAAGCCCATTATGGCCCCAAAGTCTAAGGGGACAATAGTCATCTCCTTGATAGGTAGATGAAAAGTATGCATCGTGTCCATCCACCACTCTATCAATGCATACATAGCAATCTGACTTAACACATGCGAATCATAAGACAATGCAATAATTACTCCATTAAAGCCCTTCTCAATAACCATCTACTTCACGCACATTGGGAGACCCTAATAATACATATTGACCCAGTTGAAACTACCAAGCATCATAGTGAGATACCTACGGGGCTACAAACAATAGGTACGCTATCAAACATTTGTAAAGCTACTAAATATTGACATATCTTTTTCTTTATCACTCAAAAAGGACCAAAATAATAATAAAGGCTAAAAAGGGAAACATCAAGGCAAGCAAACAATCATAAAAAAGAAAATAAAGCAAGAGCTAACAGCCATCAACATTTACAATAAAGCTAGACAAACAATTACAGTAAGAGCTATAGAGCTATAGCTATGACAACCTTATACAGTAATATAAATAGCAAAAAAATTGATGAATAAGCTTTAGAAAATAAAGGCAAAGAGGGACTTACCTCATAATGATGATGCACCTAAGCATTGGTCTCCAAGCTATGAACAATGGGGATTGGATCTCCATGAGAAAGCCCCAATGGCTGAGAACTCTGAGCACCTAAAGTGCTGGTCCCTACAGCATACATCCTAGCTCCAGTAGCCTCTGCAAAGTCACCCTCAAGTTTAAGATCAACATCAATAAAAATGTCATCCAGACCCTCAGGAATGTCAGGGAACTCCATTTTATGTAAAAAATGGAAGTAGATAAATAAAAATAAAATAAACTACACGCGAAACACAAAAAGGGTCAAGAAAAGTTAGAAAACACTCAAAAAAGTTCAAATGAAACCTCCCAAGACCTTTGAAATAGCTGCTTAAATAAGCATGAAGGGAGGGAAGCACATGATGATACATCCCCCACACGTTGTCATGCATACTTCCCCCTTCCACATGCTCTTCTGTGGTTATATGCACACTCACTTCTACAGTCCTAAACTTCTATTTAAGTATAAGATATGCACCAAAGTCATATAAAAGTACACTAATGAGGGCTCTATCACTGCATCATTACTACTACACCACTACTGCATCATCACCACAACCTCATTCATCGCTTAGAAGAATCTTTAAATCACTTAGGAGCATCCACACATTGCTTAAAAGCACTTTCACTACATAAGAGCACTCACATTGCTTATAAGCACTCTTACTACTTGTGCTTTCATTGCTTATAAGCATCTTCTCATTACTTAAAAGCACTTTCACATTGCTTAGGAGTATACAAACTGATTAAGAGCATTGTCATTACTAAGAAGCATCTCCACATTGCTTAGGAGCACTCTCACACCATTTAGAAGCACCCTCACATTGCTTAGAAGCACTCACTTTTTCCTTATTTAAAAGTACCCACATTGCTGAGAAGCATTCACTTTTATTGCTTAGAAGCATCCTCTCATTGAGCATTCACACTGCTTAGTAGCATCTTCATTCGCATGACACATAAGAAGGTTATAGTGGCATGTTCATTCACGTGACACCTAAGAAGGTTATAGTTGTATATTCATTCATGTGACAACAAAAAAGGTTATAATCACATGTTCATTCATGTGACACCTAAGAAGGTTATAGTCGCATGGCCATTTGCGCGACACTTAAGAATGTTATAGTCATATGATCATTCGCGTGACACCTAAGAAGGTTATAGTCGCATGTCCATTCGTGTAACACCTAAGAAGGTTATAGTCGCATGTTCATTTATATGACACCTAAGAAGGTTATAGTCGCATGTTAATTCGCATGACACTTAAGAAGGTTATAGTCGTATGTTCATTCACATGACACTTAAGAAGGTTATAGTCGTATGTTCATTCACATGACACCTAAGAAGATTATAGTCACATGTTCATTCGTGTGACACCTAAGAAGGTTATAGTTGTATGTTCATTTACATGACACCTAAGAAGGTTATAGTCACATGTTCATTTGCGTAACACCTAAGAAGGTTATAGTCATATGTTCACTTGGGTGACATCTAAGAAGGTTATAATTGCATGTTCATTTGCGTGACACCTAAAAAGGTTATAGTCATATGATCATTTTACATGACACCTAAGAAGGTTATAGTCGCGTTTGCATTTTGCTTAGTACCATGGTCATTTGCGTGACACCTAAGAAATTTATAGTTGCATTTGTATTTTGCTTAGTAGCATGTTTGTTTGTTTGACACCTAAGAAGGTTATAGCTACATCCGCATTTTCTTAGTAGTATATTCATTTGCATGACACCTAAGAAGGTTATAGTCACGTCTACATTTTGCTTAGTAGCATGTTTATTTACGTGACACCTGAGAAGGTTATAGCTGCATCTACATTTTACTTAATAGCATCTTCATTTACATGAAACTTAAAAAGGTTATAGTTGCATCCACACTCTACACTTGGCATCAATCACAAGCTTGTATAGCTCCTTGCATGACAAGTAAGTCATAGAATGACAACAACAAATAAAATGCAATAGTTGAATCTTGACGAGACATCTAGACTTGAAAGTTATTTCTAATAATATCAAGTGTTGATATTATCTTTTCATTGCCAATTAGACATGAACCTAGTAAGTCACACCTAAAAGAGTTTTACCAAATCATCATTAATATTAATTTAATTATTGATAAAGTGTTTAATCAATTAATTAAGATTAATGGAATTAGATTTATGCTTTAAGCAATGATTCTAGTATATCAAGAAATCCAATTCAAATAAAGGTTTAATTACTAATTAATACTTAATTAATATTAGATATTAATTAAAGTATTAAATTAATAATATTTGTTGTTTTTATTTAGAATAAGATGAATGGCCCAAGTTGTTTGGGCCTAGGCTAAAAAAGGGTTTTAGACCAAAGATTAATCTAAGATGTTGAGAAGGTCCTTAAACCTTATCTGGGCCCATTTTTTTAATTGATTGAGCTTGGGCCAAGTGTTGGTCCAATTAACAAGCCTAAGTCGATACAAATTGATGTGGTCAAATTTGTCATGTTAGGCACATTATCTTTTATGTGTAAAATATTAACCATGGAAAATTTATCATATTAGGCACACATTACCTTTTATGTGTAAAATTTTGACTATGGTATGATAAGGTGTATATCACATTGGTTTGTGTAGAGAATGTATGTAAACATAATACATGGGATGTATTAATTCTCTACATACTTTACAACTTGCATACTTATCATGTGGTAGGGTTTGTTTTTTCAATAAATATATAAATAACCTAAAAAGTGTTATAAGGTTAGAGAGAAAAATAGAAAGTGTAGAGACACACAACAAAAAGGAAAACAACATATACACAAAATAAACCCTAAGTATTCTTAAAAGGATATTAAATTAGTGTAAGTTTTGTAAGGGCCATTAAAGAGGCTACTTGCAACTAATCTAATCTAAGCAAAAAGGTGATTTGGTGGAGCTTTAGTGTTTCAAGCTAGAGGCCTCTCACTTAGGAGGCTTGAGCATTTGATTCAATAGTGAATCAACTACATCAAAGCTCATAGATAATTACTGTGGTCTACATCAAACTTTGGAGTTGGTAAGTTTTCTTAAACTTTGAATTCCTAAGTTGTTGCTTATACATATTGATGTGTTATTTAGCTATGCATAAATGCAAAATGGATTTATATGAATGGAATTATTTATGTGATGAAGGGTTATACAAGTAAAATTTTTGAAATTTTACCCTACTTAAGGTTAGTGCTCATGACACTTCCTAATAGCATAACCAACTAGATTAAACTGATTCGACTAAGTGGTATTAGAGCCCCTTTTTACACTTTACACATGCTAAATTGATTAATAATTATAAGTGTTATGATTATACTTGATGTCAGCTAAAAGTGTTATGGTCTAACATGCTTAAAAATGTATGTTTTTATACTTTGTATAGCCAATCACACAACTTATTATATGGTCATGTCAAATTCTATCAAAAGGGACAGATTGGCACACGACTTGTGACATGGCCATGTCTGTGGTTGTGTTAGCTTCTATCTAAAGGGATAGATTAGCATATGGTTTATGACATGGCCATATCTGAAGGTGTGTCAACATATAACAATATAATTTTTCTTATTTTGTATGCCTTGGAAATTGATTATAACTTGCAATAGTTGTACTTCATTTGATTTTTGCTTATTATACACACAAAGAATGATCATGGAATTAAGTTAAAAACTATGGCTTGTAATAATAATTAATTTTATTATTTTGGTATGTAATTAATTGTTAATGACATAGATTTATGATGTAATACTCACCTTGGTATGCCAATGATTAATTGTAAACCACAAGAGTTATGACATGGAGCTTGAAGTGTTCAAATGAGAGACTTATAGAGACGATGACAAGGGGTTTCATGCCTTGAAGTTTTACTTGGGCTTAGCCTTTTTGTAACTTATTTTAAGAGTTAGAATAAGTTTAGGAAAGGTCCATGATCACTTCTTCTTTGTGCATCCAATTTTGCAAGTTTTATGATATATATGATATGTATATTAAAACATGTTATATATACATATGTGATATGTATATATATAGGCTAATGTGCAAAGTGAGACCTTAATAATAAAAGACTCAAAAATCTTCCAAAATAAATTTAGGTCTAGGCTCTCCATTAGAGCAATAACTTGCATGGTTTTGGGATTTTGTGCATAGGCTATGGATATATATGGGTGTGCATAGGGCTCAAGAGATTCATGTAATGTTATTGTTAAGCATAAGATGTTGTGAGTGTATGGATACACTATGGGCCAAGAATGGCAAATGGGAGTACTTGTGGTTTGTAGTGTTGAAATCCATACACTTCAATGATCCAGTAGTATAGACCTAAATAATGCAAAAGGCAAAGAATGATAATGTATACCTAAGGCCCATAACATTAGGAGCTAGATTGATGGAACCTCATATGAGATGTGATGGCAAGAGTTATGACACATGAGATGTGATGGTAAGAGTTGCCATTTAATGAGGACTAATGTTTCAAGAATGGTGATATGTACCTAAGGGATATTAGTGACTCATCAAGAACTCCATCACCCAATAAGGGATTTCTATTTCCTACTTTGGATGTGTAGGATTTGCCAACTTAGTAGGAGGCCATTATGATTAAAGACCAAATATAATGATAAAATAACAATGTTGTATAACTAATTAATCTTGTTACCTTTATAGAAACTTGATAATATGAAGTCAACAAACCTACTTTCAATTATACTCGAATAATATAGGCTCACAGGACCTAATTTCATTGATTGGCTAAGGAAGCTAAAATTTATTTTAGCTTCTGAAAAGATACTTTATGTATTAGAACAAAGTCCACCTAGACCACTTCCTAAAAATGCTTCACAAGAAGAGCGTGAAACTTTAGAAAATTAGAAAGAACATGATTTGTAAGCACATTGTATAATGTGGGCTTCTATGAATACTAAAATTCATTGACAACATGAGAAGTACACAAGTGCAAAAGATACCCTAATTCACCTTCAAGAGTTATTTAGTGAACATAGAAGGGCCGCTAGATATAAGATATTAAAGTAACTCTTTCATGCTAAGATAAAGGAGGGTGAGGATGTAGGAGACCATGTGAACTTTATAATTAGAGCAATGGAGGAACTAGAAAGTCTAAATTTCTCTATGGACTTCCATCTCTAATTAGATTTGATCCTTCAATCCCTTCCTAAATCTTTTGGTCAAACCATTGCAAATTTCCATATGAACAAAATAGGCTATACTCTTATGGAGCTTATGAACATGCTTGTGATGGCCCAAAAATCTATTTAAGGGATTAAAGAGAAGGAAGTTACACTTATTACTTCTTCTAGTAAGACTAGGAAGAAAGGCAATAAGAAGAAGAAAGGAAAGATAACTGTTGTCAAGCCTATGATGGCATAGCCAAGAATAAGAGCAAGGCGATGGTGAGGGAAGACCAAGGCAAAGGAAAGTATTTCTATTGCTAAGGTGAAGACATTAGAAGAGGTACTATCCCAAAGTTCTTTGAGTCTCTCAAGATAAAAGGAAAGGGAAAACAAGGAGAAAGTGAGACTTTCTCCTATTTATATTCTTCTAAATGTTCTAAGAGCTCATCTAATGCATGGGTATTAGATACCAGTGCAAGTTCTCACATTTTTTATCCTTTCAAGATCTAGCAAATGAGAGAAGATTAAGGCCTAATGAAGTCACCTTAAGGCTTAGAAATGAAGCAAGTGTTGTGACCAAAGCTATAGGATCACTTCTATTAATCTATATGATCACATTTTGTTACTGGATGATGTATTATATGTACTTAATGCCTATGAGAACATTGTCTCTATTTCTAGTTTGATTAGAAAGGGTTATGAATTTCATTTTAAAAGAGATATTTGTAACATTTACTTTGGAAATGAAATGGTAGGCATGGGTTTTTGAATACATGGTTTATATTATATTGATAATATGTCCAATAATAATGAGCCTTAAATTAATGTGAGTAATGCAAACACAATACTAATAAAAAAATCCCTCTAACTCCCAATATCTTTGGCACTTGAGATTATGTCACATTATTTAGGATAAGATTAATAAGTTAGAAAGGATGGGAATCTTGAGCAATCTTGAATCCATATCTAATTTGACTTGTGAGGCTTGTTTTTAAGCCAAGACAACTAGATTGCCATTTATTGGACAAATGGCAAGAGCTAAAGATGTGTTGGAGCTCATACATAGTAATGTATTTAGACCATTTAGCAAAATGGCTAGAGGTGGTTTTGCTACTTTATAACCTTTATAGATGATCTATTAAGGTACAGACACTTGTTTCTTAAGAAACACAAAAATGAATCCTTTGAAAATTTTAAGGAATTCAAAGCCCAAGTAGAGACCCAAATTGGGAAATTATTAAAACTATAAGATCAAATCGAGGAGGTAAATACTTAAGTACCAAGTTCCTTGAATTCCTTAAGGAACATGGCATTACATAACAACTCACACCACCTAGAATACCATAATGGTGTATCTAAGAGTTGAAATTGTACTTTATTGGATATGGTACATTTTATGATGAGCTACATTGATCTTCCTATTTTACTTTAGGTTTATGCACTCCAAATTTCCTCTTACATCCTTAATCATGTTCCATCTAAATCTATTTCTACTAAAGCATATGAGCTATGGTATAGTAGAAAACCAAGTCTTAAACATGTTAAGATTTGGGGATGTCTAGCTTTTATCAAAAGGCTAAAATCATATAAGTTGGATGTAAAATCAATAAAGGTTTGTTGGATATCCTAAAGATAGTTTAGAAGATTACTTTTATCTTCTTATTGAACAAGTTATTGTTATAAGCAGAGATGCTATTTTCCTTGAGTTTCCTAAGGAAGGTGGCAAAGGAAGGAAGATAGTGCTAGATAAAGAGTCATCTAAAGAAGCCCAATAAATTGATCAAATAAACATTGATCAACCTGAAGAGCCTATTCTAATTGAGAATGTTTTCATACTAACTCTTAGAAGGTCTAGTAGGGTATCACATCCTACTAAGAGATATGGTTTTCTTTATGATATGTAAGTGTTATATATTCACAAAGAGAACATTCATGATGATGATCCTAGTACATATGAATAATCTTTATATGATAAACATTCTTTAAAATGGCTTGAGGCTATGAGAATTGAAATGGATTCCATGTATGCAAACCAAGTCTGGACACTTATTGATCTTCCTAAGGTATTATACTAATTACGTGCAAATGGATCTTCAAAAGAAAAATTATTTTATATGGAAAGATAGAGACCTATAAAGATAGGCTTATAGTGAAAGGGTTTCACCAAAGGCAAGAGGTCAATTATAAGGAGACCTTTTTTGCCAGTAACTATGCTTAAATCCATTCAGATTCTTCTAGCTATAGCTACACATTATGATTATGAGGTTTGGAAAATGAATGTCAAGACCGCCTTGCTTAATGGTTATATTGAGGAAGACATTTTGATGGAGTAACCCAAGAATTTTGAATTCGAGGATAGCTTAAAAGTATGCAAGCTTAATGGATCTATCTATGGTCTATAGCAAGCTTTAAGAAGTTGGAATCATCATTTTGATGAGGCTGTTTATTCTTATGGTTTCAAAAAGAAAAAAGATGAGCCATGTGTTTATAAGAAGGTTAGTGGGAGCTAAGTCACATTCTTAGTCATGTATGTGGATGACATTTTATTAATTAGAAATGATGCCAGTATGATGACTTCTATGAAATTATGGCTATCTAAAACCTTCTCGATAAAGGACTTAGGGAAGGCAACCTATATTCTTAGGATGTTCATCTATAGAGACAAATAAAAGAGAATGATAGGCTTATTTCAAAGTCTTTATTTGGAAGAGGTATTGAAGAGATTTAATAAGCTTGATTCTAAGAAAGGATTATTACCAATTCAGCATGGTGTCCATTTATCCAAGGGAATGTCACCTAAAACACTCGAAGAAATGGAGCAAATGGCCAAAGTTCCTTATAATTCAGCTATAGGAATCTTGATGTACACTACGTCACATACTAGGCCTAATATCGCCTATGCTGTTAGTATGACTAACAGGTTTCAATCCAATACAGGTTTGGAACATTGGATAGCTATTAAGGTAATCTTTAAATAATAGAGAAGGATTAAAGATTTAGTCTTAACTTATGGAGGAGGTCTACGGGTATATGGTTTCACAGATTCTAATTTTCAATCAGATGTCGATGATAGAATGTCAATCTCTTGGTTTGTTTTCATTTGTAATGGAGGAGCAATGGGTTGGAAGAGTTCTAAGCAAAGTATCACTATTAATTCCACTATAAAGGCTAAGTATATAGCTATATTAGATGCTACTAAAGAAGCTATTTGGATTAAGAAGTTCATTACTAAACTGGGAGTTATTCCTTCCATTGAGTCCCTGATTCCTCTCTATTACGATAACAATGGAGCCATTGCTTTAGCAAAGGAATCAAGGTCCCACCAAAGATCCAAACACATAGAAAGGTGCTTTCATATTATTAAAGAACTTATTGGGAAGGACGATGTGCTCATGAAAAAAGTAGCTTCAGCTGATAATATTGCTGATCCACTTATTAAAGCATTAACCCAGCTACACTTAGATAGATATCTTAAGAATATGGGTCTAAGATATTGTAGTGATTAGCTCTAGTACAAGTGGGAGATTGTTAGTATTGGTGTTATGCCTTAAAGGCTAATCACATATTTTGACATTATAAATAATCTTAAATGGCAATAAATTATGTTCATTTATATAAAGTGTTTATTTATTTCAGTATTTATCCATTACCATTATGTTAAATAAATTTATTATCAAGAGTTGATAATATGAGCTATAAATTTATTTAGTACATATGCTATAAAATGTTTATAGTCAAGAAATTAATATTTGGCTAATATTAATTTAATTATCACCTCTATCTATTTTTATTGATTAGTATGTGATACTAATAGCGGGAGGTAGTGAGTCTCATGCTAGTTGATATGAGATATTAGAATAGACATATAAATACTCACGTGATGGGTGGATCAAACTTGACATTAGATTTATGATTACAAGGATATTCACTTATAGTCAATGATCACAATTTATGTCATAATGGTGCATATAGTCCTTTCACCTAAGGTGACACGGTCATCCACATTTAAGTGGTTAGGGTTTATTACCACATACATACTTATGTTATGTTAGTGAGATGCACTACGTCAATCATTTATGATTATGTATTGACGTATCTATTTTATTAATAAAAAGGCATTTCCATTATCATTCCTTTTATGATCATCATTTGAATGGTTAATTCTTACTAAGGTCATCCAGTATGTGACTTGATAGTAAAACCCTTAAATTAAAATAAGAGTTCTATTCTAATTATCCCTAGCCATTTATTTATAAATATTAATAAGGCTAGTGATGTCGACTGATGATTATGTTTTACTAATCATGGATATAAGATATTAAGTCAACTCATAGGTACATGATGAGAGATCATGTAATGGATTGACCGAACTATGAGAATACTGCATAGATTATTATCATAAGTATTTCTCATTGTAGTGATATTGTTTAAGTCCTTTGACCTTGAAATCACCATGGTTTTCTACATAGTTGTTTTACATTTTGACACATTCTAACATTATCTTTAATCGGATGATTAAATAGAATGTTGTTGGATATAAAATGATTTATGTGAGGAATGTGAGTGATTGAGAAGGAATTTATTCCTCATTAATATGAGTAAGATATCTATGGGCCCATTGATGAGTTAGACTGAAGGAAAATGCATGGCCATACTAAAATGAATTGATAAAGAGTTATCATTTTTAGTATACTTGGAATCAAATCATAAGATTATTGAACTATATAAGGATGACATTCTATACCTTATGTTCAATACAGATATCATGTGATAAAGGGACTATAATGTTCATTGTAATTAGGTTATATCGGATTATTGACTTCATATGACTTGGGTAGTCATAATGTCTTACTAGAGGCCACTTATGACTTATAGGCCTAAATAGAAATTTAAGCCCACTGCCAATGTTATGTAAGCCTACAGGGTCACACACTTAGAAGAGGCCCAAAATGATTATAGGCTTATTAAACCTAGTTAAACTCTTTGGAAATAAATATATTTAACTCTTTATTTATGATAATTGTTATCTAAATAAATAATAAATATATTACTGATTTTATTTTAAATAAATAAAATTCAAATTTAATGGCTATTTACTAAAAAGGTTTTGGTAAGTGAAACCTTATTTGACAAATCTATATATATGTTATGTTCTATAGGGTTGATATAGATCAATTAAGTGAGCCACCTAAAATTCATTTTCTCTACATTTTGAGAAAAAATTAAATAAAAGAGAGTTTTGTTTGTGAGTTGTGAGACAACCAAGTCATGCTAGCACACACATAGATCATTTTGATTAAGGCCTTTTCATGTGGATACCTTTAGAGGATGAATTCTTTTGAAGGCATCTAAAATCCAAATCTAAATCAAAGCAAAAGCTTGAGGTAAGGTGTCACCGGAGTGAACCTCCTCTCATCCTTCCAGATTTTCTTACCTCTTCTGTGTTTTGGCAAGATTCTTGAAACCTTATATTTAATCAAGTAGTCGAATTACATGGATCCGGGTTTGGGAATGTGATAAAAATTTTATATTTCTACTGCGTTTGTATCACGAAACCCAACATGTTAATCACATATGGGTATATGGCGTGTAATGGCTCTAGTCAGTTAAATGTAGGGATGAGTGTTCCACTAAGATGGGATTCATTTCTTGGAGTGAATCGGGTTAAGATCCTATGTTATCTAAGTTTGTTATTGATGAATAAGTTCCTAGCTAGGACAAACATAACATACTTTGAGAAAGTTTAAGTGTTAGAAAAGTGTTTCTAGTATTTATTATATTTTACTAGTAATTAAAACTTGAGATAAATTCATATGATACAGCTAATAAAGTTTGACTAAACCTTAACTCTAGGCTATGTCGGGATCTTCTAAGAAGGGATTTTAGTGCATGGTAATTATGACTAAAAGGTTTATGTTAATCAATACATGCATTCATTTCTAATTGGGTAGTTGTGATATTGATGCTTGGGGTCACTAATAACTTGTGAGAACTAAATGTATATAATTGGAATTTTCACATTTAGAGTCAAAAGGTGTTTCTAATAATATCAAGTGTTAATATTACTTCTCATTGCAAATTAAACATGAACCTAGTAAGTCACACCTAAAAGAGTTTTACCAAATCATCATCAATATTAATTTAATTATTAATTAAAGTGTTTAATCAATTAATTAAGATTAATAGAATTGGATTTATGCTTTAAGTGATGATTCTAGCATATCATGAAATCCAATTCAAGTAAGGGTTTAATTATTAATTAATACTTAATTAATATGAGATATTAATTAAAGTGTTAAATTAATAATATATGTTGTTTATATTTGGACTTTGATTATTGTCTTAAGTTGTTTAGTCCAAGATGTTGGGAAGACCCATGAACTTTATCTAGGCCCATTTGTTTGATGGATTGGGCTTGGGTCAAGTATTGGCCCAATTAATAAGCCCAAGTCCCTACAAATTAATGTGGTCCACTTTGTCATGTTAGGCACATTATCTTTTATATGTAAAATGTTGACCATGGTAAATTTGTCATATTAGGCACACATTATCTTTTATGTGTAAAATTTTGACTCTGGTATAATAAGGTGCATATCACATTGGTATGTATAAAGAATGTATATAGACAATAATACATGGGATGTATTAATTCTCTACACACTTTGCAACTTGCATACTTATCATAACAAGTTGTATATTTATCATGAGATGGGGTTTTCTTTTTCAATAGATATATACATAACCTAAGAAGTGTTCTAAGGTTAGAGAGAAAAATAGAAAGTGTAGAGACACACACCAGAAAGGAAAACACATATGCACAAAATAAACCCTAAGTATTCTTACAAGGAGATTAAATTAGTGTAAGTTTTGTGAGAGTCATTGTAGAGACTACTTATAATTAATCTAATCTAGGTAAGAAGGTGAGTTAGTAGAACTTTGGTGTTTCAAGCTAAAGGCCTCACACTTGGGAGGCTAAAGGATTTGATTCAAGAGTTGAACTAACTACATCGAAGCTTGTATATAACTATTTCGGTCTACATGAAACTTACAAGTTGGTAAGTTTTCTTAAATTTAGTATTCTTATGTTGTTGCTTATACATGTTGATGTGTTATTTAGCTATACGTAAAACGAATGGATCTATAGGTATGGATTTCTTCATGTGATGAAGGGTTATGCAAGTAAAATTTCTAAAATTTTACCCTACTTAAGGTTAGTGCTCACCATACTTCTAATAGCATAATTGGTTCTATTACCTCCTACTTTACATTCGTTGATCAAGTTGTTGCTTGTTAATGCATGGGAAGCAATTTTTGAAGATATGTGTATTTTGGTCTATGCCAAAACACGGCGCATGAATTTTTGAAAACATATGCATTCAGACCCCATTGAAGCACAGTGTGTGGTTCCTTAAAATCATGATGCATGTAAAACGAAAATGTTATGATTTTGATTTTCAAAAACCATGATGTGTATGAAACCAAAATGCCATGATTTTGATTTTAACAACCCATGATGTATGTAAACAAAAATGTTGTGATTTTGATTTTCAAAAGCTATAATGTATATAAGACAAAAATGCCATGATTTTGATTTTTAAAAGCCATGATGTATGTAAGTTGTGTTTGTGCTTCTTATTGGCTTACCTATACTGGTGAAGAGTACATATCATGGACTTCACATTGCTTTTAACTATGATCGTCTTACTTTGATGTTAACCTTGTTGTTTCTTCGATGTTTGACTAGTGACTCTGTTACTAAAGATGTTTCTAGTTACCAAGTGATGAACAACCATACCCTCATTATCAGAAGGAAATTCACCAAATAAGGTTGCTGAGAAATATAATGTACACAACAACCCCTTGATATTATCTCATCCCCTTTAAATATAAATGCTTGATCACATTTATTTCTCTTCTCAAGCATTCTATGCCTTCTATCACTCAGTATAAATGATGTCAAAAAGTTACTCTTATTCAAAATTTGAGAATTGTAGTAGATTGAGTATGATCATTATTATTTTCATTTCTCTCTCTCTCTCTTCTTTTTTTCTCTTCTCTTTCTTTTTTTTCTCTTTTTTTTTCTTTTTTTCTTCCTTTTTTTCCTCTTTTTTTCTCTTTTAAATTTAAACCTCTTCCAAGGTTTGTTATGATAATTGCATGCAACTTGTATATCTCAGTTCCTAGTGACTTTTCTTTTAATGGGTAATTGCCCTTTATGAGGTTGTTAAGCATTAAGTTGATTAAGATTTAAGAATCATGGCTCTAAGCTACTAATCAAAATTAAGAGACTTTAAATGTTTCATCAAAGTGAGAATTCACTATCGAGGTTAACTGATCTGTCCTTGTCACATACTCCTTTTTTAAAACAGTTTCATCTCTAGGAGCACGAAAAAGATAATTTATAAAATATAGGTGCAAGTATGAATGTATGAATTAATGGATGCACTTAGAGATTTTAAATTGATGATATAAAAGACTTCCTTAACATCATTTGGACTTGTAGGGTCTCATGAGTTCTTGGCCTTTGGAGATGTACCAAGTCAATGTCTAGGTCTTGAAAATGTCCCTTAGGACATTTTAGGGCTTCAAAAGGTTGAAATACATGTTTTAGGAGCTTCGACGGGCCTAGAACAACCTTGTGGATAAAACCCATAGAGGTGGGCCCACGAACCCATGGCCTTAGGTTTGTGATCCCACACACTTAGGATCTAACCTAAGCTCAAGGCTTCATTGTGGTCCCACAGAGCTAGGGCCTAGAAAAGGCCTATTTTTTATCTTTATTTTCACATTCTTTTTCTCTCTTTTCTCCTTTAGAACTCTCTGAACTTTTAGAACTTCTGCATACAAATACATGTGCAAGGAGGTGGTGATGATGCTTTTAGGGATGTGCCCCTAGATCTCACAGTCGACCTGGATGATTTGGGTCCTGAGGTTCTAAAGGGTCAGGCGGCAAGTGGAGCTACTTATTAGAAGCCTATACCAGCTCATCGTATGAGACACGAAGTGACTTGAGGCCATGTGATTCATCTGGTCTTGAACTTGAGGAAGCACATTTTGATGCTCCATCACCAGTGGGTTAATATCTCAACTTTTTTTTTACAACAGGAAACGCATGCTAGAAATTTCACATGCTGTCTAAATGATGCTTCCCTTGCTAGGATTACTTACTTAGTATGTTTTGATGCCTTTGTTATGTCTTTGAACATTGTAGACTCCTTTAGGCTGCATACTAAACCTTGTTGCTTAGCTTTCACCCTAGACATGTTGATATTGATTACTTATAAATAACAAGTACATTAATGGTTAGTGCTTGCTATTGTAGATAGGGAATCTAAATGAGAATTTAATTTTTGTCAACTTCCATTTTAAAGTGTCATGATTTCACTGTTGCTTCCCTATAGCTTTATTGGAACTAAGAGGCTTTACTAAGGGTTATGTTAAGAGGTGTAAGACTTGGTGTATGGCCAATTTTGATGGATTGTTGGATGGAATATTAGAGGGTCCTAAGATGTTAAGCAATCGATGGGCTGTAATGACCACTCTGATTAAGAGGTGGTCAAATTGCACATGTGCTTTCCACTTCTAGTTCAGGGAGATGATGATCATGCCCCTCGATCTTACTGCTATAACAGGGTTTTGTTCTCTAATCAGTGGATTCCTTTTGAGATTCTAGAGGACCTAGTGGGGTTGTGCTATAATCTAATGGGTTACTTCCCTAAGTTTAGAGTTGGCCAAGGTGGTTTAATATTATATGAGTGTCTATGGCAAGCCTGCAATAGGGCAGCTGGAGATGGTGCTATCAAGATTGAGAAATATGATTGGTGCTTTATTTTTTACTTGATGAGCACTATGGTGTTCCCCATTGTGAACAGTACATGGTTGCTTCCTCTTTTCTAGGACCTTGATGCTATGAAGGAGTAAGACTAGGGTTCCACTACTTATGGCTTTCTTTTCCATGGTCTTGATGACATATGCAAGGATAGCTCTAGGATTAGTGGTGTGCCACTGATGGTTGATGTGAGTAGTTTCTAATGCTTTATTACCTTTTATTCTTTATATGAGTTTACTATTTATGACATGCATTCTTTTATAGATTTGGGTCTTTAAGTTCTTCATCCTGCCCCCTTCTAGCATGGTTGTTGATCTTCTAGAGGGATTTCTATACTTTCCCATCTAGATTGCGTAAAATTAAAAGGGTGCAACACAAACCTTAGAGGCAGCTCGTGCTTTCCTAGTGGTGTTGACATTCAATCAGGTAAGGCATTGCTTTCTACTTTTTCTATTTTGAAGTTCTTTATTTTGTTTCTGATTATTGTTTCTAATTGCATATACATCTTTAGTGGTGGTGGGAGGGCTACCCTATGGCTTTCTCATTGGTGATATAGGGGGCCATGGATATCACTGGCTAACAGATCCTATTTTTGACTCCTATTGATCGCGCCTGATACCTTAGCAAGCATGTATTAAGTTGGTTCTTGGTAGTTACCATCTGTCTCATCCCTTATTCTACTCCCTTTGATATGTTCTAGGGGAAGGACTTGGTGGGCCCCATTCTAAAGAAGGCGCTAGCTAGGACTGATCACTAGGTGCACTTAGAGCCTGAGGTCATCTCTTATTTAGAGAGTTTTATTCCTCGTCTAATTAATGGTGTCGCGAGAGGTCAGGTTCCTCTTACTCCACTTGCTAGTGCTTCTTCCACTTCTGCTCATTGAGTTCATCTCATTTTTAGTTCATTATTGCTTTTTCATATTAATCATTATCTTTATTATGACTTTCTCTTTCTTCATTTGATAGCCTCATTTGAAGGGACCTCAAGGTGTGGGTGTAGTGAAGAGCTCTAATGGTATAAAGGCAATTAGCACTATTGTTGAGACTGTTATTGATGTGAGTCATGGGGCTACTTAGATGTTTTTTGGGAATACTGCATTACCTCTACTCCCAGTGGTCAAGCGAGACAACCTTCAAGGTGGAGTGGTGACCCATATAATTCCTACATCTACAAAGCCTGTGACCTTTATCCTGAAGAACACTGCACATGTGAGCTTTCATCCTTATTGATTCATTACATTCAATTTGCTTCTTGCTAACTACTTTCGCTTGTAGGTTCCTCATGAGATGGCTGAGTATTAGTATCATTACACTTTAGGCCTAATGGATTGCCATGTTCATTATACTATAAAGACTCATTTGAGTACTTCTTCACTTCTTTTTGCACCTATTTTGCTGACCATTTGCATGATCAAACTCCTAATTTTGGACTTTGACAAACAATTTTGATTCTAATAATTACAACTAAGTGTGTAGGAAGTTGATCGATCATCAAGTTTAATTGTTAAATGATTAGAGATAATGAAATAATATTTAAAAAAGTATTAATATGTATTTCAATGAAGTATCTCATCTCATGCAAGTGTTAAACATTACAAAGCAATTATATACCAAAAATAGACATTTTTGGATATATAGTGGTCTGCTCACTGGGTGGTCATGACCGAGATTGATAAGTATGCTTTTAGGCTAATTCGACCTCTTATATTTAAGGAGGCTTTTTGACATCTTTAGAGCTCTATAATGAGAAAGTGATCTTCTTCACTTTTTAATTAGACATCTTAAGATTTTTGAATTGAGCTTACTTGTCAAAACCTAAGCTCATTTGGGTATACAAATCTTGAGTCAAAATTAGCATATGTAGCTTTCATTTTAGGTTGTATAAGTCTTAGAATGTTAGTAATAACTTGAGCTATAGAGGGTCAATTAAGGTGATTCAAAGTGATATGGAAAGATAAAAAAATTATCTACAACTAATATAAAGAAAGTTTAGGTTGATTTGATCATCTTCATAATCCCAATCATGTGCATCTCATAATCCAGTCATGAGTTATCCCCTACTAGTGCTCATTTTAAGCCAAAATGGTCAGTGCTCTTCATGAGCCACCCTCAAAATCATGAGTAAAGATCATCTCATTATGATGGTACTAAAAGTATTCAATGGACATTTTTTAATGTAACAATCATAAAAATGATACTCACAAGCTAGGGTTTGCTACTTATGATTATGAGCGATGTTATGACAAAAATAAGTCCAAAGTGTTTCAAAAATCAATAAAAGACATTGGAGACATAATTAATGCATTCAATAGCCATAATCTAAGTTGTTTATCTATATAAATAACTTATAAAGTTCAATGCAAAGTTTAAGAAACTTGTTTATCATTCATTCTCTCTTAAGCATTCAATTAAGCTCTCAAATTCTCTCTTAAACAATTTTTTATATTTATGTAACTCTTGTGAGAGTTAGTGAGTATTAGAATAAACATTCTTGTTCTTCTATTTTCTAGGATTAAGAAAATGGGAGGTGAGATTCTATTTTAAAAGGAATTGGTTTAAGTGTTGCCCATTTAAACACTTGGGATTTAGTTTTTGAGTGAGCCTTAAAAACTTAAGCGGTAAGGTTGTAAGAGTGAGACATAAAAATCTTATGTAGTTTCAGTCTTATGAATAAGATTATAAGTGATTAAAAATCCTAACTTAGGGATAAGTTACATAGAGACATAGGATTATTATTGAATCTAAACTCTTTGAATCATTATATTCTTCATTCTTCCTTCTCAACATTCATTTAGTTCTTATTTAATTCCTTAAAATCATTTTTATTTTACTAAAACCCTCATTTTTATTCACCCCCCTCTAAGGCTCTTTCAATTGGTATTAGAGCTTGGATTCTAGGAACTTAATTCCTAGAATACAAGACCATAGGGAGTGAACTTTAAAATTTTTCTTCTCTTAGACCATTCTTTGATGGTAGTGACTATCCTTATTAGAAGTTCAAAATGGAGCTATATATAGATTATGATTCCATTAGACTTTGGAATGTTGTTCTTAAAGGTTGGAAACCACCAAAAACTATTATTGATGATGTACAAACTACTCTTTCAAGAAGTGATTGGAGCAATGATCAAAAAGAAGAAAACTATAAAAATAAGAAAGCTATGATCACTCTACTTTCTTCTATGATTAGAGAAGAGGGAGGCAAGCTTTAACATTGCATTTTGTCCAAGTAAATATAGGATACCTTGGAGAACTATTATAAAGGCAATGTATAAGTAAGAAGTAAAAAGGTTTAACTTCATATGTATGAATATGAAATCTTCAAAATGAAGCCCTAAGAATCAATCATGGAGATGACAAACCATCTCAATGCTCTCCTCACACCCTTAAAAATCTTGGAAAATATTTCTCCAAGGAAGAGAGGTAAACAACAAGATACTAAGAATCCTACCTAAGAAGGATTTGGAATCTTGAGTTACTTTAATTGAGGAAGCTCAAGACCTCTCTACCCTTTCAATCAATGTGCTTATGAAAAAACTCCTAACATGTCAACTTCCAATTAGGCAAAAAGATGAAGAGTAAAAAGAAAAGGAAGAAAATAAAAAGAGCACAACACTAAAAGCTCTTCAAGAAGATAGTAAAGAGGAAAGCATTAAAGATTCTAGTGATGAAGATGGTGATATTTCCATGCTCATTATAAATTTTAAAAATTTCTTGAAAAATAGAAAATTCTAAAGAATAAGAGACTTCAAAAAAAGTATAAAGGAGAAGACAAGAAGAAAATTAAAGATGTTACTTATTATAAATGCAAGAAACTGAGACACATTATAAGTGAGTGCCCCAAACTCAAATTCAAGAACAAAGGAGCAAAGGATAAGAAAAAGGCCTTCAAAGCTACTTGGGATGATTCCTCTAAATTTGAAGAGGAAGAGGAACAACAAGAAGTGGCCAATCTTTGCTTCATGGCTCTTAAAGATGAAAAAGAGGTACCATCTACTTCTAACTTTTCTTATGATAAGTATTATGCTTATGATGAATATGATGATAATGATGATGTTAAGAGCTCTATTATGAGCAAACTCTTGCTTAAGTGCAAAAGCTTGCTTTCTAGAAAAAAAAAACATTATAAGTATGAGTTAAATAGCTTAACCAAGGAATTTGAAAAGTTAAAAATTGAATTTTTTTTTCTTCTTAAATCAAATAATAAACTTGCTAGTGATTTAAAATCTTCTAATTCGTTGGAAGAGTAACTCATGAAGGCAAGTGATGTTCTAATAAGGTAGTTAAGCTAAAAAATTCCATATAAAAATTCTAAAGAGGAAAATAAAGTTTAGATAATTTACTTGACTCATAAAATTTTCATGGAAATACTCACGGAATTGATATGCTAATGGAATGGCCTCATCTTTATAATCATCATTTATTAAATTTATTAAAGCATGATGCAATTTTATTCATTCTACCTCTAAACCAATTAGGACTCAAGATTTTCAAGCTAATAAGTCTTATGTACCAAATATTAAAGGAAATTATCATAAGACTCAATCCTATGTGACACAAAGAGGTAAGTCCTATGCTAGAAGAGAACAACCTAAACATGGTTACATGTACACTAAACACAACACTCATAAGCATGGTGCATAACGTAATACACTTAACCATGTTGCAAAAACCTATCAAAATACACACTGTCATTGTTAATGTATGTCTCACACCATGACTTAAAATAATTTTAGGAGACACTCATCACCATAACACAAAAGGCATGTTTCACACACTAGGAAAGCATATAATCCTAGTAGAAATAAATTCAAAAAATTTATATGTTTATATTGCATGAATAAAGGTCACACCAATAATGTGTCCTTTTATAAAAGACTGCACATGAATTTGCTTCCTTCAAATTATCATGAAACTAACCAACCTACACTAAGAAAGGTTTAGGTTCAAAAGAACACTTAAATTGTCTTGTGTATACGTGTTTGAAATCCACAAAAGCAATAAGAAAGTGGTATCTTGATAGTGGATGTTCAAGGTATAGGACGGGAGATAAGGAGCAATTCAACAAGATTGATCTAAATGATGGAGGACATGTCACATTCAGAGATAATGCCAAAGGAAAGATAGTAGGCATTAGAGAAATTAGTAACCCTCAATCCTTATCTATACATCATGTATTTTTTGTTGATAGTCTTAAAATTAATTTGGTTAGTATAAGTCAATCATGTGATATAGGAAATAAGGTGACTTTTTATCCTAGAAATTGCATTATTAGTAGTCTTGATGAAGACAAAGTAATTTTTAGTGGTGAAGGAGTAGACAATGTCTATATTATTGACTTAAACAAGGTTGATAGTAAAGACATAAAATGCTTAATGTCAATTTCCTATGACACATAGACATGGCATAAAAGATAAGGACATGCAAATTTTGAGCTTTTGAATGATCTTTATAAACATTAACTTATGATTAGTTTACCTAAGCTTGAATTCACTAAGGATAAATGTTGTGATGTTTGTCAAAAGGTAAAATAATTCAAGTCGTGTCCACTTCTAGACCACTTGAACTTATACATATGGATTTGTTTGGACCAACTAGAGTTGTTACTTTTGGTGGAATGCACTATGCATATGTATTAGTTGATGACTACTCTAGATTTACTTTGGTGTGTTTTCTTGCTTATAAGAATGATGCACTTAATGTTTTTGAAAATTTTTGAAAATTTTCAAAAATGGATTTGTTTGGACTAACTAGAGTTGCCACTCTTGGTGGAATGCACTATGCATATGTATTGGTTGATGACTATTCTAGATTTACTTAGGTGTGTTTTCTTACTTATAAGAATGATGCACTTAAAGCTTTTAAAAATTTTTCAAAACGAGTTAAAAAAAATGGATTTTGTATGTTATCTATTAAAAGTGATCATGGAACCAAATTCAAGAATGATTTTTTCAAAATATTTTGCAATGAAAATGGCACTTCACATACGTTTTCATCACTTGGAACTCCTCAACAAAATGGGGTAATTGAAAGAAAAAATAGAACTTTTATGGAAATGGCTAGAATAATGCTTTATGAGTATAATTTGCCTCTATACTTTTGGGTAGAGGTCATTAACACGTCTTGTTACATTTCAAATAGAGTTGTTAAAAGTCCAATTTTAAATAAATCCTCTTATGAGTCGTGGAACAATAGAAAACCCAAAATCTCATATCTAAGAGTATTTGGATGTAAGTGCCTTATATAAAACACCAAGGATAATCTTGGAAAATTTGACTCTAAAGCCAATGAAGGAATTTTCCTAGGCTATTCTACTTCTAGCAAAGCATATAGATTCTTTAATAAAATAACTCTAGTAGTTAAAGAGTCAATGTATGTTGTATTTAACGAATTAAACTCACTTGATCCTAGAAAGGATGTTTGTAGTGTTAATGATATAAGTGAACTTGTAGAAGAGAAAACTCAAAAAGAAAATGCTAGTAAGCCTTTAAAACTTGAAGGTCCAAGCAAGGAGGACAATAAGGATATATCTCAACCTACCTTAAAGGATGAACTTGCAAAGGATTGGCAATTCAAGAAAGCTCATCCTTAAGACCTCATCATAAGTGACACTATAAAAGTGGTAACTACTAGATCTAAACTTAAGTCTATTATTAATTTAGCCTTCATTTTTTAAATTGAACCCAAAAATGTTGATGATGCTTTGTGTGATGAATTTTGGCTCCTTGTTATACAAGAGGAGTTAAATCAATTTAAGTGAAACAAGGCTTGGTCCTTAATTCCTAGGCCTAAACATCATCCTATTATAGGCACCAAATGGGTGTTTAGAAATAAGTTGAATGAACAAAGTATCATAACTAGGAATAAAGCTAGAATAATAGCTAAAGGTTATAATCAAGAGGAAGGTATTGATTATGATGAAACATTTGCCCTTATTGCAAGGTTAGAAGCTATTAGAATGCTACGTGCATTTGCATCATTCGTGGATTTTAAACTTTACCAAATGGATCTTAAAAGTGCATTTCTAAATGGTTTTATTGAAGAGGTGTATGTTCAACAACCTCCTAGTTTTGAATGTTTTGAATGTCCAAATCATATGTCTAAATTATCAAAGGCATTGTATGGATTGAAGCAAGATATAAGAGATTTGTATGAAAGATTGAGCAACTTCTTACTAGAGAAAAGGTTCTCTAAAGGAAAAGTTTACATAACTCTTTTTATAAAGAAATCCAACCATGATTTATTAATTTTTCAAATATATGTTGATGATATTATTTTCAATGCTACTAACCAATGCTTATGTGAGGAATTCTCTAAGTTAATGCAAGGATAATTTGAAATGAGTATGATGGGAGAACTCAAGTTCTTTCTTGGACTTTAAATCAAACAATGTAAAGATGGGATTTTCATCAATCAAACTAGATATGCAAGAGACATTCTTAAGAAGTTTGGTGTGGATGGAGCTAAATCAAGCAAGACTCATATTAGTACCACTACCAAACCCAACAAAGACAAGAATGGTAAACTAGTTGATGAAAAGTGATTTAGAGGTATAATTAGATCCCTTCGTTATTTAACCGCTAGACCCGACATTATGTTTGCTACTTGCTTGTACATTAGATTTCAATCATGTCTTAGAGAGTCTCATTTGAATGTTATTAAAAAGAACTTTTAAATATCTTTGTGGTATAATGCATTTAGGACTTTGGTATCCTAGGTGTTCTTCCTTTGACATGATTAGTTATTCGGATGCAAAATTTATCGATAGTTTACTAGATAGAAAAAGCACTTAAAAAAATTTTCAAATTTTAGGTAATTGCTTAGTTTCTTGGTTTGGCAAGAAACAAGTTTCGGTTGCTTTGTTGTTGAAGAAAAATATGTGGTGGCTAGTTACTGTTGCACACAATTTTTATGGCAAAAATAACAACTTTTGGACTATAGCATTGATATTAATCACATTCTAATTAAATTTTATAGTACAAGTTCTATAAATCTCAGTAAGAATCCCATTCAACATTCTAGAACTAAGCATATAGACATTAAACGTCATTTCTTGCATGATCATAGTCGAATTGGTGATATCTTACTTGAATTTATTGATACAAATAATCAACTTGCAGATATATTCACTAAACCTCCCAATGAAGAGAGATTGAATTTCATTAAACATGAACTTGGCATGATTGTTGGTTCTAGTTTGTCTTGAATTTTATACTTAATTAATGGTTGGACTATTTTCATGTCAAATCATGTTGTGCTCATTAATTACTTTGATTGTTATATGTTTTGATTTTGATCTTAACATTTTTATACATTTTTTTAATTTTCGTGCATTTATATATGTTTAAATATGCATTATGGTTTTTTTTTTTAAAAAATTGCTCCTATTCCTTAGCAAGACTAGTTTCTTTTTATATGTTTTTATTAATTTTGTCTCAATTTTTGTTTGGTTTACTTTCATTATATTTTTGTATCTAAGCATTGAGCTATTTTTTTATATAGTTATTTTGTTATAGTTTACATTTGGTTTATTTTCTAGATATTTTCTGGATATAAGCCATGAGCTATTAGTTTTATGCCTTGTTTCTCTTTAGTTTACAATTGGTATTTTAATATCATTATAACTTTATCCTTTTCATTAATTTTTTTATTTTTTTTAAATTTCCTTTTGCTTTTTGATTAAGGGGGATAAATAATTAAGTTTGCATGTGTATTCAGTTAATTTCTTTTAAGGTAGAAAATTCTTTTTACTAAAGATGTGTTTATATTAGTGACATCACTATATGAGAGTGTGTCCTTGATATCACTTTTTTTAATCCAAATCTTATTCTATTTTACTATTTTTCAATAAGGGGAGAAAGTTATTTAAATTTTTTTCATAATTTTGTTTATGCATGCATAGTAACAATGTAAGTGCTGCTAGTTTTATCCTTGTGATAAAAAGCCTTGTTTTTCTTACTATGTTTATGTATGACATAAATTTTATAAAGATTTGGTGTATCTTTATTTTCATTATTTTGGTTCATAATCTTTTATTCCCTTTAGAATTTTTTATTCCTTTAGGTTCATTTTCCTTTATATATCTCTCTTTTCTTTTTCTCTTTCCTAAAGGAGGAGAAGAATGTATGTAGTGTTGTAAGGTGCTAAGTGTTACATGATCATGTATGTTAGCTAGCTAAGCTCTATACCATCATGTGATAGTGAGTGATATATGTACTATTTTTATGATGCATTTTAGTAGCACTACATACATATACATGCATATATGTTTGAAATTATTTCTTTCATATTGCCTAACATTTTTTCAAAATTTTCATGTTATCATCTTTTTTTATGCTTTTAACATATTTGTTATATTTCTTTTTGGGCATGTTTCTTTTTATTCCTCATGTTAACTTTTATATTGTTCTTATTTTTTAAAAAAGGGGGAATAAATAATTAAATTTATATTTCTTATCATATCAACAGAGGGAAGAAATAAAGAAATATATTTTCATATAAAGGAGAACATTTTTATGACTATCTTTCAAATTGGTATCATTCCTTTATAATTATTTAATATTTTTTAAAAAAAAACTTAATTTCTTTAAATCCTTATATTTGCTCTATTAATTCGTCCATGCTTTGGTACATGATATTGATTTTATGCATATATTAAAGGGGAGCAATTTATTGCATCTATTTATTTTGAAAGGAAAAGCTAGTTTAATTTAACATGCTTATACACGTTATTTATTTTGACACACACATTATATATTATCTTTTTAAATTAGTTGTCAAAGCCAAAAAGAGGGATATTGTTGACCATTTGCATTATCGAACTCCTAATTTTGGACTTTAACAAACAATTTTGATTCTAATGATTTTAAGTAACTGTGTAGAAAGTTGATCGATCATGAAGTTTAATTGTTAAACGATTGGAGACAATGAAATAATCTTTAAAAGAGTATTAACATGAATTTCAATGAAGTATCTCTCTCAAGCAAGTGCCCAAACATTATAGAGTAATTATATAATAAAAATATAGATTTTTGGATATACAGTGATCTACTCACGAGCAGGCTCACGATCGAGATTGATAAGTCTCCTTTTAGGCTAATTCAACCTCTAAGATTCAAGTAGGCTTTCTAACATCTTTAGAGCTATATAATGAGAAAGTGATCCTCTGTACTTTTGAAGTACACATCTTAAGATTTTTTAATTGATCTTACTTGTTAAAATCAGAGCTTATTTGGGTATGCAAATCTTGAGTCGAAATCAGCATATGCAGCTTTCATTTTAGGTTGCATAGCTCTTAGTATTTCAATAGAGCTACAGAGGGTTAATCAAGGTGATTAAAAATGATATGGAAAGATAAGACAATTATCTATAATCAGTATAAAGAAAGTTTAGCTTGATTTGATCATTTTCAGTCCCGATCATGAGCATCTTACGAGCTAATCATAAGTTATCCCATGTTAGTGCTCATTTTGAGACAAGTGGTAAGTGCTCCTCACGAGCTGCCCTCACAGTCATGAGTATAGATCAACTCATAAGGGTAGTCCTAACAAAATTTAATGGACATTTTTTAATACAGCAGTCCTCAAATTGATGCTTATGAGCCAAGGTTTGCTTCTCATGATCGTGAGCGGCATTTTAAGAGAAATAAGTCCAAAATGATTCAAAAATCAATAAGAGATTTAGATACATAATCAATGAAACCAAAAGCCTTAATCTAAGCTATTTATCTATATAAATAAGTCCTAGAGTTTAATTAAAATTTCAAGAAACTTGTTTATCATTCATTATATTTTAAGCATTCAATTAAGCTCTCAAATTCTCTCTTAAAATTTTTTATATTTGTTTAACTCTTGTAAGAGTTGGTGAGTGTTAGAATAGACATTCTTGTTCTTTTATTTTCTAGGATTAAGAAAATGGGAAGTGATATTCTATTCTAAAAGGAATTGGTTTAAGTGTTGTCCATTGAAACACTTAGGATTTGGTTTTTGAGTGAGCCTTGAAAACTCAAGTTGTAAGGTTATAAAAGTGAGACATAAAACTCTTGTGTAGTTTTAATCTTGTGAATAAGATTATGGATGATTAAAAATCCTATATTAGGGATAAGTTATATGGAGACATAGGACTATTGTTGAATTCAAACTCCTTAATCATTGTGTTCATTGTTCCTTCTTAACATTCATTCAATTCTTATTTAATTCCTTAAAAACATTTTTATTTTACTAAAACCCTCGTAAGCCTTATTCTCCCCCCCCCCTCCTCTATGGCTCTTTTATGTTTAAATATTCAATAATATGTAGATTAATGAATGCATGTATGCTAATGCATACATATTTTGATGCAAAGTGAGAATGTGAGGTTGATGTAAAAGCATGATGAGAGTCTTCATTAGTAGAAGGTGATTTATTAGTAGGAAACTACTCATTACCAAAGTGAGATCAGTGAGTGGTCCTACAGGTGAGGTTGATGGAGATAATGACAATGACGACGACGATGAGGATAGGGAAGAGTCTTGATCTCCCCTATTTCCCTTTTTCCATTTTTTCTTTCTATATTAAGGATGATTCTTTTAGATACTAACTATATTTTAATGATGATTTGGATGCTTCCTAGTTCTTCTATGTTTTGCTCTGTTTTGCTTGCTGCTTTATTATAATAAATACACAAGGAAAGGAAACATTACATTGTAGAAATATATGAACTCTAAGATGAAAATTCGCTTTTGTATGTGACAAATATTGATTCAGACATATTTACTTCTTAACATATGCAAGTCTATTAATATTTTTCATTCATACTGATGTGACATTTATCATAAGCATAATTGCATATTAGGCATTTCAAAATGATAGTACCCTTGTCTTTAACTAGTCTTTCCATGTTTTCTAGCTAAGTATTTTACCCTTTATCATTTTTTATTTCTTTTTTTTTTAATTATAGTTGACATTAACCCACTCTAAGAGCTGGTTTCCATCGACATCAATCAATTTTACTGCACCTTTTGAGAGAATAGTCTTAACCAAATGGGGCCCTCCTAATAAGGTTTGAATTTCCCTCTCAGATTTAGTATATTCTACTTAGCATGTCTTAATACCCAATCTTTGGCTTTGAAGTCATATTGCATTACCCTCTTATCAAAAGTTCTTATAATTCTCCTATAGTATAACTGCACATCATAAAGTGCCTTTAGCCTCTCATTATTAATTAGATTCAGCTGCATTAATTTTTTTTCTACCCACTTCACCTCAGGTAGGTTAGCTTTAATGATTGTTCTTAGGGATTTCATCTCCACTTCAATCAGTAGTACAACTTCTATTCCATATACTAATAAAAAGGGTTTTAATCATCTTTAAAAGGATATTCTTGATGTTCTTATTTGCTACCTCTACTACCCTATTAGCTTGTCGTCTATAGGGTGATGACTTATAATGCTTTACTCAAGTAATGCCCATACTTCTCCTTAGAACTGTACTCTATTATCTAAGGTCAAGTGATGCAAAATCTTATATCTGCATAATAGACTTTTTTTTAAGAACTTTGCTACTTACTTGCCCCTAGTTTAGTAAATAACTCAGCTTCTACCCACTTTATGAATTAATCAATTACTACTAGAATGCATCTGTGTCCATTAGAGGTTGTAGGATGGACCTCCCCTATAATGTTAAGTCCCTAGAGTGAAAATGGTTATGGTGAGGACATAATGTACAATTCTAAATGCAAAAGATGGCTAATGTCTCCATGAATCTAACACTTGTGGCACTTTTTAGTAAATCTAACTCAATCTTCTACCATTGTCAACCAGAAGAACCCCTATCTCATTATCATTTTGGCTAATATTGTACCATTCATGTGAGGACTATAAACTCCTTTATCAATGTCTATCATTACCTTCTTTACTTTATTGTCATCCAAACAATGCAATTGCATTCTATATAAAGTCTATTTGTACAAGACACCTTAGTAGAGCATAAACTTTGCTACCACTTTTTTTATAGTGGTCTTATCCCTTTCACTTGCATCTTTAAAGTTCTTACACTTGTCTAGATACTGTTGTTTATCATAAAACTAAGGCTTCTGAATCACCCTTGCCTCCATTACTTTCAAGTCATGTGACATGGTTGATTAGAATTTAATAGCATGAGCAACTTCATTGGCATGGTTATCAGTCCATCCTAAACTGATGCTAGTAAAGCTGAGGAATATGCCATCTAGTTGTGATTTTTGGGTAAGTGAATGAATTTTCATTTCTAGAAGAACCATTTCAACTATTGCAAATGTTCTAAGTAGGCTTCAGGTGTGGTTCCTCCAAATCCCACATGTCTGTTACCTGATTGATTACTAACATTGACCTTTAGGGCCAATAGTGCTTCCATTCTTATTGCACATGATTCATATTCTACTTCATTATTCATAACCTAAAATGTCAATTTCATTATTATTATGATTACTTCATTTTCTAGAGTTAATAAGATTATCCTTATTCCTACTCCACATTGATTCACTATGCCATTAAATGATATCCACCATCCTTGAATTTCATTACCTATAGTGAGGTCATTTGGAAACTCGAGTTCTACCACTTGGTCATATGATGTTGGATTCAATGCTAAGAATTCAGCTACTACTCTTTTTTTTTTACAATGTTCTTAGTTAAGTATTCAACATCAAACTTTTGAGTAGTACTAGCCACTTTGCCAACTTTCAAACTAATGAAAGTTCTTCAAACAAATGCTCCATTAGATCTAACTTCGAAACAACTTGATTTTTATAAGACTAAAAGTAGTGCCTTAACTTCTTCATTGCCCAAACCATCCCTAGACATATTTGTTTAACCTGGCTATACTTAACATTTTCTTACTTAAATAGTAGATTGTGTGCTTAGTCTATTCTTTATAGTGTAACTCCTATTGCATTCCCTTTAATTCCCAGATATAAAATTAAAGGTCTTCCCATTTCTAGAGGTTTCAAAATTAAAGGTTTTATGAGGTAGTCTTTAACTCTATCAAAAGCAATTTGACACCATTCATTCTAAACCACCGACTGATCCTTTTGAGTAGCTTGAATATGGGCTCACATACCTCAATTAATTTGGCTATGAATTTGTTGATGAATTGTAGCTTTTCTAGAAATCCATGAATCTTTTTTTCAGTCTTCGACATTAGCATTTCTTGGATTTCTTTTACTTTGTTTAGATCAACTTTGATTCCTTTCTAACTTACTATGTATATTAACATCTTCCTTAAAGTGACACAAAACACAAACTTTTTAGGATTCAACCTTAAGTTGTTTGTTTACCCTTTGCAGAAACTTATCAATATAGTAGGATGTTCTTCCCTAGTCTTTGATTTTACCATCATATCACCAATATAAACCTCTACCTCATTATGTATCATGTCATGGAATATTACAGTAGCCATTCTCTAATATGTTGCCCCTATGTTCTTCAAACCAAAAGGCATTACCTATTAATAGTATGTTCCTTATTAAGTGATGACAGCAGTCTTGACTTTATCGATGATTTCCATAAGGATATGATTTTATCCTAAAATCCATCCATAAAAGAGTACATGGTGCATGCAATGACATTATTGATCAATACATCCATATGAGGTAAAGGGAAGTCATCCTTTAGGCATGCTTTGTTAAGGTCCCTGTAGTTTACACAAATTCTCACTTTTCCATCCTTCTTAGGCATTGGAACCACATTAGCCAACCACTCTGGATAGTCTACCACTTCTAAAAAATTAGCCTTGATATATTTTTCTATGTCTATCTTCACTAACTGTGCCTATTCTAGTTTGAGTCTTCACAACTTCTACTTCACTAGCTTATGTCCTTCTTTAGTGGGAATGTAATACTGCATGATGTCTCAATTAATTCTAGACATGTTGTCATATTTCCAAGCAAACACTTTCAAATATTTTATTGATATTTTTTCTAAATCTCTCTTTTCCTCAAGGGTAACGTCTTTTTAAATGTGCAATATGCAAGGATTTTCATCCATGCCCATGTTAAATGGTTCAGTGATAATGGAATGAATGTCAAAAATGCTCATGTAAGGTTCAATAAAATGCTTTTCATTATCATAAGACACATCACATAAGTAAGAAAAATTAGATTTCATTAGATCATACTTAGAGTTTGGTACATCAAAAGAATCAAATAGATTAAGAATACAAATATTATCATAAATAAGTGCATCCTCAAACAGAAAATATTCTATGTTGGACTCACTGATGGCTATGATGTTGATATGGTTAGGGATCTCAGCTTCTAACCTTACATTTCATAGGATCTACTCAATCTCAAATGAGAAAATTTCTTCCTCCTCCTTTTGATTTTCTGCCTTCTTTATATTGTTGATCGTACTGACAAATATCTCAAAGCCAAGCTTCTTGATCCCATTACACTCCATTCTTTTAGCTATCCCTGATACTTAAAGATTCCTTTAAAAATAAAGATAATCTTTATTCCCTTATCAATAGTTGGGTCGTACCCTAGTCCTTACTTACTAGTTTGTCCCTCAAAGTTAGGCAATTTTAAAACTCCATTCTTCTTCTTTCAAAGTCCAGTTCCTGATTCATAATACATCCATTTCATTATAACTACCACTTTTTGACTAACCTAATCTTCATTAACCACTAATACCTAGAAAGCTATAAGAGTCACATTTATACAATCAATCAAGCTATTAGTCTTAGCTTTAATGGTGGCCATTTTCCTATTCAGTGTAAATTTTATTTTTTTATGTAGAGTGGATGGTACTCCCCTCAATGGATGGAACCAAGGTCTTCCTAATAGTAGGGTGAATGTGGGTGAGATGTCCAGTACTATAAACTTAACAATATATTCAATTTCTCCAGCATTGACTGTAGCTTTGAAAGTCCTTATTATTTACTTTTTAAATCATTATAAGCCATGATTATCATATTAGAAGCCTTAAAATCATCAACTACTATCCTAAACTTATTGAGCAGCCTAAGTGGACAAATATTGATGGTTAATCCATCATTAACCATTAACCATGATCCATGAAGTCTTCTTAGCCTTTATAACCACTTGGATGAACAAAGTTCTATTGTGGCTATTAGAGAAAAAAACAACATTATTGGATTTTAAGAGTAGTGAAGCTACCATATCTTTAGGAGAAGTATCTAAGGAGATTTTTGCACCATCTAAAGCATAAGCCAAAGCATCTTGATGATTCTCAAATGTTATTAGAAGATCCCAAATATTATTTTAAGTTTAAGTCTTTTTAAATTGTTTTAGAACTTAATCATCTTCTATCTGAATAATTAGTTCACTATCCTTCATAGCCTCTTTAGCAACTTCCTTTCCTTTTGTTAGATCCTTCTTTGTAGGTTAGTATACCCTTATACTCCTAGTCATATGGTTAACTGAGAGCTCTTCATATGAGTCATACCATATGTTGATTCCCATTACAAGTTGTGTTAATTGAATGATGACAATTTCATTTATTTTATCTTCTTTATCAAACTCTTCCTCCAATCTGAAAGGTATGATATCTTCCTACTTAACATCAATTGAAGGTGTAATAGTATATTTTACTTTGAAATCAAATTTTCAAAAGGTTGTCCTAAAAAGTCCTAAACTTCCTTCTTTTCCTTAAACTCTTCCTCTTTTTCAAATTTAGAAGGTTCGCTATCATCAATGATTTCTCCAACTCTTCTTATTGTTAATTGATTGAGGTGCCTCTACATCATTGTGTGAGGTGTGCAAGTGGAAACCATGGATATTTATTGATAGGTGGAAGGATCCATCTCATTATCACTGGAATCATAAACAGGTATCGTAAAATCTACTTATAGTGTCTCCAAAAGTTCTTTTTCTTCCTTCTCAATCACCTCTTCTTTATTTTCTAAGATTTATTAAATAAAGCCCTCAACAAAGGTCTCAAGCAACCTAGAAGAGATGGCATAAGATGTTGAGTGTGGCATGTTTCGATAATTGGGTAAAAGGTTGGTTTTGACATTGGCTTACTTTTCAGGGTCTTCAATTTTGCTAAAGTCTATGAGGTCCTAGATTTGATCTTTTAGGATGTAACAATCATCAGTGTTATGGCCAGGCATATGATGGTAGTGAAAATAGAGGTTAGGATTGATTCGTGCAAGTAAAAGGATAGGCAAAGGTCATGGTTTTAAGGGTTTGAGGAGGTCTTTTTGTTGGAGTCCTTGGAAAACTTTAGATAAAAGCAAGCTAAAGTTTGAGTATCTTCAGTTTCGTATATCATTAACAGTTAGGTTTACTTAAGCAGTGTGGGTGTTCTTGCTAGGCTGTGTTGGTTTTTTATAGGGATTATTAGGTTAAGAAGTTTCTTCACCCCCGATCCAAATGCCAACTTGGTGAAGTACTTTAAAGGTATGGTAATGGAAGAATAAAGTCTACTTATAAAAATGAGGTAAGGCTCCCTTGATTACCATCTCTATCTATTAATCTTCTGATGGTCTATCTCTCATCAATCCGGCTTTTGCCCTCCATTAAGAAATATAGTTCGAGAACCTTTCTCCATTCTTTTGTTTGGTGGTCTCTAAATCATGCCTTATAACATCTAGTTAGGTGGTATATTCATACTGTTTGATGAACTTCTAAGTTAAGAGCATCCAATCATTCTTGATCTCATCTTCCAAATCAAAGAACCATACTCTTAGCCCTTCTTCAAGTGAAGTAAAGAAAAAATTCACAGTCTGTGACTCAATGAGCTTTATAAAAGCCAAGAAAGTAGCATATTGTCTCAAGTGGACTCAAGGATCTCCCATGCATTGAACTTGGTGAAGTTTGAAAGCTTAAAATCTTCAGCCATAGGTTGATCCTTAAATAGTGAAAGATCAGTGTAATCCTGGCTTCTCACAACATTCTTCTCCATAGGTGAGAACTCAAGTTAGGCCATCCTATTAGTTAGGATCTTGACCTCCTCTAGTAGCTCAGACTTAGTCAGATTAACTAGTTTAGTAGGAGGTGGAGGTGATGCTCCTCTCATTTCCTGATAGTACTCATCATCCTCAACAAATATATATATAGTAGGAATTATACATTTTCCTTTGTCAACCCTTACATTAACTAAACCGGAAGCTTCTTCCTGATCACCCTTCTCATGGATCATCTGTTCCATTATAGGTTTCATTTCTTTTTTCAAAAAAAATAGATAAGGACCCATCACTCATCATTTTCCTAATTGGACCCTCAATTGTTCTTCTGTATTCTAAGCCATTGTCTCTTGAGCTAAATCAATTTTATAAGCAGTAGGACTAATGTTGATACGCTTAGTGGCTTTAGGCTGTTGTGACTTCTTTAGAGCTATCTTCTGCATAGTTAAGATCATTAAGATGGTAAAGTGATGATGCATGTGTGCATGATATGTAGTGTTCTGTAAGACAAATGGGTTAGCATGTATGCATGGGGTGATGATTGTAATTTTATTAACATAATAATGTGAAATGTCTGGAAGAAAATCATAGGCTAGTTCATGATGAGATATTATATTGCTCCTAGATATATGTATATATGTATGCATGGAAAAGAAAGGAAAATAAAATGAACAATTGAGGCGCGAAAACCTATAAAATAAAAAAACCAAACACAAGCAATTGCTCTTTCCAATATTATAACTTTGTATGGTAAATTTTTTTTATCGTAGGTGGGTTTCCAAATCATAGTCAGCAAGGGACTATGGTTCCACTCTTATACTAGGCTGTTTCAATTCTTGCTAATTAGACTCAAAAGGTAAACTATGGAGCAATACTCAAATGTACTCAAGGTAAACATATAATTTCAATATAAGGCCTAGTTGTGGGGTCATAAATGGTGTCTACAGTCCATGTGCACCCATAAGCATAGGAACTATAGTCAATAAAAGAGATCTAAGTTTTTTTCCTCCTTGTTGTCATTCAGTATAATTACCAAGGAATATGAAAGTTTCATTTAGTAGCTTACAATTTGACTTTTTTTAGCATAAAAGTCCATAATTTAATTAAATTCCTTATTCATCCATGTGATCTAATAAAAATAAATGGATAATTTCTCTAGGTTCCATCATCAAGAGATGTCACTAATTGTAGATTCTTACAGACTATCCAAGCTGAGGTGTATGATTTTTGTCATTCCTTATGCATGGGGCCTATATATGTAGACAAGGAACATACAGATCTAAGTATGGGTAGTCTATGAGAATTGACATAATGACAATAAATGGTGACAAACACTAGGGATATAATAACATTTGCAAATGTTAACTTAAACACATGGCATCAGGATAAGGTTAGCATGCAAGAGCTTAGTAGGATCCTAGGGAAAATTTCTACTCATTTATCTATATAGGCTAAGTTGGGCTACTGCTAAAAGTTCTGTAACAGCCCAGACCAACCCGCATCAGATATTGTCCGCTTTGCCCAGGCCCAGCCCGCAGCGCACGCTTTTAAAATGCATCTAATGGGATGGGAGCTCTAACTCAACCAACTCCAACCGGCTCTGGCTTTGATACCATTGTAACAGCCCAGACCAACCCACATCAGATATTGTCCGCTTTGCCCAGGCCCAGCCCGCAGCGCACGATTTTAAAACGCGTCTAATGGGAGAAGGTATCCACACCCTTATAAGGCGTGCTTCATTTTCCTTCCCAACCGATGTGGGATATCACAATCCACCCCCCTTAGGGCCCAGCGTCCACACTGGCACACCGATCCGGGCTCCGGCTCTGATACCATTGTAACTGTAACAGCCCAGACCAACCCGCATCAAATATTGTCTGCTTTGCCCAGGCCCAGCCGGCAGCGCACGGTTTTAAAACGCGTCTAATGGGATGGGAGCTCTAACTCAATCGGCTCCAACCGACTCTGGCTCTGATACCATTGTAACAGCCCAAACCAACCTGCATCAGATATTGTCCACTTTGCCCAGGCCCAGCCCGCAGCGTACCATTTTAAAACGCGTCTAATGGGATGGGAGCTCTAACTCAATTGGCTCCAACCGGCTCTGGCTCTGATACCATTGTAACAACCCAGACCAACCCGCATCAGATATTGTCCACTTTGCCCAGGCCCAGCCCGTAGTGCACAATTCTAAAATGCATCTAATGGGAGAAGGTATCCACACCCTTATAAGGCGTGCTTCGTTCTCCTTCCCAACCGATGTGGGATATCACAAGTTCCTTTAGCAAGAATGCCCCCATATGACTAGGGTTACATGTTTCAGTAAGTGAGTCTAGCATTCTTTTACTATTTAAGAAAAACTATACCCCATTTTGGACTTAGCAGCCAGGTCACGTCACTTTAAACTCTACAGCTTCTCTTGATCAAGTAAAGGCTAATACCTATCTTTGTCACCCCATGACTTAAATGAAACCATGGTTACTATGTCATTTAGTATTATTAAGGGTTTAGGGACCAAGGGTGAATATGGTGAGTGTAATGAAAATGCAATTATGGTATTGTGAAGGTTCATAAATAAGTTATGTATAATGAGAAACATTCTTTCATTTATATCCCACAAAGCAAAGATGGTACCCAGTGGAGTAACCAAAAACCTGTTGGGACATGGTGTTCATTTTTGGGATGGATAACAGGATCAGTATAATATCGAGGTACACAGGCTAATGGCGACCATCTACTGACTATTATTGATTGTGGGAGGGTCTGCCTAAATAGGCTTTGCAAATTGGAGTCACGACCTGATTTGAATCAAGAAAAAGTGAATTATGAAAAACTTACTTTCCTAACCATAGATTTTGAATTCAAATGGTAGGAGTTATTTATCATGTTTCTTATTATGTATTGCTTAATTACATATTACTTCACCCTAGTTTTGGTTTTATGATGCATTTTTTACCACACTAGATCATTAGTTAATTTAAATGGAAAATAAAGCGTAGGATGGTTGGATTGACAAGCATTCGCTACAAAATAAGCAAATAAGCCAACATTCACCGAAGGAAGTAATAAGCAAACAAGTAGCATGTAGCATATATTACATAAGCATGCAAGAAATAATCAAAATAAGCAAGTAAATAAGCAAAAAAAAATGAGGAAAGGGATTAAGGATTACAACCATTATAAAGCCTATTCTAATAAATACATCCAAAATGAAAAATAAAAGGGGAATTGGGATTAAGGATTACATTGCCTCGAAATTCCTATTCTATTAATTACATAAAAAAAAGCCCTATTCTAATAAACCTGTAAAACAAGGGTTAGTCTCCACACACATGCAAGCACACAAGGCAATTATATATTTAATTCATAATAAAGAAATTAAATAGCTAAAATAATTAAACAAATAAACAAAGAATTATGCTAATGAGAATGCATGGTGCAAGGATTTGAAATTCGGGGTATTTTGGTTAAAAATTACCAATTTTGTCACAGAATAAAATGTAAATAAAATATTTGAAGTGATAAAAGTACAATTTCCACCATAAAAATATTAATTTTATGATAAAAATAGTAAATTTATCTAAAAAGGCACAAAAATAACAAATATAATGAAAAATAGCCAAAATGCAAATAAAAGTGATAAAATGCAGAATTAAAATAATAAAAGTGATAAAGATATCATTCCCACCATAAAAATATTAACTTTATGATAAAAATGAAAAATTTATCAACAAAAGAGGTAAAAACTGCAAAAACGATAAAATTACAAAAATACAAATAAAAAATAATAAAGTGCAGGATTTAAGCAATAAAAATGATAAAAAAAATCATTTGAACCATAAAAACATTAATTTTATGATAAAAATGGCAAATTTATCAATAAGAGGCAACAAGATGGCAAAAATAGTAACAATGCAATAAAAATGATAAAAATGATAAAAATAAATAAAAATGCAAGAAAATAAGTAAATATGCAGAATGAAAATATAGAGATGATGAAAATATTATTTTCACCATAAAGATGCAAACTTTATGATGTACATAATAAATTTACTATAAATGATGCAAAATCAATAAAAATAAACACTAAAAATAATAAAAATACAGAAATATTAATAAAAGTAAATAAAAATGCAGAAATGAGAATATTAAAATGATAAAGGTGGCATCTTTACTATAAAAGCATGAACTTTATGATAAAAATGCCAATTTTGCCATAAATGGTATAAATAGTAGACAAATAAAATAAAATATGGCGAAAATAACAAAAATTCTAGAAATGATATAGATAAATTGATATGGTAGAAATTAATAAATAAAAGTGATAAAGTTGACATTTTTACTATAAAAACATGAACTTTATGATAAGAATGCCAGATTTACCAAAAACGGCATAAATGGCATAAAAATAAGAAAAATAGGAGAAAAATAATAAAAATTGAAGAAATAAAATAAATAAATGAAAATGGCAGAATTAAATAAGAAATGTGATAAATTTAGCATTTTTACCATAAAAACATAAACTATATGATAAAAATGTCAACTTTGCCACAAATGGAGAAAATGCAATAAAATGAGAAAAATGCAAGGAAAATAAAAAAAATAAAATTACAGCAATTATATAAGTAAATAAATATGACATAAATAAATAAATTAATATGGTAAAGGAGGCATTTTCACCATTAAAACATAAACTTTATGATAAAAATGCAAGCATTACCTAAAAATAGCATAAAGAGAGTAAAAATAAGGAGAAATACAAGAAAAATATCAAAAATGCAGAAAAATAATAATATAAAATAAAAATTACAGAAATTAAAATAGCAAATTAAGATGATGCAAAAAAGATAATAAAAATGTTAACTTTACACCAAAATACCCATTTTTAGTATAAAAGGAAAATTATGGAAAAATGCAAAAATGAATACAAACACTCCAGGATCACACTTAAACTACCCCACCCTTCAACATATCTTATATCCAAAATTTCATCAGATCATCAAAATCACAAAATCAATAAATAATAAAGTAAAAATGCATAAAGGATGGAAAATGCAAGAAAATTGTAGAAAAATAAGGGAAAATGCAAAAATGATGATTTTTAAATAAAAATAAATTGAGAGATCCTTAGAGGGATCGGGTAATTACCCTATATGAATGCTTTTGAAAAAGATGTGGCTTGGTTTGGATTTAATGGTCTGAATCCTAAGATAAAAGAAAGTGATTTTTGGTTGAGTGTTTAGTTAAATAGGTCTCCAAGTGTATTTAGGAGAGAAAGAGAGGATAACAAAGACCTCCAAAAAAGTGGTTTTTTCTCTCATTAAACATTTGCCTTGAAATATATGCCAATCCCCCCTTTTTCTTTTCAAAAGAGGAAAATTGTATTTTTTTTTTACTGGTAAAGGGGTTGAACCCACGAGCTTGGGTTCTAAACCTAAGCTCCTGGGTTGATACGAAGCTCTTGGGTGAACCTAGTGATACGAACCTTACCTATAACAGAGATAGAACGCACATCCAACTTTGAAATCGTCCAAGATCGTCAAGATGAGGTTGTGAAGATGGAGCTAAACCCCTTGCTTATTAAAGTGAAGCAAGATACTTAGCTATTATAAGATGAACAATCACACAATTCTATGTTTAATCTAACCTAGAAATTGTAATGAAAGGTAGAAGTGAAACAATTCAAGTAAACTTCCAAAGTTTCAAAAGAACAAAGTTTAAGGAAAACCTCACTTTTAATATTTCAATGCTTTTCTAAAATTCATTTTTCATATTTGCAGCCCTTATATAGGCATGTAAACAACCTAATCCTTGAAGGAAAATGTTTTATTCCTTATTCCAAAGATACCTATATAGGAAAATCTTTAATTAAGGAGATTTCCTTGAAAATAGGACAACTAATGATAACTCATCTTTGAAAAGTCAAAATTGACAACTCATTACAACTAAGCAAAATGACAACTCATGACAACTAAGCATTAAAGCATGCCATGTCACATACCATGTCACATGTTGACTATTGACCCTTGACTTTGACTTGTTGACTATTTGACTTTGACTTTGACTTGTTGACTTTGACTTGGAATATTCTCAAATCTTCTTACATCTTCTAGAATCTTCTTAGATCTTCCTTATTGACTCCAAAATAGAAATAACTCCAAAATTCATCCATATCAAGCTAATTAATTTCAAAATAGGAAATTAAGCTAATTAGCTTGAATTCTTCATATTTAGGCACTTTTTGATCCCTTTTAGGGTTCATATTATTCCCTCCCTTTTGAAGATGATTCATCCTCGAATCATAGACATCTTCTAAAGTTGATAAATTTGCAAATCCTCTAGTGTCAAACACAAACTTTTTGGTTTAAAACTTTATCTTCACAACATTTATAGCAACACTTATTTTTTGTATGAAGTATGTCAACATGATAAACCTGTTTGAAATAACAAAACTAGGCAATGGATGAAGAATTTGGTTAGTGATAAACAAAACGTCCTTGTACAAAGGTACAAGTATAGGTTGGCTCACATCACTCATTTTTGTACAATCATTTATTTTCTTTTCACTCATGACTTACTTGTTTTCTCTCATAAAGTGTTTCCTATTTTCGTCACTTTTCTCACTCAACTCATTTGTAGCACTTAGCTCACTTTTTCCTTTTCTCTCAACTTCATAGGTTTCCCTCCCTAAAGAATTCCTTAATGAAGATGGAAACTCTTCAC
Source organism: Mallotus nudiflorus (assembly GCA_947683625.1). NCBI lineage: Eukaryota > Viridiplantae > Streptophyta > Magnoliopsida > Malpighiales > Euphorbiaceae > Mallotus > Mallotus nudiflorus. The sequence goes on along the minus strand of CANTUR010000275.1, from coordinate 2,086,600 downwards.
TTTGTTGATTAGTGCACATGTCTTCAATAATTGCCTTTGGTGGTGAAGTTTCAATTTGGCACTCTTCCTCATTGGCCTTTTTCTCAACTAGTTGCTCAACCAATTCACTAACTTCAACACCTTCACTTTCCTTGGATTCACACACCATTATTGTCTCCTCATAAATATTCACTTTCTTTTCATACTCCAAAGCTAGTTTAATTATAACCTTCAAAGAAATAGAAGATTCTAATTGCACTTCTTTCTTCAATCTCTTACCAATCTCGTACTTAAGCCCATTGATGAATTTTGTAACTTTTCGCCTTTCGAATTCACCTACATCACTTGCAATTACAAATAACTTAAACTTTTTAATATAATCATTAACGCATAATTCATCACCTTGTTTAAGCCTTTGTAATTTAAGACAAAATTTATCCTTAACTTCAGAATGAATAAAATGTCTAGTCATTAACCTCTTCATTATCTCCCAATTTTTAATCTCACTATGCCTATTCTCTCTCCATGATGCCATCAAATCTTCCCACCATATAGCAGCATGACCCAATAATTTATAAGAAGCAAGTTTACACTCTTGGAAATCACTTAATTCAAGAGAATAAAATATCTCTTCCATTTGTTGCACCCATTCCAAATAAATATAAGGATCATCCCCACCAAGAAAATAAGGCATGTCCATATTAAAAAAAATTAGGTTTGAAAAGATATAGAAAAAAAATCCTCACAAAGCACTCCTTTACGTGTTTACACTCAAGGATGTGACTGCTCTCGTGTTTCACTCAAAAAAAATTTTTTTTTCAATTTATGAAGATTTGAGAAGAAGAAGAAAAGAATATATAATACATGAAAATAAAAGGATACATAACCAAACCTTAAAGTTTTGCTCTAATACCAAATTGATACGAACCCTACCTATAATAGAGATAGAATGCGCATCCAACTTTGAAATCATTGCCCAAGATCATCCAGATGAGGTTGTAAAGATGGAGCTAAACCTATTGCTTATTAAAGTGAAATAAGATACTTAGCTATTATAAGATGAAAAATCACACAATTCTAAGTTTAATCTAACCTAGCAATTATAATGAAAGGTAGAAGTGAAACAATTCAAGTAAACTTACAAAGTTTCAAAAGAATAAAGTTCAAAGAAAACCTCACTTTTAACATTTCAATGCTTTTCTAAAATTCGTTTTACATATTTGTAGCCCTTATATAGGCATGTAAACAACCTAATCCTTGAAGCAAAAGGTTTTATTCCTTATTCCCAAAGATACCTATATAGGAAATTCTTTAATTAAGGAGATTTCCTTGAAAATAGGACAACTAATGACAACTCATCTTTGAAAAGTCAAAATTGACAACCAATTACAATTTATAACAGCTAAGCAAAATGACAACTCATAACAACTAAGCATTAAAGCATGCCATGTCACATATTGACCATTGACGATTGACTTTGACTTGTTGACTGTTTGACTTTGACTTTGACTTATTAACTTGTTGACTTTGACTTAGAATATTCTTGAATCTTCTCACATCTTCTAGAATCTTCTTGAATATTCCTTATTGACTCCAAAATAGAAATAACTCCAAAATTCATCCATATCAAGCTAATTAATTTTAAAATAGGAAATTAAGCTAATTAGCTTGAATTATTCATATTTAGGCACTTTTTTTTATCCCTTTTAGGGTTCATATTACCAAACTAATATGAACCCTACCTATAAAAGAGATAGAATACACATCCAACTTTGAAATCTTTCCTAAGGATCATCAAGGATAGGTTGTGTTGATGGAGCTAAACCCCTTGCTTATTAAAGTGAAGCAAGATACTTAGCTATTATAAGATGAACAATCACATAATTCTAAGTTTAATCTAACCTAGTAATTGTAATGAAAGGTAGAAGTGAAACAATTCAAGTAAACTTGCAAAGTTTCAAAAGAACAAAGTTTAAGGAAAACCTCACTTTTAATATTTCAATGCTTTTCTAAAATTCATTTTACATATTTGTAGCCCTTATATAGACATGTAAACAACCTAATCCTTGAAGGAAAAGGTTTTATTCCTTATTCCCAAAGATACATATATAGGAAATTCTTTAATTGAGGAGATTTCCTTCAAAATAGGACAATTAATGATAACTCATCTTTGAAAAGTCAAAATTGACAACTCATTACAATTTATGACAACTAAGAAAATAGAATCTTCTTGAATCTTCCTTATTGACTCCAACATAGAAATAACTCCAAAATTCATCCATATCAAGCTAATTAATTTCAAAATAGGAAATTAAGCTAATTAACTTGAATTCTTTATATTTAGGCAGTTTTTTAATCCCTTTTAGGGTTCATATTACCTAGGTTATTGGGTTGATCCTGAGCTCTTAATTGATCCTAAGCTTTTAGGTTAACGAACCTAAGCTTTTGGGTTCATGAACCTAAACTCTTTTTGGTCCAGTTTTTCCCCTTTTGTGGCTTTTAGGTATAAGTTTTAGTATATTTTTTATTTATTTTGGGTTTCTTTATGGTTTATTTGAGATTTCCACTCAGTTTAAGCATGTTAAGAAGATTCCTAAATAATTCTCCCCTTGTCTAATTGACAAAATCCTTCATCATCATATTTTTAGGGGACCACCAAAATTTAGGTATTAATAAAGATTTTAGGTTAGGTTAAAATGTAAAATACCCCTTTTAACCCTTAATGAAATGCTTAAGTTACCCATAAAGCCTCAAGTTTTCAATTATTCATTTTAAAATGATTATTTATAATTGAGTCTATATCATCCTAAACTTTTCAATTCTCACTATTCACTTCATTTTTACTCCTAATCCCTTTTATTCTCATAATTTCACTCATTTTGAGTGTCATCAAAATTTAAAAATTCTTGCCCCTTGATCGAGTACGCTCGATATGATGCACTAGCTTAACTATATACAACATTTAATGTGCAATCGAGAGTACAAGTACTACACACACTCATGGGTTACATGACCCACATGCATGGGTTAGACCCTTGGGTGTATAAAAACTTAGATTTTTACCTTTTTCGAGACTTTTTATGAGAAGGACTAAAAAATAACTTTTAGAGAGATAAAAAGGGATGAATTTATGACTACTTTTTTTTGTTAAACCTCACTTTTAATCCCTTCCTAACAATGTGAACAACTAATGGAGACCTATTCCTAAACACTAGTAATCTCTTTTTTTTTCCCATTTTAGGGACTATTTATTGCATTTTCATCATATTTGCATTCATTTTCATCATTTTTCTTTTTTTTTTAATAAATTTAGTGTTTTCATGCTGTAGTGCATATTTTATTATAAGAATTGCATTTTTATACTAAAAATTGTATTTTTAGAAATTTTCTATTTTTATTAATTTTTATATTTATTTTTGCATTTTTCATCATAAAATTCCTTTCTTTTATGGTGGAAATTGCAATTGTAGCACTATTGCTATTTTTTTTAATTTATATACCTTTATTTTAATTTCTTTTGCACTTTTCATTATTTTCATTATCTTTATTTTTTTGATACATTTGCTATTTTTATCATAAAGTTTATATTTTTATGGAAAACTTGCATTTTATCATTTTCATTATTTTATTTGTATTCTTATTATTTTTGTTATTTTTATTTTTTATTTTTTTGATAAATTTGCTATTTTTATCATGAAGATCACATTTTTATGGTAAAATTGCATTTTTATCATTTTTATGATTTTATTTGTATTTTTATGATTTTAATAATTTTTATTTTTTTTATATATAAATTTGCTAATAGAATAGCTTATTTCATGAGTTGTAATCCTTAATCTCTTTTCCCATTTTTTAAATTTTATTTTGTTTTGTTTGCTTTGGTTATCTTCTTTTGTTTATTTTCTCTTGCATGCTTGTGTGTTGTTTACTACATGTTTGTGTTGTTATCTGTTTGGTTAATTGGGTAGGCCAATATTTGCTTACTTACTTATCCTTACTTTTAATTGTGATGTACATGCACCAAAATTCAATTATCTCATGTTCCAATTTCAAATTCAATACAATACAAAATGACTAACAATTAAGTGTGGTAAATGCATTATTAAACTGAAACTAGGGTGAACAAATGAGTAATAAAGCAATGAATAATAAGAAACATGATAAGTAGATACTAACCTCTGACCCTAAAATCTCTGGAAGGGAAAGCAGATTCCTACTTGCTTCCTTTTTTCCTGATTAAAGTCAAGTGGTGACTCTAATTTACAAAGCCTATTCAGGTTGATCCTCCCATATCAATAATATCCTATAAATGTTATAAGTTTTTTACAACTTCATTGGAGAGATCTCTCAAGAAGTAGGATTCAAAGATTGTATCTTACTATACATACTTACTTTACTCACCTTTACAATAGTATATCTTTATGTCACGACACTCATCATACATGCACCTTTGGTCCCTAATCTCTTGATAATACCGAATAACATTGCCACCATGGTTCCCCTCAAGCTATGCGACGACTAGATTGGTATTATCACCTTTAGTCGTTACTCGATTAAGAGAGTTATAAGGTTTAAAGTGACCTGACCAGGCTCTTAAATCTAAAATGGGGTGTAATTTTCTCTTAAGTAGGTAAAATGATGTTAGACTCACTGATTGGAATCTATAGCCCTAGTTGTAAGGGGGGCATTCTCGTTAAAGGAACCCTTAGCCATAAGCCCGACTCAGCCCATATAGATAAAATAGTAGATACTTCCTTTAGGATTCTACCTAGCTCTTACATGATTACCCTGTCCTAATGCTGTTCATTTTTTCTAACACTCACAAATACTATAATGCCTTTAGTTTCTATCACCAATTGCCATATTATGTTAGTTCTCATTGGCTGTCTATGCTTTGACTTATATGATCCTTGTTTACCACTTACAAGCTCAATGTACAAAGGATGAAAGGGATTATATACCTCAATTTGGATAGCCCATGAGAACTGGTAAATAGTGGCATCTTAAAACCTACAAAGTGCCACCTTTTGACCTTAATAGGATGAATGAATGAATTAGGAAATCAACTAGATTGTGTATATTTTTATCAAAAGAGTTTAATTGTAAACTATCAAAAAAAATTATCATGTCTCTTAGTAAGTATGCTATATGTCGAGGGAGGGGCATAAATTTGGACCCCTTTTATTAACTATAACCCTTACACTCTTAGGTACTAGTGGACTATGGACACCATTTCTAACCCAACAACTAGGCCTCACATTAACACTATATGTATACCTCTAGTGCATTTGAGCATTACTCCTTCACTTACCTTTTGAATGTGATCAATATAAATCAAAATAGCCTAGTTTGAGAGTGGAATCATAGTCCCCTGATGACTATGGTTCAAAATCCACCTAATAAAGAAATCCTCATCATATGGAGCAATAAGGTTGAAAGGGTGTGATTGTTTGCACTTGGTTTGTTCATTTTTCAGGTTTTTATGCTAATCTTATTTGTTCATCATATTTTTCCTATCTTTTCCCATGCATACACACATATATACATACATACATCTAGGCTTTTTTATCATGATCTCTTTACATCATGACATTAGCAAAATTATATCATCACACCATGCATATAGGCTAGCCCACATATCTCGTAGTACACGACATATCATGCATGCATGCATCAATATTTCTATATGTTTGATCTAGCACTAGTATTTGTATATTTGAAAAAGTTTAAGAAATGGCTCTAAATGTCGAGGACCAATTAAAGGATGCCCTTAAAAAGATGGTAAAAGATAAGACATTGTCTAATTTCCTAGAAAATGAGATGAAAGTTGTCATTGAACAAATGATACATAATAAAGGCACCCATGGTGAAGCTTTCAGGTCTGTGAATGCTAATATTGATAAGGGAAAGGGCACGATGCACAATCTTGGCTTATTTGCTGAAGAGGATGAATATTACCATGCTATAAGAAGCATACCCCAATTACCTCCTACCACACTAGTTAATCTTACCAAGTTTGAATCATTTAGAAAGTCAACAAACTGGCTAACAGGATGACATAACTTGAATTCTCGCTTAAGGAGAAGAATGCTACAATAAGCTAGGATTATATTGACATCTCATTATTCAAAGATGAACTACTACTAAAGATTTTAAGCTTCCAAACTTCATAAAATTTAATGGTACTAAAGATCCTTAGGTACACCTTAGGCAATATTCAACCTTTGTGGTTTAACCAAACTCTCTAACTCACGAATCATGAAGTTTTCCTTCATTTCACTTAAAGAAAGGTTAAGAGCATGGTTCTTTAATCTGGAAGATAAAATCAAGAATGACTAGATGTTTTTAACGTAGAACTTTATACAGTAATACAAGAATAAACACCACTAGATGTTAGGAGATGTGATTTGGAAATCACAAAGCAAAAGAGCAATGAGAGCTTCTCTTATTACATTGCCCATGGAGAGGCAAAATTGCACTAATGAGAGATAGTCCTCTAGAGGATGAACAAATAGAAATGGCAATTAATGGAGTGCTACCTTATTTATGTAGATAAATACTATTTATTCACTATTCTATTCTTAAGACCCCTCACCAAGTAGGAATCTAAATAGAAGATGAGGAGATTTTATAACTTAAAAACCCTATCAAAATCCGGCACAACCAAACCAAAGCCAAAACATTCACCCCACTGAAGCAAACCTAAATGTCCATGCCCTAAAAAGTAAAAAAAATACTTAAACTTTAGCTTATCCCTATCAAAGGTTTTTCAGAGACTCTAGCAAATACGCCTTTTTAAACCCCTTAAACTAAAACCTATGCCTAACCCCCTACCATTACACATCAATCCCAATCTCTTTTGCCACTTTCACTAAATGCATGGTCATACCATTGATAATTACTAAGTTATAAAAGATAAAATCAAAGACCTGATAGATTCTTCAAAAACCTAGAAAAATAACCCAACATCAAGACCAACCCCTTTCTTAATTACCCGAATATGCCATCACCTACATCTGATGTCATCTCTATTTGGCTCCTTGAGGGTTTTGTGGAAAACTCTATCTAAGATATTCCTGAGAATGTAGTAAAAAAAAGTAGAAAGAGATGAAAAATTACTCTTGGTAGTACTAGAAGTAGACCTCCTAAACCTCATTTATGATTTAAGTGATGATGAAACAAACTACTCTACATGTGAATATATTTTTATCCTTTTTATTTATGCACCTCACATGATGATGTAGAGAAGGTTGAGCCAGATAGCAACCCAAAGAGCTGGTGAGGTCATAGACATTAATGGACCATCTAAATTCGAGAATGAAGATGAGGAAGAACCAAAGAAAAAGAAGGAAATTTTAAACTTTATAGACAATAAGGTTTAGCACACGTCCAAGATTTTAGCAAATGCGATACTGTTTGAGTTCAAGAATAGAAGGAACACACTACCCATATCACAGAGACATAGTGTGGAGATAAGGAGTTGCCACTAGGGTAATAATTGGGACAACTTCAAAAGTGGTGGTAACTTAATTCCCTAAAAGAGAGTTAGCACCACACTGATATTATTCTAGGCACAGAATACCAACTTCTTTTAGTCTTGTGTTCATTTAGAAATTACCTTATGAATCACTATCTTATTCCTTATTTATATACAATTTCATATAAACCCTTATTTGTAATTCACACCAAGGCAACTAGTTGTATGAAAAAGCATATAAATCTCGCACTCATTAAGCTTATAATCCTAAATTAAATCTAAAACATATTGACGTTGATTTATAGTTTGCTAATTCTACATTTTATTTACAAACATATTAGAAACTAATGGTGGACCTATATTTTAATTTAATGATCCTAAGTCTATTAATTTTAAGGAAAATTGAATTGAATTGGATTGGAAATGATTAGTAGGCATATTTCTACATTTTTTAAATTGTAAAGTGATATTAAATCTACATATTAAAATGGGCTTAATTAAAGGGCTAAGTCTAAATTTATTTTAATTAACCTATGTGGGCTAAGTCTATTAAACCTAAATGGGCCTAAGATTTATTTTATTTCTATTAATTAAAACCTAAATTAATTAACTTATTAAGTGGGCCTAATTATTTAATCTATAGGCCTAATTATGAGATTAAACATAAACTCACAAAATGGGCTAAAATAATAACAAAGAAAACAAATAAAGCCCAAGCCACACAAAATAAAATAAAATTAACTATTGTGTTCCTAAACATAAATTTTTATAAGAAACCCTAATTATGACTTGCCAAATTTATCCTAAACCACACAATACTGCCACCATTGATTTTAATTAGAGCTTACCAAATTGATCCTAATTTACTAATTGATATTAAAAAGCATAGAAAAGTAAAACTTCATTATTATCCCAATATAGGGGCTATTACAATTCCTATATGAATTAAAACTAAATTATATACAAACCTAATAAAGCAAATAAACAAAACAACATTAAAAACACATAATTAAAAAAATAAACAAAAACCTAAAATCTATATAATACAGTAATAGGATGATCTTCTAAAGAATTCTTGATTTAAGATGATCTTCTATTGCAATTGGCTTTGTCTTCTTCGAGTGTTTCTTACAATGAATCTTAAAACTAAAAGATAATAATTGTATTTCTAAAAAACTATCATAATTCATATCTCTCTCCTATTTTAGACTAGAAATGATGCATATATAGAGCTAAGAAGCTATTGGAAGTGACTAGAATATGGTTAAACTTGTAAAGGCACCACTTGACATCAAAGGTCACCCCTCTTTGCAGATTCTATAACTTTAAGGGCATTTCTATCCATCCAAATTACTTTATCTTTAGAAAGTTCCTTCATGAAATTCTATATCATTATGCTATCTTTCTATAGCAACTTAAATCAACTAATTTTGGTGTCTGTAGACAGAGTTATGGCCGAAATATGAAAACTGCTCAAACTAGGAAAAGTTGCAACTCTTAGGCAAGGCACTAGTGTGATGACCCATCACTGGGTGATAACTCATCACTGAGACTCTCGGTGATGACTCATGCCCCTGGTGATGAGTCATACACCTTTTTAATGATCCAAGCTTGACTCTTTTTGCTTATTAGCTTGTTCTAATTAACTCCAAGTGTCTTCTAAATGTCATTTGAGCCCTAAATCATGCATAAAACTTACATAGTGAGTCCTAATGATAAAATAAGTAAAAACATCAATTCATTAACCAAACAAACACATAAAACATAATGAAATAAAATTAAAATAAACCTTAACTAGCCTAAATAACTATGCATATTTGCATTATAATCAAACTCCCCTACACTTAAACCTTTCTTACCCTCAAGCAAGAAAAGATCTAGTATAGAAAAGCACATAAAATTTTCATCTCTTCCAAAGCAAATGTAGTTATCTTGTCAAGTCATCTAAAGAATGAAAGAGGATATAAAAGATAGTTAATCAATCAAACTTCAATGCTTCACAATAATAAAACAAGCAAGTTTCATAGCATAAACAATAAATTTACCAATTTATCTCAATTTACTAAAAATAAAATCAGGAACACTTAAACAAGCTACATAATAATAAAATAAAGTCAAAGTTCTAACCAAGCTGCTTAACCAAAATAGTTATTCGCCAAAATTATGATTTCCTAGAAGCAAAAGCAACCTCAAGACAATGTTAAGCACACATATCAACTCACTCTTATCTTGGCATTTTTAGACATTTTATTCAATAATATATTTTTTGGATGTATTCTTTCCAAATGAATGTGACTAAGGAGCATACTCAATCACACAACTTACTCAAAATACATCGACTTATGATGTTGCACATTTCTTTCTGATGAATGTAACTTAGGAGCATACTCAATTACACACAACTTACTTAAAATGAAAACTTCAAAAGCATTTGTTTTTCTTTTCTTTTTTTTAAATCTTGTCCTCATCGATTATTGAAAAGTGAGTTTCATGAGTATTATAGCTATAGTTTCCCTAAGGTTACTCAAAATTCTAAGAAAACCTAAGTTTGAATCTTTACCACTTTAACCTTAAGCATAGTTAGCAAGTTAACTAAATATTCTTTAGATCTTAGAAATAATAAAAAGAGATAAAAAAAAAGAAATTTTATAACCTATACTAGATGAAACTTTCAACTTCTATTAATATAGCATACAAAATCTAATTATCAACATTAATGATTAATCTCAATCAAAATCAATAAACAATAGACTAAAAAGAATAACTTCTTATTAAATATAATAAGAGAATGAATAATATAAATTCAAAATAGCACTAACAATACCCTAAATGCAAAATGCAATAATGACAACATATAAACGCAAAACACACAACACCCATAAAACATATAAACAATATTCTACTAATATACCACTAATTTACTACTAATATCCTACTAATATCCCTTCCCCCACACTTAAAAACATGCATTGTCCTTAATGTAATAAAAATAAAGCAAGGGAAAGGATAAAAGTACTCCCTCAATCATCTGTAGGGGTAGGAGGTGGAGACTCAATTGGATAGCTGCAGCGAGCGAAAAATTAATTTAATTTATACTCCATTTTGCATTGCCGACAAGCAAGTTATTGGTTTTGAAACTCCATCTCATTGAGTTAATGCTACATAGTAATCTGCATATCTAATATTTGATCCTAAATGGGAGGATGGGCATTTAAGGATCCACCGATGGTACTTTGAATTGGATAAGTTAGGAGAGGAACATTACTAAATGGTGTATATTAGGGAAGTTCCTCCTCTGGATTACTATCCTCAGTAGATTATACATAGTGCTACTCCTCAGCCGATGGTGCTCCTTCAATCCCTCTCCAACAAGAATAAGAATAGGGAGGAATTAAATGGAACACAATATCCATTAGTTCTCCTCCCATAAAATCTTGCTTAGTAAAATAAGAATGCTTAATAAAATGAGTATAGTTAGGAAGGTTAACATTCAAAGCCTTTTATAGACGGCGGGGTTTAGCACGCGTCCAACATTTTAGCAACCGCGACACTGTTTAGGCTCAGGGCCTTAGAGAACAAACTAACCACTATCACAAACACATGGCATGGAGATGAGGAGTCGCCACCCAGGGTAATAACTGGGACAATTTGATTAGAGGTACTCGATTCTCTAAAATAAAATTAGCACCATAACCAGGAGATTCTGGATACGGAATACTAACTTCTCTTAGTCTTGTGTTCATTTGGAATAATTTTATAAATGATTATTTCATCCTCTAATTACATGCAATTTTATTAAACCCTAATTAACATCCATCTACCCAAAAAGGCAATAAGTCAATAAAATTATAAGTAAAAAATGCACTCAAGATCGCATTGTCCCTAAATCTAAACTATGTTAATTTTATTAAATAAGTTAGCTAAATCTACATTTTATTTTCAAGTGAAAAATGGACTAAAGATGGGCCTACATTTTTATTAATTAGTGAGCCTAAATCTATTTATTTTAGTCTTTCTAAGATATGGGCTTAAGTCTATTCAATTTTAAAGGAAAATAAAATTAGTGGGCCTAAATCTAACTTTGTTTTATTTTAAGTGAAATGTGGGCCTAGGTCTATTTCTTTTAAAAGAAATGCAATTAAGTGGGCTGAGCTAAGTCTAGACAAGTTTAATTAACTAAGTGGGCCTAAAATCTAATTAATCTAATGAGCCTAAATTGATTTTAATTATTTAAAAAACCTAAATCATTTTTTAAGCCTATTTATTAAGTGGGTTAGACCTAAACGTGGGCTTGGGGCCCAAAAACAAACATAAAAAGTCCAAAAAAACATAAAAAAAGTCAAATCAAACACACATTCACATATGATTTCTAAAAAAAACCTAATTTAATTACATACAAACCTTAATTAACTAAAGCCACCATTAATTTTAATTAATTTTTACCAATTTGAACCTAATTACTAATTAATTTTAAAGGCAGAAATTTAAATCTTTCACTATTCCCACTTCTGGGGCTATTACAAACTACGTATAAAATTAAAATTAAATAATTATACACCCATGAATTAAAGAATAAACTACACAAGATACCAAAATGCAGAATAAAAATTAAAATCCTAAGAACTATTATGAAAACAATACAGGTTCATCCATGGCATTCCATGGACCTTATATTTAATTAAAAACAGGCAGTATCCTCCTCTTTAATCCACATACGGACATCAAAATAAAAAAAAGTAATAAAAGTAGTAATGAAATTAAATAATAAAACAATTAATGAAATGAATAAAAATCACAGAAGAGAAGAAAGAAAAAATGAATGTTGTGCATATGCCCTTTTTCGGCCCCTCAAATTAGAATTTTCACTGATGAAATTGATTCAGTGTTGATTTGATTATGGACTGAGACTAAAAAATCATTGTATCATTTTCCTCAAATGAATTGCAAAAATTAGGGTTTTTTCAAGAACAGAGGAAATCAAAGTTTTTTCTATCTTCCCTCTGTGTAAAAAAAAAAATCCTTCGGAAAAAGTCCTTCCACCTAGCCTCCTCACACATGCATTCAAACTCTGCTTTTAAATATAGAGTCTGCACGTACTGAACTTCCTCCAAAGGAGGAACGGACTGATGATCAGATAGCATTTGTTTTTTATTTCAAAACAAACCTTCTGCATTTAAAAAAAACCTTATTAGATAATCATAAAGATAAAATTTGAATTTTTAACCAATTAAAACATTGAAAAAATCGATAAAAAATAAGAAAAAATACGTAAAAAAAAAAAGACTTACTGTGTGTCGGCATTGTACAATGTTGATCGGCATTATACAATGCCGATCAGCATTCTGTAATGTCGATCGGCATTACACCAATGTCGATCCTAAAACTCTTTTTTTTTACTTTTAATTACCAAAAGACCTCTGAAAAATTGACTTATTTACAATCAAACCCTAAAAAAATATTGCAATTTAGTCCTTAAAGTCCAAAAAATCAACAACCAAGTTCAATTTTTGAATAAATTTCATCATAGGGGCTTTGTCGTAATTATGCATAATTGCATCCCGAAATTGGGTGCTTACACCTTTGCAACAATGCTAGTTAAATGTCCATGAGTCAAACTAATAATTGAATAAACACCCAATAAGTCCAACACACTTGTTTCTTATTTTGAATGTACCACATTAAAAACAATTCTTATGTAGAAACTCTATTGAATTCAGTTTTATGAAACAGAACACATGCAAGCACTTTATGTAGTAACCAATATTTCAAGTCCTTAATAAACAAAGGCTTGCCTTTCCTAGAGTCAAATGGTGTGTGAAAACTAGTTAGAAACATCCAAAATTCATTCAACATAAAATATGATGGGGGATCACATAACCCATCTCTTTTAAAACCAAAGACACGATTCATGAAAGTGTAAGTAGGTTGATGTTTCTTCCTTTGTATATGAAATTCTAGAATTTATGAATTTTTAGCATTAACATCCAAATTAGTATAAAATTTAATAGTTAATTCCATATTGGTATCTTCATGTATAGAAATAAATTTCTTAAGCCCATAATGAGTCAACAATTGATCAAAAGATTCAAGCATAGCCAACAATTTATTAGTTAAGGTTGATTTATAGAAGAGATGATGAGAGAGTCCAAGTATATAATGAATGAAAGAATAGGAAATGATGGAAGAGAGTGTAGGTAAGTGCAAATTCGTTTGGATATGAAGGCATATGAGATTGGGTGGTCAAAAGGTTATGTTTATAGATGTAATAGGGGTGTAAGATGTAGGGGTGTAAGATGTAGGGGTGTAAGAGATAGTGAAAGGGTGTGTAAGGGTTGGTGAAAAGGTGTGTCTATTCTTGGAAAAGAAATAACCTTTCAATTATAAAATTGTGCTTAGTTAAGGAATAAAGAAAATAAAACAAATAGATGAACAATAGAAGATGTGTAATATATATAAAAATAATGAAACTAAGGTATTATAAGTATAAATATATGATAATGCAATTATAGGCAAGATAAATGTGGGTGTACGAGTCATTAATGTGGTGACAACTCATTACCTAAACTCTTTGTGATGAGTCATTAATGTGTGATGACTCATAACCATGCTCTATGTTCTATGTGATGAGTTGTCCATTAATGATGACTCATCATCCAACCTTTCTATTATGAGTCATCAATGAGTGATAACTCATCACCAAGATTTTAATCAAAAAAGAAAAACTAAGGCATGGTTTTTTTTTAAAAAAAAAAAAAAGTAAATACTAGTACATGACTTAAACTAAACACTAAATGAAACTAATATAAATTCAAAAATAATATGAAAAATAAGGCTAAGAAATGTAAAAATGTGAAGTAATGACTCAAAACAAAATAAAATGGAATAAAATGAAATAAAAGCATAGAAAATGTAAAGATGTATATGAATGTTAAGAAAGTATTTATGTGTTAGTCTTACCATGCTAAATTTAAGAGTCAATAGCTTAACCTTACCTCAATTCAATTAGGGTGTAGATAGAGAGATAGAGCATCTTGGATCACTGATCAAATAGGGCTTGAGATGATATCAATTTACCTTAAAAAATTCCCCCTTTGCATTAGCAAGATCAACTGGACCATGAGGATAAACCTTGATAACTTTAAATGGACCCATCCATCGTGACCTCAACTTTCCCAGAAATAACTTGAGTCTTGAATTAAAAAGGAGAACAAGCTCACCCTTATGAAATTCCTTCTTAAATAAATGCTTATCATGCTATAACTTAGTATGATCTTTATATAACTTTGCATTCTCATATGCATTCATTCTTAACTCATCCAATTTGTTAAGTTGAAGTAACCTCTTCCTAACGACCTTCTTCAAATCAAAATTCAAAGCCTTTATTGCCCAATATGCCTTATGCTCTAATTCAATGGGGAGATGATAAGACTTCCCATAAACTAATTGGTAAGGAGTAAGGCCAATTAAGGTTTTAAAGGCTATCCTATACACCCATAAAGCGTTATTAAGCTTTAATGCCCAACCCTTTCATGAAGAAGACACTATTTTCTCTAGGATCCACTTAACCTCTTTATTACTAATCTCAACTTGTCCACTTAGTTATGGGTGATATGGAGTAGCAACCTTGTGTGTTACTCCACATTTTTTCAAGAGAGTCTTAATCACATGATTAAAAAAATGGGAACCTCCATCACTAATCAATGCCCTAGGAGTACCAAACCTAAGAAAAATAGTTCTCTTAAGCATCTTCTTGACCACTTTAGCATCATTAGTAATAGTTGGCAATGCTTCCATCCATTTTGAAATATAATCCACTATAACTAGAATGTACTTATAGCCTAAAGAGCTAGGAAATGGACCCATGAAATCTATACCCCAAACATCAAAGAGCTCAACTTCAAGGATTCCTTTTAAGGGCATCTCATATTTCCTAGTGATATTACTCATTCTTTGACATCTATCATATGTAAGAACAAACTCTCTAGCATCTTTAAATAAATTTTGCCACCTAAAACCAGATTGTAGTACCTTGGATGTCGTATTTGTTGCACCAAAGTGTCCTCTAACATCCAAGGAATGGCAATGTCTCAAAACATCTTAAGCGTCATCTTAAGGAATGCATCTTCAAATTAAACCATCGGCACATCTCTTGTAAAGCAAAGGCTCCTCCCAATAATAGAATTTAATATCATGCAAAAATTTCTTCCTTTATCAATAATCTAACTCATAAGGAAGAACACCACTCATAAGATAATTTACAATATCTGCATACCATGGAAGTTCCTTTGATACCACACTTAGTAAGTATTCATCAAGAAATGTGTCATTAATTGACACACCATCATCATTCCTCTTTAATCCATCCTAATCAATCCTTGATAGGTGATTCACAACAAGGTTCACTTCCCTTCTTGTCTCTGACTTCCTAATCAAACTCCTAAAGCATTAAAATCCACCGTAAGAGTCTAGGTTTTGCATCCTTCTTGCTTAGAAGATACTTAAGAGCAGCATGATCTGAATAAATAATCACCTTTTACCCCATAAGATATGCTTTAAACTTGTCAAATGCATAAAAAATGGCAAGCAACTTCTTTTCCATTATGGTGTAGTTTATTTGAGCATCATCAAGTAGTTTGCTAGCATAGTAAATCACATAAGGCTTGCCTTCCTTTCTTTGACCTAAAACAGCCCATATCATAAAGTTACTAGCATCACTCATTATTTCAAATGGTTGCTCCCAATTAAGTGGTTGCAAAATGGGTGTGAAAATAAAAGTTCTTGTTAAGAACCTCCAAGAATTAGAACCACGAACCCTAATGATTATGAACCGATGAATTACTATCTTGAAAACCCAAGAACAAATTGAGTTTCAAAACCCAAGAATCGCTTAAATCAAATTGCAAGGTTTAGTTTACCAAGATTAGAACCTAAAGAAAAATAAGTTCTTTAGACCCTAACCCTTAACACACCATAAGGATAGATCAATTCCTTGATAAGTGGTTTATGCATTCAATAAGAATTCAAGAATTCAAGCAATATGTAAAAGGACTAGTTTTCATTCAATTTCAAATCTATCTAAAACACACCATAATGAGGGTTTTTATAACATCCTAACATCAGAAACCCTAATAAAACTATTAAGCATAAAAGCAAATAATATAGTTCTAAACTTAAATAAGGGATTTAAGCCCATATTAGTCTTCATGTATTTGGACTTGCCAAACATTAAACAAAGCCCATTCAATTATGTCTTCACTTGGGCCAAATCTAGCATGACCCATTGAACTTCCTTGACCAGCCCAATCTTGCATATAGCCAATTAAGGCTTCTTGTAGCTTCTTAGACCTTGACCTTGTAATTGGGCCTTGTGGCATGCTTAATAGATCCTTAGCTTTATCTTTAGTTTTCTTGCTATCCTCTCCATCAAGCCCATCCTTAGCTGTATCTCTAGAAATGTTTCCACCATTACCATTCTTAAGCTTGGCCATGTTCGTATCATTCCCTCCATCTTTAGGATGATTCGTCCTCGAATCAATCTTATCACCTACATTAAAAGGACTTAGATCAGCAACATTAAATATACCACTCACATTATACTCACCTTTCAAATCAATTTTGTAGGCATTATCATTGATCCTCTCAAGGACTTAAAATGGACCATCACCCCTTGGACTTAGCTTAAACCTTTATTGATTTAGGAACCTTTCCTTTTGAAAATGAACCCAAACCCAATCTTCAGGTTGGAACACCATTGGAATTCGCCCTTTATTAACCCTCTCAGCCACTTTTGCATTTTGCTTCTTAATTCTCTCTTTAATTTGCTTGTGTAGCTTTTTAACCAAATTTTCCTTAGAAGAACCTTCAACACTAACGAGCTTGTTAAGGGGTAAAGGAATCAAATCAATAGGAGTTAAAGGATTAAAGCCATATACAATTTCAAATGGTGAAGTGTGTGTAGTGCTATGAATAGCCCTATTGTATGCAAATTCAATAAATGGCAACAAATCCTCCTAAGATTTTAAATTCCTATAAATCAATGCACGAAGCAATTGAACCAAAGTCCTATTCACAACTTCGGTTTGTCCATCTGTTTGTGGATGGCTAGTAGAAAGGAGCAATTTAGTGCCTAACTTACCCCATAGCACATGCCAAAAGTGACTTAGAAATTTAACATCTCTATCACTAATAATGGTCCTAGGTACTCCATGCAAATGCACAACTTCCTTAAGAAACAAATTAGCAATATGAATAGCATCATCACTTTTATGGCATGGTATAAAATGAGCCATCTTACTAAACCTACCTACAACAACAAAGATACTATCTTTACCTTTCCTAGATCTAGCCAAACCAAGCACAAAGTCTATAGAAAAATCTATCCAAGGAACATCAGGAATAGGTAAAGGTGTATATAACCCATAGGGTTGCAATTTGGACTTAGCTTTCAAGCAAACAATGCATTGACCATAAATCTTATGCATATCACATTTCATTCATGGCCAATAAAAATGCTCAATCAGAATATCATAAGTCTTTTGTATCTCAAAATGACACATTAAACTGCTCCCATATGCTTCTTTAACTAGTACAACCCGCAAAGAATAGTAAGGAATACAAAAGTGATTTTTCTTGAAAAGAAAACCCTCAAACACATAAAAATCATTAAAAACAGCCCCATTTGCACAAGTTGTAAACACATTGCTAAAATCATTATCACTTACATATAACTCTTTTATCAACTTAAAGCCTAAAAATTTAGAATCACGACTAGTAAGTAAAGCATACCTGTGAGAGAGTGCATCAGCAACCACATTTTCCTTACCTTTCTTGTACTTGATTACATATAGGAATGTCTCAATGAACTCCATCCACTTGGCATGTCTTCGATTCAGCTTGTCTTGCCCCTTGAGATGGTTCAAACTCTCATGATTTATGTGTATGACAAATTCCTTGGGCCATAAATAGTGTTGCCATGTTTGCAAGGCCCGAACCAAAGCATAGAGTTCTTTGTCATAGGTTGGGTATCGAAGGGCTGCTCCATTTAGCTTTTCACTAAAATAGCATATAGGTCTAACCTCTTGCATCAAAACAGCCCCAATTCCAAAGCCACTAGCATTACACTCAATCTCAAAGGTTTTGTCAAAGTTAGGTAAAACCAACAAAGGAGCATTACATAACTTATCTTTAAGCATATTAAAAGCATGTTCTTGTGCATCACCCTAAGTAAACCCAAAGTTTTTCTTAACAATTTCATTCAAGGGTGCAGCTATAGTACTAAAGTCTCTAATGAACCTCCTATAGAAACTAGCTAACCCATGAAAGCTCCTAACTTGGCTAATGGTTTTAGGTGTTGGCCACTCCCTAATTGCTTCCACCTTCTCCACATCAACCTCTAGACCCTTTGAACTAACAATAAAACCAAGGAAATTAACTCTTTCCATACAAAAACTACACTTTTTCAAATTAGCATAAAATTTTTCTATCCTAAGAATTTCTAAAACCATTTGCACATGCATAACACAATCATCAATGGACTTGGAATAAATTAAGATATCATCAAAATACACAACCATAAATTTACCAAGACACTCTCGTAAGACATGGTTCATTAACCTCATAAAAGTACTAGGTGCATTTGTAAGCCCAAACGACATGACTAACCACTCATAAAGACCATAATTAGTCTTAAAAGTCATTTTCCACTCATCCCCAGTTTTCATGCGGATTTGATAATAACCAGAATGCAAATCAATCTTAGTAAACAATCATGCACCATGCAACTCATCAAGCATATCATCTAACCTAGGGATAGGATGATGATGCTTTACTATTATTTTGTTGATTGCATGACAGTCCACACACATTCTCAATGTGCCATCCTTCTTTAGAACCAAAATCACTAGAACTGCATAAGGACTTAAGCTCTAATGCACATACCCTTTGACATCAGTTCTTCCACTTGCCTTTGAAGCTCTTTTGTCTCCTCGAGATTACTTTTATAGGCTGGTCTATTTGGTATGGCAGCTTTGGGTATGAAATCTATTTAATGTTCTATCCCTCTTTGAGGAGGTAATCCACTTTGCATTTCTTTAGGAAAGACATCAGCAAACTCCTGCAAAAGATTAGCAAACACACTCAGCAAGGAAAGATCAAGTTCAGTAGTGTTCAAGTATGTGTCTTTATAGGTAACAACAAATAACATCTTACTTGAATGCAATGCATGCCTAACTTCACTTTCCCTAACCAAAAAAACTACCCTTTGCCTTTGTTTTCTCTTTAGGCCGAATCTCACCCTTTGGGTTTTCACTCTCCTTTTTGTTATTTTCAACCTGACTCCTCTCTTTGTCCAACTTACATTGGTTATCATACACTTCCTTAGGAGAAAGAGTTGTTAATGTAACTTTTCTCCCATCCTTCACAAATGAGTACCTATTTAGAAAGCCATCATGGATAGCCTCTATATCAAATTGCCATGGCCTACCTAATAACATATGGCCAGCATGCATTGGCACGACATCACATAGCACCTCATCTAAATACTTACCAATTGTGAAAGGTACAACAACCTGCCTATTGACTTTGATATCACCATAATTATTTAACCATAATAATCTATAAGGCCTAGGATGTGGAATCAAATTTACATCCAATTTTTCAACCATTAAAGTGATAGTAACATTTGTACAACTACCACCATCAATAATAACAAGACAAGTCTTACCTTGTACATGGCATCTTGTATGGAAAATGTTGTCTCTTTGCTGCTCCAAGGCATCTTCTTCCTCTAATTGAATACTTAATGTGCGCCTTGCCAACAAAAGCTCACCTCCCATAGGACCTTCAATGCAATCATCATTGTCATCTTCTAATTGTGTTATCTCATCATCATTGTCACTCTCCTCACTTGCTGTTTCAATCTCCCCATGCTCTCTAGCCATCATTGTCCTCTTATTTGGACATTGTGAAGCAATATGGCCATGCCCTAAGCATTTGAAACACTTAATATCTCTATTCTTTGCTTTGTTGATTTTGGGTTTAGATGTGCCTTTGCTGCCCGAAATGCTTCTCCCTTTGTTCTCATTGAAAACAAACTTCTCATCACCTTTCTTACCTCCATTCCATGAATTAGACCAATGTGGCCTACCACTCGAAGTACCCTTGTATTCAAACTTGGTTGTTTGCTTTTCTACCTTAATTTCAAGATGAACTAACTCCTCACATTCCACATAATGTTGTAACTCTACCCTATCAGTAATCTCCTTATTAAGCCCACTAATGAATCGTGCTATGGTAGCTTCCCTATCCTCATCCAAATCAACCCTAGTCATGAGCATCTCCATCTCCTTGTAATAATCCTCAACACTCTTTATACCTTGGCTTAAAGATTGGAGTCTTTGATGTAACTCCCTATGGTAATGTCTAGGTACAAAATGTCTCCACATGACAGTTTTAAGTGCAATCCAACTATTAATAAGTTCTTCCATGTTCCTCCTCCTACTGACCACCAACTGATCCCACCAAACTATAGCATACTTACTAAATTAGGTAACCACCAATTTCACCTTTTTCTCTTCCGAAAAGTTATGGCAATCAAAGATAAGGTCAACTTGCTTTTCCCACTCCAAATATGGCTCTGGATTAGTTTTGCCCAAAAAATAGGAATCCTAAGTTTGATGCTACCCAAGTTCCTATCAATATCATCATAGTTCCCATAGCCACCAAACTCACCACCAAAGTATCCTCTACCTCTTCCATGATTTTGGTACCTCATAGCTCCTCTACCCATGCCTCTACTAACCTCACCATAGGCTACATTATCATACTCCTTAAAGCCTTCACCAAAATCATCCTCATTCATCCCAATTTGCTGCCCATAATTGCCTTGCGCATTCACCCCTTCATTCGGCCTATTTCCTATACCTTGGGCAAGTGCATTAATTTGGTCTAGAATGGCTTGTTGATTGGCTGCCATTTCAAGTTGCAACCACTCCATTTGCTCATTCATATTCCTTATGCTTTGTTGCACCCTCTCATTTTCATGCATTTGTGTCGTAGGTATGCCAATAGTTGGCATATTATCACCTCCATTAGAACCACTTGACATGCTGCAATAAGAGTTAGTATGCAATAAAAAATAAAAAGAATTAAGGACCTCACTATCACTCCCTTACGTGTTTACTCTTAATTAATTGGGATGGTCACTCGTGTTTCACACAATCAAGAATGACCACACAAGGCTGAAAAACTCACACCACTCAGCTTGTTTTCAAGGATTCTTATATGAATTAATAACCACACATCAAGTTATTTCACTATACTTGCCAAGCATTAAGAATTATGATCTAAAAAGCTTAGTTGAGGCAAAATGCAAGAATCAAGAAAAAAATCAACAAATAGCCATGCTTTCAATAAAATTAGGAAGAAAAACACAAGAAAACTTCAAAAGGATGCAAATGACATATAAAGAAATAATCTAGATGCAAGAAACACAAAAATTAGATGAAGAAACAAGAAAGATGCAATTCAACTTGAAATAAGAAAAAGGGGAAACAATAATAAAAACAAGTGCTTAATGAATCAAGAATAATGAAAAAATCAAATGAAGAAATGTTCATGTAAAAGGAATGAAAATAAGGTGCAAGAAACAAGGAATTAAGTTTAAGAACCAACAAATCAAGTTTAAGCCTGAATAGAAAGTTCTAACTAAACAGCAATAGAAACTTGATTTTAGAGCTCAAGAATGAATTAAAAACTTCAAATTGATGTAGAAGACATGTAAGAATCAGATTAGGAAGCAAAAATCACAAAGAAAGTTGATCAAGAAGGAAGGTTACCTCTGTATGCCTTCAATGTGTCAATTCTGCCCAAACTTAAAAGACATGCAAAAAAGAGAATATTTGAAGGAGAAAGACGAATTTAAGACTGAAATAATTCAAATAAGATGGTAAATATAGGGTTCATGTCAATGGAATTCAATGTCCCTTTCAATCTTCCTAAATAGCCACCTAATCCTTATTTACATAGGATTGAAAAAATCTTCTTAATTTCCTCTTGAGTATAGGAAACTTTCAAGGCTAGCTATAATAGGAACCTTTTAATAACCCTAATATCTATATAAACATGCCAAAAACAAGGATTAACACATCAAACACGTTTTCAAGCCAATTAAGACACAATCAAACCAATCATACCTATTCCTTGATCTCTTTTTTTTCTTTTTTCTTTTTTTTGGATATATCATATCTGATTTCATTTTTTTTCTTCTTATTTTCTTTTTTTTTTTTTGCTTTCTTTTTTTTTCTTTTTTCTTTTTTTCTTTCTTTTTTTTCTTTTTTTTTTAATGAGAATAAAAAAAACTACAAGAATCAAAAACTAAACAATGTAGAATGTAAAGAAACAAGCAAATAACGTAAAGAAAAGGATAGATAACCTTATTTAAGAGCCAAGGCTCTGATACCAAATGTTAAGAACCTCCAAGAATTAGAACCATGAACCCTAATGATTATGAACCCATGAATTACTATCTTGAAAACCCAAGAACAAATTGAGTTTCAAAACCCAAGAATCGCTTAAATCAGATTGCAAGGTTTGGTTGGTCAAGATTAGAACCTAAAGAAAACTAAGTTCTTTAGACCCTAACCCTTAACACGCCACAAGGATAGATTAATTCCTTGATAAGTGGTTTATGCAATCAACAAGAATTCAAGAATTCAAGCAAATATGCAAAATGACTAGTTTTCATTCAATTTCAAATCTGTCTAAAACACACCATAATGAGGGTTTTTATAACATCCTAACATCAGAAACCCTAATAAAATTATTAAGCATAATAGCAAATAATATAGTTCTAAACTTAAATAAGGGATTTGAGCCCATATTAGTCTTCATGTATTTGGACTTGCCAAACATTAAATAAAGCCCATTCAATTGTGTCTTCACTTGGGCCAAACCTAGCATGACCCATTGAACTTCCTTAACTAGCCCAATCTTGCATATAGCCAATTAAGGCTTCTTGTAGCTTCTTAGACCTTGACCTTGTAATTGGGCCTTGTGGCATGCTTAATGGATCCTTAGCTTTATCTTTGGTTTTGTTATTGTCCTCTCCATCAAGCCCATCCTTAGCTTTATCTCTAGAAATGTTGCCACCATTACCATTCTTAAGCTTGGCCACGTCCGTATCAATTCTTTTCAAAGTTGCTAATGCATTAGGAACACATCATCAAACTCAAAAATAGCATCTTTAGCGAGTAACTTACACAATGGCTCTGCTATCTTGGAGAAGACTTTGATAAATCTTTAATAGAAACCTGCATGTCCAAGGAAGCTTCTTATATCTTTAACACTCTTCCAAGGTGGCAAATTTTCAATTACTTCTATCTTTGCTTTATCAACTTTAATGTCCCTCTTTGAAACTGAATGACCAAGAACGTTTTCCTCTTGTGCTATAAAGTGACATTTTTCCCAATTCAAGACCAATCCATGCTCAATACACTTATCAATAACTTTATATAGGTTTTCTAGACAATTGGAAAAGTCAGTACCATAAACACTATAGTCATCCATAAAAACTTCTACACAATCGTTAAGCAAATCACTGAATATTGAAAACATGCATCTTTGGAAAGTTGTAGGTGCATTACATAAACCAAAAGGCATATGCCTAAAAGAAAAAGTACCATATGGACATGTAAAGGTTATTTTAACTTAATCCTCATGATGAATAGGAATTTGGTAAAAACCACTTAATCCATCTAAATAACAAAAATAAGAAAAGTTAGTTAGTCTCTTAAGGACTTGGTCGATAAAAGGCAATGGGAAATGGTCCTTCCTAGTTACTTTATTTAATTTCCTATAGTCAATACACATATGTCGTCCTGTGATAGTTCTAATAGGTATGAGATCATTAGATTCATTCCTAATAATGGTTAAGCCTCCCTTCTTTGGTACAACCTCAATGGGGCTTACCCATTTATTATCACTAATGGAATATATGATTCCATTATCAAGCAACTTAATTACCTCTTTTCTCACCACTTCTTTGAGAATGGGGTCTAATTGCCTTTGACCTTCAATAAAAGGCTTAGCATGGTCCTCTAAAAGAATTCTATACATACGTTCATTAGGACCAATACCCTTCAAATCATTTATAGCATAACCAATGGAATTTTTATTATTAAGCAACTTATCACTTAAGAAATCAACATTATCACTAAGCAAAGATGAATTAATCGTAAAAGGAAATTTAATGTTATAGTCAAGAAATGCATATCTTAGGTTTTATGGTAAGGGCTTGAGCTCCATCTTGACTTTTCTTCACTTGATGTAGTATCTTTTAGATCATCCTCTTTACTTAAAAGTTCAAATCTTGATATCCTATGGGAAAGTTGATATGGATTTACCTCTAAAATTTTCTCATTAGCTTCTTGCAATCCGTATGGCTCCATAGAATCTTGCCTCAAACATTCATGAATTACTTTGTCAATGCATTCATTAATAACATCAATATAATCAATTCTACTTGCCACTTCTATAAGTGTTGACTTCATGATTTTTAGCACAATAAATTCCATACATTCATTATCCACCTCTAATGTGATCTTTCCTCTCTTCATATTAATAATTTCTCCTACTGTCATAAAAAATGGTCTTCCAAACAAAATTAGGATCTCAACATAATAAAGTCAACTGGTATTATAAACTTCCCCACTTTTGTTGGCACATTTTCTAGAATTCTAATTGGATATATGGCAGATTTGTCTGCCATGGAAGGACACATATTGGTAGGCTTAAGCTCATCTAAATTAAGCCTTTTGTAAATAGAGTAAGGCATGAGGCTAACACTAGCACCAATATCATATAAAGCTTTATCAAAATGCATACCTCCAATTGTACAAGGAACCGTAAATGAATTAGGATCCTTAAGCTTTAGTGGAGACTTGGAGTACATAGCCTTAGATTCTTCAATAAGAGAGACTAAGCCATAATCTTCAAGCTTGCTCTTATGGCTAATAATATCCTTCAAAAATTTACCCCATTCTAGCATGTCTCTAATGGCATCCACAAATGGTATGGTGATAGTAATTTCCTTGAGATAATCAAGGAATTTTCCAAATTGTTTATCTAAGTTACACCTTATGAACCTTCGAGGAAAAGGAAGATTTTTAACATCTACCCTTAGTTCATCATTCTTCAATGGTATGGCATCTTCCTTATTACCTTTCTTCATAAACTCATCATCATCTTTATTTCTAACATCCACTTCCTCAATTTCTACCCCATCATCATCATCAACCACTCTCTTTCTTATTGAGATCCTTTTCAACCTCCTTACCACTGTGTAAGGTAATTACTTGACAAAACTCTTTTTGTACATACTTTGGTTGGCTAGGAAGCTTTCCTAAAGGTTTAGTGTTAGAGAAAGAGGCTTCTTGGGCAATTTAGGTTTCAAGGATGCGGTTATGAGTAGTAAGTTGCTCAAGTTTAGAGTTTAGTTGCTTAAATTGCTCATCATTTTGTTTGTTTATAGACATTTGTTGGTTGACAAATTGCTCCATGAGATTTTCAAGAGTAGGTTTAGGATGGGTAGGATTAAAGGTTTGTTGTTTCATGGAAAATCTTAGTGGGTTTTGAGGTCTGGTATTTGGCTTATATGGAGGGTTTAAATGAGAGGATGGGTTTGACTAGGAGAAACTGGGATGGTTCCTCCATTGAGGGTTATAAGTGCTGGAATTCAGCCCCATTCTTGGGTTAAAAACCCCTTTCATGTAGTTCACATCCTCATTTGTACTTAAATTACATTGAGAATATGAATGAGATCCTCCATAAGACTCATAAAAAACATTAGTACTTTCTAAAGAATTAATTTGATTTTTACTTACCAAATTGGTGAGAGCATCTACCTTTACATTCAACATTTTAATTGTGTCAAGCTCTAAAAATCCCTTTACTTTTGACATAGTTGCTTCATCACCCATGTATCCTTGATATGCAAGTTCTTAAAGCAAAGTAACAGCTTCTTTAACCATTTTATCCATCCATTTTCCACTGCCTACTATATTCATAATATTTCAATTTTCATCCGTCAACCCATTATAGCAAATTTGAGGAATCATCCATTCTGGCAAGCCATGATGTTAACATTGCCTTTGGAGTTCCTTAAATCTCTCCCAAGCTGAATAGATTATCTTACTTCCATTTTTCTTGAAAGTAGTGATCTCATTATGACACTTGGTCATTTTATATGGTGGAAAATATTTGTGCAAAAATGCTTGCTTCAATTAATCCCACATTGTGATTAATTCATTTGGCAAACTAGCAAGCCAAAGTTATGTTTTATCGCTAACCAAAAATGGGAAGAGTTTGAGCCTGATTGCATCATCTGTTACACCATTAATCTTGAAATTTGCACACACATTAAGCAAAGTTAATATATGAGCATAAGGATCTTCTCCTTATAAACCTCTAAACTGATTTTTTTGCACCATTTGGATGATACTTGGTTTAATCTCAAAATTATTATTAGCAATATCTAAAACCACAATCCCTCTAAAACTTCCTAAGATGTCGGGCATTGCAAAATCCCCTAACATTCTCCTTTCTAGTTCAGCCATGTTATTCAAATTCAGTTGGTTCTCTCTTCTTTGCCTTTGTTCCCTACATAAAGCACATATAGTTAAAACAATTTTAGGATCAAAGTTCAAATTATTATCACTAGTACTTCTAGTAAGCATAAAAAAATGTAAATTCACAATCAAACAAATTAAATTTAACAAATAACAACAACAACAAATAAAATATAAAAACATAAAAACAAAATAAAAACAAAAACAAAAACAAAAACAAGACCAAAAATAACCTTTCTTTACCCTAAGTTAATAAAAATTACAACACAATCCCCGGCAACGACACCACAATCTTTTGTGAGTTAGATTTATATACCCTAGTCTAAAGCAAGAAGGGTGTCAAACACTCTAGAATTTGTTCAATTTTGTATTAACCGGATAGATACTTAGATGGATAGGTAAATAAACTAGAATAATAATAATGACTAAAATAAATAAATAAACCTAAACACTAACTAATTGCTAACATATTAAGAAAAGTTACAATAATGTGTGTGTGTGTATATATATATATAGGAGAATCAGAAATTAGAATCAAACTAGAACTCTAAACATAATTATTATAGAACATATTGATTGGAAATTAGTCTATAATCTTTAAAAGCAACTCTCATTGTTAATTAAAGGTATTTCCTCTTAGAGTCTACATTCATTCTCATGGCAATACAGAGATAAGAGAAAATCATAAAATACATTATACTAATTTTATTTCCTTTAAGATGAATCCCTTGTCTCCAAGTCAAATTCCATTCTTAAGTAATCTCAATTACTTTCCACCAAATTACTCAAATTTTCATTATAAATAATTTTATTAACAAGTTACATATGGTGATCAAACATACATAACATAAATTATACTAATTGAAATTACATCATGAATAATATAAGATAAAAATGTAGTTCTTATTTAATTCATCATTATAATTCCCATACAAAGACTTAGCCTAGATATAAAATTAAGAAGCAATAAAAGAAAACCAAATTCAATCTAGAAAGAAAGAGAAAAAGAGAAAGAATTGAATGAGCAAAACTCCCTTTTATATCTTCTAAAGAATTATTGATTTAGGATAATCTTCTCTTGCACTTAGCTTTTTCTTCTTCAAGTGTTTCTTACAATGACTTTTAAAACTAAAAGATAATAATTGTATTTCTAAAACACTATTGTAATTCATATCTCTCTCCTATTTTAGAACAGAAATGATGCATATATAGAGCTCAAAAGCTATTGTAAGTGACTAGAATATTGTTGAACTTAGAAAGGCACCACTTGATATCAAAGGTCACCCCCCCTTTGCAGATTCTATAACTTCAAGGGCATTTTCGTCTATCTAGATTACTTTATCTCTAGAAATTTCTTCATAAATTGTAGATCATTTTGTTATCTTTCCAGAGCAACTTGAATCACCTAATTTGGATGTCTGTAGATGGAGTTATGGCCAAAATACAAAAACTGCTTAAACCAAGAAAAGTTGCAACTCTTGGGCAAGGCACGAGTGTGATGACTCGACACTAGGTGACTACTTATCACAAAGACTCTTGGTGATGACTTATGTCCCTGGTGACCAGTTGTACACCTTCTTGATGATCTAAGCTTAACTCTTTTTGCTTCCTAGCTTGTTCCAATCAACTCTAAGTGTCTTCTAAATGTCATATGAGCCCTAAATCATGCATAAAACTTACATAGTGAGCCTTAATGATAAAATAAGTAAAAACATCAATTCAATAACCAAACAAACACATAAAACATAATGAAATAAAATGAAAATAAACCTTAACTAGCCTAAATAACTATGCACATTTGCTTATATCAGCTCCCTATTGGATTCGATCAATTGTAACCCTTTCATTGCTCACCCTAGACATTGCAATCCATAATTACTCATAATTTTTATTAGCTACAACCCTTTCATTACTTGCCTTTGATGATGTAATCCATAACTACTTATGATTAGTTGTAACCTTTTCACTACTTGCCTTTAATGCTACAGTCCATAACTACTCTCAATTACTTGTAACCCTTTCATTGCTCCCCTTTGATGCTATAGTCTATAATTGCTCGTGATTTTTTACCTTTGGCTATTTAATTTGAATGCCTGAATTCTTTATATTGACTTATTAGAATTTTTGCTGACTAATTTAAATTTTTTATTGATTGCTTTGAATTGAATTCTCTATTAATTGACTTTAAATTGAATTTTTCTATTGATTGACTTCAATTAGGGCACCGCCTAATTTAAGGTGGCCATGTCATATTGGAGCATACTATAAACATATTAACATTCTTCTATGGGACCTTAGTAGTGTTGGTATTGATTACATATGTTTAGTGTATCTTTTTCTAGATTTGCAACTCCTGAATACTTGTCGAAGTTAGTTTCAATGTGATGATTGTACAAAATTACATTATAATTTCACAAATTTATGAGAAAATTTAAGACTTTATCACGAGGTAATGTGCACTCAATGAATCTTACTAATCTTGATTTTCATGACCATTATTTATTTATAGTTCATAAAATTAGAGGTATCATTAATTATCTTATGCTGAGAGCATATTATTTTGCCAAGTGAAGAGTTGACTTCCATACCTAAATCCAGGGAGAATCTGCTAGAAAAAACTCATAGGAATTGAGTATAAAAAGATAGAATTCTAAGTTTCAAAATAGTCTTTAATGTGCTTTACTTCCTTATCTAAGTATTCCCCCACCTTTCTTATATTACTCAGCATGGATATTATTGGAAATGTCCTTTTGGATACTCATACTCTTTTTATAGCATTCGGGTAAATAAAGTAGCTTTTGACATGGTCCCTTTTTAGTATTCCCCTACTTTTCTTATATTACTCATTATGGATACCACTAAGGGATTCACATTAGTACTCTTACTTATTTTTTAGCATTGGAGTATATTAGAAATGCCTTTTGGTGCTTACTCTTATTTTGATTATCCTTTTAGTATTCCACTTCATTTCTCATATTACTCAACATGGATACTGTTAAGGGATTTTGTACTCCTACTCATTCCCAGCATTAGAGTAGACTATATGCACAATTATTATTTGAAAGATTGATACTCTAAAATGCAAACAATTTATACTGTAAGTCCTTAAATTTTGTTTTTGCATATTCTTCCTCTTATTTTAGTGCAAAGGAACCATTAGATTGATTAGAGTGTAGAAACTCTCAACATAAAATTGTTAACTGAACATCTAAATTCTATAAAGCTAATAAAAGAGTCATTAAGATCAAAGTTCATGAGATAAGCTTTCACACATGATCTCATGAAGTGAATGAATTTACTTTCAATTTATGAATTTTGTTATTTTAGATGTACTTTATTATAAAAACTAAAGAGATAGAATTACATTACTTCTCTTATGTATTTACCCAGATGTTTGTCACGTGAGATGTTATTCTAATGCACAATTGGCATTTACTATCATGCCTGTTCTTATTATTATACTAGTTCCTTTCTCCTTCTTCATTCTTTATTATTTTACTACATAAAATGCCATAAGTTAGTTTGGTCTATTTAAAGATGAAGAAATTTTATTAGAATGTAATGTCATTCTTTTGCACTCTTCCCTTTTTAATTATGGTGATGATGTCTCTAATCATAAAGGTCATGATACTCCACCATTAAGGTTGTGACCTAAGGCTAAGTCTGTCTTTCTATCATCTTCATTGATGTTATGGTAAAGGGCCTTGTTCCTCTTCCCAACATCTCCTGTAAAAAAAAGGTTTAAGAGTTAAAGGGCTCATTTCATCATTATAGAGGTTTCAGAGTGCATTCATTTCAAGTTTTGGGTGCATTCTTTCTTTTTTAGGGCTAAGCACATATGTTGCTAGTATACTGGACCTTCTTATCATTGCATCCCACATCCTCTATTGGTCTTGATGTTAAGAAGTTCTACTGTAACTAGTTAGGAGTTAAGAGAGGCTCTCTAGGGATTTAATGCCTCATACTTACTCGAGTATTCTAGTGGCTATCAAAGGTACAATCAGGAGCATCTCTTAGAGCAGATTCCTATTGCTTTTCTTTCATTATTCCACATATTATTGACTATTTTTTCCATTAATAATTTATGGGACTAGGTTATCCTCTTATTGAGGCTCTAGGTGATATTATAAATGATGCTCTTGATGAGGTTATAGAGATGGATATTGAGTCTAAAAGGCCTAAACCTCTTATCTAGCCTCCTATGGTTACACAAGATGAAGCTTCTATAAGTACTATTATCTATGTTATCTCCTTGTTGGATAGGCCAATGAAGCATTGGGTTCATTTTGATAGCATCACTCCTCCTATTTTAACTCATTCAAATTCTGACTATTTTCCTCCACTTTTACAATACTAATTTTAACTATTAGTAGTTGGTTATTTGTATGATCTTGTTTAGGACCAAAGACTTTTATCATGCAAAGTAACTATTTCATAATAGATGTATGCAAGTGTATGCACACTAAATATGATATGCATTATCCTCATAGGTCTTTTGTTAAGAGCAGAGTTATGTTGCCTATCTTAAAGTATGAAAATGAGGTGCTTCATCAACTTACATATTTGAGCATTGAACACTTCGATGTTAGTACTTTTAATGTTAGAGCTTCTGATACAGTTCATTAGAAAGATGACCAAGTTGTGATGTATCAATGAATTATTGGTTACTACTCATAGTTTACTTCTTTCTATCCCCGGAACTCTTGTAATGACATTGATGTTTTAATGTTTCATCTTCAATCTTTGAATACATATTTACTATTTTGCAATTTTGCCCCCCCTTCATGAATCTTTTCGCATTTTTTTTGTAACCTACATTTCTGCCCTTACTTTTTTATGGTTTTCATTCATGAAAATGTTCACAAGACACTAGGATCATAGAGAATAGAATCAATCCTATGCTTGTCATTCTAACTCGACTCGCCAACACCTTTTAGCATTCTTTTTTTTCTTCATGTATGCAACTAAAATATTTTATTTATCATTTTTCTTCTTTTTTCACTTCTTCTTTTTATGCCTTTATTTTACCTAAGCTACCCTCTTAATTTTTCAACTTAGCAGGCTTGCCCTAACTTTTACTAAGCTGACATTACAAGTTTTCAATTTAGTGAGCTAAATTTTCTTTCTTTCCTTTTTTTTTATTTTTTTCTTTCTTTCTTATAGCTTTAGTTGCTGGAAAAAAATGCAATTTCCTCACTGCTCTTATTGATCCTTTTCTTACTAACCCCATCAATTGTAATCTCATGTGTTGAATATGTAAAGGAGTGAGTGAACTAACTAAAGAGAGTTCTTGATACTGAAATCAACTGCTCTTAGTCGAGAGTGGACAAGGTGAGGAATCTATAACTTCAAAAAACTATTAAGTAGAAAATGAGGCTTAATGTTGATGCAACTATTGATGATAGCTACAAGGCATAGGTCGCAATGCAAGTTACTGAGCCACTTGGATTTTTATGAAATAGGGATTACAAATAGAATCATAGAAGGGTGATAATAATTCAACTAAAACTCAGATAAGCCCTCAAATTTTTTTAGGCTTAAATAAGTTAGGGTTTATATAAAAATAACTCTCTAAGCCCTTATGTTAACGAAGGCCATAAACAACTATTATTATAATTCACTTGGCTAACGATGGATTCCACTATGATAAATAAAAATTATTTTATTATTCTTTATATGAATCAAATGGTCCCATTCTCTAAACTTATCAATCTTTGTTTTAACCACCCCTTTTTCTTTTCTTTTAATTATATTTTTTCTCCAAACCCATTATTATTAACTACCAACACTAGCAATGCCTTCACTACATCTTTATTCCTTTAAGGTTGCACCATAAAATCAACAACATGAGCAACAGCTCCATCAAAACAACATTTTTATTCTTCTCCTTTATTATCATTTTTATTTGCTTTTCAAAATTAAAATTAAAATAATCTCTTTCTCTTTCTATTTGTAACTAGGTTTTTTTACATATACTTTCATTAACATCTTCATTTTTCCATGTAAACTAGTATTTCAATATAATGGTCATTTGAATTATTAATGAAAGTGCACACGGAAGAATGGTTATCTATTATATATATATATGTATACTAGGTAATTCAAATATAGAATTTGCATAAAAATTAATTGCATTAGTTCCTACAAACTGTTGCAGCAACATTATCCTAATTCTAACCAACAGCACCCAAATAATTATAAGAATAATAAGGTGTAATAAGCCATCAAATAGTTGTAACACTGATAATTATGCAATTCTTTCAAACAACTTTTAACACTAACAATTTCAGAAGATGAAGTCTAGCTACATAATCATAAATGGCAATAAGAGATAAAACTAATTTTATAAGATAAACTCGAACACTCGATAAACTTAAACACTCTATGAATCAAAACAACAAATGTCCAAATCTATAAACCTTTGCAAATTTAATGTTCTCATGCAAACTATCTAAAATTTTTCCACTAAAAAAAATCCTATAATACTTTAAGATAAAGACATTATTTGGCATAGCCTAACCGATTCCAGAATAGGATTCCATGTTTTGTACAGGTCTCCTCATAGAAAGTGGTTCTTTAGAACCTGATAGAGCTCTCTACAACCTGACATAGTGAAAGAGTGATAAAACTAATCACTAATTATCATTTGGTCATTTCCAATCAAATTCGGCTTTTAATTAACCAAACTCTAAAACTCCAAAGTTGCAGATAATTATGAAACCGCCATTACTGTAATTTTTCATAGTTTTCCATAATTGAATCGCTTGCTCTTCAATGCTCACATCATTCTCCCCAAGGTGGATAGAATTTTCCCATGAATCTAACTTATCTGAAGAATCATCTGCATACATAATTAGATCCTTAACATTAAAAACATCCGCAATGTGAATGTGGTTAGGCAACTTCAAACGATGGGCATTAGGATTTATCTTCTTGATGACTTCCACTAGTCCAATCTTCTTGGTAGATAGCTTATTATATTCACCTGCAAGGAACCTCTCCTTGGTAAGGACAGCCCACACATAATCCCCCACATCAAACTTGACATGTCACCTCTTCTTGTCAATAACCTGTTTATACTTAGAGGCAACTTGGACTAAATTATCATGGATAGCCTTATAAACTTCTTATGATCCATTAACAAAATCCTCTGTTGTGCCAGGAACCCTTATTTTTTTAGGAGAGAAAACAAATCCAGCAGTCCTCTTAGCATAACAGAATACACCACAGCAAAAGGGATAAATCTAGTGCTCTGATTGACTACATGATTATGAGCAAACTTTGCTTGACACAGCATCTGATCCTAGCTTTTCACATGTTCACCCATTAAGAGCCTCAACAAATTACCTAAAGACCGATTCACCACTTCAATTTTCCTATCTATTTTTGGATGATAGGCACTACTGAAATTAAGCTGCGTGTTCACCATTTTCCATAAACTTCATAAAAAGTGACTAAGGAACCTAGTATCTCTATCAAACACAATAGACATAGGCAACCCATGCAGTCTATAAATCTCTAAGCAACATGAACATCATCTGTGGTTTTCTTACATGGAATAAAATGCACCATTTTTGAAAACTGATCAACTACCACAAATATAGAATCATTACCTCATTGTGTGCATGGTAAGCCTAGCACAAAATCCATGCTAAGCTCCACCCAAGGTTGCGAAGGAACTGGTAATGGCATATACAAAACTGCGTTAGATGCTATTCCTTTAAAAACCTGGCAAATCTGACATCTCTACGCCAATTTTTCCACTTCTTTATGAATGGTAGGCCAAAAATAATGATAGTTCTATCCCATCCCACATGCCCTACACCATCTAATTCTTTAATAATTTTTAAATGAAAATTGGAATCTAGCTAATTACCCTTGAATAAAAATCCATTATGCAACAAGAAATCTATTATATCCCCTGCTTTAACCTTAGCCACAATAGTAGAAAAATATGGATCAGTCTCAAATAATTCTGTAAAGGAATCAAAACCAAGTACCTCAATAGATATTTAAGTCAACAGACTCTTTCTTCTACTCAATGCATCAGCTACCCTATTAATGACACCTGACCTATGCTTCACCATAAAAGTAAATCTCTAAAGATAAGCAAACCAACTTGCATGTCTGGCAGAAATTTTATCTTATCGATGTAAATTCTTCAATGCCTCATGATTTGTATACAAGATAACTCTTACTGAAACAAAAAATGGTGCCAATGCTTAATAGCCTGTACCACAACATAAAATTCAACATCATAGGTGTTATAACACATTCTGGGCCACGATAACTTCTCACTAAAATATGCTACTATTTTATTGTTTTGACTTAGAATAGCCCTAATTTCCACCTTAGATGAATCTGAATGCAACACAAAAGTTTATCAAAATCTGGAAACACTAAAATAAGAGTTGTAGTAAGGCATAATTTGATATACCCAAATGCCTTTTCTGCCTTATCTATCCACATAAACTTTCCTACCTACCTTATGCAATTAGTAATAGATGCCATAATGCTACTAAAATGTTGAATAAAATGCCTATAAAATTAAGCCGACCCATGGAAACTCCTCACCTCAGTAATGGTAGTAGGTCTTGTCCAATGTCTCACAAACTTTACCTTTGATTCCTCTACCTATAATCCCTTACCCAACATATCAGAGCCAAGAAACAACACGCTAGTAGTAAAGAATACATACTTCTTAATGGTTGCATAGAACTTCTCCCTACGCAACATAGTGAGAACATCTCGTAACCAACTAAGTTGCTCATCCAAATTAGCATTATAAATCAAAACATCATCAAAGTACACAACAACGCACTTACCAATGAAAGGCCTTAAAATCTAGTTCATAACATAAATAAAAGTGCTTGGTGTGTTCGATAACCCAAATGGCATGACTAGTTATTCATACAATCCCTCCTTTATCTTAAAGGCTATTTTCCATTCATCGCCAGCTCAAATCTAAATTTGATGATAACCACTTTTCAAATCCAATTTAGTAAAAATCATGGCCCCACTATGCTAGTCAAGTAAGTCATCCAATCTAGGAATAGGAAAATGATACCTGACAGTTATTTGTTAATAGCCCGGCTATCAATGCACATCTGCCAAGAACCATCCTTCTTTGGTGTCAAAAGGGTTGGTACAACACAAGGACTCAAGCTCTATCAAATATATCCTCTAGTAAGTAACTCTTCCACTTGCCTCCTCAACTCTTCATGGTCAATAGGACTCATCCTATAGTATGGTCGATTTGGCAAAGCTACACCTAGTTCAAAGTCAATCTGATGTTGGATATCATGCATAAGAGGTAACCCTTCAAGTAATTCTTCTGGAAACAAATCGTTGAACTCTTCTAGAAGTGGTAAAACTACATTAGGAACCACTACCTCTTTTCCCACCATCTTCCTAACTAAGAAATTAAGAACTTTATATTTCTATACTACCTTGTCAAATTGCACCATAGTTAATAAACTAACACAACCCTTATTGTCTTCCTGCACTTGTTAAGGCTAATCATGATCCTTATTAGGTACTAACATGATCCTCACTCCCTCAAACATGAAACTATAGGTGTTAGTCTTCTCACTATGAGTTACATCTCAATTAGGTTACCACGGCCATCCCAACAACCAATGGCATACATCCATGGCTATCACATCACACGAAATGTCACCTTTATATTTTGCCCTAATAGAAAGGGAAACCAAGGCATGCTTTGACACTATTACCTCACCTCCTTTTTTTAACCATGCTAGCTTGTAAGGCTTAGGATGATTTACAGTCATAATTCCTAATTTTTTGATAGCCTTGCTATAATTATATTCTTATAGCTACCTCTATCAGTCATAAATATGCATTTTTTTGCCCTTTATAGTGCAAGTAGATTGAAAAATATTATTTTGTAGCTAACAATCATTAGTAGCTCTAGGTGTTAAGTAGGATCTCCACATGACCAAAGCAACCCCTACATCACCCATCATGACCTCCTCATCAATAGAATCTAAGCCAAATACTTGGTCATCGATTAGGTCAACGACATCTTCATTCTCATATTGCTCATTTATCTTAGTAAACATCACTCTTTTTCACTTCTACCTGCATTCAGCATCCCTGTGACCCACTTCTCCATATGCAAAACACTTGATACCACTACTTGAGCCAGTGTTCTATATAGTGGTTGGCATTGCCCCTTATTTAGTCACAGCACTGCCTTAGACCATTTTGCTAGTCACACGACTCACATTATTACTGCCTCCTACACCTCTGATTCTAGAAGCCTACATAAAGCCACCTGGTCATCACCTTTTAATTTGTAGTGCCTACTGGTCCACCATGGAAATAGACATAGGATCAAACATATTAACTATCTTTGCAATTTGTTCCCTTAAAGCCCCAATATACCAAGCAACCAATTGGTCCTCTATCTCATACACATTATTATGAGCAATCAATTGATAAAATTTTATGGTATAATCATCAACTGAATGGTTCCCTTGCCTCAAATTCTATAAATGTTGGTACATTAAACATTGATAATTAAAGGGTAGGAACGTGGCATGCATCTATTTTCTCTTCTTCTCCTAAGTCATAATTTTTTACTTCCCCAATCAAACTTATGTTTGTTTAATTTACTATCACTAAGCCATCGTACGATCTCAAGACCTAGTTGCCACCAATGGTACTCGCAGGCCCTTTGGCACTCCCTTAAACTCTAAGATCTCTTCTACCATGGCTAACCAGCCAAGGAATTATTATGGTTGTATGGTACCATAAAATTCAGGGATTTCAGTTCGCATACCTGCCTACCACCTTCTCTTATCCTCATTTTTTATATGTTGTCGATGATGTTTGCATGGTAGGTCATAATAACCATCACCATAGTCAACTTCATCATCGTTTCCTTTAGCAAAAGGATTTACTTGGCCATTAACATTAAGGACCCATCACTAATTCAGCTACCCCCTATTTTGATTGACTAACAACTCCCCTCATTCTCTCTTTAAGTTATTCCATGAAAGTGTCAATCCACTGATCCATTTGTTCCATTTGTTGTTCAAACTGCTGCTCAAAGTGACAAAGATCATCATGTTTATAAAACTCTTCTACATGTTGTTATTGTGGTTACTGTTGCTATTGTCTTCTGTAAGACATCTTATCTGAGGAGCATAGCTCCGACACGAAATTGATGTAGCAAAATAGTGATAAAACTAAAATTAATGATTATTGAATCATGCACAACTACCAATCACTAATCATCGATAACCTACAATTCTCAAATTTAGAATATAAGCATCAAAATTCAAAGAATTTTGGAAAATTTTAATGGAATTCAAATTCAATTATTCATAATAATGGCCAAAGTCCAAAAAAAAAAGCTTAAATAGAAAAACCCTAAAAATAATCCCAAATAAAATAGGAAAAATGAATTCTAAAACAATTGAAACATAAAATAGCCTTTTTGAAGTCCTAAATGATTGAATTTGCTTAAAAGGAAATAGAGCTCACAAGCAAAGGTGGTGACTTATGATCATTAAGCCATTTACAATCAAATTGGACTCCTGATCTGCCGAAATCCAAAACTCCAAAGTTGTTAATAATTATAAAACTACCATTACTACAATTTTTTATAGTTTTTTAGAAATTGAATCGCTTGCTCTTCAATGCCTGCATCATTTTCCCCAGGGTGGACAAAATTTTCCCATGAATCTAACTTGTCTGAAGAATCATCTGCATATGGAATCAGATGCTTAACATTAAAAAGATCCATAGTACAAATGTGGTTAGGCAACTTCAAATAGTAGGCATTAGGATTGATCTTCTCGATGACTACCACTAGTCTAATCTTCTTGATAGATAGCTTTTTATATTCACCTGTAGGAAACCTCTCCTTGGTAAGGATAGCCCAGACATAAACCTCCTTATCGAACTCAACATGCCACCTTTTCTTGTCAATAATTTATTTGTACTTAGATGCAGCTTAGACTAAATTATCATGGATAGCCTTATGAACTTCCTGAAATCCACTAACTAAATCCTTTGCCTTACCATGAACCCTCTTTTTTTCTAAGAGAGGAATCAAATCCAACGGTCCTTTTGGCATAACATAATACATATAGCAAAAAGACTAATCCAATGCTCTAATTAACTACTTAATTATAAGCAAACTCTGCTTGACACAGCTTTTAATCCTAGCTCTTCACATGTTCACCCACTAAGCACCTCATCAAATTACCTAAAGACCAATTCATTACCTTAGTTTTCCCATCTGTTTATGGATGATAGGCACCATTGAAATTAAGCTGTATGTTCATAATTTTCCATAAACTTTGCCAAAAATGACTGAGGAACCTAGTATCTCGATCAGACACAATAGATATAGGCAACCTATGCAGTCTTTAAATTTCTTTAAAGAATAACTGAGCAACATGAACAACATCTGTGGTTTTCTTACATGGAAAAAAATGCAACATTTTTTAAAACCAATCAACCACCGCAAATATAAAATCATTACCTCATTGTGTGTGTGGTAATCCTAGTAAAAAATCTATGATGAGCTTTACCCAAGGCTGCAAAGGAATTGGTAATGGCATATACAAACCCATGTTAGATGTTGTTCCTTTAGAAACATGGCGAATTTGACATCTTTGCACCAGTTTTTTGACTTCTTTATCAATGGTAGGGCAAAAATAATGAGCCTACCAATTACATAGTTCTGTCTCATCCCATATGCCCTACACAATGTAATTCTTTGATAATTTTTAAATGCAAATTGCAATTTGGGATATATAGTTGATTACCCTTAAATAAAAATCCATCATGCAATAGGAAATCTATTCTCTCCCCTACTTTAACCTTAGCATAATAGTAGAAAAATATGGATTAGTCTCAAATAATTCTATAAAGGAATAAAAAATAGGTACCTTTATGGACATTTTAGTCAACAGAATCTTTATTCTACACAATGCATCAGCCACCTGTTAGTGAGACCCGACCTATGCTTCACCACAAAGGTAAATCTCTGAAGATAATCAACCCAAGTTGCATGTCTAGCATAAATTTTATCTTACTGATGTAAATGCTTCAATGCCTCATGATCTATATACAAGATAAACTCTTGCTAAAATAAATAGTAACACTAATGCTTAATAGCTTGTACCAGAACATAAAATTCAATATTATAGGTGCTATAACACAATCTGGGCCTCGATAACTTCTTACTAAAATACGCTACTAGTTTGTTGTTTTAATTCAAAAAAGCCTTAATTCCCACCTTATAAGCATCTGAATGCAACTCAAAAGGTTGATGAAAATCTAGAAACACTAAAATAAGAGTCATAGTAAGCGGTAATTTGATTAGCTCAAACACCTTTTCTACCTTATTTATCCACACAAACTTTCCCACATGCCTTATGCAATTAGTAATAGGTGCTATAATGCTGCTAAAATGTGGAATAAAATGCCTATAAAATGAAGCCAACCCATGGAATCTCCTCACCTTAGTATTGGTAGTAGGTTTTGGCCAACATCTCAGAGCCTCTACCTTTGATTCATCTACCTGCAGTCCCTTACCCTATATAACATAGCTAATAAACAACACACTGGCAGTAAAGAATACAAACTTCTTAATGGTTGCATAGAACTTCTCCTTACATAGCACAATGAGAACATCTCGTAACTAACTAAGTGCTCATCCGGGTTAGCACTATAAATTAAAATATTGTCAAAGTACACAACAATGCACTTACCTTTAAAAAGCCTCAAAATCTGTTCATAACATGCATAAAAGTGCTTGGTGCATTCGATAACCTAAATGGCATGACTAGCCATTCATACAATTCCTCCCTTGTCTTAAAGGTTATTTTTGATTCATTGCTAACTCAAATTTAAATTTCATGATAACCACTTTTCAAATCCAATTTATTAAAAATTATGGCCCTACTACATTAATCAAGTAAGTCATCTAATCTAGGAATAGGAAAATAATACCTGACAATTATTTTATTAATGGCCCAGCTATTAACTCACATTTGCTAAGAACTATCCTTCCTTAGTGTCAGAAGGGTTGGTATAGCACAAGGACTCAAGCTCTGTTGAATATATCCTCTAACAAGTAACTCTTCCACTTGCCTCCTCAACAATTCATGTTCAGTAGGACTCATCCTATAGTGTGGGCAATTTGGCAAAGCTACATTGGGTTCAAGGTCAATTTGATGTTAGATATCATGCATAGGAGGTAACCCTTCAGGTAATTCTTCTGGAAACAAATCGTTGAACTCTTCCAGAAGTCGTAAAACTACATCAGGAACCACTACCTCTTTTCTCACCATCTTCCTAAATAGGACATAAATAACTTCAGATTTTTACAGTTACAATTCCCAATTTTTAGACCACCTCTATTGTGATTATATTCTTACAGCTACCTCCATCGTTGATAAATTTGCATACTTTGTCCTAAATAGTGTAGGTAGATTGAAAAATATTATTTCATAACCAATCATAATTAGTAGCTCTAGGTGTTAGGTAGGATCTCCACATGACCAAAGTAGCCCCTACATCACCCTTCACGACCTCCTCATCAACAAAATCTGGGTCAGATACTATGTTACTGGTTAGGTCAGTGACATCGTCATCCTCATATTGCTCATTTGTCTCAGTAAACATCACTCTTTTTTTATTCTTCCTGCATTCAACGTGCTTGTGACCTTCTTCTCCACATATAAAACACTTAATACCATTACCTAAGCTAGCTTTCTGTGCAATGGTTAGCACTACCCCTGATTTGGTCATAGCACTACCTTGGGCCATTCTGCCAGTTACACAACTCATATTATTACCACCTCCTGCATCTCCAATTTCAAAAGCCTATATAAAGCCACCTAGTCACCACCTTTTAATTTGTGGCACCCATTAGTGCACTGTAAAAATAGACATAGGATCAAACATATTGACTGTCTTTGCAATTTATTCCCTTAAACCTCCAAAATACAGAGCAACCAATTAGTCCTCTATTTCATGCACATCATTATGAGTAATTAATTGATAAAATTTTATAGTATAATCATCAACTGAATGGTTCCCTTGCCTCAAATTCTACAAACACTGGTAAATTAAACGTTGATAAATAAAGGGCAGGAATGTGGCACACATTTGTTTCTTCATCTTCTCCCAAGTTATAATTTTCAACTTCCCCAATTGAACTCATGTTTGTTTAATTTGCTACCACCAAGCCATTGCATGATGTCAAAACCTAGTTGCCACTAATGGTACTCGTAGGTCCTCTGGCACTCCTTTAAACTCCAAGATCTCTTCTACTGTGGCCAACCTGCCAAGGAATTCTTTTAGTTGTATGGTACCATAAAATTCAAGGATTTCAGTTTGCATACCTGCCTCCCATCGTCTCCTATCCTCATTCTTGGTATGTTATTGATGAAAATTACATTGTAGGTCATAATAACCATCACCATAGTCATCTTTATCATCATTTCCTTTAGCAAAAGGATTTACCTGATCATCAACATTGGGGACCCATCGCTAATTTGACTACCCCCTATTTTGATTGAATAACAACTCCCCTATTCTCTCTGTAAGTTATTCTATAAAAGTGTTAATCCACTGATCCATCTATTATATTCATTGTTCAAACTGTTGCTTAAAGTGACAAAGATCAACATGCTTATAAAACCTCTTCTACATGTTGTTGTTGTGGTTATTGCTACTGTTATCTTCTGCAAGACATCTTTTCTAAGGAGTACTGCTCTAATACCAAACTGACATAGTGGAAGAGTTATAAAACCAAAATTAATGATTGTTGAATCATGCACGACTACCAATCACTAATTGTCTATAACCTGCAATTCTCAAATTCAGGATATAGGCATTAAAATTCAAAGAATTTTGGAAAAAATTAAAAGGAATTCCAATTCTATTATTCATAACGACAACCAAAGTCCAAACATAAAAGATTAAATAGAAAAACCCTAAAAACATTCCTAAACAAAATAGGAAAAATGAATCCTAAAACAACTAAAATATAAAATTGCCTTTTTGAAGGCCTAAACTATTGAATTTACTTAAAAAGCAACAGAGCTCACAGGCAAAGTTGGTGACTTATGATCATTAGGCCATTTCCAATCAAATTGGGCTCCTAATTTGCCAAAATCCAAAACTCCAAAATTATAGATAATTACAAAACTGCAATTACCGTAATTTTTCATAGTTTTCTAGAAATTGAATCGCTTGCTCTTCGACGCCCACATCACAACCTCTTGTTAAAAAGATACACTCTTCTCAATAAATTCAAACAATGATAATTAGTCCACACCCACCTCTTTAACCCACTTTAAACATGACTTTATATTGCAAAATACCATTCTTAATATGTACACCAAATATGGAAATTTAGATGTAGCTCATTAAGAGTTTAACCAAATACCTACTAAAAATGTTATTACTTAGATTGCCGTGATCACTAGATATTCCCAGCATGATTGACTTGAGGTAGTGCCCTTATAGACCTTTATGTTAGGAGTGGTGATATGGAAGAAGCTCTCTTATTGTTTTATGGTCTTGCTAATAAGAATGAGGTGTCTTGGAATGCTTTGATTATTGGTTATTATAGCAAGGGTGACCAAGATCACGCTTTTTGTTTCTTCTCTAAAATGTTAGGGGAAAATATTATACCTACTTAATTCACATATTCTATTTTTCTAACTACATGTACTGGCATTGGATCTCTAAAGCAAGGCCAATGGGTTCACACTTTTCTAATAAAGTCCTCATTATTATTCAGCTACCAAGCAATTGATATAGAGTAGTTGGCTAATTTTACTATCCAGAAGTTAAATTATCTACTAGAAATACACAAATAATCAACATGTTTTTCTTAGAAGCTTATAGATTATACTTTAAAAAATTGCAATTGTGGTACTACACCATATACAACACTTAATTTTATTAAGATATGTCCTCATCTCCTCTTTCTCCTTCTCCTCCTCCTAAGGAGGAGAGGAAGAAGGCAGCTCCTAAATTAAAGTAAGATCCTAAACCACTAGAGTTTTCATAAGAGGAGAAAGAGGCTAAAGAGAGGAAGGCAAATACCATGAAAGAGAAGGAGTTTGGTACTTTTTTTATTTTTTTTATGTTAGTAAATTGGCACTTTTGCAATAATGGATACTTAGTGTCAGTAGGATCTATTTTACCTATATGGTTCTATGTCATCAAAAAATTAAATGGCAATTTTCATTTAAATGCTCTCATAATTTAAGAGGGGCTTAAAAACACATTTTGCTTAAAGAAAAATAAAATAAAGGGCTTATATAAGCTTCGGGGTAAACTTAGGGGGCTTAAATGAACCTTATCCCTTGAATTTATAAAAAACATGTATAAGCGATTAATAGTATAATGCACAGTACCCTCATGATGCACATTACACAAGTAAGCAAAATCAGAATTCATATCATCGATCATATGATATCATCGATCATATGAATGGGTTCACATAAATAACCAAAATCAAAATTCATATCATCA
This sequence comes from Mallotus nudiflorus, assembly GCA_947683625.1. Classification (NCBI taxonomy): domain Eukaryota; kingdom Viridiplantae; phylum Streptophyta; class Magnoliopsida; order Malpighiales; family Euphorbiaceae; genus Mallotus; species Mallotus nudiflorus. Next base: position 2,041,987 of record CANTUR010000275.1, on the reverse strand, counting down.
ATCATATACTTTAAGTGGCATTGGATCTCTAGAGTAAGGCAAATGGGTTCACACAAACAAGCATTAACACTTTAATGCTAAGGATGATAAGTCTCATGGTGGCTCTCCTTTAAGTGGTAGACATATAAAATATTCTTGTATTTCCTTAGTGACTGTCTCAATTACTTCATCTTTGTTGCATTGCACTAGGTTCTCAATAATTTGCTCCTTGAAGATATCAAACCTAGGAACATTAATACTAGCCATGTTAACAGGTTCCTTTATGCCATGTTAAAACTTCCCTTCACCTTCTTTGATAAAATTCTCCTTCAACAGTTTCATTTTTTATGGGAATGGCTTTTTGCTACTTGATCTTATCTCTTTATAGCCTAATCCTCTTGTGTTAATCTGACTTTTAAAATTTAAAAGCTCTAAAATGCCTTATTAATTCTTTTCTAGTCCATGCCTTGGTTCATATCGTATCTTTTTAACCATTTTTTCAATTCTTGGATCCATTCTGATTCCATTAAAGATCCCAACTACTTGAAAACTAAAAGGAGCACTCACTGGTTTTATACTATCTAGTATTGTTGTCTCATTCTTGCTCACCCTAACATTTATGGTCATAACCTCTCCTTCATGAGAGAATTTTATATTTTGATGCATAATTGAGGGAGGTCTACCTAAGAATAAGGCATAAATGATAAGGATGTCTAGCACAATAAATTCCATAGTTGACTCTATAAGTCCAGTTTTTACCAGAGCTTGAAGTGTTCCTTCTACATTTCTTATGCTATCATCATGAGCTCTAATCTTTAGATCTGAATTTATTAAATCTTTCACCTTCAGACCTACATTAGGTAGGATTTGTACTGGGCACACATTAATTGCAAAGCCATAATCCATTATTACATAATTGGTTCTTTTCCCTCTTAGTTTAGCTAGAATGAACAAAGCATTATTATAATTCCTTTCATCTAGAGGCAAGTCTTCATTTAATAATTTTATAACACCATGCTTCTTTTCTGTACCCTTTGCTATTATGGCCTCAGGTGTAGCAACAATTTCAATGCTCATTTTGGTTAAAGTTTTAATAAGAGCCTTTCTATGGCTAGTATAATGCATCAATAGCTCCTAAATGATCACATTTTCCTTTACTTTCTTAAGCTACTCAATTAACTAATCATAACCAATGTATTGTAGCAATCTCTTATGGAATATTAATATTAAATTAATAGATTGTTATTACTTTTCCCACTATAACTAATCTCTCGAATCTAACCCTTGTTTCTAATTCAATTCAAAGGATAGTAAGACAATGAAAAGTATTAAATCTAGTAACTCTTATGAAATGCATATGCTTTTATTTTGAATTTATTTGATTATGTTCATGTTAAGCCGAGTACATTAAAACCCTAACTAACCTACTTAGTTGCTCATAGAAATTAGAGAAAACAATAAGAGATGAAGAATGAGAATATATTCATGATTGAATAAATAAATAAAGTGTAAAAGAATAGAAGAAGAAAAATAATTTTATTTAGCTTGCTCAATATTGTTTTGAATCATCAACTTTTATTCTTCAATCTAATAGCTTAAGTTTGAAATCAAAATTAAAACTCAAATAAAAATAATACTTATGTAATAGAAGTGAAAGAGTATTATTCTATGAAGTAGCAGCCACTTTTAATTTTATATTTTTTGAAAAATAGAACTTCTTTATTTATAGAGTTCACTAGAAACCCTAAAGATAACTTTCCAAAATAAGTAGTCTAGATCGACACAGCTATGTCATGCGATATTTTTTCGATCGCAGCTATGTCAAAACAGTCTTCAGCATTTGATTTGAATCAGACATGACTATGTCACTTCTTATCTTCCAAAATTTTATTTTCTTACCCTCTTCTATTGCCAAATATGCTCCTAGCTTTAAGCTCTCATTGCTTCATCTCAAATTAAATTGTAACTTAAAGAAACCTATAAAATTCAATATCAAAGCAATGTAAAATGTATAAAAAGTAATTAAAAATGCAAAAATTATAAATTCACTATTATTCTAACTCCTAATGCATTTTATACCTAAAATATGCTTTTAAATAATAAAAACCTATAATTCCAATGATAAAATGTAATTATTTAGTGTTTAAAATATATCATTTTAGCACTTATCACAAAGCATCATGTCATGGGTTCAGAAAAAAAAAAAGAAAAACAAGGAATGAAAATAGCATAAGAGCAACTCACTTAACTGCTAAAGGATACCACAAATCTGCAACCTTCCTCTACATATGTCATTTATTCGTAGTTCTGCAATCTATCAAGGCCCCGTAGTAGGGGAAGTAGCCATGAACCACTAGTTTTATTTTCATTGGGGAACACTATAGCACTCAACAAATAAAAAATGAAGCACCTGGCTAGCCTATCTACATCCTCAAACTAGCAGTCAGAGTAGCATTGCATGAGTGCATAAGTCAAGTGTTCAAGATCAATCTCCTACATCTAAGCTTGAGCTAAGGATCATAGCCATAAGTGTATGTATAGTTTAACCACCTCTCAATTAATGCACTCATGGCCACTTTATGACTCTTCAACATTGATGTGCTTACCAATAGACCTTGACCATCAAATTTGAGGCTACAAACCCAAGCTTGTACCACCTCCAAAAGACTTTACTAAAACTCTTTTGCTCTGGTAAAACTACCAAGAAAAACCAGGGATGTAATTAGGCCTTAATAAAGGGAAGTCAGTGAAATTATAAAAATTCTAACTAAAAATTTCATTCAAAATAGCAAAATAAATATTAATAGAAATTCTATTTGTTTATTTTATTTATAGAAAATTCGTAAACAATACTAGAAACTAATAAATGGAAGTCAGTGGAATAAATTTTTTTTTTTTTGATTGAAAATTTCATTCAAAATAGCAAAATAAATATTAACTACTAGTTTATATTATTTGCATGAAATTCCTAGAGAAAACTAGGCCCTAATAAAGGAAAGTTAGTGAAATAAGATTTTTTTTTCTAATTGAAAATTTCATTCTGAATAGCAAATAAATATTAACTATTAGTTTATTTTATTTGCAAGAAATTCCCAGACAAGACTATGCCATAATAAAAGGAAGTTAGTGAAATAATTTTTTATTACTAAAAATTTCATTCAAAATAGCAAAATAAATAATAATTATTTCTTTACTTATTTGCAACAAAATCATAAAATTTTTGAAAGAAAACCCACACCCTAATGAAAGAAAATCTTTAACATGCACTCCACATAAAAGGAGAAAGGATCTAAGCATATAAAAGCATATATGCATCTATCCTAATGAAAGAAAGTATAATGCATAATAATTTTTATGATCTTAATAGCAAGAAAACTAGCATCCTAATTTGATCTATCCTATTTTTTAGAAATTCCTTAAAGCACTCAAAAAGTGAAACACTAAAAATAAAACAAAGAGAAAAGCTTTCTGAGCACTAACCTACTAACGATGGATCATCCACACGTGCACCCTCAAATTTGAGATCGAGGGGACCACCTGGCCTCAAACCACTCCATGTTTAGAATGGGGATATGGCACCATATTATGAGGAGCAGCACTACCTCCCATTAGCTCATTAGCATGTATGTCAATCCCTTTAAAAAGCTCGGGATTAACATCCCAAAATCACCTCCTTACATTTATAAAATATAGAGTAAAAAAGAAGAATCCTAAAAGTAAAAAGAAACTAAAGAGAAGAGAAAGAAAGGAGATGAAAAAATAAAGAAAATGATAAAAATTTTCCTTTTATAAAGGCTAGGATCATGGATCCTTGACCTACCCTTACAGATCATAAGACCCATATGTGTGGATCATACACCACACTGCATCTCTGAGCCCTATAAGGCCTAAAAAGTACTATTAGGGGACCTGCAAGGCCCAAGAATATGCCCAGAGATCTTGTAAGGCCCAAAAACACCCCAAAAGTACTTCAAAGTCATAAAAAAACCAACCTCAAATACACAAAAAAAATGTGTGTCACACTCAAGGAAGCACTCTATCCCATTTAAACATGCACATTAATATGTGCACTTGCATCCATGCATTCATAGAAACTCTCTCATGTGTTTTTAGAAGTGAACTCATACTGAGGAGAGCACATAGTGGCAGTAGACCAGTTGATCCTAGCTAATTTAGCCTTATCATTAATGAAGCTTCCAGAATTTCCTGACTTTGATCTATAATTTTGAGCTAGGGTTCCCAAACTCTAATCAATATAATGCTTGATAACCTTATGAAAGGGAAGAGAGTCCCTCAAGATAAGGACCATAAAAAATCATAATGCATTAAATAGCTCACAATTTTCAAAATCAATTCCTAAGTCAGTGCAAATGCCTGATTATACTCAAGCTACTCTCATACTCAAACTACTCTAATGCTTAAACAAGTAAGAGTATCCAAAGGACCCCTTAGTAGAATTGACACTGAGTAATACGAGAAAGGTAAGGAATACCTAGAAAGCGAAATTCAAATTGGAAGATTAAAATAAAGTCTCAAGGTACTCTAATTCTATAAAGTGAGTAAAAGTATTACTCTTTGACAAAATTTATACTGAGTTACACAAGAAAGGTGGGAATGCTTAGAAAGAGAAGAACCCCACAAAAAAGAAAATAGTATGATCAACAATTATGCTTTTAGGAAATATTTTGGCAACAAAAGTTGTCTCATTCATCACAATCCCCAGTGGCCTCACTTTGAGAAATCCTTACCCGATCATTTGGAATGCTTGCTCTTCACTTGGTAATAAAAAAAAAAGCATCCTTTGCTAAGAATTACAAACCAAATCTTAAAGAAATGATAATAGCCATGTCATAACAAGGCTACTATAGCTAAAGATACTCAAAGTCTCTGATACATAGCTCTCCCAATAGAGAGAAATAAGTAAAAGCACAAGCATACTCTACATGCATCATAACTTTAAAAAAATAAATTGCATTTCTTGTTTGAAGCCTTACAGCACACCATACAACACTTTACACTTTTTTCTTGAAGCCTTAAAGGCTATACACCATCTTGCACTCTTCATTTAAATCCTTATCCAAGCTAAATAGTATCTCTCACTCAATGCCTTATCAAGGCTTTACAGTGATCTTCTGCTTGAAGCCTTGTCCAGGCTATACATCACTTTGCATTTCCCTCTTTACGTCTTATTCAGGCTAAACAATGTCTCTTATTTAAAGCCTTGTCAGGGATGTATAATGATCATTTGCTTGAAGCCTTGTTTAGGCTATATAGTACCTTTTTGCTTAAAGCTTTTGATGGGCTATACAATGCATTTTTACTTCCTAGGCATTTGTAAGTCAAACTTGCTCAACGCAGGAGAAGCAAGGGGTAACTATTAATACCTAAATTTTGTTGGTCCTCTAAAGTATCTAATAATAAAGGTTCCTATTGATGAGATAGGATGAGACTTCTCTAAAAGTCATCTTGAGTGCACTCTAGCAAGATGAGGAACTCGAAAACACACACGAAATACCTAAAAATACATACTTGAACCTAAAAACCACCCAAAAATCATAAAAAATGTAAAAGAGTGAAAATCTCATATAGGTCACCTAAGCCAACTGATCCCACACATTTGGGATAAGTGACCCCCACTTATAGGTCAATAACCTATATGCATAGGTCACATGACCCATGTATATGGGTTAAGTGGGCTTGACCCACATGTGTGGGTTAGACCCCTAGGTGTATAAAAATCTCGATTTTTACCTTTGTTGGGACTTTTTGGGCGAGAGACTCAAAAATCCCTTTATGATTGATTTTTTATTTATTAAACCTTGCTCCTAATCCCTTGCTAATAAGGTGAACAACTAGTGGAGACCTATTCCTAAATACTATTAACCTCTTTTTTTATTCATTTTAGGATATTTTAGCATCCCTTTCAACTAAACCGAGTATTATCTTAGCCAAAGCGCGATTCTAGGGTAATTCCCAGTCCTTTAAGGATCTCTTAATCACTTTTATTTAAAATTTTGCATTTGCATAATGATTATTTTCTTCTCCTACTCTTTTCTTTTATTTTTATCATTTTTTTTATTTTCTTTATTGTCTTATGGTGAAAATTATGATTTTTGTGATATTGAAGTAGTATATGATATGTTGAAGGAGTGGGAAGTTTAAGTTGTGAATTTGGAAGCATTTGTTGCATTTTCATCATTTTTCTCCTTTTTTTAAAATAAAATTAGTATTTTGGTGCTAGAGTGCATATTTTTATTATTAGAATTGTATTTTTATGCTCAATTTTTTTTAGCATTATTGCTATTTTTATTAATTTTTGCATTTTTATCTTTATTTTTGCATTTTTCACCATAACATTCATATTTTATGGTGAAAATTTTTATGGTGAAAATTGCATTTTTAGCTTTTTTGCTATTTTTATTCATTTTTATGTTTTTATCTTTATTTTTGCACTTTTCATCATAAAATTCCTATTTTTATGGTGGATGCACTTTTGCTATTTTTGTTAATTTATATGCCTTTATTTTAATTTCTTTTGCACTTTTCACTACTTTTGTTATCTTTATTTATTTTATTTTTTTGATAAATTTGCTATTTTTATCATAAAGTTTCTATTTTTACTTTAAAATTTGCATTTTTATCATTTTCATTATTTTATTTGTATTTTTATTATTTTTGTTATTGTTATTTCTTTTTTGATAAATTTGCCATTTCTATTATAAAGATCACATTTTTATGATAAAAATTGCATTTTTATCATTTTTATTATTTTAGTTGTATTTTTTTATTTTTGTTATTTTTATTTTCTTTTTTTGATAAAATTACTATTTTTATGGTAAAAATTGCATTTTTATTATTTTTATTATTTCTATCACTTTTATCCTCCTTTTTGATAAATTTGCTATTTTTATCATAAAGTTCATATTTTTGTCATTTTTATTATCTTATTTGCATTTTTATTATTTCTATCACTTTTAATTCCTTTCTCAATAAATTTGCTATTTTTATCATAAAATTTACATTTTTATGGTAAAAATTGTATTTTTTTTATAATTTTTTATTATTTCATTTGCATTTTTATTATTTTATTATTTTTATTCCTTTTTTTTTGTACTCTCTATCATAAAGTTTCCGTTTTTATAGTAAAAATTATATTTTATCATTTTATCATAAAATTCCCTTTTATATAATGAAAATTGCAATTTTATTATTTTGCTTCCATTTATTATTATACTTGTATCTTCACTTATTTTTATTATTTTTACTTTTATTTTTTTATTTTATTTTCTTTACTTTCTTTTTTTTTTTTTTTTGTATTTCTTCTTTTTATAAAATTCTCTTTTCATAATAAACAATAACAATTTAGCACCAAAATATTTAAATTGTAAGCCTTGAATCATACATTTGCGTTAGCATCCTTATTTGTTTATTTTTTTTAAATGCTTTCACTAATTTTAATTGTTTTTTTCCTTTACTTATTATTTTGGATGAATGAAATATAGAATTGTCATGATTGTAATGTGTGCTTGCATTTGCGTGCAGAATAACCTTTGTTTTTCAAGTTCATTAGAATAGGAATTTTCTTTCATTTTCTATTTTTGATATAATTAATAGAATAGGGAATTTTTCAATTGCTACAATCTTTAATCCCTTAAACCCTTTATTCATTTTTTTTAATTTTATTTTGTTTCATTTTCTTTGGTTATCTTCCTTTGTTTATTATCTCTTATATGCTCGTGTGTTGTTTGCTACTTATTTACTTTTTTGCATTGTTATCTATTTAGTTGATTGTGATAGGCGAATATTTGCTTACTTACTTATCCTTGCTTATACTTGTGATGTACGTGCACCAAAATTCAATTATCCCGCATTCCAATTTTCAAATTCAATGCAATTTAAATTGACTAACAATCGAATGTAATAAATGCATCATTAAACCAAAATTAGGGTGAAGAAATGAGTAATTAAGCAATGTGTAATAAGAAATAAAATAGGTATATGCCACCTTCCCACCCTAGAATCTATGATAGGAAAAGTGGGTTCCATTTGCTTCCCCTTTTCCCAAATAAAGTCGGGTGGTGACTCCAATTTATAAAGCCTATTTAGATAGATCCTTCCATATTAAATCGTCACCTAAACCTATGTGCCCCAAAACCACATCGATCATGTCCCGAATCGAAAATGAACACTACTAGAATATTAGTTTTTAACTTCAAGATTTTAGCGAGAATATTTAAATGTTGTCACTAAAGCTATTATTTTTATATTTTTAATGTGAAATTTAAATTCCTCTCATTAAATTATTTTACAATAATAAACATATTCCATTGGGAGATTGATTTTCTAGCTATTACAATATTAATCCTGTGGTTATTGATTTTGCATTTTTAGTCATTTACAATGAAACTACATTCCAGCTTGAATTATACCTGCCACCAATTGTTCTCTTTCTTATTTTAAAAGTCTTATATCAAATCTGATTTTGGGTATTGATTCAGGGGGCATTTTACTCTATTTTCTTATTGATTTTACTTTTATGTATTTATTTATTTTTGTATTTTTGCATAAATAATGAATTAGATGAACTTATTTTTGTTTTATGTGTGTATGTGTGTGTGTGTGCACGCTCGCATGTGTGGCTTTTAGGGTACTTCTGCTGATCAAGATAATTCTCTGCAAGGGAACCTTTTGAAATTGTAGAAGTTCACTTCTAAATTGGAACATCTGGTTCATTTTTTTGTTCCTTTTTATTGCTTAAAATTTTATATTTTGATAAGTTTGCTTAAATTGGAGGTCATTTGGGTTAAAGGATGAAAAATAAAACAAAATTCTTATTTTTATGGTTTTTAGTTTTTATTTATTTTTATTTTTTACTGCATAAATGATGTGTGTGCTTGTGTTTCATTAAGTGGATATGAAAAAAGTCAATTTGGATGTTATTAAACCATGGATTGCACATCGAGTGACTGAGCTTCTTGGGGTTGAAAATGAAGTTCTTATCAATTTTATTTATGATCTCCTTGATGATAAGGTAATGAAACTTCAAAATTTGATCTCTTTATTCTAAAAATTGTCTATTTAGCTCATTTGTTTGAATGTGAGATGGATCCATTTTTTTCAACCTGTATTGATACAGTTTTATGCATAGTTGCCTTTAGAAATTTGACTTGATTGGCATATCAAACAAGCCACATTAGTTTCAAATTTCAACTGAGCTCAAGATTAATGCTCTAGTCTCTGGCCTACTTTTAGGATTATTTGTTTGCTTTTTACACATTTTGAATTTACATAGACTCTAGTTGTTTAAGTATTATCACTTTCTAATTTAGTTGCAAAAAGTGAATGGGAAGGAGATTTAAAAATTGCTTATAAGATTAATGAAGAAAAAAAACTTGGAAGTTTTGTGATTTTCTCATTATTCATGCCACTTTCTTTTTCTATATTATCTATAATTCTATCCTCTTTTAGTTTTTGTTCACATTTTGTCCTTTGGTTTTATCAAAACGAAGTCCTTTCACTTGCTTTACTACTTTGCTTGATTTCCCTTTCTGTACTTCTCTTATATATTTGGGTTCAAGGGCTTTTTACCCATTTAGGGTGAAAAAAAAATTATTTCTCAGTTTAGGGTACTTTGTAAAATATTTCTCACTTTATGATAAAAAAAATAATTCAAAAACACCTATTCCGCCACTTTATGTGGCGGAAACACTACAAGACAACTTAGTACCGCCAATCATAATGGTGGTACTATTTTTTTAAAAAAATCCGCCAACCCAGTTGGCGGAAATCTATGCAATTTTAGCACTAACGGACTTGATTAAAAAAAATTATGTTAGTCACTTTTCCTGTTGTCAGTCAAAAGAAGTTAATGTAGGAGCAAGCAATTGAAATGCAATAAAATTTATACAAGCATTAATTTCATGCATATGATTGGTTAATGATTAGTTAATAATTGATTACTTGCATCAGAGTCAATGCAAGTGATAAGTTAATAACTAGTTAATGATTAGTTAATAATGAACTTTTCATGCTAATAATTGGACTAAATATAGTTAATCCAATATATATTTTTATATGTTGAAATAATTAAATGTGTTGATAATTATAATATCTATTAGTTAAAAAATATATATCCTATAATATTAATAAACAAGATATTATATATATTCATAAACAATATACAATAATGGAATAATAAAATGATGAATTTAATTAATAAATTTAATAATTATTAAGTTAATAAAATTATAATTAATGAAGATAATATTTAATAATTATTATTATTATGGTTACAATAGTAATATAATAAAAACCTAACTGTAAGTATTTTTCAATAAAATTGATGGAATTTTGTGAACTTTGCAGAAGTCAATTAAAATATTTTGATGTAATTTTTTTAATTAAAAGACAACTCTGCCAATTAAAATATTTTAATATAGTATCATTTTAATTATGATATTATTTTTAATATTAATCATTATTATTATTAAAATAAAAATAAAAAAATAAAAAATAAAAAATTTATTAATGAAATTTTTATTTGAGTGGGCTCAATGAGCTTAAATGAAATAGTAAAAATAATAATAAAATATATACAAACTATGTAAATGCAACCAAAATTCATGTAAATATTTGACTAATATACTAAATTTTAACCAACAAAATATACTCCCTAAAAATGAACAAATTCCAAGCACAAAAAATCTAATTATATGAATAGTAATTTTAGCAATAGCAAAAAAACATACGGTAATATGAAATGGAACTAAAATCACATAAAATTTTGAGTAACACACCAAATATGAACAAACAAAATAGATGGATATATTCGTATCGCTCTTCTAGTGAAATGTTGAAAGGCAAAAAAAAAAAATTTTGATCACAAAATTTTTTTCTTATAAATAGTGATATTGGTAATATAAAGAGACAAAGGCTCAAGTTTTTTTGCATGGCCAACTTGTATATGTATATGGACAATTTTTTTAATTTTTATTTGTTTATTTGTTTATTTTGATATTATAATAATTATAATTATTTATTTATAATAATATCAAAAATAATATCATAATTATAATTATATTATGATTTGTTCATTTTTTTAATTTTAACACCATTATGATTATTTTAATTTTATATTATGATTATGATTATTATTATTATTATTATTATGGCCAACTTGTATATGGCCAAATTTTTTTATAATAATAATTATTTTATGCATGAGTTTGTGTGCTATATTTTTTTTTATTTTTAATTATTACTATGATGGTCTAATTACTAACTAATAATTATCTAATCATGAGCTTCATTTGCATGGATTAGTATCATTAACCAATTAAAACTCAGTTATTTGCATGGATTATTTTTTTTTCTCTTCTTAATGAACTCTGTCATCTTAGATGGTGGAGTTCGAAAAAAAATTGTCCATCATATCTACCAGTTAGACTGACGAAAATGGACTTTCAGCCAATTTGACTAGCAATAATAGTCCATCCAAGACACATCATCAAAAACCACTTCAAATTTGTAATAATTTTATAAATTACCTTAAAATTAGAAATATTTTAAAAACTACCCTAAAATGAAAAAATAAATTTTTTTTATCCTAAAATGGGAAAAAGCCCTGGGTTCAGCTTGTTTTTATTTAATTGATACGGCACTATTTGTTCTCATTACTTTTTTTTTTCCAATAACAGCTTTAGAAAAAAAAAATTAACATTTTGTAAGTAAGTTAAAAATGAAGTATGTACTCGTGACTGGTGGCTTTGTTAGTGGACATGGCAAAGGTATTCTATTTTCTTAATTTGTTGCTACATTCACTTGCCTAAGTTGCTTATTCAAGGTCCATTCCTTGTTGATTTTTAATTTTTAAAATTTTTAAATTTGGAGGCTTTTTATTTATTTTTGTGGGTGCTTGATTGTGCTGTGCTTGCTTTAGACATACATCGATAGGGTGAATCCAACCGCTCATGAGCAGCTCGATGTTCAGTTCGATAAAAATTCATTCGAACTTATATATTAAAGTTTGTTTAATAAATAAACTGAGATCAAATTATATAAAGTTTGGCTTATAAAACTCACGAATAAACTCGAATAGAAGTTCATAAGCTAACTCGTAATTTTAATTTAGTAATTTAATTTTAGATATATAATATATAAATTTGTTTTATAAAAAATATTTTAAAATACATTATTAAAATAAAATCATAATTTTTATTAAATATATTATAATTTATTTAATAAATAATTTATTTTTAATTTTTTAATATATAATTTTAATTTATAGTTTACATTTTTTTTTAAATTTCTTTACGCTCACTTAAGTTTGTGAACAGTTCATTAACACAAAATAGGATAGCAAGTTTGGCTCAAGTTCGGTTTGTTTATAAATCAATCAAATTTGAACTAGTTAAAATTCAGCTCGACTCAACTCAATTATATCATTTACATTGATTTATGCTAATTTGCGCATCTTTTGTAGATCCATGGCAACAATATCACAATTGACAAAATATATAAGGTAATTGGACATCTTTTTTGTGCATGTAAAACCTAATCTTGAACTATATACTAGCAGAAATACCTGACCATGCTGTACTCTTAACATATTACCTTTTTTACTCATTTTCTTGGACTAAGCAGTCCTTTTATTTTAGGTCATATCTTTAATTTGTACATTGTATACTTATTTTCCTTAAACATGTTATAATAATATGTGCATAATTTTTTTAATATTTCCTTTAAATTGTTAATAGCCCAAGTTATTATTGAACCAATGCAATTTTTTTTTTTTTTGTGCTGTACAGGTTGTTGGAAATATGACTGGAATAACGGGATACAATTAGCTATTTAGCATTGATTATTGTAGTTATTTTCAACCACATGAAAATAAAAATAAATAAATAAGCTCCGTTGTTTTTAGTGATTTATTGATGAATGATCAATTGTTAATAATATTATTCTTTTTTTTTTTTTTGGCCTTTCTCTTATTGATCAATAAGCGTATAATGCCCAACTATTAATGTCCTTTACGCTTTTAATTATTCATGTATATATTCACATGGTTGATGGTAATGAAGAAATAAAAATCAATTTTAAATATTATATATAGTTTTGTTTTTTTTTTATATATATTAATGACTTGAATGGTTTGTAATAATTATAATAGAACTTAATATTAATGCTTTACTATTACTAATAATAATAATAATAATAATATCAGAAGGGCACGTCATAATAATTATAAAAATATAATAAAGATGAAATTTTTTTCATTATTTAAAACTTCTAGTGATGAAAATATCACTTATAATTAAAATAATAGTGATAAAAATTTCACCAATCGTTAAAAAATAACGATGAGCAATATTTTTCTGTTGTTAAAAACTTTTAACAAAAGAAGTAATAATGACGGACCACATTAGAAATTTTCCTATCATTAAAACTTTTTAACGAGAGTAATGAAATTTTTAATGAAGGTATTAACCCAGGTTAACGCATCAATTTTTCTTGAGTGGAACGTGAAACAGCGTTCACGTGCAGGGGCTTAAATAGTTGATTTTGAAAAATATTGTATTTTTTATTCTAAGAAAAGGAATGTGCAATTGTCAGCACTTCACTGAAAAGGTAAGGCAATAAAGATAATATTTCTTATGTCTTTAATTATACATGTATATTTTCACATGATTGATGGTTATGGAAAAATAAAAATCAATTTTAAATATTATAGATAGTTTTGTTCTTATATATATTAATAACTTAAATGGTGAATAGTTAGTAATAATTATATAATAGAACTTACTATTTTTACTTAACTAATAATAATAATGACAATAATAATAATATTAAAAAGCAATGTCACAATAATTATAAAAATAGAATAAAGATGAAATTTTGTCACTATTTATCACTTTAGGGAAGGGAAGATTACCTATGGTTAAAACAATAGCGATAAAAATTTCATCGATCATTAAAAAAAATGATAGGCAATGTTTTCCTGTTGTTAAAAATTTTTAATAGGAGAAGCAATAATGATGGACTGCAAAAGAATTTTTCCCATTATTAAAAATTTTTTACGAGAGTAATGAAACTTTAACGAGGATATAAACCCTTATTAAACTGTAATTATTTTTGTAGTGGAACATGAAATGGGTATCACGTACAAGGCGCTTAAGTAGTTGATTTTGAAAAATATTGTGCTTTTTATTCTTAAAAAAAAAAAAAAAGAATGTGAGCTTATCAGCATGTCACTGAAATGTTATATGCCTTTAGCCATAAAGCACTTATTCATTATAAAGACCCTTATATCGCAATCCATGTAGCCGCCTAGTAATCAAGTAGGTTTGTAGCACGATTAAAATTTGCAATAATTACCATGTATTTTGTATTTTGAGATATTATATTATTTCATTCATAATATTTTAAAAAAATATTTATTCATTTATCATATTTGTAAAATTATGTACTATTTTTTTCTTAAAGAAGAATTAATAAATATTAATTGTTACAAACGTCAGGAATAAATAAATATTTTTTCAAATATCAGAAATAAAGTAGTGTAATAGATCAAATTATATGAGATATACAGTAATTATTCCTTAAAATTCTATCATTATTTACGTATAAAATTAACTTTTGTTTAATTTTAAGAGCTATCATATTATATATATATTATTTATTTAATGTTAATAAACATGTATAATATAAAATATAAATAGGATATATACTTAATAATAAAAAAAATATTTAAATCACCACCATCTAAATTTAATGAATGATGATAAATCCGATTCAATTTGAATTGGGGGTGTATTCAATTAAAACTTTTAAAAATATTTATAAACTTCTTAAGTGAATGACTTTTGTAAAGTTTATAAATTTTTAATGACTTTTATAGAGTTTAATGACTTTTATATAATTTATTTTGAAAGAATTTTATAGTGTTTATAAATTTGTTACTAGTTTTTATAGAATTTATTTTGAAAAACTTTTTATAACTTTTATTGACATTAAACAACTTTTATTGATTTTAATATATATATTTTTACCTGGTAAATTAATTTTTGCATTATAATAAAAATAATATTTTAAAAATAATTATTAAAAGTGATGTAATTATTTTAAAATTAATTAATATATATTTTTTATTAATTTCAAATTAAAAATATATTAAAAAGTTGTTTCATGATGACAAAATTGACCGCGAAAATTTTGAAGATAATAGCAAATAACTCAAAAAGGAGTTAAAAACTAACGTCAATTTGAAAATTCACAACCCACTAAAAAAATTTACCTAACATATATATAATAAAAAAAATATGATAAATAAAAATAAAAAAAATACAAAAATAGTGAAAATAAATTAAAATAACAATAAGTCATTCAAAGTCTATGTCAACTTATAAAAAGTCATTCAAAATCCAGAAAATTCTATTATCTATCAAAATTCATACTTTTGAATATAAGTTTACTTTTATCAACTATTTAAAAGTTTTAATTAAATATCCTTTAATTTTTATAGACTTTATTTAAGTTTATAAAGTTATTATTGAATACACTCTAATTAGTTTTACAAAATTTTTAAAAGTTAGATTAAATATCTCGTAATTTTTAAAATATATTAAAATATAGGTAATACTATCCAATAGAGCCTATTCAAACTTTTTTTGGATGGAAAGTAGTCAATTGTGGTGAAAAGACTATTATAGCTCTAATGTTAGAAAGAGCGAAAAAAAATATTTTTCAATAATCCTCTATTTAATGCTGGATAGTAAACTCTAGACTCTAGGAACTTAAATTCTAAGAGTTAGTTTTACCTTTTTTTTCCCCTATTTTTTTAACTTGATTGCTCTGTAAAATATAAATGAAGGAAATGTTTAATCTTTGCATATTGTTTTTAGGCCGTTAGAAAAGACACCACAAAGGACCTAATTATCACATTTATTGATTGTGCTTAATCAACTTTTTTTTTTATGCCTTGTACTATTCATGATTGTATGTGACTTGGACGTCCCTTTCCCTCGTTAGTGCCATATCCCCTTGATGCCCTCTTCTTGTAAATTTCATCCCATTGATCATCGCAATTGGTGATAACAAGCTGATTCATTTACGTGTGTGCGTGTGTATATATATATATATATATATAATCAAATCAAATTATACAATATTTTGCACGTAATTATGTATACATCAAATAGTTTATGAAAAGACTCTCTTAAGGCATAAAGAGATACTTGATTTAATTTTTAGGATCTTGAATAGTGAAAATTTCCTCATTATTCAACAAAAAATTATTAAAAAGGTTTTATAATTTTTTTTATGGAAAAAGATCAATAATAATACAATAAAAATATTAAAATAAAATTTCACTTAAATTACATAATTTTTTTATTATTAGTTTTTTTTTGTGAATCATTGATATTTAAATTCCAATGAACTCTGACTTATTTGGTTTAAAAATCTCTCAACAGTCACATATAACAAAATTTGAATCCAAAACTTTATTTATATTGAAACAATCTCTATCAGTTGATTTTAACGATTGTTAATTTTTATTACTATTTTTAATTGCCTATAAATTATTGAATGAAAAAAGAAACACAATTATTGTGAATACATGTTTTACCTCTATTATCTTTTTTTTAATTAACACAATATTATCTCTAATTAGATTATACAGTCAAAAAATTTGAACTTATCCTTCCTTTTTAGTTCAATGGTTCAGGTGAAAAACATTGTAAAGTGATATTATGTGTTTAATTTCTTACTCTTTCTTAACTTCCTAGTTATTTAAAAAAATAGAATTTGAATTTTAAATTTGAAATATATTTTAAAAGCTAAAACCAAATTTTTTAAAAATTAATATTTAAACGTTTAGATGTTTGGGACTTAGCCAACTACAAATTTTATTTTTACCATTTTAAAAGCATATAATTTACGTGAATTTTTTCAATATTACCCTTTTTCATAAATTTTACATATTATCTTCAAATTATCAAATATTCTATACTTGCTATACTGAAACTAAAATTATTTGGAAATTCTATTTTTTCCTTATATATAACATAGTTGTCCAATAAATAAATTTCTAACCTATATATTTAACTCAAGGTCATTTCAGTTGGTTGCCTATTAGCCTACGCTATTACACTCAATGTATATTGAATGTAAGATATAAAAATATATATTTTACTTTTATTAATGAAGTGTAAAATACTTAATTTGTGTATCACACATTAAATTATTGAGTATAATTCTTACCTAGAGCATAGGTAAAAATCTCTCTACCTATTAGTACCAGAAAAAAAATAATTTAAGTTGTTAATTTATAAAAAGGTTAATGAGAAAAAAATGTCCTTTCAATTTGATCCCTGCACTATAATTTACATAAAATTCAAGAGATTGATAATGAAATTCAATGTTGACACGAGCAATTATATATGGGGATGAGTAACAGAAATTGAAAAATTGATCTGCCCACTGAAAATCATAAATTTAATCTCAAATAAAGATTCATTGAACCAGTTTAATTGGTTAACCAATTTGTTTGATAATCAAGATAATTAGTTTGATTATGATTCTAAATATAATTAAACTAATACGTATGGTTTGGTTCAAAATTTTACTCTATGATTAAGTGAATCAATTCATGTTGACCCCTAATAATATCTATTATGTCTCCATCAGCTAAATGATATTTTCCATTCAGCAATGCATGTATACTATTTTCTGCTTTATGTATACGAGGTTGATGGTATATATTTGATTATGATTAAAAGGTAATGTTTTTATTAAACACGCATATATATATATATATATATATATATATATATATATATATATATAAGGGTCAGTGAGCATCCTTAATTTTAGTTCGGTTAGGTTTTAAATTTTTTTAAAAAATTAAAACTGAACCGAAAGTAGTTGGTATACTATTTCAGTTAACCAATTAAGATTAATAAATTCTAAGAAATGAAAAAAGCAAAGACTTTGAGGTGGCATAATGGTTTTAGGTGTATCTGTTCTCCTCGTAAAGCTCGGTTCGGATCCTTGATGAGACATTTTTGTTTTTTTTTTTTCTTTTTTTGTTGTCTTTCTAATAAGAAAAAAATTATATAAGTTGTCGGATTAAAACCCCATAATCCTTAGAAAAAGTATATAAATAGTTCACCATTTGACCATTAATGTTTTATTATCATATTTTAGTTATAAAAATATGTATATTATTAATAAATTTTAGTTGTATCAGTTAACTAACCAAAATTTACAAATTGTTAAAAATGAAAACCAAACCAACTCAATTTGATTGGATTTCAGTTCGGTTTTTCACCTCAGTCATTTTTAGGCCGAGTGACAATAAGGTCAGCCAAGCGGTTCCAATAGGGTAACCTCATATGGACTGATAGTTAGCTAGGCTCTAGCTGTTCTTTTGTTCTTCTCCTTCACGTATGATGGTCAGTTTGCCTGGCTTTCTGCATTGCTTTCGGGCTTCTATTTCTTCAATATATATTGTCATTATTGACAAAAAAAAAAAAAAAAAAGAATTATAAGCAAAAGAGGGTCCAATATGTCACTTATCCCCTTGAATTCCTCACCTGTGCCTTAAAGGTGACACGAGACGAAGTTCAATTTTATACATATATTTTTTTCAAATTTAATTTACAAAAATTTTAGTTCAGTACAGCATTGATATTAAGAATTTTCTATTTTCCACTTATAGTCTTACATTCCTACGTAAACTTATTAAAATATCCTTTATTTCAAAAAATTTAAATAGATTCTATTGGAGGAGATTTATTTTTAAAATATTTAAAAATTTTAATTACATATGTCCATTATATTAATTTTTTGTAAAAATTAATTTTTTTTAAAAATTAACATTTCTATATTAAATAGAACAGTGATAGATATCGTTATCCGTAACATCTATAGAGAGGTTACGGGTAGCCCAAATTCCATCTCCACCTTTTTTATTTGTTTGAATTTTATATTTTTTAAAAATTTAATTTTTTATTTTATTTTTTTGAAATTTAAAAATTAAATTTCATACGGCTAAATTCGTCGTATAATAATTTAAACATTTGAAACTTATAAAAATTTTTTAAAAAATTTTATTTTTTAAAATTTTAATTTTTTTGATAAAAATAATTTTTTATAGAATCTAAAACTTAAATTGCATTCGTAATGAATCCATCATGTAAGGATTGAAACATCTGAAGCCTATAAATTATTTTTTAAAATTTAAATTTTTTTATTGAAAATAACTTTTTTAAAATCTAAAAATGAAATTTTACAATGATGAACTCGTAGTGTAAGAATTTAAATATTTATAATTTGTAAATTTTTATTTTAATAATTAAATAAAAAAAATAGAAGGAGCATTTTGGTCTTTGTGCACGAGTTGTAGCTATTCGCGACACAAATGATTTTCCTATTAAATATGACATGTACACTTGGCCAATCATAATAGGATATGAAGAAAAACGTAGGAGCACATCAATATGTCCAAAAGCCATTCATTAGTATAGGACAAATAAAATGTGCACGCATGTGGGTCTATAAATGCCCAAGCTCTAAGTTTTATTCAATTATCATCCAAAAAAAAATTTACCAAGTGCCATTAAGCGAAAATGAAGGTTTGGGCTTTAGCTAGTTTCTTTTCTCTGCTGTTTTTTATATTGCTTGGAGGCTCATCAGGTGCGCAGTGTGGAGCGCAAGCTGGAGGTGCTCTATGCCCTGGAGGCCTATGTTGCAGTCAATGGGGCTGGTGTGGTTCCACAGAAGAATACTGTGGTCAAGGTTGCCAAAGCCAATGTGGTGTTGGTGGCGGTGGTGATGCTGAAGATATTGACGCTGGGGAACTTGGCAAAATTATCTCAAAAGAATTATTTGATGAAATGCTTATGCATAGAAATGATTCTGCTTGTCCTGCTAGAGAATTCTATACCTACAACGCTTTTATCACTGCAGCCAAAAAATTTCCTGCCTTTGGCAACACTGGAGATGATGAAATACGCAAAAGGGAAATTGCTGCTTTCTTCGGCCAAACATCTCATGAAACTACTGGTTAGCGTTGGACATAAAATCACCATTAATTAGTGGTACATATAATTAAGGTAGCTAAAATAATTGTTGTTGTCATGTAGGAGGATGGCCAACTGCACCTGATGGCCCATATGCTTGGGGATATTGCTTTGTTAGAGAGATAAATCCATCAGATTACTGTTCATCAGCTTGCAGCGGCAAATATCCTTGTGCTCCTGGCCAGCAGTATTATGGCAGAGGTCCTATTCAACTTACATGGTAATTCATGGTTTTGAAACTAGAAATATATATATAAGTTTTAAATAAAGGATAAAATGTATGGAAAATGACATAACTTTATGCATTATTTCGAAGTAATTAATTTAAATTTAAACTAAGTTTTATTTTGTTGTAGGCAGAGGTCACTTCATTTAGTCTGATAAAATGGAAAATTCTATTACATAATTCTTATATTTAATTGTTAGCCGCTTGTTATTTTTTATTCCGTTCAGGAACTGCAACTATGGGCAGTGCGGAGAATACCTCAATCAGAACCTATTGAACAACCCAGATATTGTTGCCACTGATGGAGTCATTTCCTTTGAGTCCGCAGTCTGGTTTTGGATGACCCCTCAACCTCCAAAGCCCTCATGTCATGATGTTATTACTGAAAATTGGACACCGTCTTCCGAAGATAATGCACTTGGA
The DNA here is from genome assembly GCA_947683625.1 of Mallotus nudiflorus. Taxonomy (NCBI): domain Eukaryota; kingdom Viridiplantae; phylum Streptophyta; class Magnoliopsida; order Malpighiales; family Euphorbiaceae; genus Mallotus; species Mallotus nudiflorus. The sequence continues at coordinate 2,021,278 of CANTUR010000275.1, read as the reverse complement.
CGAGTTCCAGGTTATGGGATGCTGACCAACATTATCAATGGTGGCCTTGAATGTGGCATTCAAAATGATCCAAGGGTGTTAAGTCGCATTGGATTCTATGAGAGGTACTGTAAAATGCTTGGAGTTGATCCTGGTGACAATCTTGACTGTGAAAATCAAGGACATTTTGGATATGGGGTTTTGAACATGGTGGTAGACACTAAGTAATTCCATGTTTGGAGCTCTGTTTGTAAGAGCAAAATAAACATATCGGGGATTAGTGGAGTGTTATGCAGGTCTATATCGGCCTAGTTGTAACAAGACTTGATAATAAATAAATAAAGATCTTCCCCGTTCATCATAGAGCTATATATATAAATAATAAGCATACTTTACCAAGCAATCACCAACAATATATTATTATTATTATTATTTTCATAAGTATAATAATATTATGAATTTTTATTTTAATTCAATATATTATTATTATTATTATTATTATTATTATATGTAAGTTACCGTGTTTTGTGTGTGTATAAGTGTTGTTTGTGGCCAATTCCTGTGTGGAATTTTTTTTAATAACTTATCCATTTCACTATTTGGAATGGCAAAATGAACATTTCGATAGTCCAAATAACGAAATGAACATTAATTTTTTCTCCCTCAATTAAAAGTATAACAAATTTAGAAAATATTTTAAAATTCACCTAAAAAAAACTTTTGAAAGTATCATAAATGAGAAATAATTTTATTTTTTATCATAAATTGATAAATAACCCGGAAGTGATTATCCTCATTAAATATTTGATGGTTGTCTCTTAATCGATGCCCTTTCCGTTGTCTTTTTGGAGAATCAGTTGATCATATTTTAATGCATTGTTGTTTTGACTTGGAAGATTTGGACATATCATTGGTGGGGTCTTTCAATTTCTTTCCCAAATCAATTCGTCCTTTTTTTTAGCAATGGTGTAATTTGGCCGTGATGGTGAAACTAGAAGTATATATAAGTTCTAAATAAAGGATAAAAATGTATGGAAAGTGACTTAACTTTATGCATTTTTCAAAATAGTTAATTTTAATTTAAGTTTTATTTTTCTGTAGGCGGAGGTCACTTGATTTAATCCGATAAAATAGAAAATTCTATTAACGGTTAGCCACTTGTTAATTTTATTAACTGCAACTATGGGCAGTTTGGAGACTACCTGACATTAATTGTTGCCATTGATCCAGTCAATTCCTTTGATGACCTCTCAACCTCCAAAGCCCTCATGTGATGACGTTATCACTGAAAAGTGACGGTTACACCATTGTTATTAATCTGTATACTTCAGTATTCTTTTATTAACAGTAAAGAGAAAAAGGGTGAAATGTCAAGATTAATAAAAATAAAAAAAAATGCATTATAACCCTGTATTAATTATTTTCGATATTTATCCTTACATATTTAGTTTGGCAAATTGCAACTTTTTATACTATTATTTTATGTGCATTAAGCCCTATTGAATAAAAGGAAATAAAAAATAAAAAAAATAGTTTATCCTGTAATTTAAAAATTTTCTATTAAATTTTTTATAATTCTATTTTTAGCCAATTACATACTTAAAATTACTAAAATAATTCAACTAAATTTATTAAAATTTTGAAAATTTATATATCTAACTTTACTTATCTAATTAAGATGTAGGTCATCTATATATAATAAATATATAATATTAAAATATAATTTAAAGAATTATAAGAATATGTATATTTATTTTTTTTTTTATATAAAGGTCTCTTAGTTTTAGCATTAGATGATGCACCAGAACATTTTAGCTAGGTTGCACTTAACATCTACATCACACACCAAAACTAAGAAATTTATTAATAAGAAAAATAAAAAAGTTAACAAATACAACTAGAAAAAGGCTAAGGAGAACAACACAGTGCAGGAACACTACAAATAAAAAGTACAAAGAAAAAACATAGGTAACTAAATCTATAGTTAACAAAGCCCATAACATCATGTTGCATCAACTAATGACATTCAGAAGGAAACGTTGGCCACCAAGATTCAACAAAAAGCGAAACAACAATGTTGGATAACCTATTTGCAACCATATTCCCCTCGTGGAGTATGGCTGACCTAAACCTGAGGATGCAACAAGAGATTCAATCACTGATGCCATTCTCTACGAAGACTTCAAGGGACTTCACAATTCTTGGACTGGATAAGCTTTATAATAATGGTAGAATCACTTTCTATCCATAAAGGATTATAGTTTAAATGAACAACAAAGCGCACAATAGCCATGACAGCATGCAGTTCGGCGTCAAAGGCAAAACAGTTGTTTAAGGGAATAGCAAATGCTCTGACAGAAAAACCACTAAAGATGCAAAAAATACCTCCAGCACCCATAAGGCTAGGATACCCCTTAGTAGCACCATCTGTGTTCACCTTGAACCAACCGCGAAGAGGGGGAAACTAGTTCACTGGATAAGGAACCAAAACCAACTTTAAAGATCCTGCAATATTCAAGCACCAAAGAATAATGAAATTAGACTATGAATTTCACATAGTGCCCACTTTGAAGATTTTTTATTCTTTAATATGCTAATATAAGGACCAAAAAGAAACAAAAATAAGAGTGAAGCAATCTTTGAAGTTTGCCTTATTATGAACTTTTCAAAGCAACCAAAAAATGGTAACAAGGCCAACATAGAAGATGCCAAAGACCATCCTAAAAAATATCCTTAATATTAGTTTCAAGATGCTTGCATATAGGAGATGGGATTCCAATTCTATTAGCAATTGAGTAACCAAGGAAATTTGAAGTTCGAAAAGAAAGCATAAAGTTCAAAGCTGGTAGCCATTGAGAAGAATTCTAAAAATCACGATAAATACTTTTTGAGATGGCCAAATTGAAGAACAAACATAAAAAGTTTTAGGAGTGCCATTTTTTAGTAATCTATGTCGAAGAAAATCATACCCAAAAGAAGAATCACAACATAATTTTCAGGTGACTCGATTGAGAAGAGCCTTATTAAAGGAAAAAAATCTTTTACGGCTAATGCCTCCTTCATCAATAGGAGAGCAACATCTATCCCAATTAGCCAAAATTATTTTTTTATAATGAAAAGAACTCGTCCACAAGAAATTATGAATAGCTTTCTCCATATGTTTCAAAAAAGGAGGAGGCCATTATAAATCATAAAATAATGAAGAAGAGAACCATAGATGGAAGATTTAATTAAAATAAGTCTTCTAGCCATAGAAAGAGAATGGCCCTTCCAACCCTCAAGTTTAGCAATTACCCAATCAATATAGAGCTTTAACCATTTATTTTTTAGAGCACTAATAAACATAGGAACACCTAAATAAATGAAAGGGAAAATCCCATGCCTCATTCCTTCTCTAGAACACAAAGAATTATCACAAGGAGAAGAAATACCATTAGTAAGAAATAACTCTGACTTGTCCCAATTAACGTTCTACCTAGATAACGAACCATAACCATGGAAAGCATTGGCAAGAAGATTAATATTAGCATGAGTGGCTTGATAGAAGATAAGGATATCTTAAGCATAAAGCAGATAAGAAGGGCAAACAAAATTGCCATTAAACATTGGAGCAAGACTCCTTGAAGCAGTAAGAAAAGAAAGCTTTATACTTAAAAAATCCTTTGCCAAATAGAAAATTAAAGGAGAGAGAGGATTACCTTGGTGAGCCCCACGAGAGATAGAAAAATAACCATTATGACTTCCATTAAAAAGAATAGATAATTTTGCTAAAGTAAAAATATTCCAAATCCAATCCCAGAATTTTCCCAAAAAATCTAAAATTATAAAGAACTGCCAAAATAAAATCTCAGTCCATGGAGTCAAAGGCCTTCCAGATGTCAATCTTAATCGACATATTATCACTTTTACAATTACGGCTCATAACATTAAAACACTCAAACACAACGACAATACAATCTTTAATATTCTTGCCCTTAATAAAACCAAACTAGTTAACAGAAATAATTTTGGAAGTAATGGGAGTAAGTCATTATGCTAAAATCCTAATAATAATTTTGAAAAAAAATTACTTAAAATAATAGGGTGAAATTTATCAATAGAGTTAGCACCCATAATTTTAGGAATGAGCACCATTAAATTGGAATTAAGACCACCAAAAACTGATCTAGTAGTAAAAAACTATGAAGATCATAACCAACAATATTCCAACAAGATCGATAGAAATGGCCTATGTAACCATTTGGGCCTAGAGCACTGTGGGGTTCTATGTCAAAAACCACATAATGAATAAGTTCATTAGAAGGCATGCAGGTAAGAGTCAAATTATTCGCCTCAGTAACCAAACTAGGAATCACATCCTTAATGCAAGAAAGATCACAAGGAGTAGCATCTGATGTAAAGAGCTGAAAAAAATAATCAATAACATAACTATTGATAATTAAAGCATCCTTAACTAGCACCCCATTAATCAACACGGAAGAACCAATAATTTGAGCTCTACGTTAAGGCAAAAGAGCATGTAAAAATTTGGAATTATGATCACCCTCCTTTAACTATTTAACTCGACTTTTATCTTTAAAAAATGATTCCTGCTGAGACAAATGCATAAAAAGATTTTTAGTGGCATCTAATTCTTGATGATGCAAGTCATTAGAGAGCCCATAGAGCTCAATCTTATGCTGAACCAAAATAAAAAATTACTTTGCTTTGGAAATTAAAGAATCCACATGCCTAAAAATGTTTTTATTCCAAGCCCTTAAAAAAGAGCGTAACAATTTTAATTTATTCATCATAATAAACACCAAATGACCTGTAATATAAAAAGAACACTAGAAATCACCCACTGCAGATAAAAAAACTATCATGAGAAGTCCATATGGACAAAAACTGAAAAGGCTACGGCTTAACAGGCGTCTGTTGACATGAGAGAAGAGTAGGACTATGATATGAACAATGGCACGTAAGAGTATGACACTCAATGGAAGACCAATTCTGAAAAGAAGAATCAGAGCACAATGCACGGTTTAGAAAAATATCAACACGATGGATGCCTTTCCTATTATTAGACTAAGTATAAAATGGGCCCTTATTATCCAAACAAGTTATAAGCAACCTCTCTCACTTTTGGATAACGGTATATTTTCATAGGACATTATGTGAGTCTTTCTGTTTCCGAGGGACATGGCAACTTTACCAAATAAGGACAAATGATTGGTCTCAGGGTGACGAGATGCTTTTAATTTTATGAGTTGCCACCTAATTTTTAGAAAATTAAGCAAAGAAAGGGACAACATCGAGTCACTCAGCAAGTATTATCCCCAGTAGAGATTTCCAAGTTTAAGGGATCACATCTACTTTTTTACTATTTCTCATTATACGATATTCAATGTATAGCTACCTCAACACCCTAGTTTCAGTAATGATAGTTTGTATAGCATTCACACAATACATCAGATAGTGGAAGATAATCAAGCTGAAAATTTAATTATTACATCGCTTTCCTGATAAAATACATATGAGAAGGAAAAGATTATGAAAAAGTAAATCTAATTTGGATATGACTAATCTGTAAGATTAACATGACCATTCACATAGCTTACTACATTTCATAAATAATAGGATGATCATGCATGCTTGCAGTGATTATCTATGCTATGATGATGTATGACGATAATATAAAGGATGCATGAGGTCATCACTAGACTGAGTGAATGATGACTCTACTCCAAGATGTAAACTTTTCATATTATTGGTATTTACAATGTGATTTCATGATTTCAGAAATAGAGGATGCATAATGATAATATGAAATGAGCATAATAAAACATATATTATTCACATAGTATGCAAGATTGCCAGTCTCATCACACAAGCACAATAGTATTCCTAAATGCTGGCGATAGTAAAATAAAATGCAATGTGATAAAATAAATGTACTAAAATAATTATGTGGTCCTCAGACTCGACTGAGCTTGTTTAGGTTTTGAAGCTTTAGCTTTGAGAGATTATCAAGCTTTCCTCGTCAAGAGGTTCAAAATGACAATAGAGTGATGCTAGATCGTATACCTTTGAAGCATGCTTTGACAAAGATGAGGCTTAGTTTGGTGGAAAAGGGACCTAACAACCTAAGAGAAAGGCTATGGGAGAGCAAAAACTATTTAGAAAGGGTTTCCAATGCCTTCGATCAGACAGATTTTTGAGTGTGTGTGTTTCCACTTGCTTCCCCTCCAAAATGGGGTGTGAAGGGGTCTATTTATAGGGAAAATTGGATAAAATAGGGTGGTAGGGTGTGGTTGTATGCGCATATCAAGAATTTTGTGTGTGGCCACACCAAGTCACGCGCTTGGCACATGGCCACGCACACTTTGGCATTCCATGCACACTTCCCGGGTTTTATGCATGTTATTTTGGGGTTGGTTCTTAGGGTTTTTAGGCTTTTTAGATGCATTTTTGGAGTCCATTTTGCCAAATTCGGCCTCAATTTTAGTAGATGACACCTAGGGGCATTTATGCACACTTTTGAGCGATACATGCTGATCCTCAGGTTATGTTAGACCATTTTGGGACCACTTTTAAAGGTTTTAGGGTCTTCTGGATGTGTTTTTGAGGTCTATTTTGTCAAAATTGATTTCCATTTTTTTATAAAGCGAGGTCCTGGTCTAACAAAGTGTGCACTAGCCTAATATATTGAGTATTTTGAGAGGATTTTTCTAAAAATAAACCTCTCATTATTTTGATAATTCATATTTTGTAAGGTTAGAGCTTAACTTAATGGCTTGGTGGTCAATTTTGCACACTGGTGGGGTCAGTTAGGTTTTTAAGGTTGCACACTTCAAAGGTGTTATGAACAAGCAGACTTTAGTCATCTCGGGGATTCATTTCATCATTGAACCTTTTTAGAGATAGTCAAATTTAAGGTATAACAGTTGCCTTATGCTTCATGTGTGTTTCATAGCCACCTAGCGCTATTGTCAATATACGTAAAGCAAATGCAAAGATGCAAAAAATATTTTAGTAAGGAAAGGGGTACTTACCTATAGGTTGTCTTTAGATGTCTTATCAAGATTTGACTGTTGTTGTTGTTTTTTATTTATTGCTATTATTCTATGACTTAGTTTTCATGCAAGGTGCTATTTGGGACATATGCAAGCTTGTGATTCATGCAAAGTGCATTGGGATTTATATGACTAAAACCTTCTTAGGTGTCATGCAATTGAAGATGCTACTAAGCAAAAAGAGATATGACTATAACCTTTTTAGGTGTCACATAAATGAAGATACTATTAAGCAAAAAGAGATCCAACTATAACCTTTTTAGGTGTCACACAAAATGAGTATGCTACTATGTAATGAAAATATGACTATAACCTTCTTAGGTGTCATGTAAATGAACATGTGACTATAACCTTATTAGGTGTCACATGAAATAAGGATGCTACTAAGCAATGAAAATGTGACTCTAACCTTCTTAGGTGTCACGCGAATGAACATATGATTATAACCTTTTTAGGTGTCATGCGAATGAACATGTGATGCGACTATAACCTTCTTATGTGTCACGTGAATAAAGATGATACTAAGAAAATGAGAATGCTCCTAAGCAGTATGAATGCTCCTAAGCAATGTGAGGATGCTTCTAAGTGGTGAAAGTGCATTTAAGCAATGAGAAGATGCTTCTAAGTAGTGAAAGTGCTTCTAAGCAAGGAGAAGATGCTTCTAAGCAGTGAAAGTGCTTGTAAGTAATGTAAGTATGCTTTTAAGTAATGAAAGTGCTTCTAAGAAATGTGAGAGTGCTTCTAAGTAATGTGAGAGTGCTTTTAAGCAATGTGAGAGTGCTTCTAAGCAATGAAAGTGCTTCTAAGCAAAGTAATAGTGCTTCTAAGCAAAATGAAAATGCTTCTAAGCAATGTGAAGATGCTTTTAAGCAATGTGAATGCTCATAAGCAATGAGTGAGTGCTTCTAAGCAATGTGAATGAGGTAGTAGTGATGATGTAGTGATGATATAGTAATGATACAGTAGTGATGTAATAATGATACAGTAGTGATACAATAGTGATGCAGTAAAGATGCAGTACTGATGCAGTGATAATGCAGTAATGATGAGATGATGATGTCATTATTTCAATGATTTGGAGAGAGATATCCTTACAGTGAATTTTCCTTACTCTTCTTCTTTCATGCAGTGTTGAATTTTTTAAAAAAAGTAGTGCGCTCGCAGTGTCTTTAGATAGATGGAGTCCATATCAGTGTACTTTTATGTGAGTTTGGTGCATGTCTTATGCTTAAATGAAAGTTTAGGACAATAGAAATAAGTGTGCAAAGTCTTAAAGTGCACGTAAAACCATAAAAGAGTGTATGGAAAAGGGATGTACATGTGACTACATATGGAAGGCGCATGGTCATGGGCCTATGCACATGGTCATATGCATGGCGTGTGGTCACATGCTTCCTCCCCTCTAGGCCTATTTAGATGGCTATTTTAGAGGTCTTGGGAGGCTTTCTCCAGACTAACTTTGTTTAACCCTTTTTGTGTTTTGGGTCCTATCTGTTATATTTTTGCTTATGTACTTCCATTTTCTTCTATATAAAATGGAGTTCCCCAACATTCCTAAGGGTTTGGAGGATATTTTTATTGATGTTAATGTTGATGTTAAGGGCGACTTTACAGAGGCCACTAGAGTTGGGGCATCCACTGCAGGGACTAGCACATTTGGTGCTCAAAGTTCTCAACCATCCAAGCTTTCTTAGGGAGATCTGATCCTTATTATTTATAACTTGGAGACTCATGCTTGGGTGCATCATCGTCGTAAGGTAGGTCCTTCTTTTCCCTTATGATGTGAATCCAAGTTCAAAGCCTAAAGAGATCCAAGATCCATTAATAGTACAAGAAGGCCCAATCACAAGGTCCAAGTCCAAGAAGCTTCAAGAAGCCATATTGGGTTTAATTAAGGACATTTGGAAAGCCCACGAATTTCAGCCCAATAAGGCATCCATGGAGGCCCAAGGAATAATATTTAACTTGTTTTTGTGTTAATAACAATTAGGGTTACATGTAGCCACCATATACAAGTTAATAGGGTAATTAATACCAAGTAATGGCTATTATTATGGGTAGTGGTTACTAAAGTTAATGGGGTAATCAATACCAAGTAATGGCTATTAATGTGGGTAATGGTTATTAAGGCCATTTAAGAGTAAAAGTAATCCTATGTGTGTGAGTCTATTTTAGTAGTGTGAGCATGGACTTGTACTCTATATAAACAAGTCCTTTTCTTTCTTTTGTAGCATGAATGAATTTGATATATGAATTATAACTTTGTTTGAGTTTTATTGTGAGGAATTTTGTCTTTAATTTCTTGCATAAACTTTGTGACTTATCAAGCTTTATTCTAGCTTGTGGTGTCAAAATCTAAATCTTTGTTTTCTTGTTATTTATCAAACTTTTTCTTGTTTGTGGCATAAGAGGAAATTCAAAGTCTATCTTAGTATCTTTATCCTTGTTGGTAAAGGGGTTAAGTAGCATCTATGTTCTTACTTCAATCTTTGAACGATCCGAATTTGTGGATTAAATTGGTAATTTCTAGTTTTCTTCTAATTCAACTTATCATAGTATTCTTGCTATTGGGGAGTTAATTGATGAAACCTACAATTCCCATCATAAGTGGTATCAGAGCATTGGCTCAAGATTGAGGTTTGCGTATCCAAAACTATCTTTTAGTTCTCAATATCTTGTGTTCATCTTATATTTTGCACCTTTCTTGCTATCTATTATTCTTGTTATTTTTTTTATCTTTGTTCTTCTTATCTCAAGATTTTGTTTGCAGATATCAAAAAAAAAAAAAAAAATTCGTCCATAAAAAAAAAAAAAAATTCGTCCATAAAAAAAAAGTATATGTTATCTTTGATATTCCTATGTTAGATCTCAGTTTACATTAAAAAAAAATTGACTCTTCATATTCCATTGAGATCTATCTTTATAATTCTGTCTCTTTGTGTTCTTTGATAATCTATCTTTGTTTTTCATTTCTATTAGCCTATTTGTTACAAATTGTTCTTTTCTTTAAGCCTACCTTATTTTTTTCTTGTTAGCCTACCTTATTTTTTATCATCGATTACTACATTCTTGAATTTTGTTTGATTGAGAAACTTAGTTAATCTAAGAAATCAAAAGGCAAATTTGAGAGGTAAAAGGCAAGAGTGTGAGATCATTAGAGAAAAAGCCAAAATTGAGTGTAAACACGAGTGGTATACATCAATTTTGAGTGAAACACGCGAGGGAGTGTTGTGAGATTATTTCTTTCTATTTTCTTTTGTTAAAATTTTAGGTTTTACAATCATGTCAAAAGACACAAGTTCTTCTTCTACAAATGATCATGTGATTCAAGCTATGCAACAACAATTCGAAAGAATGTTTAACATGATGGCAGGAGTCAATGAGAAATTGGAGAGGCATGATGGCATCCTTAACCAATTACAAGGAGAGCCTAAAGAAAGGAGACGTCCACCAATTGACCAAGAGGACTATGAAGGCGAGGATGAATTGGATGATGATCAAGTCACCTTGGTGGGACAACAAATCAATCCTAGGAGACAAGCTAGGAGAGGACGTCCTAAAGATGATGTTGATCGCAACCTTGGAAGCATCAAAATGAAGATTCCTTCATTCCAAGGAAGAAATGATCCAGATGTGTACCTTGAATGGGAGAGGAAAGTGGAACTCATCTTCGAATGTCATAATTATTCGGAGGAGAAAAAGGTAAAACTTGCCGCTGTTGAGTTTAGTGATTATGCAATTGTTTGGTGGGATCAATTTTGCAAGGAAAGACGTAGATATGAAGAAAGACCCATGGAGTCTTGGAGGGAAATGAAACAAATCATGAGAAAGAGGTTTGTTCCAAGCCACTACTATAGAGAGCTTCATCAAAGGTTACAAACTCTAATTCAAGGATCCATGAGTATGGAGGAGTATCACAAAGAAATGGAGAAGGCTATGATTAGAGCAAATGTGGTAGAAGATCGTGAAGCTACCATGGCAAGGTTTTTGAGAGGGCTAAACAAAAACATTGCTGATGTTGTTGATTTGCAACATTATGTGGAGATTGAAGATATGGTGAATTTGGCCATGAAAGTGGAAAGGCAATTGAAAGGAAAGAGGTATGATTCTAAACCAAATGTGGGTTCTTCTTCTTCTTGGAAAACTTCTTGGGGGAAAAAGGATGATAAACCTTTTAATAAGTCAAAATTGGAAGAAACTAAACCTAAAATTGACTTGGGTAATAAGGGAAAGGGTGAGAATCAACCAGCCCAAACTAGGGGAATCAAATGTTTTAAGTGTTTGGGTCATGGACACATTGCTAGGGAATGTCCAAATAAGAAAGCTATGATTCTAAGGGATGGTGATATTGAATCGGAGAGTGAGGGGGATAGTGATGATGATATGCCTTCTTTAGAAGATTGTAGTGATGTTGAATGTGCTAAGGGAGATAATCTTGTTGTTCAAAGAACATTGAGTTTGCAAAATAAACATGATGCCCATAGGGAGCAAAGGGAAAATTTGTTTCATACTCATTGTTTGATTTCTAACAAGTTGTGCAACATGATTGTGGATAGTGGAAGTTGTACTAATGTAGCAAGCACTTTGCTAGTGGAGAAATTGAAGTTGCCTACTACCAAGCACCCAAGACCATACAAGTTGCAATGGCTTAATGAAAGTGGAGTTGTAAAGGTAAATAAGCAAGTTCTAGTTTCTTTTCAAATTGGTAGATATAAGGATGAGGTGTTGTGTGATGTGTTACCAATGTTGGCCGGACATATGTTGTTGGGGAGACCTTGGCAATATGATAGAAGGGCTAATCATGATGGATTCAAAAATATGTATACTTTGACTATGGATGGAAAAAGGTTTAACCTTGGACCATTAACCCCAAAACAGATTTTTGAAGACCAAATGCGCATCAAGCAACAATATGAAGAAATGGGTTCTTCATTGGGAAATTCTTTGGGAAGGGAAACCTTTGAGAGTAAAGAAAAAGGTGAGATGAGTGAACCTAAAAATTCCAATTCTCTTGACCAAAATGGGAAACACATGGTGAGAGAAAACAAGGAAGGTTCAAATGAAAGAAAAATGAGTGTTTATGCAAAAATGAGTGATGTGAAGGAAGCTATGCTTTTGAGGCAACACATGCTTGTACTTATGTACAAGGAGATTTTGCATATTTCTAACGAAATAACCAATGGTTTGCCTAGTGTTGTTGTTGATCTTTTGCAGGTTTATGAAGATTTATTCCCAGAAGAAATTCCAAATGGTTTGCCACCTAAAAGAGGCATTGAGCACCAAATTGATTTCATACTCGGAGCAAGCATTCCAAATAGACCAGCATATAGATGTAATCCAGAGGAGACCAAGGAAATCCAAAAGCAAGTGAGTGAGCTTATGGAGAAGGGTTATGTTCGTGAAAGCATGAGTCCATGTGCCGTACCCGTCTTATTAGTGCCTAAGAAAGATGGAACTTGGAGGATGTGTGTTGATTGTCGTGCCATCAACAAAATCACGGTGAAGTATAGACATCCCATTCCTAGGCTAGATGACATGTTGGATGAATTGCATGGTTCATATTTGTTTTCAAAAATTGATTTGAAATCTGGTTATCATCAAATTAGAATGAGAGAAGGTGATGAATGGAAAACAGCTTTTAAAACTAAACATGGTTTATATGAGTGGTTAGTAATGCCTTTTGGTTTAACTAATGCACCAAGCACTTTCATGAGATTGATGAATCATGTTTTAAGAGCATTCATAGGCAAATTTGTTGTTGTCTATTTTGATGATATCTTGGTTTATAGCAAAAATTTAGATGAGCATGTACAACATTTGACTTGTGTTTTTGATGTGCTTAGAGAAGAGAAGTTGTATGCTAATCTAAAGAAATGCTGTTTTTGCACTAATGAAATTACTTTTCTTGGATATATTGTCAATGACAAGGGCATTCATGTTGATCAAGAAAAGGTAAAAGTAATTAGAGAATGGCCAACACCCACAAGTGTAAGTGATGCAAGAAGCTTTCATGGTTTAGCTAGCTTTTATAGAAGGTTCATTAAAAAATTTTCTACCATAGCTGCACCTTTAACTGAATGCATAAAAAAGAATGTTGGTTTTAAGTGAGGAATTGAACAAGATGAGGCTTTTAACTTGCTAAAAGACAAATTAAGTTCTGCACCCTTGTTATCTTTGCCAAATTTTACTAAACCTTTTGAGATTGAGTGCGATGCAAGTGGCATAGGTATTGGAGGAGTTTTGATGCAAGAAGGCAAGCCCATAGCATTCTTTAGCGAAAAGCTAAGTGGAGCAAGTCTAAACTACCCTACATATGACAAGGAGTTCTATGCATTGGTGAGGGTTCTAAGGACATGGCAGCACTACCTTGGTTACAAAGAATTCATAATTCACACTGACCATGAGTCCTTGAAGTATCTCAAAGGACAAGGAAAGCTTAACAAGAGACATGCAAAATGGGTGGAATTCATTGAATCCTTTCCGTACATCATTAAGTACAAGCAAGGGAAAGAAAATGTGGTGGCCGATGCATTGTCAAGAAGGTATGCCTTGATCTCTAAACTTGATGCAAAATTATTAGGATTTGAATACATCAAAGATCTTTATTCTAATGATCCTGATTTTTCTAATGTTTATGGGGCATGTGAGAAAGGGGGTTTTGATAAGTTCTATAATTTTGATGGTTTTCTTTTTCGGGAAAACAAATTGTGTGTGCCACAAAGTTCTTTAAGAGAGTTACTTGTGAGAGAGGCACATAGCGGAGGTTTAATGGGGCATTTTGGGATTAAGAAAACTTTGGATGTGTTGGGTGACCATTTCTTTTGGCCACACATGAAAAGGGATGTTAAGAGAATTTGTGAGAAATGCATTACTTGCAAACAAGCCAAATCCAAAGCAATGCCTCATGGTTTGTATACACCTCTTACCATACCAAATGAACCTTGGGTAGACATTTCTATGGATTTTGTTTTAGGATTACCTAGGTCCAAGGGAGGGAGAGATTCCATTTTTGTTGTTGTGGACAGGTTTAGCAAAATGGCACATTTCATTCCATGTCACAAGACGGATGATGCAACCCATATTGCCAATCTATTCTTCAAGGAGATTGTTAGGCTACATGGAGTGCCAAGGACCATTGTGAGTGATAGGGATGTCAAATTCCTAAGTCACTTTTGGAAGACTCTTTGGGGAAAGATGGGGACAAAGCTTTTGTATTCTACAACTTGTCATCCACAAACGGATGGACAAACGGAGGTGGTCAATAGGACACTTTCAACACTTTTGAGGGCTGTCATCCAAAGAAATCTGAAGAATTGGGAAGAATGTTTGCCACATGTGGAATTTGCTTACAATAGGAGTGTGCATGGTTCAACAAATTGCTCACCATTTGAAGTTGTGTATGGATTCAACCCAATGACTCCATTAGATTTGCTACCATTGCCATTGGACAAAGCTAATCTAGAGGGGAAACAAAAAGCTGAGTTCATCAAGACTTTGCATGAGAGGGTGCGTGCAAACATTGAGAAGAAGACACTCCAATATGAAAAGCAACACAACAAGGGGAGGAAGCAAGTCATTTTTGAGCCCGGAGATTAGGTGTGGGTGCACTTGAGGAAGGAAAGATTTCCTAACCAAAGGAAATCAAAGCTTATGCCAAGAGGAGATGGTCCTTTTAAAGTGCTTCAACGCATCAACAACAATGCCTACAAGCTAGAACTTCCAAGTGAGTATGGCAATGTTAGTGCTACATTTAATGTTAGTGACTTGTCTTTGTTTGATTTAGGTGATAAAGATGATGGAGCTGATTTGAGGATAAATCCTTTTGAAGAAAGGGGGAATGATGTGAATCCAAGTTCAAAGCCTAAAGAGATCCAAGATCCATTAATAGTACAAGAAGGCCCAATCACAAGGTCCAAGTCCAAGAAGCTTCAAGAAGCCATATTGGGTTTAATTAAGGACATTTGGAAAGCCCACGAATTTCAGCCCAATAAGGCATCCATGGAGGCCCAAGGAATAATATTTAACTTGTTTTTGTGTTAATAACAATTAGGGTTACATGTAGCCACCATATACAAGTTAATAGGGTAATTAATACCAAGTAATGGCTATTATTATGGGTAGTGGTTACTAAAGTTAATGGGGTAATCAATACCAAGTAATGGCTATTAATGTGGGTAATGGTTATTAAGGCCATTTAAGAGTAAAAGTAATCCTATGTGTGTGAGTCTATTTTAGTAGTGTGAGCATGGACTTGTACTCTATATAAACAAGTCCTTTTCTTTCTTTTGTAGCATGAATGAATTTGATATATGAATTATAACTTTGTTTGAGTTTTATTGTGAGGAATTTTGTCTTTAATTTCTTGCATAAACTTTGTGACTTATCAAGCTTTATTCTAGCTTGTGGTGTCAAAATCTAAATCTTTGTTTTCTTGTTATTTATCAAACTTTTTCTTGTTTGTGGCATAAGAGGAAATTCAAAGTCTATCTTAGTATCTTTATCCTTGTTGGTAAAGGGGTTAAGTAGCATCTATGTTCTTACTTCAATCTTTGAACGATCCGAATTTGTGGATTAAATTGGTAATTTCTAGTTTTCTTCTAATTCAACTTATCATAGTATTCTTGCTATTGGGGAGTTAATTGATGAAACCTACAATTCCCATCATAAGTGGTATCAGAGCATTGGCTCAAGATTGAGGTTTGCGTATCCAAAACTATCTTTTAGTTCTCAATATCTTGTGTTCATCTTATATTTTGCACCTTTCTTGCTATCTATTATTCTTGTTATTTTTTTTATCTTTGTTCTTCTTATCTCAAGATTTTGTTTGCAGATATCAAAAAAAAAAAAAAAATTCGTCCATAAAAAAAAAAAAAATTCGTCCATAAAAAAAAAGTATATGTTATCTTTGATATTCCTATGTTAGATCTCAGTTTACATTAAAAAAAAATTGACTCTTCATATTCCATTGAGATCTATCTTTATAATTCTGTCTCTTTGTGTTCTTTGATAATCTATCTTTGTTTTTCATTTCTATTAGCCTATTTGTTACAAATTGTTCTTTTCTTTAAGCCTACCTTATTTTTTTCTTGTTAGCCTACCTTATTTTTTATCATCGATTACTACATTCTTGAATTTTGTTTGATTGAGAAACTTAGTTAATCTAAGAAATCAAAAGGCAAATTTGAGAGGTAAAAGGCAAGAGTGTGAGATCATTAGAGAAAAAGCCAAAATTGAGTGTAAACACGAGTGGTATACATCAATTTTGAGTGAAACACGCGAGGGAGTGTTGTGAGATTATTTCTTTCTATTTTCTTTTGTTAAAATTTTAGGTTTTACAATCATGTCAAAAGACACAAGTTCTTCTTCTACAAATGATCATGTGATTCAAGCTATGCAACAACAATTCGAAAGAATGTTTAACATGATGGCAGGAGTCAATGAGAAATTGGAGAGGCATGATGGCATCCTTAACCAATTACAAGGAGAGCCTAAAGAAAGGAGACGTCCACCAATTGACCAAGAGGACTATGAAGGCGAGGATGAATTGGATGATGATCAAGTCACCTTGGTGGGACAACAAATCAATCCTAGGAGACAAGCTAGGAGAGGACGTCCTAAAGATGATGTTGATCGCAACCTTGGAAGCATCAAAATGAAGATTCCTTCATTCCAAGGAAGAAATGATCCAGATGTGTACCTTGAATGGGAGAGGAAAGTGGAACTCATCTTCGAATGTCATAATTATTCGGAGGAGAAAAAGGTAAAACTTGCCGCTGTTGAGTTTAGTGATTATGCAATTGTTTGGTGGGATCAATTTTGCAAGGAAAGACGTAGATATGAAGAAAGACCCATGGAGTCTTGGAGGGAAATGAAACAAATCATGAGAAAGAGGTTTGTTCCAAGCCACTACTATAGAGAGCTTCATCAAAGGTTACAAACTCTAATTCAAGGATCCATGAGTATGGAGGAGTATCACAAAGAAATGGAGAAGGCTATGATTAGAGCAAATGTGGTAGAAGATCGTGAAGCTACCATGGCAAGGTTTTTGAGAGGGCTAAACAAAAACATTGCTGATGTTGTTGATTTGCAACATTATGTGGAGATTGAAGATATGGTGAATTTGGCCATGAAAGTGGAAAGGCAATTGAAAGGAAAGAGGTATGATTCTAAACCAAATGTGGGTTCTTCTTCTTCTTGGAAAACTTCTTGGGGGAAAAAGGATGATAAACCTTTTAATAAGTCAAAATTGGAAGAAACTAAACCTAAAATTGACTTGGGTAATAAGGGAAAGGGTGAGAATCAACCAGCCCAAACTAGGGGAATCAAATGTTTTAAGTGTTTGGGTCATGGACACATTGCTAGGGAATGTCCAAATAAGAAAGCTATGATTCTAAGGGATGGTGATATTGAATCGGAGAGTGAGGGGGATAGTGATGATGATATGCCTTCTTTAGAAGATTGTAGTGATGTTGAATGTGCTAAGGGAGATAATCTTGTTGTTCAAAGAACATTGAGTTTGCAAAATAAACATGATGCCCATAGGGAGCAAAGGGAAAATTTGTTTCATACTCATTGTTTGATTTCTAACAAGTTGTGCAACATGATTGTGGATAGTGGAAGTTGTACTAATGTAGCAAGCACTTTGCTAGTGGAGAAATTGAAGTTGCCTACTACCAAGCACCCAAGACCATACAAGTTGCAATGGCTTAATGAAAGTGGAGTTGTAAAGGTAAATAAGCAAGTTCTAGTTTCTTTTCAAATTGGTAGATATAAGGATGAGGTGTTGTGTGATGTGTTACCAATGTTGGCCGGACATATGTTGTTGGGGAGACCTTGGCAATATGATAGAAGGGCTAATCATGATGGATTCAAAAATATGTATACTTTGACTATGGATGGAAAAAGGTTTAACCTTGGACCATTAACCCCAAAACAGATTTTTGAAGACCAAATGCGCATCAAGCAACAATATGAAGAAATGGGTTCTTCATTGGGAAATTCTTTGGGAAGGGAAACCTTTGAGAGTAAAGAAAAAGGTGAGATGAGTGAACCTAAAAATTCCAATTCTCTTGACCAAAATGGGAAACACATGGTGAGAGAAAACAAGGAAGGTTCAAATGAAAGAAAAATGAGTGTTTATGCAAAAATGAGTGATGTGAAGGAAGCTATGCTTTTGAGGCAACACATGCTTGTACTTATGTACAAGGAGATTTTGCATATTTCTAACGAAATAACCAATGGTTTGCCTAGTGTTGTTGTTGATCTTTTGCAGGTTTATGAAGATTTATTCCCAGAAGAAATTCCAAATGGTTTGCCACCTAAAAGAGGCATTGAGCACCAAATTGATTTCATACTCGGAGCAAGCATTCCAAATAGACCAGCATATAGATGTAATCCAGAGGAGACCAAGGAAATCCAAAAGCAAGTGAGTGAGCTTATGGAGAAGGGTTATGTTCGTGAAAGCATGAGTCCATGTGCCGTACCCGTCTTATTAGTGCCTAAGAAAGATGGAACTTGGAGGATGTGTGTTGATTATCGTGCCATCAACAAAATCACGGTGAAGTATAGACATCCCATTCCTAGGCTAGATGACATGTTGGATGAATTGCATGGTTCATATTTGTTTTCAAAAATTGATTTGAAATCTGGTTATCATCAAATTAGAATGAGAGAAGGTGATGAATGGAAAACAGCTTTTAAAACTAAACATGGTTTATATGAGTGGTTAGTAATGCCTTTTGGTTTAACTAATGCACCAAGCACTTTCATGAGATTGATGAATCATGTTTTAAGAGCATTCATAGGCAAATTTGTTGTTGTCTATTTTGATGATATCTTGGTTTATAGCAAAAATTTAGATGAGCATGTACAACATTTGACTTGTGTTTTTGATGTGCTTAGAGAAGAGAAGTTGTATGCTAATCTAAAGAAATGCTGTTTTTGCACTAATGAAATTACTTTTCTTGGATATATTGTCAATGACAAGGGCATTCATGTTGATCAAGAAAAGGTAAAAGTAATTAGAGAATGGCCAACACCCACAAGTGTAAGTGATGCAAGAAGCTTTCATGGTTTAGCTAGCTTTTATAGAAGGTTCATTAAAAAATTTTCTACCATAGCTGCACCTTTAACTGAATGCATAAAAAAGAATGTTGGTTTTAAGTGGGGAATTGAACAAGATGAGGCTTTTAACTTGCTAAAAGACAAATTAAGTTCTGCACCCTTGTTATCTTTGCCAAATTTTACTAAACCTTTTGAGATTGAGTGCGATGCAAGTGGCATAGGTATTGGAGGAGTTTTGATGCAAGAAGGCAAGCCCATAGCATTCTTTAGCGAAAAGCTAAGTGGAGCAAGTCTAAACTACCCTACATATGACAAGGAGTTCTATGCATTGGTGAGGGTTCTAAGGACATGGCAGCACTACCTTGGTTACAAAGAATTCATAATTCACACTGACCATGAGTCCTTGAAGTATCTCAAAGGACAAGGAAAGCTTAACAAGAGACATGCAAAATGGGTGGAATTCATTGAATCCTTTCCGTACATCATTAAGTACAAGCAAGGGAAAGAAAATGTGGTGGCCGATGCATTGTCAAGAAGGTATGCCTTGATCTCTAAACTTGATGCAAAATTATTAGGATTTGAATACATCAAAGATCTTTATTCTAATGATCCTGATTTTTCTAATGTTTATGGGGCATGTGAGAAAGGGGGTTTTGATAAGTTCTATAATTTTGATGGTTTTCTTTTTCGGGAAAACAAATTGTGTGTGCCACAAAGTTCTTTAAGAGAGTTACTTGTGAGAGAGGCACATAGCGGAGGTTTAATGGGGCATTTTGGGATTAAGAAAACTTTGGATGTGTTGGGTGACCATTTCTTTTGGCCACACATGAAAAGGGATGTTAAGAGAATTTGTGAGAAATGCATTACTTGCAAACAAGCCAAATCCAAAGCAATGCCTCATGGTTTGTATACACCTCTTACCATACCAAATGAACCTTGGGTAGACATTTCTATGGATTTTGTTTTAGGATTACCTAGGTCCAAGGGAGGGAGAGATTCCATTTTTGTTGTTGTGGACAGGTTTAGCAAAATGGCACATTTCATTCCATGTCACAAGACGGATGATGCAACCCATATTGCCAATCTATTCTTCAAGGAGATTGTTAGGCTACATGGAGTGCCAAGGACCATTGTGAGTGATAGGGATGTCAAATTCCTAAGTCACTTTTGGAAGACTCTTTGGGGAAAGATGGGGACAAAGCTTTTGTATTCTACAACTTGTCATCCACAAACGGATGGACAAACGGAGGTGGTCAATAGGACACTTTCAACACTTTTGAGGGCTGTCATCCAAAGAAATCTGAAGAATTGGGAAGAATGTTTGCCACATGTGGAATTTGCTTACAATAGGAGTGTGCATGGTTCAACAAATTGCTCACCATTTGAAGTTGTGTATGGATTCAACCCAATGACTCCATTAGATTTGCTACCATTGCCATTGGACAAAGCTAATCTAGAGGGGAAACAAAAAGCTGAGTTCATCAAGACTTTGCATGAGAGGGTGCGTGCAAACATTGAGAAGAAGACACTCCAATATGAAAAGCAACACAACAAGGGGAGGAAGCAAGTCATTTTTGAGCCCGGAGATTAGGTGTGGGTGCACTTGAGGAAGGAAAGATTTCCTAACCAAAGGAAATCAAAGCTTATGCCAAGAGGAGATGGTCCTTTTAAAGTGCTTCAACGCATCAACAACAATGCCTACAAGCTAGAACTTCCAAGTGAGTATGGCAATGTTAGTGCTACATTTAATGTTAGTGACTTGTCTTTGTTTGATTTAGGTGATAAAGATGATGGAGCTGATTTGAGGATAAATCCTTTTGAAGAAAGGGGGAATGATGTGAATCCAAGTTCAAAGCCTAAAGAGATCCAAGATCCATTAATAGTACAAGAAGGCCCAATCACAAGGTCCAAGTCCAAGAAGCTTCAAGAAGCCATATTGGGTTTAATTAAGGACATTTGGAAAGCCCACGAATTTCAGCCCAATAAGGCATCCATGGAGGCCCAAGGAATAATATTTAACTTGTTTTTGTGTTAATAACAATTAGGGTTACATGTAGCCACCATATACAAGTTAATAGGGTAATTAATACCAAGTAATGGCTATTATTATGGGTAGTGGTTACTAAAGTTAATGGGGTAATCAATACCAAGTAATGGCTATTAATGTGGGTAATGGTTATTAAGGCCATTTAAGAGTAAAAGTAATCCTATGTGTGTGAGTCTATTTTAGTAGTGTGAGCATGGACTTGTACTCTATATAAACAAGTCCTTTTCTTTCTTTTGTAGCATGAATGAATTTGATATATGAATTATAACTTTGTTTGAGTTTTATTGTGAGGAATTTTGTCTTTAATTTCTTGCATAAACTTTGTGACTTATCAAGCTTTATTCTAGCTTGTGGTGTCAAAATCTAAATCTTTGTTTTCTTGTTATTTATCAAACTTTTTCTTGTTTGTGGCATAAGAGGAAATTCAAAGTCTATCTTAGTATCTTTATCCTTGTTGGTAAAGGGGTTAAGTAGCATCTATGTTCTTACTTCAATCTTTGAACGATCCGAATTTGTGGATTAAATTGGTAATTTCTAGTTTTCTTCTAATTCAACTTATCATAGTATTCTTGCTATTGGGGAGTTAATTGATGAAACCTACAATTCCCATCATAAGTGGTATCAGAGCATTGGCTCAAGATTGAGGTTTGCGTATCCAAAACTATCTTTTAGTTCTCAATATCTTGTGTTCATCTTATATTTTGCACCTTTCTTGCTATCTATTATTCTTGTTATTTTTTTTATCTTTGTTCTTCTTATCTCAAGATTTTGTTTGCAGATATCAAAAAAAAAAAAAAAATTCGTCCATAAAAAAAAAAAAAATTCGTCCATAAAAAAAAAGTATATGTTATCTTTGATATTCCTATGTTAGATCTCAGTTTACATTAAAAAAAAATTGACTCTTCATATTCCATTGAGATCTATCTTTATAATTCTGTCTCTTTGTGTTCTTTGATAATCTATCTTTGTTTTTCATTTCTATTAGCCTATTTGTTACAAATTGTTCTTTTCTTTAAGCCTACCTTATTTTTTTCTTGTTAGCCTACCTTATTTTTTATCATCGATTACTACATTCTTGAATTTTGTTTGATTGAGAAACTTAGTTAATCTAAGAAATCAAAAGGCAAATTTGAGAGGTAAAAGGCAAGAGTGTGAGATCATTAGAGAAAAAGCCAAAATTGAGTGTAAACACGAGTGGTATACATCAATTTTGAGTGAAACACGCGAGGGAGTGTTGTGAGATTATTTCTTTCTATTTTCTTTTGTTAAAATTTTAGGTTTTACAATCATGTCAAAAGACACAAGTTCTTCTTCTACAAATGATCATGTGATTCAAGCTATGCAACAACAATTCGAAAGAATGTTTAACATGATGGCAGGAGTCAATGAGAAATTGGAGAGGCATGATGGCATCCTTAACCAATTACAAGGAGAGCCTAAAGAAAGGAGACGTCCACCAATTGACCAAGAGGACTATGAAGGCGAGGATGAATTGGATGATGATCAAGTCACCTTGGTGGGACAACAAATCAATCCTAGGAGACAAGCTAGGAGAGGACGTCCTAAAGATGATGTTGATCGCAACCTTGGAAGCATCAAAATGAAGATTCCTTCATTCCAAGGAAGAAATGATCCAGATGTGTACCTTGAATGGGAGAGGAAAGTGGAACTCATCTTCGAATGTCATAATTATTCGGAGGAGAAAAAGGTAAAACTTGCCGCTGTTGAGTTTAGTGATTATGCAATTGTTTGGTGGGATCAATTTTGCAAGGAAAGACGTAGATATGAAGAAAGACCCATGGAGTCTTGGAGGGAAATGAAACAAATCATGAGAAAGAGGTTTGTTCCAAGCCACTACTATAGAGAGCTTCATCAAAGGTTACAAACTCTAATTCAAGGATCCATGAGTATGGAGGAGTATCACAAAGAAATGGAGAAGGCTATGATTAGAGCAAATGTGGTAGAAGATCGTGAAGCTACCATGGCAAGGTTTTTGAGAGGGCTAAACAAAAACATTGCTGATGTTGTTGATTTGCAACATTATGTGGAGATTGAAGATATGGTGAATTTGGCCATGAAAGTGGAAAGGCAATTGAAAGGAAAGAGGTATGATTCTAAACCAAATGTGGGTTCTTCTTCTTCTTGGAAAACTTCTTGGGGGAAAAAGGATGATAAACCTTTTAATAAGTCAAAATTGGAAGAAACTAAACCTAAAATTGACTTGGGTAATAAGGGAAAGGGTGAGAATCAACCAGCCCAAACTAGGGGAATCAAATGTTTTAAGTGTTTGGGTCATGGACACATTGCTAGGGAATGTCCAAATAAGAAAGCTATGATTCTAAGGGATGGTGATATTGAATCGGAGAGTGAGGGGGATAGTGATGATGATATGCCTTCTTTAGAAGATTGTAGTGATGTTGAATGTGCTAAGGGAGATAATCTTGTTGTTCAAAGAACATTGAGTTTGCAAAATAAACATGATGCCCATAGGGAGCAAAGGGAAAATTTGTTTCATACTCATTGTTTGATTTCTAACAAGTTGTGCAACATGATTGTGGATAGTGGAAGTTGTACTAATGTAGCAAGCACTTTGCTAGTGGAGAAATTGAAGTTGCCTACTACCAAGCACCCAAGACCATACAAGTTGCAATGGCTTAATGAAAGTGGAGTTGTAAAGGTAAATAAGCAAGTTCTAGTTTCTTTTCAAATTGGTAGATATAAGGATGAGGTGTTGTGTGATGTGTTACCAATGTTGGCCGGACATATGTTGTTGGGGAGACCTTGGCAATATGATAGAAGGGCTAATCATGATGGATTCAAAAATATGTATACTTTGACTATGGATGGAAAAAGGTTTAACCTTGGACCATTAACCCCAAAACAGATTTTTGAAGACCAAATGCGCATCAAGCAACAATATGAAGAAATGGGTTCTTCATTGGGAAATTCTTTGGGAAGGGAAACCTTTGAGAGTAAAGAAAAAGGTGAGATGAGTGAACCTAAAAATTCCAATTCTCTTGACCAAAATGGGAAACACATGGTGAGAGAAAACAAGGAAGGTTCAAATGAAAGAAAAATGAGTGTTTATGCAAAAATGAGTGATGTGAAGGAAGCTATGCTTTTGAGGCAACACATGCTTGTACTTATGTACAAGGAGATTTTGCATATTTCTAACGAAATAACCAATGGTTTGCCTAGTGTTGTTGTTGATCTTTTGCAGGTTTATGAAGATTTATTCCCAGAAGAAATTCCAAATGGTTTGCCACCTAAAAGAGGCATTGAGCACCAAATTGATTTCATACTCGGAGCAAGCATTCCAAATAGACCAGCATATAGATGTAATCCAGAGGAGACCAAGGAAATCCAAAAGCAAGTGAGTGAGCTTATGGAGAAGGGTTATGTTCGTGAAAGCATGAGTCCATGTGCCGTACCCGTCTTATTAGTGCCTAAGAAAGATGGAACTTGGAGGATGTGTGTTGATTATCGTGCCATCAACAAAATCACGGTGAAGTATAGACATCCCATTCCTAGGCTAGATGACATGTTGGATGAATTGCATGGTTCATATTTGTTTTCAAAAATTGATTTGAAATCTGGTTATCATCAAATTAGAATGAGAGAAGGTGATGAATGGAAAACAGCTTTTAAAACTAAACATGGTTTATATGAGTGGTTAGTAATGCCTTTTGGTTTAACTAATGCACCAAGCACTTTCATGAGATTGATGAATCATGTTTTAAGAGCATTCATAGGCAAATTTGTTGTTGTCTATTTTGATGATATCTTGGTTTATAGCAAAAATTTAGATGAGCATGTACAACATTTGACTTGTGTTTTTGATGTGCTTAGAGAAGAGAAGTTGTATGCTAATCTAAAGAAATGCTGTTTTTGCACTAATGAAATTACTTTTCTTGGATATATTGTCAATGACAAGGGCATTCATGTTGATCAAGAAAAGGTAAAAGTAATTAGAGAATGGCCAACACCCACAAGTGTAAGTGATGCAAGAAGCTTTCATGGTTTAGCTAGCTTTTATAGAAGGTTCATTAAAAAATTTTCTACCATAGCTGCACCTTTAACTGAATGCATAAAAAAGAATGTTGGTTTTAAGTGGGGAATTGAACAAGATGAGGCTTTTAACTTGCTAAAAGACAAATTAAGTTCTGCACCCTTGTTATCTTTGCCAAATTTTACTAAACCTTTTGAGATTGAGTGCGATGCAAGTGGCATAGGTATTGGAGGAGTTTTGATGCAAGAAGGCAAGCCCATAGCATTCTTTAGCGAAAAGCTAAGTGGAGCAAGTCTAAACTACCCTACATATGACAAGGAGTTCTATGCATTGGTGAGGGTTCTAAGGACATGGCAGCACTACCTTGGTTACAAAGAATTCATAATTCACACTGACCATGAGTCCTTGAAGTATCTCAAAGGACAAGGAAAGCTTAACAAGAGACATGCAAAATGGGTGGAATTCATTGAATCCTTTCCGTACATCATTAAGTACAAGCAAGGGAAAGAAAATGTGGTGGCCGATGCATTGTCAAGAAGGTATGCCTTGATCTCTAAACTTGATGCAAAATTATTAGGATTTGAATACATCAAAGATCTTTATTCTAATGATCCTGATTTTTCTAATGTTTATGGGGCATGTGAGAAAGGGGGTTTTGATAAGTTCTATAATTTTGATGGTTTCTTTTTCGGGAAAACAAATTGTGTGTGCCACAAAGTTCTTTAAGAGAGTTACTTGTGAGAGAGGCACATAGCGGAGGTTTAATGGGGCATTTTGGGATTAAGAAAACTTTGGATGTGTTGGGTGACCATTTCTTTTGGCCACACATGAAAAGGGATGTTAAGAGAATTTGTGAGAAATGCATTACTTGCAAACAAGCCAAATCCAAAGCAATGCCTCATGGTTTGTATACACCTCTTACCATACCAAATGAACCTTGGGTAGACATTTCTATGGATTTTGTTTTAGGATTACCTAGGTCCAAGGGAGGGAGAGATTCCATTTTTGTTGTTGTGGACAGGTTTAGCAAAATGGCACATTTCATTCCATGTCACAAGACGGATGATGCAACCCATATTGCCAATCTATTCTTCAAGGAGATTGTTAGGCTACATGGAGTGCCAAGGACCATTGTGAGTGATAGGGATGTCAAATTCCTAAGTCACTTTTGGAAGACTCTTTGGGGAAAGATGGGGACAAAGCTTTTGTATTCTACAACTTGTCATCCACAAACGGATGGACAAACGGAGGTGGTCAATAGGACACTTTCAACACTTTTGAGGGCTGTCATCCAAAGAAATCTGAAGAATTGGGAAGAATGTTTGCCACATGTGGAATTTGCTTACAATAGGAGTGTGCATGGTTCAACAAATTGCTCACCATTTGAAGTTGTGTATGGATTCAACCCAATGACTCCATTAGATTTGCTACCATTGCCATTGGACAAAGCTAATCTAGAGGGGAAACAAAAAGCTGAGTTCATCAAGACTTTGCATGAGAGGGTGCGTGCAAACATTGAGAAGAAGACACTCCAATATGAAAAGCAACACAACAAGGGGAGGAAGCAAGTCATTTTTGAGCCCGGAGATTAGGTGTGGGTGCACTTGAGGAAGGAAAGATTTCCTAACCAAAGGAAATCAAAGCTTATGCCAAGAGGAGATGGTCCTTTTAAAGTGCTTCAACGCATCAACAACAATGCCTACAAGCTAGAACTTCCAAGTGAGTATGGCAATGTTAGTGCTACATTTAATGTTAGTGACTTGTCTTTGTTTGATTTAGGTGATAAAGATGATGGAGCTGATTTGAGGATAAAATCTTTTGAAGAAAGGGGGAATGATGTGAATCCAAGTTCAAAGCCTAAAGAGATCCAAGATCCATTAATAGTACAAGAAGGCCCAATCACAAGGTCCAAGTCCAAGAAGCTTCAAGAAGCCATATTGGGTTTAATTAAGGACATTTGGAAAGCCCACGAATTTCAGCCCAATAAGGCATCCATGGAGGCCCAAGGAATAATATTTAACTTGTTTTTGTGTTAATAACAATTAGGGTTACATGTAGCCACCATATACAAGTTAATAGGGTAATTAATACCAAGTAATGGGCTATTATTATGGGTAGTGGTTACTAAAGTTAATGGGGTAATCAATACCAAGTAATGGCTATTAATGTGGGTAATGGTTATTAAGGCCATTTAAGAGTAAAAGTAATCCTATGTGTGTGAGTCTATTTTAGTAGTGTGAGCATGGACTTGTACTCTATATAAACAAGTCCTTTTCTTTCTTTTGTAGCATGAATGAATTTGATATATGAATTATAACTTTGTTTGAGTTTTATTGTGAGGAATTTTGTCTTTAATTTCTTGCATAAACTTTGTGACTTATCAAGCTTTATTCTAGCTTGTGGTGTCAAAATCTAAATCTTTGTTTTCTTGTTATTTATCAAACTTTTTCTTGTTTGTGGCATAAGAGGAAATTCAAAGTCTATCTTAGTATCTTTATCCTTGTTGGTAAAGGGGTTAAGTAGCATCTATGTTCTTACTTCAATCTTTGAACGATCCGAATTTGTGGATTAAATTGGTAATTTCTAGTTTTCTTCTAATTCAACTTATCATAGTATTCTTGCTATTGGGGAGTTAATTGATGAAACCTACAATTCCCATCACCTTATTTTCTGAAGCTTTTTTATTAGTTGTTTTGTCGTATGAGGTTATTATAGCTATAGCTCTATAGCTCTTGCTGTATCTGTTTGTTAAGTCGTAGTTTTATTGTAAATGCTAATGGCTAATAGCTCTTGCTTTATTTTCTTTTCATAATTGTTTGCTAGTTGATGCTTTTCTTTTTGGGTTTTGTTATTATTTTGATCCTGTTAAATGATAGAGAGAGAGATGTTTTAGTATTTAGTAGCTGTACAAATGTTTGATAGTGTACCTGCTATTTATAGCCTTATAGGTATGTTACTGTGCTACCTGATAGTTTCAAAAGAGTCAACATGTATTATCACGGTCTCCTGATATGTGTGAAGAAGATAATTACAGGGAAGGATTTTGATGGAGTTATTGTTGTATTATCTTATAACTCGTATGCATCGAGTCAGATTGCCATGTATGTGTTGATAGAGCAGTGGATGGACACAACGCATATTTTCCATCTACCTATTGGGGAGATGACTATTACCCCTTTTGATTGTGCTGTTGTCATAGGCCTAAGCTTTTTGGGAGATCCTGTTCCTTTCAGTAAGGAGGACCATTTTCTTAGGGTAGTCACACTTTTGAAGTTTGGCCCCCTGTATCTCACTCGTTTCACGGAGTTTGTTTCTTCTATGCAGACTTTATACGATGATGGTCTTATCTCAATAGAGTATTTGGCTTATTGCTTTTTGCTTTATTTACTGAGTGTTATTATCTTCCTAAACCCTTCGAGTACGAGTGATATGCAATTACTGTCTATCTTAAGAGATCTAGATGGCTTACCGAGCTATTATTGGGGCACCGTTACCTTTACTCATATGTACTAACACAATATGCTGAGGTGGCTTGAGGATTTGTGGATGCTTGTTCATGTTGGACGTGAGTAAGAGTTCTATTTTGTGTTTTTTTGCTTTTAATTTATTATTTTTGACCCCTTTGATTTTGATAGATCTAGGCATATAAGTTCGGGATTCTTGCTTATCCGTCCATGAAGCATTTCTTGGAGGATGGCTTCCCTCGTTATTCTTGTTAGATCAAGAAGACTACGTATTTGATTGAGGATTGTATGGTAGCTCAGGACCATATGGGGAAGTTGTCCCCTGATCAGGTATGTATGATTCCTGTTGTGTTGGTTGTTTCTCTCTTAGGGATCTTTTGTTCATTCTTGCCATTTTAGCAAATTTTTCTTCACTGGTGGGTGGAAAGGTCTTATTGTATAACAAAGATGATGATTGCATGGCAACTGATGGAGAGATGAGTGTTACTTTTATACCTCATCAGTAGAGTGTGGTATTGGGCGAGTGAGTCCATCATTGGTAGGATGGCCCATATATGAGGAGAGTTCTCATCCCTCCTCCTAGTGACATGTTCTGGGGCCATGAACTTTATGGTAATGATCTTGTTGCTGTTATGATGGGATTTTCCTCTTAGAGCCTCTTAGAGAGTGTGGGTTTGCCTTATGTTGATGTATTGATCCCTCGGTTGATTTACGTTGTAGCTAGTGGGACCTTTCCTCCACCTCCACCTTCTCAGGCAGATGCATCTTGTCCTTTGGGTTTGAGGATTAAGCCATCACGGGGGTCATTGAGAGTCGCTTCTTTTGATTTGGTAAGCCTGTATTCTTGTTTTAGCACAAGCATGTAGCAAACTTTATTATTAATAAACTATAATTGACATGAGTTATGAGAACTTATCTGCAGTGATGTTGGAGAAGATCTAGATCTCATTTTAAGGAGGATGAGGGCATGTTCTGTATTGAGGCAACTGCCTATGCCAGTGGTGTGGCTTATGGTAGTACTACTCTTTGGGACTTGACGGTTCAGCCATCTTTGTCTTTACTTGGGACAGATATCATTGGTAGAGTAATGAGTTTTGATTTTCCTAGACCTGGCTTTCCTTAGTCGGGTGTTGATCCTGTTGATGCTACCCATGTTCGTGTTCTCCATTTATTCTTGCCTTTGTTTCATTTATTTAGTGAGTGGTGGTTGACTTATTTACTTACTTTTGTAGATTCATGTCTCCTCTAGTCAGTACTAGTATACTATTGTAAGGAGTGTGCATCAGTGCTTTTTGGAGTTTGCTACCACTCAGAGGGTATGCCTTCTTTATTGTACCTAATCATTTTATACACATGTTTTATGTATGAGTGTGTGACATGCAATATATAATGCAAGTTGAGCACTATCTCATTAGTCACGAATGGGAGCGAGAGCGTGTGGCTTATTATGACTGCATTTGTGAGCTGGAATCGTACCTAGCATCCTTTACAATGAACGATGATGAGTCAGGATCAGATAAGGGGGATGCTTGAGCAAGAGTAGTGCTTGCTTTTAGTGGTAGCCATGATTGACGTAGTTGTTTTAGGAGCTAGGTGTAGGACTTTTGGCTTGTGGTTTGCTTTGTTATATTATTTTCCCGAGGTTATGGGCTTTGGGTGTTATATCTGGGCATTTGTTCTATATGTTGTATAATGCTTGTACGATGATGATTGTATATGCTTCTTGTTGTGTATCATTGATGATGATGTTTGCCATTACTATAGTCAGCCTCTTTTCCCTTTTTTGTCTAAGGCATCTCCTTTTTGGAGCTTTTCGCATTTAGCTGGGTTTCCTTTTTCTTCCCTTTTTTTGCTTAGGGTGTCTCTCTTTGGAGCTTTTCATGCCTAGCTAGGCTTTTTTTTAGCTTCAACAATAGTGGTTGATCTTAAAGAGAGAGCTCAGAGAGGATGGTAAGAACCATGGTCATGTAATGAAAGAAAATGCAAAGCATGCTTGATGCAATTCGTGATGATAAAATGTGTTACACTTTTCAAAGACATTTTGCATAAATTAGAGACTATTCTCATTTCACTGTAATCATTTAAGAAAAGCATATGTTCATTCGTACAAATTTTGAACTTGAGGTTACCCTTGTCCTTAATTAGCCTTCTCAAATTTTCTAGTTAGGTATTTTTTGTCTTTCTTTAATTTTTTCCTAAGCTATTGTTCGTAGGTTTTTAACTCAATGGGAAGTCCCTAACTTTTACCTGAGCTACCATTTTTAGGTTTTTAACTCAATGGGATGATGATTTTTTTAATGCCTTAAACGTAGTACTTCTTCAGGCGGTCTGTATTAACAAGTTCAGAGAATTCGTTACTTTTAAAATCCATCAGCTTGATTGCTCCTTTTGATAGGACATGTTTGACCAGGTATGGGCCTTCCCAGTTTGGTTTGAATTTCCCTCTAGGGTCTAGAATGTTATGTCTTGCTTGCTTTAGCACCCATTCTTTTGCTTTCACACTCTTATATTTTACTCTTATGTTAAAGGTTTTAGCTAGTCGAGCCAGATACAACTCTATATGGTATAGAGACTTGAGCCTTTGGTTGTCTAAGAGAGTGAGATTATTGTGCCTCTGTTGAGCCTACTATACTTCTAGCAATTCAAATTCAATTGCTACTCGAAGAGACTTGATCTTTGTTTTGATTGGAAGAACTACTTTTGATCTATACACTAGTGAAAAAGGAGTTGCTCCTATTAAAGTTTTGATTGTTGTTCAGTGCCCCTAGAAAGCATATGGAAATTTGTCTGCCTAATCTCAGTAAGCCTAAGTCATATTTGAAAAAATCTTTTTAATGTTTTTATTTGCAGCTTCAACAGCCCCATTTGCTTATAGTCAGTAGGGATAAGATTTGTGATGTTCCACTTTATAACTCCTTAGTAGCTCTCTAACTTCCCCTTGGAATTAGACACCGTTGTCAAAGATGATATGATAGGGGAACCTATATTAATAGAATAGATTTATTTTGATGAACTTAGGCACTTGCTTGGCTTCTATCCTTGTAAATGATTCTACTTTGACCCATTTTATAAAGTATTCTACTGCCATTAGGATGAACCTTTGTCCATTTGAGGTTGTCAGGTGGATTTCCCTAATTATGTCTAGTCCCCATGCTAAGAAGGGCCAAGGAGAGGAGATGTAGTATGGTTCTGTTAAGGGAAGGTGACTAACATTCTTATGGATCTGACACTTGTGGCATTTCTTTACAAATTTGATACGGTCTTCCATCATCATCATCCAGAAGAACCCTTATCTGATTAGCTTCTTTGCCAGGATTTCTCTATTCATATATGGACCATAAACACCCTTGTGTACTTCTTCTATTGCACTTGCAGCCTCAATTTCATCTAGACATCATAGTTGTAAACAATCTAAGGTTCTCTTGTATAACACACCCTAGTGCGATGTGAATTTTGATGCTAGTTATCGAATGACTAGTCAGTTTATCTCTTTCATTTTCTTGATCAGGATAGGCTTGTTCCTTTAAATATCTCTAGATGTCATAGAATTAGGGTTTTTCAGCTATTTTTCTTCACTATTTTGTAATTTTTATGACAAGGTTGTCCCAATCTGAGTATAATCAGAGGCTTCATGGGCATTTTGGATAGTCCTTCCTATATTGATGCTAGGGAAGTAAGTGCATCTGCCGTTTGATTGTGATTCTTGGGGAGATGAATGAATTGGCATTTTTGGAAGGATATGGTAAGTAGCCTCAAGTGGTTCAAGAAAGGCCTTAAGTGTTGCTCTTTCAATTCCCACTCTTCCGTGGCATGGTTGATTAATAGCATGGAATCTCCGAAGATTTTGACTTCCATGATATCTAGGGCTATTAGTGCTTCTATTCCTAGTGCACATGTCTCATATTCTGCTTCATTATTTGTGACTCTGAACTCAAGCTTTTTAGCAATTGGTACTACTTCACCTTCTAAAGATTGTAGTATGACATCGACTCCTATGCCAAACTGATTAACTGCTTTATCAAAGTACATATGCCATCCTTAGATCTTAATGGCTAAGCTAAGGTTGTTTGGGAAGTCCATTTGGATTTATTATGAGTCTGCAATGGGGTTAAGAGCTAGAAATTCAACTACTACTCTCCCTTTTACTGCCTTTTTAGTCAAATATTGCACGTCGAATTCTATTAGCAGTACGAGCCACTTGGCAAGTTTCTCCAGTAAAGAGGGAGCTTCGTAAAGGTACTTCATTGGTTCCATTTGAGACACAGCCTGAATTCTATAGGATCGAAAGTAGTATCTGAGCTTCTTCATTGCCCATACCATTACCAGGCATATTTGTTCAACTTGGTTATACTTCTTCTCATATGGCAGCATCTTCTTACTCAAGTAGTAAACTATGTGTTCTACTTTTATTTCTCCCTCTTAGGCTAACATTGCACTGATTTTATTCCCTTCGATGGCTAGATATAGGGTTAGAGGTATCCCTGGTTTAGGTGGTTTTAGAATTGGTGGGTTGGCTAGGTAGCTTCTAATCTTGCCAAATGCTAGCTGACATTGTTCATTCCATTTAACCATCTGATCTTTTCTAAGTAGCTTGAAGATCAATTCACACACTGATGTCAACTTAACGATGAATCTACTGATGAACTATAGTTTCCTTAAAAACCCTTTGATTTCCTTCTATATTTTTGGCACTAGCATCTCTCTGATGTCTTTGCTTTGTCTGGATCCATTTTAATGCTATTCTAACTGACAACATACCATAGTATCTTTCTTGAAGTGACCCCGAATACACATTTCTTTGGTTTTAGCCTGACACTGTACTTTTAACCCTTATGAGGAATTTTTTAAGATCAAATGGGTGTTCTTCCCTAGTTTTTGACTTGACGTATACCTCCACTTCTTTGTGTATCATGTCATGGAACATTGCAGTTGCCATTCTCTAGTAGGTTACCCCTACATTCTTTAGTCCAAAAGGCATTACTTTGTAGCAATAAGTACCCCATTCTATTATGAAAGTTGTCTTTGCTTTATCGATAATGACCATTAGGATCCGATTGTACCTAAAGAATTCATCCATGAAGGATTACATTTCACATATGGCAGTGCTTTCAACCAGTATGTATATGTGAGGTAGTGGGAAATCATCCTTCAGGCAGGCCTTGTTCAAATCTCTATAGTCGACACAGATTCTAACCCTTCAATTTTTCTTTAGTACTGGCACCACATTTGCTAACTATTCTGGATAGTCTACTACCTCTAGGAATTTTGCCTTGATCTATTTCTTGATGTCCTCTTTCACTAGTTGGGCCCATTCTGGTCTAAGTCTTCTTAGGTTCTTCTTTACTAATTTGCACCCTTCTTTAGTAGGAATGAAGTGTTGAGCAATGTCTTTGTCAATACCAGGCTTATCATCGCACGTCAATGAAAATACTTTTGAATATTTTATTAATATTTGTTCAATTTCTCTCCTCTCTTTAGGGGTAACATCTTTTGAAATATGCAGAATGTGTGGTTCAGATTCCATGCTAATGTTAAATGATTCAGTGTATATGGAATTAATGTCAAATATGCTGATGTTTAATCAATGCAATGCACGCTATCATTAGGAAATACATCAAACAAGTGAGCAAAATCAGATTTCATTGCATTAACTTTAGAGTTCATTACATTATTAGTTTCAAACAAAGAACAAGTACATAGATCATCATTAGCAATGTGTTAGAATCGGATGTCATCAATGCTCAATTCGAGGATGGCAGCAGCTTGAGCATGATTGATAGCTTCACTCTCAGATTTTATCTCCAAGTTTTTCATCAGCTCACAAATGTTATTCTCAATGATCATGTCTGGTAAATGCATCTCCTTGAGGGTGTCATTGAAGATCTCAAACCTCAATTTCTTGATTCTGTTGCTCATCCACTCCTCAGCTTGTCCTTGATAGACTTGGGTTAAGCTTTCAACCATAAAAGAGGTTAACTTCTTAGCCCCAGTATCCTTTTCAGGATCGTACCCTAGACCATTTTTCTTGGTCTCTCCTTGGAAGTCAGGGAATTCTATGACTATAATGTTTCTTCCTCTTAATCCTATTCCAGGAATATATTGCATCTTCTTCATCATAGCATCAACTTTGGGATCGACATGGTCATACTGATCATAGAAACTTGGAATCTTGGTGGGACCACATTCAGACAGGTAATAATGTTGTTATTTCAATAAGGATGGTAAGACCTTTCAATTCAGAGGGAACTTAATCTTTTGATGCACAGTGGAAGGTATGCTCCTTACTGGGTGGAACCAAGGTCTTCATAGTAGTAGGGCAAAAGTCAAAGGAATGTCCAGGATGGTAAATTTTATTACTGATTTGATATCTCCCACTGTAACTACTACTTTGAAAGTGCCAATGAATGGCTTTTTTAAATCATCGTAGGCTCGTATGACCATATTGGATTCTTTTAGGTTTTCAACATTCATCCCAAACTTATATAGTAACCTCATGGGGCAAACATTAATAGCGGACCCATCATCTACCATAACGCATAGGGTCTTTTTAGACCGGACAATTGCCTATATAAAAAGAGGATGATTGTGGACCCTTCCCTAGAGGGGTAAATCTTCATCTAAAAAGGTGATTGCATTGGAAGGAGATTTCATTAGAGAGGTTATCATCTCATAAGGTGAGGCATTAATGGCAAGGTGAGGCTATCATCTTTGCTTTTTTTAGTGCTCTGACTAAGGCATCTCTGAGCTTCTTAGAGGCCATAAGATGTCCCAGATACTGGCTTGTGGTTGAGTCTTTTTAAGCTGTTTGAGGATAGTATCTTCTTCTTTGACTAAAGCTTGATCTCTTGCTACTTCTTTCTCCTTAGAGGGTTCATTCTCTTTCTCAAAAGGTTGATATACCTACCCATTGTGAGTTACATGATTGACTACTAGTGAGGGCTTCTCAACTGCTTATTTATCTATTTTTGTACCATTATTTTGGTCCTAGATAATGATTTTAGGATCATCAGAGTCATACCATATGTCTATCCCCATGACTTGCAGGTTCTGAAGTTAAATAGTACTAACCATCCCATCTTCATTGTCAAACCCTTCTCCTCATCCTGAGGGTATGCCTTTTAAGAGTCTGTGGGTAGCAGGGGGTGCTGTATACTTGACTTTGTAATCAAACTTCCTAAATGGTTGGCCTAGTAAATCCCATATCTCATGGTCACTACTGATATTTTTGTTTGTGTCTACTTCTTGTGAGTAAGGGCAATTAACCACTTTACCATTCATAGCGAGAGTTG
This sequence comes from Mallotus nudiflorus, assembly GCA_947683625.1. Classification (NCBI taxonomy): domain Eukaryota; kingdom Viridiplantae; phylum Streptophyta; class Magnoliopsida; order Malpighiales; family Euphorbiaceae; genus Mallotus; species Mallotus nudiflorus. The sequence continues at coordinate 1,985,372 of CANTUR010000275.1, read as the reverse complement.
TATCCTTGGCTCTTTTTTGCATAATTAAGTGGGGAAGGAATTCTGAGGCATTGGAATGTATTCAAAGGTAGAAGGGCATTGCTCATCTTCACTAGAATTATGAGGCTCAAGGATGGGATTTTAGGGTTTGTCCTTTGAGGGCTTATCTTGGGTTTCTTATATAGTTCGGATTGATTTTTCAATAAAATCTTCTGGTAGATTGGTGGAGATCATGCTGATGGCTGGTGAAGGCATGTTCTGGTAGTTTGGGAGAGGATTAGTCTTGATACTTTGTCATTTTTTTAGGTTATCAATTTTTCCAGAGTCAATGAGGTCTTGGATTGTATTTTTGAGAGTTCTGCATGTATCAGTAGTATGGCCAGACATCTGGTGAAAGTGCCAGAAAAAGTTTTGGTTAATTTGAGGTGGTAGTGGGTTTGGAAGAGACCTAGGCTCTTGTAGTTGTAGGAGTTTCTTTTATTGAAGCCTCCAGAATGCTTTAGATAGTGGGAGGTTAAAGTTTGAGAATTTTCATGGTGGTTTAATGACACTGATAGATGGTGAGTTGTGGGTGTTAGGTTGGATCATGTTTATTTTTGTGGCTCGAGTAAAGGTGTTCTGGATGTTTGGTTGGGTATTGTAGTGAAAAGTGTTTGGGCTTATTAAGGTTCCTTATCCTTAATTCTGATCCTAGCCTGATAGAGAGCTCTGAAGTCAGGATAATGAGCAAAGATCATCTATTTTCTGAAGTGTGGAAATGCCCCCTTCAATATCAGCTCTATTTGTTCATCCTCAAGAGGACGGTTTCTCATCTTAACTGCCTTTCCCAACCATCTTATGACATAATCAGAGAAAGCTTCAATAGGTTTTTGCTTTGTGGTCTTAAGGTCCTTTAAAGTGATGTCTAACTGAGTGTTGTATTTAACTACTTGATAAACTTCTAAATTAGTAGCAGCCAATCACTTTTGATTTCATCTTCAAGGTCAAAGAACCATGCCCTCGATCCTTCCTTTAGTAATGTGAAGAAGAATAAAAAAATTTATGATTCTGTAAACTTTGTGGTAGCCATGAAGGTAGCATATTTCCTTAGATGGACCCTTGGATCCTTGTTCCGTCAAATTTAGCAAAGTTTGGTAGCTTAAAATCATCTGAAAGTAACTCACCTTTGAACAATGCTAGGTTGGTGAAGCTTTTAGAGTCATGAGTTCCCTTAGCTTTAAAGGTGAATTCCAACTGAGCCATCCTATTGGCCAATAGTTTGACCTCCCCTGTCAATTCAGGCTTGGTCATGTCAGTAATTTTTACAGCTTTTGGTGCATTCCTGAGATATTGGTAGTAGCCATTATCATCATTAGCTTAAACTGGAGTGTAGGGAATTCCCTTTGCCTTATCTACTCTCAGGTGAACAAATACAGACTCTTCATTCAGTGGTGTGCTATTCCTATCTTGGGTACTTTTGGCTTTAATTTGGGTTTAGAGGATTTCAACAATGGTGCCATCAATGAGCAACTTTTGGATCCCCTCTTTTAGCTTGTCTTTAAATTTTTGACAGGAGGTATCTTCTTAGTCACTCATGTCGTATTCCTATACATTTATTAGGGTTAGCTAAATGAATGATGCATGACGTGTGCCTACAAAAGAAAAGGTGAGCATGTATGCATGGATTGGATGCAAAATCCTATAATGAAAAATGATTATTCCTAAAAAACTGTGGTTAACACATGTTGTCTACATATATATTATGTACACATGATTAAAGCTAGTTAGTTTTCCTGCAAAGTGAACAAATTAATCACAAGCAAGTTCTTGCATACAACCTTATTTCTCCATGAGGTCATTCAGTCTCTTTCCTAAGTGGGTTTTGAACTTATAGTCATTAGGGGAATATGGTTATGCTCTTGGAACTAGGTTGTTTCAATTTATGTTGCTCAGAACCAAAGGGTAAATTGAGGAACAATACTTAAATGTGCTTGAGGTAATCACATGATGTCGATGTGAGGGTCAATTATCGGGCTTCAGATGATGTCCAAAATCCGCATTCACTTGTATGCATAGGACCAAGGTCAATCAAAAGGAGTTAGAGTTCTTGCCCCCATATTGATATTTGATATATTTATCGGGAGTCATGAAAGTATCATTTGATAGTTTACAGTTTGATTTTGCTGACATAAAGGTCCATAATCTAGTTGGGTTCCAAACCCATTCATTTAATCTGATAAGGATAAATGGACGACATCTCATAAGTTCTGTCATCAAGAGATGTCATTATTTTGTTAATTTACATAGACTATTCAAGCTGAGGTAAATGATTCTTATCATTCCTCATGCTTCAGGTTCGCACGAAGTAGATGAGAATCACATGGTCTTGGACATACATTTTCTATGAAAACTAAAATTACGACACCATTTGATGAAAGACACTAGGATAGTCATGTCATTTTTGAATATCAGGTCAAACCGACAATGTTACGACAAGGATAGCATGCATAGCTTAGTGGAATCCTAGTGGTTGTTGCTACTGGTTTACCTATATGAGCTGAGTTGGGGTTCAAGGCTAAGGGTTCCTTTAGCAAGAATGCCCCCATATGACTAGGGTTATAGACTCCGATCAGTGATTCTAGCATTCTTTTGATAACTCAGTCGCCCCCCTTAAGGACTTGGGTTACAGACTCTGGTTAGATGAGTTCGACGAATGCATGAGTAAAGACTAAAGGTGATAATATTATATCTTTATTGCCCCATGACTAGAGTGAAATCATAGTGGCAATGTCATTTAGTATTATCGAAGCTTTTAGGGACAAGTGGTGTATGTGTGATATGTAGTGCAAATGCAGTGGTGAGGGGCTCTATACATTGAGTATTGCATAATGAGAAATGGTCATTTTCAAGTTGATCCCTCTTACTTAGAAGTCCCCAGTGGAGTCACCACTGTGAGTGAACTCTTTTAGTTTTGGATAGTGGTATGTTTTCGTGGGACATTATGCGAGTCTTTCCATTTTCGAGGGACATGGCAATTTTACTGAATAAGGAAAAATTATTGGTCTTGGGGGGACGAGATGCTTTTGATGTTGTGGAGTTGCCACCTGATTTTTAGAAAATTGGGAAAAGAAAGGGACAACATCGGGTCACTCAATGAGTATTGTCCCTAGCAGAGATTTTTAGGTTTAGAGGATCGCATCTACTTTTTAACTATTTCTCATTATACGATATTTGATGTATACCTATCACAACACCCTAGTTTCAGTAATGACAGTTTGTATAGCATTCACACAGTACATCAGATAGTGGAAGATAATAAAGCTGAAAATTTAATTATTACACCGCTTTCTTGATAAAATACATATGAAAAGGAAAAGATTATGAAAAAGTAAATCTAATTTGGATATGATTGATCTGCAAGATTAATATGACCATTCACACAACTTGCTGGATTTCATGAATAATAGGATGATCATGCATGCTTGTAGTGATTATTTATGCTCTGATGATGTGTGACGATAATATAAAGGATGCATGAGGTCATCACTAGACCAAGAGCATAATGACTCTATTTTGGGATATGAACTTTTCACATTATTGGTATTTACGATATGATTTCATGATTTTGGAAATAGAGGATGCAGGATAATGACATGAAACGAGCATAAAAAAGTATATATTATTCATGTAGCATGCAAGATTGCCAGTCTCATCACACAAGCACAACAGTATTCCCAAGTGCTGGCGAAAGTAAAATAAAATGCAATGCAATAAAATAAATGTGCTAAATAATGATGTGGTCCTTAGACTTGATTGAGCTTGTGTGGGTTTTGAAGCTTTAGCTTCGAGAGATTATCAAGCTTTCCTCATTGAGAGGTTCAAAATGACAACAGAATGATGCTAAATTGTATACCTTTGAAGTGTGCTTTGACAAAGATGAGGCTTGGTTTGCTGGAAAAGGGATCTAACAACCTAAAAGAAAGGCTATAAGAGAGAAAAAAGGGTTTCCAGCACCTTTGATCATATCGATTTTTGAGTGTGTGTATTTCCACTTGCTCCCCCTCCAAAATGGGTGTGAAGGGGTCTATTTATAGGGAAAATTATATAGAATAGGGTGGTGGGGGTGTGGTCGCACGTGCATATCGAGAATTTTGCGTGCAGCCGGGCACAGTGTGCATATGGTCATGCACGCATGCACGCGATCCACGTGCACTTTGGCCTTCCATGCACACTTCTTGGGTTTTACGCACACTATTTTGGGATTGGTTCCTATGGTTTTTGGGCCTTCCAGATGCATTTTTAGAGTTCGTTTCGCCAAAATTGGCCTCGATTTTAGCACATGACACTTAGGGGCATTTACACGCACTTTTGAGCGATACACGCTAATCCTTGAGTTGTGTCAAACCGTTTCGGGACCACTTTTTAGAGGTTTTAGGGCCTTTCGGATGTGTTTCCGAGGTCTGTTTTATCAAAATTGATTTTCATTTTTTCAGGAAGCTAGATCTCAGTCTAACAAAATGCATACCGGCCCAACGAGTTAAGTATTCTGAGAGGAGTTTTCTCGAAATAAACCTCTCATTATTTCAATAATTCATATTTTGCAAGGTTAGAGCACAACTTAATGGCTTGGTGATCGATTTTGCACATTGATGGGGTTGGTTAGATTTTTAAGGTTGCACACGTCAGAGGTGTTACGAACGAGTAAACTCTAGTCATCTCGGGGATTCGTTTCATCATTGGACCTTTTTGGGGACAGTTAAATTTGAGGTATGACACAAGTCAAAGAGAATTTAGTCATAGAAGAAAGAAAATCATGACAAAATCGAGCATTGCAAGGATGAACTGTCTTTTCATGAGCACTAAAGCAAGCATTAAAATCTCCAATAATAAACCAACTATCAATAATCAAAGTGGAGAGATATTCCAACTCAACCCAAAGACGCTTCCTTATAAAATATAAAACATGAGCATAAACACAAGTAAAGTATTGGAGTTGCATATTGAAATTAAATTCCATAGTAACAAACTGAGTTGAACTCAAAGATACAGAAACATTCCCAGCTCCCACATTATTGGAAACAAAGACCCATTCATTAAATATTTGTATAATTAATTAAAAAAATGTGAATCGCATACATAATAAAATTTTAACTAATTAAAAAGACATATAAGATATTTAATAAATAAAATATAATAAATCATAAAATATTGATATTTCCACAAAACAAATTTATACCTTCCACAAATAAAAGTTTTAAATGAAAAATATTACTCTTACTTAATAACAATTTTTAATTGAGAATAAGATTGTCCGTATAATTTTTTTTTTGTGGATAATATAAATTTGTTTGTAGACATAACATTACCTTAAATCATACTCATATAATTTATCGTATTTATCCATATCTATTTATAATTATTGTTTTAAAAAATATGTCATATAATTTGGAATTTAAAACAAATGGTTGCAATATTATTTTTATATGCGATAAATGCATAAACAGTGTCCAAGCATTTTAACTTTCTCTATTTTCATGTTTGAACATACTTTTTATAATTACGTGTTTGAAATTAAAAAAATTAAAATAGTGTCTTTAACAGGTTTTATAGGTTATATATATATATATATATATATATATATATATATATGAAAAAATATTTTTTTATTTATCAAATAAAAAAAATTTAAAAATAAAAAATGAATATAATATTTAAAAAGGGCATTTAAATTAATATACTACTTAAAATAAGACACATAAATGCTTTTAATCTGTAAAACCTACTAAAGACATCATTTTAAAAATTTTTTATAGGCTCAGACACTAAATATAAAAAAAAAATTATTTGAACACAAAAATAACAAAAAGCGAAAAAATTTGAAGACCATTTGTATATTTATCCCTTTTTATATAACTATATATCTATTTTCAATATCAATAATAAATTATAAATTTCGTATTCAAATATTATTAATAATCAATTATATTTTTTAAATATGAGAGAATCTAATTTATTTGATGATGATAAAAAAATTACATTAGTGATAATTTAAATTTACATTTTATAATTTTAAAGATAACATTATAATAAATTTAATGAACAATAACATATATATATAAATTTTTGCTTTCACATTTTTATTAATTACAAAAATACTCAATGAAAAATCAAAATACACCTACTTTATTATAATTATTTTTGTAATTTTTTAAATTATGTATATTTTTAATAATATAAATTTATAAGAAATAAATAACCTACATCTCAATTAGATAAAAAATGAAAATTGTATGATTTTTACAAATTTTGGAGAAATTTGTTTGAGTTAATTTAGTAATTTTAATACTTAATTTGTTAAAATAAAAATTATAAGAATTTGATAGAATAATTTTAAAACTGCAGAGATTAGACAAAATATTTTTTACTACTGTATTAAAAGATAAAAGTATAGGATAACGTCTTAAAATAAATGTATATAAAAAAGTTAAAATAGAAGAAGTTAGGGGCATTTGGTTCCTACTCCCTAATAGGAATAGGAATGAGAATGAATGAGAAAGGGAATGAAAATTTGAAAAAGGTATTTGGTTTCACTAGATAATGGTAATGAGAATGATATTTAAATATCATTTAACAACTAAAATTTCTTTTATGAAAAAATATTTTTGGAATTATTTTTTATATATAAAAAGTAACATTATAATTATTTTTATATATTAAAAATTAATATCATAATTATGTATTATAAAATATTTATTTATAAAAAAATATAATTTTTTTAAAAAGCATAAAAATTATTTACTTTTGATAAATATTTTTTACTCAAACATTTAATGCATATTTTTACTAATTTATATGTTTTATTTATAAATTTTAAAAATAAATGTTAATATTTAAATATTTGATCAATTTATAATTGATTTGACTTGATTTTCAAGTATTCAAAAGTCATTCCCTAAGAATAATAAGAAAATGATGATTTTCATTGATGGTGGAATCACATTTTCATTCCCATATTAATTTTAGTCAACCAAACACTAAAAATCAGAATCAGAGAATCATTTATTCCGATTTCGATTCCCACCCTCATTTTTTACCAAACAAACCCACCTAGAAGTGTTTTTCCCAAAAGGAACAGATATCAATGCTACTTTCAAATAATAAGAATAAAACTAGAAACTTTTTTTTCTTTTTTTCGAAAAAATTAAATTTAACTATCGTTAAAATGGATTTTTAATGAAAAGTTGGGGAGCCAATGTAAAAAAATCATGAGCTAATATTATATTTTAACAAGGTAATTTGAGAAATATACGGAGTTGGTCAAACAAACATAGATTGGAGTTAGCTAGTCATGCAACGTTGGAGCAATATTATCAAAATTGCAATTGAGCTCATGAAATCCTACGAGACTTATGATGGTAGTTATAAAAAAAGGATAAACCCATTATTAAGTCCCTAAATTTTAACATTTTATTTTATTGAGCTCCTAAATATTTATTGTATTTTAAAAAGTTCTCAATATTTTATTTTAGTATAGATTAAGGACAAATTTAACAGCTCTATTAAATTTTGAAAAACAGTGTTATTGTAATATACACATCAGAATTGATTATTTTGATGTGGAAATGAGTTGAGAGAATAGTTTTTAGGATTTTAAAAGAATTAATAAACCAAATTTGTTCTTTGAATTCACCATACTCGTGCCCTTTTGTATGTTGCTCTCAAGATAATAGTAAAACCAATCAAGTGGTGTAGTAGGATAGCTACATATCGATAAGGATGGAAAGTGGTGATAGAGCAGGATCCAATAATCGTCGAGGTAGAAATGCAAAAGAAATTGTATAATCAATGTCTGAAGAAACAGTTGTTTATTGCAACTGTGCACATCGTACTTGTTTGCTCATTTCAAGAATCGAAGCCAACCTAAGGAGAAACTTTTAGGGGTGTCTTCATGTTGTAGATATTTTCACTTGTTAAATGAGATTACTCTTTTGGACTTTGGTGTTTGCCGTAGGTGTTTTGATTTTGATTAACATTGATGGGTGGATTTTCATTTTGTAGGGTGGGCAATTTGAATTTTTTAAGTGGTACGATGAATGGCTGAGTGAGCGTTCAATGATAATGGTGAATGTACTTCAAGCTTTAAACACACATTTGTCAAATTTGAAAGTTAACTTAGATCAAGACTAAAGTGCAATGTTGTTTCTAAAGAAGCTAGAGCCATTGTGGAATGAAGTTCATGAACTAGAACTACAAAATATTTAACTAATTGAAGCTGCTAATAATACAAGGAATAGCAAAGATTTCTATATAGTTGGATTGTATATTGTTGTTACTCTACTAGTGTTGAAGATGTTTAGGTGACGTTTATTTAGTTTGTTATAGGAAATTGATGGCTGTTAATGTTGGTGATTGTTAGTTTGTTGTTTTTATTTGCTTATGAGTTTGTTAATGTTAGTTCATTGTTTAGGTTATTAATGTTTAGGGGTTGAAAATACTTTAAAAACATAATTGTTCAATGTTTATGAGTTTAGTTGGAGACCGATAATTGTAATTTATGCATTTTGCATTAATGAAGTACTATGAATTATATAATTTTTTTTTTTGCAATGATGTACAAATGGTTTGAACATCTACACAAAATGCATTAATTCTGAGTTCATACAACACTTGTAACAAAACTGAAATGGAAAAATAGAGATAATGAAAAAGGGCAACCTAAACCAATGCAATTATCACCTGCAAATTATTGTATAAAAAGAAAATATAAAACTTTGCTATAAAATTGATACAATGCAAACATGCATAGTTATTTAGGTATTATAAGTATTGTTTTATTTCATTTTAGGTTATTTTGTGTGTTCATTTAGTTATACAAATGCTATTTTTAGTTCCAATTGCTTTTTATGGTAGTTTGTACGTTTTATATATGTTTTTAAGTTCAATTGATGTATAAGAAGGATTTTGGACTTATTAGAATGAAGTATGAAGCTTAAGAAGTAAAAGGAAGTTGAATTGATACTGGCACGAGTCGTTACAATGGGAATGAGTCATGATAGAGGCATGCTGTGCTGAGTCGTCCCAATGATGTCTTACCAAAGGGTTGCAACTTTCTAGCTTTGAGCATTTTTCATATTTTGGCCATAACTTCCTTTACAGACATCCAAATGAGGTGATTCAAGTTGCTCTAGAAAGATAACTCAGATATATAGAATTTTTATGAAGAGACGTTCTTAAGATAAGGTCATCTAGAAGGACAAAAATACCCTAGAATTTAATATATTTACATTGAGTTTTGACCTTTGTTTAAAAGGTACCTTTTCAATTGTAACTCCTTTTAACCACCTATAAGTCTATATATAGATCAATTATGACCTGAAAAAAAGGGATATATTTTTAGAGGATGATTCAAAATATGTAACTTCATTAGAGCAATTATTTCTTAGACTTAGTGTTAGTGTTTTAAGAATAACTAGAACGAGATTAAGTAAGAATCAAGAAGAGAAGATTGCTCTACATCAAGAAAGTACTGGAATATTTAGTAAAAAGGGTTTTATCAATTCTTTTTCTTCTTTTCTTATTGTTCTCTAACTATGGTTCTTGGCTAAGTCTTTTTTGAGAAGCAACGATGAATTAAATAAGAACTACATTTCTATCTTATTTTGTTTATAATTTAATTTCAATTAGTGCTTAATTAAGTTATTTATGATTGATCACCATATGTAACTTATTTTAATCAAAATTACTTACAATGAGAGTTGGAGTAATTTGGTGAACATATAATTGAAATTACTTAAGAATTAGATTTACTTGGAGACAAGGAATTCATTTTAAGGGAAAAGAATTAGTATAATTACTTTAAATTTTTTATCTATCTCTACAAAGACACGAGAGTGATTGTAGACTCTAGACGGAATCATCCTTGATTGACAATGAGAGTTACTTTTAAGGATTTATTGGTATAATGTGATTTATGATTTTATCTTATCTCTACAATACAACGAGAGGGCTTGCAGACTCTACGAGGAAATACTTCTAATTGATAACGAGAGCTACCTTTAGAGACCCTAACTTTAAATTGACAATGAGAATTACTTTTAAAGATTATACGCACTAATTTCCAATCAATATGTTTTATGATAATCTTTTATAATTTCTTATTTCTCTTATATATATTTACATTTTATTTTTGTTTAGTATTATAGTAAATTAGTAGTAATTAGATTCTTTAATTTATTTTGATTTAGTTTTGCCTATCCATCTAAGTAACTATTCGGTTAATACAGAATTTCCCAAAAATTCTTGAGTGTTCGGCACCCTACTTACTCAATACTAAGTCTTAGAGACTAGGGTTATACAATTCTACCCGCTTTAGAATTTGGCGTCGTTGCCGGGGACTTTTTGGATTAGTAATTGTTATTAACTTAGGGTAAAGACAGGTTGTTTTAGACCTTATTTTAATTTTTATTTCTTTATTTTTTTTATTTTATGGTTATTTTTGTTATTTATTTGATTGTGAATTTACATGCTCACTAGAAGTACTAGTGATAGTAATTTGAACTTTGATCCTGAAATTGATTTAACTTTACATGCTTTATGCAGGAAACAAAGACAAAGAAGAGAGAACCAACTTAATTTGAATAGAATGGCTCAACCAGAGAGAAGGATGTTAGGTGATTTTGTGATGCTTGACATCTCGGGTAGTTTTGGTGGAATAGTGGCTCCGGCTACTGCTAATAACAATTTTGAGATCAAGCCAAGTATTATACAAATGGTGCAAAATAATCAATTTGGAGGCCTTCAAGGAGAAGATCCTTATGCCCACATTTTGACTTTCCTCAATGTATGTGCAACCTTCAAGATTAATAGTGTGGCAAATGATGCTATAAGGCTAAGACTCTTTCCATTTTTAGTCAAGGACAAAGCACAACTTTGGCTTGCTAGTTTGCCAAATGAATCAATCATAATATGAGATCAATTGAAGCAAGCATTTATGCATAAATATTTTCCACCACACAAGATGACCAAGTTTTGAAATGAGATCACTACTTTCAAGCAAAGTGGAAGTGAGACAATCTATTCAGCTTGGGAGAGATTTAAGGAACTTCAACAGCAATGTCCACATCATGGCTTGCTGGAATGGATGATTCCTCAAATTTTCTATAATGGATTGACAGATGAAAATAGAAACATCATCAATGTGGCGTTCGGTGGAAAATGGATGGATAAAATGGTTAGAGAAGTCGTAACCTTGCTAGAAGAACTTGCATCTTAAGGGTACATGGGTGATGAAACCATAATGGCAAAAGCAAGGGGAGTTTTGGAAATTGACACAATTAAAATACTGAATGCAAAGGTAGATGCTCTCACCAAATTGGTAAGTAATTCTCAAATTAATTCATTAAAATGTGCCAATGTTGTTTGTGAGACTTGTGGATGACCTCATTCATATTCTCAATGCAATGTAACTACAAATGAGGATGTGAATTATGTGCAAAGAGGTTTTAACCAATAAAATGGGCTGAATTCCAATAATTATAACCCTTAGTGAAGGAACCATCTCGAATTCTTATGGTCAAACCTTCATATAACCCAAACACCAAACTTCAAAACCCACCTGGATTTCCTATGAAATAACAAACCATTAGTCCTACCCATCCTAAACCTACTCTTAAAAATCTTATGGAGTAATTTGTTAATAAAAAAATGTCCATAAATAAACAAAATGAGGAGCAATTTAAGCAACTAAATTCTAAACTTGAATAAATTGTTACTCATAACCATATCCTTGAAACCCAAATTGCCCAACAAGCCTCTTCATCCAACATTAAACCTTTGGGAAAGCTCCCTAGCCAACCAAAGTATGTAAAAAAAAAGTCTTGTCAAGCAATTACCTTGCGAAGTGGTAAGGAGGTTGAAAAAGATCTTAATAAGAAAAAGAGAGTGGTTGATGACGAGGATGATGGGGTAGAGATTGAGGAGGTGGATGTTAAAAGTAAAAATGATGAAAAGTATGAGGAGAAAAGTAATAAGGAAGATGCCTTACCATCAAAAGAATGAGGAGTCAAATGTGGATATTAAAAATCTTTCTTTTCCTCAAAGGTTCATAAGGCGTAATTTAGACAAGCAATTTGGAAAATTCCTTGATTATCTTAAGGAAATTACTATCACCATACCATTTGCGGATGCTATTAAAGATATGCCAGCTTAGGGTAAATTCTTGAAGGATATTGTTAATCATAAAAGCAAGCTTGAAGATTATGGTTTAGTATCTCTTGTTGAAGAATCCAAAGCTATGTACTCCAAGTCTCCACTAAAGCTTAAGGATCCCGGTTCTTTTATGGTTCCTTGTATAATTAGAGGTACGCATTTTGATAAAGCATTATGTGATATTGGTGCTAGTGTTAGCCTTATGCCTTATTCTATTTATAAAAAGCTAAATTTGGATAAGCTCAAGCCTACCAATATGTGTCTTTCCATGGTGAATAAATTTGTTACACATCCATTTGGAATTATAGAAAATGTGCCAACTAAAGTGGGAAAGTTTGTAATACCAGCTAAATTTATTGTGTTGGAAATGGAGGAGGATCTTGAGATCCCAATTTTATTTAGAAGACTATTAGCAATCACTGATATAAAGAAAGGAAAGATCACATTAGAGGTGGATAATGAATGTATGGAATTCGATGTGCTGAATATAATGAAGTCAACACCAGTGGAAGTGGTAAGTAGAATTGATTCTATTGATGTTATTGATGAATGCATTGAAGAAGTAATTCATGAGTGTTTGGGGAATGATTCTATGGAGCTATACATAATGGAAGAATCTAATGAGAAAATTTTGGAGGTAATTTCGTATCAACCTTTTCAAAGGACATCAAGATTTGAACCTTGAAGGAAAGAGGATGATCCAAAAGATACTACATCAAGTGAAGAAGTTGAGTTAGAGCTCAAGCCTCTACCATTAAATCTCAAATATGCATTTCTTAACTCTAACCTTAAATTTCTTTTATTGTTAATTCATCTTTGCCTAATGATAATGTTGATGCCTTATGTGATGCGTTGAATAAACATAAGAATGCCATTGGTTATTCTATAAGTGATTTGAAGGGTAGTAGTCCTCATATATGTATGCATATAATTCTTTTAGAAGATAATGCTAAGCCTTCCATTGAAGGTCAAAGACGATTAAACCCTAATCTCAAAGAAGTGGTAAGAAAAGAAGTGACTAAGCTGCTTGATAATGGAATCATATATTCCATTACTGATAGTAAATGGGTGAGCCCCGTTCAGGTTGTACTAAAGAAAGGAGGCTTAACCATTATTAGGAATGAATCTAATGACTTGATACCTACTAGAACTGTCACATGATGGCATATGTGTATTGACTATAAAAAACTAAATAAATCAACTAGGAAGGATCACTTCCCATTGCCTTTTATTGACCAAGTTCTTGAGAGGTTAGCTAATTTTTCTTATTTTTGTTATTTGGATGGACTTAGTGGGTTTTATCAAATTCCTATTCATCCTGAGGATCAACCTAAGACTACCTTTACATATCCATATAGTACTTTTGCTTTTAGGCATATGCCTTTTGGTTTATGTAATGTGCCTACAACTTTTCAAAGATGCATGTTTTCTATATTTAGTGATTTACTTGATGATTGTGTAGAAGTTTTTATGGATGACTTTAGTGTCTATAGCACTGAATTTTCTAATTGTCTAGACAATCTATCTAAAGTTCTTGACATGTGTATTGAGCATGGATTAGTTTTCAACTGGGAAAAGTGCCATTTCATGGCACAAGAAGGCATAGTTCTTAGACATTTAGTTTCAAAGAGAGGCATTGAAGTTGATAGGGCAAAGATCGAAGTAATTGCTAATTTGCTGCCTTTAAATGTGTTAAAGGATATAAGAAGTTTTCTTGGACATGCTAGCTTTTATAGGAGGTTTATCAAAGATTTTTCTAAAATTGCAAAGCCACTATGTAAATTACTTGCCAAGGATGGTACTTTTGAGTTTGATGATGCATGCCTAGAAGCATTTCAAATTTTAAAGAAGGCTCTTATTTTAGCACCCGTTTTGTAGCCACCTAATTGTCACCAACCATTTGAGATAATGTGTGATGCTAGTAACTTTGCAGTGCTAGCAAAGAAAGGAAGGAAGGTAAGCCTTATGTTATTTGCTATGCTAGCAAACTACTTGATGATACTCAGATTAACTACACCACTGCAGAAAAGGAGTTGCTTGCTATTGTTTATACATTTGATAAGTTTAGAACATACCTTGTGGGGCAAAAGGTGATTGTTTATTCAGATCATGCTACTCTTAAGTATCTTTTAAGCAAGAAGGATGAAAAACCTAGACTCCTACGATGGATCTTAATGCTTCAAGAATTTCATTGGGAAGTGAGAGACAAGAAAGGAAGTGAGAACCTTGTTGCCGATCACCTATAAAGGCTTGATCATAATGGATTGAAAAAGAATGATGATGGTGTGCCAATCAATGAGACATTTCATGATGAATATCTCCTAACTATTGCATCAAAAGAACTTCCATGGTTTGTAGATATTGCAAATTATCTTGTAAGTGGTATTCTTCCTTATGGCATGGATTATAGACAAAGGAAAAAGTTTTTACATGATAGCAGCTTCTACTATTGGGAGGAGTTGTTACTTTACAAAAGGTGTGCGGATGGCTTGATTAGACGATGCATTCTCCAAGATGAAATCCAAGATGTTTTGAAGCATTGTCATTCTTTGGAGGTTGGTGGAAATTTTGGAGCATCAAAGATAGCATCAAGGTACTTTAATCTTGATTTTGGTGGCCTACTTTGTTTAAGGATGCTAGAGAATATGTGCTTACATGTGATAGATGTCAAAGGATAGGAAATATATCAAAGAAACACGATATGCCTTTGAAAGGGATTCTTGAAACCGAGATCTTTAATGTTTGGGGAATAGACTTTATAGGTCCATTTCCTAGTTCCTTAGGTTACAAATATATTTTTTTCATGGTTGATTAAGTCTCCAAGTGGGTAGAAGTCATGCCAACCTTGACAAATGATGCTAGAGTAGTTAAGAAAATGATTAAAAAAGTAATTTTTCCAAGATTTAGTACCCCTAGAGCATTGATAAGTGATGGAGGTTCCCATTTTTATAACCATGTGACTGAAGCTCTCTTGAAAAAGTATGGAGTAACACATAAGGTTGCTACTCCATATCACCCATAAACAAGTGGGCAAGTCGAGGTGAGTAATAGAGAAATTAAATGGATTCTTGAGAAAACAGTGTCTTATTCAAGGAAAGATTGGGCATTGAAGCTTGACGATGCATTGTGGGCATATAGGACGGCTTTCAAAACCCCAATTGGCCTTACTCCTTATCAATTGATATACTAGAAGTCATGTCACCTACCTGTTGAGCTTGAGCACAAAGCATATTGGGCACAAAAGCTCTAAATTTTGATATGATGAAGGCTGGTGAGAAAAGGTTACTTCAACTCAATGAATTAGATGAATTGAGAATGAATGCTTATAAAAATGCTAAGCTATACAAAAATTGTACTAAGTTGTGGCATGATAAGCATTTAACTAAGAACGAATTTCATGAGGGTGAGCTTGTTCTCCTTTTTAATTCAAGACTGAAGTTATTTCAGGGAAAGTTGAAATCGCGGTGGTCAGGTCCATTTAAAGTTGTTAAGGTATATCCTCATGGTGCAGTGGAAATTGCTAATAATAAAGGGGAAATCTTCAAGGTAAATGGACATCGTCTAAAACCTTACTTAATCATTGATGCAATTGATCCAACCTGATCTATCTCCCTTTCTACATCTTAATGAAATTAAGGTAAAGTTAAGCTATAGATCTTTAAATTTAGCATGGTAAGACTACACACATTTTTTTCTTTTATTTTATTACACATTTTTATATTCTATGCTTCAATTTCATTCTTATTTCATTTTATTTTAGTTTGTAAAAGTTCTATTTACAATATTTTTGAATTCACACATTTTTTTTCTTCTTATTATATACTATTTCTTTTTCTTAGTTTATTTCACTTATTTATTCACATTTCTTTATGATTAGTTTTAGTACACATTTGGTTTATGATTAGTTTCTTATTTTTATGTATTCTTTCATATATTGTTTCATTGAAATTATATTTGCACATTAGCATACTGTCACGAGTCGTTATAGAAAGAAAGTGTGCCGAGTCATTTGCAATGGACGACTCGACCAAGGAATATAAGACATCGTAACGAGTCATTACAGAAAGGATGAGTCGTTATAGAGAGTCACCGTGCTGAGTTGTTATGCTTGGCACGACTCGATCCCTCATGCAAAGAAGCCATAACAAGTTATTCCTACGGAATGACTCGATACAGAAAGCTTCCATGCCAAATTGACACCTCGAAACGACTCATCCCATCAACATATTTATGTGCATTTTACACATCAAATTACACACATTTGTAGCAACCATAAGTTAGCACATTTTTACATTTTTTTTATAACTGTTTATTTATTCTTAATTTAGTTTTATATTTGAAAATTTGTCTTATTCATTTAAAGAGGTCATGTCTTTTCATATCTATACACACCTTTTCACATTTCTCTTACACAACATTTCACCATCTCTTACACCCCTACACCTTACACCCCTATACTATCTATAATTACACCCTTTTGACCACCCAATATCTTCCATTCTCCAATTTCCAAAATGAATTTCAAACACATAAATACACTCAAACACCTCCTATTCCTTCATCTTCTTTATTCTCTCTTCCATAAACATAAGACTCTTCATTTTTTCATTTCCAAACTCTACCCGAATCACCACCACCCTTCCTATTCCATTTTCTTTACTCTATTTTCCATTTTCATTTCTTACTCTCTATATATTTTTGCACTTCTTATATTTATTCAATCAATACTAAAACCATGAGAAAGACTAGAGGATCCTCATCCAAGAGGCCACACATTGAAGAATCCCATTAAGGGAGGAAGAAAATATGAGCAAGACTTACAAGGCTAAGTTTCTAATCCTTTCAATTGTAGAAGGTGCTAAGTTGACAATAATCAGGTTTAGAGAAATCTTGGGTTGTAAGTATATTCCTAACTCTCTCTTGAACAATGTGGGTATGCTTGAGGTGTTTGATCAAATGTTAACTCAATGTGGCCTTAAGAAATTTGTTTCTATGCATAAGGATACCTATGTTGATTTACTTATTGAATTCTACACTACCTTGGATGTTAATGAGAACAATTACCAAATTTTGGAATTTAGGATGGATGGAAAGAAACACTAATTAAACTATTCTTTCATGCATCGTGTGTTTGGTTTTAAAAAGGATGGGTTATGTGATCCCCCATCTAACTTCAAGTTGAATGAATTTTGGACATTTTTAACTGTTTTGCAAACTCCTTTTCAACCTAAAAAAGCCAAGGCAATGTTCATTAAAGACATGAAATACTGGTTGTTGCATAAGGTCCTAACATGTGTTATTTTTCACAAGTCTGATTTCAATAGGGTTTCAGCATAAGAAATGTCTCTTATGTGGTGTATTCATAACAAAAAGAAAATTTATTAGACTTATTGGATATTCAATCAGTTATTATCTTGTGCTCCATATAAGGATTCACCCTTAACATATGGACATGTGATCATAATAGTAACTAAGGCTTTGAATGTTGATCTTGCCGGTTATACTCGCAAGGTTGAATGCTCTTATTTTACTAACCGTGCTTTTGTGAGAGGGGAAGTCATTGATGCAGGATTCTGATTTCTTCCCACTCGATCACGTTCATGTTGGCATGAACTTGTTGGATCATCTCGGGTTAAGGAGTCTCCAATCACTTATCTAATAGAAAGTGAACTGGAGGAAGACCTTCCTCAATATCAACCATTTAGAGATGTTCCTTTGCTAACCTATCCTCTTCAAAGTGCATCGGGCTCTTCAAGTGATCACCCTCCTATTTGGGACCAAATTTTGAATAATCAAATTGCCTTGCAAGGGCAATTGACTGAGATGGAGTTTCACCAAAAACAATTGGCTCATCGTCAATAAAAAATGGAGTACAAGTTGAACCAATACTTTGCTCAATCTGGATGCTCCATTGAGTCTTCGCCCACTACTCCAACCGACGACTAGGGCAGTATTTCTATCCTTTTCTTTGCTTGCTTTTCTTTACATTGAGGATAATGTATGCTTTTAAGTGTGGGGGAAGGGATATATATTAGTATTAGTATATTAATCATTTATATATTAGGATGTTATATTAGTTTGAGTGTTTGTGCTATATTTTTTTGTATTTGCATTAAATTTGTTATTCATTTTGCTCTTATATTAAATAAGTAGCCATCCTTAATAGTCTTTTTAATTTTGATGAAGTCAATATGTTTTATTAATAATGAATTTCTTATTGCTAAATTGGTAAAAGTTTAAGTTTCATGTAGTATAAGTAGTAAACTTATGTTTTTTTTTATCTCTTTTTATTATTTTTAAAGTTTAAAGAATGCTTGAGTCAGCTTGCTAACTATGCTTAAGGGTAGGTAGTAATGATTTAAGCTTAGGTTTTCTAGAGACTTAGGTAACCTTAGAGAAACTATAGCCATAATACATATGAAAATTACTTTTCAATAATGGATGAGGACTTAAAAAAAATGAAAGAAAAAGAAGAAAAATAAAATATTAATAATGTTTGTAAGTTGATGCATCTTGAGTAAGTTGTGTGTAATTAAGTATGCTCCTTAGTTGCATTCATTCAAAAAAAGATGTATAATGTCACAAGTAAATGGATCTCGAGTAAGTTGAGTGCATTTGTGTTTGCTCCTTATTTGCATTCATTCAGAAAGAGTACATCTAGTAAATATGCTTATGAATAAAATGTCTAAAAATTCCATGAGAAAAGTATGTTGATATGTGTGCTTAATATTGTCTCAAGGTTGTTTTTGCCTCTAGAATTCCTGAGTTTGAAGCATGACTATTTTGGCTAAGTAGCTTGGTTAGAACTTTGAATTTTCATTTTTGATTTTATTCTTAGTAGATTGAGATAAATTGGTAAACTTGTTACCTATGCTATGAGACTTGTTTATTCTATCATTGTTGAGCATTGAAAATTCACTTATTGAATTATCCTTTTCTAACTTCATTTATGATTAAAATGACTTGATGAGGATGCTACCCTTGTTTTGGAGTAAATGATATTTTTGTTAATTTCTTCATATTTGATTTATACTTGCTTGACGGCAAGCAAGGTCTAAGTATAGGGGAGTTTGATACAATGCAAATATGCACAGTTATTTAGGTATTATAAGTATTGTTTGTTTCATTTTAGTTTATTTTATGTGTTTATTTAGTTATGCAAATGCTATTTTTAGTTCCAATTTCTTTTTATGATAGTTTGTATGTTTTATATATGTTTTTAGGTTTAATTAATGTATGGGAAGGACTTTGGACATGTTAGAATGAAGTATGAAGCTTGAGAAGCAAAAGGAAGTTGAATTGATACTAGCACGAGTCATTACAATGGGAACAAGTCATGAAAAAGGCATGTTGTGCCGAGTCACAGCCCTGTACCGAGTTGTCCCGGTGATGTCTCACCAAAGGGTTGTAACTTTCTAGCTTTGAGCAGCTTTCATATTTTGTCTATAACTTCCTCTAAAGATATCCAAATGATGTAATTCAAGTTTTTTTTGGAAAGATAACTCAGAGGTCTAAAACTTTTATGAAGGAAAGTTCTCAAGATAAGGTCATCTAGAAGGAAAAAATGCCCTAGAAGTTACTATATTTACATTAAGTTATGACTTCATTTAAAAGGGTACATTTTCAATTGTAACTCCTTTTAACTACCTATAGGGTCTATATATAGATCAATTGTGACATGAACAAAAGGGATATATTTTTAGAGAATGATTCAAAATATGTAACTTCATTAGAGCAATTATTGCTTAGACTTAGTGTTAGTGTTTTAAGATCAGCTAAAAGGAGATCAAGTAAGAAGCAAGAAGAGAAGATTGCTCTACATCAAGCAAGTGCTAGAAGATTTAGTAAAAAGGGTTTTATCAATTCTTTATCTTCTTTTCTTATTGTTCTCTAACTATGTTTCTTGGCTAAGTCTTTTTTGAGAAGCAATGATGAATTAAATAAGAACTACATTTCTATATTAT
Organism: Mallotus nudiflorus; assembly: GCA_947683625.1. Classification (NCBI taxonomy): domain Eukaryota; kingdom Viridiplantae; phylum Streptophyta; class Magnoliopsida; order Malpighiales; family Euphorbiaceae; genus Mallotus; species Mallotus nudiflorus. Next base: position 1,965,243 of record CANTUR010000275.1, on the reverse strand, counting down.
TTTGTTTATAATTTAATTTCAATTAGTGCTTAATTAAGTTATTTATGATTAATCACCATATGTAACTTGTTTTAATCAAAATTATTTACAATTAGAGTTGGAGTAATTAGTGGACATATAATTGAAATTACTTAAAAATTAGATTTACTTGGAGATAAGGAATTCATTTTAAGGGAAAATAATTAGTATAATTACTTTACAATTTTTGTCTATCTCTACAAAGACACAAGAGTGATTATAGACTCTAGACAAAATCATCTTTGATTGACAATGAGAGTTGCTTTTAAGGATTTATTGGTATAATGTGATTTATGATTTTATCTTATCTTTACAATACAACAAGAGGGCTTGCAGACTCTAAGAGGAAATACTTCTAATTGATAACGAGACTTACCTTTAGAGACTCTAACTTTAAATTGACAATGAGAATTGCTTTTAAAGATTATACGCACTAATTTCCAATCAATATGTTTTATGATAATCTTTTATAATTTCTTATTTACATTCTGAATTATGCTTTTCTTATATATATTTACATTTTATTTTTGTTTATTATTATAGTAACTTAGTAGTAATTAGATTCTTTAATTTATTTTGATTTAGTTTTTCCTATCCATCTAAGTAACTATCTGGTTAATACAGAATTGCCTATATTTACATTTTATTTTTGTTTAGTATTATAGTAACTTAGTAGTAATTAGATTCTTTAATTTATTTTGATTTAGTTTTTCCTATCCATCTAAGTAACTATCTGGTTAATATAGAATTGCCTAAAAATTCCCGAGTGTTCGACATCCTACTTACTCTATACTAAGTCCTAGAGACTAGGGTTATGCAATTCTACCCACTTGATTCAAACATAAGCACAAGGTAGCTTTTATAAGAGTATTTAAGCATAATTCATTAGGATATAATAAGTTAATACAAGGCATCATAAGCTGCTTAATGTTAATACAAGCATTTTCTAGCATCCCAAAATCAATACCAAACCTACAAGCACTTGAACTATAAAATGAAAACTCATTTACATGCATTTAATAGGTCAACTATTCCTAAAAATAGGTAAAAAGTAGTGTTTATCACCCTAAACTATAAGTATCTGAAAATGCACTTTATGATATGTCACTTTAGCAATTGTTACCCTTCAATGACCCACTAATATGTTATCTTAAAAGGTATCTCTCTCTGTTTAAGACATTGCTTCCAAGTTGGTCACTTGTTCCTTGTGGTCCCTTTATTATCTGCATTCATTGCACAAACAAATGCTTGCATTTTAGTTGATGTTTAGAATAGCCTTTGTTTGGATTTTAAATATTGATATGCTTTATTTTCATTAGTCTCCCTTCTAACACTTATAGGTGATCACTTTAGACTATAAAATACACTAAATCTCCTTGACTCACTTACTTTAAAACCTGAATAAGTTTTTGTATTGTTTATGCCTCCTTCCATTCTATATACATTTCTAACTATCAATTTAGATGGACATTTGTCCCTATCTTTGTTACAACTAATTTTAGCTTTTCTTTTTCATACATTATTATAAATAATAAACATTAATGAGAGAGAAAGGTCATATTAACCACTCATTTATTATAAGTTAGTTGAAGTTACCTTTCTTCAACTTGCTCTTGGTCTTCACAGTACTCATATAATCTTGAACATATTTAGCATTTGTCACTTAATTATTACTTTGTCTCCTTTTGCCCTTCATCCTTGACCTATTTAGTGATAAAGCCTTTATGTTGCCATTTTCTACACTTGATTAAGTGTTTACCTGAAATAAAAGATCACTTCATTAGATAGCAATCATGCTAATATGAATTAAAAACTCCTTAGAATCTAAATAGCATGAACATCTATACTTGGTTCACTTGGTAAACTTTGGACTTCTTATATTTATGAACCTTTCATATATCAGATTACCATGTAAGTGCTTTCAAATATTACAGAAAAACATAAGTTAGATTTAAAATTAACTATTAAATGAACCTGTGTAGTAGTAGTCCTCTCAAGGCAACTTCTGACATTATGACTTATATTTTTACAAATTGGCTCTTGATAATAATCCTCCCTTGCCTAAAAATTTTACCACACTTTTTGACATGATCTTTGTCATTTTTCTCAAGATTTTGTGCCTGCCAAGTAGCTTCTTAAATGCTAGAAGTAAAATAGCCTCTTTGTCTCCTTTTGCCCATACTGTTGTACCCCTCACAGGATGCATTATATAAGCGTATGACTTTAAATAATTATCCTTGCAATAGCAATGAGAAATAAAGGCTTCAGGCTCTTTATCAATGCTATGAATTGCACTTATAATATGTGGATAGGGAATGCTTGCCAAGTCCTATTCCTTACAAGTATAATTCTGGTTCTCTAAGTGCACATTATGCCTATTTGCAGCATTATAAATTCTTACGACCGTGAACCCATCATCTCCATTGAACTTCATAAACCATTTATAAGCTAGCTCCTTATTTTTCTCTAATTTTTCAAGTGCTCTTGGAGCAATATCAGAAATCTAAGTCCTTACAAACACCCTTTTTTTTCTAAATTTTGTTCATTACTTGTCTTTTTATATCATCCAATATGGTAATGATAGGCTTGCTTCTTGCTTCTAAAATCCATCTATTATAAGTTTTAAACAAATTATTATCCAACACATCACATTTTGCTTCAGGCTTGAAAAATGCCTTAGTCCAGTCTTTCAATGGGTACTTTAGCACATCTTCAACAATTCACTTGAAAAATTCTCTAATACTTTAACGTTTGCTTTCATCTCATCCATATATGTAGATTTTGAACATGCCCAAAAAGTAACTTTCATTTTGTCACCCCTCCATTTCTTGGCCCATGTAGCATAAATATGACATGCACACATTCAATGATCGACATTTACCAATTCCTTTTCTATTGCATTTTGCAATCCCTACATTCATAAAGACATAAAATAATAATGATAGCCATATTATTAAAATAATAGTGATAGCCATTCATTCCATTAAGTAAATAAATGGAAAAAAATAAAACAATTTGTGTGTTAATTACCTTCTAGTAAATAAATGGAAAAAAATAAAACAATTTGTATGTTAGTTACCTTCTGCATGTTAGAAATAATAGTGTAACCAGCTCCATCTCCTAGAGGAAGGTCATATTTTAAACACTTCAAAAACCAAGCCTAATTACATGAATTCTCTACCTGCACCACAACCCATGCTAAAGGGAACATTTAGTTATTCAAATCCCTTCCCACTGCACACAACAATTGCTCTTATCTGTACACGTTTCATTTAGTCATAATCCTGCAATCTATTAAGGCCCCATAGTAGAGGGAAGCAACCATGAACCACTAGTTTTATTTGCATTGGGGAACACCATAGCACTCAATAAATAAAAAATGAATCACCTGGCTAGCCGATTTACATCATCAGGACTACCAGTCAGAGCAGCATTGCACGAGCACATGAGATGGGCGTTCGAGATCAATCCCCTACATCCAAGACTGAGCTAAGGATCACAGCCACAAGTTTATGTAAATTTTAACCACCTCTTGAATAATGTAGTCATGACCACCTGGCGACTCTTCGACACTGATGGGCTTGCCAATAGGCCCTGAATCAGGCCATTAAAATTGAGATTGTAAAGCCAGGCTTGTACCACCTCCAAAAGACTTTGCTCTGGTAAAATTAACAGGCAAAACTAGGGATGTAATTAGGCCCTAATAAAGGGAAGTCAGTGAAATTAAAAAACTTCTAACCGAAAATTTCATTCAAAATATCAAAATAAATATTAACTATTTGTTTATTTTATTTACAAGAAATTCCTAAACAAAACTTGAACCTAATAAAGGGAAGTCAATGAAATAATTTTTTTTAACTGAAAATTTCATTCAAAATAGCAAAATAAATATTAACTATTGGTTTATATTATTTATATGAAATTCCTAGAGAAGACTAGGCCCTAATAAAGGAAAGTTAGTGAATTAAGATTTTTTTCTAACTGAAAATTTCATTTAGAAGGGCAAATAAATATTGACTATTAGTTTATTTTATTCGCAGGAAATTCCTAAACAAAACTATGCCATAATAAAGGGAAGTTAGTGAAATAAATTTTTTTGACTGAATATTTCATTCAAAATAGCAAAATAAATATTATTTGTTTCTTTACTTATTTGCAAGAAAATAAAAAAAAATTAAAAGAAAACCTACGCCCTAGTGAAAGAAAATTCTTCAACATGCACTCCACATAAAAGAAGAAATGATCTAAGCATGTAAAAGTATATATGCATCTATCCTAATGAAAGGAAGTATCATCATAATAATTTTTATGATCTTAATAGCAAGAAAATTAGCATCGTAATTTGATATATCCTATTTTTTTTAGAATGTCCTTAAAGCACACAAAAAGTGAAACATTGAAAATAAAAGAAAGAGAAAAGCTTTTTGAGCACTAACCTACTAACGATGCATCATCCACACGTGCACCCTTAGATTTAAGACATATGGGACCACTGGCCTCAAACCACTCCATGTTTAGAATAGTAAAATGACACCAAATTATAAGGAGCAGCATTACCTCCCATTGACTCATCAGCATGTATGTCAATCCCCTTAAAAAGCTTGGGATCAACATCCCCGAAATCAACTCCTTACATTTGTAAAATATGGAGTAAAAAAGAAGAATCCTAAAAGTACAAAGAAACTAAAGAGAAGAGAAATAAAGTAGACAAAAAATTAAAGAAAAGGACAAAAATTTGCCTTTTATAAGGGTTAGGATCATCGGTCCTTAACCCACCCTCATGGTCATATGACCCACATGTGTGGGTTGACACCACACTACATCTTTGAGCCCCACACGGCCTAAAAGTACTGTCAAGGGCATTGTAAGGCCCATGAACATGCCTAGAGATCCTGTAAGGCCCAAAAACACCCCAAAAGTACTTTAAAGGCACAAAAATCAACCTTAAATGCACAAAAAAATGTATGTCACCCTCAATGAAGCACTCTATCCCATTTAAACATGCACATTAATGCATGCACTTGCATTATGCATTAATACAAACTCTCTCATATGCTTTTACAAGTGAACTCACACCGAGGAGAGCATATGGGGGGGTAGACCAATTGATCCTGGCTAACATAGCCTTATCATCGATGAAGCTTCCATAATTTCTCGACTTTGATCTATAATTTTAAGCTAGGTTCCCAAACTCTAATTAATATAAGGCTTGATAACCTTGTGAAAGGGAAGAGAGTCCCTTAAAATAAGGACCATAGAGAATCGCAACATACTAAATAGCTCATAATTTTCAAAATGAATTCCTAAGTCAGTGCAAATGATTGATTATACTCAAACTAGTCTCATACTCAAACTACTCCAAAGCTTAAACGAGTAAGAGTATCCAAAAGATCCCTTAGTAGAATTGACACTGAGTAATACAAGAAAGGTAAACCAAGCTAAATCGCATCTCTCACTTAAACCCCTGTCGGGGCTACATAGTGATCTTTTGCTTGAAGCCTTGTCTAGGCTATATAGCACTTTGCATTTCCCTCTTGAAGTCCTATCCAGGCTAAATAATGTCTCTCATTTAAAGCCCTAACATGGATGTACAGTGATCATTTGCTTGAAGCCTTGTCTAGGCTATACAATGCTTTTTTGCTTAAAGCTCTTTGATGGGCTATGCAATGTATTTTTTCTTCCTATGCATTTACAAGTCAAACTTGCTCAACGCATGAGAAGCAAGGGGCAACTGTTGATACCTAAATTTTGATGGTCCTTTAAAAGATTCGATGATAAAGGTTCCTGTTGATGAGATAGGGGGAGACTTCTCTAAAAGTCATCCTAAGTGCGCTCTAGCAAGATGAGGAACTCGAAAACACACTTAAAAATACCTAAAAAAGCATACTTGAACCCTAAAAACCACCCAGAAATCATTAAAAATGTAAAAGAGTGAAAATCCCATATGAGTCACCCAAGCCAGTTGATCCCACGCATTTGGGATAAGTGACCCACAGCCCACATGCATGGGTAACATGACCTATGTACACGGGTTAAGTGGGCTTGACCCATATGCGTGGGTCGGACCCTTGGGTATATAAAATCTAGATTTTTACCTTTGTTGGGACTTTTTGGCTGAGAGACTCAAAAATCCCTTTATGGTTGATTTTTTTTATTAAACTTTACTCCTAATCCCTTGTTAACAAGGTGAACAACTAGTGGAGACCTATTCCTAAACACTATTAAACTCTTTTTTTTTATCCATTTTAGGATATTTTAGCACCCCTTTCAACTAAACTGAGCATCATCTTAGCCAAAGCGCGATTCTAGGGTAATTGTCGGTCCTTTAAGGATCTCATAATCACTTTTATTTAAAATTTTGCATTTGCATAATGATTATCTTCTTCTCTTACTCTTTTCTTTTATTTTTATCATTTTTATTTATTTTATTTATTTTCTTGTGGTGAAAATTATGATTTTTGTGATATTGAAGTAGTATATGATATGTTGAAGGAGTGGGAAGTTTGAGTTGTGAATCCGGGAGTGTTTGTTGCATTTTCATCATATTTGCATTCATTTTCATCATTTTTCTCTTTTTTTATAAATAAAATTAGTATTTTGGTGCTAGAGTGCATATTTTTATTATAAGAATTGCATATTTATGCTAATTTTTTTTAGCATTTGCACTATTTTTATTAATTTTTGCGTTTTAATCTTTATTTTTTCATTTTTCATCATAACATTGATATTTTTATGATGAAAATTACATTTTTAGCTTTTTTGCTATTTTTATTAATTTTGTGTTTTTATCTTTATTTTTACACTTTTCATCATAAAATTCCTATTTTTATGGTGGAAATTACATTTTTAGCACTTTTGCTGTTTTTGTTAATTTATATGCCTTTAGTTTAATTTCTTTTGCACTTTTCATTACTTTTGTTATCTTTATTTATTTATTTTTGATAAATTTACTATTTCTATCATAAAGTTCACATTTTTATTGTAAAAAATTACATTTTTCTCATTTTCATTATTTTATTTGTATTTTTCTCATTTTTGTTATTTTTATTTCTTTTTTGATAAATTTGTTATTTTTATTATAAAGATCACATTTTTATGGTAAAAATTGTATTTTTATTATTTTTGTAATTTTTATTTTCTTTTTTTGATAAAATTGCTATTTTTATGGTAAAAATTGCATTTTTATCATTTTTATTATGTTATTTTCATTTTTATTATTTCTATCACTTTTATCCCCCTTTTTGATAAATTTGCTATTTTTATTATAAAGTTCACATTTTTATTATTTTATTTGCATTTTTTATTATTTCTATCACTTTTAATTTCTTTTTCGATAAATTTGCTATTTTTATCATAAAGTTTATATTTTTATCGTAAAAAGTGCATTTTTATAATTTTTTGTTATTTCATTTGCATTTTTATTCCTTTTTTTTTTGTTATTTTTGTACTCTATATCATAAAACTCCCGTTTTTATAGTAAAAATTGTATTTTTATCGTTTATCATAAAATTCCCTTTTACATAATGAAAATTGCACTTTTATTATTTTACTTCCACTTTATTATTATATTTGCATCTTCACTATTTTTATTTTTTTGTTTTAATTTTTTTGTATTTCTTCTTATTATAAAATTCTCTTTTCATAATAAAAAATAGCAATTTAGCTCCAAAATATTTGAATTGTAAGCCTTGAATCATACATCTTCATTAGCATCCTTATTTGTTTTTATTTTAAATGCTTTCTCTAATTATAATTGTTTTTTTTTTCCTTTACTTAATATTATGGATGAACGAAATATAGAATTGTCATGACTGTAATGTGTGCTTGCATTTGCGTGTAGAATAACCTTTGTTTTGCAAGTTCATTTGTATAGGAATTTTCTTTCATTTTCTATTTTTGATATAAGTAATAGAATAGGGAATTTTTCAAGTGATGCAATATTTAATCCCTTAAACCGTTTATCCGTTATTTTTATTTTTATTTTGTTTCATTTTCTTTGGTTATCTTCCTTTGTTTATTATCTCTTACATGCTCATGTGTTGTTTGCTACTTATTTACTTGTTTGTGTTTGTAATATCCTGTGTTTTTAAATATTTTAATACTGCATCGGGATATGTAGTGTTAATAATTTTGTATATAATTATGATATTTTATGAGTTAATATGTATTTAAAACTCATTTTAATTGTTTATTATTATTTTAAGTGCTTTATGTAAAATTTTCCCGAGACTTGCATTTTCGGGGAAATTTTTACGTAAATAATTTACTATTAATTATTTTAAATATATTTACGGACTTGCATGAACTCATACATATTTTTAAAATACTAAACACCGTATATACGTGTACGTATTTATCTAATTAGGGTTTAATTAATATTACCCTAATATTTTATTAATTGTTTATTTATTTTATTGTTATTTAATTATTTTTATTTATTATTAAATTTTAAAATATTAAATATTAAGTGTGTGGTGTATATTTAATGTGTGTAATTTAATATTATTTTATTACGTAGTGTAAAGTATATATATACACATATTATAAGTCAAAAAAATCAACTTTTGGAAAATTACCGAATTGCCCCCGAGCGCCTCCTTCCCCGATTTGCTTCCATTGCCGTTCCGCAGTCTGTCATGCCGATTCCTTGCCGTTGGTGTGCCGTCCGGCATGCCACCACCTTCCTCAGCCTTCCTCGCCGCCTGTTGCAGCCGTTTCCGACGTCTGGAGGTTGATTTTGGCCGGAGAAGTCGAATTCTTCTTCACCGTCGATCACGATGTTTTCGGCCACCATTTTTGACACCGCCAGTCTCTTTCTTCTCCTTGAGCTCCGATGAGTGTGATTCTAGCTTTGGTTTGAGCTTAAATGGTCTTGATTTGCTTAGGTTTCGATTTTTCGAATTCGGTCTATTAGGGTTCTTGATTTTTTTGAACTTCAATTTGATTGATTCATGAAAAATTACTTCACAAATGTTTTTCCCCTTAGCTTAATCTACATGTGTGAATTCTTGTATAATTTTTGGATATTATTTTGATTTTTGGGTATTTTTGAATATTTTAATATTATTTTCTAATTTTCGAAAATTAATTAAATAAATTATGAAATTGTGTTTTATGATAATTATAGGTTTTGAAAAGAATTATAGGAATTTATTTGTAATTTTTATGAATTTCTATGTATTTATTTTGAATTATTTAGGTTTATGTAATTTTGGAAAATTAGGGTTAATTGTGTTTTAAATTGAAATTAATTGGTTAATTGAGTTTAATTATTAATATTATTGATAAATATGTTGAGAAAATTAATTTTTGGATAATTATACCATTTTTGGTGAATTTTTGAAGTAATTATAGTATATTTATATATGTAGGGGTATTTTGGTAATTTTACCCTAAATTGGCTAAAAATGTAATTTAATTGGTTTTAATAGTTATTTAAGGTATAAAAATGATTTTGACAAATTATTTAGTATTTTTAACTAATTAAAACTATTTTTCGTGAATTATTTTCAATTATATATATAATATACGGTTTTACAAATAAAATGAGTTTTTATCGGTTTTTATTGTGTTTAAAGGTTAATTATGTAATTTTTACTTATAAAATGAATTTTTATGTTATAAGGGTATTTTTGGTATTTCTGAAATTGTTCTGTGATTGTGGACCCCGATCGGTAGACTGTAGTTTGGAGTCCGACCGAGGGTTTGTGAATGTAATTTTGCATTTATTTTTGAAGTGTGTTTCTTTGCAGGGTCAGCTCTACTCTTTGAGTAGAGAGATGTCCGTTTTACAAAGGAGGTTCTGCCGAATTTTCGATAGAATTCTCGTAAAACGTGATGTCCGGTTGAACCCTAATTTCGATTCAGTGTTTAATATTCTAGATCGAGTTCTAGGATTTTCTGTTAGGTTTATTCTGATTTCTGTCATTATTGTTTGTTTAATTGCGCCGAGACCGAGGTCTAGTGGACCAAGCCCGTCGGATCTATCTCGAGGAGTGCACTAAGTGTGAGTTACTATTTTATATATATATATATGCTTTAGGATGCATGATTTTAGAATATATGTTCTATTTTGATTAAATATGCATAAATAATGTGATTAGTATTTAAGTATATTTTTGGTATATATTAAATTATATGCATGTTTTATTAATAAATTATATTTAAAATGTTTTTAATTATATTTCTAGCTTAATTTATAATTTGATTGGATTTGTTTGACGTATATATACTCGAAATATACCTGGTTTACTTTTGGTATATTTCTAGTAATATATGGATATTGTTGCTATTTTATTTAAATTCATGCATCATTTATTTGTGAATGAATGTTTTATATTTATTAATGAAGGATATCAATAGAACGTGTTACCTAGTGGGCAGCACTAGGACCGAGTACGTATCGGTACGCTTATAGCATTTAGGCTATATTACTAACCTGTTTGAGGATATTGATTGGAATTGATTTATTTGATGTGTGATGTGATTTGGGTGTGATTGTTGGAGCTCGATTGACCAAGTGTCTCGGGGCCAATCACACTGGCAGTCAGACTGCTGGAGTTCGGTTGACTTAGTGTCTCGGGGCCAGTCTACTGTCTAAATGGATTAAGTGGATATATTTGGAATAAGTGAGCCTGTATGGCTAGAGTGCTGTCTAACATTGTTTTGAGGTTGCGATATCATAAGGTTCTATTTGATCCTTCATAAACGATGATTTTAATAAAAATATATAAAAATGATTTTACTGCATTTGTGTGTATTGCCTGTATATATACATATTAGATATATACTGTTGATTGTATGCATTGTCATTTAGTATGCATGTATATATATTATAGTAATTCACTCAGTAAGGTCTGACTCCCCTCCGTTGACTAATTTTTTAGGAGAGTCATCATCTTCAGACCTCAGTAGCAGGCCTGTACACCGGATTTCTTCCGCCCCGTCTTCTTTATATAAACTGCTTATCTGAGTCTTGGGTTTTATTTTATCTAGACGCTGCAGTAGTCATTAAATATTTAAAGAGATGTTGTATTATATTTGAACTGGATTTGTATTGAAAGAGTTTATATATATGGGATGAGGATTTGATTTAAATTCAGTTGGTGGAAATGTTGTTGTGATATTTATGATATTTATTTCCGCTGCATTATATATTGTTATTGCTATTGCATGTTTTATTTTATTTTATTTTATTTTATTTTTAGGCTTGCTACGGGTTCCGGATTCGAAAGAATTCTCATTCCCTAGCACAGGTCATGGCCCCTGTTTTGGGTCGTGACAGTGTTGTTGTCTGTTAAGTTGATTGTAATAGGCCAATATTTGCTTGCTTACTTATCCTTGCTTGTACTTGTGATGTACGTGCACCCAAATTTATTTATCCCGCGTTCCAATTTTCAAATTCAATGCAATTTAAATTGACTAACAATCGAATGTGATAAATGCATCATTAAATAGAAATTAAGGTGAAGAAATGAGTAATTAAGCAATGTATAATAAGAAATAAAATAAGCATATGCCACCTTCCAACCAGAAATCTATGATAGGGAAAGTGGATCCCACTTGCTTCCCCTTTTCCCAACTAAAGTTAGGTAACTGCTCCACTTTCTTTTTCAATATTATCTATAATTCCATCCTCTTTTAGTTTTTGTTCATATTTTGTCCTTTGATTTTATCAGAACTAACTCCTTTCTCTTGCTTTACTGCTCTGCTTGCTTTCCCTTTGTGTACTTCTCTTATATATTTGGGTTCAGCTTGTTTTTGTTTAATTGATACGGCACTATTTGTTCTCTTTACTGTTCCCCCCCCCAATAACAGCGTTAGAAAAAAAATTACCATTTTGTAAGTAAGTTAAAAATGAAGTATGTACTAATGACTGGTGGTTTTGTTAGTGGACATGGCAAAGGTATTCCGTTTTCTTAATTTTGTTGAAGAATCCTACATTGAAAAAGTACAAATGAATGAAGTGGTTAATAAGTGGTGTAGATTGAGTCTTAACACAAGCCAATTGGTTTTGTGTTAGATGGGCTCAGCCCCATTTATAAGTCCACATGTGTACGTGGGCCAACACTCTCTCAAGCCCATGGACGTCTTAACATGGTATCATAGCATATCCATTGAAATTGAATTTTTTATTGAATTCTTGAAATCATATTTTTTTCTTCCCTTTGAATTCTTTGAATCTTCAAAATCATGACCACCAAAAACACATCCATCGTATCCCATGGAACACCTAATTTTATTCAAACCCTTCAAGATAATTTTCCTTTTCCCACAAGAATTATTCTTGATGATACAAACTATACTCTATGGTCACAGATCATGGAGATGCGAATTGGAACTAGAAATAAATATGGCTTTCTTAATGGCATTATTCCAAAGCCACCAGTAGGAGATAAAGCATTGGAAACTTGGCTCCTTGATAATAACCAAGTAAAAAGTTAGCTGATTGACTCCTTGAGTCCGAAATTAATGCAGAGATTCATTCATCTTCCAACAGCAAAGGAGATATGGGATGTTGTCTCAAAAACCCTCTATAATGGATCTGATGAAACTCAGTAATTTGAATTGAATAAGAAATCATCCACTACACGTCAGAATGGTAAGCCATTATCTGCTTACTATAATGAACTGATTGGAATATTTCAGGAAATCGATGCCCGGACGTGTGCACAAGGGGAGGATGTTAATGGCGTAGTATCACTCTATAAGCATATTACCTGGCTTCAAACACATATTTTCCTAGTTGGCTTGATTTGGAATTTAATAATGCTCGGAGTGAAATATTTCGAAAGGATGCACCTCTTGATCTCGAGTCCAATTATGCAAATGTCCGGTGGGATCACAACCAGTGACATACAATGGAAGAGCTGAAGATTCTGTCGGACTATTCTGTACTTGTAGCAGTCAGACTCGTCCCCAGTTCAAAGGAAAAATTCTGGGTAAGCCTATCACATACACTTGTACTCATTGTGGCGAAGTTGGACACTCCAAGGAATGGTGCTATGAAATTGTGGGATATCCGAAATGGTGGGATTTCAATAGAAAGCCTCGTAAGAAGCTCGACAAGGCTGCAATTGCTACTTTTACTAAACCAAATGGTGATCTTGATACAGCTTCAGGTATGAAAAATCTTACTCGAAATAATACATGGATTATTGATACAGGTGCTACTGATCATATGACAAATTCCACTCACTATCTTACATCTATCCTTCCATTAACCCAACAAAATATTCTAACTGCTAATGGAGGCATAGCACCTGTCACTCATGAGGGATTAGTATCTAACTCTGACTCTCTTAATTTAGATACTGTTCTTATTATTCCATCTCTTTCTTGTAATCTATTATCTGCTAGCCAAATCACTGAAACCTTGAATTGCACTGTCAAATTTTGGCCTAATTATTATGTATTTCAAGACATTGCAACGCGCTGGATTCTCGGCTCTGGTGTTAAACGTGGAAAGTTGTACTATCTTGAGTTGCATGATGATTCAAGTTAGAAATCAAGTCAAGTTAATAGGGTTAATATAAGTTGTTCAAGTAAAGACCAAGTAATCTTATGGCATCATCATCTTGGTCATCTCTCTTTTCATTATCTTAGACAAATAAAACCGAATTTATTTTTGCATACCATTGACTCAGAATTCAAGTGTGATGTTTATGAATTGGCAAAAGGCTATCAAATTTCTTATGTACCGAGTTATAATAAAAATTCAATTCTATTTATGCCCATTCATTCTGATGTATGGGGACCTGCTTAGATTCCTACTCTATTTAGTGCTCGATATTTTGTAACGTTTATTGATGAATGTACTCGGATGACCTGGGTATCTCTACTTTCTAATAAAGGAGATGTGTGTTCTAAGTTTCAGGATATGTACAACATGGTGGCTACGCAATACTAGAGTAAAATATGAGTCTTACAGTCTGACAATGGTGGGGAGTATGTTAACTCAATTCTCAATGATTTTTGCCTCAAGGAGGGCATTTGCCACCAAACATCTTGTGCCAGAACTCCTCAACAGAATGGTATAGTTGAACGGAAGAACCGACAGTTATTGAAAGTTTTCCGAGCATCACTATTTGACATGAATGTTCCTCGAGAATACTGGGGAGAAGCTGTTCAATCTGCTACGTACCTCATAAACTGGACACCATCACGGGTACTTAGTTTTAAGACTCCCCCATTTATAAGTCCACATGTGTACATAGGCCAACACTCTCTCAAGCCCGTGGATGTGTTAACATGGTATCAAAGTAGTCGTCCCAAGTTTGTATGTAAGACCTGATTGTATTTGAATTTGGAAAGTGCTCGTGGTTGGGTGCAGCCCGTTTGAATTTGACACGTATAATTGTTTCAAGCCCAATTACACTTGAGGGGGAGTGTTGAAGAATCCCACATTGAAAAAGTACAAATGAATGAAGTGGTTAATAAATGGTGTAGATTGAGTCTTAACACAAGCTAATTGGTTTTGTGTTAGATGGGCTCAACCCCATTTATAAGTCCACATGTGTACGTGGGCCAACACTCTTTCAAGCCCTTGCTTATGTTAACAAATTTATTGCTACATTCACTTGTCTAAGTTGCTTATTCAAGGTCCATTCCTTGTTGATTTTTAATTTTTTTAATTTGTAAATTTGGAGGCTTTTTATTTATTTTTATGGGTGCTTGATTGTGCTATGCTTGCTTTAGACATACATTGATAGGAGTGTAAATGAGTTGAGCTGCTCATGAGCAGTTCGATATTCGACTCGATAAAAATTCGTTTGAGCTCATATATTGAAGTTCGTTTAATAAATAAGTCGAGGTCAAACTATATAAAACTCGCGAACAAGTTTGAATAGAAATTTGTAAGCTAATTTGTAATTTGATTTTGGATAAATAATATATAAATTTATATTGTAAAAAATATTTTAAGAATATATTATTAAAATAAAATTATAATTTTTATTAAATATATTGTAATTTATTTAATAAATAATTTATTTTTAATTTTTAATGTATAATTTTAATTTATAGTTTACATTTTTAAAAATGTCTAGGTTTATTTAAACTCGTGAACACCTAATAGGATAGCGAGCTCAATTCAAGTTTAACTCATTAATAAATAAACCAAACTTGAACTAGTTAAAATTCAACTCATCTCGGTTCGATTACACCCATATACTTTAACTTATGCTAATTTTGCATCTTTTGTAGACCCATGGCAACAATATCACAATTGCCAAAATATATTAGGTAATTGGACATCTTTTTTGTGCATGTAAAATTAATCTTGAACTATATACTAGCAGAAATACGTGAGCATGCTGTACTCTTAACATTTGACCTTTTTTACTCATTTTCTTGGACTAAGCAGTCTTTATTTTAGGTAATATCTTTAATTTGTACATTGTATACTTATTTTCCTTAAACATGTTATAATAATAGGTGCATAATTTTTTTTTAATATTTCCTTTAAATTGTTAATGGCCCAAGTTACTATTGAACCAATGCAATTTTTTTTTGTGCTGTACAGATTGTTGGAAATATGACTGGAATAACGGGATACAATTAGCTATTTAGCATTGATTATGGTAGTTATTTTGGACCATGTGAAAAAAAAAAAATTCTGTTGATTTTAGTCCTTTATTGGTGAATGATCAATTGTTAATAATATTATTATTTCTTTTTTTTTTTTTTTTTGGTCTTTCTCTTATTGATCAATAAGGGTATCATACCCAACTATTAATGTCCTTTACGCTTTTAATTATTCATGTATATATTCACATGGTTGATGGTAATGAAGGAATAAAAATCAATTTTAAATATTATATATAGCTTCGTTCTTATACATATTAATGACTTAAATGGTGAATGGTTTGTAATAATTATATAATAGAACTTAATATTATTACTTTACTAATAATAAAAAAAATAATATCAAAAAGCAATGTCACAATAATTATTAAAATATAATAAAGATAAAATTTTTTTGTCACTGTTTAAAACTTTTGGTGATGGAAAGATCACTTATAATTAAAATAATAGTAATAGAAATTTCACCAATCGTTGAAAAAATTTTAACGATGGGTAATATTTTTCTGTTGTTAAAAATTTTTAATAGGAGAAGCAATAATGACCGGCCATATCAGAAATTTTTCTACCATTAAAATTTTTTAACAAAAGTAATGAATTTTTCAATGAGTACTAACCCTGGTTAACACATCAAATTTTCTTGTAGTGGAATGCGTAACGGGGATAATGTACGGCGGCTTAAATAGTTGATTTTGAAATCATGTTTTTTATTCTTAAAAAAAGGAATGTGCGCTTGTCAACACTTTACTTAAAATGTTAGGCAGTAAAAATATACCTTCACCCATAAAGATATTATATTCTAATCAGTTTGATTGATTTTTTCGGGTAGATGTATGAGACGGCATATTTATCATATGGTAGGGTCGGCATATTTATAATATGGTACACAAATTTTTGGTGTAAACTCATGCAATGAACGATTGTCCTAGTTACTCATTGTACTAGTTACTCATAAAAATTAGATTAAAACAACAAGAGATGAAGAATGAGAACACATTCATAATTGAATAAATAAATAAAGAGTAAAAAAATAGAAGAAGAAAAATTATTTTTATTCAGCTTGCTTAATATTATCATGAATTATCAAATCTTGTTCTTCAATCCAATAGCTTGAGTTGAAAACTGAAATTAAAACTCAAATAAAAATATTACTTATGTAATAGAAGTGAAAGCGTGTTGTTCTATGAAGTAGCAGTCACTTCTAATTGTATATGTTTTGAAAAATAAAACTTATCTATTTATAGAGTTCATCAAAAACCCTAAAGATAACTTTCCAAAATAAACAATCTAGATTGACATAGCTGTGTTGCACAAGTGACACAACTGTGTCATGCGATATTCTTTCGAAATGTAGCTCTCTGACATGGCTATGTCAAAATAGTCTTCAGCATTTTGTTTGAATCAGACATGACTACGTCACTTCTCATCTTCCAAAATCTTCATTTTCTTGCCCTCTTCTATGGCCAAATATGCTCCTAGTATTAAGCTCTCATTCCTTCATCTCAAATTAGATTCCAACTTGAAAGAACCTACAAAATTCAATACCAAACTAATGTAAAATGTACAAAAAGTAATTAAAAATGCACAAATGATAAATTCACTATTATTCTAACTCCTAATGCATTTTATACCTAAAATATGCTTTTAAATAATAAAAACCTATAATTCTAATAATGAAATTTAATTATTTAGTGCTTAAAATATATCATTTTTAGACTTATCACAAAGTACCCATTATGGAGCTCTGAGTCAGCTTTATTTTAATATATTATGAGTTTCATGGTTCAATCGCAGCTGCAAGTTAGGCCCACTTAAAGTTCTAGTGCTCATGACTTGCTTGTTAAACCCATATATATATGCCAATGCAATTTGTTCTATATCATTGTTTTTGTTTAATTGATACGACACTATTTGTTCTTATTACTTATGATATCGCCTATATATATTCCTGCCTAATTAAAGGATCTTTATTTTCTAAATCGAGACACTCGGACTAAGAAAGTAGCGGAATCCGTCCAAGAAAAGGACTCTACCCCAAAGAGGAATCCTACGTAAAAAGGGAACACTTTCCTACCAAGATTAGAACTTCTATCTCACAAGGAATTTGACCCCTCTCAGGTTAAAGTATTACTATAAATAGGACCCCACATCCCTCATAGAGGAGCATCTCATTCTCATATATTCTAGTTGTTCCACATTCCCCTTCTTCTATTCTCTAACTTAGGCATCAGAATGTTTGTAGGGACTCCCCATTTCTTACCTTACCTTTTGTTCGTGGATTGCAGGACACCAAATTCAAGAGTTTCAAAAACCAATTATTAACTTTTTTTTCCCAATAACAGAGTGGGAAAAAAAATATTACCATTTTGTAAGTAAGTTAAAAATGAAGTATGTACTCGTGACTGGTGGTTTTGTTAGTGGACATGGCAAAGATATTCTATTTTCTTAATTTGTTGCTACATTCACTTGTCTAAGTTGCTTATTCAAGGTCCATTCCTTGTTGATTTTTAATTTTTTTAATTTTTGTAAATTTGGAGGCTTTTTATTTATTTTGATGGGTGCTTGATTGTGATGTGCCCGCTTTAGACATACATTAATAGGGTGTAAATAAGCCGAACTGCTTGTGAACACCTCGATAAAAGCTTGTTCGAGCTCGTATATTAAAATTCGTTTAATAAATGAGGCGATGTCAAACTATATATCCTCAGCTTGTGAAGCTCGCAAACAAGCTCAAATAAAAATTCGTGAGCTAACTCGTAATTTTAATTTAATAATTTAATTTTAAATATATAATATATAAATTCGTATTGTAAAAATATTTTAAAATACATTAATTCATAGTTTACATTTTTTAAAATTTCTTTATACTCGTTTAAACTCGCGAATAACTCGTGAACACCAAGTATGATAGTAAACTCAGCTCGAGTTCGGTTAGTTTATAAATGAACCAAATCTGAACTAGTCAAACTTCAACTTGACTCAGCTTAATTACACACTTATACATTAACTTATGCTAATTTGTGCATCTTTTGAAGACCCATGGCAACAATATCACAATTGACAAAATATATCAGGTAATTGGACATCTTTTTTGTTCATGTAAAACTTAATCTTGAACTATATACTAGCAGAAATACCTGAGCATGCTGTACTCTTTAATATTTTACCTTTTTTACTCATTTTCTTGGACTAAGCAGTCTTTTTTTTAGGTAATATCTTTAATGTGTACATTGTACACTTATTTTCCTCAAACATGTTATAATAATATGTGCATAATTTTTTTTTAAAAAATATTTCCTTTAAATTTTTAATAGCCCAAGTTACTATTGAACCAATGCAATTTTTTTTTGGTTCTGTACAGGTTGTTGGAAATATGACTGGAATAACGGGATACAATTACCTATTTAGCATTGATTATAGTAATTATTTTGGACCACATTAAAATAAAAAAATTAAAACAGAAAAAGCTCTGTTATTTTTGGCCCTTTATTGATGAATGATCAATTGTTAATAATATTATTCTTTTTTTTTTTTTTGGTCTTTCTCTTATTGATCAATAAGTGTATTATTCCCAGCTATTAATGTCCTTTACGCTTTTAATTATTCATCTAATATTCACGTGGTTGATGGTAATGAAGAAATAAAAATCAATTTTAAATATTATATGTAGTTTTGTTCTTATATATATTAATGACTTAAATGGTGAATGGTTTGTAATAATTATATAATAGAACTTAATATTATTACTTTACTAATAATAATAAATAATATCAAAAAGCAATGTCATAATAATTATAAAAATATAATAAAGATGAAATTTTTTGCCATTATTTAAAACTTTTAGTGATCACTTATAGTTAAAATAATAGTGATAAAAATTTCACCAATCGTTAAAAAAATAATGATGGGCAATATTTTTCTGTTGTTAAAAACTTTTAACAGGAGAAGCAATAACGACGGATCACATCAGAAGTTTTCTTTCATTAAAAATTTTTAACGAGAAATTTATAACAACAGTAATGAAATTTTTAATGCGGGTATTAACCCTGATTAACACATTAATTTTTCTTTTAGTGGAACGTGAAACGGGGATCACGTGCAGGGGCTTAAATAGTTGATTTTGAAAAATATTGTGCTTTTTATTCCCAAAAAAAAAAGGAATGTGCACTTGTCAGCACTTCATTGAAAATGTTAGGCCGTAAAAATATACCTTCACCCACAAAGATAATTATGTTCTAATCAGTTTGATTGATTCTTTCGGGTAGAAGTATGAGACGGCATATTTATCATATGGTAGGGACGGCAGATTTATAATGTGTTACACAACTTTTTGGTGTAAACTCATGCAATGAACGATTGTCCTAGGAATGAAATATTCATCATGTTCATAGCATGATCGAAAGAATTCAATGCACTTATTCATTACGACTCTTATATCGCAAACCCATGTAGCAGCCTAGTAATCAAGTAGGTCTAGAGCATGATTAAAATTTGGGATAATTATTATGAAACTATTACACTACTTCATTTTTAATATTTGAAAAAAATACTCATTTTTAATATTTGAAAAAAATATTTATTTATCCTTCATATTTGTAAAATCGTGTAATATTTCATCTCTAAAAAAAATTAATGAATATTAACTATTATAAATGTAAGAGATAAATAAATATATTTTCAAATATCAGAAATGAAATAGTGTAATAGATCAAAACATAGGAAGTACACCTATAAAATTAACTTTTATATAATTTTAAAAGCTATTATATTATATATATTTTATTTATTTAATGTCAATAAACATATAAAATATAAAATATAAATGGGATATATACTTAATTATAAAAAAAATTATTTAAATCACCACCATCTAAATTTAATGAATGATGATAAATTTGATTCAATTCGAATTAGGGGTGTATTCAATTAAAACTTTTAAATATACTTATAGATTTATTCTTGAGTGAATGAGTTTTGTAAAGTTTATAAATTTTTATTAACTTCTATAGAGTTTAATGACTTTTATAGAATTTATTTTGGAAGACTTTTATAGTGTTTATAAATTTGTTAATGACTTTTGTAGAATTTATTTTGAAAGACTTTTATACTAAAAAATATTTACCTTACATATATATAATTAAAAAATGATAAACAAAAATAAAAAAAATATAAAAACAGTAAAAATAAATTAAAATAATAATAAGTCATTCAAAATCTATGTCAACCTATAAAAAATCATTCAAAGTCTAGAAAATTCTATTGTTTATAAAAATTCATCATTTTTGAATATAAATTTACTTTTATTAACTATTTAAAAGTTCTAATAAAATACCTTTTAATTTTTTTATATTTATTTAAGTTTATAAAGTTGTTATTGAATACATCCTAGCTATTTTTAAAATTTTTTAGTAATTAAAATTAAATATCTCGTAGCTTTTAAAATATATTAAAATATAAATAATGTTATCGAGATAAAATCTATTCAAATTTTTTTGCATAGAAAAAAGTTAATTGTGATGAAAAGACTACCGTAGCTCCTATTTTAGAAAGAATGAAAAAATATTCTTCAATAATTCTCTATTTAATGTTGTATATTAAACTCTAGACTCTCGTAACTTAAATTCTAAGAGTTAGTTTTACCCTTTTTTTCTCCTATTTTTTTGACTTGATTGCTCTGTACATAAAAATGAAGGAAATGTTTAACCTTTGCATATTTTTTTAGGCCGTTAGAAAAGACACCACAATGGACCTAATTATCACATTTATTGATTGTACTATTTATGATTATATGTGACTTGGACTGCCCTTTCCCTCGTTAGTGCCGTATCCCCTTCAGCATCGCAATTGGTGATAATAAGTTGATTCTTTTACGTTTGTGTGTGTATATATATATATATATAATACAATATTTTGCACTTAATTATGTATACATCAAATATTTTATGAAAAGACTCTCTTGAATACATAAAGAGATAATTGATTTAATTTTTAGTATCTTGAATTGTGAAAATTTCCTCATTATTCAACAAAAAATTATTAAAAAGGTTTTATAATTTTTTTTTATAGAAAAAGATCAATCTTTCATTAGTTAAAAAGTAACAGTAAATCTTGACAAACAAACAACATCAATAATAATAATACAATAAAAATATTAAAATAAAATTTCACTTAAATTATATAAATTTTTTATTTATTAGTTTTTTCTAACCATTGGTATTTAAATTCCAATGGACTTTAACTAATGTGGTTTAAAAGTTTTCCAACAATTGCATACAACAACATTCGAACTCAAAACTTCATTTAGACCTAAACAATCTCTATCAGTTGACTTCAATGATTGTTGATTTTTATTACTATTCTTTAATTGTCTATAAATTATTGAATGAAGAAAGAAGCACAATTATTGTAAATACATGTTTTACCTCTATTTTCTTTTATTATTATTATTATTAACACAATATTATCTATAAATAGATTATACAGTCAAAGAATTTGAACTTAACCTCCTTTTATAGTTCAGTAATTCAGGTGAAAAATATTAAAAAGTGATATTATGTATTCGATTTTTCACTTTTTTTTTACCTCCCAATTGTTAAAAAAAAAAAGTAGAATTTGAACTTTAAATTTAAAATATATTTTAAAAGCTAAAACTAAAATTTTTAGAATTAATATTTAAATGTTTAGATGGTTGGGACTTAGCCAACTACACATTTTATTTTTACCATTTTAAAAGTATATAATGTAGTTGAATTTTTTCAGTAGTACCCTTTCTCATATATTGTACATATTATCTTCAAATTATCAAATATTTTATACTTGCTATACTAAAACTAAAATTATTTGGAAAATTTATTTTTTCTTTTTATATAACATAGTTGTCCAATAAATAATTTTCTAACCAATGTATCAGTTGGTTGCCTATTAGCCTACGCGATTACACTTAATGTATAGTTGGATGTAAGATATAAAAATATATATTTTATTTTTATTAATGAAGTGTAAAATATTTAATTTTTATATTACATATTTAATTATTGAGTGTAATTCCTACCTGTAACGTAGGTAAAAATCTTTTTGCCTATTAGTATCAGAGAAAAAATAATTTGAGTTGTTAATTTATAAAAAGGTTAATGAGAAAAAAATGTCCTATCAATTTGATCCATCCACTGTAATTTACATAAAATTCAAGAGATCGATAATGAAATTCAATGCAGGCAGGAGCAATTATATATGGGGTGAGTAACAAAAACTGAAAAATGGATATGTCGACCGAAAATAGTAAATTTAGTCCAAAATAAAGGTTTATTAAACCGGTTTAATTAGTTAATCGATTTGTTGGATAATCAAGATAATTAGTTTAATTATGATTTTAAATATAATTAAACTGATAGATATGGTTCGATTCAAAATTTTACTCCATGATTCAGTGAATAAATTCATGTTGACCCCTAATAATACATATTATGTCTTCATCAGCTAAATGATATTTTCCATTCAGCAATGCATATATACTATTTTTGCTTTTTATATATGAGGTTGATGATATGTATTTAATTATGATTAAAAGTTAACGTACTAAAGTAGGTTCATTGAATATATATATATATATATAGGGGTCTGGCCAATTTTGGTTCGGTTCAATTTTTAATTTTTTAAAAAATTAAAACCGAACTGAAATCAAAATAGTCAGTTATTTTGATTAATTGATTAAAATAAATAAATTCTAAGAAATGAAAAAAGCAAAGACTTATAAGTGGCGGAATGGTTTTAAGTGTATCTTTTTTCTCCTAAAGCTGGATTCGGATCCTTGATAAGACATTTTTGTTTTTATTGTCTTCTTAATTAGAAAAAAATTATATAGGTTGTGAAATTCAAACCCCACAATCCTTATAAAAGGTATATAAATAGGTTACCACTTGGCCACTTGTGTTTTATGGGAAAAGGCCCAAATATGATCCTAATGTTTTGCCTTATTCTCATATTGGCACTTTATGTTTTTCGCGGGCTGTTTATGCCCTTAATACTGACAAATTTGGTGCATTTAAACCCAACCCATTAATGTTGTCTATATTGCTATTAAAAGAGATGATATGGCACATGTGGGACCCGCTCGTAGTAAAAGAAGAGCTTATATGGATGTGGGACCCACTTGCTGTTATAAAACATTGACTTATTCAAAAGTAGAATGTATTCTTCTTCTTCTCATAGTTAAACCTACATCCCCAATTTACTAAAATTGTAAAATTGAAGAGCACTAATCGCAGTCCATGGTGAGAGCATCTTCATCTTCATCTACAACATCAATAACAAACAACTACAGACAATCTGATTATGACTATGAAGGACTTGTGAAGTATTGCAATTGCATAATTAGAGGGTAGAGACTTAAAGCCCTAATGAAGACTTCATGGACTGACGAGAACCCGAGAAGGAGATTCTTTAATTGTCGCCATTATAGTGTAAGTGATTTCTTAAAAAAATTTTGCTTATTGATTTTTGAAGAACACATTTGATAAAAAAATGGTAGTAAGCTATTGGGTTAATGATTTATGAAGATAGATCGAAATTGTAGGTATTTTAAGTGGTATAATGGACCTATGACTGAAAGGGCTAGATTTTTATTGAATAAGCTAAGGGAGGAAAGAAAGATGTTATTGGCAGAAAAAATGGACAAGGAGAATGACAGGATAAGGGTGAATATTAATGCTAATGTTGCTAAATTATGGACAGAGCTAAGGGAACTCAAGAAAGCTTGGGTACTGAAGGTTGAAGAGGTGGAGAGTGCAAAAAAGGAGTTTATTGCAACATGTATTATTGCTATAAGACCTTGGCTTTTGTTGTTTTATATGGTACTTTTTCGTTAGAATTATAGTAGAAAGGTTATGTGTATTAACAACGTGTCTAATGTTGCTATTATTTTAGGTTTACCTTATCTTATGTAATGCCTTTGTGGCCATTTTGATAATTAACAAACTAGGTTGGTAATTCAATGGTTTAAATTACTTTATTGGCTTCAAAGTGTGCATGAAATGATCGTGAATAAAGTTCTCAGTAAAAATTTATATCGATATCATTTAAAACTTGTGCTAAAATAACAGTGCCAAAAATATTAAAATAAACCTAGCAAAATGAAACTACCAATAATAACATATAATAGGTGATATAAGAAATAGCATATATCCTAGTAATCTGCTCAAATATCTACCCAACATATAACAATAAGTTCCTATGGAACTAGGTTTAACACTGAAAAATTAAAGTTCCTCTAGTACTTTTATGCAGATGCAAATATAATTAAATAGCTATTGGTCCAAATATTCCTAAAATACTAAGTATATATGTTTTTGTTGTATTCTTCACAATTTGCACAAAAAAAAAAAAAACTTATTCACACCATTTTTAATAGTTAAATGACTTGTTGCTTTCTATTATCCTTTTGTTGCTCAATTCGTTGCTCTCTTTATTGATTCAATTATAATGAAGTGATGGTAAATTCCCCTTTCCATTGTAATCTTGGAGGTTAAAATGGCAAATCAATTTTATATGTGACTTGGCTTCCATCTCTTGTAAATTTGATGATCCTGGTAGGCTAAGATATTTTCCCTGAGCCTTGACTCTTCCTCCTAATCTGCCTAGGTTCTTTCTCAGAAGGAATTAGAAAACTTCTTTCAGGATCAACATATTGGCTATAGCTATTAGTATCACTAAGTTAAAGAACTTGTTCACTTATTAATCTAGGCTACATTCAAAAATTAAAGAACAAAGAAATCCATATTAATCACCTATCAATCATTTCTTACACTGTCAAACCAACAGTAAATATACCAATGAGTTAAACAATAAAAGTAAGATTAAAACTTACATTCAATATTGATGCTCCATTGTTTATTTTACATAACATCCATGTTCATTTTGGCGTTGCCCTTTACTACCACCTCTTATCCTCTATCTTGAAGGTGTAATGGAATTTGGAGTGTTGTTACTACTAGGTCTTCCATGTTGTAGCTACAAATGCATATAAAAATAAATCCCATATACTTGATAAAAAGTTAATCATATATAATGGACAGTAAAACTTACATTTGATTCCTTAGTATGTCATTTATACATATTGTGCCCTTTTTATTTACAAATGCCACATTTTTATGGAATGCCACTCTTTGACAACTTGATTGATGAAGGATTATCCTTATAGGCAGACTTGATTCTGTTGTTCCTTGGTCTACTAGGTAGGGGTTTCACATCAGGAGGTTCAATTGCTTTATAATTTTCACATTTCATAAATTGCTTTCTTAGAACTAGATGTAGAGGTAGCTGATGGGCAATATTGAATCTAGATTTATGGTACCAAGTTGAAATGTGTGATTGTGGATTCATCTTTAAGTAATACATCACACATATTGCATGAGCATATAGGATAACAGTGAGTTCCCATGCCCTGTAAGTGCATAATCTCGTCTTCATAAGCATAGTATACTTATCATTATCTCACCAATCTCGAACTTATTGTCTCCATTGAAACCATAAATGTACCCACAGAATCTTCTTTATTTTCGTGAAATAATGCCATACAAATCAGACTCCAATCATTAGCCCACTTATTTACAACATTCTTCTTTTCAACAATTCTTCTCATTGCTTGAAGTCTGATGTCCTTTAGCATTTGCACAATGGGTTTGAATCTTACTTCTAAAATCTATGAATTGAAGCATTCAATAATGTTACTATTAGCCATCCATGATTGACTTCTGCTACTAAGAAATGCCCTACACCAGTTATGGGGGGGGGGGATATTTCAATAAATCTTCTACTACTTCTTTACTCCAATCACCTATCTTTTGTAAGTTCTTAACAAATTGTTCAGGAATGGTACTTTATGTACAAACCCAAAAAAGCTTCTTGAATTCACCTCCACCCCATTTTCTTGACTAATTTAAGTGTATATGTTGAGCACACCATCTATGCTCTGCTTGGGGCAAGATTGTTGAAACAATATTAATTAAACCCTAAAATTTCATAAAACAAAATTAGTATTAAAAACATAAGTATACAACTATTTGAAATAAAAATGAATATTAATTATTTACCTTCTGTATGTCTAAAATGATCGTTAATGATTTTCCATCTTCTAAATTCAGCTCCTTTACTAACCATTGCATAAACTATTTCCAATTGTTAGTGTTCTCCCTATTAACCACAACCCAAGTTATTGGATACATCCCATAATCTGCATCTCTTTCAATAGTTGAAAGTAATTCTCCTTTGTACTCACCATTAAGAAAGCACCCATCTAAACCTATAATAGGTTTACAACCTACCAGCCACCTTTTTCTTAGAGAATTAAAACACATAAACATCCTCTGAAACACTCTTCTCCCTTTTCACAAATTATCTTTGTATAGATCAACATAGGTAGTTATTCTCATATTGCTTAATCTTAGTGCTACTGTGTATGCTTCAAGACAACCAAACTCTACTTTATAACTCCCATTCATTTCTTGCATCACATTTCTTTTAGCTCTTTTACACTTTGAATAGGTGACATGAACCCTTAATTCACTCTTTACGGCTTTTTTAATTTCTTTTAACTTTAATTAAGGATTTTTGTACAACTTAGTCTTTAAGAAATTGGCTAGAACTATAGCTAGGAGAATTGAAGGTTCTATAGTAGTTATGTTATAGATTGAGTGTTTTTATTGCCAACTTTGGATTAGAACCATCTTTTGATATTAAGATAATAAAGGGACAGTTGGACTCAGTGTCACATTTGGCTCTAATTCTTATAGGCTCATTTGGTTTGATTTTTAATTTTTTTCCTTCAGCCACTTCATACCTTGCAACAACTTCTCTTGCAGTTATAACATTACTAAAGGTCATTCCCAAGATAAAAAAAGGTTTGTTATTATTGCTATTATACCTTATCCTTTTTTATTATATTTTCATTCGGAGGTCTTGCCCTATCACTTTCATCTCCTCTCTCTTTACTATCTTTATCCTCATCCTTACCATCACTACTAGAGTAACTTTCAATAGTGTTTCCTTCACTATCATTATTACTAGAATATGACCCAACTCTTTTTTCAGTACCCTTTGCCCTATCTGCTTGCCCCATTCATTTAATATTCGCACCAACCCATCTCCCTCACTAACCACATTAGTAACTCATATCCCTTTATTAATATTTCTACCTTGAATATGTATATTAACAGTATTACATGCATGATCATCTCTTGCACCCTCAGTACCCTTATTACAATTAGCATCCATATTTGGAAATTCAATTAGTAATGGTTCCTTAGTAAAGACAGGTATGTCTATTGTATGATGAGCATGCATGTCAATCTTATTAACCCAACTATTCATCATGATCAACTATAACACTTTCTTAATTCCAACATCATCTTGCACTATAAACAACCCATTCTTCAATTTTTTTCCTAGTTCAAGGACATATATGGTTGACACTTTAGGGTATCTTAGCACCTCTCTATATCTAGCCAAAATGTCAATATATGATAAAAATCCACCTCAAAATTAAAAACTATCTCCATCAACCCATTATTGTATTCTAACTCATCTCTCTCGTAATGCCACTATCCCCCATAATTAAAATTTATATCAACTAAATTTTTCGTTCTGTCAAAATGAAAAAAAATAAAAAGTTATGCACAGATCATGCATGTGTCAAATAAAAAACATAAAGTGATAAATAAACTAAAAATAGAAAACGTAATGGTCAAATAATTTTTAACTTAATATTCAAATACTATTTGGACATCACTATCATAAAAAAACAACAAAACTATATATAAAATACACATGTATCCCTCAAGTGGTCCACATAAAGCACAAAACAACCAAAAAGATGATTTCAGTTGCTATTTAAAAAAGAAAACTAACATTTTCTCTTTATCATAAACAATGCTACACCTTTGCAAAAGAAAGACAAATGTGATTTTTCTTACTGTCACTCTTAAGTCATTGGCTTCTACTAACCCTTGTCGAGTAATGTAATGTTTGATTTCACTAAAATTTCTTGAAGGTTTTCATTTTTCACTCACTCACATTTTTCCTCTCTTCATTGTTTTTCCCCTTCGTTTTGCTATTTGCTTTTCTATTATTTCGATAATAATAGTGTAAAATTTGAAGGTTTTGTTAATTTGGGTGGCAAAATTAATTAATCAGTGTTTTTTATTTTTGATAGCAAGTGTGTCCCATGTCCATATAAGCTCTTTTTTTTTAAATATAAATGAGTCCCACATGCACCACGTTAGCTCTTTTAATGGCAATATAGACAACGTTAATAGGTTGGGTTTAAATGCACCAAATCTGTCAGCATTAAAGGTATAAATGACCTGCAAAAAATATAAAGTGCCAATATGGGAATAGGGTAAAACATTAAGGTCATATTTAGACAATTTCCTTATGTTTTATTATCATGTTTCAGTTATTAAAATATATATATTACTAATAAATTTTGTTTATGTCAGTTAACAAACCAAAATTTATAAATTATTAAAAATGAAAACCAAATCAACTCAATTTGATTTGATTCTAGTTCAGGTTTTCAGCTTAGTAATTTTTACTCGCCCTTATATGTAGGCGCTTTATATTGCAAATTAAATCACTTGAAAAGGCCGAGTGACATTAAGGTCGGCTAAGTGTTTCCAATAGGGTAACCTCATATGGACTGATAGATAGTTGGCTCTATGTCACGTGCTTAGCCTTAGAGGTTTGCTAAGATGTGCAACACTTAGTCTACAATAGCGGTGAAGTAGAACTAATTAAGCCGAAGAGTTGGAACACAACAGAATATAAGTGAGCAAGTAGGTAACAAAAGGTTTTCGATGTACATTAGATAGCACTTGAATGAGAGTAAATGTGAGGCTTTATTAGATTTCTTAATAAATTCTAATCATCCTTTACAAATGGGAGGAGTGGCCTTTATATAGGTTTTCCCCCTCCTCAATGTGTGGCTACAATTAATTCTTCTAGACATTTTTACAAATAGCATATGTACAAAGCTTTTCCTAAAAGCTACTTGATATGTACATTATGGTGGTAACATTCTAGTTACTGGCCAAATGACCTAGCATGTGCATTAAGCATTGGAGGCATAGGAACTTTTTGGAAGGTTGGCACCCTTACTCATTGATGGAAGTTTCTGGATAGCCTCCTTGGCATGGCTGGCAGCATGCAACCTTGCTATTTTTTTATAACTCTTTAGAGCTTTCTAGAGCCTTCCCACGTGCTCTTGGGCTCCTTTATTAGCCTAGGCATTTTGGCATTATTCTAGAGGCTTCTCACATTTTCCTAAGCACTTGACTTGGCTTTGGTGGCAAGCAGCCCTCTTTGGCTCGCTTTGGTAAAATTTTCTCATCCTTATGCATGCACCATAGGCCTTGGGGCGGGCCAGACTTTGCGGGCCGTAACACATTCCCCCACTTGAGCTCACAATGTCCTCGTTACGCTTCATGCTTGGTGCTTTAAGGCATTAGTGCGCTTGGGAGGTTCCTCGCACACATTTGTTGGTTATCTTTAGTATAACCTTTGGCACCTTCACTATTTATGCCTCCAAAAGTCGAATGTCAAAGAGCCCACATTTCTTACTTGGCTCCACTATGATGGGCACCTATATCACCCTATCCTTTCGAGCGAAGTATAGGGCATTGGCATATGGAATCATAACGGCCTTCGTAGCATGTAGAATGCCAATTCCTAAGTACATTTGCTTTTTATCAATGGAAGCAATGAGGGTGTCAGTCTTGCCTTCCCATTTGCCGATATGAATCCTCACCTTGTATGCTTTGCCCACGATGGCAAACTTAGATCCTACACATCGGCATAGGCATGGGTTTTGGTGTATGGCAGGCCAATGTCGTTGGCCAATTCCTTTGCCATATAGACACCATCAACACCCGTGTCCAGTATGGTCGTCACCGTGGCTCCTTTGATTGTAGCCTTGATGGACATTTGCCTTCCTTGATTTTTTGATCCTATAGGTTGCGTGTTAGGGAGGAAGTTTATTGAATCAAGTTTTTCGCCATCTTACATTAAATTGTCTACAAGTTACAAGGAATTTAGGGAGGGTTGTGGTTCCTCTTAGGATTGAGCCTTTTTAAATTCTACCACAATGACATTGATGGCCTATTTGTTTAGACAATCTCGTCTCTAATGTGCCCATTGCAAAAGAAAAATGGCCTTGAAGGCTTGGTTGCAACACTCTTACTTGATGGACTCTGGCCTTACTTGGAGCTTCCACCATGAAATTTTTGGTGGTCTTACTCCTTGTGCTTAAAGTCTTTATGTCCTTGTCAAGGATGCCCTTCATCATCGTCTAAAAAGGCTTCCTTGTCTCCCCCACTTTTGCTAGAGTTGGGCTATTTTCCTTTGGCTTAGGCAATAGAGTCATAAATGTACTCTACGATAGCAATTGCTTCATCGAGGGTATTGACATTTTTACGATCAAGCTCCATTTTTTCCTAATCCTTTAGCCCATCCTTAAAGTTAAAAAGGAGTTGTTGGTTGGACAATTCAATGGCTTCAAACATCAAGGTAGTGAACTCCTTAACATAGTTCGAAATGCTACCGAGTTGCCTCAAACGTTGAAGCTTGCTTAGCACCTCATCATTAGCATTATGGGGCACAAATTTCTTATAGAGTTCAACTTTTAAACTGCTCCCAAGTATTGATCACACAAAGCCCTTTCTCCCTTTTAGTATGTTTCCATTACCACCATAGTTGGGTGGCATCCCTAAGGAAGATGGCAACATTGTTGATCCCTGAGAAGTCATCCTTGACGTTCATCGCCTCAAAATATTATTTAAGGCCGAATAAGAAATTTTCTACTGTAGTGGCATTGTGTGCACCACTATATATGTCTGGTTTTAGTACTTTCAAGCCATGTAGGGTCAAAGTGCTTATTGAGGTAGCGCTTATCGAGGGTGGACTACCTCGATAGATGGCTTCAATTTCCCTATGAAGCTCTTGTACATTACCTTAAAAAGTCTTGCATAGGTTAGTAAACTTTTGGGTCAGGGATCATAATTCTCCCCTAAAGGATTGACCAAGTTCTCCCCTAAAGGATT
The DNA here is from genome assembly GCA_947683625.1 of Mallotus nudiflorus. Lineage (NCBI taxonomy): Eukaryota > Viridiplantae > Streptophyta > Magnoliopsida > Malpighiales > Euphorbiaceae > Mallotus > Mallotus nudiflorus. The sequence goes on along the minus strand of CANTUR010000275.1, from coordinate 1,933,555 downwards.
GGCCAAGTTCTTCAATCATGGTCTTGGCTTGTGGATTAGATTATCCACTTGGTTACTGAGTTCACCAACGGTCATAACAATATTGGCTAAGCTATTCTCCAAGCTAGCCACATGAGTTTCAATTAGCTCTCTCGTTGGAGCTTTAGATTTGCCCCACTTGGGATGTGAGCGTACCTCCTCGTGCTAATGAGTTTGTTGCTCCTCTACGTTGATAGCAACGTTGGCTTCCTCGCTTGCCATTTGCTTGAGTCTCTAACCAACAGTACCTAGGATTGAAACCATTGCTCTAATTCCACCTGCCACGTGCTTAGCCTTATAGGTTTGCTAAGATGCACGACACTTAGTCTACAATCGGGATGAAGTAGAACTAAGTAAGCCTAAGAGTTGAAACATAGCATAATACAAGTGAGCAAGGAGGCAACAAGATATTTAGGATGTAAATTAGGCAGCACTTGAATGAGAGTAAATGTGAGGCTTTATTAGATTTCTCAACAAATTATCATCATCCTTTACAAATGGGAGGAGTGACCTTTATATAGGTTTTCCTCCTCCTTAATGTGTGGTTACAATTAATTCTTCTAGACATTTCTACAAACAGCATATGTACAAAGCTTTTCCTAAAAGCTACTTGATATGTACATTGTGGTGGCAACATTTTAGATGCTGGCCGAATGGCCTATCATGTGCAGCAAGCATTAAAGGTATGAGAACTTTCCGGAAGGTTGGCACCCTTGCTCATTGATGGATGTTTTCAGATGGCCTTTTTAGTATAACTGGTAGCATGCAGCCTTGCTATTTTTTCGTAACTCTCTAGAGTTTTCTAGAGCATTCCCACGTGCTCTTAGACTCTTTTCTTGGCCTTGAGTCCAGCAACTCTAGCTGTCCTCTAATATGTTCTAGTGGTTTTCTGCATTTTCCTAGACACTTAACTTGGCCTTGGTGACAAGTATCCCTCTTTAGCTTGCCTTGGCTGAATTTTTTCACTCTTACATGTGCACCACAAGCCTTGGGACCGGCAGACTTTGCGAGCCGTAACATCTAGCTATTATATTGTTCTTCTCCTTCACGTATGATAGTCCGTTTGTCTGGCTTTATGCATTGCTTTCGGGCTTCTATTTCTTCAATATATATTGTCATTATTGGGCAAAAAAAGTAAGAAAAAGAATTATAAGCTAAAAAGGGTCTAATATGTCACTCATCCCCCTTGAATTCCTCACCCGTGCCTTAAAGGTGACATGACGGACGAACTTCAATTTTTTTTATATTTTTTATTTAAATTTAATTTACAAAATTTCAGTTAAATGCAGTATTGATATCACGAATTTTCTATTTTCCACTTATAGGCATACAATCCTCCAAAAACTTATTAAAATATTCTTTATATCAAAAGATTTAAATAGATTCTATTTGAGAATATTTATTTTTAAAATATTTAAAAATTTTAATTAAATACAAACATTATATTAATTTTTTCAAAAAATAACAACTCTATATTAAATAGAACATGTCAATACCCGCGTCGTCGACAATCCCAGGTTGTCCAAATTCCAACTTTGCCTTTTTTTTTTATTATTTTGAATTTTATATTTTATTTTAGAATTTAAACATTCAAAATCTATTAAATTATTTTTTAAATTTTATTTTTTAAAATTTCAATTTTTTGGTGAATATAATTTTTTTTGAAATCTAAAATTTAAATTGCTTACGAGGTCAATCAATTATATAAGAATTTAAACATCCGAAATCTATAAATTATTTTTTAAAATTTTAATTTTTTTAGTAAAAATATTTTTTTAAATCTAAAAATTAAATTATATATGAATGCTTAATTTATAAATTTTTGTTTTAATAATTAAATAAAAAAATAAAATGAAGGAGCATTTTGTTCTTTATGCACGAGTAGCGTTGCGATACAAATGATTTCCCTATTAAATATGGCACGTAAACTTGGCCAATCATAATTGGATATGAAGAAAAACATAGGAGCACATCAATATGTCCAAAAGCCATTCATTACTATAGGACAAATAAAATGTGCATGCATGTGGGTCTATAAATGCCCAAGCTGTAAGTTGTATTCAGTTATCAACCAAAAAAGAAAAAATTACCAAGTGCCATTGAGCGAAAATGAAGGTTTGGGCTTTAGCTAGTTTCTTTTCTCTGCTGTTTTTTATATTGCTTGGAGGCTCATCAGGTGAGCAGTGTGGAGCGCAAGCTGGAGGTGCCCTCTGCCCTGGAGGACTATGTTGCAGTCAATGGGGCTGGTGTGGTTCCACAGAAGAATACTGTGGTCAAGGTTGCCAAAGCCAATGTGGCGGTGGTGGCGGTGGGGAGGAGGGTGGTGGTGATGATGAAGATATTGACGCTGGAGAACTTGGGAAAATTATCTCAAAAGAATTGTTTGATGAAATGCTTATGCATAGAAATGATTCTGCTTGTCCTGCTAGAGGATTCTATACCTACAACGCTTTTATCACTGCAGCCAAGAAATTTCCTGCCTTTGGCAACACAGGAGATGATGAAATACGCAAAAGGGAAATTGCTGCTTTCTTCGGCCAAACATCTCATGAAACTACTGGTTAGCGTTGGACATAAAATCACCATTAATTAGTGGTACATATAATTATGGTAGCTAAAATAATTGTTGTTGTCATGTAGGAGGATGGCCAACTGCACCTGATGGCCCATATGCTTGGGGATATTGCTTTGTTAGAGAGATAAATCCATCAAATTACTGTTCATCAGCTTGCAGCGGCAAATATCCTTGTGCCCCTGGCCAGCAGTATTATGGCAGAGGTCCTATTCAACTTACATGGTAATTCATGGTTTTGAAACTAGAAATATATATATAAGTTTTAAATAAAGGATAAAATGTATGGAAAATGACATAACTTTATGCATTATTTCGAAGTAATTAATTTTAATTTAAATTAAGTTTTATTTTGTTGTAGGCAGAGGTCACTTCATTTAGTCTGATAAAATGGAAAATTCTATTACATAATTCTTATATTTAATTGTTAGCCGCTTGGTATTTTTTATTCCGTTCAGGAACTGCAACTATGGGCAGTGCGGAGAATACCTCAATCAGAACCTATTGAACAACCCAGATATTGTTGCCACTGATCGAGTCATTTCCTTTGAGTCCGCAATCTGGTTTTGGATGACCCCTCAACCTCCAAAGCCCTCATGTCATGATGTTATTACTGAAAATTGGACACCGTCTTCCGAAGATAATGCACTTGGACGAGTTCCAGGTTATGGGATGCTGACCAACATTATCAATGGTGGCCTTGAATGTGGCATTCAAAATGATCCAAGGGTGTTAAGTCGCATTGGATTCTATGAGAGGTACTGTAAAATGCTTGGAGTTGATCCCGGTGACAATCTTGACTGTGAAAATCAAGGACATTTTGGATATGGGGTTTTGAACATGGTGGTAGACACTAAGTAATTCCATGTTTGGAGCTCTGTTTCTAAGAGCAAAATAAACATAAGATCCTATTGGGGATTAGTGAAGTGTTATGCAGGTCTATATCGGCATAGTTGTAACAAGACTTGATAATAAATAAATAAATAAAGATCTTCCCCGTTCATCATACATAATTAGATTATATAGCTATATATATAAATAATAAGAATACATTTACCAAGCAATCACCAACAGATATTTTTCTTATAGTCAGAATGGTTAAATATATTGGTTACCCAACTTTACACATTTTGGATAGTAATCTTCAATTCGTTCTTTTTCGTCACTAACTTTGATTTTGTTTCAAAAACTATACAGTTAAAAGTTTTTAATCTTTAAAAATTCTCTTAAAAATTATTTTATTCCTTCAATCTCTTTATCTTTTTAATTTAGTTCAAAAATTTGAAAATTTACTTCTCTTAAGTTTTGATACCTCTCATGATAAGTATGCTCTTACTAGGTGCAATCAAAATAATTTTAAAATTTTTCTTATTTCTATAAATATATAGAAAATATGACTTGTTCGCAAAAAAAAAAAATAATAATAATAAATCTTTAATTGTGGATTAAAGTAATAATTTTAAATTGTTCAAGTACCAAATTTTTTTTAAGTGACAACTATGAAATGGAATAAAAATTTAGTATCTAAAAAGATATAAATAAAAGTTTGGTAACTGAATTGAAATAAAGTTCAAGTTCGGTATCCTCCCATGTACTTGACCCTTTTTTTTATTAAATTAGTAGAAGGGACTGTATAACAAAAGATTTTTCAATTAGGTAAAAATTAATTTTATAAATTAACAGTGATAAACTTTAAAATGTATACCTTAGCATGCTTTTGCAAATAGTGACCATTATACTATTTAATATAAAAGTTGTATGTGATGTAAAAATCATATTTCATTATAAAAATATTATTTTTGGCATGTTTTTAAAATCAAGTTGCATTTTTAAATTTTACCATAAAAATTATATCTTCAGGATCAAAATTGCATTGTTAGATAAAAAATTTGCCTTCTTATAATATTCATACAAATATTGGATTTGTTGAATATTTTTCATTCAATTTTATCACAAAAATCTTGTTTTTACATTATTTTTAGGGAAAGCTTGCATCTTTATCATCAACTCCATATTTTTATAATCTAAGTTTACATTTTTAATTTATTATCAAGAGAATTTCATTTTTATTTGATTTATATTAAAAAATTTATATTTTTACTTCATTTTCATCATAAAATTTTTATTTTTTCCTAAAAATATATTCTTATTTATTTTCATACAAAAATTGCATTTTTACATAAAATTTCATATTTTGGCTTTGATAACATAAAAATCACATTCTTGGCTAGAACATTATTTGAGGGTTCCTTGATGAAATTTCACACAAAATCCAGTGTCTCTTTTATTATTTCAATGATCACACTATCTTTTTAGGGTTTTTAGAAATGTGACTTGTCATTTTGCTTATTTAGTATAATTTTATTTCATTTTCTGTGGTTATACCTATTTAAATGTTATTTTATGTTATTCTTGTGACTATGGAATTGTGTTAGCACTTCCTGCTGGTTTGTTAGGTTTGATTGAATTTGTAAATAGATGAATGGGTGTACATATTTATGTTAACCTTTGTCTTATAGGTGTTTATTAGACCTAGGACTAGATTTATTTTTTCGCATTTTTCTCTTTTATATGTATTTATTAGGAAAGCTATGTAAATAATTGTAAATAAATCTTCATTTACTATTTCGACTCTATTTTGCTATGAATGTATGTGTGTATATATAAACCCATACTCAAAATATAGGGTGATGTGGAATTTGTAACGGGTTTATCTAATAAGAAGTAGGCAAGTACAAATGACTTCCCAAACTCAAAATCTCTGAGGAGGGGACGATTTCACTCATTCCCGAAAATTGTCTCCTACTTCCCTAGCAACACCGTGGTTACTCCTCTTTACACAAAATCAAAATGCCTTGCTTCCTTATGAGACATATCAAATTAAATCAATCCATAAGATTTGTTCATCACTCACAAATGGCATATCATGGCATAACATGGCATGATAATCTAATATGGGTGTTTGGCATGATAATCTAATATGGGTGTTTGGCATGATTTCTCTTGGACATGGCGTCTAAAGTGGCAAAGAAATTTACATTCATTTGAGTTAACAATAGTTGAGTCTTTACTTGAAGTTCTCCACCAATTGAATATGATTAAGCATTATCAAGATCAATCCATCTGGTCACTTTCTACAACTAATAGTTTTTTTGTTAATAATCTTTGCAAATTTCCTATAATGAAGTTGCGGTTAGTTGATTTTGTTGTTTTGCCTAATAAATGACTCAATTTTGTCCTGGCAAAGGTTGAGCTCTTCTCTTGGTTTGCTATGCTTAGCATGCTTCCAACCCGAGACCACTTATTCTTATTAAATATTTGCCCATTGTCTCTTAATTGATGCCCTTTCCGTGGTCTTTTTGGAGAATCAGTTGATCATATTTTAATGCATAGTTATTTTACTTAGAAGATTTGGACATATTTTCTGCATTGGTTGGGTCTTTCAATTTCTTTCCTAAATCAATTCATCATTTTGTTAGCAATGGTGTAATTTCGTTCAAGCGAAAAAGAATAAGTACTATGGCAAAGGTCTTATTCAACTTAAATGGTAATTCTTGGTGGTAAAATTATAAATATATATAAGTTTTAAATAAAGGATAAAAATGTATGGAAAGTAACTTAACTTTATGTATTTTTCAAAATAGTTAATTTTAATTTAAGTTTTATTTTGTTGTAGGCGGAGGTCACTTGATTTAATATGATAAAATAGAAAATTCTATTAACAGTTAGCCATTTATTAATTTAAGTGTTCTTTTGGACCCAAATCTTTATTGGTCTAGGTTGGTTAGTTTCAAGATAATTTGTAGGAAGTAAATTCATGTGTAGTCTTCTATAAAAGCACACATTGTTATTATGTCCTTTGATCATGCAATCAGAACATACAATATTCCTCCTAGGATGAAATGCTTTCCTAATTTGTGCAACATGCCTTTGGTGTTGTGTGTATCTCCTATTATTTTACGTCATTAAGTGAGACTTGAATTGGCAATAGTGATGTGTATTTCGATAATTTTGTGCAACATGTTTATATGTATTGTATTGCATAGCATGCCTATTATAATTATGTCTAGTGTACATATAAGTATGCTTGAGTTGATGTGCTATAGTTTGAGCCTTACCTCTTTATGTTAATAAAGGATGAATTTTATGAGACTTTCCCTTGCTATTTAACACATGAGATCTTTTAGCTTTAAAAGCTTAAGTCTTATTTGATTTGGAGGTTAAAGGAGTGGAATCATGTGAAGCTTTTACAAAATTAATATGTGATGAAAATAATGAAGACAATTAATTCTTATATCCAATTCCATGGGTATCTCTATGAAACTTTTGAGAGTCAAGAAGACTATTTAAAGTTTCTTTTCCTCTTTTAAATTTAGCAATGAAATTCTTTAATTCTAAGATCTCCTTATAAAGCTTATGATTCTCATCATTTACTTTCTTAAATTGATATTCCAAAGAATTAGAAGATTTTGTATCACTAACAAGTTTTTCGTTTAATTTAACAAGTTTAGCAAAATTAATTTTTTAAATTTCTAATTCTCTATTTAAGCTATCTAACTCATGCTTATAATGTTTCTTCTTAGATAATAAACTTTTGCATTTAATAAGTAATTTTCTCATAATAGAGCTCTCATCATCATCATCACAATAATTATTATAAGAATAACAAGTAGATGGTACCTCATTTTTATTTTCAAGGGCCATGAAGCAAAGATTGACAACTTCTTATTATTCCTCTTCCTCTTTGGATTTAGAGGAATTATCCCAAGTAGCTTTGAATGCCTTTTTCTTATCTTTTGCTCTCTTATTCTTGAATTTGAGTTTGGGGCACTCACTTTTAATATGTCCCAGTTTCTTACATTCATAGTAAGTAACCTCCCTAGTTTTCTTCTTCCCATCTCTTTCAAACTTCTTGTTGAAGTCCCTTTTTATTAAGAAGTTTTTCTTTCTCAAAAACTTCTTGAAGTTCCTAGTGAGCATGGCAATGTCACCATCTTCATCACTAGAATATTTGATGCTTTCCTCTTCAATATCTTCTTGAAGAGCTTTTAGAGCAATGCTTTTTTTCTTTTCTTCTTTCTCTTATTATTCTTTACCTCTTTGCTTGATAGTGAGCTCATGTATTAAGAGCTTACCAATGAACACATCAGTTGATAGAGCGGAGAGGTCTTGAGCTTCCTCAATTAAAGTAACATGAGATTCTCAATCCTTCTTAGGTAGGATTCTTAGAATCTTGTTGTTTACCTCTTCTTTGGAGAAATGTTTTCCAAGTTTCTTAAGGCTTGTCAGGAGAGCATTGAGACAGTTCGTCATCTCTATGATTGATTCATGAGGCTTCCATTTGAAGAGTTCATATTCATATATATGAAGTTGAACTTTCTTGCTTCTTACTTGAATGTTGCCTTTATAGTGGTTTTCTAAGGTCTCCCATATTTCTTTGACTGACATACAATATTGAAACTTACCTCATTCTTCTCTCGTTATTGAAGAGACTAGAGTAATCATAACTTTTTTATTTTTGTGATTTTCTTCCTTTTTATCAATACTCCATTGGCTTTTTACAAGAGTAGTTACCACACCATCAATGATAGTTATAGGTGGTTCCCAACCTCTTAGGACAATATCTTAAAGTTTAATGGAATCACAATCAAGATATAATTCCATTTTAAATTTCCAATGTGGATAGTCACTATCATTAAAAAATGGTCTAAGAGAAGAGATTTTTTGTGATTCACTCCTCATGATCTTGTATTCTAGCAATGAAGTACCTAGAATTCAAGCTCTGATACTAATTAAAAATGTCTTAGAAGGGGGGGGGGGGTGAATAGGAATATCAAATAAAAATGAGAAATTAAAAGAATTCTTTATAAGAATTGAATGGAAGTTGAGAAGTAAGAATGAAGAACACAAAAATTTAAGGAGTTTAAATTTAACAACAATCCTATGTCTCCACCTAACTTATCCCTAAGTTAGAATTTTTAATCACCCATAATCTTATTTATAAGATTGCGATTACACAAGAGTTTTATGGCTCACACTTACAACCTTACAACTTGAGTTTTCAAGGCTCACTTAAAAACTAAATACCAAGCGCTTAAATGGATAACTCTTAAACTAATTCCTTTAAAATTCAATCTCACTTCATTTATAATTTATCTCAAGATTTAAAATGAAGAGAAATTCTATTTCTAATACACAACCAACTCTTAAAAGAGTTATATAAACAAATAATTATTTAAGAGAATTTGAGAGCTCAATTGAACACTTAAGAAAGAATGAAAGATAAACAAGTTTCTTAATTTTCATTCAGCTCTAGAGGTGTTCATATAGATAAAAACTAAAAAATATAGTTGTTGGAGGTGCAAATAATGGGTCAAATTTCTATATTTTGAATCTAATGTTTATAATTTTGAATTATTGAAAGAGATGATATCAAATAGCTATGTATGGATTGAAACCATGATTGGCTATTAAAGACGTTCAAATTTTCTCACACTTTCTTCATAAAAGTTGTATATATTTGACTTAGCTTTTTATATTATTTTTAATCATCTCAAATGGACTTATGTAGCTTAAGATATGTCTAAAATTCTAAGAGCTATGCAATCTAAAATGTAGACTACTGTTAGACAACTATGCACAAGTTGAAGTTGTGATTTTCTGTTGGAGACATTTGAATTTGCCCATATTTTCTTCATAAAAGTTGTATAAATTTGACTTATATTTTTATATCATTTTTAATCACTTTAATTAGACTTTTGTAGCTTAAGATATGTGCAAAATACTAAGAGCCTTGCAATCTAAAATGCAGACTACTATGAAACAACTATACATAAGTTGAAGTCATGATTTTTCTATTGGAGATGTTTGACTTAGCCTTCCATATCATTTTGAATCACCTCAATTTTACTTTTATAGCTTAAGATTTTTCCAAAATACTAAGAGTTGTGCAATCTAAAATGCAGACTACTGTCAAACAGCTATGCACAAGTTGAAGCTGTGATTTTCTATTGAAGAAGTTTGAATTTTCCTACACTTTCTTCATTAAAATTGTAGATATTTGACTTAGATTTTCACATCATTTTCAATCTCCTTAATTAGACTTATGTAGGTCAAGATATGTCTAAAATACTATGAGTTGTGCAATCTGAAATGGCTGCTGCATACATTGATTTCGATTTAATATTTGCATATCCAAATGAACTAGGATTTTGACAAAAAGAAACCCAATTTAGAAAGCTCAAGATGTATACTTTAAACATGAAGAAGATAAATTTCTCATTATAAATCTCCAAGGATGTTAAAGCCTCATTGAATCTAAGAGGTCGAATCAGCCGAAGATAATCATACTTCATTTTAACTTCCAACAGAGTCCTAACTTGTACATACTTAAACAAATAAATTAAATGCTCAAAATTAAGTTTTTTAAGATCAAGATTAAGATTGATTATTGCTAAGGTTAACGTCCTCCAACAACATATTATCAATGCAATGAGTTGCACAAGGAGACTAAAATAATTTTTCTCTCTTTTCCATTAATAATTCACCAGCTGCTACATAAGATGAAGCACTGTCTGTCACTACTTGAACTACATTTTCCTCCCCAATTTCTTCGACTAATGAATCAATCAACTTAAATAATTGTTTTGCATCTTTTATTATATCTGATGCATATATTGATTTAAGAAAAACCGTTCCACTAGGGCTATTACTAAAAAATTAATGAGAGACCTATTCTTTTTATTTGACCATCCATCTGACATCAAAATGCATCCCATTTTTTTCTACTCCTTTTTATATTTTTCTAGAATCCAGTTCATATTATCCACTTCCTTTTTTAAAAAATGTGACTTTAGCCTCATGATAATTAGGAGGTTTTAAACCCTACCATATTCTCTAATTTTTTCCACCATAGAAGCAAATAATGGACTCTTTCACTAAGAGAAAAGGCAATGCATGTCCATATAAAAATCTATATATACTTTGAATCACTGGTTCTCTATCTTTTACCATTACATTCAAAGCATATTATTTAAGGCCCTTCCTTTTATTGACAAATGAATCAATATTAGTTTTTCTTCCTTTGACTAATTTTTTATTTCCTTGTTTAATATGAACACTAAAAGGGATCCAAAGTGTCAGAATATGAAGAATTCAAGCTAATTAGCTTAATTTCCTATTTTGAAATTAATTAGCTTTATATGGAAAAAATTTTGAGTTATTTCTATTTTGGAGTCAATAAGGAAGATTTAAGAAGAATCTAGAAGATATAAGAAGATTCAAGAATATTCCAAGTCAAAGTCAAAGTAAAATAGTCAACAATTCAAAGTCAAGCAATGGTCAATATGTGACATGGCATGCTTCAATGCGTAGTTGTCATGAGTTGTCATTTTGCTTAGTTGTCATGAGTTATCAATTTTGACTTTTCAAAGATGAGTTGTCCTATTTTAAAGGAAATGTCCTTAATTAAGGATTTTCCTATATAGGTATCTTTGGGAATAAGGAAGAAAACTTTTTCCTTCAAGGGTTAGGTTGTTTACATGCCTATATAAGGGCTACACATATTATGGACGAATTTAGGATGTATTTTTGACAATTTTAATCAATTAAGTGAGGTTTTTCCTTAACTTTCTTTTTTTAAAACTTTGCAAGTTTACTTGAATTGTTTCACATTTACCTTTCATTACAATTGCTAGGTTAGATTAGACTTAAAATTATGTGATTATTCATCTTTTAATAGTTAAGTATCTTGCTTTTATTTAATAAGCAAGGGGTTTAGCTCCATCAACATAACCAATCCTTGATGATCCTTGAGCTAGATTTCAAAGTTGAATATGCATTCTATCTCTATTATAGGTAGGGTTCGTATCAGTTTGGTATCAGAGCCAAACTTCAAGGTTTGGTTATGTATCATTTAATTTTCATGTAGTATCTATTCTTTTCTTCTTCTCAATTCTTCATAAATTGAAAAAAAAAATTTTGAGTGAAACACAAGAGCATTCACATCCTTGAGTGTAAACATGTAAGGGAGTGCTTTGTAAGGATTTTTTTTTCTATATCTTTTCAAACCTAATTTTTTTTAGTATGGACATGCTTTATTTTCTTGGTGGGGATGATCATTATATTTATTTGGAATGGGTGCAACAAACAGAGGAGACATTTGATTCTCTTGAATTAAGTGATTTCCAAAAGTGTAAACTTGTTTCTTGCAAATTTTTGGGTGATGATGCTATATGGTGGGAAGATTTGAGGGCACCGTGGATCATGAATAGGCTTAGTGAGATTAAAAATTGAGAGATAATGAAGAGGTTAATGACTAGACATTTTATTCCTTTTGAAGTTAAGGATAAATTTCGTTTTAAATTACAAAGGCTTAAACAAGGTGATGAATTATGTGCTAATGATTATGTTAAATAGTTTAAGTTATTTGTAATTGCAAATGATATAGGTGAATTCGAAAGGCGAAAAGTTACAAAATTTATCAATGGGCTTAGTGTGAGATTGCTAAGAGATTGAAGAAAGAAGTGCAATTAGAACCTTCTATCTTTTTAAAGGTTGTAATTGAACTTGGTTTGGAATATGGAAAGAAAGTGGATTCTTATGAGGAGACTATGAAAGTGTATGAATCAAAGAGTGATGAAAATTTTGAAGTCATTGAAGCAAATAATGAGTGTTTACAAGGAATATGAATTTTTTGCAAAAACAAATAAAAAATAAAAAATCTTTAATTGTGGATTAAAGTAATAATTTTAGATTGTTCAGGTACCAAAATTTTTTTAAGTGACAACTATGAAATAAAATAGAAGTTTGGTATTTAAAAAGATACAAATCAAAGTTTGGTAACTGAATTGGAACAAAGTTAAAGTTTGATGTCCTTCCATATATTTGACTCTATTGTATTTTTTTTTAAAAAAAAATTGATAGAAGGAATTGTATAATAAAAGATTTTTTAATTAGGTAAAAATTAATTTTATAAATTAATAGTGATAAACTTTAAAATGTATACCTTAGGATGCTTTTGCAAATAGTGAACATTATACTATTTACTATAAAAGTTGTATGTGATGTAAAAATCACATTTCATTACAAAAATATTGTTTTTGGCATGTCTTTAAAATCAAGTTACATTTTTTAATTTTTTATCAAAAAAATTATATCTTTAGGATCAAATTGCATTTTTATATATAAAATTTGCCTTCTTATAATATTCATACAAATATTGCATTTGTTGAATATTTTGCATTCACTTTTATCACAAAAATCTTGTTTTTACATTATTTTTAAGGAAAGCTTGCATCTTTATCATCAAGTCCGTATTTTTATAATCTAAGTTTACATTTTTAATTTGTTATCAAGAGAATCTCATTTTTATTTCATTTATATTAAAAAATTTATATAGTTTACTTCATTTTCATCATAAAATTTTGATTTTTGCCTAAAAATATATTCCTATTTATTTTCATAGAGAAATTGCATTTTTATAGAAAAATTCATGTTTTGGCTTTGATTGCATAAAAATCACATTCTTGGCTAGAACATTATTTGAGGGTCCCTTCATGAAGTTTCACACAAAATCTAGTGTCTCTTTTATTATTTCAATGATCGAATAATCTTTTTAGGGTTTTAGAAATGTGACTTATCGTTTTGCTTATTTAGTATAATTTTATTTCATTTGCTATGATTTAATCTGATAAAACAGAAAATTCTATTAACGGTTAGCCACTTATTAATTTTATTCTGTTCATGAACTGCAACTATGGGCAGTTTGGAGACTACGTGACATTAATTGTTGCCATTGATCCAGTCATCCCCTTTGAGTCAGCAATCTGGTTTTGGATGAACCCTCAACCTCCAAAGCCCTCATGTGATGACGTTATCACTGAAAATTGGACACCGTGTGCCCTCATAATGAACTTGCGGACGAGTGAAAATTATCACTCCAAAGCCCTCATAATGAATTTGCGGACGAGTTCCAGATTGTGGGTTGCTGACCGAAATTATCTATATATTGTGGCCTTGAATGTGGCATTAAAAATGATTAAACAGTATTAAATCGCATTGGGTTCTATGTGAGGTACTGTAAAATGCTAGGAGTTGATCCCTGTGACAATCTTGACTGTGAAAATCAAGTGCATTATGGCTATGGAGTTTTGAAAATAGTGGTAGACACTAAGTAATTCCATTATCGGCCTAGTTGTAACAAGTATTGATAACAAATGAATAAAGATCGTCCCCTTTCATCAGACATAAGTAAGAATATAAAGATTTTGTTTAGTTGAGTGTAAATTAATTTTATAAATTAATAATAGTAAAATTTAATCTATACACCTTAAAAGTGTTTTTGCGAAAAAGTGACGGTTGCACCATTGTTATTAATCTTTAAACTTTAGTATTCTTTTATTAACAGTATAGAGAAAAAGGGTGAAATGTCAAGATTAATAAAAAAATTTTAAAAATGCATTATAAACCTGTATTAATTATTTTCGATATTTATCCTTACGTATTTAGTTTGGCACATTGCAACTTTTTATACTATTATTTTGTGTGCATTAAGCCTTATTGGACAAAAAGAAATTAATTTTTTTTAAAGAATATAGCTTATCCTGTAATTTTAAATTTTTCTATTAAATTTTTTATAATTCTATTTTTAACCAATTACATACTTAAAATTACTAAAATGGTTCAACTAAATTTATTAACATTTTTGAAAATTTATGTATCTAACTTTTCTTTTCTAATTAAGATGTAGGTCATCTATATATAATAAATTTATAATATTAGCAAATAATTTAAAGAAATTATAAGAATATGTATAATGAAATGTGTATATTTTAATTATTCATTAAATATTTGTATACTTAATAAAAAAAAGTGACTGTACATGATAAAAATTTAACTAATTAAAAAGACACGTCAAATATTTAGTAAATAAAATATAATAAATCATAAAATATTGATACTTCCACAAAAAAAATTTATACCATCCACAAATAAAAGTTTTAAATGAAAATATTACTCTCACTTAATAAAATTGAGAATAAGATTGTCCATGTAATATATATTTTTTTGGATAATATAAATTTGTTTGTAGACATAACATTACCTTAAATCATGCTCATATAATTTATCGTATTCATCCATATATATTTATAATTACTGTTTTAAAAAATATGTCATATAATTTGGAATTTAAAACAAATGGTTGCGACAATATTTTTATATGCGATAAATGCATAAACGGTGTCCAAGCATTTTAACTTTCTCTATTTTCATGTTTGAACATTCTTTTAACATTTAAATTTAAAAAAAATTAAAATAATATCTCTAACAGATTTTATAGACTAAAGTGTATATATTAAAATAATATCTCTAACAAATTATATATATATATATATTAAATTAACTTAAATACCTTTTTTATATTAAATTTTACTGTCTTTTTTATTCTAATTATTTTTTAAAATTATTAAAAATGAAAAAATTATTTTTTATTTCTCAAATCAAAAAATTTAAAATGAATCTAATATTTAAAAAGGGCATTTAAGTTAATATACTACTTAAAATAAGATATATAAATGCTTTTAATATGTAAAATTTTTAAAAACATCATTTTAAATTTTTTTTTAAAGTTCAGACACTAAATTATAAAAAAAATTGTTCGAACACCAAAATAACAAAAAGCAAAAAAGTTTGGAGACATTTATATATTTATCCCTTTTTATATAACTATATACCTATTTTCAATATCAATAATAAATTATAAATTTCGTATTCAAATATGATTAATATCAATTATATTTTTTAAATAAGATAGAATCTAATTTATTTGATGATGATACAAAAATATAGTAGTGATAATTTAACTTTAAATTTTATAATTTTAAAGATAACATTATAATAAATTTAATGAACAATAATATATATATATATATATATATATATATATATATATATATATATATATATATATATATATATATATATATATATATATATATATTGCTTTCAAATTTTTATTAATTACAAAAATACTCAATGAAAAATCAAAATATATCTACTTTATTATAATTATTTTTGTAATTTTTAAAATTATGTATATTTTTAATAATATAAATTTATAAGAAATAAATAACCTACATCTCAATTAGATTAAAAAAATGAAAAATTGTATGATTTTTACAAATTCTGGAGACATTTGTTTGAGTTAATTTAGTAATTTTAATACTTAACTGGTTAGAATAAAAATTATAATAATTTGATAGAATAATTTTAAAACTGCGGAGATTAGACAGAATATGTTTAACTATTGTACTAAAAGATAAAAGTATAGGACAAATAAACAAAAAAAGGGAAATTAAAAAAATTCTTTACAAGAATTGAAAAAATATTGAGAAAAAAGAATGATGAATATAATAATTTAAAGAGTTTATATTCTCAGTAGAATTTAAAAAGTTCAGATTCTTAATAATTCTATGTATTCATCTTACTTATCCGCAAGTTAGGATTTTCAATCAACCACAATTTTATTCATAAGATTGAGATTACACAACAGTTTTATGGCTCACTCTTACAACCTTATAATTTGAGATTTCAAGGCTCACTCAAAAACCAAATCCCAAGTATTTCAATGGACAACACTTAAACCAGTTCCTTTTATAATAGAATCTCACTTTCTGTTTTCTTAATCCCAGAAAATAGAAAAATAAGAATATCTATTCTAACATTTACTAGCTCTCAAAAGAGTTATACAAATATTAAATGAAATTGAAGAGAGTTTTTGAGAGCTTAATTGAATGCTTAAGAGAGTATAATGACTAAACAAGTTTCTTAACCATTCAATTGAACTCTAGATGTTGTTTATATAGATAAACAACTCGAATTATGGCTACTGGAGGCATTGATTATGTCTCCAATGTCTCCAATTGATTTTTAAATTAATCTTGAACTTTTGCAGCTGAAATGATGTTCATGATTGCGAGGAATAAGTCTTGGCTCTTAAGGATCAAAATTATAGTTTTGCCTTTGAAATTTTATAAAAAATGCCTGTTATGAGTTGTCAGGAGGATGCTCACAAGCTAGGTGTGCCTGCTTACGATCGTGAGCACTCCTAGTGAGCATCGCTGTCTGAAATGGCTCAAAATGAACACCCAAGGCGAACAACTTGTGACCTGCTTATGAGGTGCTTGTGAGGAGACACTTGTAAGTCCAAAAATTTGTCTTTTTGGTATATAATTGTTTCTTAAGGATTGGGAACTTGCATATTTTGAAATACTTCATCAAAATGTATATTAATACTCTTTCAAGGAGTATTACAATGTCTCGAATCATTAAACAATTAATCTTAATACTTGATCAACTTCTTTCACACTTAAAATAAAATCATTAGAATCTAAATTGTTTGTCAAAGTCCAAATTTAGGAGTTTGATCATGCAAATGGTCAACAATCTCCCTCTTTTTGGCTTTGACAACCAATTTTATAGGATAATAAATAAAGTACGTGAGTGTAAAAAATAAACAAAATGAATAAGTATGTATTATATAAAATAGCTCCCCCTTTCAAATTAAATAGATTCAATATGTGATAATATGTTCATCCCCCTTAATATATGCATAAATTCATGTGTCAGAGTATAAAATAAATTGAATTGTCATATTATACATAAGGAATATCAAATAATCATAAAGGAGATGAAAAAAATGATTTAAAAAATTTTCTCCTTTATATAAATGTATATTTTTATTACTCCCTTTTTATAAACATGATAAAAAATATAAATTTAATATTTTAAACCCTTTTGTCAAAAATAAAAATAACATAGAATTTTAACAAGAACATAGCCTAAAATGACAAATGTGTTAAAAACATGATAACATGATCATTAAGATAAATTGTTAGGCAATTTGAAGGAAATAATTTCAAATATATATACATGTATATGCATGTAGTGCTACTAAAATGCATCACAAAAATAGTACATATAGCGCTTACTATCACATGATTATATAAAGCTTAGCTACTAATATACATGAGCATGTAGCACTTGGCATATCACAAACATATAGCTTAACTACTAACATACATGATCATATAGCACTTAGCATATCATAAACATAACTTCTTCTCTCCTTTGTCAAAGACAAAAAAAATAGAGAGAGATATAAAGGGAAATGAACCTAAGAGAACCAAAAATCCTAGAGGAATTAAAAGACCAAGAACAAAAATAATAAAAGCAAAGATACACCAAATCTTTATAAAATCTTTGTTATACATAAATAAAGTAAGCAAAATAAGGCCTTTTATCACATATGACAAAAATAGCCACACTTACAATGTTACTTATGCATGCTTAAACAAAGTTAATTAAAATAAATTTCTCCCCCTATTTTAAATAGATATATCACTTACATAAATAATTCTTTCTTTGAAAAGAAATGAGCTAAATACACTTGCAAAATCAATTATTTCTCTTCCTATTTCAAAATGTAAAAGGAAATTTTAGTAAAATATAAATTGCATTAATGAAAAAGGATAAAGTTACAATGATAAGAAAATATCAATTGTAAAAAAAAAACATAAGACAAGACATAAACTAGCAGTTCAAGGCTTAGACACTAAAAATAAACAGAAAATAAATCAAACATAAACAAAACAATAAAAATTTATTCTTGTGGATGAGGAGGTGAAGGAGGATGAGGAGTCCAAGTGCATTGTATATTATGATGAGCATACAATTGATGAATATCATACTCCATGTGATCCATCCTATTCTTAAAATGATAAAGTCTTATGTCCACTTGATCGAACCTATTGTTGAAGTTTGATTAAAAAATGGAGAGATAATTAAAAAAATTCGTAACCCAAGCAGGCTCATCATCAACACTTTGAGAAGTGGAATGTCCTCTTACTCTTTTTCTCTGAGATTAAGGAGGAGCATGCTCTTGAGGGATTTCTTCTTCAATTTGGACACTTCAAGTCCAAGAGTACCTATGTGCTCAATATCTTCTAAGTCTTGTGCTAGCTCCTCATCAACATCTTCATCTCCTACTTCATCTTTCCAAACCCAAGAATTTCTAACAAGCTTGAATTACCTTATGTTTCTCAAGAAGTTATTATTAAGCAAAGAAGGTGGAATGGAAGGGGGTGTATTTAAAATTAATCCTAAAGTGATGAGCAATTTTAGTTATGAAGCCTCCCACACATAAGGCACCACTAACACTATCACTCGCTAACCAAAACCTCTATTGAAGCCATTTTCCTATCTCAACATGCACACCCTTAACAAGACATCTAATAAGGAAAAGATCATTAAAGGAAAAGAACATTAAAGGAAATAGCTTCATTACTCAAGCCCCGAATATGAAAGAATAGGTAATAAACTTAAGCACGTACCAAAGAGATTTTGAAGCAAAATTAAATGCTTTAGTATGTCCTGCTTCAAAGTATTTTGCATTAGGATTAGAATGTTGAGTCTAAAAAGGATTAGAAAGCCAAGAAGAAATAGGAGAAGTTAAACCCCTTTGTCTAAAATTGAAGATACCATTAAATTCTTGAGAGATAAGGAATCTATCTGTCTCATCCAATCTAAATCTCATGATATTCATAGGATTTTGCTCATTGAAGTGGTGGGTTCTTAAACAATAAGAGGCAAGAAATTCATGGACTAAAGAGGGATAGGTAGGATAGGCATTGAAGGCAAAATTATATATACAAACATTCTAAAAAAGAGTTCTAACATCATTGTAGCATCCCATTTTTTCTAATGTGGCCTGAGACAAAAATTTGGAAGAGGTTATCTTCCTTTCCTTGAATTGGACAAGCCTTGACCTAAATTATGTTGAAGTGTATAAAAGACGATAAGTCTTTTTGAGTTATTCCCTGGTGGCTCTCCTAGAGAAGGAAGGAACATCTTGAGTTGTCTTCTTCTTCAGTGCCATGGTGATTAGATGGAAGAGCTAAGAGTGAAGAATTTTAGAGAAGAAAAATTTTTTTTGGAAAGGAGTTTGAATGCAAAGATAATGATGTGAGGATGAAAAGAATAGTTTGAGGGGTTTATATAAGCAAGAATTAGGGGTTAAAATTAATCAAATAAAGTCCAAAAGTACTAAAAAATTACAAGTTATCATTTTAGAGAAAGAAAAAGTAAAAAAAAGCTGTAATTCCAATAGAATTGGGAATTTTTGCCTGTCAAACCGTTACTCACAAGCAGTTCATGAATAATCCACTTGTGAGCATTGCTCGTGAGTAGTTTTGGATAGATTGAACCATAATGGTCACAAGCTCAACGGCTCGTGATTGAAGATGCTAGAAGGTCCCTAAACTTTCAAATCCTTATACACTAAATTAATCATTAAATCAAAATAAATCATAAATAAATTAAATACTTTGACAAATATTAATAATATTAAGTTAAAAAAATTTAATTTAATTTAATTTAATTAATTTTTTTGATAAAATTTTCACAAGACAAAAAAAATATAAGTTTTATTAATAAATAATTATAATAGAGTATTAGACTTTAAAAATAAACCAATAATATATGAATCATAATAAAGCAAGAATTTAAGTGATGGTGTCAAATACGAAAAATAAACAGAAACTAAACATTAGAGAAAAACATGATTGCACACGAATCTAATAATCAATTAAGCAAGTCATTAAGACAAGCTTGAACCATTAATCATACTAAGTTCATGCTTAATAAAATGTAATCTTTCCTTACAAGGAGGCTTGGTAAATGTTAATGACCTGCTTTTTTTTTAGCTTGTTGTTTGTTTGTTGGACAGTGTGGCGGGTCTTTCCATTTTCAAGGGACATGACAATTTTACCAAATAGGGACAAATGGTTGGCCTCGGGGGGACAAGACACTTTTGATTTTATGGAGTCATTACCCAATTTTTAGAAAATTAGGAAAAGAAAGGGACAACATTGAGTCACTCAGCAAGTATTTTCCCTAATAGAGATTTATGGGTTTGGCAAATCACGTCTACTTTTTTATTATTTCTCATTATACGATATTCGATGTATAGCTACCATAACACCCTAGTTTCGATAATGATAGCTTGTATAGCATTCATATAGTACATCGGATAGTATAAAAGAATAAAGTTGAAAATTTTATTACATCGCTTTCTTAATAAAATACACATGAAAAGGACAAGATTATGGAAAAGAAAATCTAATATGATTGATTTGCAAGAATAACATGATCATTCACACAACTTGCTTAATTTCATGATTTATGGGATGATCATGCTTACAGTGATTATTTATGCTATAATGATGTATGATGATAATAAAAAAAATGCATGAGGTCATCACTGGATCGAGAGCATGATAACTCTATTTTGGGATATGAACTTGTCATATTATTGATATTTATGATGTGATTTCATGATTTTAGAAATAGAGGGTGCAGAATGATGATGTGAAATGAGCACAATAAAACATATATTATGTAGTATGCAAGTTTGCCAGTCTCATCACACAAGCATAATAGTATTCTCCAATGCTGGCGATAATAAAATAAAATTCAATGTGATAAAATAAATATGCTTAAATGATTGTGTAGTCTTCAGACTCAACTAAGCTTGTGTGAGGTTTGAAGCTTTATCTTTGAGAGATTATCAAGCTTTCCTCATCGAGAGGTTCAAAATGGTAGTAGAATGATGCTAGATTGTATACTTTTAAAGCTTGATTTGACAAAGATGAGGCTTGGTTTGGTGGAAAAAGGATTTAAAAACCTAAGGGAAAGGCTGTGGGAGAGCAAAAACTATCTTGAAAGGGATTTTTGGTGCCTTCAGTTAGACTAATTTTTGAGTGTATGTGTGTTTCTAGCTGCTCCACTTCATCCAAAATAGGGTGTAAAGGGGTCTATTTATAGGAAAAAAATGTGTAGAATGGGGTTGTATTGGTGTGGTCATGCACGTATGAGGAGATTTTTGCAAGTGGCCACGCCAAGTGTGCATGGTCGTGCACGTATGCACTTCTATACGCACTTTGATGCTCTATGCGCTCTTCCCAAGTTTTATGCGTGCTATTCTAGGGTTGGTTCCAAGGGTTTTTAGGGCCTTCTGGATGCATTTTAGAAGTTCATTTTTCTAAATTTGGCCTCAATTTTTGCACATGACACTTAGGGGTGTTTACGCATGCTTCTGAGCAATACGTGTTGATCCTCGGGTTATGTTGGACCATTTTGGGACCACTTTTAGAGGTTTAGTAGCTATTTGAATGTGTTTTTGATGTTTATTTTATCAAAATTGATTTCCAATTTTTCATGAAGTTGGGTCCCAATCTAATGAAATGTGTACTAGCCTAATAAACTGAGTATTTTGAGAGGGGTTTTCTCGAAATAAACCTCTCATTGTTCTAATAATTTGTATTTTGTAAGGTTAGAGCACAACTTAATGGCTCGATGATCAATTTTGCACACTGATGGGGTCGGTTAGGTTTTTTTAAGGTTACACACTTCAGAGGTGTTACAAATGAGTAAACTCTAGTAATCTCAGGGATTCATTTCATCCTTGGACCTTTTTGAGGACAATCAAATTTGAGGTATGACAATTGACCCTTACTTCACATGTGTTGCATAGCCACTTAGTGTTAGTGTTAATACACATGAAGCAAATGAAAAGATGCAAAAAATGTTTTAGCAGGGAGAGAGGTACTTACTTATAGGTTGTTTTTAGACGTCTTATCAAGATTTAACTGTTGTTGTTGTGTTTTGTTTATTGTTATTGTTCTGTGACTTGGTCGTCACATAAAGTGCTATGCAAGCTTATGACTAATGTAAAGTGCATTGGGATTTTTATAACTATAACCTTCTTAGGCATCATGCAAATGAAGATGTTACTAAACAAAGGGAGATGCCACTATAACCTTTTTTAGGTGTCACGTGAATGACCATGTTATTAGGCAATGAAATTACGGATGTGACTATAACCTTCTTAGGTGTCATGTAAATGAACATGTGACTTTAACCTTCTTAGGTGCCACATAAATGAACATGCGACTATAACCTTCTTTGGTGTCACGCGAATGAACATGCAATTATAACCTTCGTAGGTGTCACACGAATGAATATGTAATTATAACCTTCTTAGGTGTCACGCGATTGAAAATACGATTATAAACTTCTTAAGTGTCATGTGAATGAGCATACAACTATATCCTTCTTAGGTGTCACGCGAAATGAACATGCAACTATAACCTTCTTAGGTGTCATACGAATGAACATGCAATTATAAACTTTTTAGGTGTTACGCAAATGAACATGCAATTATAACCTCCTTAGGTGTCACATGAAATGTACATGTTACTAAGAAAATGATAATGCTCATAAGTAATATGGATGCTCCTAAGCAATGTGAGGATGCTTCTAAGCAATGAGAAGATGCTTTTAAGCAGTGTGGATGCTCCTAAGCAATGTGAGGATGCTTCTAAGTAATGAGAAGATGCTTCTAAGCAATGAGAAGATGCTTCTAAGTAGAGTGGATGCTCCTAAGCAATGTGAGGATGCTTTTAAGTAATGAGAAGATGCTTCTAAACAGTGAAATTGCTTTTAAACAATGTGAATGATATACGAGTGCTCTTAAGCCATGTGAATACTTCTAAGCAATGTGAATGCTTTTAAGTAATATACGAATGCTTCTAACCAATGTGGATGCTTCTAAGCAATAAGAAGATGTTTCTAAGTAGTAAAAATGCTTCTAAGTAATGTGAATGATGTGAGAGTGCTCCTAAGCAATGTGAATGCTTATAAGAAATGTGAGAATGCTTCTAAGTGATATGGATGCCTCTAAGCAATGAGAAGATGCTTTTAAGCAGTGAAAATGTTTATAAGTAATGTGAATGATGTGAGAGTACTCCTAAGTAATGTGAATGCTTATAAGCAATGTGAGAATGGTTATAAGTGATGTGGATGCTTCTAAGCAATGAGAAGATGCTTCTAAGCAATGAGAAGATGCTTCTAAGCAGTGACAATGCTTATAAGTAATATGAATGATATGACAGTGCTCCTATATAATGTGAATGCTTCTAAGCAATGTGAATGTTTCTAAGCAATATCAGAATGCTTTTAAGTGATGTGGATGCTTCTAAGTAATGAGAAGGTGCTTCTAAGTAGTGAAAGTGCTTCTAAGCAAAGTGAATGATGTGAGAGTTCTCCTAAGCAATGTGAATGCTTCGAAGCAATATGAATGCTTCTAAGCAATGTGAGAATGCTTCTAAGCGATACGAGAGTGCTTCTAAGCGATGTGAGAGTGCTCCTAAGCAATGTGAATGCTTCTAAGTGATATGAGAGTGTAAGAGTGGTTTTAAGTAATGTAAATGCTCCTAAGCAATGAGTGAGTGCTTCTAAGCAATGTAAGAGTGCTTTTAAGCAATATGAATGAGGTAGTAATGGTGATGCAACAATAATGCAGTAGTGATACAATAATAATGCAATGATGATGCAGTAGTGATACCATTTTTTGTCATGTTGAGGATGTTATTTTGATGATTTAAAGTAAGGTATCCTTACAGTGAAATTTCCTTACTCTTCTTCTTTTATAAGGTGTTAAGCTTTTTAAAGAAAACAGTGCATGCGTAGTGTCTTTAGGCAGATGAAGTCCTTATTAGTGTACTTTTGTATGAGTTTGGTGCATGTCTTATGCTCAAATGGAATTTTAGGACTATAGAAGTAAGTATACAAAATCTCAAAGTGCGCAAAAAACCATAGAGGAGCACGTGGAAGGGAGAAGTGCGCGTGATCATGCGCTTATGCATGTGGTCACGTGACTGGCACATGGCCATGTGCTTCCCCTCATTTGGGCTTATTTAAATAGCTATTTCGGAGGTCTTGAGATGTTTCGTCTAGACTTCTTTGAGTGTTTTCAAACTTTTCTTGACCCTTTTTATATTTTGGGTGCTATTTGATCTATTTTTGCTTATGAACTTCCATTTTCTTCTACATAAAATGGAAATCCCCAACATTCCTGAGGGTTTGGAAGACATTTTTATTAATGTTGATGTTGATCTTGAGGGTGACTTTGTAGAGGCTACTGGAGTTGGGGTGTCTGTTGCAGGGACTAACACATTTGGTGCTTAGAGTTCTAGGCTTTCTCGAGGAGATATGGTTCCTATTGTTTATAGCTTGGAGACTTACACTTGGGTGCATTATCATCATGAGGTAGGTCCCTCTTTGCCCTTATTTTTTGAAGCTTGTTCATCAACTATTTTGCTATATAAGGTTATTATAGCTGTAACTCTTACTATAACTGTATGTCTAGCTTTATTGTAAATGCTGGTGGCTGATAGCTTTTACTTTATTTTCCTTTTGTGATTGTATACTTGTTGTGATGCTTTTCTTTTCAGCCTTTGTTATTATTTTGATCTTGTTTGTATTTAGTAGTTGTGCAAATGTTTGATAGCGTACCTACTATTTATAGCCCCATAGGTATGTCACTGTGCTACCTAGTAATTTCAACAGGGTTAGCATATATTATAAGGGTCTCCCATTGTGTGTGAAGCAGATGGTTGTTGAGAAGGGCTTTGATGGGATGATTCCTGCATTGACTTATGATTTGTATGCATCGAGTTAGATTTCCATGTATGCATTAATAGAGCGGTGGATGGACATGGCATATACTTGACATCTGCTTATCGGGGAGATGACTATTACCCCATTAGATTTTGCTTGTTCATGATAGACATGAGTAGGAGTTCTATTGTCTATTCTTTTACTTTTGGGTTGTTATTTCTAACCCTTTGATTTTGATAGATCTAGGCATATGAGTTCAGGATTCTCCCTCATCCGTCCATTGAGCTTTTCTAGGAGGATGGCTTTCCTCGTTATTCTTGTTGGATAAGGAAGAGTATTGTTTTGATTAAGGATTGTAGGATGGTTAGGGACCATATGAGGAAGCTGTCCCCTGTTCAGGTATGTCTGATTCCTATTATGTTGGTTGTTTCTCTTTTAGGGATCTTTTATTTATAATTGCCCTTTGAGTAGATCTTTCTTCACTGGTAGGGGCGAGGTCTCATTGGATGACAGAGATGGTGGTTGCATGGCAGCTAACAGAGAGACGAGTGTTGCTCTTTGGCCTTATTGGTAGAGTATGGTACTTGGGTGAGTGAGTCCATCATTAGTGGAATGGCCATACATGAGGAGAGTTCTCATCCCTCCCCCTAGTGACATATTCTGGGGCTATAAGCTTTGTGGTGATGATCTTGCTACTATTATGATGGGATTTCCCTTTGAGAGCCCCTTGGAGAGTGCAGGTTTGCCTTATATTGATGTATTGATCCCTCAGCTGGTTGACACTGTAGCTAGTGGGACTTTTCCTTCACCTCTACCTTCTCAAGTAGATGCATCTCATCCTTCAGGTTGTAGGATTAGACCATCACATGAGTTATCAAGAGTTGCTTCTTCTGATTCGATAAGCCTTTATTCCTATTTCGATGGAAGCATGTAGCAAGATTTATTAGTAATAAACTGTAATTGGCATGAATTATGAGAACTTATCTACAATGACATTCGAGGAGATCTAGATCTTGCTTTAAGGAAGATAAGGGCATGCTTTAAACTTAGGCGACTACTTATGCCAGTGGTGTGGCTTTTAGTAGTACTATCCTTGGGGACTTGATGATTCATCCATCTTTATCTTTGCTTAGGATGGATATCCTTGGTAGAGTAGTGTGCTTTGATTTGCCTAGGCTTAGCTTTCCTTAGTCGGGTGTTGCTCCTGCTGATGCTATTCATGTTCATCTTCTTCACTTATTCTTGCCTGTGTTTTATTTGTTTAGTGAATGGTGGTTGACTTATTTGCTTGCTTTTGTAGATTCCTATCTCCTTTGATTAGTATTAGTATACTATTGTAGGGAGTGCACAACAGTGCTTTTTGGATTTTGCTACCACTCAGAGGGCATGCCTTCTTTATTATTGTCATACCTCAAATTTAATTATACCTAGAAAGGTCTACTGATGAAATGAAACCCCGAGATAACTAGAGTTTACTCAATCATAACACCTTTAAAGTGTGAAACCTTAAAACACCTAACCGACCTCATCAGTGTGCAAAATCAATCACTGAGCCATTAAGTTATGCTTTGACCTTGTGAAATACAAATTATTGGAATAACGAGAGTTTTATTTTGAGAAAACTCCTCTCAAAATACTCGACTTGTTAAGTCAGTGCGCATTTTGTTAGATCGGGGCCCAACTTTATGAAAAAATGAAAATCAATTTTGATAAAATGAACATCAAAAATACGTCCAGAAGGCTCCAAAACCTTCAAAAAGTGCACGGAATAGTCCAACACAACTCGAGTATTAGCAAGTATCACTCAAAAGTACACGTAAACACCCTTAAGTGTCATGTGCTAAAATCAAGGTTGAATTTGGCAAATCAAACTTCAAAAATGTATCCAAAAGGCCTAAAAACCCTAGGAACCAAGCCTAGAACAACATGCGTAAAACTCAGGAAGAGCACTTAGAGTGTCAAAGTGCACATGGAAATGCACATGTGCGCATATGGCCACGTGCTTCGCATATGACCACGTGCCAAGCACGTGAGCATGTGCACACTATACATGGCCAAGCGTAGTTAGCATGGCCACTCACAAAAATCCCCTTATACATGCATGATCAAGCCTACACTACCCTATTCTACACATTTTTTTCTATAAATTGACCCCTCTGCATCCCATTTTAGAGGGGGAGAGCAAGTGGAAACACACACACACTAAAAAATTGATCCGATCAAAGGCATTGGAAAAACCTTTACAAGTAGTTTTTACTCTCCTATAGCCTTTCCCTTAGGTTGCTAGATCTCTTTTCCACTAAACCAAGCATCATCTTTATCAAAGCAAGCTTCAAAGGTATACAATCTAGCATCATTCTACTATGATTTTGAACCTCTCAATGAGGAAAGCTTGATAATCTCTCAAAACTAAAGCTTCAAATTTCACACAAGCTTAGTCAAGTTGAAGGACCATACAATCATTTTTATATGTTTATTTTATTATATTGTAATTTATTTTACTATCAATAGATTTGGGAATACTGTTGTGCTTGTGTGATGAGATTGGTGATCTTGCATGCTATGTGAATAATATATGCTTTATTATGCTCATTTCACATCATCATTCTACATCCTCTATTTTCGAAATCATGAAATCACATCAATAATATGAAAAGTTCATGTCCCGGAATAGAGTCATCATGCTATTGGTCTAGTGATAACCTTACGCATCGTTCACATTATTATCATATATCATCATAGTATAAGTAATCATTACAAGCATGATCATCCTATCATTCATCAAATGAGTTGTGTAAATTATTCTTGTAGATCAATCATACTAGATTTATCTTTTCACAATCTTTCCCTTTTTACATGTATTTTTATTGAGAAAGTGATGTAATAAAACTTTCAGCTTCATTATCTCATACTATCTGATGTATTGTGTGAATGCTATACAAATTGTCATTACTGAAACTAAGGTGTTGCGGTAGTTATACATCAAATATTGTATAATGAGAAAAAATAAAAAAGTAGATGTGTCCCCTGAACCTAAAAATCTTTGCTAGGGACAATATTCGCTGAGTGATCTGATGTCCCTTAGAAATGGAAAGACCCACTACACTGTTTAATAAAGTAATAAAGAACCAAATAAAGAAAATAGAGGTTGCTTATAGTGGCAACTTCCAAGTAAAAGGGATTAACTCAAAAATGACTATTTCTCATTATATAATACTCAATCATATAGAGCCCTTCACCACTGCATTTGCACTACATATCACACGTGCACCACTTGTCCCTAAAAGCCTTGATAATACTAAATGACATCACTGCCATGATTCCACTTGAGTCATAGGGTGACAAAGATACGATATTATCATTTTTAGTCTTTACTCATGCTTTCATCAGACTCATATGACAAGAGTCTGTAACCTAAGTCCTTAAGGAGGGTGATCGAGTTATCAAAAGAATGCTAGACTCTGTGATCAGAGTCTAAAACCCTAGTCATACGGGGCATTCTCGATAAAGGAACCCTTAGCCTTTCACCCTGACTCAACTCATATAGATAAACCAGTAGCAACATCCACTAGGATTCCACTAAGCTATGCATGCTATCCTTATCCTCATGCTGTCAGTTTGACCTGATATTCATAAATGACATGACCCTCCTAGTGTCTATCATCGAATGATGTTATAATGTCAGTTTTTATAGAAAATTTAAGCTCAGGATCATGTGATTCTCATATACTTCATGTGAGCCTGAAGCATGAGGAATGATAAGAATCATGTACCTCAGCCTAAATAGTCTGTGCAAATTAACAAATAATGACATCCATTAATGATAGAACCCACAAGATTTCATCCATTTATCCTTATCAAATATCAAATGAATGGGTTAGGAACCTAACTAGATTGTGGACCTTTATGTCAATAAAATCAAAATGTAAACAATCAAATGATACTTTCATAACTCACAGTAAATATATCGAATGTCGATGTGGGGGGTAAGAACTCGGACTCTCTTTAATTGACCTGGGTCCTATGCATATGGGCACATATGGGCTCTGGACATCATTTGAAGCTTGACAATTGACCATCACATTGAAATCATATAATTACCTTAAACACAGTTGAGTATCGTTCCTCAGTTTACCCTTTGGTTATTACTAATATAAATCAAAATAGCCTAGTTTTGAGAGTGGAATCATAGTCTCCTGATGACTATAGGTTCAAAACCCACATAGGAAAGAGATTGAATGACTTCAAGGAAAAATAAGGTTGGAAGTAAGAGCTTGCTTGTGACTGGTTTATTTACTGTGTAGGAAAACTAACCAGCTTTAATTATGTATACATCATATACATGTAGATATCATGTACTAACCACTATTTCTTACAGGAATAATCATTTTTCCATCATAGGATTTTTGCATCCACTCCATGCATACATGCTCAGCCTTTTCTTTTGCAGGCATATGTCATACATCATTTATTTAGCTAACCTTAATAAATGTACAGGAATACTACATCCCAAACATAAGTGACCATGAATCAGAGTCTTCTCACCGAAGTAATGGAAAATTAAAAGCTAGGATCCAAGAATTACTTGATGATGGCATCATGATAAAAAATGCCCAAGCCCAAACTAGTATCACTAGACATTTCCTCCGTAACCTTGACAAGGCCGACTAGAAAAGCCTGCAACTATATGGAATATTATGCATTAAGACATTCCAACATGTGCCCCTTGACCGTGAACTCTTGAATGCTGCTGTGCCATTTTGGGACCTTTAAAAGCATATGTTTTGATTCAACAGCATATAACTATGCCCATTATATGAAGAATTCAGTGCCAGAGTAAGGTGAATCCCCACTATAACCGAAGAAGTAGCTTTCATTGATTAGGACATCAAATTTTTAGGGCTTGGGGTCGCTTTCCTTGACCTAAGCTCCCAAAAGGTTGATGAACTAGTCACTGAGCACAAATGACTAATTCCTATACAACTCCTAACTGCTTGCACTACCAAGAAGATTGGTACTCTGATTTAGGCATATCTCCATACGTTATACAATACTTCACCATCTCGAATGATGGGTGAGGAGATTATAGGATACTCTAGGTCATTAAAGGAATAGAATATGGAATGATTCCCTTGCCACTGATCCTAACAAAAGCCATTCAAGATTTAGATGATCTCAAAAAATGGAAAAGTCCAAACTTCATTGGAAGTTCTCTATTGCTTCAAATATGGCTACAAGAAAAGTTGAGTTTACTCAATAAACCCACAGGGAACTGGATGAGGTACCAACCCAGGAGTCACCTTGAAAGACATATTAAGTATGTTCACGGGTGCTCAGCCTATATCACAACCCAGGAGTGGTTTGAATGCATGAAGGACATACCAGAATATCAAATAAGATGGATGTGCCTATGGTGGAAGTTAGGACATACGATTCTTTGCACATACATTAACTGTATACCAATCTTAGGATTTAGGTCATGCACCCACTACTATTCATCATTAGTGAAGAGGCAATTTGGCAAAAAGCAACACGTAACTTCCGAGCTTATAGATTTCTCTTGTGGTAGGATACAATAAAGGTTTCTGGATCACTTCAGAGCAATATAGAGGAGGAGAATCATCCATCGATTTACCATTAGTATCAGAGACCACAGATGAAGCATACAAGTAGTGGATGATCCAAAGTTAGAAACATCTCTTAAGTCACTGCTCCAGAGAAATTTTGCTTATTTAGTTTCTTTTTCTTTATTTGAAAATGATGATGTAATGAACACTAAAGTTAATGAAATGAAATTGGATTTTGCTTACTTGTTTGATGTTTTTCCTTATGGTAGTGTGCATTGCATTGATAAAAACATTAGCATATTTGACATTCATTCTATATGCAGTGAATCATTTAACATTAGCACAGAATCTGAGCCATGCATTTTACATATTTTGAAAGATGTTACCCCTGAAGAGAGGAGAGAAATTAATAAAATATTAATAAAATATTCAAAAGTATTTACCTGGATGTACGACGATATGCCTGGTATTGACAAAGACATTGCTCAACACTTTATTTCTACCAAAGAAGGGTGTAAACTAGTGAAGCAGAAATTGAGAAGACTCAGACTATAATAGGCCCAATTAGTGAAAGAGGGCATCAAGAAATAGAACAAGGAAAAATTCTTAGAGGTGGTTGATTTTCTAGATTGATTAGCAAATGTGGTGCCAGTACCAAAGAAAGATGGAAGGGTTAAAATATGCATCGACTATAGAGACCTGAACTAGGCTTGCCTAAGGATGATTTCTCACTACCTCATATAGACATACTAATTGACAACACTGCTATATGTGTAATGTACTCCTTCATGGATGGATTCTCTGGGTACAATTAAATCCTAATGGCCATTATTAACAAAGCAAAGATAACTTTCATAACATAATAGGGTACTTACTGCTATAGAGTAATGCCTTTTGGACTAAAGAATGTAAGGGCAACCTACTAGAGAATGGCAACTGCAACAGTGTGTGAATCTATCTTCAAGCTACATTTGATAAGATCAGAAGTTACCTAGCCAACCTATTGGTTCTAAGACCACCTAAACCAGGGATGCCTCTAACATTGTATCTAGCAATTGAAGGGAATGCAATCGATGTAATGTTAGCCCAAGAGGGAGTAATAAAAGTAGAACACATAGTTAACTACTTGAGCAAGAAGATGTTGTTGTATAAGGAGAAGTATAGCCAAGTCAAACAGACATGCCTGGTAATGGTATGGGCAATGAAGAAACTCAAACACTACTTTTAATCTTACAAAATTCAAGCCATGTCTAAAATGGACCCAATGAAGTACCTTTATAAAGCTCCCTCTTTAGTAGGGAAACTTGCCAAGTGGCTCGTACTATAATAGAATTCGACGTGCAATATCTGACTAAGAAGGCAATAAAAGGGAGAGCAGTGGCTAAATTTCTAGCTCTCAACCCCATTCTAGACTCAAAAGAAATCCAACTGGACTCCCCAGATGACCTCAACTCAACCATTAAGATCCAAGGATGGCGCATGTACTTTGACAGAGCAATCAATCAGTTCGGCATAGGAATCAGTGTCATACTACAATCTCCAAAAGGTGAATAGTACCAATTGCTAAAAATCTCAAGTTTGGAGTCACAAACAATGAAGCAAAATATGAGCCATGAACACTCAGAGTAGAAGCATTGATAGCCCTAGATGTCACATAAGTCAAAATCTTTGTAGATTATATGATAGTAATCAATCATGCCACAAAAGAGTGGAAACTAAAAGAGTAGAACTTAAAGCCTTATCTGGACCCTTTAAGGCTGCTCACCATGTCCTTCTAAAAATGTAGATTCATTAACCTCCCTAGGAGTCATAATCATATAGTAGATGCACTTGCTTCCCTAGAATCAGTATGGGAAGGGCCATCCAAAATGCTAATGAAGCCTCTAATTCTACTCAGATCAAGACAACCTTATCATAAAAATTGCAAAGATAGAAATAGCTAAAAAGCCATGGTTATACAAAATTTAGATATCTAAAGGAATGAGCCTATCTTGATCAAGTAAATGAAAGAGATAAAGTAGTCATTCGGTGACCAGCATCAAAATTCACATTGCACTGAGGTGTGTTATAAAAGAGAACCTCAGATGGTTCATAGCTTTGATGTCTAGATGAAATTGAAGCTACAAGAGCAATAAAATAAGTACACGAGGGTGTTTATGGTCCACACATGAATGAAGCAATCATGGCTAAAAAGCTCATAAGATAAGGGTTCTTCTTAATGATAATAATGGAAAACTACATCAAATTTATAAGGAAATGCCACAAGTGCCTGATCCATAGGAATGTCAGCCACCTTCCCCTAATAGAACTACACTACATCTGCTCTCCATGGCCCTTCTCAACATAGGGACTAGACATAATTGGGGAAATCCACCCGATAGCCTCGAACGAACATAGATTCATCCTAATAGTAGTAGAATACTTTATAAAATGGGTCAAAATGGAATCATTCGCAAGGATAGGTTCCAACAAAGTGGCTAAGTTCATCAAAAGAAACATGTTACATCAATATAGGGTCCCCCATCACATCATCCCTAACAACAGTGTCCAATTCCAAGGGGAAGTTCGAGAGCTGCTAAGGAGTTATAAGGTAGAACATCATAAATATTCTCCTTATCGACCATAAGCAAACGGGGCCGTTGGAGCTGCAAATAAGAACATCAAAAAGATCTTGTCAAAGATGACTCAGACTTTACTAAGACTGGGCAGATAGATTACCATATGCCTTATAGAGGTATCGAACAATAGTTAGAACTTCAGCAGGAGCAATTCCTTTCTCACTAGTGTATGGATCAGAAGTAACTCATTTAATTGACATAAAAATTAAGTCTCTTCAGGTAGCTATCGAATTTGAAATACCAAAAGTACAGTGGGCTCAATAGAGGCAAAAAAATCTCATTCTCTTAGATAGCCAAAGGCTCAAGGCCCTATACCACTCACAGTTGTATTAGGCTCAACTAGCCAAGACCTTTAATAGAAGAGTAAAACACAAGAGTGTGAAAGCAGGAGACTAGGTGCTAAAGTAGGTAAGACAGAACATTCTAGATGCTATAGGGAAATTCAGACCAAACTGGGAAGGCCCATACCTAGTCAAACATGTCCTATCAAAGGGAGCAGTCAAGCTGATGGATTTTGAAGGAAAAAAAATTCTCTGAACATTTTAATATAGACTGCCTGAAGAAGTACTACATCTAAGGAAAAAAAATTATCCCATTGGGTTGAAAACCTAAAAAGGTAGCTCAGGAAAAAGTTAGGGACTTCCCGTTGAGTTGAAAACCTAAAAATGGCAGCTCAGGAAAAAATTAGGGAAAGAGAGAAAATACTTAACTAGAAAACTTG
This sequence comes from Mallotus nudiflorus, assembly GCA_947683625.1. Taxonomy (NCBI): domain Eukaryota; kingdom Viridiplantae; phylum Streptophyta; class Magnoliopsida; order Malpighiales; family Euphorbiaceae; genus Mallotus; species Mallotus nudiflorus. The sequence continues at coordinate 1,899,541 of CANTUR010000275.1, read as the reverse complement.
AGAATGCTAGTTAAGGAAAATGGTAACCTCAAATTTAAAATTTGGACAAATGCACCTGTGCTTTTCTTAAATGATTATAGTGAAATGAGAATGATTTCCAGTTTATGTAAAATGTCTTATAAAATGCAAACATTTTATCATCATGAATTACATCATGTATGCTTTGCATTTTCGTTCATTATATGACCATGGTTCTTACCATCCTCTCTAAGCTCTCTCTTTGAGATCAACCACTATTGTATAGTAAAAAAAAGCCCAGCTAGGTGTGAAAAGCTTCAAAAGGAGACATCTTAGGCCAAAAAAGGAAGAAAAAGAAAATCCAGCTAAGTGCAAAAAACTCCAAAAAGAGACGCCTTTGGCAAAAAAGGGAAAAGACAAGTAACAGTAATGGAAAACATCATTGATACATAATAGGAAGCATATATAGTCATCATCATACAAGCATCATACAACATGAGGAAAAATGCCCAGATACAATACCTAAAGTCCATAACCTTAGGAAAATAATACAACAAAGCAAACAATAGGCCAAAAGTCCTACACTTAGCTCCTAAAACAACTACATCGGTTGTGGCTACCATCAGAAGCAAGTACTAATCCTGCTCAAACATCCCCCTTGTCTAATCCTAATTTATGACCATTCATTGCAAAGGACAATAGTCGTGACTCCAGCTCACTGATACGATCATGATAAGCTGCACACTCCTACTCCCATTTGCGACTAGCGAGATGGTGCTCAACCGGCATTACACATTGCATATTATACACTCATACATAAAACATGTGCATAAAATAAATAGGTATAATAAAGAAGGCATACCCTCCGAGTGATAGCAAACTCTAAAAATCACTACTGCTCACTCCCTTTAATAGTATACCAGTATTGACTAGAGGAGACAGGAATCTACAAAAGCGAGCAAATAAATCAACCAACACTCACTAAATAAATGATACACAAGCAAGAATAAGTGAAGAACATGAACATGAGTAGCATTAGAAGGAGCAACACTCAATTGAGACTTGCTAGGTCTAGGCAAATCAAAGCTCACTACTCTATTAAGGATATCCATCCCAAGTAAAGAAAAAGATGGCTAAACCAATAAGTCCCTAAGAATAGTACTGCTAGAAGCTACACCACTAGTATGGGTAGTCGCCTAAGTACAGAGCATACCCATATCCTCCTCAAAATGAGATCCGAATCTCCTCTGATGTCACTGTAGATGAGTTCTCATAACTCATGTCAATTATAGTTTATTACTAATAAAGTTTGCTACATGCTTACACCAAAACAGGAATAAAGGCTTACCAGATTAGAAGAAGCAACTCTCAATGACCTACATGATGACCTAATCCTCAAACCCGAAGGACAAGATGCATCTACCTAAGAAGGTAGAGGTGAAGGAAAGGTCTCACTAGCTATAGTGTCAATCAGCTGAAGGACCAATACATTAGCATAAGGCAAGCCCATACTCTCTAAGAGGCTCTCAAAGGGGAATCCCATCATAATAGCATCAAGATCATCACCACAAAGCTCATGGCCCCAGAACATGTCACTAGGGGGAGGAACAGGAACTCTCCTCATATATAGGCCACCCCACCAATAATGGACTCACTGCCCAAATACCACTCTACCGATCATGCTAGAGAGCCACACTTGTCTCTCTGTCAACTGCCATGCAGCTACCATCTCTACCATCCAATGAGACCTTGCCACCACCAGTGAAGAAAGATATGCTAAAAGGGCAAGAATGAACAAAAGATCCTTAAGAAAGAAATAACCGACATAACAAGAATTAGCCATACCTGATCAGGGGACAACTTCCTTATATGGTCCCAAGTTATTGTGCAATCCTCAATTAAATCAATGGTCTTCTTGATCTATTGAGAATAATAAGGAAAGCCTTCCTCCTGGAAATGCTCAATGGACAGACAGGGAAGAATCTCGAACTTATATGCCTAGATATGTCAAAATCAGAGGGTCAGAAATAACAAAATGAAAGTAAAAAGAATGGACAACAGAACTCCTGCTTACATCCAGCATGAATAAGCATCGGTGGATCCTCGAGCCACCTCAGTACGCTGTATCAAGTCTTGAGCACATATGAGCGAAGGGAGTAGTACCCCAGCAATGGCCCTGCAAGCCATCCAGATCTCTAAAGACGTGCAAATCACCCATACTCTAAGGGTTCAATAAGATAATAACACTCATCAAATAAAATAACAAGTAGTTAGCCAGCTGCTCTGTTGAGATGCGTCCATCATCATACAAAGCCCATACGGAAGAAACAAACTCCATGTATTAAGCAAGATACGGGCAACTATACTTCATAGGAGTGACTACCCTAAGCAAATCCCTCATAAGACACCTCCTAACCATAGCAGTGGAACACTCCTCTTCACAAAAAGGAATGGGTCTCCAGAAAAGCTCAAGCCCATGATTGTAGTAAAGTTTAAGGGGGTAATAATCATCTCCTTGCTAGGCAAATGAAAATTATGCATCATGTCCATCCACCGATCTTTTAATGCATACATAGCAATTTGACTCAATGTATATAAATTATAAGATAGTGCGACAATCTCTCCATCAAAGCTCGTCCTGGTAACCATCTGATTCACACATATCGAGAGACCCTAATAGTACATGCTGATCTTGTTGAAACTACCAGGCAACATAGTAACATACCTACGAGGCTATAAACAATAGGTACACTATCAAATATTTACACAGCTACTAAATACTAATAAATCTCTCTTTGTTACTCAATAAAATCAAAATAATAACGGCTGAAAAGAAAAGCATCCCGATAAGCAAACAACCATAAAAAGAAACTAAAAGCAAGAGCTATCAACCACTAACATTTACAATAAAGCTAGACAAGACAGTTACAGTAAGTGCTATAGAACTATAACTACAACAAGCTCATATAGCAAAATAAATAGCAAAATAGTCAATGAACAAGCTTTAAAAAATAAGGGTAAAGAGGGACCTACCTCACGATGATGATGCATCCCAGCATGAGTCTCCAAGCTATAAAAAATAAGGATCGGATCTCTTCAAGAAAGCTTAGAAGGCTGACAACTCTGAGCACCAGATGTGCTAGTCCTTACTGTAGACCTCCTAGGTCCAGTGGCCTCTATAAAGTCACCCTCAACATCAACATCAACATTAACCAAAATATCCTTTAGACCCTTAAGAATGTTGGGAAACTCCATTTTATGCAGAAGAAAATGGGAGTATAGAAGTAAAAATAGAACAGATAGCACTCGAAACATAAAAAGGGTCAAGAAAATTTAAAAAACACTTAAAGAAGTTCGGTTAAAGCCTCCTAAGACCTCTGAAACAACCATCTAAATAGGCCTGGAGGGGAGGAAGTGCATGACCATGAGCCTTCCATGCATAGTCATATGCACTTCCCCTTTCACATGCTCTTTTGTGGTTTTAGGCGCACTTCAAGACTTTGCACACTCATTTCTACATTCCTAAACTTCCATTTAAGCATAAGACATGCACCAAACTCATATAAAAGTATGTTGATATGGACTCCATCTATTTAAAGCTACTACACTCGTACCACCTTTTTTAGAAAATTCAATACCGTACAAAAGAAGAAAAATTCACTGTAAGGATATCTCTCTCTAAATCATTGAAATAATGACATCATCACCTCATTATAACTGCATCATTACTACATCACTACTACATCATTACTACATCATTATTGCATCATCATTACTACCTCATTCATATTTTTTAGAAGCACTCACTCATTGGTTAGAAGTACTTTCTCATTGCTTAGAAGCACTTTCTCATTGCTTAGAAGCACTTTCACATTGCTTAGAACCACTTTCATTGCTTAGAAGCACTTTCACATTGCTTAGAAGCACTTTCATTGCCTAGAAGCACTCTCATATTGCTTAGAAGCACTTTCAATATGTAGAAGCATACTCACATTGCTTAGAAGCACTTTTACTGCTTAGAAGCAACTTCTCATTGCTTAAAAGCACTTTCACCACTTCAGAGCATCCATACTACTTAGGATCATTCTCATGTGCTTAATATCATTTTCATTTCACACGACACCTAAGAAGGTTATAATCACATATTCATTCGCATGACGCCTAATCAGGTTATAGTCACATTGTCATTCATGTGACACCTAAGAAGGTTATAGTCGCATATTCATTTTGCGTGACACCTAAGAAGGTTATAGTCGCATGTTCATTTACGTGACACCTAAGAAGGTTATAGTCGCATCCATATTTTTATTACTTAGTATCATCTTCATTTATGTGAAACCTAAATAGGTTATAGTTGCATTGCTTAGTAACAATTTTATTTGTGTGACACCTAAAAAGGTTGTAGTTGCATTTGTATTATGCCACACTTTGCATCAGTCACAGGCTTGCATATGTTACAAAATAGCACCTTACGTAATGACCAAGTCACAGAACAACAATAACAAACAAAACACAATAACAACAGTCAAATCTTGATGAGATGTCTAAAGAAAATCCATAGGTAAGTACCTCTCTCCCTACTAAAACATTTTTGAATCTTTGCTTTTGCTTCATATGTATTGACACTAGCGCTAGGTGGTTATGCAACACACGTGAAGTAGGGGGCAATTATCATACCTCAAATTTGATTCTCCCTAAAAAAGGTCCAATGATGAAATGAATCCCCAAGATGACTAGAGTCTGCTCATTCATAACACCTTTGAACTGCGCAACCTTAAAACACCTAACCGACCCCACCAGTGTGCAAAATCACTGACCAAGCCATTAAGTTATGCTTCAACCTTATAAAATATGAATTATCAAAACAACGAGAGGTTTATTTTGAGAGAACTCCTCTTAGAATACTCTACTTATTGGGTCGGCACGTATTTTGTTAGATTGGGGCCCAGCTTCATGAAAAAATGAAAATTGATTTTGACAAACTAGACTTTAGAAACATATCCAGAAGGCTCCAAAACCTTCAAAAGTGGTCTTAGAATAGTCCAACACAATCTAAGTATCAACGTGTATTGCTCATAAGTGCATGTAAACACCCCTAGGTGTCATGTGCTAAAATCGAGGCCAAATTTGGCAAAATGGACTCCAAAAATGCAACCAGAAGGATTAAAAACCTTAAGAACAACCTTGGAACAGCACTTATAAAACCCAAGAAGAGCGTATAAAGCGTTGAAGTGTGAATGGAAATGTATACGTGCGCTTTTGGCCACATGCCAAGCGCGCATCCTTGCGCACACTGTGCGTGGCCATGTGCACTTGGTGTGGCCATATGTAAAAATCCCCTTATAGTGCATGACCATGCCTAAACCACCCTATTCTACACATTTTTTCCTATGAATTGACCCCTATACACTCCATTTTAGAGGGGGAGAGCAAGTGGTAACACACACACACACACTCAAAAATTGGTCTGATCGAAGGTGCTGGAAAAACCCTTTCCAAGTAGTTTTTGCTCTCCCATAGCCTTTCCCTTAGGTAGCTAGATCTCTTTTCCACCAAATCACACATTATCTTTGTCAAAGCACGCTTTAAAGGTATATAATCTAGCATTATTTTGCTGTCATTTTGAACCTCTTGATGAGGAAAGCTTGATAATTTCTTGAAGCTAAAGCTTCAAAGCTCACACCAATTTAGTTGAGTATGAGGACCATAAAATTATTTTAGCACATTTATTTTATTGTATTGCATTTTATTTTAATATCACCAGCATTTAGGAATACTGTCATGCTTTTGTGATGAGACTGGCAATCTTGCATGCTATGTGAATAATATATGCTTTATTATGCTTATTTCACATAATCATTTTGCATCCTCTATTTTTGAAATCATGAAATCACATCGTAAATGTCAATAATATGAAAAGTTCATGTCCTAAAATAGATTCATCATGCTCTCGGTCCAATAATGATTTCATGTATCCTTTACACTATTATCATATATCATTATAGGATAAATAGTCACTACAAGCATGTTCATCCTATCATTCATCAAATAAGCTATGTAAATTATTCTTGCAGATCAATCATACTAGATTTATCTCTTCATAATCTTTCCCTTTTTACATGTATGTTTATTAAGAAAGTGATGTAATAAAACTTTAAGCTTCATTATCTCATATTATCTGATGTACTGTGTGAATGCTATACAAAATATCATTACCAAAACTACAGTGTTATGGTAGCTATACATTGAATATCATATAATGAGAAATAGTCAAAAAGTAGATGTGATCCCCTAGACCTAAAAATCTCTGTTGGGGACAATACTCGCTGAGTGACCCGATGTTGTTCCTTTCTTTACTCAATTTTCTAAAAATCGAGTGCGGACTTCACAAAATCAAAAGTGTCTTGTCCCCCCAAGACCAATCATTTGTCTCTATTCGGTAAATTTACCATGTCCCTCAGAAATGGAAAGACCCATTACACTGTCTTACAAAGTAATAAAGAACTAAACAAAGAAAGCAATGGTTGCTCACAATTGTACCTGTTTATTTCATGCACATGTTTTATGTATGTATGATATGCAATATTTAATATAGGTTAAGCACTTTTTTGCTGGTCTTGAATGGGAATGAGAGCATATAACTTATCATGACTGCATCAGTGAGCTGGAGTTATGACTATTGTCCTTTGCAATGAATGGTGATAAGTCAGGCTCAAACGAGGGGGTTGCTTGCACAGGATCATTACTTACTTTTGATGGTAGCCATGGCTGATGTAGTTATTTTAAGACATAGGTGTAGGACTTTTGGCTTGTGGTTTGCTGTATTGTATTATTTTCTCGAGCTTATGGACTCTGGGTGTTGTATTTGGGCATTTGTCCTGCATGTTGTATAATGCTTGTACGATGATGACTGTATATGCTTCCTACTGTGTATCATTGATGATGATGTTTACCATCACTATTGTCTACCTCTGTTCCCTTTTTTGCCTAAGGTGTCTCCTTTTTAGAGCTTCTTGCACTTAGTTAGGTTTTCTTTTTCTTCCCTTTTTTGCCTAGGGTGTCTCCCTTTGGAGCTTTTCATGCTTAGTTAGGTTTTTTTGGCTTTGAAAATAGTGGCTGATATTGAAGAGAGAGCTTAGAGAGGATAGTAAGAACCATGGTCATATAATGAAACAAAATGCAAAGCATTCTTGATGCAATTCATGATGATAAAATGTGTTGCACTTTTTAAAGACATTTTACTTAAATTGGAAATCATTCTCATTTCACTGTAATCATTTAAGAAAAGCACAGGCACATTCATACAAATTTTGAATTTGAGGTTACCCCTGTCCTTAACTAGCCTTATTAGGTTTTCTAGTTAAGTATTTTCTCTCTTTCCATAATTTTTATTTAAGTTATCGTTTTTAGGTTTTCAACTTAATGGGAAGTCCCTAACTTTTGCCTAAGCTACCGTTTCAAAGTTTTTAACTCAACGGGATGAGTTTTTTTACCTTAGATGTAGTACTTCTTTAGGCAATTTGTATTAATAAGTTCAGAGATTCGTTGCCTTCAGAATCCATAAGCTTGACTGCTCTTTTTAATAGGACATGTTTAACTAGGTATGGGCCTTCCCAGTTTAGTCTGAATTTCCCTCTAGGGTCTGAAACATTCTGTCTTATTTGATTTAGCACACAGTCTCCTACTTTCACACTCTTATATTTTACTCTTTTGTTAAAGGTTTTGGCTAATCGAGACTAATACAACTGCGTATGTTATAGAGCTTTGAGCCTTTCACTGTCTAAGAAAGTAAGATTATTGTGCCTGTGTTGAGCCCACTGTACTTCTAATAATTCAGATTCAATTGCTACCCAAAGAGACTTGATCTCTATTTCGATTGGAATAACTGCTTCTAATCCATACACTAGTGAGAATGGAGTTACTCACGTTGAAGTTCTGACTATTGTTCAGTACCCTCATAAGGCATGTGGCAATCTATCTACCCAATTTTAATAAGTCTGAGTCATCTTTGACAAGATCTTTTTGATGTTCTTATTTGTAGCTTTGACAACCCTATTTGCTTGTGGTAGGTAAGGAGAAGATTTATGATGTTCCACCTTATAACTCCTCAGTAGCTCTTTAACTTTCCTTTGGAATTGGACACTGTTGTAAAAGATAATGCGATGGTGGATCCCATATTGGCAGAACATGTTTCTTTTGATGAACTTAGCAACTTGCTTAGCTCATATCCTTGCGAAAGATTCCACTTTGACCCATTTCGTAATGTAGTCCACTGCCACTAAGATGAATCTATGTTTGTTCGAGGCTGTCAGGTGGATTTCCCCAATTATGTCTAGTCCTTATGCTAAGAAGGGCCATGGAGAGGAGATGTAGTGTAGTTATGTTAGGGGAAGGTAATTAACATTCCTGTGGATCTAACACTTATGGCATTTTCTTATAAATTTTCCATCATTGTCATCTAGAAGACCCTTATCTAATTAGCTTCTTAGCCAGGATTACTTTATTTATATGTGGACTGCAAATACCCTCGTGTACTTCTTCTACTAATCTTACATCCTCAGTTTCATCTAGACATCAAAGTTGTAAACCATCTAAGGTTCTCTTGTATAACACACCCTGGTGTGATATGAATTTTGATGCTAATTGTCGAATGACTACTTTGTCTCTTTCATCTGCTTGATTAGGATAGGCTCATTCCTTCACATATCTCTGGATGTCATAGAACTAGGGCTTTTCAACTATTTCTATCTTTGTTATTCTATATTTTTTATGATAAGGTTTTCTCGATCTGAGTAGAATCAGTGGCTTTATGGGCATTTTGGATGGTCCTTCCCATACTGATGCTAGGGAAGCAAGTGCATTTGCCATCTGATTGTGATTCCTAGGGAGATGAATGAATCTACATTTTTAGAAGGACATGGTGAGTAGGCTTAAATGGTCCATATAAGGCTTTAAGTGCTACTCTTTCAATTCTCACTCTTCTATGGCATGATTGATTACTAGCATGGAATCTCTAAAGATTTCAACTTTTGTGACATTTAGGGCTATTAATGCTTTTATTCTGAGCATGCATGCCTTGTATTCTGCTTCATTGTTTGTGACTTTGAACTTGACCTTTTTCGCAACTAGTACTACTTCACCTTTTGAAGATTATAGTATGACATCGATTCCTACACCGAACTGATTGACTGCTCTGTCAAAGTACATGCGCCATCCTTGGATCTCAATGGTTGAGCTAAGGTCATCCAGGAACTCCAGTTGGATTTCTCATGAGTCTGAAATGGAGTAAAGAGCTAGAAATTCAACCACTGCTCTCCTTTTTACTGCCTTTTTAGTCATATATTACACATCAAGTTCTATTAGCAGTATGAGCCATTTGGTAAGTTTCCCTTACTAAAGAGGGAGCTTCATAGAGGTACTTTATTGGGTCCATTTTAGACATGGCCTAAATTCTGTAGGATTTAAAGTAGTGTATGAGTTTTTTTTATTGCCCATACCATTACTAGACATATTTGTTCGACTTGGTTATACTTCTCTTCATATGGTAGCATCTTCTTGCTTAATTAGTAGACTACATATTCTGCTTTTGTTTCTCCCTCTTGGGCTAACATTGCACCAATTGCATTCCCTTTGATGGCCAGATACAGGGTTAGAGGCATCCCTAGTTTAGGTGGTTTAGAATTGGTGGGTTGGTTAGGTAGTTTCTGATCTTGTCAAATGCTAGTTGACATTGTTTGTTCCATTCAACTGGCTGATCTTTTCTGGGTAGCTTGAAGATCGGTTAACACACTGCTGTCAACTTAGCGATGAATCTACTGATGAACTATAGTTTTCCTAAAAACCCTATGGTTTCTTTCTCTGTTTTGGACATTGGCATCTCTCTAATGGCTTTTGGTTTTTTTGGATCTATTTCAATCTTTTTCTGACCGACAACATACCCCAGCATCTTTCTTGAAGTGACCCTGAATATGTATTTCTTTGTATTTAGCCTAAGACTATACTTTTCCACCCTTTTGAGGAACTTTTTGAGATAAGAGGGGTATTCTTCCTTGGTTCTTGACTTGACCATCATGTCGTCAACATATACCTCCACTTCTTTCTGTATTATGTTATGGAACATTACAGTTGCCATCCTCTAGTAGGTTGCCCTTGCATTCTTTAATCTAAAAGGCATTGCTCTATAGCAGTAAGTACTCCATTATGTTATGAAAGCTGTATTTGCTTTATCAATAATGGCCATTATGATTTGATTATACCAAGAGAATCCACCCATGAAGGAGTACATTACACATATGGCGGTGCTATTAACCATTATGTCTATGTGGGGTAGTGGGAAGTCATCCTTCGGGCAAGCATTGTTCAAATCTCTATAGTCAATGTAGATTCTAACCCTTCCATCTTTCTTCTGCACTAGTACCACATTTTCTAACTATTCTAGATAGTTTACTACCTCTAGGAATTTTGCCTTTATCTATTTCTTGATGTCCTCTTTCATTAGTTGGGCCCATTTTAGTCTAAGTTTTTTCAATTTCTTCTTTACCAATTTGTACCATTCTTTGGTAGGACTTGTAATAACCCGAATTTTTAAATTATTTTATTTTAAAATAGGATATGCAGTGTTAATAATTTTAAAATAATATTTTATTATTTTATTATCTTGTGAATTATTATCATTATTATTTTTACGTTCAATTAAAATTTTCTATGTAAATGTATGTCTTTAAGGTTATTATTTTGAGAAATATTATTTTAATAATATTTAATTTGATGCATTACTATTTTAATATTAATATTTTAATAAATTACATTGTTTAAATGTAATTTAATGAGTTGATATATATATATATATATATATATATATATATATATATATGTGTGTGTGTGTGCGTGTGTGTGTGTGTGTGTGTATTTAGATGTGTGGTGTGTGAATTTTGTAAAATATAATAATGTATATTATATTATATAGTTTATTAAATATTTATTATATAGTATTATGAATATATATATATACATAATTAACAAACCCCCCCCCCTCACTTTCTCTCTTCCTGATCACCCTCTTCGCCCACCCTCACCGTCTGTTTCTTTCGTTCATCGGTCATCAGAGTGCCTCCCCCACAGCTCTTATTGCCACCGCCTTCTTCTCCCTTCTCCGGCGCCGGTGTTGCCTCCAGTAGCTCGTTTTGCCCAAAACTATTTTCTTCTCCGTTCTCCTCCGTCCAACCACCAAATCGGATGCTTCCGGTGGTGTTGAACTCATGGAGCTTTGAGGAGGAAGATTCCGAGCTGCTTTTGGTCAGAAAATGTGAGGTGGTTAGGTTTTAAGCTTCTTTTTATTTCGGCCATTCTTGGGTTTTCAATTTTTTTCGATTATTTTTGCTTGATTGATGAGAAATTATTTCACAAAAATTGTTCCCCTTAGCTTAATCTACAACATTGAATTTTTTTGTAATTTTTGGGAATTATTTTGATTTTTGTGAATTTTTTATTATTTTAGTATTATTTTATTATTTTCGTAAATTAATTAAAGAAATTGTGAAATTGTGATTTTTGGTGTTATTGGTGGTTAATATTAATTTTATAATTTAATTTATAATTTTTGTGTATTTTTTGTAATTTTTATAATTATTTTTAATTTATGTTAGTTTTGAAAATATAGGTTAAAAATATATTTAATTTGAAATAATTGGTTAATTAAGTGTATTTGTTGATTTTAATGAATAATATGTTGATAAAATAATTTTTGTGTATTTATATAATTTTTGTTGAATTTTTAAATATTTTTAGTATTTTATGTATATTTTTATACATTAGGGGTAATTTGGTAGTAATTTTAGTTAAATATTAAGTTTAATTGGTTTTAATAATTATTTGAGGTATAAAAATGACTTTTACAAATTATTTACTAATTTTAACTAATTAATACTATATTTCCAAAATTATTTTCAAATTATATATAATATACTATTTTTTGTAAATAAATGGATTTTTAATAATTTTTAATATGTTTTTGGACTAATTAAGTAATTTGGATTTATAAAATTATTTTTTATTAATATTTGTGGAATTATCAAGAAATATCAATTTTTAATAATATTATATTATTATTAGGGTTTTTAAGTAATTATTGGTAAAATAATTAATTTTGGTGTTTTAATACTTAAATTGCTATATTTTGATATTTAAAGGACATTTTTGGTATTTATTGAATTTTAATATATTTTATTGTGTTATTTGAACTTGTGTTGGATTGTGGACCTCGGTTGAGGATTGTTGAATTTTGGGATTCCAATCGAGGGTTGTGAGAATTTTGTATTCGAAGTGTACTTTTCTTACAGGACCTACTCTAGTTTTTAAGTAGAGAGATGTCCGTTTCACAGAGGAGGTTCTGCTGAATTTTCGATAGAATTCTCGTAAAATGTGACATCGGATCTAATTCCTATTTTGTGTCCGTTTGTGTTTAGAATTCTAGATCGAGTCTCTAAAAGTCTAAGTTAGATATATATTCTAATGTCGTGATCATTTTTTTTGTTTAGTTGCATCGAGACCGAGGTCTAGCAGACCAGGCCCGTTGGACCAGTCTTAAGGAGCGCATCCCTGTGAGTTATTATGATATATATACATTACTTTAGGTTGCATGTTTTAGAATTCTATGTTTTAAATGTAAGATTTTTGCATAATTGCTTTAGTGAATGCTTAAGTATATTATAGGTATATTTTTAGTATACTTTTGGTATATTTTAAAAAAAATGCATGTTTTCTTTGTGATTTATATTCAAATTATGTTAAGTATATTATTGGTTGATTTTGAGTATATTTTATGAATTGTTTGAATTGATTTTATGTATATATATATGGTTTATTTGATCATTTTGAATTTCATTATGCATTATTTTCGTATGTATGTTTTCTTTTTAATGAAGGATATCGATAGAACGTGCTTCCCAGTGGGCAGCACTAGGACCGTGTACATACCGGTGCGATAGATTTAGGGTTAAGTGAGAATCATTTATGGTATTATGATTTAATTAAGAATGATATGATTGATTTGATTGAGATGTGATGTAATTGATGGTGTGATTGCTAGAGCTCGGTTGACTAAGTGTCTTAGGGCCAATCATAATGACAATCAGACTATTGAAGCTTGGTCGACTTAGTGTCTCGGGGCTAGTCTACTGTCCAATTGGACCAAGTGAATTTATTTGGAATTAAGTGAGCCAGTATGGCTAGAGTGTTTTTATGTGACATTTGCGGTTGCGATAACTTAGGGTTCTATTTGATCCTTCATAAACTGATGATTTTCAGTATTAAATATAAATTGATTTTCTTTGCATCTGTGTGTACTGGCCTGTATATATATTTATTATATATACTTTTGAATGTTTGCATTTGACATTTAGTTATACGTGTATATATATTATAATAATTCACTCAGTGAGGTCTGACTCCCCTTAGTTGATGTTTTTACAGGAGAGTCCTTATCTTCAGACCTCAGCAGTAGACCTATCCGCCGAATTTCTTCCGCTCCGACCCTATTATGTAAATTACTTACTTAGTTATTTGTTATTGTACTCTAGAAACAACTGCAGTAGTTATATTTTGTATCAATAGTGAGTTTATTTATTTTGATGTATGAGATTTTAATTTTGATCTTTAATTTGAATAGTGTATTAAATTATTTTATGATATGAAAATATTATCTATTTATGTTAAATTGAAATTTTTAATTACTTTATATTTTAATTATTTATTGTTATTTTTATTATTTTAAGGCTTGCTATGAATTTCGGATTCGAAAGAATTCCCATTCCCTAGCGCCAGTCATGACCCCCGGTTTGGGTCGTGATAGGAATTAAGTATTGAGCAATGTATTTGTCAATACGAGGCATATCATCATATGTCCAGGAAAATACTTTGGAATATTTAATTAATAATTTTTTAATTTCTCTCCTCTCTTTAGGAGTAAAATCTTTCAAAATATACGGAATGTGTGGTTCAGATTCCATGCTCAGTGCATATGGAAATAATGTCAAATATGCTAATGTTTTTATCAATGAAGTGCACACTACCATTAGAATAGACATCAAACAAGTAAGCAAAATCATATTTCATTGCATTAACTTTAGAGTTCATCATTTTCAAACAAAGAAAAAGAAATTAAAAAAGCAAACTTTCTCTAAATCAGTGACTTGAGAGATGTTTCTGTCTTTGGATCATCCACTGCTTATATGCTTCATCTGTAACCCCATCCTTAATGCTAGTGGTAAATTGGTGGATGATTATCCTCCTTCATGTTGCTCTGAAGTGATCCATAAACCTTTATTGTATCTTGCCACTTGAGAAATCTATAACTTTATAAAGTACATGTTGCTTCTCATTAAATTATCTCTTCACTAGTGCCGGATAGTAGTGGGTGCATGCCCTGAATCATGAGATTGGTACACAGTTGACATACGTACAAAGAGTCACATATCCCAGCTTCCATCATGGCACATCCATCTTACTTGATATTATGGTTTGTCCTTCATGCATTTAAACCACTCTTGGGCTGTGATGTAGGCTAAGCACCTGTGAACATCCTTGATGTGTCTTTCCAGGTGATTCCTAGGTTGGTATCTTATCTAGTTCCTATAGGTTTGTTGAGTAGACTTAGCTTTTCTTATAGCCATATTTGAAGCAACAAAGGACTTTTAGTGAAGTTTGGACTTTTCCTATTTTTGAGGTCATCCAAACTTTGAATGGTTTCTGCTAGGATCAGTGGGAAGGGAGTCATTCCGCATTCTATTCCTTCAATGACCTGGAGTATCCTATAATCTCCTTGCCCATCATTCGAGATGGTGAAGTATTGCATAACGAGGTAACATATAAGGAGACATGCCTAAATCAGAGTACCAGTATTCTTGGTAGTGCATGTAGCCAAAAGTTGCATAGGAGTTAGTCGTTTGTGCTCGGTGACTAGTTCATTAAGGTTTTCTAAGCTTAGGTTAAGGAAAGTGACCCCAAGCCCTAGGCATTTGATGTCTTGGTCAGCAAAGACTGCTTCTTCGGTCATAGTGGGGATTCGCCCTGCTACGACATTGAATTCTTCATATAATGAGCACAATTATATGGTGGTGAGTTAGAACACATGCTCTTGAGGGTCCCAAAATGACACAGTAGCATTCAAGAGTTCACAGTCGAGGTAAATATGCTAGAATGTCTTAATGCATAGCATTCTATATGGTTACAGGCTTTTCCAGTCGGCCTTGTTAAGGTTTGGAGGAAATTTCTAGTGATACTGGTTTGGGCTTGGAGGTTTTCAACCATGACATCATCGTCAAGCAGTTCTTAGATCCTGGCTTTTAATTTTCCATTGCTTCAGTGGGAAGACTCAGCTTCATGATCACTCATGTTTGAATGTCATATTCCTTTACATTTATTAGGGTTAGCTAAATGAATGATGCATGATGTGTTCCTGCAAAAAAAAGGTGAGCATGTATGCATGGAGTGGATGCAAAATCCTAAAATGAAAGATGATTATTCCTATAAGAAATAAGGGTTAGTATGTGCTATCTACATGTATGCGATATATGCATGATTAAAGCTAGTTTGTTTTCCTGTATAGTGAATAAACCAATCATAAGCAAGCTCTTGCTTTTAACCTTATTTCTCCACAAGGTTATTCAGCCTCTTCCCTAGGTGGGTTTTGAACCTATAATCATTAAGGGACTATGTTTTCGCTCTCAAAACTAGGTTGTTTCGATTTATGTTGGTCAGAACCAAAGGGAAAACTAAGGAACAACACTCAAATATGCTTGAGGCAATCACATCATGTCAATGTGATGGTCAATTTTTAGGCTTCAAATGATGCCTAGAGCCCGTATGTGCCCATATGCATAGGACTAAGGTCAATTAAAGGGAGCCCGAGTTCTTGCCCCTACATCGATATTCGATATGTTTACCGTGAGTCATGAAAGTTTCATTTGATAGTTAATGATTTGATTTTGCTGACATAAAGGTCTATAATCTAGTTAGGTTCCTAACTCATTCATTTGATATGTTAAGTATAAATGGATGACATCTTATAGATTTTATCATTAAGGGATGTCATTATTTGTTAATTTGCATAGATTATTGAAGCTAAGGTACATGATTTTATCATTCCTCATGGTTTGGGCTCACACCTAGTAGATGAGAATCACATGGTCCTGAGCATAAATTTTCTATGAAAATTGACATTACAATATCATTTGATCATAGACACTAGGAGGGTCATGTCATTTATGAATATTAGGTCAAACAGACAGTGTTAGGATGAGGATAGCATGCATAGCTTAGTAGAATCCTAGTGGATGTTGATACTAGTTTATCTACATGACCTGAATCAGGGTGAAAGGCTAAGGGTTCCTTTAGCAAGAATGCCCCTATATGACTAGGGTTATAGACTTCAATCAGTGAGTCTAGCATTCTTTTAATAACTCGGTCACCCCCCTTAAGGACTTGGATTACAGACTCTAGTCAAATGAGTTCGGTGAATGCATGAGTAAAGAATAAAGGTGATAATATTGTATCTTCATCACCTCGTGACTTCAGTGGAATCATGGTGGCGATGTCATTTAGTATTATCGAGGATTTTAGGGACAAATGGTGCATGCATGGTGTGTAGTGCAAATGCAATGGTAAAGGGCTCTATACGATTGAGTATTGCATAATGAGAAATACTCATTTTCGAGTTGATCCCTCTTACTTAGAAGTCCCTAGTAGAATTGCCACTGTGAGTGACCTGCTTTTTTTAGGCTTGTTATTTATTTATTGGACAACATAGTGGGTCTTTCTATTTCTGAGGGACATGGAAAATTTACCAAATAGGGACAAATGATTAGTCTTGGGGGGATAAGACACTTTTGATTTTATAGAGTCATCACCTGATTTTTAGAAAATCAAGAAAAGAAAAGGACAACATTGGGTCACTCAGCAAGTATTGTCCTCAACATAGATTTTTGGGTTTGGGGGATCGTGTCTACTTTTTAACTATTTCTCATTATATGATATTCAATGTATAGCTGCTGCAATACCTTAGTTTCGGTAATGACAGCTTGTATAGCATTCACACAGTACATCAGATAGTATATAAGAATAAAGTTAAAAATTTTATTACATCACTTTCCTGATAAAATACATATGAAAAGGAAAAGATTACGGAAAAGTAAATCTAATATGATTGATTTACAAGAATAACATGATTATTCACACAGCTTTCTCAGTTTCATGAATGATAGGATGATCATGCTTGTAGTGATTATATATGCTATGATGATGTATAATGATAATATAAAGGATGCATGAGGTCATCACTGGACTGAGAGCATGATGACTCTATTATGGGATATGAACTTTTCACATTATTGATATTTATTATGTGATTTCATGATTTTAGAAATAGAAGGTGCAGAATGATGATGTGAAATGAGCATAATGAAGCATATATTATGTAGCATGCAAGTTTGCCAGTCTCATCACACAAACATAACAGTATTCCCAAATGTTGGCGACAGTAAAATAAAATACAATATGATACAATAAATATGCTAAAATGATAGTATGGTCCTTAAACTCGACTAAGCTTATATGAGCTTTGAAGCTTTAGCTTCAGGAGATTATCAAGCTTTCCTCTTCGAGAGGTTCAAAATGACAGCAGAATGATGCTAGATTATATACCTTTGAAGTGTGCTTTGACAAAAATGAGGTTTGGTTTGGTGGAAAAAGGATCTAATAACCTAATGGAAAGGCCATGGGAGAGCAAAAACTATTTGGAAAGGGGGTTTCCAGCACCTTCAATCAGACCAATTTTTAAGTGTATATGTGTTTTTACTTGCTCCCCTCATCCAAAATGGGGTGTAGAGGGGTCTATTTATAGGAATAAATGTATAGAATGGAGTGGTGTGAGTGTGGTCACATGCATATAAGGAGATTTTTGCATGTGGCGAAGCTAAGGGCGCTTGGTCATGCACTTGGAGTGTGGTCACGTGCACATGTGTGCACTTCCATGAACATTTTGATGCTCTACGTGCTCTTTTTGGGTTTTACATGTGCTATTCTGGGGTTAGTTCTTAAGGTTTTTGGGCATTCCGGACGTGTTTCCAAAGTTTGTTTTGCCAAATTCAGCCTTAATTTTAGCATATGACACCTAGGGGTGTTTATACGCACTTTTAAGAAATATGCGTTGATCCTTAGGTTATGTTGGATCATTCTGGTACCACTACTAGAGGTTTAGGAGCCTTTTAGATGTGTTTTTCAAGTCCGTTTTGTCAAAATTGATTTCTAATTTTTCACAAAGCTAGGTCCTAGTTTAATGAAATGCCCACTGGCCCAATAACCTGAGTATTTTGAGAGGGGTTTTCTCAAAATAAACCTCTCATTGTTCCCATAATTCATATTTTGCAAAGTTAGAGCACAACTTAATGGCTCAATGATCAATTTTGCACATTAGTGTGGTCAATTAGGTTTTTTTAAAGTTGCACACTTCAAAGGTGTTACAAATGAGCAAACTCTAGTCATCTTGGGGATTCATTTCATTATTGGACCTTTTTAGAGATAGTCAAATTTGAGGTATGATAGTAAAGATGTCTACTAATTGATGATTAGTATCAACAAAATTAAGAAAAATATCACCATTTTGCACATGATTATGCAAAAAATGATGTCTAATATCAATATGCTTAGTTCTAAAATATTGAATGGGATTCTTACTAAGGTTTATAACACTTGTATTGTCACATTTAATTGGAATGTGATTAATATCAAAGCGATAGTCCCAAAGTTATTGTTCTTGCCATAAAACTTATAAGCAATAATAACTAGGCGCCATATATTCTGCTTCAACATTGGACAAGGAAATTGAAACTTATTTCTTGCTAAACCAAGAAACTAAGTAATTACATAAAATTTGAAAAGTTTTGAAAGTTCTTTTTCTATCTAGTAAACTATAGGTAAAGTCTGCGTCTAAATAACTAATCAAGTCAAAGGAAGAACTCTTAGGATACCAAAGTCCTAAATGCATTATACCATTAAGATATTTGAAAATTTTTTTTATAGCATTCAAATGAGACTCTTTAGGACTTGATTAAAATCTAGCATATAAGTAAGTAACAAACATAACATCAGGTTTACTAGTAGTTAAATAAAGAAGAGATATGATCATAGCTCTAAATCACTTTTCATCAATCGATTTGCCATTCTCATCCTTATTAAGTTTGGTTGTGGTGCTAATTAGAGTTTTACTTATCTTAGCGCCTCCTTGCCATACTACTTGAGAATGTCTCTTGCATATTTAGTTTGATTGATGAAAATCCCATCTTTACATTGCTTGATATGAAGTCTAAAAAAGAATTTGAGTTCACCTATTCTACTCATTTCAAATTCTCCTTACTTTAGTTTAGAAAATTCTTCACATAAGTAATGGTTGGTAGCAATGAAAATAATGTCATCAGCATAAATTTAAATAATTAATAAATCATGGTTGGATTTCTTTACAAAAAGAGTTGTATCAACTTTTCCTTTATAAAAACCTTTTTCTAAAAGAAAGTTACTTAATCTTTCATACCTAGCTCTTGGAGCTTATTTCAATCCACATAATGCTTTTGAAATTTTAAATACACGATTAGAAAAATCAAAACTATCAAAACCCAGAGGTTGTTCAACATACACCTCTTCTTCAATAAAACCATTTAGAAATGCACTTTTAATATCCATTTGATAAAGTTTAAAATCCATGAATGATGCAAATACAAGTAGCATTCTAATGGCTTTTAACATTATAACTGGGTCAAAGGTTCATCATAATCAATTCCTTCCTCTTAATTACAACCTTTAGCTACTAGCCTAGCTTTGTTCCTAATTATGACACCTTATTCATTTATCTTATTTCTAAACACCCATTTGGTGCCTATAATAGGATGATGTTTAGGTCTAGGAACCAAGGTCCAAACCTTATTTCTCTTAAATTGGTTTAACTCTTTTTGCATATCAAGGACCAAAACTTCATCACTCAAGGCATCATTAATATTTTTGGGTTCAATTTGAGAAATGAAAGCTAAATTAATAATAGACTTTAATTTAGATATAGTAGGTACCCCTTTTGTAGTGTCTCCTATAATAAGGTCTCAAGGATGAGCTTTCTTAAATTGCCAATCTTTTGGAAGTTCATCCTTTAAGGTAGGTTGAGATATTTTCTCATTGTCTTTCCTGCTTGGACCTTCAAGTTTCAAAGGCTTACTAGCATTTTCTTCTTAAGTATCTATAATCTCTTTGTCACCTATAATATCATCAATACTACAAACATCCTTTCTAGGATCAAGTGAGTTTGTTTTATCATATACAACATGTATTTACCCTTTAACTACTATAGTTCTTTTATTAAAGAATCTATATGCTTTACTAAAAATAGAATAGCTTAGAAAAATTCCTTCATTGGCTTTGGAGTTAAATTTCATAAGATTATTCTTAGTGTTTAATATAAAACACTTGCATCCAAATACTCCTAGATATGAGATTTTGGGTTTTCTATTATTCCATAGCTTATAAGATGTTTTGTTCAAATTTGGTCTTTGGAAAACTTAGTTTGAAATGTAACAAGATGTGTTAATGGCTTCTACCTAAAACTATAGAGGCAAATTATACTAATAAAGCATTGTTTTAGCCATTTCCATAAGAGATCTATTTTTTCTTTTAAGTACCCTATTTTGTTAAGGAGTTCTAGGAGATGAAAATATATATAAAATACCATTTTCATTATAAAAGGCTTTGAAGAATTCATTGTCAAATTCGGTTCCATGATCACTTTTAATGGATGAAATAGAAAAACCTTTTTCTTTTGAACTCTTTTTGAAAAATCTTCAAAAGCTTTAAATGCATCATTCTTATGAGTAAGAAAACACACCCAAGTAAATCTGGAGTAGTCATTAACCATTACATAAACATAGCACATTCCATTAAGACTAGCAACTCTAGTTGGTTTACATAAATCCATATGTATAAGTTCAAAAGTTCTAGAAGTGGACACTACATTTTTTAGCTTAAATGAGGAGTTGGATGGTTTTCCCTTTTGACAAGCATCATAAAGTTTATGCTTATTGAATTCAAGCTTAGGTAAACCAAACACAAGTTCATGTTTACAAAGATCATTCAAAAGCTCAAAATTTGCATGTCCTAACCTTCTATGCCATGTCCATGTGTTATGGGAAATTGACATTAATCATTTTATGTCTTTGCTATCAACCTTGTTCAAGTCAATAACATAGACGTTTTATACTCTTTCACCACTAAAATTACTTTGTCTTCATCAAGACTACTAATAAAGTAATTTTTAGGATAGAAAGTCACTTTATTTCCCACATCACATAATTGACTTATACTAAACAAATGATGTTTAAAACCATTAATAAACAATACATGATGTATAGATAAGGATTGAGGGTTATCGATTTGTCTAATGCTTATTATCTTTCCTTTTGCATTATCTCCGAATGTAATAAGTCTTCCATCCTTTGTATCAAGCTTGTTGAATTTCTCCTTGTCTCTTATCATGTGCCTTGAATATCCACTATCAATATACCACTTGCTTTTTGCTTTTATGGATTTCAAGCATACTAACACAAGACAATTTAAGTGTTCCTTTGAACCCAAATCTTTTTTGGTCTAGGTCGGTTAGTTTTAAGTTAATCTGAAAGAAGTAAGTTCATATGTAGTCTTCTATAGAACCATACATTATTGGTGTGTCTTATGATCATGCAATATGAACATACAACATTTTCAAATTTATTTTTCTTAAGATGATATGGTTTCTTAATGTATAAATCATGCCTTTTTATGTTGAGGTGGTTTGTGGCTCTTATTATTTTATGTCATAGTATGAGACATGCATTGATAATGGCAATGTATATTTTGATAGTTTTGTGCAATATATGTAGGTGCATTGTCTTATGCAACATGCTTATGAGTGTTGTGTATAGTGTACATGTAAACATGTTTGGGTTATGCTTTTCCAACATGAGACTTACCACTTTGTGTCATATAGAATTGAGTCTTATGAGACTTTCCTTTAATATTTGACATATGAGACTTATTAGCTTTGAAAGCTTAAGTCTCAATCGATTTAGAGGTAGAATGAATGGAATTGCATGATGCTTTAATAAGTTTAATATATAATGATGATGAAGATAAGGCCATTCCATTAGCATATCCAATTCCATGAGCATTTCCATAAAATTTTTAAGAGTTAAGTAAATTATCTAAACACTCTTTGCCTCTTTAGAATTTCAATATGGAATTTTTTAGCTCAACTACCTCATTAGAAAGTTTATGATTTTCATCGCTTGCTTTATTAAGTTGCTCTTCCAAGGAATTTAAAGATTTTAAATCATAAGTAAGTTTCTCATTTAACTTAATAAGCTTAGAAAACTTAATCTTTTAATTTTTGAATTCCTTAGTTAAGCTAGATAACTCATACTTACAATGCTTCTTCTTAGAAAGTAAGCTTTTACATTTAAGCAAGAGTTTGATAACAATATAGTTCTCATTATCATCATATTCATAATAATCATCATAAGAAGAATTATAAGTAGAAAATACCTTAGTTTCATCTTCAAGAGCCATGAAGCAAAAATTGGCTACTTCTTATTGTTCCTCTTCCTTTTTGGATTTAGAGGAGTCATCATCTCAAGTAGCTTTGAAGGCCTTCTTTTTATTTGTTCTTGGATTTGAGTTTGGGCACTCACTTCTAATATGTCTTGGTTTCTTGCATTCATAATAAGTGACTTCTTTGGTTTTCTTTTTACTTTCTCCTTCATACTTTTTGTTGAAGTCTCTAGTTCTTGAGAAATTTTTCTTTCTTAGGAATTTTTTGATACTTCTAGTAAGCATGGTAACATCACTAGAGTGTAAGCTTTTAGTGTCTTCATGACTAGAGTCTTCAAGACTTTCATCTATAGATTCTTCAAGACTTTCATCTTCACTTTCATTTTGTGAAGCTTTTAATGTAATGCTTTTCTTTTTCTTCTTTTCTTATTATTCTTCTCCTATTTTCTTAATTGTAAACTCATGTGTTAGGAGCTTTCTAATAAGCACATTAGTGGAAAGACTGGAAAGGTCTTGAGCTTTCTCAATTAAAGTAACTCAAGATTCCTAATCCATCTTAAGTAGAATTCTTAGAATCTTATTGTTTACCTCTTCTTTAGTAAAATGATTACTAATTTTCTTAAGAGTTGTGAGAAGAGTGTTGAGTCAATTTTTCATCTCTATGATTGACTTTTAAGGCTTCCTCTTAAAGAGTTCATATTCATACATGTGAAGTTGAACCTTCTTGCTTCTAACTTACATGTTGCCTTCATAATGATTTTACAAGGTCTCCTACATTTCCTTGGTCGACATGCATTGTTGAAGCTTGGCTCCATCTTCTTTGGTCATGTCCTCCTTTTGTTCATTATTCTATGGGCTTTTTGCAAGAGTAATAACCATACTATTAATGGTAGTTATAGGTAGTTCCTAACCATTTAGGACAATATCCCAAAATTTGATGGAATCATAATCAAGGTATAGCTCTATTTGAACTTCCAATGAGGATAGTCGCTACCATTGAATAATAGTCTAAGTGAAGAAATATTTTATAATTCACTCCCCATAATCTTGTTTTCTAGCAATGAAGTTCCTAAATTCAAGCTTTATTACCAAATGAAAATGCCTTAGGAGCGGGGTGAATACGACAAATGAACAATAAATGGAAATTAAAAGAATTCTTTACTAGAATTGACAGAGTATTGAGAAGGAAGAATGATGAACACAAGAATTTAAGAAGTTTAATTCTCAACAATCCTATGTCTCCAACTAACTTATCCCTAATATAGGATTTTCAATCACCCACAATCTTATTCATAAGATTGAGATTACACGAGAGTTTTATAGCTCACTCTTACAACCTTACAACTTGAGTTTTCAAGGCACACTCAAAAACTAAATCCTAAATGTTTCAATGGACAACACTTAAACCAATTCATTTTAGAATTGAATCTCATTTATTATTTTCTTAATCCTAGAAAATAGAAAATAAGAATCTTTATTCTAATACTCACTAACTTTCACAATAGTTATACAAATATGAAATGAAATTAAAAAGAGTTTTTAAGAGTTTAATTGAATGCTTAAGAGAGTATAATGAGTAAACAAGTTTCTTAACCATTCAATTAAACTCCAGAGGTTGTTTATATAGATAAATAACTCAAATTATGTTGTTGGAGGCATTGATTATGTCTCTAACATCTCTAATTGATTTTTGAATCAATCTTGGACTTTTGCAATTGAAATGATGCTCACGATAATGAGAAAGAAGTATTGGCTCATAAGGATCAAAATTAAAGTTGTTGCCTTTGAAATTTCATAAAAAAAATGCCCATTATGAGCTGTCAAGAGGATGTTTATGGGCTAGTTATGTCTACTCACGACTGTGAGCACTCCTAGTGAGTGTCGTTATTCGAAATGGCTCAAAATGAGCACCTAAAGGGGACAACTCATGACCTGCTAGTGAGGCACTCATGAGGAGACACCTGTAAGTCCAAAAATATATCTTTTTAGTGTGTAATTACTTCTTAAGGATTGAGGACTAGTATAGTTTGAAATACTTCATAAAAATGTATATTAATACTCTTTTAAGGAGTATTACATTGTCTCGAATAATTAAACAATTAATCTTAATACTTGATTAACTTCCTGCACACTTAAATGAAATAATTAGAATCTAAATTATTTATCAAAGTCCAAAATTAGGAGTTTGATCATGCAAATGGTCAACATATCTTAAAATAAAAGTATAAAAAAAATTAAAATATAAGAAGTTAGAAGTATTTTTCCAAAAAAAATAATAAGGGTAAGTATTGGAAAAAATATCAATGCTACTTTTAAATAATAAGAATAAAACTAGAAACTTTTTTTTTCTTTTATTGGAAAAAAATAAATTAAACTATCATTAAAATGGATTTTTAATGAGAAGTTGGGGAGCCAATGTAAAAATATCATTAACTAATATTATATTTTAATAAGGAAATTTAAGAAATTTACAGAGTTGGTCAAACAAACATACATTTGAGTTAGATAGTCATGCAACTTTGGAGCAGTATTATTAAAATTGCAATTTAGCTCATAAAATCATACGAGACTTATGATGGCAGTTATAAAAAAGGATAAACCCATTATTAAGCCCTTAAACTTTAATACTTTAATTTATTGAGCCCCTAAACATTTATTTTATTTTAAGAAGTCCTTAGTCTTTTATTTTAACATAGATTAAGGACAAATTTAACAGCTCTATTAAATTTTGAAAAATACCATTATTGTAATATAAACGTCGGATTTGATTATTTTAATGTGGAAATGAGTTGAGAGAACAATTGTTAGGGTTTTAAAGGTATTGAGAAACCAAATTTGTTCTTTAAATTCACCATAATCATGCCCTTTTGTATGTTGCTCTTAAGATAATAATAAAACCAATTAAATGTTGTTGTAGTAGGTTTAGCTATAGAAAGTGTTTCCATTGCTAAGGCAAAGAACATTTGGAAAATGAATTGTCCTAAATTCCTTAGGTCTCTAAAGATAAAATAAAGGACAAGCAAGGAGAAGGTGAGACTTTCTCTAATTTAATTTTTTTTTCTAAATGTTCTAAGAGCTCATCAAATACATGGGTATTGGATACTGGTGCTAGTTCTCACATTTGAAAATCCTTAGAGGATCTATCAAATGAGAGAAATTTTGAAGCTTAATGAAGTAATCTTAAAGTTTGAATATGGAGCAAGTGTTATTACCATGACTATAGGATCCACTTCTATTAGTTTATATAATCATATTTTGTTATTAGATGATGTATTATATTTACCTAATGCCTATCAGGCATTGTCTCTATTTCTAGTTTAACCAAAAAGGTTATGAATTTCATTTCAAAAGAGACGTCTGTAACATTTACTTTGGCAATGAAATGGTAGGCATAGGTTATTTAGCACAAGGTTTATATTATGTTGATAATATCCCTAATAACAATGAGCATCAAATTAATGTGAGCAATGCAAATGCAATGCTAATTAACAATGCCCCTAAACGTCAAACATATATGGCACTTGAGATTTTTTCATATTAAAGATAAGATTAATAAATTGGAAAGCATAAGAATCTTGAGTACTCTTGAATTCACATCCAATCCTACTTCTGAGGCTTATCTTTAGGGAAAGATTACTAGATCACCATTTGTTGAATAAATAGTAGGAGCCAAGGATGTGTTAAAGATCATACATAGTGATGTATATGGACCATTTAAAGAAATGGCTAAAGGTGTGTTCTACTATTTTATAACCTTTATAGATGATTTATTAAGGTATATGCACTTGGTTCTTCTAAAGAACAATAGTGGATTCTTAGAAAAGTTCAAGGAATTCAAAGCCCAAGTAAACTGGGAAAAGTATTAAAGCTCTAAGATAAGATCAAAGAGCTGAATACTTAAGTACTGAGTTTCTTAAGTTTTTTAACAAATATGGCATTGCATCATAACTCACATTGCTTGGAACACCTCACTTAAATTATGAATCTAAGAAACATAATCGTACTTTATTAGAATTGGTACATTCAATGATGAGTTACACTGATATTCTAATTAGGGTTATGTACTCCAAACACTCTCTAACATCCTTAATCATGCTCCATCCAAATTTATTTCTACTATACCATATGAGATATGGCATGGTAAATCACCAAGTCTTAAGCATGTTAAGATTTGGGGATGTCCAGCTTATATTAAAAGGCCAAAAATAAACAAACTATATGCAAAGCCAATTCAAGAGATGCCATATTTCTTGAGAAAGAGTTTCTTTAAGAAAGTGGTAAAGGAAGGAAGATAGCATTAGAATAGTAGTCTACTAATGAAGCCAATCAAGTTGATCAAATGGATATTGATCAAGAATCTAATCCCACTGAAAATATCATCATACCAACTCCTAGAAGATCTAGTAGGGTATCTCATCTGCCAGAGAGATATAATTTTATACATGACATGTAAAAGTTGCATATTCATGAAGAAAGAAATCATGATAATGTTCCTACTATATATAAAGAAGCTTTATATGATAAAGATTCTTTAAAAATGGCTTAAAGCAATGAAAATTAAAATGGATTCCATGTATGCAAACCATGTCTAGACACTTATTAATCATCATGAGGGAATTATATCCATTAGGTGCAAATAGATCATCAAGAGAAAGATTAGTGCAGACGAAAAGTTTGATACCTATAAAGAAAGTGTTGTAGCAAAAGGGTTTCGCTAAAGGCAATGAGTTGACTACAAGGAAACCTTTTTGTTAGTAGCCATGCTTAAATCCATTTGAATACTTCTTGCCATAGTTGCACACTATGATTATGAGATTTGGAAAATGGATGTCAAAACTGCTTTTCTCAATGGTTTTGTTGAGGAAGAAATATATAAAGAGCAACCTAAAGGTTTTGAATCTGAGCAAGGTTCAAAAGTGTGCAAGCTGAATAGATTAATTTATGGTCTAAAGCAAGCTTCAAGGAGTTGGAATCATCATTTTAATGAAGCCATTCGATATTTTAGTTTCATAAAAAATAAAGATGAGCCTTGTGTGTACAAAAAGGTCAGTGGGAGCCAACTTGCTTTCCTAATACTATATGTTGATGATATTTTATTAATTAGGAATGATGAAAATATGAAACTATAGTTATGTAAAACTTTCTCTATGAAAGACTTAGGGGAAACTACCTATATTCTTAGCATTTGAGTCTATAGAGATATATTGAAAAAAAAATGATAGGTTTATCCTAAAGTCTTTACATGAAAAAGATATTGAAAGAGTGCAACATGCTTGATTCCAAGAGATGATTGTTGTCATTTAGGCATACTATCCATTTATCCAAGGGTATATTACATAAAACACCTGAGAAAATGGACCAAATGGCTAAAGTTTCATATGCTTCGGCTATATGAAGCTTGATGTACGCTATGTTGTGTACTAGGCCCGATATTGCCTATGCTATTAGTGTGGCTAGCAGGTTTTAATCCAATCCAGGTATGGAACACTAGATAGCTATTAAGGCAATCTTTAAGTACTTGAGAATGACTAAAGATTTAGTCTTAACCTATGGAGGAGGTGATTTTACAAATAGATGGTTTCACAGATTCTGATTTCCAATCAAATATGGATAATAAAAAGTCTATCTCTAGGTTCATTTTCATGTGTAATGGAGGAGTAATGAACTAAAAGAGTTCCAAGTAAAGTGTCACTGTGGATTCCACTATGAAGATTAAGTATATAATTGCATTAGATGTTGCTAAAGAAGATGTTTGGACTAAAAGTTCATTATTGAACTAGGAATTATTCCTTCCATTAAGTTTATGATTCCTCTCTATTATGACTACAATGGAGCCATTACTTTGGCAAAGAAACCAAGGTTTTATTAAAAATCCAAACACATAGAAAGGAATTTTTATATTATTAAAGAGCTTATTAGAAAGGACGAACTATATGGCTAATCCACACACTAAAGCACTAACGCAACTATTATTAGATCAACATCTTGAGAAGATGGGTCTAAACTACTATAGTGATTGTCTCTAGTGCAAGTGAGAGATTGTTAGCATAAGTGGTATGCCCTAAAGGCTAATAATATATTTTGACATTATAAAAATCCCAAATGGCAATAAAGAATATTCTTTTATCTAAAGTGTTTATTTAATTGAATATTCACCCATTAGCACAATGTTAAATAAATCTATTATTAAGAGTTGATAATATGAGTGACATATTTATTTGGTACATATGCTATAAATTGTTCATAATCAATTAATTAATATTTGGGTAATATTAATTAGACTATCACCTCTACCTATTTTTCTTGATTAGTATGTTATACTAATAGTAAGAGGTAGTGAGTCTCATACTACTTAATATAAGATATCAGAATGGACATGTGGATACTCAAGTGATGGAGGGATCGAACATTACATTAAATTTGTGACTGTGTGGATGTTCATTTATAATCAACAATCATAATCTAGGTCATAATGGTGCATATAGTCCTTTAACCTGAGGTGACACAGTCATCCATATTTAAGTGGTTAGGGTTTATTACCGTTTACATATTTATATTAATTATACATGGGTATATGACATGTGGTGGCTCTAATCGGTTACATGTAGGGATGAGTATTCAGCCAAAATGGGATTCATTACTTGGAATGAACCGGGATAACTATCCAAGTTCTTTCTTGATCAATAAGTTCCTGGCCAACATAAATATGACACGAACTGAAAGAGTTTCAGTATTGGTTATATTTTATTAAGAATAAAACTTGAGATAAGGTCATATGATATAACTATTATAGTTTGACTAAACTATAACTCTAGGCTATATTGGGATCTTCTAATAAAGAGATTTTAGTGCACGGTAATTATGACCAAAGGGTTCATGTGAACCAATACATGTATTCATTTCTAATTAGGTAGTTATGATATCGATGCTAAGGGTCACTCACAACTTATGAAAACTAAATGTGAATATTTAGGATTTTCACATTTAGACTTGAAAGGAGTTTCAAATAATATCAAGTGTTGATATTATCTTCTCATTGCCAATTAGACATGAACCTAGTAAGTTACACCTAAAGGAGTTTCACTAAATCACCATCAATATTAATTTAATTATTGATTAAAGTGTTTAATCAAACAATTAAGATTAATGGAATTGGATTTATGCTTTAAGCAATGATTCTAGTATATCATGAAATTCAATTCAAATAAAGGATTTAATTATTAATTTATACTTAATTGATATGAGATATTAATTAAGGTATTAAATTAATAATATATGTTATTTCTAATTGGACTTAGATTAATGACCTAAGTTATTTGGGCCTAATCCTAAAAGGGTTTTTGACCAAAGATTAATCCAAGATGTTGAGAAAGTCCATTGACCTAATCCAAACCCATTTATTTTATGGATTGGGCTTAGGCCAAGTGTTGGCCCAATTACTAAGCCCAAATCCATATGAATATGACTTGGTCAGATTTTATTATATTAGGCATGCCTTATCCTTTATGCGTATAATGTTGACTATGGGCATGGCAAGTATTAAGCTTGGCTTATTAAGCTTGTCATGTTAGTCACACATTGTCGCTTAAGTATAAAATGTTGACCATGCAAATTTGTCATATTGGGCACACATTATCACTTGTGCGTATAAATTTGATTGAGACAAAAATAAGGATTAGATTACATGATTAAATGTAGATAATGTATATAGACATATACATGAAATGTATTAATTCTCTACATAATTCATGATGCACTGGATAAGTATACAAGATTGTACACTTATCATGATGAGTTGAACACTCATTATATGACAAGGTTTTGCTTTCTCTATATTATATATTTATAACCTAAGATATGTTTCTTAGGTTAGACACTTTTGTAAAGACACACAAGAAGGAGAGACACAAACACAAAATAAAACCTAAGTGTTCTTACAAGGTGATTAAATTAGTGCAAGTTTTATGAGGTCATTAGAGAGGCTACTTGTAACTAATATAATCTAAGTAAGAAGGTGATTTGGTGGAGCTTTGGTGTTTCAAGCTAGAGGCCTAACATTTGTGAGGCTAAGCATTTGATTCAAGAGTTGAATCAAATTATCCAAAGTTTGTAGAACACTTGTGGTCTATATCAAACTTAAGAAATTGTAAGAATTCTTAAACTTAAACTTCCTAGGTTATTATTTTACATATATTGATGTGTAGTTTAGCTATGTGTAAAATGCAAAGTGGATTTATTGGAATGGAAATCTTCATATGATGAAGTATTATATAAGTGAAATTTTTGAAAATTTCACCCTATTTGAGACATGTGCTCACCAAACTTATTTGTTACATAACCATTTCCTTTCATTATTTTCATCTTTGATAAGGAGAGAGTGTGTTTTAGGGCACTTTATGGTATAAAGATTGGGCGTCATTGTTCGAAAATATCGCATCTGTTATTTGCTTATGATAGTGTGGTTTTATCCAAAGCTACTCTTTATGATGCTTCAGTTCTTAAAGAAGTTTTCGCTAAGTATGAGAATGGCTTGAGTCAATGTTTAAACCTTGAGAAATCTAAGGTTTCTTTTAGTGCAAATGTGGATCGTTATCAAAGGGTGGTTATTTCTTGTTTGTTGGGTATCAATAAAGTCCAAAGGCATTCTAAGTATCTTGGATTCGCATCCAGAGGGATCTGTTCACTTCCATTAAGGAGCGCATTTGGAAGCGATTAAAAGGGTGGAAAGAGAAGTTTTTATCAGCTGTATGGAAGGAAACTTTAATCAAATCTATAGCTCAGAGTATCCTTACTTATGTCATAAGTTGTTTCAAACTCCCGGATCAATTTTGTTCAAAATTGCAGATGATGATTACTCGGTTCTGGTGGGGTAAAATGAATTCAATTCATTGGACTTATTAGCAAAATTTATCTAGATTAAAAAGATGTAGTGGTTTGGGGCTTCGATGTATGAAAACTTTTAATAAGGCTTTGCTTGCAAAGCAACTGTGGCGCATTATCTCTCAGCCTTATAATCTAGTAGCAAAATTTTTTAAGGCTAAATATTTTCCCCATTGTGAGTTTTTGGAGACTTCAACCTCTGCATTTCCTAGTTATGTTTGGAAAAGTCTCATGAGTTCCGTTCAAGTGTTTGACGCTGGGTTGATTTTGAGGATAGGGGATGGAAAGAGAGCCCGCTTTTGGGAATCTGCATGGATTTCGGTATTCCAACTACAAGGATTCTTTCTCCTATGCCCCCTATTTGTTTGGCAACTTCGACAAATGTGTCGGTACTCTTGGACTCTGAGTCTAAGTCTTGGAATGAAGATCTTATTTTCCACCTATTCCCTCCCTATGAGGCATACAGTATTTTAAGCATTCCCATTGATCCCAGGCAGCCTTATGATTTATATTTCTCGGCGATAGAGAAAAGAGGAGAGTTTTCAGTGAAGAGTGCCTATCACGCCGCCTTTGATCTTGTTTATAAGGCAATTTCTCCGAGCTTTTCTAATAGATTTCCGTGGCACAAGATCTGAACTGTTCAAGTTCTACCGAAGATTAAAGTGTTCATGTAGAGGGCTCTGAATGATTATCTTCCAGTTCTTTTTTCCTTACATAAGCAAAGGGGTTTTAGTGAATGGTATATGTTGTTTTCACAGTGCTGTTGAGTCTGTTTCTCATGCATTTCTTTTTTGCCCTTTTGTTAGTAGGGTATGGCAACTGTATCAATTTTATAATGTTATTAGAGTAAGGACCGAGCTATCTTTCATGAACTAGTTTTAGAGAGTTTTTAGAGAGGGATGATCAGATGGTTCTATTTTGATGATCATGCAGAGTATTTGGAATGCGCGTAATGCCACAGCTCAGAATCAAGCTGGTAATTCTGCTGAGGACGTGTAGGTGAAGGTAGATCGTCTGTTGGCGGCTTATGCAGATCGCAGGTTTTGGGTGCTCAAAAACGTCATCCCCTAACCTGGGCATTGCTTACCCCTTCATTTTTCAAAGTGAATGTTGACACTAGCGTTTGTCCTCTTACAGGTGCTGCTGATGTGGGTTGTGTTGCAAGGGATCATCAGGGGTCTGTTTTGATAATAGTGGGGCATCATCTTTTAGGCTGGCAAATCTCCAATTATGAAGCTGCTGCTGTTCAATTCGGCCTTTCTCTGGCTAGGGAGATTGGTGTGAGCATGGTCCATGTGGATAGTAATGCTTTGGAAGTAATCAATATTTTGCATGACTCTTTACGAGTTAGAGGTCCTCTAGCTGTGATTTTAGATGGTATTAAAGGACTTAAAGCTAAATTTAATTCTGTGAAATTTAGCTTTGTTGCTAGATCAGAGAATAAAGTAAATCATTATGTAGCTAATTGGGCAAGGTCTAGCAAATCTGATCATAACCTGTTGGATTTTTTTCCCTCTTTGTATCTCTGATGCAATCCAGGAGGATTTGTGCTTCCTTTTGAGTTAATGGAAGTTCTCCTGAAGTTCTTTTTTTTCAATAAAAAAAATATTATATATTATGATTGTTATTATTAATACTATTTGCTCTAACTTACACCAAATGAGTATTTTCTTAGGATAATAATTACCGCTCTTTTATTTAATTCTTTCAAAGTGAATAGCTATATTGGGTAGCAGTGTGGAACTTAGCACAGGTAAATTATCACGTGTTCAATCTATAAAAAGCGATAAGCAACAGCTCGATGCTAAAATTGAGTTTTGGTGACAGAGTTTACAATAGTTATATTATATGAAAGTTTGAATATCGTAAATGAAAAAATAATTAAATGAAAATATTTTTTTAAGTGTATTTTAAAGTGTATAATTTGATTCTTAATATTAATTTAAAAGAGAAAAATTATCTTTTATTATGTAAATCATCCATATTAAAGTACTATAACCTCATAATTATTTTTTAAAAAAAAATTAACTATTGTTTATGTTTTGTATTTAGAAGTCAAGTTAGGATTATTGTTATGTATATAATACTTTAAAGCCTTAAAAGGTTTATATGTACTTGTAAAAGTACTATAAAAGTTTTAAAAGACATGCATTAACCTTGAGCTTTGAAGTTGTACAGGGGTTTGTTCTTTGTGAAAATTGATCCTCGTTTTTGATAACCGGGACAAAGTCGTAGTCATCTAATTAATAAGGGTATTCATGGATTGGGTTAATATATACATATATGTTACTTTTATATTATTTCAATATGTGATTTGATACTTATATAATTAACTAGGCATTTATTATTGCAATTAATTTTAATATCTATTTTTCTTTAATATTTTTATAATAAATTAGACATTTATTATTGTAATTAATTTAAATCTCATAAAATTAATTGTTCACTCATTATCTGATTAATTTGAAATTGTTAGTTAATAATATATTTAATTTTATAAGTTATTTTTATAATATTTTCATTTATAATTAATCAGTCAATCATCATTGCCTTTAATTTAATCTCATATAATTAATTAATAACTTATTGTTTTATTAATTTTATGATTCTTAATTCATAAAAATTTTAACTACACAGGTTATTTTTATATTTTTATATTTATAATTAATTAAGCACTTGCTATCTCAATTAACTAGGATTTCACATAATTAAGCAGTCATTTTATTATCTAATTAATTTTTATTTATTTGTTAATAAACCTTTCGATTTTATATCTTCCTTCTATATATTTGTTATTATTCAACTTAATTGTATATAAATTGTTCATAAAAATATGAAAATAATTTTAAAAGCAACAAAATAAAGATATTTAAAAACAATTTATCATGTAATAAAATTATATTTGTTTTATATAAAATGCAATAAATTTAAAAGCATAATAAAAAAGAATATAAATTTAAAACGAATATAAATCTCAGCACAAACCAAATTTATATAAACATGTATAACACATAGAAATAAATTAAACTTATTAATTCATAACCACCACAATTTAAGTATTTTTAAAGTTGATTTGTAATTATTAAAAAAGTGTTAAAGGGAGAAACTATTATGTTATTTGTAAGTTATATATTAACTTAAATTGATGAATATAAGTTATGAAATTAATAATTGAAAAATAATAGTCACAAATTAACGTAAGTTTATAATTGAAAGTAGTTTATATTTATTATAATTTAATGGAAGTTAATGATGATAAGCAAGAGATGAGAGAATAAATGAGGCATACAAAAAGATTAATAAGATCAAAACAACTAAAAAATTTGAGAAATTGGATTAAATTAACCTATTTCTCCATGGTGCCTTCATGCCTAAATCTTTTCCTTCGAGGAGCACCAGGTGATTGAGTCGCAAGCTCCTCTTCACCCTTAATTTCACCTTCAAATTGTTCAATGTCCCGAAAGATGTCTTCAAGGTTTCGTTGTTGGCCTTCACCTTAAACTTGATCATGTTTCCAAATCTAGTTGTTGTTAACCAAGGAAAATTGCTTAAAGTTTTTAATGAAGGTTTTATCAAGAAGAAGGGGTTTGGTTGAAGGCAAGGTAGAGAGATCAATGCCACATAATTGGCCTAAATTAGTGACAATGCCCTTAGTGCAAATAGCGCTAGTGGAACTATCACTAATAAACCATAATTGTCATTGCAAAAATCTACCCAAGGTGATGGGTTCATTGTCAACAAGGAAATGTAGAATGACAAAATCATCAAAAGAGAGGATTTCAATGTTAAGTCCTCTAGCATTAAGGGAATAAGTGAGAAAGCAATGCATATACCACAAGGCTTTAGATTAAAGAGTTGAAGCTTTGGTATGGCCAGCAAAAAAGCTTAAGACTTGAGGGTTATGAACCTTGTTCCAAAAGGTGTGGCGGAGCCAATTTTGTTGGACTTTAATGTGACCCTCTCTAGTGAAGTTAAATAGTGTATCAAATTCAACGTTGGTCATGAACCTTTCTCTCTCACCAAGCTTAAATCTTATTAAGAAATACAGATTGTCATCATCATAGAGAATGGAGAAAAGAGTAAAAGTAGAGAGAAATTCAACAATGAAATAGCAGTAGGAGGGTAAGGGAGTAAGGAAAAATCATATAATTCAGCCCTTATGAGAAGTTCTTTGACCTCTTTATAGCATCCAATTTCCTTAAGCGTTGATTCACACATGAATCTTAAGGGAATGAGAGGTCTCTTTTGGAAGGAAATTACTTTATTTTTTATTTATGTGGATGTGTAAGATAAAGATAGATGATTCTTCTTTACGTTTTCCTTTTTATAGGGAGCCTATTGGGAGGATGAAGGAGCCTTGGAGGGTTTCTTAGGAGCCATGGTAGAAGAAGAGTTTAAAAAAAAAATGCTAATGAAGAGAGGGAAGGAAGAAGAGAATAATAAATTAAGGATGTGAAGGAGAAGTAAATAGAAGAGAATTCATAGAGTTAAAAAGGAAGAAAAAGAGGAAGAAAAATAAATTTTGGTCAAAACCACTTTAAAATTCGTAATTGATTTGAATTGATGTAGCTTTTCAATGCAAAAAATTCATTTTTCTGAAAGCTATTAGGATTTATATCATATTTAGGATATCCATTATCCTAATAGGGACATCGATATAATGAGAAATATCATGATCTAGAGCTTAATCATAAGCAGGATTATCGAGAATGCAAACAGGTGTCTCGATTTGAATGAGGAACAATAACAGTCAGGACCTAAGCTTATGACGACCCTTGAACTTTTGAAAACATTATAATTAAGTCCAAAAAATGTTTCAATTAAGCTAAATTGACACCAAATTGAATGAAATTAAATGCAACTCGAATTTAAACACAAATAAGACTATGTTTATGCATAATTGAGCATATAATTAAACATTTTAAAGAGAAATTTTATTTTGCTAATTTTAAAATAACTATTTAATTGAATTTACTTCAATAATTAATTATTAGTTAGCAAAGGTAAATAAGAGATAATTTTAAAATTAGTAAAATAAGTTTAAAGAAGAATTGAAAATAAAATTAAAGAATAAAATTCCAAAAGTTGAATGGGTCGAATGCATAAAGTTGAATAGGATATTCACATATGCTCAGCCCATATCATAGCCCAAGAATGGGTCGAATGCATAAAGGATACGCTAGAATACCAAGTGAGATGGATATGTTCATGGTGGAAGCTAGAACATGTAACTCTCTGCACATATGTCAACTACGTGTTAATCTTAGGATTCAAGTCATGCATCCACTACTATCTAGCACTAGTGAAGAGACAGTTAGGGGAGGAACAACAAGTACCTTCTAAGCTTGTAGATTTCTCTGGCGGTAGGATACAACAAAGGTTTGTGGATCACTTCAGAATGACATAGGGGAAGAGAATCATCCACCATTTTACTGCCAGTAGTAGGGACAATATTACTGATGAGATGTACAAACCATGGGTGATCGAAAGATAAAACCATCTATCAAACAATTAATCTAGAGAAAGTTTCATTTCCTTAATTCCTGTACTTTTTCTTTGATGATGTAATGAACTCTAAAGTTAATGCAATAAAATCAAATTTTGCTTCCTTGTTTGATGTCTTTCCTGATGGTAGTGTGTATTGCATTAATAAAAACATTAGCATATTTGACATTCATTCTATGTGCACTAAATCATTTAACATTAGCACAGAGTTTGAACCATGCATTCTGCATATTTTGAAAGATGTTACCCTTGAAGAGAAAAGAGAATTTAAAAAAATATTAATAAAATATTCAAAAGTATTTACCTGGACGTACAACGATATGCCTTGTATTGATAAAGACATTGCTCAACACTTCATTCCTACCAAAGATGGGCACAAACTGCTAAAGCATAAACTAAGAAGACTCAGACCATAATGGGCCCAACTAATGACATAAGACATCGTGAAGCAGATCAAGGAAAAATTCCTAGAGGTAGTAGACTATTTGAAATGGTTAACAAATGTGGTGCTAGTACCAAAGAAAGATATAAGGGTGGTTATAATCTATGTCGACTACAGAGATCTAAATAAGGCTTGTCCAAAAGATGATTTCCCATTACCTTATATAGATATACTAGTTGACAATGCCGCCACATGTGCAATGTACTCCTTCATGGATGGATTCTCTAGGTACAATCAGATCTTAATAGTGATTATCAACGAAGCAAATACAACTTTCATAATGAAATAGGGTACTTATTACTACAGAGTAATGCCCTTCGGACTAAAGAATGGGGGAGTGACTTACCAAAGAATGGCAACCCTAATGTTTTATGACATGATACATAAAGAAGTAGAGGTGTACGCCATTAACGTGATGGTCAAGCAAAAAACTAGGGAAGAACACTTGTTAGACCTCAAAAAATTCCTTAAAAGAGTCAAAAAATATAGTCTCAGGCTTAATCTAAAGAAATATGTATTTGAGGTTACTTCAGGAAAGATGCTAGGGTATATTATCAGTTAAAATGGGATTGAAATGGATCTACACAAAGAAAAAGCGATCAAAGAGATGCCAGTGCCAAGAAAGAGAAAGAAATTATAAGGTTTTTAGGGAAACTACAATTCATCAGTAGATTCATCACTAAATTGACAGCGGTGTGTGAATTGATCTTCAAGCTAGTCAAAAAAGATTAGCCAATTGAATGGAATGAATAGTGTCATCTAGCATTCGATAAGATCATAAACTACCTAGCCAACCCACTGATTCTAAAACCACCTAAACTAGGGATACCTTTAACTCTGTATCTGGCCATAAAAGGAAATGCAATGTTAGCCCAAGAGGGAGAAACGAAAGCAAAACATGCAGTTTACTACTTAAGTAAAAAGATACTGTCGTATGAGGAGAAGTACAACCAAGTTGAACAGATATGCCTGGCAATGGTATGGGCAATGAAGAAACTCATACATTACTTTTAATCCTACAGAATTTAGGCTATGTCTAAAATGGACCTAATGAAATACCTCTATGAAGCTCCCTTTCTAATGGAAAAACTTGCTAAATGGCTCGTGCTACTGACAAAATTTGATGTGCAGTATCTAACTAAGAAGGTAGTAAAAGGAAGAGCAGTGGCTAAATTTTTAGCTCTCAACCCCATTCCACACTTAGAATACATCCAACTAGACTTCCTATATGACCTTATTTCAACCATTAAAATCCAAGGTTGGCACATGTACTTTAATGGAGCGGTTAATCAGTTTGGTATAAGAGTTGGTGTCATATTACAATCCCTAAAAGGTAAAGTAGTACTAATGGCCAAAAAGCTCCAATTCAAAATCATAAACAATGAAGCAGAATATAAGCCATGCACACTTGGAATAGAAGCACTAATATCCCTAGGTGTTATAGAAGTTAAAATCTTTAGAAATTCCATGCTAGTAATCAACCATGCCATGGAAGAGTGGGAATTGAAAGCGCAACACTTAAAGCCTTACCTGGATCACTTGAGGCTACCTACCATATCCTTCTAAAAATATAGATTCATTCATCTCCCCAGGAATCATAATCAAATGGCAGATGCATTTGCTTCCTTAGTATTAGTGTGGGAAGGACCATCCAAAATGCCAATGAAGCCTTTAATCCTACTCAAATTGGGACAACCTTGTCATAAGAACTACAGAATAGCGAGGATAGAAACATCTAAAAAACCTTGGTTCTATAACATCCAGAGATATCTGAAGGAATGAGCCTATCCTGATCAAGCAGATAAAAGAAATAAAGCAGTCATTCGATAATTAGCATTAAAATTCATATCGCACCAGGGTGTGCTATTTAGAAGAACCTCGAATAGTTAACAACTTTGATGTTTAGATGAAATTGAGGCTATAAAAGCAATAGAAGAAGTACATGAGGGTGTTTATGGTCTAAACATGAATCGAGCAATCCTAGCTAAGAAACTAATTAGATAAGGGTTCTTCTGGATAATGATGATGGAAGACTGTATAAATTTGTAAAGAAATGACACAAATGTCAGATCCATAGGAATGTTAGCCACCTTCCCCTAATAGAATCACACTACATCTCCTCTCCATGGCCCTTCTCAACACATAATTAGGAAAATCTACCTGATAACCTCGAATGGACACAGATTCATCTTAGTGGCAGTGGATTACTTCACAAAGTGCGTCAAAGCATAATCATTCGCAAGGATATGAGCCAAGCAAGTGGCCAAATTCATCAAAAGAAATTTTTCTATCAATATAGGATCCCCCATCACATAATCTCTAAAATGGTGTTTAATTCCAAGGGGAAGTTAGGGAGCTGCTAAGGAGTTATAAGGTGGAACATCACAAATCTTCTCTTTACTAACCATAAGCAAATGAGGCCGTTGAAGCTACAAATAAGAACATCAAAAAGATTTTGTCAAAAATGACTCAGACTTACTAAGATTGGGCAAACAAATTGCCATATGCCTTATGAGGGTACTGAACAATAGTCAGGACTTCAACCACAGCAACTCCTTTCTTGCTAGCATAAGGATCAGAAGCAATAACTCCTTTCTTACTAGTATAAGGATCAAATTTAATAGAAATCAAGTCTTGGGTAGTGATTAAATCTGAACTACCAAAAATACAATGGGCTCAACAAAGGCATGATAATCTCACCCTTGTATCAGGCTGTATTAGGCTCGACTAGCTAAAACCTTTAATAAGAAAATGAAACACAAGAGTGTGAAAGTAAGAGACTGGGTGTTAAAGAAAACAAGGCAGAACATTCCAGAACCAAGAGGGAAATTCCTATGGAACTGGGAAGGCCCATACTTGGTCAAACATGTCTTGTCAAAAAAAGTAATTAAGCTAATGGATTTTGAAGGCAATGAATTTTGTAAACCTATTAATACAAATCGCTTAAAAAATACTACATCTAAGGCACAAAAAATCATGTTGAGTTGAAAACCTAAAAATGGCAGCTCAAGCAAAAGTTAAGGCCTTCCCACTAAGTTGAAAAACCCTGCATGGGCAACCTAGGAAAAATGTTAAGGAAAGAGATAAAATACTTAACTAGAAAACATGAGAAGGCTACTTAAGGATAGGGGTAACCTTGAGTTTGAAATTTGTATGAATGCACATGTGCTTTTCATAAATGAATTCAACAAAATGAGAATGATTACCAATTTATGCAAAATTTCTTTAAAAAATACTACACATTTTATCATCATGAATTGCATCAAGCATGCTTTACATTTTCGTTCATTACATGACCACAGTTCTTAACTCTTTCTTCAAGATCAACCACTATCATCAAAGCCTCAAAAAAAGCCTAACTAAGTGTGAAAAGCTTCAATAGGAGACACCTTAGGCAAAAAAGGGAAGAAAAAGAAAATCAAACTAAATGCAAAAAGCTCCGAAAGGAGACGCTTTAGGTAAAAAGGGGAAAAATAAAAGAGGTAGGCAAGAGCGTTGACAAACATCATTAATGATACACAATGAGAAGCATATATAGTCATATAAGTATCATATAGCACATGTGGGATAAATGCCCAGATGTAACACTAGAGTCCATAACCTTAGGAAGATGATACAGCAAAGCAAGCCACAGGCCAAAAGTCCTACACCCAGCTCCTAAAACAACTACATCGATCGTGGTTGCCATCAGAAGCAAGCACCAATCCTACTTAAGAATCTCCCTCATCTGATCTAGGCACATCATCGTTCATCGCAAAGGATGATAATCATGACTCCAGCTCACTAATACGATCACAATAAGTCATGCGCTCCCACTCCCATTCACATCTAGTGTGATGGTATTTAGCCTAGATGACATATTGTGTATCACATATGCATACATAAAACATGTGCATAAAATAAACAAGTATAATAAAGAAGGCATACCCTTTTAGTGGTCTCAAACTCCAAAAAGAATTATTGCACACTCCCTGTAATGGTATACATTACTAACAGGAGATAGGAATATTCAAAAATGAGAAAATAAGTCAATCAACACTCGCCAAATAAATAAAACAAAGGCAAAGTAAGTGAAATAAAACATGAACATGGGTAGCGTCAAGAGGAGCAACATCTGATTGAGGAAAGCTAGGAAAAGGCAAATCAAAATGCACTACTCTACCAAAGATATTCGTCCTAAGAAAAGCCAAGGATGGTTGAACCATCAAGTCCTTGAGAATAGTACTACTAAAAGCCATACTGCTAGAATGGGCAGTCACCTCAGTATGGACTGTGCCTTATTCTCCTTAAAATGGGACCCAGATCTTTTTCAACGAGATCCTTACTATTGTAAATAAGCTCTCACAACTTGTGTCAATTATAGTTTATTACTAACAAAGTTTGTTACATGCTTATACAAAACATGAATAAAAGCTTATCAGATCAGAGGAAGCAACTCTAGATGATTCGCATGATGGCCTGGTCCTCAAATCTGAAGGATGAGATGCATCTGCTTGAGGAGGTGGAGGTGGAGGAAAAGTACCACTAGCCACAGTGTAAATCAACTGAGGGATTAACATATCAACATAAGGCAAGCCCCCACTCTCTAAAAGAATCTCAAAGGAGCAACCTATAATGGTAAAAGCTAGCTCATCACCACTAAGCTCATGGCCCCAGAACATGTCACCAAGGAGAGGAATAGGGACTTTTCTCGCAAATGGACCATCCCACTAATGGTGGACTTGCCCACACAAATACTACACTCTACCAGTAAGGCCAGAGAGTAACACTCACCTCTTTGTCAACTGCCATGCAATCACCATATCTA
Organism: Mallotus nudiflorus; assembly: GCA_947683625.1. NCBI lineage: Eukaryota > Viridiplantae > Streptophyta > Magnoliopsida > Malpighiales > Euphorbiaceae > Mallotus > Mallotus nudiflorus. The sequence goes on along the minus strand of CANTUR010000275.1, from coordinate 1,857,335 downwards.
CCATCCAATGTGACCTTGCCACCCACCAGTGAAGGAAGATCTACTCAAAAGGAAAGAACGAACAAAGAATCTCTATAAGAGAAATAACCAATATAGTAAGAGTCAAACATACTTGATCAAGGGACAACTTGGCCATGTAATCTTGAGCCATTGTGCAATCCTCAATCAAATCAATAGTCCTCCTGATCTAGCAATAATAATGAGGAAAGCCATCCTCCAAGAAATGGTCAATGGTCGGATGAGGGAGAACCCTAAACTCGTAAGCCCATGTCTATCAGAACTAGGAAGTCAGAAATAACAAACTAAAGACAAAGAGTAAAAAGAACAGACACGAGAACTCCTACTCACATCCAGCATGAACAAGCATTTACAAATTCTCGAGCTATATTGACATACTACATCAAGGCCTGAGTACATATGGGCAAAAGTGGTAGTACCCCAGTAATACCTCGACAAGCCATTCAGATCCCTCATAACGGGCAGCAATCGCAGACTACCCATACTCAAAGGGTTCGAGAAGATGATAACTCTCAACAAGTAGAATAAAAAATAGTGAGCCGATTGCTCTACTGAAATAAGACCGTCATCATACATCATCCGCACGAAAGAAAAAAAACTTAATGTAACAAATGAGGTATGAGCAACCAGACTTTATGGGAGTGGCCACCATAAGAAACTCCAAGGTAAGGTGCCTCCTCACCACCATAGAAGAGCACTCCTCCTTACTAAAGGAAATGGGCTCTTCATAAAAGCTCAAGCCTGTAATAGCAGTAAAGTTTAAAGGGGTGATGGTCATCTCCCCAACAAGTAGGTGGAAAGTATATGTTGTGTCCATCCATCACTCTATTAGTGCATACATAGCAATCTGACTCAATGTATATGAATTATAAGATAAAGCAGCAATAACCTCGTCAAAGCCCTTCCTGGTAATCATCTACTTCACGCACAATGAAAGACCTTAACAATATATAATAACCTTGTTAAAACTACTATACAACATAGTAACAGACCTACGAGGCTACAAATAATAGGTACTCTATCAAACATTTGCACAATTAATAAATACAAACATATCTTTTTTTATTATTTAATAGGAATAATAACAAAAGCAAAGCATCACAATATGCACTAGTAGATAATCACAATAAGAAAATAAAGCAAGAGCTATCAGCTATCGGCATTCATAATAAAGCTATGACTTAACAGATAGTTTCAGTAAGTACTACAGAGCTATATAACTATAATAACCTAGCTACAACAGAGACAACTAATTAATAACCTTAAAAAAAAAAGGAAAAGAAGGATTTACTTGGTGATGATGATGACCCCAAGCGTGAGTCTCTAGACTGTAAACCACAGGAATCAGGTTTCCTCAAAAAAGCCTAGATAACTGAGGACCCTGAATGCTAGACAGACTACCAGTACTAGTCCTTGTAGTGGAAGTCCTAGCTCTAGTGGCCTCTATGAAGTTACCCTCCACATCCAAAAAGATATCCTCCAGACCCTCCAGAATGTTAAGGAACTCTATATTATGTAGAGAAAAATAAAATTTTAGAAGCAAAAACATAGAGCATAAAATACCTGAAACTCAACAAGGGTCAAAAAAAGATTAAAAAAACTCAAAGAAGGCCGGAAGAAGTTTCCCTGAACCTCAAAAATGCATGTCTTGAGTAGACAAGAGAAGGGGATGCATGTGGCCATGCACCAGGCACGTGATCATGCACTAGGCATGTGATCACGCACTCATCATGTGACCACGTGCAGTCACTTGCACTTCCCTCCTCCACGTGATCCCATACAGTTGTATGCACACTCCAAGACTTTACAAACTCATTTTTCTGGTCCTAAACCTACATTTGAACAGAAGACATACACCAAACTCACATGAAAGTAAAATAATGAGGACTAAATTTGTCTATAGACACCATGTGCGACCTCGCCACTTTAAAAAACTCAGCACCTCCCAAAACAAGAAAATAGGGAAGAATCATCGAAAGGATACCCTACTAAAAAATCATTAAAATAACATCTATAACACAATAAGTAATGACATCATCATTACTACATCATAACTACATCATCACTACATCATCATTACATCATCACTGCATCATCACTACATCATCACTGCATCATCACTATTTCATCACTGACTAAGACTAAAAGAGAAGGACATATTACATCAATCACAATGATCACAACAATCTATTCACTGACATCAAAGGACGTTATAGTGGCATGATTTTATTTGCTGACACCTAAAGAGATTATAATGGTAGTATTTGTCTATTCGCTTCACACCTAAAGAGGTTATAGTGGTAGTATCTCTCTATTCGCCTGACACCGGAGGAGGTTATAGTGGCATGATTCTGTTCACCCGACACGTAAAGAGGTTATAATGGTAGTATTTATCTTTTTGCCTGACACCTAAAGAGGTTATAATAGCAGTATTTATTTGTTCGCTTGACACTAAAGGAGGTTATAGTGGCATGATCTTGTTCACCTGACACCTAAAGAGGTTATAGTGGTAATATTTATCTATTCACTTGACATCAGAGGAGGTTATAGTGGCATAATTTTGTTTGCCTAACACCTAAAAACATTATAGTGGCAGTATCCTAACAATTAATAATACAACACTCAGGTAAGTACCTTTCTCTCCTCATTAAATGAGTTTTTGCATCTTTGCATTTACTTCATATGTATTAACACTAGTGGTAGGACGCTATGCAAAACATGCGAAGTAGGGGGCAACTATCATACCTCAAATTTGACTATCCCCAAAAAGGTCCAATGATGAAATGAACCTCCGAGATGACTAAAGTGTGCTTTTTCATAACACCTCTAAAGTGTGCAACCTTAAAAAAACTAAATGACCCCATAGTGTGTCAAATTAATCACTGAGCCATTAAGTTATACTCTAACTTTAAGAAATATGAATTATCAAAATAATGAGAAGCTTATTTTGAGAATTTTTTTCTCAAAACACTCAGCTTTTTGGGCTAGTGTTCATTTCATTAGATACGGACCTAACATTATGAAAAAAAAGGGAAATTGATATTGATAAAATGAACTCTGAAAACATGTCTAGAAGGCTAAAAAAGCTTAAGAAGTGGGCTTGGAATGGTCCAACACAACCTAAGGATCAGCGTGTATCGCTTAGAAGTGCACGTAAAGCCATAAACACCCCTAAGTGTCACACGCTAAAATTGAGGCCAAATTTACAAAAATGAAGTTAAAAAATGTTTTTGGAAGGCCTAAAAACCCTATGAGATAACCTCAAAAAAGCCTGCATAAGCCCCGGTTAGAGCACATAACACGTGAAAGTGAATACGGGCGGCCAAATGCTCTACCCTAAGGACGCATTCATGACCATGCCTATGCCCCCTTATTCCACACATTTTTCATTATAAATAGACACCTCCACACCCCATTTTTGAGGGGGGTAGCAAGTGGAAACACACACATACTCAAAAATTCTATCTAATCAAAGGCATTAGAAACCCCTTCCTATATAGTTTTTGCTCTCCCACTGCCTTTCTCTTAGGTGATTAGATCTCTTTTCCACCAAACCAAGCCTCATATTTTTCAAAGCATGCTTCAAAGGTATATAAACTAGCATCATTCTATCATCATTTAAACCACTCGACGAGGCAAGCTTGATAATCCTTTGAAGCTAAAGCTTTATAACCCATACAAGCTCAATCGAATATGAGGACCACACAATCATTTTAGCTTGTTTATTTTATCGCATTGCATTTTATTTTATTGTCACCAATATTTAGGAATATTATTATGCTTGTGTGATAAGACTGGTAGTTTTTCATGATATATGATTAACCTATGCTTTATTATGCTTATTTCATATCATCATTTTACATCCTTTAGTTCCAAAACATGAAATCATATCATAAATATCAATAATATGAAATGTTCATATCCCAAAATAAAGTCATTATGTTTATAGTCCAGTGATGACATCATGCATCACTTATATTATCATCATATATCATTATAGTATAAATAATCACCGTGAGCATGCATAATCATCTCTATTTTGCTTACTCTTTTGAGTGATCAATTGTCCATTGCTTATCCTATTATTTATATGATCGAGCAAGATGTGTGAAGGGTCAAATTTACCTTATAGAGTCATTATATCTAAATTAGATTTACTTTTTCACAATCTCTTTTTCCTTTTATATGTATTTTATTAGGAAAGCAATGTAATAGTAATATCTTCAGCTTTATTATCCTTTACTATTTGATGAATTATGTGAATGCTATACAAACTATCATTACCAAAACTAGGGTGTTATGGCAGCTATACATCAAGCATCGTATAATGAGAAATAGTAAAAAAAGTAGATACGATCCCCCAAACCCAAAAATCTCTACTGGGAGCAATACTCGCTGAGTGACCCGATGTTTTCCTTTTCTTTTCTCAACTTTCTAAAAATTGGTTGGTGACTCCATAAAATCAAAAAAGCATCTCATTCCTCCTAAGACTAATCATTTATCTCTATTCGATAAAATTGCCATGTCCCTCAAAAATAAAATGAAAAGACATTTACGAAACCAATTTGCCTAGAAACTAAACATAAGAAATAGGTCGCTCATAGACACGATCATACTTATATATTGCATTTCATCAACTTATTTTCCATTCTTATCCTTGGTGAGTTTGGTGGTGCTTATAGGAGTCTTGCTTGACTTAGCTCCTTCCAAGCCAAACTTATTGAGGATGTCTCTTATGTATTTAGTTAGTAAGCTCATGTGTGAGGAGCTTTCAATTAGGAATATCGGTTGAGAGAGTTGAAAGATCATGAGCTTCTTCAATTGAAGTAACTTTAGATTCCTAATCCTTCTTAAGTAGGATTCTTAGAATCTTATTGTTTACTTCTTCCTTGAAAAAGTGTTTTCCAAGTTTCTTAAGAGTAGTAGGAAGAGCATTGTGGTGATTTGTCATCTCCGTTATGGATTCTTATAATTTCATCTTAAAAAGTTCATACTTATACATATGAAGTTAAACCTTATTGCTTCTTACTTACACATTTCCTTCATAGTGATTCTCAAGTGTTTCCCAAACCTCTTTTATGGATTGGCAATGTTAAGCTTTACCACCTCCTTCTCCTGACATAGAGGTTAGCAGGATTGTCATGGCTTTCTTGTTCTTGTAATATTCTTTTTTTTTCCATTATCCCATTGAATTCTTGCATGTGTAGTCTCTACACCATTAATTTATAGCTTTAGGTGGTTCCCAACCATTCAGAACAACATCCCAAAGTCTAATGGGATCACTATCTAAATACAACTCCATTTTGAACTTCCAATATGGGTAGTCACTACTATCAAAGAAGGGTCTAAGAGATGAAAAGTTTAAAGATTCACTCCCTATGATTTTTTCTTCTTGCAATTAAATACCAAGAAGTCAAATTCCAATACCAATTGTAAGTGCCATAAAAGGGGCTGAATATGGATTTTGAGAAATTAAAATCAAATTAAGAAAGGAAAAATTAAAGGTTAAGAAATATAAAACACAAACACTTAAGGAGTTTCATTTATTAACAAATCTATGTCTCCACCTAACTCTCACATGTTAAGATTTTTGAATCACCATAATCTATTCACTTAGATTGATTTTTATAAGCTTGACTTTTAGGCTCAACTTTAAAATTACAATCAAGAGTTTAAGGAACACTCTTTAACTCTATATCCAACTATTTCAATAGGCAAACACTTTAAACTTTCACACAAGAATAATGATACTATCTAGAATGTTCCCACCTAATTAAGGGTCCTCTACCCCCCTAAATAGGAACATATGGACAAAGGAGAAGACAGATCCATCCAAGGAACTACCTAAAAGAGGAATCCTAATGAAAGAAGGAACTCTCTCCTACAAAGACTATGATTCACTGACCTACAAGGATTCCTATTCCTCCTAGGTTTGAGTATCACTATATATAGCACCATATACCCCTCATAAGGGGACATCTCATTCACACATATTCAAGCTATCTTTCCTCCGCCCGATTTCTATTCTCTAACTTAGGCATCGCAGTGTTTGTGGGGATTCCCCCCACCTCTCACCTTGCCCTCTGTTCAGTACTTTACAGGACGTTCAGCCCAGGAGTCCTGAAAATTAGTTATCAAGTGGCGCCATCTGTGGGGACTCCTTGGGAAAAGCCATTCATTCACTTGCTAAGCTAAAGACACCTTCACCATAACTTCTAGGCCACCCCCAGCCCAGATTCCTGAGGTCAGCAACAATCCTTCTGCACCTATCCTCTCGACTGACCTTTCAAACCCTTTCCCAACAATAATACCACCACCCACCTTGTAGCTTGTTGGGGCCACATCCGGTCATGCACCTGTACTTCTGGAAAACACCCTAAGATACCCGTCCTTGGGCACAGATCTCCCATATTACGCTTCGCTGCAGCACCATTGATCAATACCCTCAATACCTTTTCCAAGCCTACTAGAAACACCAACAATAACCACTCCAAACCTAAACACAGTAACCCAAATGCTCGGCCTTGATCAAGCGAGCAAAGAGGCCATGATAAAAAATATTCAGGCATAAATAACCTTGATGCAACAATAGTTAAGCGCTATAATACAGAGCGAGCATACTGAACCGGCTCCAAATAATGATAATGCAGCACCCCGACAAGCCCTAGGGACGAGCACAGGGAAGGGTAAAGCACCAGAAGGGGAGTGTAGTTCGTCCATCCCAGGTCTTGATGAATCGAAATTAGCACAGAAGGTTGAGGAAGCAATGAACAAATCCTGAACTAAACCTAGAAAGGAAGAAGAATGGGTGATGGATAGCAGAACTCCGTTTGTCAGTAGAATAATTCAAACAGAGATTCCTAGTAAGTTCAGAATCCCACAGCTTGATCAATATAATGGGATAGGAGACCCTATTAGTCATATATCTGCTTTCTGGACAAAGATGCTGCTCCAGAATGTGAACGACGGAATCATGTGCAGAGTCTTCCCAAGTACACTCATAAAGAGCATCCAAAAATGGTTTCATCGGCTCCCAGAGAATTCTGTCACTTCTTTTGAGGATCTAGCCAAGCAGTTCCATATCAGATTCATCACCAATATCCCTCCTGAAAAAAACATCAATGACCTCCAGATGTGCCGACAGGAGGCCGACCAATCTCTACGAAGTTACCTTGACTGTTCCAATAAAACAGCTATGCAGATTGAGCACCTCGTTGATGAAGTTACCATAAAAGCTTTGAAAAATAGCACCAGATTCAGAAAGCTAAAAGATAAATTAATGACTAAAGAGCCGAGTACCTTTGCAGAGGCAATGGCGATAGCAGTTCGGATGATAAAGATGGACGAAGACAGGAGGATGCGTCAGGAAGAAAACAAGCCATCGACTAAGGATGAACGGCCAAAGCAGAGACGAGTAAGCTTCCCAAAAATGAATTTCAGAGCTCTGGCAGATAGATTTGATAGGGAAGAGGATAGATATACACCCCTGAACACTTCCCGATCCAGGATCCTTATGTGGGTCAGGCAGAATGGAGTGGAAATTACACCGGCCAAAAGAATCAGCCCAAGCCGGAGATTTACTCGTGATAGAAGCCAGTACTACGAGTACCACAGAGAGTACGGCCATAACACAGAAGGCTGCAGAGAACTGAAGAGTGCCATAGAAAAACTAGTGCAGCGAGGAAAGCTTGATAATTTCACTGACGTACCTAGGAGATGCGGAAACACGGAAAACCATGACCATGACAAAGATGAGGCAAAGAAAGCTAGGAAAGAACCGATTGGAACGATCAACATGATTGTAGGAGGAGAAAATACTAGGAAATGGTTAAAATGCAATAGAGGAGGAAAAATGATACCCGGTAAAAGCAACAGCATTTTTAACTCGGAAGACAATTTGCATATACATCACCCTCACAGTGATGCCCTAGTGATAACCGCATGCATAAATAAGTATCGGGTCAAAAGGCTATTGGTCGATAATGGGAGTGCTATCAATGTTTTATCTTGGGATGTGTACAAAGCTATAGGTGGCTCCATCACCAACTTAATCGCTATCCAGAACCCCATCACTAGCTTTTATGGGGGAACGGTGCAACCAATGGGGATTGTCAATCTGGATCTAGAATTTGAAAACCAAGAGGATAAGGAAACAAAAATCGCCCGGACTCCATTCAACGTGGTAGACATACCACTAGCCTATAATGGGATAATAGGACGACTAGTACTTTATGAAGCAGACACAGTCACTAGCATCCGGCAATTAACCATGAAAATTTCGATCAAGACGGGGACTCTTACTATCAGGGGAGATCAGCAAATGGCCAGACAATACTATCAGATGACCATGAAATCTCTGGCGGAGGCTTTTCATTTGGAAGCATGGGAAGTTGAGAAGCAAGGCGTTGATCCACAACCGATGGAAGACACAGAGGCATTGTGAATCAGGGGAGGAAAATCTGTGAAAATTGGTAATGCCCTTGATCAAGGCATCAAAGACACATTAAGGGATGTCCTTATTAGACACTCAAAAGATTTTGCTTCTCAAGCCTCCGAGATCATCGGCGTGGACCCGCAGGTTGCCTGCCACTGCCTAAACATAAAACCAGGGGCCAAGCCAGTAGCACAGAAGAAAAGAACTTTCGCCTATGAAAGACAAAAGATCATTGCCGAGGAAACAATGAAGCTATTAGCAGCCGGATTCATTAAAGAGGTTACTCACGCAGACTGGGTAGCCAACGTAGTACTCGTTAAAAAAGCAAACGGGAAGTACAGAATGTGTGTAGACTACACCGACCTCAACCGAGCATGCCCTAAAGACTGCTACCCATTACCAATGATTAATTAGCTCGTCAATTCCACCGCTGGCCATGGCTTATACAACTTCATAGATGCGACCCAAGGTTATCACCAAATCCTCATGAAGAAAGAAGACCAGGAGAAAACGTCCTTTGTCACACACAAAGGGCTGTACTGCTACAAGGTGATGCCCTTCGAACTGAAAAATGCCAGAGCCACATACCAAAGAATGATGAACCAAGTCCTTCAGAGCCAGATTGGAACCATCATGGAGGTATATATGGATGACATCATCATCAAAAGCAAGCACTCTGAGCACCACCCAGCAGGCATGGATCAAGTCCTCCAATTACTAAGCCAATCCAGGATCAAGTTAAATCCTGATAAATGCGTCTTCGGAGTCCAGGTCAGCAAGTTCCTGGGGTTCATGATTTCTCACTGAGGCATTGAAGCCAACCAGAAAAGATGGAAGCCATACTCAACATGGCAGCACCGAAGAGCATCCGTGATATATAAAAGCTAAATGGTAGAATAACTGCACTGGGGCATTTTATTTCTTGCTCAGCTAGGTGATGTCTACCATTGTTCCAAGCTCTCAAAAGTTCCAAAAAATTCCAATGGTCCACTGATTGCCAAGCAGCATTTGAAGAAATTAAAAGATTCTTATCTTCCCCACCATTAATCAGCCGTCCGATATCAAACGAGACCTTATACTTATACCTCTTTGTTGGCCAAGAATGCATCACTTTAGTACTGGTAAGGGAAGAAGGAAGCTAGCAAAGCCCTGTCTACTATGTCAGTAAGATGCTCCGAGGACCTGAAGTCCGATACCCCATGCTGGACAAGTTAGCCTTAGCTGTGGTCCATGTTCCTCGAAAGCTTCGGCACTACTTCCAAGCTCATCACATCGTAGTCCGGTCCCATTTTCCACTATAAAAAATATTACAGAGACTAGAGACCTCAGGCAGGCTAGTGCAACGGTTGGTTTTACTCGGCGAGTTCGATATTGATTACGAGCCTCGACAGCAGATGAAAGCCCAGGCCTTAGCAGATTTTGTACAAGAAATGGCTTCGAAAGATGTAACCTTGACCAAGATACCATAATGGAAGCTCTATGTTGAAGGAGCATCCTCAGCTCACGGTTCCGGTGCGGGAATAATCCTCAGGGGACCACATAAAGTTCATATCCAGTATGCAATCCGCATAGAGTATAATGCCACCAACAATGTAGCTGAATACGAAGCACTCATTACAGGGTTGAAACTAGCCGTGAAAGTCAGGTCCAAACACCTCATTATACACTCGGATTCCCAACTAGTAGTCAACCAAGTCAGCGGAGCATTTCAAGTCAAAGATGCCTGCATCGCCAAGTACGTGGACAAAGCCCGGCGACTTTTGCAACACATCGAGCAAGACGGAGGCCAATGGAATATCATCTAGATTCCCAGAGAAGACAACAATGAGGCCGATTACCTTGCTAAATCTACAGTCGAGAACAGTCAAGCATTTAGGGATATGAATTTCATCGAATCACTCACCAATCCTAGCATAGAGGACACTGAATTTTTCAGAACACAAGTAGTCTCAGAATGGATACAGCCCATCATCCAATATCTTGAGCATGGGACACTTCCAGAAGACAAGCTGCAAGCTCAGAAGCTCAAGGCCAAAGCAGCCCACTATTCCGTCCATCGAGGGGAGCTCTACCGAAAATCCCTCTCGCACCCCTGGTCAAAGTGTGTTTCCCCAGAGGAGGGAAATTACATACTATGAGAAATCCATGAAGGAATCTATGGTGTACATAAGTCCCACTATCCGCTCACTAGAAAGGCCTTGATCCAGGGGTACTACTGGCCCACCATGTCCAAGGATGCCCAACAGCTAACACAATCATGTCACTAGTGCCAGTACTATGCCTAACTTAGCCACAAATCTTCTCGGCCTCTGCATCCCATCGGTAGCCTATGGCCTTTCGCCATGTGGGGGATGGACATCCTGGGTCCTTTTCCTCCATCTACCTCACAGAAAAAGTTCTTAATTGTGGCCATTAACCATTTCACGAAATGGGTAAAAGCAGAAGCAATCCCAACCATCACAGAAGCCTAGATACAGCACTTTTTCTGGAAGGAGATCATTTACAGATTCTGCATCCCCCACACTTTAATTACAGACAATGGTAAACAATTCAACAACCACAAATTCAAAAGTTTCTGCTCGGACCTTGGCATAAAACTGCGCTTCACCTCAGTAGCTCACCCGTAGATGAAAGGACAAACTGAGGTCACCAATAGAATCCTCATGCAAGGGTTGAAGAAAAGACTCGATGATAAGAAAGGGAACTGGGTCGAAGAGTTGAACAATGTAATCTGGGCCTACAGAACCACACCCCGATCATCCACTGGCTAAACGCCATTCAGACTAACTTACAACATGGATGCAGTAATTCCAATGGAGGTTGGGTCCCCAAGCTACCGGGTAAGCCAAGAAATCGACCACGCCGTCAATAACGTCAATGCACAGATATGCCTTAACATATTAGAGGAACGAAGAGAACAAGCGGCAGCAATGGTAGAGGCACATCGGTAAAGGTTAACCCGATACCACCATCTGCGTAAACCAATAAAGAATTTCAGGACGGGTGACTGGGTACTCAGAAGAGCAGATATTGGCAAAGGCACCTTGGGTACTAGTAAGTTGGGCCCAAATTGGGAGGGCCCGTATCAAATCTCAGAATGCTCAACAAAGGGGGCATATAAACTAAGAGAAAGAGGAGGCAGAGAACTACCGAGGTTTTAGAACTCAGACTCCCTCAGGAAATATTATCAGTGATCTTGTACTCAAGCACACAATTTGATTCAATAAAAAATATCTTTATTGATAAAGAATGTCTTTACACATGATTGGTTAAAAAAAATACGCATAAACCTATACATATCTACTCTAGTATCTCCACACCCGGACCCCCTATCCCAGAAACTGAGGGGGAAGCATCATTGGCAGCCTCTGGATGCTCGCCAGACCCAACTGTAGCAGCGGTCTCTTCAGACTCCCTCACAGAAAAGGAACTGGCCTTTCAACGGGCATCATCCTCTGCAGCAAGCCTGTCCAGATCGACTGGGGTTATCCGATCTAAGGCCCCCAAATCCAATCTTGAGTCTTGAGAGAGCAAGATCCTTTTGCACTCAGCCCGGTACACCTTAAGAAACCCCCCTACCATGCTTTGATATGTCTTCTTATCATTGGCACGAGATTTCTCAAGCTCCACCAGCCTCTCTTGAAGTTCAGCAATCTGAAGATCTTGATTATCGATCCTCCTTATCAGCTGGGCCTGGCTATGTTCCAGTTCAAAAACCTTTTTTTGATTCGCCTCCGCGTTAGATTTGGCCTTCGTATATCTTGTCTGGTAGTGCTCCAGAGCTGCCTTGGCGCTATCCAGTTTTTTCTCAAAATCTATAGTGATCGTCCCCACCTCAGTTTCCTTTAAGTTGTGCTGGCTCTTCAAATAGAAGTACTGATCCTTCACCAACAGCAAGGCCTGAGTCATCTACCAAAAACAACCAAGCAACTTAGCCAAAATTCCACTACAACAGTTATATCAAGTACAAGAAACTGCCTTACCTCCAGTGACTGGCCGATCATGGAATCAAGCAAGCCATCCGATCCCTCGTCTGACCAACGCTGTATGTCTCCGGGTAACCACAGCGACTCGGCGTACTGGTCCCGTACTTGACTGTTGGAGATGCTCGGGGGCTTCATCTTTTTCAATATCCAGCCCCGCATATCCGAACAACCAGATAACTAGGGACGTTGGACGTAAATCTCTTCATCCAGCCCCTCTGCTTCTGACTCTACTTCGATCAACCGCCTTTTTCATCATCCGACCTGTTCCGACCGCTCACTTTCTACTGTTGCTTTGCCCTTAAGGTCGGCAGGAACAGCCTCCGGAGCAGGGGGAGCCTCAATTTCCGGGGAAGGATCATCCCGGCCCTCCTCCATTGCAGCTGGCTCATCTACTAGGGAAATCCTGCCCACAAAATCAAAAAAGTCAACCATCTACAGATGGAAAGATAAGACTAGTCAGACAAAACAAAATTCAAAACAAAAAATCATACTAGGGAAATGGTCACGACTCAGACAGACTCTCCACAGATACCTCCGGGATGCATCCTCTAAGGATCGAGCTTTAGTGAGTCCGTCTAGATGTAGCCGCAAAACCAATTCTGTATCCGGATCGAAAAGTTTCGTTGGACGAGTCACCTTATGACACTCGTCCGACCATATCCTCCAGACATCCAGGAAGTCCGATTGATGCTCTATAACAAAAAAATGGTATCTCCACTTCTTGTAAAGATCTGGAAGTTTAACAAAAAGTTAATGGTTGGGTACGGCTGAAAGGGAGAACATCAGCTCTCTCTTCTTCCTAGTCAACCTATATAAATACCGGAGGATGTCTAGATCGGGAACCCTACCCTCCTCATGCATCAGCTGGATGAACCCGGTCAGTATCCTATAACTATTCGAATGAAGCTGATCGGGCGCAATGTTATTTCTATTAAGAAAGTCCTTGACAAATGGATCTAAGGGAAATTTCAGACCCCCCTCTAACTGGTTGAAGTACACCACTAATCTACTTAGCCCCAATAAAGGGGTATGGGCCCTAAACCTTCTGTCTACAGTGTGGAGGGCATAATCGACAGGGATGCAGAATCACCATCGATACCACCCTAGCAATTCACTATCTACGTTGGACATGAAGAGGTCAGAGCTAATCTCTTCCCGGGGAGCCATAGCAAAGAAGGGAACGAAAACCAAATGATAGAAAAGGGGTAAAAAAAGAGGAGGAAGAAATGATGAAAAGAATCACCTGGTAAACCTCAAGCGAGAGTTATGGCAAGAAGGAATAGAAACGGTGGATGCAGTAGAAACGCAGCAAAAATAGAATGAAAGAGCGAAGAAAGAAAAATGTACCAGTTAGCAAGCGCAGCAGTATTTATAAAGGCACGGGAAGACCTGGAAGCACGCCATTAACTGCCCTCATTATTACTGCGCTCTTCCCTAGACTACCAAGGGCCTGTTGGGAATAAAATAACCCATTAGGTAAAGAGTCACGATGACGGCTGTACGAGTGTTTCGCTCACTGACACACGAAACAACGCATCAATCACGTGATCTCAAGAGTTGAAATGAAATCACCCCATATTGGCCCACCCATATCTTCGAGTGGGCCACTCCATCAAGCAAATCAGGAGACATTCCAAGCATCACTCCCAGCCCATTCCGTTTACATAAAGTCCAGTGACTGAAGCTGGTATCCTCAAGTCGCTTCCGTAGTACTGAGGTTACGAGCATGTAAGCCTCGCGCCCCTGAGTCGAGCATCTAAGTCTCAATTGCATAAAGTCCAATGACTGAAGCTGGCATCCTCAGGTCGCTTTCGTAGTACTGAGGTTCTGAGCATGTGAGCCTCGCGCCCCTGAGCCGAGCATCTAAGTCTCGATTACATAAAGTCCAGTAACTGAAGCTGGCATCCTCAGGTTGCTTCTATAGTATTGAGGTTCCGAGCATGTAAGTCTCGTGCCCTTGAGCCGAGCATCTAAGTCTTATTTACATAAAGTCTAGTGACTGAAGCTGGCACCCTCAAGTCGCTTCTGTAGTACTAAGGTTCTGAGCATGTAAGCCTCGCACCCCTGAGCCGAGCATCCAAGTCTCGTTTACATAAAGTCCAATGACTGAAGTTGGCATCCTCAGGTCGCTTCCATAGTACTGAGGTTCTGAGCATGTAAGCCTCGCGCCCTGAGCCGAGCATCTAAGTCTCATTTACATAAAGTCCAGTGACTGAAGCTGGCATCCTCAGGTCGCTTCCGTAGTACTAAGGTTCCGAGCATGTAAGCCTCATGCCCCTGTGCCGAGCATCTATAAATCCAGTAACCACTGGTTCTGTCTTGTTCCAAAAATAGACGGGTTAATCTATTTCGTTGATCATACTCACTCAGCATGTACCCCAGTTCCATAAGTTACGATTCGATGACGATCAACCAAAATACTTGGCACCAAGCTCTGCCTATTGTAACTAAGGCTGGCCACCTCAGCTCACTTGCATCTTATCACCCATATAAAGGCATCTGCATCTTACTCGGACGCAACGGACATAAATATCCGCATACTCCGGGGGGGGGGACTCTTGATACTATCTAGAATATTCCCACCTAATTAGGGGTCCTCTACCCCCCTAAATAGGAACACATGGACAAAGGAGAAGACAAATCCATCCAAGGAACTACCTCAAAGAGGAATCATAACGAAAGAAGGAACACTCTCCTACAAAGACTATGATTCACTGACCTACAAGGATTCCTATTCCTCCCAGGTTTGAGTATCGCTATATATAGCACCATATACCCCTCATAAGGGGACATCTCATTCACACATATTCAAGCTATCTTTCCTCCACCCGATTTCTATTCTCTAACTTAGGCATCGGAGTGTTTGTGGGGATTCCCCCCACCTCTCACCTTGCCCTCTGTTTAGTACTTTACAGGACGTTTAGCCCAAGAGTCCCAAAAATTAGTTATCAAATAAAAACTTATTTCCATTTTCTAAACCCCTAAAAATAAAAGAAGAAGAGTCCCTATTATAACACATAACTAACTCTCAAAAAGTTAAATGAACATAAGAAGATTATACAAGAATTTAATGCTCAATGAATGCTAAGGAAAAAGAAATAAAATAGCCAAGGTGTGTAACTTGTAAATGATTCTCCAGAGCTTGTTTTTATAGTTAAGCATAAAAATATAGTTGTTAAAGCCATTAGTGTTATCCTTAAGCTTCTCAAGCTTCATTAAATGCATTTCAGCTTTTTATAGAAAATTATCAGTCCCGATCATGATATCCTCAATCCCAATCAAGATGTTCAACAAAAACTAGCTGTTATGATTCAGAAGACTGTTGCTTGAAAGGGACATGTTCAGTTATGATCGAGACTGGGCTCGTGCTAGAAGTCCTTATTAAGGTCACGATTATGATTCTCATTTAGGAGGAGCACTAAAGCAAAAACAAGTTTTCTTCTCAATGTGGTCATGAGTAGCTTAAATATGCTCTCTTTCGGGATCCTCACTCATGATACTATCTCGAGCATGTTTCCAGATAGGATAAGTGCTTGTGAGGAGCACTATCCAAAGTTACATTTTTTCTCTGTTATGATCCTAAGTGATTGTATATGATCTTAATCAGGATATGCATATCCCGAGTAATGTCCCAACCAAGATTCCTGTTCAAGACCAGCACTGCCTTAATTTTGGTTTAGAGGTGATTTGTCCCAAGCTCAATCCTGATTAGCACTCAACTTGTGATAGCTACTTTCAAGCTTTTCAAGTTTTTATTTTCTTCCCAATTTTGCTTTCCAAAGATGACTAACTTATATTCACTCAAAGTAAATCATTAGTACACTCAAAATATGGTTTGTTAAGATTAAAACAAGGGTGATTGAGCAAGGTCATTGCAAAATGTCAATAGTACACACACACACACACACACACACACACACACACACATATATATATATATATATATATATATATATATATATATATATATATATATATATATATATATATATATATATATATAATCAACAAATAAAATAGCTGAAATAATTATTTCAATTTTTATACGATTAATGAAAAATTCTTAACTTAACTAAAATATATATATATATATATATATATATATATATATATATATAGAAATTCAATTGTTACAATTAATAAAAGAAAAAATAAAATAAATATAGTGTTCAATTCTTTTGAAAAGTTTAGTTTAATTTGAAAAAAAAAATTGATTTTTTTAGTAAAATCTGGAAAAATATAATTATAGTGAATAAAAGAGAAGAAATTATAATATAATATAAAAAAATAATATTGAAGTTAATTTACTATTTAAAATTCCTAATAAAATTTAGAAAGGGCAGAAGAGTTGACTGATAATTACGATAGGTCAATCAATGAAAAATTTAGTAATAGTGCTCAGTACCTGTTAATTCAGAAAATAGAAAAAACCTCTTACAAATTTTTTTCAGTGGTGGAAAATCCAAACAAAAGAAGCACTAAACTACCAGTGAAATTATATATGACCAATTCAACAGGCTATTGTTACCATATAACAAGACCAGCTGACTATATATGCAATTTTGAAAAATTGAAACATTTTGTTTAATTGAACAAAAATTTTGAAACCGTTTAATCTTTGTTCAAAAATCAACAATTATGTGATGATTGGAGCTTTGCTTGGAAAAATCCTTCATTGCTCTGTTAAATTTCCAAGTAAAAGTCCAGAATAAATAGAAAAAGAAGTCAAGCAAGACCTGTCAATGTCCACCCAACAAATTTAGTCTATTGTCTGCGAGACTTTATGACAAACCGTGTGGGTTCCACCTCCATTGATTCATAATTCCCCAACATCACCTTCCAAATTTTCTGCACCCACATCTTGATGTTGGCCTTGGCCAACTGACCAAGTCTTCTCTTGAACTTTTCTTTTATCAAACTCCCTTTATAAATATCGTTGGGCGAGTTTGTGCAATGTGCATGGGAGTAGCATTTATACACAGAAAGCAACCGTGAAACAATAACGTTAGCAATATTTGCACTTGCATCATATTTGCTTTCACACACACACACAAACACACTGGTTACTGACAACTACTGTGCCTATCATAGATACATGTATATGGAGGAAATGGCACCACAATTTGACCTTCCCGGATTCCGTTTCCATCCGACCGAAGAGGAACTGCTCAACTTCTACTTGAAAAACATGGTTTTCGGCAAGAAATTGCGTTTCGATATTATTGGATATCTTAACATCTACCATCATGATCCTTGGGAGTTGCCTGGTATAACTCATATACATATTTTCTTCATTTCAGTTCATGTTCTACGGCTGCTAAAGAACGGCTATAGTTCTTTTTATGTATTGATGCTAATTGTATATTGCTATTGTACTTATAAATTTTTACAGGGTTGGCTAGGAACGGAGAGAGGGAATGGTATTTTTTTGTTCCAAGGGACAGGAGGCATGGTAGTGGAGGAAGGCCTAACAGGACCACGGATAATGGGTTTTGGAAAGCTACCGGTTCCGATAGGAAAATTGTGACCTTATCGGACCCAAAAAGGGTTATTGGGTTAAGGAAGACACTCGTTTTCTATAAGGGAAGAGCACCGAGAGGCACCAAGACTGACTGGGTCATGAATGAATATCGCCTGCCTGATTCAACCCCATTACCAAAGGTATACTATTCTTTATTGATAATTAGCATTTTCGTTAATAGTCGTCATTTTCAATGAAGAATTGCATTAGTAATTACAGTAGCACAGCGAAAGAAAAAATAATAATAAATAAAATTATCATATAGCAGCTACCATGATATATGGGATTTTACGCTTCATTCATTTTAAATTTTTGAATTGCCTCTCAATTGCAAGACAATAAAATTGTATATAAATTTAAATTAAATTGTTAAATTTTTAAAAAGATATTCCTAAAACAATATTAATTGTGTATAACATGTGCTGCTCTCAGCATATAATTTTGAATAATTAGGAAATGTATTATATTATGCAATTAAGTTTATAATATAAAAATACTTTTACTGATCAATTATAAAATATTATAAACATTCCATTTCAAAAATTAAGATGAAACCTTTGCGAGGCTTGAATTGTGTCAATGTTTATTTTCTAATTTTATGTCCTCTGGAAGAATTTTAAGGAAATAAATATAATGGGGGATCTACGTCTTCGTTGACTTAAAAATTCTACTACTTTTCGAATTGCCCTTCTTTTGTCGTGTTAAGTTTTGTTTTATTCAGGAAATTACACAGAAAATGTATACTAATTGATTTTTCGGCTTTTTAATGCAGGACATAGTGTTATGTAAGATATATAGGAAGGCAACTTCCTTGAAGGTGCTGGAGCAAAGGGCTGCAATGGAAGAAGAAATGAAGACAATCCATGCCTCTCCATCCCCATCATCAGTGGACAACATGTCCTTTTGCAGTCAACAAGAAGACTCGGTGCCTACAATGTTTATGCAACAAGTGCTTTTCAAGAAAGAAGTAGAAGATACGGTAATTTCGGGAAAAGATTTTAATAGTGGTGATAATAAAGATGATGACAAGCCTAAGAACAGGATTAAAGGGTCTTCTATACAATTACCTACGGGAAAAGACATGCTACCTGAACTAGAATTGCCCAAATTGAGCATGGACTGGACTCAAGACAACTTGTGGTTGAACAGTCCCTGGCTTCAAAGTTTAGCCCAAAATCTGACCCCTTATGCCCACATTTTGAATTTCTAGTCAATTAATGTCTAGACACTATTATGTGATCGAACACTGATTTTGTAGATAGCTTTCTTATTTACGAGTTAATTAACTTGGAATTATTGTCATCACTGAAGCTGTGGAAGAATATTTCATCAGTGGTGATGATTGTTAATTAATGTATGCAAGTATCTCCTTCAAATATCTTGTTAATGTACAACTCCATATTTAGTTTACACCCCACTGCTCAATAAAAATTATTAAATAAAACTCTCATATATATATGGATGATCAAAGGAAGAGTGAGTAGCCAAACCTTTAAAAGGCTGCTCAACAGGCTGAGTGCTAATATGATTATATAATGTAGATGCATTATATTTTTTATATATGATCTCAAGCATGCTCACTTTCATTGCCATTTTTAATTGCTTTTTTTTTTCTGTAAAAGGTTAGAAGCTAAAAATCAAATGACGCATCTGAGTATTTCAACTAGAATAACATCCTCCTAGCATCTATATAACGCTTATATTGTCCAAAAATATTATTAAAAGCAAAAAATAAAAGGTCATAAACAAAAAAAGGAGGCAAAAGCCTCAACAAAGCTAGCTAAATCGAAAATTTTCTCTACCACTATAATCATTATATACTACAGTATTGCAGAAATTTAAAGTCGAGTCCCACCAAATAAAAAGAGTTCGTTGAAGTTCCATGTTTTGCCAACAAGTCCGCAACATAATTTTCCTCCCTATAAATATGGGATATTTGCAAGCACATCTAAGAATCTAAATGAAGACAACTAGACCATTGATGTTTGATCGCCCATGGAACATGAGGTGACTTAGTTTGGAAGAGATGCACGACAAAAGATGAATTGCATTCGAGCTAGAGCAACTGCCATCCATTCTTCCAAGCTATTTCAACTACTTTTATTGTAGCAAGCAATTCTACAACAAAAGCATAATTATTGCCAAGACCAAATGCAAAGCTCCACAAGGGAGACCTCTTGTCTTTTTTAAAATCCCACCACAGCCACCAAGACACAAAGACCCCAGTGTTGAGCCATCTGTGTTGGCTTTAATCCAACCCATAGTTACCAAGAACTCTCATCCCCCTAAAGTATCACAATCTGGTACTCGAGTACTAAAACGTGATACTTTTAAGTTCCGGAACTCTAAAAGTAGAGTACCAATTTTTTGTGAAGAAATGCAATATGAATAAGTAATAAAGGCTAAAAAAATAAGCTAATAAAAAAGAATAAGTCATTTCCCATTCTGTCACGACCCAAAACAGGGGCCATGACCGGCGCTAGGGAACGGGAATTCTTTCGAATCCGGAACCTGTAGCAAGCCTAAAAATAAAATAAATACGCAATAACAACAATAAAAATATAATATGCAGCGGAAAATAAAATCATAAATATTACAATATCATCCATATCAACTGGATTTAATTCAAAACTCATCACACCACATATATAATCTTTAATACAAATCCAGTTTTACTATAATACATCTCTTTAAAACAAATACTTTAATTCACAACTACTGAAAATCACAACTACTGAAAATCACAACTACTGAAAATCACAACTACTGCAGTGTCTAGATAAAATAAATAAGACTCAAGTATATAATTTACATAAAGAAGCCGGGGCGGAAGAAATCCGGCGTATCGACCTGCTACTGAGGTCTGAGGAAGTTGACTCTCCTGAAAAATAGTCAACGGAGGGGAGTCAGACCTCACTGAGTGAATTACTATAATATATACACATACACTCTAAGTGATAATGAATACAGTCAACAGTATATATATATCTAATATATATACAGGCAAATACACACAAATGCAGAAAAATCATTTTATATATTTTGTCTGAAAATCAACTTTTATGAAGGATCACATAGAACCCTAGAATATCGCAACCTCAGAATAATAGTGTTAAACAACACTCTAGCCATACAGGCTCACTGATTCCAAATATATCCACTTAATCCATATGGACAGTAGACTGGCCCCGAGACACTAAGTCAACCGAGCTCCAGCAGTCTGACTGCCAGTGTGATTGGCCCCGAGACACTTGGTCAACCGAGCTCCAGCAATCACACCCACAAACCACATCTCACATATATCAATAATCATAATCAAATCGATATCCACAAATAAGTTAGTAATAAAGCCTAAATACTATAGGCATACCGGTACGTACTCGGTCCTAGTGCTGCCCACTAGGTAGCACGTTCTATTGATATCCTTCATTCTTAAATATAAAACATTCATTCACAAAAATAAATGATGCATGGATATAAATGAAATAGCAATATAAACCATATATATACCGAAAATATACCAAACGTAAACCAGGTATATTTTGAGTATATATATGTCAAATAAATCCAATCAAATCATGAATTAAACTAAAAATATATTTAAAAACATTTTAAATATATTTTATTAATAAAACATGTATATAATTTATTATATACCAAAAATATACCAAAAATATACTTGAATATAAATCACATTATTTATGTATATTTAGTCAAAATAAAACATGCATTTTCTAAATCATGCATCCTAAGCATATATATATAATATAGTAACTCACCTAATGCGCTCCACGAGACAGGTCCGACGGGCCTGGTCCACTAACCCTCGGTCTCGGCGCAACTAAATAAGAAATAATTAATCGACATCAGAATAACCCTAACAGAAATCCTAGAATTCAATCTAGAGTATTCAACACAGAATCGGAAATTAGGGTTCGACTGGATATCACGTTTTACGAGAATTCTACCGGAAATCCGGCAGAACCTCCCCTGTAAAACGGACATCTCTCTACTCAAAAGAGTAGAGCCGACCCTACAAAGAAAATACACTTCAAAAATAAACACCACAATCAATCACAACCCCTCGGTCGGACTCCAGACTACAATCTGTCGACCGGGGTCCACAAACACAGAATATATATTCAAATATACCAAAAATATCCTTAAATCATAAAAATACATTTCATACGTAGAAATTACAAAATAAATCTTGAAACACTGTAAAAACCGATTAAAACTCACTTTATTAGAAAAACCGTATATTATATATATAATTGAAAATAATTCCCGGAAAATAGTTTTAATTAGTTAAAAATACTAAATATTTTGTAGAAATCATTTTTATACCTTAAATAAATATTAAAACCAATTAAATTACATTTTTAGACAATTTAGGGTAAAATTACCAAAATACCCCTATATATATATATATACCTAAATTACTTCAAAAATTCACCAAAAATCATACAATTATCCAAAATTAATTTTATCAACATATTTATCAATAATATCAATAATTAAACTCAATTAACCAATTAAATTCAATTTAAAACACAATTAACTTAATTTTACAAAATCACATAAACTTCAATAATTAAAAATAAATACTTAGAAATTCATAAAAATTCCAAATAAATTTCTATAATTCATTTCAACACCTAATTCAACCATAAACTCCAATTTCATAATTTAAATAATTAATTTCCGAAAATTAGAAAATAATATTAAAATATTCAAAAATACCCAAAAATCCAAACAATCTCTAAAAATTCTGTAAAAATTCATACATGAAAATTAAGCTACCAGGAACAACATTTGTGAAGGAATTTTCCATGAATCATCCAAATCGAAGCTCAAAAAAATCGAAAACCCAAAGAGGCCGAAATTTTCAAATCGAAACCTAAGCAATTCTAGACCATTTTAGCTCAAACCAAAGCTAGAATAACACTCACCGGAGCTCAAGGAGAAGATAGAGACCGGCGGTGTCGAAAACGGTGGCCGGAGGAGGGAGAAACGGCGGTGAGAAAAATGGTGGTCGGCGTCCGCGGGAGAGAAAGAAGAAGAAGAAGAAAAAGAAAAAGAAAGAAAAAGGAAAGAGAAAGAAAAAGAAAAAGAAAGAAAAAGGAAAAGAAAAAAAAAGAAGAAAAAAAATAAAATAAATTAAAATAATTAAATATTAATAAATAATTAATAATAAAATAATAAATTTTAATAATTTAATAATAAATAAAATAATCAAATAATAATAAAATATTAATAAAATATTAGGGTAATAATAAACCCTAATTAAATAAATATACACACACAGGCTTTATTTAATAATTTAAAAATATGTATGAGTTCATGCAAACCCGTAAATACATTTAAAATAATTAATAATACATTGTTTACGTGAAAATTTCCCCGAAAATGCAAGTCCCGGGAAAATTTTACGTAAAATACTGAAAATAATAGACAGTAATTAAAATAGGTTTAAAATACATATTAACTCATAAAAATATCGTATAATGCATAAAAATTATTGACACTGTATATCCCGGTACAGTGTAAAAATATTTTTAAAAAACACGGGATATTACAGTCTTCCCCCCTTACAAGAATTCGTCCCCGAATTCCAAAAAGAAGATTACAGAATCCGGAAGGAAAGAGATACGGGTAAGAAGCTCGCATCTCAGCTTCAGTCTCCCACGTATGCTCTTCAACTCTGTCGCTACGCCACAAAACCTTGACCATCGGAATCTGCTTCGATCGCAACTGTCGAACTTGAAAATCAACGATCGCCACAGGTTCTTCCACAAACGTCAAATCTTCACTCACTTCCACACTGTCAGGTTGCAACACGTGTGAAGGATCTGAGATATACTTCCTCAACATCGAGATATGAAATACTGGATGCACCTGTGACATACTCGGAGACAAATCCAACCGATATGCAACAGTGCCAACTCTCTCCAGAATCTCAAACGGTCCAATATATCTCGGTGCTAACTTACCCTTCCTGCCAAATCTCATCACACCCTTCATCGGAGATACTTTCAGAAAAACGAAATCTCCAACCTGAAACTCCACATCTCTGCGCCTAGGATCCGCATAACTCTTCTGTCTGCTAACTGCGGTCTCTAATCTGCGCTTGATCACGGTGACTTTCTCTGCAGCATCCTGAACCATCTCTGGTCCAGTCAAAACTCTCTCACCGATCTCATCCCAACTCAACGGGGATCTACACTTCCTTCCATACAACGCCTCATATGGTGCCATACCAATACTGCTATGGTAGCTGTTATTATATGCAAACTCAACAAGCGACAAATGATCATCCCAGCTACCTCTCAAATCCAAGACACACATCCTCAACATATCTTCCAGTGTCTGGATCGTCCTCTCAGACTGACCATCTGTCTGAGGATGAAAAGCAGTACTGAAATCCAACCTAGTGCCCATCGCTTCTTGCAACTTCTGCCAAAAACGAGAAGTAAACACCGAACCTCTGTCTGACACAATGGACACAGGTACTCCATGAAGGCATACAATATACTTCACGTACAACTTCGCCAATCTAGCAACTGAATATGTGGCTTTCACAGGCAAGAAATGTGCAGACTTCGTCAATCTGTCTACAATCACCCAGATGGAATCGTATCCATCCTTCGAACGAGGTAAACCGACCACAAAATCCATAGCTATCCTTTCCCATTTCCACTCGGGAATAGGAAGAGGCTGAAGCTTCCCAGAAGGCTTCTGATGTTCGGCTTTCACTTGCTGACACATCAAGCACTTAGCAACATAATCGGCAACATCCTTCTTCAATCCATCCCACCAGTATAGATCTCTGATACTATGGTACATCTTAGTAACACCAGGATGAACGCTGTAGGCTGTAGAATATGCTTCCTCTAGGATCTCTTCTCTCAAATCATCCACATCAGGAACACACAATCTACCACTGATCCATAACACACCATCATCATCGAGTGTGAAATCAGTGAACTTCCCTGCTTTGACATTCTCTGCAAGCTCTTCCAGAATAGGATCTCGGCTCTGAGCTGCTTTAATCCTATCCCTTAGCACAGATCGTACTTTAAACTGAGCTAACAGTCCACCTGATCTACTAATCTTCATCATCAGACCTTGATCCACCATCAGATGCAATTCCTGGATCAATGGTCTCCTCTCAACACCGATGTGAGCAAGACTACCTGAGGACTTCCTACTCAAGGCATCTGCTACCACATTAGCTTTACCCGGATGGTAAAGAATCTCGCAATCATAATCCTTCAACAGTTCCAACCATCTTCTCTGCCTCAAATTCAAATCTCGCTGCTGGAAAATGTACTTAAGGCTCTTGTGATCAGTAAATATCTCACAAGTCACCCCGTACAAATAATGTCTCCAAATCTTCAAAGCAAAGATCACTGCAGCCATCTCCAGATCATGTGTAGGATAATTCTGCTCATGCTTCTTCAACTGCCTCGAAGCATAGGCTATCACCCTTCCATTCTGCATCAACACACAACCAAGACCAATTCTAGAGGCATCACAGTAAACTGTGAACTTATCCACACTATTAGGCAAAGCTAATACTGGCGCTGTGGTCAACTTCTCCTTCAACAACTGAAAACTATTCTCACAAGCTTCTGACCACTCGAATCTAACATTCTTCTGAGTCAAGCGAGTCATAGGGGCTGCTATCCTGGAAAAATCCTGCACAAACCGCCTATAATACCCGGCTAAACCCAGAAAACTCCGAATCTCAGTAACTGAAGTAGGTCTAGGCCACTCAGATACTGCTTCAACCTTCTATGGATCAACCTGAATACCTTCTTTAGACACTACGTGTCCAAGAAAAGAAACACTCTCCATCCAGAAATCACACTTCGAGAATTTAGCATAAAGCTGATGATCTCTCAGTGTCTGTAGTACAATCCTCAAGTGATATACGTGCTCTTCCATACTCCTCGAATATACTAGTATATCATCAATGAAGACTACCACAAACTGATCCACATACGGTCGGAATACTCTGTTCATCAGGTCCATAAAAGCTGCTGGTGCATTAGTCAAACCAAAAGACATCACCAGAAACTCATAATGACCATATCGAGTGCGGAACGCTGTCTTAGGAATATCAGCTTCACTAATCCGCAGCTGATGATAACCCGACCTCAAGTCAACCTTAGAAAAGAACTGTGCACCCTGGAGCTGATCAAACAAATCATCTATCCTCGGGAGAGGATACTTGTTCTTCACTGTCACCTTGTTCAACTCTCTGTAGTCAATGCACAGTCTCAGGGTACCATCCTTCTTCTTCACAAACAAGACTGGTGCACCCCAAGGGGAAACACTAGGTCTAATAAAACCCTTATCCAACAACTCTTGCAACTGCTCCTTCAACTCTCTCAACTCTGCAGGAGCCATACGATAGGGTGGCATAGATATAGGAGTAGTACCTGGAACCACATCTATACAGAACTCAATCTCTCTATGAGGTGGTAAACCTGGCAACTCCTCGGGAAAAACATCAGGAAACTCACAAGCAACAGGAACATCTGTGAGTGACAACTTCTCCACTGACGTATCCCTAACCAATGCCAAAAACCCCTGACAACCTTTCCTCAACAACTTCCTAGCTGAAATAACAGAAATAAGATTCTGAGGTGCTGAACTCCTGTCACCAACAAACTTAAATTCTACTTCACCAGGAATTCTGAAAATCACCTCCTTATTCCTGCAATCAACCACGGCATAATGCTGAGACAACCAATCCATTCCCAAAATAACATCAAACTCCATCACATCCAACAAAATCAAATCAGCGGGTAATTCTCTATCTCCCACGAGAACTGGACAACCAGAAAGAACAATATCGGCGTCCAAAGAATCACTCAGAGGAGTGGCAACAGACAAGGGAAAAGCCATCCTCGAAGCTTGCCAACAAGATTTAGAAGCAAAAACAGGAGAAACAAACGAATGCGTGGCACCCGGATCAAACAAAACCAAAGCATCCAGGTAACAAACAGAAAGAATACCTGCCACGACTGCATTAGATGCCTGAGCATCCTGCTGAGTCAGATGAAAAACTCTGGCCTGGCCTCGACCTCCCTGCTGACTGGTAGAAGCCTGGCCAACACCTCGGGTACCTCCTCTCGTACCTCTACCACGACTCTGCTGTGGAACAAACTGAGTAGAACTCTGATGCTGAGCTGGTGGTAACTGAAATGGCACGGGTGCTGCACTAGCAATCGACTGCTGTGGGAATCGCGGAATCTGCTGCTGCTGATATCCGGGGTAAGGACACGATCTGGCAAAATATCCTGTCTGCCCGCATCTGAAACATGTCAGCGGTGTCAGATAACACGGTCCCTGATGGACTCTACCACAAGTCTGACAAACACTGGCTGCTGATCCAGAACTACGACCACTGCTGCTGCTCGAAGCACCTGACCCAAATCTGAATGATCTACGCTGACCTCCACGACCATGTCTACTGCTCCGATGCACTCGCTGCTGCTGTCTCTGACTCTGCTGAGTCGAACCTCGCTGCTGACTACTCGAACCAACATGAAAACTCGAATACGAAGTAGCCTGCAATCCACTCAACTGAACCCCCAACTGGTAATAATCAGGCATCTCTCCCTGCCTAACTAACCTCAGCTCAATCTCCTTAGCTAGCTCAATCACCGACTCCAGAGTAAGACCTGCTGTAGGCATACCAGCAAAAGCTGAACCCAAACCAGTAACATAGGTAGTAACCGCGAAATACTGATCTCGCATCAGATCCTCAGCATATCTACCCAGACGAAGGAACTCTCGGGTATACTCCTCTACTGATCGATCTCCATGAGAAATACTAGTCAATCGAAGACGATAGCTCAAACGAAGAGGCTCTGGAAAAAATCTCCTCATGAATCGCTCTCGAAACTGAGCCCATGTCATCGTCATCATATAGGGCTGGATCATCTGAATAAACCAATCCAAGGCTGGTCCCTCGACAGACAACTCAACGATCATGATCCGCTGGTACTCGGTATGAGCAGTCCGAGTCCTAGTCTCAATCGCATGCAGAAAATCTAAAGGATCAGAAGTCCCATCAAACGCAATCCTGCCAACTCTAGCATAGAACAAAGCTGCCTCAGGGTCAGACATACCCTGCTGATAGGCAGGCTGAACAGGCTGAACAACTGGAGGAACAGGAACATCAAACTCAGGCTCAACAGGCTCCTCGTCCTGTAACTCTCTCTGCCTACGGCGACCTGCCGCTCCTCGAGGTCTACCCCTGCCACGACCTCTACGTCTAACTGGCGGCTCAGGAGGTAAAACCTCATCCTGAAAAGACTCATCATCCTCGGCCTCAACGACCGGTGGAGCGACACGCGCTCACCTCCTCATTCTGAAAAGACAAACGAAAAGATTCAGACAAAACAGACAACGGAGGAATAACGCTGAAAACTACAGCAAGGAATACTCATCAAGACATACTCGAACCTAATACACTGCAGTAGTCCAACAGAAAACACAACTTTAAAACTAGGGCCACAACTCACAAAACTAAGCCCTGACACAGAACTCCACTCTGAAACGAACTTCGCTCTGATACCAACTTTGTCACGACCCAAAACAGGGGCCATGACCGGCGCTAGGGAACGGGAATTCTTTCGAATCCGGAACCCGTAGCAAGCCTAAAAATAAAATAAATACGCAATAACAACAATAAAAATATAATATACAGCGGAAAATAAAATCATAAATATTACAATATCATCCATATCAACTGGATTTAATTCAAAACTCATCACACCACATATATAATCTTTAATACAAATCCAGTTTTACTATAATACATCTCTTTAAAACAAATACTTTAATTCACAACTACTGAAAATCACAACTACTGAAAATCACAACTACTACAGTGTCTAGATAAAATAAATAAGACTCAAGTATATAATTTACATAAAGAAGCCGGGGCGGAAGAAATCCGGCGTATCGACCTGCTACTGAGGTCTGAGGAAGTTGACTCTCCTGAAAAATAGTCAACGGAGGGGAGTCAGACCTCACTGAGTGAATTACTATAATATATACACATACACTCTAAGTGATAATGAATACAGTCAACAGTATATATATATCTAATATATATACAGGCAAATACACACAAATGCAGAAAAATCATTTTATATATTTTGTCTGAAAATCAACTTTTATGAAGGATCACATAGAACCCTAGAATATCGCAACCTCAGAATAATAGTGTTAAACAACATTCTAGCCATACAGGCTCACTGATTCCAAATATATCCACTTAATCCATATGGACAGTAGACTGGCCCCGAGACACTAAGTCAACCGAGCTCCAGCAGTCTGACTGCCAGTGTGATTGGCCCCGAGACACTTGGTCAACCGAGCTCCAGCAATCACACCCACAAACCACATCTCACATATATCAATAATCATAATCAAATCGATATCCACAAATAAGTTAGTAATAAAGCCTAAATACTATAGGCGTACCGGTACGTACTCGGTCCTAGTGCTGCCCACTAGGTAGCACGTTCTATTGATATCCTTCATTCTTAAATATAAAACATTCATTCACAAAAATAAATGATGCATGGATATAAATGAAATAGCAATATAAACCATATATATACCGAAAATATACCAAACGTAAACCAGGTATATTTTGAGTATATATATGTCAAATAAATCCAATCAAATCATGAATTAAACTAAAAATATATTTAAAAACATTTTAAATATATTTTATTAATAAAACATGTATATAATTTATTATATACCAAAAATATACCCAAAATATACTTGAATATAAATCACATTATTTATGTATATTTAGTCAAAATAAAACATGCATTTTCTAAATCATGCATCCTAAGCATATATATAAAATATAGTAACTCACCTAATGCGCTCCACGAGACAGGTCCGACGGGCCTGGTCCACTAACCCTCGGTCTCGGCGCAACTAAACAAGAAATAATTAATCGACATCAGAATAACCCTAACAGAAATCCTAGAATTCAATCTAGAGTATTCAACACAGAATCGGAAATTAGGGTTCGACTGGATATCACGTTTTACGAGAATTCTACCGGAAATCCGGCAGAACCTCCCCTGTAAAACGGACATCTCTCTACTCAAAAGAGTAGAGCCGACCCTGCAAAGAAAATACACTTCAAAAATAAACACCACAATCAATCACAACCCCTCGGTCGGACTCCAGACTACAATCTGTCGACCGGGGTCCACAAACACAGAATATATATTCAAATATACCAAAAATATCCTTAAATCATAAAAATACATTTCATACGTAGAAATTACAAAATAAATCTTGAAACACTGTAAAAACCGATTAAAACTCACTTTATTAGAAAAACCGTATATTATATATATAATTGAAAATAATTCCCGGAAAATAGTTTTAATTAGTTAAAAATACTAAATATTTTGTAGAAATCATTTTTATACCTTAAATAAATATTAAAACCAATTAAATTACATTTTTAGACAATTTAGGGTAAAATTACCAAAATACCCCTATATATATATATATACCTAAATTACTTCAAAAATTCACCAAAAATCATACAATTATCCAAAATTAATTTTCTCAACATATTTATCAATAATATCAATAATTAAACTCAATTAACCAATTAAATTCAATTTAAAACACAATTAACTTAATTTTACAAAATCACATAAACTTCAATAATTAAAAATAAATACTTAGAAATTCATAAAAATTCCAAATAAATTTCTATAATTCATTTCAACACCTAATTCAACCATAAACTCCAATTTCATAATTTAAATAATTAATTTCCGAAAATTAGAAAATAATATTAAAATATTCAAAAATACCCAAAAATCCAAAAAATCTCCAAAAATTCTGTAAAAATTCATACATGAAGATTAAGCTACCAGGAACAACATTTGTGAAGGAATTTTCCATGAATCATCCAAATCGAAGCTCAAAAAAATCAAAAACCCAAAGAGGCCGAAATTTTCAAATCGAAACCTAAGCAATTCTAGACTATTTTAGCTCAAACCAAAGCTATAATAACACTCACTGGAGCTCAAAGAGAAGATAGAGACCGGCGGTGTCAAAAACGGTGGCCGGAGGAGGGAGAAACGGCGGTGAGAAAAATGGTGGTCGGCGTCCGCGGGAGAGAAAGAAGAAGAAGAAGAAAAAGAAAAAGAAAGAAAAAGGAAAGAGAAAGAAAAAGAAAAAGAAAGAAAAAGGAAAAGAGAAAAAAAAGAAGAAAAAAAAATAAAATAAATTAAAATAATTAAATATTAATAAATAATTAATAATAAAATAATAAATTTTAATAATTTAATAATAAATAAAATAATCAAATAATAATAAAATATTAGGGTAATAATAAACCCTAATTAAATAAATATACACACACAGGCTTTATTTAATAATTTAAAAATATGTATGAGTTCATGCAAACCCGTAAATACATTTAAAATAATTAATAATACATTGTTTACGTGAAAATTTCCCCGAAAATGCAAGTCCCAGGAAAATTTTACGTAAAATACTGAAAATAATAGACAGTAATTAAAATAGGTTTAAAATACATATTAACTCATAAAAATATCGTATAATGCATGAAAATTATTGACACTGTATATCCCGGTACAGTTTAAAAATATTTTTAAAAAACACGGGATATTACACATTCTTAACTAATAACAATTACTCAAATATTAAAAAGTTCAAATGCTAAACATTAATAATAAGTCTTCTTCTCTCTACCAACTATTCATATTCTTACTTTTTTTTCTCTGCTGTCCCCCTCTTTCTACCAAAAATATCAAAAATATACATTTGATGTACCATGTCCCAAAAAAGCGAACCGGATAAACCTTACCCCCTAGAGTATTGTACATATTGACACTAGAGTTCCAAGTACTAATACCCATATCATGAATTGAAATGTACCTTGTGCCTAGTTACTACAATCCAACTAGAAGGAGCACATCAAATAACATAAATAATAGTATGTGTCGAACCTGTTGTTCCTTAAACTTACAGCAAATTCAAAAGTCGTAACTCATCAATAGAATTGTACATGTGACTTACCCAAAAGTAATTAGTTTCTTTAATTTGCTTCCATAATAAACTTAAATACTGATGAATGTTAGGCGCCACATGATCAAAGATAATAGCATTTTGAAGAGTCCAAATAACCCAAACACCATTAACAATCATTGAATTCCAAAGAGAAGCCAACTATAGACTGAAAAAATGATTCATTATATCTAAAAGAAGCCTCTTAAGCGATCCTAAAACCTCAATTTTTTTGCCAAAAAGATTGGAGACTACTTGCCAAATTGCTAAGAAAAACTTGCAATTGGTAAACAAGTGATCACCATTCTCCTCATGCTCTACACAAAGCACATAGCATGAAGGCAAATTTAAACCTCACTTCTTTAAATTATCATTTATAGGTAAAAACTTCTGAACTGATTACAAAAATATTAATGATCTAGAAGGAGGTAAAAACTCCTTCCAAATGAAGGAGGACTAAGGAATATTCTAGTAAGAGAACTGAAGCTTATTATACATATATATGTTTTACTAAATGAGAACCATCTATAGTTTTTGTCCAAGCACAAAAATCATGAGTCTCCTTAAGAGGAGAAATAACAATAATAGAACACTTAATCGAGTCGTGTCTTAGATTGAGTCGTCCTATAGAATTCGTAGCAGTGTAAAATTAGGAGTTTGATTCTGATATTGTTATTATTATTTATTTTCTATAGTTGCACTAAGACCAAGGCCTATTAAACCAAGCCTGTCGAGTCTGTCTAGAGGAGCGCACAACTATGAGTTATTATTTTATATATACATTGCATGTAGAGTGCATAATTATCAGCATCCATGTTTTTATAATGTATTTGAATATGAATTATTTGATTAAATGATTAAGTATAAGTTAGTATGCTTTTGGTATATTTTGGTATGTATGTGACACGTATATTTGGTATATTCTTAATATATTTTTGGTATATTTTTTATGTACTTATGGTATATTTTGGTATATATGTGACATATATATTTGAATATTTTCAGTATATATTCGGTATATTTCTAGTATACAATTGGTATATTTCCAGTATATGTTTGGTATATAAGTGGTATATTGTTTTAAAATGGATGCCATTGTGTTTTAAGTTATGCATTTTATTATTTCCAATATATATACGATTTATTTAAAGAATATTAGTAGAACGTGTTACCTAGTGGGTTGCACTAGGACTATGTACGTGCTAGTGTGTTAGATTTTAGTGTTGAGATTATGAAATCATTTGATGTGAAATTTGATTGTTCGATTATTGAGAATTATGGTGAGAGAGTAGTGTGATTACGGGAACTTGGTTGACCTAGTGTCTCAGGCTAATTACATTGACAATAAGACTACATGAGCTCGGTTGACTTAGTGTCTTAAGGCCAATTTACTGTCCAAAAATGGAAAAGAGGATTATTTTAGAATTAAGTAAACCTGTTGGCTAATGAGAAGTATTGACTTAAGCTGCGTAATATTTTTTTTAGGGTTCTATTTGATCCTTCAGTTAAATAAACATTTTTCTACATTTGTTATTATATAAAAATGGATTTTAGCATCTGTGTCAAATGCTTGTATATACATATATATATATATATATATATATATATTGATGCTTGACTGTATATGATTTTAGGTTACATGTATATATATTATAATAATTCACTCAGTAAGGTCTGATTCCCCTTAATATTTTTTTATAAGATCTTCTTCCTCTTCAAACCTCCCTAGTAGTACTTTATATCGGTCTTCTTCAAACTTAGCTAAATTATATAATTTTATATCTGAACTCTTATTTGTATTTTAGAAACTACAATAGTAGTGTTATTGTAATAGAACAGTGTTGTATTTTAGTTTGAGATTTTATATCCGAATATTGTATAGAGTATTTTTATTTTTATATGATATAAAGATTTGCTTAGACATTAAATAAAGTTTTAATTCTAGTATATTTTTATATTATTATTGCATGTGTTTTTATTTTTTAACGCTTGCTACGAGTTCCGGATTCAAAAGAATTCCCATTCCCTAGAACTGGTCATGACTCCCAGTTTGGGTCGCGACAAAGTTGGTATCAGAGCCTAGGTTATCAGTGTTGTGGACCTAGGTTTTCAGAGTTGTGTTTTCTTTGAAACTACTGCAGTAAATTATGTTTGATTATGTCTTCGATAAGTTTTTTTAATTTAGTATTCCGCGTAATCGTTAGGTTATCTGTTTATTATCTATTTTGTTTAAATCTAGTTGATTTTTTATCTTTTTAAAATGAGGAGGTGAACGCGTGTCACTCCACTTATCATTGAGGCCAAGGATGATGAGTCCTTTTAGGATGAGATTTTACCTCTTAAACCGCCAACCAAGCGTAGAAGTAAAGGTAGAGATAAACCTCGAGGAGCGGTAGGTTGCTATAGGCAGAGAGAGCTACAGGATGAGGAACCTATAAAGCCAGAGTTTGAGGAAGCTGTTATACCTCCAGTTGCACCGTAGATGCAGCTTGTCTATCAACAGGGCATGTCTGATCTTGAGGCCGCGTTGTTTTACACCAGAGTTGGCAAGATATCCTTTGATGAGATGTCATACCCTCTAGATTTCCCATATGCCATTAAGATGAGGACTTGAACCACTCACACCGATTATTAAAGGATTATGTTAGTTGGGCTGTCTATTGAGGGACCAGCCTTGGATTGGTTTGTTCAGGTCATCCAGCCGCACATGATGACAATGACTTAGGCTCAGTTCTAAGAGAGGTTTATGAGGCATTTCTATCCTGAGCCACTGCGAATAAGCTACAGACTTCGACTGACAAGCATCATTAGAGGTGACAGATCAGTAGAGGACTACACCAGAGAGTTCCTTAGACTAGGTTTATATACAGAGGACCTGAAGTGAGATCAGTATTTTACTATTATGATGTATGTCACTGGACTGGATTATGCTTTTGTTGGGATGCCTACTATAGGCCTTACTCTTGAGTTGATGATAGAGTTAGCCAAGGAGATAGAGCTCAAATTGGTCATACAGGGAGTTATGCTTGATTATTATCAACTAGGAGGTATTCAGTTAAGAGGATTTCATAGCACACTGTTCTATACATTTTATATTGGCTCTAGTAGTCATTAAAGAGGATCTTATTAACAGAGCCAGAGACCTTAGTAGAGAGTTCACAAGAGTAGTAGGCATGGCCGAGGAGGACTACTTAGACCCATCAGATTTGGTTCTAGTGCTTTCAGTAGGATTAGTGGTTAGAGTTTAGGTTATGGCAGCATAAGATCAACAGCCAGTGCTTATTAGATGTGTAGGAGAGTCCATCAGGGATCATGCTACATGACTCTTGGAGTTTGTTTTAGATGCAGACAGATGGGACATTTTGCTAGAGTATGTCCTTATTTTGGATACTATAAGCCATTTTAGTAGCAGTCAATGGCTAGTTTAGCTCCAACTTCTTATCAGTTGCCTCTAGCTCAGTATCTAAGCATGATGCATATTATTACCTAGCAAGGGCATGGCAGAGGTAGTAGAAGGGGTGCTAGGGGTGTTGGTTAGGCTTCCACCAGCCAACAGGGAGGTCAAGGTTAAGCCAGAGTTTTTACCCTCACCCAATAGGATGCTCAGGCATCCAATGCCATTATTGCAGGTATTCTTCCAATTTATTGCTTGGATGCTAGAGTTTTAATTAATCCGGGTGCCACACATTCTTTTGTGTCCCCTATTTTTGCTTTAAAGTCATGTTGGCAAGCTTCGAGGATGACTTTTCCTTTATTTGTCACCATTCCTCTAAGCGATTCGTTAGACACCGACATTATTTTTTCTAGTTATTCAGTATTATTAGGAGGTAAAGAATTACTAGTGGAATTAGTGTTATTAGATGTGATCCTTGGTATGGATTAGTTATCTCAGCACTATGCCACTGTGGATTGTTGGAGTAAAGAGGTGATTTTCAGAATTCCAAATGAAAAAGAGTTTAAGTTTGTGGGTGATAAGATTTTTACAACTTAGAATCTTATATTCTATATCACAGCTAGGAAGATGCTGAGGAAAGGTTATTAGGGATGCTTGGCACTTGTTAGAGATACTTTAGTGGAGAAGCTATCTCTCACAGATGTTCTATTAGCTTGTGAGTTTCCTGATGTTTTTCTTGAGGAGTTACCAAGTTTACCACCTCATAGAGAGATCAAATTCTATATAAATATGGTCCTAGGTACAACTCTTATTTTGATACTACCTTACAGAATGGCTCTTGCAGAGTTGAAGGAATTAAAAGAATAGTTGCAGGATTTACTGGATAAGGGTTTCATTAGACCTAGTGTTTCTCCTTGAGGTGTACTAGTCCTATTTGTGAAAAAGAAGGATGGTATACTGAGACTGTGCATTGATTATAAAAGAGCTTAATAAGGTGAGAGTGAAGAATAAGTATCCTCTTCCGAGGATAGATGATTTATTTAATCAATTTCAGGGTGCACAATTATTTTCCAAGGTTAACTTGAGGTTGGGTTATCATCAGTTGTGGATTAGTGAGACCGATGTTCCTAAAATGGCATTCCGTACTCGATATGGCCACTATGAGTTTTGGTGATGTCATTCGGGTTGACTAATGCGCCAGTTGCTTTTATGGATTTGATGAATAGGGTATTCAAAATGTTTATGGATCAGTTTGTGGTAGTCTTCATTGATGATATACTAATGTATTCAAAGAGTATAGAGGAGCACCTATATCACTTGAGGATAGTACTATAGACATTGAGAGAACATCAGTTTTATGCTAAATTCTCAAAGTGTGATTTTTGGTTAGAGAGTGTTGCATTCCTTGGACATATGGTGTCTAAAGATGGTACTCATATTGATCCACAGAAGATTGAGAAAATGTCTGAGTGGCCCAGACCAATGATAATCATAGAGATTCAAAGTTTTCTAGGTTTGAATGGGTACTATAGGTGATTTGTGTAGGATTTCTCAAGAATTGCTGCTCCTATGACTCGCCTAACTTAGAAGAATGTGAAGTTTGTGTGGTCAAATACTTATGAGAACATTTTTTAGTTACTGAAGGAGAATTTGACCACAGCTTTAGTTTTGGCTTTGCTTGATGGAGTAGATAAGTTCACTATATATTGTGATGCCTCCAAAGTTGGCCTAGGTTGTGTGTTGATGCAGAATGGTAGGGTGATAGCTTATGCTTCGAGCCAATTCAAGAAGCATGAATATAATTATCCTACTCACAATCTAGAGATGGCTATTTCTGAAAGGGGTCTGTAAAGGCTAATTGTTATGTGCAATAGGGAAAGATGGGAACAACCAAATGTTCCCTATTGCATGGGTAGTAGTTGCTATTGAAAATTAAAAAAATTAAGGCTGGTTTTTAAAGTGTTTGAAGCATGACTTACCTTTGGGGGATGGAGACAACTACACTATCATTTTTGACATGTGAAAGGTATAATTAGGTTTATATATTAATATTAAAAAAAGTATTATTATATCATTTCTGTTTTTCTACCTAATATAAATATGTGTTTTTGTAGGGGTTAATCTGTGTTATGTTAAAGCATTTTCCCAATGTGGAACATTGAATGTGTGCGAGGCATATTTAGCATGCATGGGCTAAGAAGTGGAGAGGCCCTGAAAGGAAATTTGCTTTTTGGAGTTGTTCCAAAAGCACTTATAAGGAAAATCTCAAGCAAAATCTAAAGGAACTTGCAAAGCTAGGTGACAAAATTGTTGAAGATGTGTTAGAGTATCCTGTTCAAACATGGATAAGAGCCTACTTCAACACAACTTCAATGTGTGATTCAATTAATAATAATATGGTAGAAACATTTAATGGTTGGATACTTAAAGCTCATTGCAAGCCAATTATTATGATGTTAGAGGATATCAGAATGAAATGCATTAAGAGAATTCCTGTTAAGAGGAGGTTTGGTAAGAATTGGAATTCAGAAATTTCTCCAAGGGCAATGGAAAAGCTTAAAAAGAATAAGCTTAATTCATATTCTTGGCAGATGATATGGAATGGTGATGATGATTATGAGGTTATAAATATTTACAACCCATTTGATAAGCATACTATCAATCTCAAAACTAACTCTTATTGCTGCAGGGAATAGGACTTATGTGGAATCCCTTGCCAGCATATTGTTGCAGCTATATATAGTGTAAAGTAAAAACCTGAAAAGTTTTTTTTTTAAAATGGTATAGAAAGGACACATACTTGAAGAGTTATGAACATAGCTTGCAGCTTATGAAAGGACAAGGAAGTCATTGCTCCTCCAGCTATGAGAAGATTGACTAAGAGACCAAAATTGAATAGGATGAAAGACAAGGATGAGCTAAAGAAGGTTGGAAAGTTATCAAAGCAAGGGGCAAATAATAACATGCAGACTTTGTAAAACTCCTGGTTATAACAAAAGAGGCTACCCACAGAGATCAAAAGAGGTTTTTAAATTGTAAACTTTAACACCAACCTGAGTAGTTATTATTTACTCATTCATTTGACTTATATATTTTTTGCAGGTACTAAATAATGCACCAGTAAGTGGCCAAAGTAACAACCAACTGCCATCAACATATGAACAAGCAACAAATGGAACTAGGCAAAAAATCCAAATAATGAGGAAGGGAAAATTTACATAAATATAAGGAATTATTAAGTTAATTCCCATAAATAAAGAATGCAAAGACATCACTAAGTCACTAGCTGTTGTTTCACATAAGCAAGCTCAATGTGGAAATCTGAAATCAATGAGTCAAGATGAATTGGATTTCATTGCATATAAGGAATTAAGTGCTAGAGAATTTAGACAACATCAAGAGGAAAGTGCTCGAAGATTAAAAGAACATCAATAAAAAAGTGCTAGGGAGTTTGCATCTTTTTTATAGTAAAGAAAATTGAACAATAATGGCCAAGGAAGTAGCAGTGCTTCAAAGGGAAAAGGAAAGGCACATACTGGACATGGTTGCTATGTTGACCTCAACAATGGTAATGATGTTCTAGATGCAAATGAACATTTAAGGGACTTATTTTTTTATATATTACATAGAATGAAAATCTTGCACTAAAATTCTTATTTGTATTTTATGTTAGTAGCCTGGTAGAAAGGCTCAGCCTCAGCCAATGCCTATCCCAGTTGAATAGAGAAAGTATGTGAATGTAGAAACTAAGCTTGGATTTAAGGCAAAAGGTTTACAATGGAAAGGCAAAGCTGCAGTTACAACTCATAAACTTCAAGCTGAAAAATTGCATAAAGCAAGACTTAGACACATCAATGCTAATGGGAATAGCACACAATGAATTAACATTGCCATAATGAACAATGTTATTATGTGTAAGTTATGGGAGTTTAGACTTATTGTTGTTATAATTATGTTCAATTAGGATGTTGTTATGTTGTTAGACAAGCATTAGGAGCCTATTCCATTGAAGTACTGTCCCATTTTGCTTGATAGGAACAACTTGAATTTGTCATGCATTAGGGTGCTTTTAAGTTTATATATGAAATGTTATTCAGATCTTAAGCAGTTACATCATACATCTAACCATGATAAATTTATTATAAGTTAACATCTTTAACATACAATAAAATTCATGATAAATATGTTTGTAGTGTACACTTATATGCAAATCAAACACTTATGCATGATTAGGCACAATGAATACATCCAATAGCTGGATATCAACCATAATATTAGAACAATAACAATCTCACAAACATAATCATTAGTTGTTCCTACCAACACAAATATCTTAAAAGTTCTTAACAAAAGCATGTTCACAAAATACCACAACACTGCCTTATATATACTTAATTATGCCTAAATACAAAATAATATAACACTATTTACTTTCTTGATCACATCAAAACTAAGCATCATCGATTATTTTTTTCAAAGCTTCCTTCAATGCTTTCAATTTTTGGACAACTGATGTTTCATCCATCTTTGACACTTGTTTTCATAGAGGCTCAACCTCCATTACAATGGCATCAATAACACTAGCCCTTTCATTTAACTAATTGAGTTAGAACACCTCAGAATTAAGCAAACGTTCCTGGTTCTTAAGAGTCTACAACATTTTCTTTATATGATTTGCATATGGTGAATCATGCCACTTAAAGAAATTGCACTAGTTTTTCTATCATAAATGCCACTTCACATATGATGTAATTTTTCAAGAATTAATAATAATTCAGTTATCATTTACGTGATTAAATATGAACTTTTAACACCAACTATTAATTAGTCATTACATTAATTACAAGCTTTTTATGAACATTAAAAGCATTTCTTTCTATTTATCACCACAAACAGATTAAGAAATTTTAAATATTAAATTCATAATAATTATGTACAGAAAATAATTATTTTCTTCATATTAAAATATTACCCCATTAGGATTTTCTCATCGAAAAAATCTTCTTCCATGATTCCTCTCTATCCATGATACCATCATTTGAGCAAACACTTCACAACGACACTTGCAGTCACATTGCATAATAGCTTCATCTTCATAAGGCTCCTTATATGCAACCACTGCATTCTCCATTTTGCTAAGATTCGAAGCAAATCCCCAAAGATTGAAATATGAATAAGAGAAAATAAGAAGATTGACTGCTAGGGTTTTTGGCTTCTACCAACCAAGTGAGATAATGATAGATACCTATTGTTAGGGTTAATATATGGGAACAACTCCCAGTTGATGCAAAAAACGCAATCGTTTTTCCCTAAGAAGCTTCCCGAACAATCTTTCCCATGTGGCGATGAGGTGGCTTTATAGTTATTAAAAATAGCTTAGGTGTCTAAGAGTTAACAGCTTCCGTTATCGA
Organism: Mallotus nudiflorus; assembly: GCA_947683625.1. Taxonomy (NCBI): domain Eukaryota; kingdom Viridiplantae; phylum Streptophyta; class Magnoliopsida; order Malpighiales; family Euphorbiaceae; genus Mallotus; species Mallotus nudiflorus. Next base: position 1,816,468 of record CANTUR010000275.1, on the reverse strand, counting down.
TTTCACTATAATGTTTAATATGTCTTCAACGTCGAGGAAAATAAAAATTGAGGGACGATAGAAAGTGAGATTAAAAGATGGGGATTCAATGAAAAAAAGTTACAAAGTTGAGGGACCTAAAATAGAGTTTTACCAATATTTATTTTTTATGCTGTGAGAAAATTTAATAACTAATTTTCTATATAAAACTAAATAATTCATCTAGTTTCATTAAAGGACAAACAACCAATCCAATATTTTTTGTTGCCAATTTTTTTTAAAGATAATAAAAGAACAAAGATATAATATTTTAGTAAACTGTAATCTAATACACAAATAATTGGTTGTGTTCAAACTTTTAGAATATACTAATTTATTTTCAACTAAAATAAATTCTTTCATATTTCAATTTATTTTTATTCAAGTAATTAGTTTTCATCACAATATCTTCTAAAAAAGACCCAGTGTAAAATATTTGATCGATTGAAAACTTTTTGAAGAAAAAAAAATACTATAAATTGAACAAAACAACCTCGCATAAACAAGTGATATTAGGCAAAAATTTCGAAGAAAGAAGAAAAAGGAGACGGCTGCAGAGAATAATTAAAGGGTCAGCAACTAAAGTGTGTTGTACCAAACCGAGTGAGTAGGGCTACTAAAAGCCAAAAGTATATAGTTACGTAAATACCCATGGAATAATGCCGTTTTAGAGAGCAAGCAAAGGCAGAAAGGGAATTGCACGCAGGGTTCTGCACAGACCAAGCAGGAAAGGCGACGTCTTCTGTGCTTGGAAGGGGCATAAACGTCAATCAAGACAACGGCGTCGTTTTCTTCTCTATCCGCTCCACCTACCACAGACAACCAAAAGTTAGTGGCAATCATGTGATTAAGGCAAAATTTAAGGGCGGAAACTTAAACAATAGGAAGGGGCAATTTTGAAAATAACCATGAAATCAAAGGCCGAATTTATCTTGCGAATGAATAGTGAAATTTTGTTTCATCTTTATAGATATAAATAGATTATTATTTTCATGAACATTTTCTATTGACAATTGATAAGTAGTCTCATAATTCTCAAGGGTGTAATAAGATTGCATGCTGATAAATTGTCCAAGCCTCTACAAATAATATTTTTAAGCTCAAAGATGTAATATGCACTAAAAAAAATGTTATTATAAATTTATACTAATTTTTTTAAAAGAATATTATTAAAATGTAACTTTATTCGGTGTGACTAGATATTAAAACAACATTTTCATTATTTGTTGGCATTTATTTATAATTATTTATTATGAATTTTTTTTTTGATGTTACAATAAAATTACTTAATTAATATTTAATCAATGTTATTAAAAGTATTTATTAAATGCCATAACACTACCATATAACAACATTTTAAAAATATTGATTAAAAATATTTGTACTCCATTTCTTAAATATTACTAAAAGATTATATTGCAATGCTTTTATTATATTGGTTAAATTAATATTATGTTACTATGCATATTTATATTTTAACATTTAACTGCACTTATTATAATATTTGAGAAATTTCACTTTTAAATAATTGTTATGGCATTTATCAAATATTGGTTATGGAGTACTGTAGCAATACTTGCTATTCAATAAAAAAAATGTCTTTTTAAAATTTTTTTAAATACATTTATAATTTATAATTTTATTATTTTCTATAACAAATTATTTTTATATATGTATTAATTTAATTTTTTAAATTAACAAATTAACATAATATTAAATAAACATTATTATAATTTTTATTAATTAATGAAATTTGTATGATGATAGATTATTTTTTAACTTCACATGGGTAAAATAATAAATAAATATAAACATAATATCAACAATAAGTTTATAAAGAAAAGTATATTAGTATTTTCTAAATAGCTATCTATTAGCAATAAATTTATAAAATAAAAAAATAGTTGATAACTGATTTTCGGAACTCTTGCGCTCGGCGTCCTACATATCACGAACAAAAAATAAGGTGAGAGGTGAGGGGATCCCACGAACACTCCAATGCCTAAGTTAGAAAACAAAAATAAGGAGAATGTAAGATTGTTAGAATATGTGATAAGAATGAGATGATTCCCTTGTGAGGAATGTATGATTCTATATACAGTAATACTCAAACCTGAATAAAATTGGATTCCGTGTAGGATAGTGAATCATAATCTTTGTATAAGAGTATTCTTTTTGTGTTTAGAGTTCCACTTTAGTTAGTTCTCATTTCAGACGGATCTTTCTTCTTTGCTGATTTAAGTGTTCCTATTTAGAGGGTAGAAGACCCCTAAATAGACGGAAATAATCTAGACGGTATGAATAACCTTCGAGAAAATGGCATTCATCATTGTCTCCATTGCAAATTGGATATTCTCAATTTGTTGCTAGATAGGGAAAAACGAATAAACATAGTATCATTTATATATAAATTCAACTAACGCACATCCATACACGTGAATCTGGTGCATCCAATGAATATGAAGAACAAATTTATTCTTACTAGATAAAGCCATAACGCACAACACAAAAATGAAGATTTCTACGGTCAGCCAAATATTGGTTGACTCCTATTTTTTTAATAAAAAAAGAATACTATTCTGTTTCAAATTAGTATTTCGATTAGAGTCATCTTAAGAAGAAAGCTAAATATTGATTGGCGCTATTTCTTGTGTTTTGGCACAATTTTTTTTTTATTTTGGTGTTTTTTTATTTGAGTTTTTTATTTGGATAAAAATAAAAAACTTACTTATCTGATAGGAGAAAATTAAATATTAACAGTGTAATCTTTTTGGCACTATTTTTCTTCCAGAATTGACAATTTCTTTTCTTTTGGCGTTGTTATATTTGAAATTTTTTATTAGATAAATTTTTGTACCTAATTATGATAAATAAGAATATAAAATTATATATTTAATTAATATACTAGTTAAAAATAATTATTTAGATTTTTACCATTATGTGTTTTCATTTAACTTAAATGCATATTATATTTTTATTTTGATAAGCAGTAAATAAATATTACGCATCTGGCCTTCTTTTTTTTTTTTTTTTACGCCAACAATATGTGTGAGCTGCGAATACGAAAAATAAAAACAAAAGAAAGTTAATTTATAATTAATTAATTTTATTTATAATAATTAGTTTTAGTTTATAATTAATTTATATTTTAAAAATTTGTTTGAACTCATTTAGATGCATTTAAGTTGATCACGAAATATTTTAATAATAATTTTTCAAAATGTTCCTTGGCTATTGTCAGTTTGAAAATTGATTGTACTGTCTGCTACATGTTTGAGCTTGGCTCTATTGGTCATGACCCGAAGGCAACTTCTTGGTGGAGGCCGCTTTGAAAATTACTGTTGGTAGAGGCCAAATGCCAAATGTGAAATAGTTCACAAAATTGAGCTATGGTAATCTTATCTTATCAAAATGCACTACTTGCAATTAGCTTCGGCACATAAACAAAGTATGCAACAATAATACAAATCAGCAAGGGCAAATTCCACAATTAACTAATCAACAACCGCAGAAGTAGGAAAAAGAGCATTTGTTTGCAGCTCTTGCCACAAAATAAATGCAAGACCAGAATCTTGGCTAATTGATAGTGGGTGTGCACATCATATGATGACATTTAATGCCAACTTATTTGTAAACTTAAATACAAACTACACTTCAAGAGTGAAAATGGCAGACGGTAAATATATAGCAGTCATAGGAAAAGGAGATCTTGAGGTTAACACTCCATCTGGGATTAAACTTATTCCTAATGTCTTAGATGTGCCAGATGTTAATTAAAATTTGTGAAGTGTTGGGCAAATATTGGAAAAATATTATGACTTGCACTTCCACAATCTTTGATTCGCATGATGAGGAACTGATCACTATTAAGATGGAAGAGAGAAGTATTTCCTTGGAATGGAAAAAATCTCATATACAAGCATGCTTTTGTGCACTTGATGAATCACATCTTTGGCACATGAGGTTTGGCAACTTTAAATCTCTAAAGTGTATATAAAGTAGATATTTGATAAGAAATATGCCTCGCTTGAATGTTGTTCATGATGTTTGTAAAGTGTGACAATACGCTAAGCAGTCAAGGTTGCCATTTCCTACAAATTCATCATGGAGAGCCACTCAAAAATTACAGCTCATTTATATTGATGTTGTGGTACTATGAACGGGTTAAATATATAAGTGGGTATCCAACTTTACACTTATTGTATTTAGGGGACTAAAATTTAATCGGTTTCTTTTTAAGTATCCAACTTTGATTTAAGTATCATCCACCAATGATTTGGTGGTGGGATGATGACGTGACAGTCAGTAAGAAAATATTCTAGGAATATTCACCACGTTACCTATGCCTAGTCATCAATTTTTAGCACCCAATTCATAGAAATATACCAAAATTTATCTTTGTTTTAATTTAGTTATCAAACTTTTCATTTGTCTCTTTTTAAATACCAAACTTCTATTTAATTTTATAGCAATCACTTAAAAAATTTTCTGGTACTTAAATAATTCATAATTACTATTTTGATTTAGAATTAAAACTTTTATTTTTTTACAAATAAGTCCATATTTTATATGCGTTTATAGGAAATAAGAAAAAAATTTAAAATTTATTTTGATTTTGCCTAGTAAGAGCAGACTCATTGTGAGTGGTATTATAGCCCAGGAGAAGTAAACTTTCAAACTTTTTATAATTCTTGGACTAAATTGAAAAGATAAGGAGATTGAGGAATTAAAATGGTTTTTAAAAGAAATTCATAAGACTACAAATATTTAACAGTACCCTTTTTGAAACAAAATTAGTGTTAGGTGACCAAAAGAAACAAAAGTAAAGTTAGGTGGCCACCATTGCAATTAGCTCTTAAAAATTGATGACTACGCATGGGTGACATGGCAAATATTATTGGAATATTCTCTTGCCAACTGCCACATCATCATCCTGCCACCAAGTCACTGGCAGATGATACTTAAATCAAAGTTGGATACTGTAGGCGGCGGGGTTTAACACGCGCCCCAGTGTTTGGCAACCACGACATTATGTGGGCTCGAAGCCCACTAGAAAATACGATATAGGTCATGAGCCTATTTGGAGATGGAGTCACCACCCGGATAAAAGCCGGGACACACTTTGCAATAATTAGATCCCACGGAGGTTCCCAGAAGCCGTCATCAGAGATCGGGTTCGGAAACTGGGTATGAGCGTTTGAATGCTCACCCAACCTTGAGGTTGGCCTCTGTTTGTGTTTTGCATTTTATTACCATTTAATTATTTAATTATTTCCTCATTTACCACATGTAATAAAATTGCCTTCGGATAATTGTCGAATTTTATTTTTAAGTCCGAGTTTGCACATTAGTCTAATTTTATACCTTTAAGTCCCAACATTCAAAAAACACAGTAAATAAAATAAATAATAATTTACAACCATACATTCAAAATTAAATAGGGGGAAGGGATTAAGGATTACAACGCTTTTTAATCAAATAAACGAAATAATATACAGAAAATAAACCAAACATATACCGAAAATAAACTACTAAAATAACATAAAGACGACAATATACAAAGGATAAATAACAAAAGTGATTGCTTGACGAAAGAAATTATCAAGTAATTCCTACAAATATCACACGATTAGCTTTCTTCTTACAAAAAAACGAAGTCACATATAACGATATTTACAAGGAGATCCTACAAAGAGGTTGTCATATTATGAATTAAAGAAAATATCGAACGATCAAGATAATCACCACCATACAATCATACAGACATGTTTAAGGTCAAAAGGGGACATGTTAAAGCATGCATCACAGCAAATGAACAGCGAAACAAAGAAGGAAACAGGTTCACCCTACCAATGAGGCGGTCGCTTCACTGATGAGGCGACGCCTCATCAACAGAGCTTTTGCAATCTCGAAGCAAAATTGGCAATATGCACACAAAAGGTAAGCTCCCTAAGGGCCTGTCAATGGGGCAATTGCCTTATTGATGAGGCGATCATCTCATTGAGATGAGGTGACGCCTCTGGTGTCGCCTGACCACCAGGCTGGCTCTGACTCCCAAGGCATGCAGACTTCTACTCTAAGTAATCAAAACATGCATATACACACCCTACACTCATCATACTATGGCTACATGCAAAAATATTCAAAGATCCATCAATGAAATGAGATATCAAACATGACACACTAGAGATAAACCTAAAATGTACTAATAGCTTAGTTACACATAAGCAAGAATACACAAAATGATGAACATATCAAGTTTAAGTGCAGGTTTTATACTAAAATGAGAGACCCTCAGAGCTGGTTTGGTTAAGATCCTTGCTAGGATGTAGTATCTGTTCTTAACACAAGTTTCTTCCCTCTTCTCTTAAGGGAAAGTGGACCTCCTTTCTTCCTTCAGGATGTTTTCCTTCTTCTCCTCCTTTCTCCTTCTGTATTTTTTTCTCAGAGCTCTCCCTCTCCTTCTTTCCTCCTCTCCCCCTTTTCTTCTCTCTCTTTTCCCCCTTTTATCCCTTAGCTTTCCCATCCCCCTCAGCCTCCTAGCCCATCATGAGCTCTCCTAGCCTTTTTCGTTTTCCCAAAAGTCTTTTCCTCATACAAGGAGAAAGTCTGGAGAGTGGGGCCCGTGCCACTTAATTACAACTGCATTAAATGCAGCTGCACGTGGGCTGCCAGAGGGGCGATGCCTCATCGGTGAGGCGATCACCTCATTACACTAAGGTGGTGCCCCTTTGGCCCGGGCCCGCGTTGGGCCTAGCAGGCTTGGGCCAAACTTGGGTAGTTGGGCTTAGTTTGGGTTTTGCAGGCTTCTGGATTTTCAAGTCCACTTTCCACTTAGAGATTTAGGCTTTATCCTCATGTCCACGTTCACATTCTCATCATTGGGCTTGATAACGGGCCGGTCAAACTGAGCAACCCTAATTCGTCCCCTAACACGGGCTGACCGAATCGGGTGTCTACAGCTTGCCCCTTGATTTTTTGAAAAATCAAATGCATGCAATGACTATTTTTCAAAAAATCACATGCATAACAACAAATAAACAATAAGGTAAGAAATGTACCTAACTCTTGGGTCTCACCCGAGAGATGAATTCTTTAATTCTGAAACGTGACCGTGATCCTCGAGTTTTCCTGGCCCGATCAACCACTCATTAATATTTGATAGAGATATTTGAAAATTGCTAACCTTGGGTTTTCCTAGCCCTGCCCTTACAACATTGGAATTCGATTCTCGGGTTTTCCTAGCCTGGTCTTCGCAACACTGAAACTTGATTCTCGGGTTTTCCTGGCCTGATCTTCGCTGGGGATGTGGTTTTCAGATTTTCCTGGTCTGATTATCACTCCTCTGAGGACATAGACTTCTGGGTTGTCCTGGCCCAGTTGTCCTTCACTTCCGACTTCGGGGATACTACCCAAACAGTCATCTCGATCCTTGAGCTTTAGGGATTCAAACCCGAACAGCCCTATCCTTGAGATTCGAGGATTCAAAACCGAACAGCCCTATCCTCTGAGCTTTGAGGATTCAAACCCGAATAGCCCTATCCTTGAGCTTTGGGGATTCAAACCTGAATAGCCTTGTCCTTAAGCTTCGGGGATTCAAACCCGAACAACCTTGTCCTCTGAGCTTTGGGGATTCAAACTCGAATAGCCTTATCCTCTGAGCTTCAGGGATTCAAACCCGAACAACCCTGTCCTCTGAGCTTTGGGGATTCAAACCCGAATAGCCATGTCTTTGAGCTTCGGGGATTCAAACCCGAACAGCCCTGTCCTTTGAGCTTCAAGCTCTTAAAGATCCTTTCTCTTAATTTCGCCTCCCTAGTATGCAGTACTAACTTCCACCCATAATTCTCATCACCGTCATTCATTCATCATCATTTTTTCATTCATTTTTTTTAAGGGAAACCCTACGCTCCTGCTTGTTATAAAAACACTCTTTTCCTTTTGTCCTTTCTCCCTTCCATTATATTTTTTCTTCCCTTTTTTCTTTTCCTTTTTTTCTTATACTTCTCATACTCTTTACATCTCTCCCCACTTTTCAATCGATGGAGAATGACAGAACACCTCCTGTACCTCAGTGGGATCATATCCCACCTCTCATTAGTGCTTTTAGGAGTATAGGATTGACCCGTGGAGACTCGATTCCACTTCTGGCAGACCTAGGGTCTCACATCTTCTCTTCTACATCAGGAGAGGTTAGTACCCTAAAATTCCGTATAAAATTATATCGGGTTAGGGATTAATCTTACATAATTATCATTCTAGGACATTTATTTAATCAAGCAAACCATATAATTTATGCTTTATTACGTAAAAAATTAACACTGCCCCTATCTATGCCATATAGAGGCGATTACCTCTTTGATGAGGCGATCGTCTCATTGATGAGGCAATCGCCTCATCGATGAGACGATAGGCTTATATGAAGAGGCGATTTCCTATCGCCCCTTTATAGAGCCAATCACCTCTTTGATAAGGCGATCGCCTCTGTGATGAGGCGATCACCTCTAAGGTGAGGCGATCGGTTCATCAACAGAGAAGAACTTCACCATTTACATGTACATTCATTCTAAAATTCTCCCTGAGACTACAAAATGCATAAATTTTACTTTCCTATCTCTTTATTGCAGCATGATGCTCAGACATTCAAGGGTGCTAGGAATTTCCATGGAGCTCGGGTCTTTTTCAGTGATTTGACTGACAAGCAGACGGACCAGATTCGGGAGACGGGGTTTGAGGACTTCATACTCTCACTTCCATCTGAGCAAGGGCGTATGGATTATTAGCCATTGCATGCCCTGATGGAGAGGTGGTTTGATACGACCCACACCTTCCACCTCCTGTTCGGCGAGCTTACTCTAGACTCGGTATCGTTTACTGCCATCACGGGGATTGCCTATGCCGGGGATCCTATTCCTTTTGATGTGAGTCTACATCAGTTGTCTCCGGATAAGGCTACGTATATTGAGTGGCTTTTGGGGATGACTCCTAACATGAAGGGGACTCATACCCTTAAGTTGGACTCGATCAGGAGCTTCTACACTCGAGACCAGGCCGCAACGATGACCTCTCCCCTTGAGATTGACAAGGTGGTGAGGGCCTTCTTGCTCTACCTGCTCGGTACCACTCTTTTTGTCGACACCGCCAGCTCTATTGATCTGATATTCCTACCAGCCCTTCGGGATCTTGACCAGATTCCTACATTTGATTGGGGTAGTTGTGCCCTGGCATACTTATACCGGAGCATAGACGAGGTGGTCTGAGGGGCTAGGAGGTTTTGCAGCTTTTGGCATGCTGTTCTGGTATGTCATGATCCCCTTCTTTTTTCTTTTGCTCTAACCCCCATTACTTACATTAGTTTTCTCAACTTCTCCTGTTTCATTTTTCAGGTCTGGGCTCTGGAGCTAGAGTTGCTTGTGGGCATTACTCGGGTGGGAGACCATTTCCCCACCCTTGGCACGTGGGGCACTAGCCGAGTCATGAAGAGGCATCTGGCATGAGTTCACATCCACAGGCAACACCTGAACTCGCTGACATAGGATATGGTACCTGCAAAGCACAAACCTACTCATTAGTGAATTATTCACATTCAATTTACTTACATATTGACATCTCTCTTTTCCTGTAGATCTGAAATGACTTATGGGGGTCCGAGGACACTTGGACCATCGAGATGACTCGCTCTAGGCCTTTAGCCCAAAAGAGGGTACTCCTTTGTGGCCCAGGGTATCGAGCTTGGTACTTGGGAGAGTGGGTCCTAAACTGGAAGGCAGGTATTAGGGCTAGGCGGGTCCCCAGGTCCCCTCCTGACAGTATGCTTTGGGCCCATGAGCTGGAGGGTGACAACCTCGCTTAGGCTATTATGGGCTCACCAGCTGTGGACCACACAGTTCGTGTGAAGAGTCGGTATGCAGAGTTCATTCGCACCCACCTTCTACTGACGGTCCCCTTCCAGGCCGCTTCTACTTCTCAGGTAAATCCTTGTAAGTCCCTATTTTCTTTGCAAATTCATTGGATTCTTAACATGTTCCTTCTATTTTTATCTTCAGGCTGTGCCTGCTAGGCCCGTAGCCCCGGTTAGGTCCCGAGTGCGGGAGAGAGAGCCCTTGAGGAGTCGACTGAATCTGAGTAAGGAGGAGACTTCTACTTTCGGTGAGGGAGCCATCCCGACTACTGCCCCCGATTTTGAGTTTGCCCCAGGCAGCTTCATCCACATCCCTGACCCTCTAGCTCGATGTTGGGTTCCCCCCAGAGAGTTATCGCGCCAGTTCCTGGCCTTAGACGAGGACTTAACCCCTGTATGCACTCATGTCGGTGCTACTCACGTATTTTCTTTTCCCTGACCTATTTTCACTATAATTCTCAAACCAACTGTTAGTTATAATCTTTATTTTGATAATGTAGATTCCACTGGAGCAGGGCCTATATATGTATCACATGATAGAGGCCTAGAGAGACTACATGCTGGAGGTCACCCAGTAGTGGAGGGTAAGAATTTCATTATTTCCTACATGTATGCATGCTTGCATGGTTTACTGACCTGTGATTTGTCTGAACAGGATCGAGATGAGGCTAGCAGGGCGAGGATCGCTACTCTCGAGCATCAGATTGATGTATTCCAGATTGATGAGGACGACGAGGACGAAGATGGGAGCGACAATGATGCCGGTGGAGAAGATGACCCTGAGGGCACGGGATCAGATGCTTGACGTTCCTATATTAAAAATTGTGTAGTCTCTGAGTAGCGAACATAGAATTTTATTGTTGTTGTTGTTTTTTTTTTAACAGAATGCTTGTAGAATTCAACATTTCCCTCGATTAAATTCATTTGTTTTGCTTTTCTCATTCCTTCAAATGTGAGTTGATTTCACTGTTTGCATGTGTAACGTAACTGCTCCACTTGTTAGACTATATGATCTGAAGCAACACAACCAGCCTGTGCTGCTGATGAGGCGATCGCCTCATTGAACCCTGGTAAAGAGGCGATGGCCTCATGCTGCTGAGGTGGAACCTCATTGATGAGGCGATCGCCTTATCGATGAGGCAGCCACCTCAATAGCAGGCAGTCTAGCCACTATAAAACCTTCATTTCTGCATTTGACCTAATTCTCGAATCCCTTTCATCCTCCCCTTTCTGTTTCTCTCTCTGAGTGTCTCTGAAAATCACAAACATGATAGAACAAAGTCTGAGGTCCTTACAGTCGATTATGAAAGGGTTGGATAATAAATCTTGGGCCGGTTTAGAGCCATTCCATCTTGCGATCTTTAAATCACTCCATACTAGGAGAATCAATTACCCTTTTCTCCATGCTATGGTTCAATTTTGGGATCCCCAGAAACACATTTTTTGGCTCAACACGATAGAAATATGCCCCCTACTAGAGGAATTTGAGGCAATTCTTGGTCATCATACAGATTCTACTTGCCAACTTGCAATTCCTGCTCTTGAAAACCCGAATTGTCATTCCATTCAACAATAAATGGCACGCATGTTTAATCTTCCACCTCGATCTTCCTTCCACTGTATCTCTGACTTAGAAATCAAATTGGAGTCCCTCCTTGAAGTCATCATAATTGTGGACAAAGGGGAAACTTACTAGCCCCACATGTTAGCTCTCTATTTGTATGCTTAATTTTTGCTGGTTTCTCCCTCAGGGCATTGCGATATGAAGATCCTCTCCATCCTTGACCAAGTGGAGTCAGGGCTCAATCCATTCCCTCTCATCTTAGCAGAAACCATCATTGGATTGGATGACTTCACAAGGACGCGACGATTCTCTAGAAGCCCCTTTTTACTGGAGGTAAGTTTCTCGTTGCCCCCATTTTCTTTCAACTGCCAATACCTCCTGTATCTAACCATTTGTAGTCCCGTAGATGTGGTTTTATGAAAAGCTGGGCTTGATTGAACCTCCCCAAGACATTAGGCGTTATTAAGCTAAACATTATCGAACAAGGAAACTACATCCCATCCCTGCAGACATTCATAGCTGGCTATCAACATTCATTGATACACTGATTCGCTGGATGTGTCCCTGGTGGGGTTTGCAGTATATGACCCTCTGGTCTTATACGTATTGCATCCTGATTGCCTGTCTCCATTTTTCCACTTTTTACAATCCAGCTCGCCTCTGTCACCAATATGGTCATAAACAACTGATTATGGAGCCTATTCACGAATTTGAGCCAGGGCCACTTTTTCAGAATTTTCTGGACCACCTGGTGGCAACTTGGCCTCGAAGAGTCATCGAAAGAAACTTAAGCTATGATGATGATCAGAGCACCGATGATCATTACAAAGCGTGGGTTTGCTTACAACAGACAGAAAGAGATGAGTTTATTAAATATAAAAAGACAAGAGAATTATAAATATTAAGTTCATAGGGTAGGCAACAAAAGAAGAGAAGGCAGAACTAGCTCATGGAATGAAGTTGTCATTTTCCTTTTTGTTAGACGTAATTTTCCTTTTATACTAGTTAAATGGCTTATAGTGGACACATTATGCAATGTTTAACGACAATTAAAGCAATCCATTTCATTTCATTTAAGTACAAAACGTATATACATTTCGCTTATGGGTCATCTCATATTATTAGTTGGCTTGCCCTTGCAAGTTTTCCAACTAACCATTTTGCGCCTCTCTCTCCCCTTTTATATGTCCTTAACTTTTGCTTGGACTTCCTCTTTCGAGGTTTTTAGTCCAACAGGACTCCTTTTTTCTTTTTTTTCTTTATGGTCTCTAATTTTTGCTTAGACAGCCTCTTTTCGAGGTTTTCTTCCTAGCGAGACTTTTTACAGAAAGTATTTCTTGAGTTTGTCTAGGTTGATGGGTTCTTTGAACTCGTTTCCCTCCATGTCAGACAAAATGGCAGTGCCTTTTGAAAATAGCTTCTTTACTAGATACGATCCCTCCCAGTTGGGCTTAAACTTTCCTCGAGGATCGTTCGTGACTGATCTTGTGAGTTTCAACACCAAATCCCCCTCTCGAATCTTGCTTGGCTTGATCTTCTTATAGGAACGAGCTATTATTCTCTGATACAATTGAGAATGATACATAGCCTTCATCCTCTTTTCATCCAGCAGTGTCAGTTGGGCCAACCGACTTTTGATCCACTGATACTCGGGGAGTTTGGATTCCAGAAGGACTCTCAAAGACCTTATCTCGACCTCTACGGGCAAAACTGCTTCACACCCATAAAACTAAGGAGTATGGAGTGACCCTTGTCGAGGTTCTAACAGTAGTTCGATACCCCCATAACGTGAATTGTAAGTATTCAGCCCAATCTCAGTAATTTTCTAGCATTTTAGCCAAAATCTTCTTCACATTCTTATTTGCTGCTTCTACCACTCCGTTTGCCTGTGGCCTATGCGGAGATGATCTGTGATGCTCAATCTTATAGTCCTTTAGTAGCGTGGCCATCTCTGCTCGAAACTGAACACCGTTGTCTGTGACTGTGTGGTGTGGTAGACCAAACCTGTAGATTATGTTCTTTTTGATGAATCTCGACATCTGCCTCGCCCCCACGGTAGCATAAGATTCAGCCTCAACCCACTTGGAGAAGTAGTCGATGGCTACGATGATGTACCGATGACCATTAGTTGCCTTCGGCCTTATCTCCCCTATGATGTCAATCCCCCATACAACAAACGGCCAAGGAGATGTCATTCCTTGAAGTTCCATAGACGGTAGGTGGTTAACATCACCATATGTTTGGCAACTATGACATTTCTTCATAAATCCAACTCAATCCGCTTCTATAGTGAGCCAAAAATATCCCTAACGGGCTATTTTCTTTGCCAAGACAGTCCCATTCATGTGTGGCCTGCACACCCCTTCATGAATTGCTTCCATGAGCTTCTAACCTTCAACCTTGTCGACATATCTAAGGTGTACCCCAACTGGCATTCTTTTGTATAACATCCCCCCATGGCTTATGAACTGTTAAGACAACATTTGTAGGGATATCCTTTCTTTCTTATCAGCGTCATCTGGGAATTGCCCAGTTTCCAGATACTTTTGTAAATCATAGAACCAAGGTTTCTCAGTGACATCAACTGGCATTACTCTCACCTCTTCGTAATAGGGGGATCGAGACTTTGTGAGGATTAAGGGTCTGGCCTCTAGTTGCTTCCCACTTTCCCACATGGAGGCCAGTGTGGCTAAGGCATCAGCTACCTGGTTTCCTTCCCTCGGTAAATAGATGAATTTACATTATGTGAAGGAGCACAAAATGGTGGTCAAGTTTTCCCAATACAGCCGTAATCTGTCTTCCTTTATCTCCCATTCTTTGGTGGCTTGTTTTATAACTAGCATGGAATCCCCATAGACAGTGACATTTTCCGCCCCTGCACTACACAATGCTTCTAAGCCAAAGATGCAGGCTTCATATTCTGCTTGGTTATTGGTTGCTTTAAATTCGAGCCTTTTTGCCATTGGGATCATTTCTCCTTCTGGCGTAACCAAAATTACTCCTATCCCAACTCCCATGTTATTGATAGTTGTGTCAAAGTACATTTCCCAATCTTGTATCTCTATTGCCCTTAAGTGCTAGTCAGGGAACTCCAGCTTCCACTCTTAGGTGTCCCGGACCGGGCTTTGCGCCAAGAAGTCTGCTACTGCCCTTCCTTTTACTATCTTTTTGGCCATATACTCTATATCAAATTCTGTGAGCAAAACGAGCCACCTAGCCAATTTTCCTGTAAGAGACGGGGTCTATTGGAGGTACCGGAGAGGATCATGTTTGGAAACTGCTTGCACCTTATACGACTGGAAGTAGTGTCGGAGTTTCCTCATTGCCCAGATCACTCCTAGACAAGTCTTCTCTACTAAACTGTACGTAGCTTCATAGGGTAAGAGCTTCTTACTTAGGTAATATACAACATGCTCTATTTTCCTTTCGCCCTCCTATGCTAGCATCGCCCCCATTGCATGCTTTTCAATCGCTAGATACAGGATTAAGACCTTATCTGGTTTCGGCGGTTGTAAGACAGGGGGATTCATCAGGTAATCCTTGATATTTTCAAAAGCCTGTTGACACTTCTCGTTCCACACTACGGGTTGGTCTTTCTTTAGAACCTTAAAGATAGGGTCGCAGATAGCTGTCAGTTTGGCTATGAATCTGCTGATATAATGTAAGCACCCCAGAAACCCTTGGACCTCTTTTTCATTTTTTAGCACGGGCATGTCCCTGATTGCTCTGATTTTATCTGGATCCATCTATATTCCTTTCTAACTGACAATGTGTCCTAACAGCTTCCCAGATGTGACCCCAAAAACACACTTCTTCGGGTTCAACCTGAGATTATACTTTTCTGCCTTGGCCAGAAACTTGTCTAGTGCTTCAAAATGCCCTTCCCTAGTTATAGATTT
This sequence comes from Mallotus nudiflorus, assembly GCA_947683625.1. Classification (NCBI taxonomy): domain Eukaryota; kingdom Viridiplantae; phylum Streptophyta; class Magnoliopsida; order Malpighiales; family Euphorbiaceae; genus Mallotus; species Mallotus nudiflorus. Next base: position 1,801,086 of record CANTUR010000275.1, on the reverse strand, counting down.
CACCATCATATCATCTACATACACTTCGACCTCTTTATGGATCATGTCATGTAGTAGGGTAGTCGCCATCCTCTGATAAGTGGCCCCCGCATTCTTCAACTCGAAAGGCATCACTTGGTAATAATACATGCCCTATTCAATGATGAATGATGTCTTCAACCTATCCATTACTGCCATCATGATTTGATTGTATCCTGAAAATCCATCCATAAAAGAGTACATTGCATTGGAAGCCATACTATCAATTAATGTGTCAATATACGGTAGGAGAAAGTCATTCTTAGGGCAGGCTTTATTCAAATCTCGGTAGTCCACACACACTCTGACCCTTTCGTCCTTCTTAAGAACTGGAACTATATTTGCTAACCACTGAGTGTCCTCTACCACTTCTAAAAACTTTGCCTTCAGCTGCTTTTTAACTTCTTCCTTAACCAGAAGAGCCCATTCTAGCCTTAACCTTCTTTGCTTCTACGTTATTGGAGCTATGTGAGGGTATGTGGGGATTCTGTGTTCTGAGATCTCCCTGTCAATCCCGGGCATGTCTTCATAACCCCAAGCAAATACTTTCTATCTCTTTTTAAAAATTTCTTCTATTTTTTCTCTCTCACCATGAGTTAAACCAGAAGCAAGCAATATATTTTTTGGATTATCGTCTGTGCCTAAATTAAATGATTCGGTTTGCATAGAATTAATGTTAAGCATATGCATGAAATGATCATCACAAACAGAATAACCATTAGGGAATACATCACACAAATAAGCAAATTCAGATTTCATTGCATTCACTTTCAAAAAGAAAAGATCGTCAGTCTCAAACAGAGAAACAATAGAAAAATCACAGTCATCATAAAAGGTATCTATGATAGAATCGAGGATGTAGGTCTTAAAGTCTAGGTCTTTGTTCTGATCATCAATGCGCTTCTACCCCAAAGTAGCTTCATTCTCTTTAGACTCCTCTTCAGCCAGTACCAGCTCCTCAGTAGGGGCCTTTTCGATAGCAGCTTCCCCAGCTTTGTTCATAAATTTGGCAAATATCTCGAACCTTGGGATGACTTCCCCAGCCACCAGAAGAGGTTTCGGAGTCCCGCTATATGAATGCCCGGTGCCTTCCTTTACAAAGATTTCCCACAAAGTCTTCTTTCTAGCCTCGGTTTCCTCCTCCTTTTCTTTAGACCAGTTTGACATACCCATCTCTTTCCCAGCTTTGTCAACCTCTTTGAACCCTAACCCGTGCTTCAAAATAGGTACTTTGTTCCCCATAAACCTTGAAGGTTCGCTCTGATCTTTCCCTAATCCCATGCCGGGCAGAAACTTCATATTGCACATCATTCTCAGAACCCTTTCATCCATCTCATCTTCATAAATCATACAAACTTTAAAACTTGGGCTAAGGGAAATCTCCTTGGGGATCAACTTCAGTGCGGCTATGGCGACTTCAGTTTCGGCTGAGATGGTGACAACCCTCCCTTCGTGTGGAAACTTAACCTTTTGATGAACGATGGATGGAACGCCACCCAGGGGGTGAAACCATGGCCTTCCCAATAAAATAGCAAAGGTTACTGGGATATCAAGCACATGCAGGTCAACCCAAACTTCTATAGGCCCTATTCTGACTAATGCCCTGAAATTTTCCTCCACAGATCTTTTGGTGTCATCGTAAGCCTTGATAACTACTTCAGAAGGCTTTAAGTCAGCTACCGTCAGCCCCAGCTTTGGTAAAATCTTCAATGGACACACATTGATGGCAAAACCATTATCAATCATCACGCAACAGGTCATTTTCCCTTTTACCTCGGCTTTGATAAACATGGCCTTGTGGTGATCTCTCCCTTCTAGAGGCAGATCGTCATTGGAAAAAGTTATCATTCCTTGAGGAGTTTCCATTAGTGATTGAACCATCTGTTCTAGAGTGGAACTAGTGGAAATTTTCCTTTGGTCTAAAGCTAGGACTAGGGCTTCCTTGTGATCCCTAGAATGCATGAGTAACTCCCAAACACTAGCAATGGTCCCTCTGCTTAGTTCTACCCCCTTTCCCTTCTTTGCATTTCCTACCTTTTTGGGCCCAGTCTTGGTAGACTCAGTTCCTTTTCCCTTCTCTTCGACCTTCCCCATAAACTGATTCTGCTTACACCCCTTATGGTCCCATAGGTCAACTTATTCTTTGCTTTCATCATCAGAACTCCATATGTCTAAGACTTGCACCTCTAACTTTGTGGTTGTTCAATTATTCTCGGATTTTTGAGCCTGCGTTGTTAGGAATTATGAGAGACATCAATAAAGGAGTTTATGACTTATTCTTCTATTAGGCCAAAGTTGACCATCAGAATGGATGGGTTAGGAGGTGGTACATTTCGGTAATTGGGTAATGGGTTGGTTTGAGTGTTTGGTTTTCTATTTTATGGGTCGGTGATTTTACCTGAGTCTATCAAATCTTCGATTTCATGCTTTAACCGGGCGCAGCTGTCCGTGTCATGCCCGATGGTTTGATGAAATTTACAGAAAAGCTTTAGGTTAGCTCTAAGCAAGGGTTGTTGCGATGGAAAAAGTCATAACAGGTTCTTCTCAATGAGCTCATCGAGGACTTTGGACATAGGACGTCCCAGATTAGAAAATATCCAGGGTTGTCTAACCGCACTGACTTGTACATTACTGCTCGGTGGTCAAATAGCATGAATCTAAACATTATTGCTCGAGCTAGCTCCCTCTTTTCCCCCAGAACCTCTTCTGAAGAATTTCTTCTCTTGGGACAAATCTGATTCTTTCTGGACCCCAAATCTGTATAACTCTTCAAAATTTCTGATCCCAAGATCCCTCAATTTCCTAGATAATGTGGGAACACACCCTTCTATTGCCAAGACCAACTGGTCAGACTCAGCTGGCCTATGCCTCATCAAGGATAATTTCCCCTCCAACGAGTCAGGTAATCAGTAAAAGGCTCGCTAAAGTTCTACTTGGTATTCTGTAAATCTCTCAAGGACACTTCTAGTTGGACATTGAGACCATATTGCTTAACAAAAGCAGTGCACAATTCTTTCCAATCCGATTGAACATGCAGTTCCAAGGTGTAATACCAACGAATCGGCGCTCCTTCTAGTGAAATAGGGAACTGCTTAACAATTTGGCTCTCAATTAGCTCAGTAGCCTTCATGTATGTTACATATTGCTTCAAATGCAAATGGGGATCCTCAGCACCAGTGTACTTCTTTATGTCTGGGAATTTAAACTTACGGGGCAGTGGTTCATCACCCTTTTCCAAATTCAGATCGTAATCTAGGGGGGCGGCCATACCCTTCTCCTTCATCATCACCTACATTTGGTTCATCACTCTGGTCATATTCTTAGCCCACTTGGTCTGACCCACATCCTCAACTTGGATGACATTTCTTTCATTCCTTGGATTGGCTAATACCATTACATCATCTTCTTCCCTTCCCCTAATCGGTATTTCCTCGTCAAGGTCGACGGGATCAATTGGCAGTGCACTGTGTTGGCTGACCTTCTCTGATGAGCTTAGTAATCTCCCCTATCATTTCCCTCATCATAGCCTGGGTTTCCGCTATTACTTCTTCTTTCCACCGTGCCCCAAATGCTTCTGGATCAAACCCTCCTACCATTCCTAATTCTAAATTTCTGATCAAACGACCTGAACTAGTTTGGACCCACCTTGCTGAGCTTGAAGGATCTATGGTGCTGCAAAACAGCTGGTTAGAATGATGCATGACGTGTATGCATAATATGCAAGTCCGTTATATTTAGAAACAACAAGGTCACACACAAAAAGATATATAAGATCAAAACATGGAACTTAAACATGCAAACTTTTGACTTATTTCTCCCACACACGTATTCAAATGGTGAGTATCTTGTCCTAGGATTTTTGGCCTGGGTTTTAATTATCAGTAGGGGATAATAAAATCGACGTATGCAAGAAAACTCTCAAAATGATTCAGACAAGTAATGGTCCCTTTAAATAAAGCATGAGTCCACTTTCTATGAGCCAAGATCCTTAACACCATAAACTTGCTTGTCAAGGCCCATTTGAAATGGGTTATGAGTAGGCATGAGAGGCCTTTATTGACTAGATTATTTATAATGGGCTTTGGTCGGACACGAGGGCTCATTTTATTTTGAACTACTTATTGATGGGCTCGAGATTTATTTTAAGGGTCCATTATATGGCATAATACAAATGCATGAGGGAAAATTCCTAAGGATAGTTGCTAAGTCATTACATGGGCTTGAGTCTTGGGTAAAAAGGCTTCAGCTCCCACAATGATATACATCCATATATGTCTCCCCACTCAAGGGTCAAAAAACGTGGATTAGTACGTGTCGTGAGTGACAATAATCAAATATTCCACCACCAGGTTTGAGTAAAATGTAGGTAGCAAAGTACTGACTATTGTCAGGTTTATTTGGGACTGAAGTGCTCATTGTGTGCAAAATGTGTAGTGAATGCATAAATGCAAGAAGAAATAAGAAAATAATTAAAGATGATAAAACGTAAAAAACCGGAATCAATTTCTCTATCCCCAGTGGAATCACTACTGTAGGCGGCGGGGTTTAGCGTGTGCCCCAATGTTTGGCGACCATGGCACTGTGTGGGCTCGAAGCCCACTAAGAAATATGATATAGGTCATGGGCCTATTCGGAGATGGAGTCGCCACTCGGATAAAAGTTAGGACACACTTTACAACAACTGGATCCCATGGAGGTTCCCAGAAGCCATCATTAGAGATTGGGTTCAGAAACTGGGTATGAGCGTTTAAATGCTCACCCAAACTTGCGGTTAGCCTCCGTTTGTGTTTTGTATTTTATTACCATTTAATTATTTAATTATTTCCTCATTTACCACATATAATAAAATTGCCTTCGGATAATTGGCGAATTTTATAATTAAGTCCGAGTTTGCACATTAGTCTAATTTTATACCTTTAAGTCCCAATATTCAAAAAACACAATAAATAAAATAAATAATAATTTACAATCATACATTCAAAATTAAATAGGGGGAAGGGATTAAGGATTACAATGCTTTTTAATCAAATAAATGAAATAATATACAGAAAATAAACCAAACATGTACTGAAAATAAACTACTAAAATAACACAAAGATGGCAATATACAAAGCATAAATAGCAAAAGTGATTTCTTGATGATAGAAATTATCAAGTAATTCCTGCAAATATCACACGATTAGCCTTTCTTCTTGCAAAAAAATGAAGTCACATATAACGATATTTACAAGGAGATCCTACAAAGAGGTTGTCACATTATGAGTTAAAGAAAATATCGAACGATCAAGATAATCACCACCATGCAATCATACAGACATGTTTAAGGTCAAAAGGGGACATGTTAAAGCAAGCATCATAGCAAATGAACAACAAAACAAAGAAGGAAATAGGTTAACCCTGCCAATGAGGCGGTCGCTTCACTGATGAGACGATCACCTCATTGATGAGGCGACGCCTCATCAATAGAGCTCTTGCAATCTCGAAGCAAAATTAGCAACATGCACATAAAAGGTAAGCTCCCTAAGGGCTTGTCAATGGGGCGATTGCCTCATTGATGAGGCGATCGTCTCATTGAGATGAGGCGATGCCTCTGGCGTCGCTTGACCACCAGGCCGGCTCTGACTCCTAAGGCATGCAGACTTCTACTCTAAGTAATCAAAACATGCATATACACACCCTACACTCATCATACTGTGACTACATGCAAAAATATTCAAAGATCCATCAATGAAATGAGATATCAAACATGACATGCTAGAGATAAACCTAAAATGTACTAATAGCTCAGTTACACATAAGCAAGAATACATAAAATGATGAACATATCAAGTTTAAGTGCAGGTTTTATACTAAAATGAGAGGTCCTCAAAGCTGGTTTGGTTGAGATCCTTGCTAGGATGTAGTATCTCTTCTTGACACAAGTTTCTTCCCTCTTCTCTTGTGGGAAAGTGGACCTCCTTTCTTCCTTCAGGATGTTTTCCTTCTTCTCCTCCTTTCTCCTTCTGTATTTTTTTTTCTTAGAGCTCTCCCTCTCCTTCTTTCCTCCTCTCCCCCTTTTCTTCTCTCTCTTTTTTCCCTTTTATCCCTTAGCTTTCCCATCCCCCTCAGCCTCCTAGCCCATTATGAGCTCTCCTAGCCTTTTTCCTTTTCCCAAAAGTCTTTTCCTCATGCAAGGAGAAAGTCTGGAGAGTGGGGCCCATGCCACTTGATTGTAGCTGCATTAAATGCAGCTGCACGTGGGCTGCCAGAGGGGCGGTGCCTCATCGGTGAGGCGATCGCCTATGTGATGAGGCGATCGCCTCTGTGATGAGGTGATCACCTCATTACATTGAGGTGGTGCCCCTTTGGCCCGAGCCCGCGCTGGTCCCAGTGGGCTTGGGCCAAACTTAGGTAGTTGGGCTCACTTTGGGTTTTGCAGGCTTCTGGATTTTCAAGTCCACTTTTCACTTAGAGATTCAGGCTTCATCCTCATGTCCATGTTCACATTCTCATCATTAGGCTTGACAATGGGCCGGTCAAACTGAGCAACCCTAATTCGTCCCCTAACACGGGCCGACTGAATCGGGTGTCTACAGATACTTAAAAAGAAACCGATTAAACTTTAGTATCAAAAATGCAATAACTACAAAGTTAGGTACACACCTGTACATTTTACCCTCATATGAACACAACATCTTTAAATGGTAATTAGTATTTCATACTCTTTTATTGATGATTTTTCAAGAATGAGTTGGGTTTATTTTTTTGAAACAGAAATCTGAAGTTCTTTCATAATTTTAAAGTTTTGGTTGAAAACCAAAGTGGGTGCTCAATCAAAGTGCTAAGATCAAATAATGGTATGGAATATACTTCAAATAAGTTCAACAAGTTCATTATCAATTTGTTGTGACATGTTTGCTCCAATAAAATGGGGTGAGTGAAAGAAAAAAAATAGAACAGTCATGGAGATGTCAAGATGCTTGCTGTTTGAGAAGAAAATGCCCAAGAAATTTTAGGGTAAGGCTATTAATACCTTAGTATACTTGTTGAATAGGATACCTATTAAAGCTCTAAAGGGCATGACTCCAATTAAAGCTTAAAGTGGAGTCAAACCTTCAACTCAATATCTTAGAGTTTTTTGGTATGTTTACTATGCATTGGTCTAGAAAATAAAAGAAGTAAGATAGACCAAAAGGCTAAAGTTGGAATTTTTCTTGGATACATCAGTGAGGCTAAAGGCTATAAAATTAAAAAATTAGAGACTAAAAAGGTAATGGTTAGCAGAAATGTTAAGTTCAATAAAGGTGCAACTTAGAATTAGAAAATGAAACTATTAAGCCTATAAATTAGATTCAAATTCTTCAAAATAATCATTAAGAATAAGTTGCAGCTTCAAGTCACTCAAATTTTAAGAGTGATACTAAAGTTCTAATTATAGGTACCAGACCTCTAAGTGAAATTTATAAAAGGAGCAATGTTGTTGCGATAGAGCCAATCAATTATGAAGATATTGCCTTATTAAAAAATTAGAGAGATGCAATAGAGGAGGAGCTACACATGATTCAAAAAAATGAAAGATGGAAGCTTGTTAATAGGCAAAAAAAAAAGGGTGATTGGTGTAAGATGGGTGTTCAAAATCAAGTTGAATCATGATGGTTCAATCAATAAATATAAAGCAATGCTTGTGGTGATAGGTTATTCTCAACAATTTGGTGTTGATTATTTTGAAACCTTTACATTCGTTACAAGACTTGATACCATTACATTTTTAATAGCCATATAAGCTTAAGAAGGTTGGAAAATCTTCCAACTTGATATCAAATTAGCTTTTTTCAATGGTTATCTCTATGGAAATATTTATATTGAGTAGCCTCCTAGATTTATATCTCAATGGCATGAGAATAAAGTTTATTTGTTAAAAAAGACTCTTTATGGCTTGAAACAAGCCCTAAAAGTATAGTGCAACAGAATTAATAACTATTGGATGCTTCAAGGCTTTACTAAGAGTACTAGTGAGCCAACTCTATATGAATAAGTCTTATAAAGTTTTATTAATTATTTCATTATATGTACATGACTTGTTAGTGACTAGTAGCAATTACAATCATATATATATTAGTTCAAGGAGGAGATGCAAAGTACTTTTGAGATGACTAATCTTAGTGATATAAGTTACTTTCTAGGTATATAAGTGCAATAAACTCAATATTAAATTTTCATAAATCAAAACAAGTATGCTAAAGTAACATTTGAATAAATTCAACATGTTCAATTATAAACTAATATTAACTTTGCTAGTGTATGGTGAGAAAATGAGAAAAGAAGATAAAGCTAAAAAGGTATATGGAAGCTACTACAATAGTTTAATTGGATTTTTTTTATGTATCTAACAACCACTAGACTTGATATTGTTTATGCTACAAGTCTCTTGTTAAAATTCATGTAAAATTTAAGTGAAATTCACCTTAGAGCTACCAAGAGAGTTCTAAGATATGTGAAAGGGACACTTAATTTTAGTGATATGTTTTTCAAAGGTAATGATCTAAAGTTGAAAGGCTACAATGACAATGATTAGGCAGGCTCTCACGATGACATAAAAAGCACATCAGGCTACTTGTTTGCTTTTAATTTAGGTGTATTCAGTTGGTCTTTAAAAAAGCAAGATATAGTAGCACAATCTACACCTGAAGCAGAATATGTAGCAACTACCAATGCTATTAGTCAAGCAATTTAGATGAGAAAAGAATTTATAGATCTCAAGAATAAATAGAGGTAACTAAGATCCTATATGACAACCAATCTACTATTGCAATTGCTAAAGATTATATTTTTCATGGCAAGGAAAAGTGTATTAAGATCAATGATCATTTTGTGAGAGAAGTAGAGAAAGAAGGCGAAGTTAATCTTGTTTATTATAGCTCAAATGTTCAATTAGTTGATATTTTAATAAAAGCTTTGCCTAAATGAAGGTTTGAGCAGTTAAGAGATCTTAGTTTCACCAATAATTCTATTAAGGAGGATAATTAAAGGTCTATAATAGAATTGTTGTCATTATTTTATTTTACTATCATTCATACCTTTATTGTAGAATAATCTTTTAAGTTCTTAAAAGACTAGAGTATGTTCAAAAATTAAATTAGTCATGAACATGAAAAGACTCACAAACATGAAATGTTTCTTTTGTATATATAAATAGTAATGAAACAATGTTAATGTGTGCTTATGCCTAACACATAAAATTTCTACTTTTTTAATATTCCAACATTTGGCTTTAATAGGGTTAATTTTGTTAAAGGTTACAATCTTTCTAACTCCTTAGCTTCCAAAGAGCTTCCTTTTATTAAAATGATAATTCTTGCTAATGGTTATGTGCTTAAGGTAGTTAGTTTAGGTATGATGGTTGCTTTCTTTCTAGCTGTCAATATGGTTCCTAACATTTATAGTACTATTAATATAACAAATATAATAAGATAATAATGATGATTATCACACTTTTATAAGAGTAGTGTAATTTATTCTTATAGTTCCTCTTTTCTTCCAATTGTTTTTACTAGATAGTTTCATTTTATTGAACATTCATTTGTGCAGCTATTAGCCAATATTGTTATATAAAGATTTTGTCGATTACAATCTTTTATTGAGCGTATCTTGCTTCTGATTAGCAAATCTTTAATAAAGAATTATTCCTAGTCTGTACATTCTGTCATTGGTAAAAGCTAAGTTCATTAAGAAGGTTGATCAAAGTCAGTTTCTTTATGATACGCTACTTGATTATCATGATATCCAGCTTGGTAATATTGGCATTGATCTAGGTATCATTATAGTGGTTATTCTTAACATTATTTTGTCTTTCTTATCGTTGCTTGTTTCCTCTGTCAATGAGTTGACCTCCTTTTTTTTTGCTTCTCTTGAATTTTAAGTTGTAGGTTTCTAAGTTACATAGTGTTTTTAAATTAATTCCATTTTATTTTTCTCCTTAATCCCAATTTAAAGTGACCATAAAAATAGAAAAATAAAAAACACTCTGTAAACACTTGGTTCGATCAATCCATAATAGGGGGAAACTATGGGTGCTCAGTTTGATCAGCCCATAATAAAGCCCAATGATAAGAAATGCAAAACTTGAATGTAAGAAAGAAGACCAGAATCTTTTTGAAAGTGGATTTAAGAGCTTAAAACCCCAAAATCCAAGCCTAAACCCATAAAGCAAGCCCAATCCACCTTGACCCATTAGGCCTAACACAAGATTGGGTTTTAAAAATGCAATCGCTTCTATGGCAATAGGTTGATGTGGCAATTGCCTCATCGTAGAGGTGCCATATATGTGGTAGCCACTTGCCTCTACATTAAATGTAGGGACAACAATGGTGGCAAGTGGGCCACTTTCAACTAAAACTTGGTCCTTTACGTGAGAAGAGGATTTTTGGGAGAAAGGGGAGCTAAAAGTGCAATGATGAGCGTAGAAAGTAGAGGGATGGGCTATGCATAGGATTAAAATGGGGAAAGAAGAGAGAGAAAAGGGGGATTAGAAATTGGCAACCATTATCAATATAAAAAAAAATAAAAAAGAGAGTTTTAGAAAAGAGGAGAGAGATCTAGAAAAGAAGGAAAAAACGTTCTTGAGTAAGGAAAGAAGGGATTAAGCTTAAAAAGATCACTTCTCTTAATAGAAGAAGATGAAGGTCATGCATTCAAGTGAAGTTTAACACCTACATCCAACTCTAAGGGCCAACTATTTTTGGAAAATCTCATATTTTAGTTAATGATTTTTATTTCTCTTTAATGTTAAAGTTATAGATTTACATAACCTCTTACTTACTTGCCTGTTTACTCATTTCTTATGTTCATTTCTTATGCTATGTCATGTTTTTAACATGATCCACTAAGGTATCAGGTGTAGTTATAAGTTTAGTTTGCTTGTATCGGTTGCGGCTTACTTAAGATAGAAGTTTGTTGCTTTTTTTAGAATTTTTATGTCTGATGATGCGATCACCACTCTAACAAGGTCTCGCACGACCTTGTTATGATATTTCTTATAAATTATACTTGATTCGCCTGTTGATCAGGTGACGCCTCTTCTCACCTTACTGCCATGAGGTGATTGCTGGATTAGGCAATCACCACTATGATAAGGCCCTACGCGACTTTGTCTTAATATTTCTTGCAAATCATATGCGGTATGAGTTCCCATGAATTCCTACACTTTGTACTTTCGATTTTCTTTGCATGATCAATTTATTATTTTGCTTAATTTATTTTTAAGTGTTTGTCATCCTTACTTGTATTTATTTGGCCTATAAATTAACCTTGTGGGTTCCCTTTTATAGGATTTCATGTGTTTTGGGAGCTAATATTTTAATTTAAGTGATCTTGATTATCCAATTTTAGCTTATGACCCTTTTGTCCTTTTACTTATATTTATACGTAGTTTAATGCTTGTTTACTTTCAGTTTATTTTCTATTTATTTTACTTTTATTTGCACAACGTGTTGTAATCCTTAATTTCTTCCCCCATTTGATTTAAGTATTTTTTTTTGTAAATTATTGTTTTTTTTTAAATCAATGTTGGGATAAAATGTTCGAAACTGAATTATTATGCAAACCTGGACTTAAATATAAAATGCAACAATTATTTGAAGAAAATCATAATTTGTATGTTCATAAAAAAATAATTGAATAATTAAAGGTAATAAAATACAAAACACAAACAGAAGCCAACCGTAAGGTTAGGTGGGTATTCCAAAAGTCCATACCTAGTTTTCGAACCCGTTCTCTGATCACGATTTCTGGGAACCTCCGTATAATCTAGTTGTCATATAAGTGTGTTCCATTTTATAGTTGAGTGGCGACTCCATCTCCAATTAGGTTTTGAGATCTATTTTATATTAATGGGCCTCGAGTCCATACAATATAGTAATCACTAAACACTTTGGCGTGCACCAAACCCCACCGCCTACTCTTTACATAATTTTTTTTGGTGTAGAGTTATCTATGTGAAGTGAAAGCATTATCTCCTTTTTTAAAGGGAATTCTGATCATTCCTCTCTATTTAACCAAAATTTAAATTCAAAGTAATTTCCATTTTAACTTAATCGTCCTAACAGTGTCAATATAGCAGTATTATGAGCATCACTTGTTGAATTAAGATAATCAATATTATGGGAGCAGATGTTTAGAGTCTATTTGGTTTAGTTGTTATAAGTAGTTGATAGCGGTTATAGATAATTAATAGCGGTTACAGATAGTAGATAGCTTATTGTTGATAAATATTAATCCCTTGGTAATTTAATTAATTGTTGTTATTAGCATGTAAAATGACTATTAAGGGTATAATATATTTTTAAATCTAATTTTAAATGTTTCTTATAATATTTTTAGTTATATGAACTATTTAGAAGTAGTATATAGTAATAAATAATAATATATTATCTTGTATTTATATATTATTAAAACTATTAATAGGAATTATTTAAAAATTAGTTTAAATGTAAACATTATTGTCTAATTTTTAAAACAAGTATATGTATAAATATTACAATTAATTAATTATTAATTATAATTTAAAATAATATTTGTATTTATTATGTATTATAAAAAAATAAGTAAATACATTTGACTTAAATGAAATTATTTATAATTAGTTATTTTTAATAAAAGTAAAATATTCCAAAGAAAAAATATATACAAATTAACTATCAGTTAATAAGAAAAAAAACTTCAAAATAAAGCTAATCAAAGCCATAACGACTTCATTATTGATTTTGAAGTTTTATAAAAAAACATAAATTTTAAATGATTGAAAAAAAAATCTCTATTGGATGTCTCAACCAATTTAATCAAATACCCCTGAATATATTTTTTTATTAATGTTCCAAATATACTATATGATGAAAAAATTACTTTTTTTATAATATAACATGCCGCAAGTGTTGAATTATTAAGGAATTTTTTTTTATTTTTATTTTTGTTATTCATGGGTTTTTCGAAAGATCGACCGCTCACATGGGATAGAATTTTAGTTTGATTTAATTTTAATTTTTTTTTAAGAAATAAAAACTCGACTCGTCAGAATCCCACGGAGCAATGTACACCCCTGATATCATAGAAGAATAAAATCCGATAAGTAAAAAAAAAAAAAAAAAAAAAAAGATCATCTGTTGTGAGTCAACCTAAAAGTCTTCTGAAAGGTGAGGACTAAGAAACTAGAGCTTACGATTATTCAATCTCGAAAATGATTGGTTGAAACTTGAAAGGTGCAGGCAATCACGCAATAAAGACATCAGCCATGTTCTTTTCGGTTGAAATATCAAAAAAAAAAAAAAAGGATTTTTAAACGGCAAAAAAGAGAAGTGTAATTTTTTTTTTATTTCCATTTGTGGCAGAATTAGTTCTGTAATTTTATGTAATATTTAAATATTTTATGTACTATAATTTTTAATATATTTAAATATTTCATATGCTATAAATTTTAACCCTTCAATATCTTTCTTCATATAATTTAATATTAAAATAATATAAAAAATTAATACAACAATCAAGTGTATACAATGAATTCGAAATCAAATAAGTTATACTTAAAGTTGTTTTTATTTTAAATTCATTGTACATATTTTTAATTTTAATATTAATAAAATGAATAGTTTTTAGATTAATTTACAATTTTTTTTTAAATAACCAACTAATAATAATAATAATAATAATATTATTATTATTATTATTATTATTTTTGTCATTAAAATTTAACATTATATTAAAAAATTTTCATAAATTTAATATTTTTCAATTTTTTAATTTAATCTGTGTGAATTAGCGAGTTCTTTATGCCACATAATTTTTAAGACGTGCAACACTATTTCATAATCTTGTTTTGTATATTTTGATAGACTGATAAAAATTGTTACTACAGAGAGTGGAGTCGTGGCTAGAGGCTTGGTTCAGAGTGACTCTCTCAAAGTTTGTGAAAAATCACCATTTAAAGTACGAATCATAAGCCAACAAATCAAAATTTTTTTTTTTTAATTAGAAAACTTATTGCCCTGGCATTATCATTTGGACAATTTCTGAATATAAACATACATATAACATATACACATCACAATCAAATGATGTAGGATTTAAGAGGATCAACCCCGGTATAATCAGGACTACCTGCACCATCATTATCGCTCCATATATATATATATTTTTTCAAAATTAAAATATTTATTGTTCATACATCAATATCCAGATAATTATTGGCTAGATGAAACCTGCATACTTATACCATAACACAAATCAAAATTTATGCAATGTTTTGCATTAGTTTTTATAACGGAATCTATTGGCTAATAATTATAGGCGTGTCAGAAACGTTAAAACCTCAATAATTAAATATAAATTAGTCATATATTTGTGCAATGTGCGGATTGTTTATTAATATAATATTTATTTATTATTTAAATTTTAAATTATTTCTAGATAAATAAAAAGAATAGTTTATATATATAATGAAGGATTTTAGCTCAAACAAATACAATAATTAAAAAAAATTTAACAACAATTTTTGGTACAAAGTCATAGCAAATTACATATTTCCCAACTTGCAATAACCATCAATCAAAGCGGATATTCTAATAACATTATTATCGTTTTCTTCTTAGTCTTTTAAGAACACAACTTTAAAGTCTTCTCCATATTCCTTTCCTGACAATCCTTTTTTGTCCTTTTTTTTTTTTTTTTTCAATATGTCATATGCCTGCGTTCTTAATAAGAATAGTATAATGAAAAAGCCCGAAGAAATTTGAATTTTTTTTTATTTCCAAAAGCAAATCCATGGCTTCGAAGATGTTACCTACTTTAGAGTGCCCATTGCTCGGCCATTCGGAATAAAACCAAACTTGGACATTTGAATAAATAAATTTTTTGTTGTTAATAATTCACCCATTTTGCAAAGCGCATCTATTAAAACACAAAATGTCACAAATATTTGGTTGCTATCCATAATTAATCATGTCTTGATACAAGACAAGTGCTTAATTCACAGTGGCTATTTTATAGTAACCATCCATCAAAACATTGTATGTATACAAATTGATTAAAACTCTGAATTTCTTCATTTCTATAAACATACTTTCAGCTTCCATCAATTCACTCTTGCCGCAAATGACACAAATGCGAGTTGTATATAAATAAATAGAAATGAAGAATTTTAATTCCAATAAGTAGAATACATAAAAAGAAATTACAGATGTACTATATTTTTGTAATTTAATGACTTTTTATTATTTTAAATATCTAAACCATATAAAATATATTAAAAATGGTAATATATTTTAGAGAGTAACTTTATAATTTTCTACAAAATGTAAACATATCAATGAGGTTATACTCAGCATGAAGATGGGTGGGATACATATACACCAAGCTAAGATACTATATACTATAAAATTTAAACTTCATCTCATATTAACAAACACCATCACAAAATGGTATAAAATTTCTAGTTTCATATCCACTACAAAAAAAATGCAGTTTAGAAATGGATTTTTCCATTTCTAATTGTTATAACCTTAATTATTTTTAATTAATTATTATATTTAAAGATGGAATTTATTAGTGTTAATTATTATTTGAATATTATGAAAATATTATTAGTTGTATAGTTTAATTAAATTTTGATTAATTGTTAAGTGTGTAAATATTTTGGGAGAAAGATAGATTTTTAAAATATTAGAGTATTATTATTATTTCGTATATATATATATATATATAAAATACAAATGATTTTTTTTTCTTTTTCCCCTTCTTTCTTTCTTTCTCTTCTCCCCTGCACAACCTTACTCCACCACCAACCACCGTCACCATCATTGTCCAGTCACCACCATATGCCAACATTGTCGAGCCACTTGACACTGCCAGCACCTCCAGCTTTCGGCAACACCACCTCCTCTTCCTTCCCGGTTTTCTTTTTTACCGGAATGAGGAAGAGCTTGCCGGCGACGATTCCAACAACCCCTAGATGTGTCACTGGTCTTGATCGAATCCTGATTTCTTGGGCTTCATTTCCCCCAACTCAATTCGTCCGGGCAACTCCAGTAATGACCTCAATTTTGAGAAATTGTTTTTAGGTTAATTTTGATTATTTTCTTAAATTGAGCTTGAATTTGATTTAATTAGATATAGTTGCCTTGAGATTAAATGAAATTGAAGTTGTGATCTTGCTAATTGTGATTTTTATTATTTTTATGATTTTTTGAATTTTTCGGGTTTGGGTTACTATTCATGTAACTGTTCCATCCTGAAAAATTTTATATTTTTAATAAATTCTACTAATTATGTAGAGTAAACTTTGTTAAAGAAATTTTATGAAATTATGCATGCAAATTTAAATATGAATTTTAAAAAATTATGTATAAATAGGTATTTTTGAGAAAATATTAGAAATTAATAAATTATTTGATTTTAATTGAAATTATTGTTAATTATTCTGTTTAGACTGATTTTTGATAAATAAAAGTATGGAAATAATTTTTATAATTATTTTCCAATTTTAATTAATAAGTAGTAATTTTGGGAAAATATATGAAAAATAAATTTATTTATTACTTTTTATCCTAAATGAGCATTTTATTATTTTTATGATAATAATAAGTGATTTTAATAATTATTTGCAGTTTATGCTAATTTATTTGTAAAATGGAAATTTTATGCTATTAATGGATTTTATTAGTAAAATATTATTTAATAACTAGAATTTTATTATTTATTTGGAAAATAAATTTCTTTAATATTTTATGATATACTTTGGTGATTTGAGAAATTATATTATTTTATTATATATTTTGTGATATTGGTTCTCGGTTGGGCGTGAAATGTGGTTCGGAGGCCCTACTCGAAATGTTGAGCTTTGGGAATATTTGAAGTGTGTTTTCATACAAAAATAACTCTACTTTTAGTAGAGATATGCATGTTTTACAAAGGAGATTTTGTTGAATTTTCAGTAAATTTCTCATAAAATGTGACATCGGGTATGTGTTTAGTTTTGAGTCTTTTATTTGAGTCGAGTCTTAGATTGAGTTTTCTCTAGAAATCTAAAATATATAATATTAAGATTTTTATTCTAATTATTTTATTATTATTTTCATATAGCTGCATCAAAATCAAGGTCTATAGGACTGGGCCAGTCGAGTCATCTTAGAGGAGCACCCTCCATATGTGAGTTATCATTATATGTATGTATTGCATGTAGAAAATATCATTGGCATCTATATTTTAACAAATATGAATTTATTTATGCTATGTTGCATTAAATGTTAATTGTTATTGTTATTATATATATGTTTGTATATATATATATATATATATATATATATATATATATATATATAGGTGAATATTTATTTGTGTAATTTGGATGTTTTTCATATTTAATATGATTTTATTATTTTATTTTTAATATGATGTTTTGGAGGATAATAGTAAAACGTGCTATTGCGCAACAATATGCTAGATACTAGGCTATGAAATTTTTAATGATATGAGATATGATTAAATTGATTATTGAGATTTGTGGTTAACGAGTGGTGTGATTGCGGAGCTCAGTTGACCTAGTGTCTCAAGGTTAGTCATGCTAGCAGTGAGACTATGGAAGCTCGATTGACTCAGTGTCTTGGAGCCAATTTACTATCAAATTTGAGAAGAGAAATATTTTTAAATTCAAGTGAGCTTGTTAGCTACTGAGGTTTAGTGATCGAAGTTGCATAATATTTTAGGATTTTGCTATGGTCCTCCACCTAAATCTTACGGCATTTATTTGTCTATCGAAAAATATGATTTCGAGCATCTATATGAATTGCATGTATAAAATTACATAAATATAAATATATAAATACTATATTGATGGTTGATTGCTTGTATGCTTAGGTTGTCACTCAATGAGGTCTGACCCCCCCTTAATTATATTTTAGGATCCTTCTCATCAGACCTCTCGTAGTAATTCTCTTCATTAGACTTTTTTTTCATCGGCTGAGTTATATAAATTTTGAACATATTAATTATGATATAATATAAAGATTTCTTTTTGTTTTAAAAAATTTTAATTCTGAGGCATATTTATGTTTTTGGATTGTTGATTTTATATTTTAGGTTTGCTATGAGTTCCCGGATTCTTACGAATTCCCGTTCCCTAGCACCGGTCATGAATCCTGGTTTTGGGTCCTGATAAAGTTGGTATTAGAGCCTAGGTTTAGTATGGTTGGACCTAGGTTGCTAGAGTCTGTGTTTTCTTTGAAACTACTGCAGTAATTATGTTCAATTATGTCTTTGAAAGTCTTCCTTACTTTAGAATTTCATATAATCGTTAGGATGTCTATTTTTTTCTGAATAGTATTTATTTATGTTCTTTTTAGAATGAGGAGGAGAGCACGAGTTGCTCCATCAGTCGATGAGGCCGAGGATGAGGAGTCCTACCAGGATGAGATTTTACCTCCTGAACCGTTGATTAGGCGTAGGGGTAGGGGTAGAGGTAGAGGTAGACCCAGAGGAATGACAGGTCATCATAGACAAAGAGAGCTGCAGGATGAGGAACCTACGGGCCAAGATTTTGAGGAAGATGATTTTGCACCAGGAGTTTAGTAAGGTGGATCAGTTATACCCCAGGCTGTACCACCTTTGTAGCCTCTTTATCAACAAGGAGTTTAGGGTATGTTAGACCTAGAGGTAGCTTTATTCTATGCCAAAGTCGGCAAGATATCCTTTGATGGGACTTCAGACTCACTTGATTTTCTTCACGTGATTGAGTTAAGGACTTAAACTGCATACACCAAGTATTAGCAGATTTTGATTATCGAGTTGTCAGTTGAGGGGCTAATGTTAGATTGGTTTGTTAAGGTCATATAACCCCAAATGACTACACTGACTTAGGCTCAATTTAGAAGCGATTCATGAGACAATTTTGTCTAGAGCCGATGTGCATGAGTTACAAACTCTGACTAATGAATATTTCTAGAGGCGACAAGTCGGTAGAAGATTATGCTAGAGAGTTTCTTTAGTTGTCTAGATATGCTAAATATATTATGAGGGACCAGTATTTTGCTATCACCACCTATGTTACTAGATTGAGTTCTACATTTGCTGGGATGCCTACTATGGGCTTGACTCTCGAGTCAGTGATTGAGCTAGCTAAGGAGATCGAGCTTAGGCTTATCAGGCAAGGAGTTATGGCTGATTTCTACCAGTTGGGAGGTATCAAAGTAGGATGATATGAGGATGCTCCATACTCGATATTTCATATTGGCTCTAGTAGTCAGCCTAAAGGATCTATTCAACAGGGCTAGAGACCTCAGCAGAGAGTCTATAGGAGTAGCAGACATGGCTATAGTGGGATTCATAGACCTATTAGATTCAGTTTAGGTGCTACCGATAGTAGTAGCATACAAAGTTCTGGATACGATAACATATGATTTATAGCTAGTGCTTGCTAGGCATGTGGGAGAGTCCATCAGGGACCATGTTTTATGGCTCTGGTAGCATGTTTTTGATATTGAAAAATGAGAAATTTTTGCAGATCTTGCCCTTATTCAGGTTTTCAACAACAATTTCCCTAGTCATCTTCAGCTAGCGTAGCTCCAACTCAGTTTCAGCGACTGTCATTTTAGTACTTGGGCACTTATTAATTTATTGCCTAACAGGGGTGAGGCAAAGGGGTTAGAGGTAATAGTAGAGGATTTAGACAAGCTTCTACTAACCAATAGGGAGGTAGAGGACAGGCTAGAGTCTTTACTCTCATGCAACAGGATACTTAAGCATCCAATGCAGTGGTAGCAGGTACACTCCCAGTATGTTTTATTGATGCTACAATTTTGATTGATCCGAGTGCTACCCATTTTTTTTTGTGTCCCTTGTGTTTGCTTCAAAATCAGGTTGGCAAGCTACGAGGATGGCAATTCCTTTTTATCAGTTGCCATGCCTCTAAGTGATTTTTTAGATATCGATGTGATTCTTCTTATGTGTCCTGTGTTGGTGGAAGGCAGAGAGTTACATGTAGACTTGGTGTAGTTGGATGTAATGGATTTTGATTTAATCCAAGGTATGGACTGGTGATGCAAATTCGCAAGTATACGGCTCAAGTTATAAAATAGGACTATAAGTCCATATATTAATCCCACAGGGAAGAGGTTAAGTACTACTTCGCTTGATTTATGTGCTTGTCTAAACAAATTAATTTTTATGTTGTAAAGCAATTAAAATTAAAAATAAATTAATTTTTTATAAATAATAAGCAATGTGTAGTATGTACTAGAGTTTCTCTTTTCACCTGGATCTATATTAACTCAAAATCTAATTTATATAATCTCTCTCATAGTCATGTTTAATATGTTGCCACCATGATTCTCATAAATCTCTCTTAAGCATTTACAAGGTGAGCTTATTATTTCAAATATTAATTCAAATAAAGGGATTCTCACCTCACAAAACTCTAATCAATAAATTTATAACAAACTTAAGCTCTAAAGGTAAAATGCAATATTAACTGTTAACCGGTATCTTTACTCAAATTAAGATTTAATAGTTTTTATTCTAGATCCCTAAGTGTTATCGGTCTCAAAACTCTTAGCATAGGATAACTTAATATAAACATTACTACCGTAGGTATAAATCTCCTCTCGGTCTCAATATACCAACTTAAATAACTAAATCATTCATGAAGCATAAAAATAAAAACCATAAACATAACATGAACTGAGATTATATTTAAAAAGAAATGTGAGTTCAATACATCTCCAGGTTACTCAGATAACTCTAGTACAAAATGAGATTAAGCTACCATGTTCATATAAAGATCAAGAAAACAATTGATAGACGCAACAAATATAATTAAGACATGAAATGAGAAAAGAGAAAACTCCCTAATCCTTGTCAATGTAGCTCTAAATTATTGATCTCTTTACTGTATACTTGTACTTTAATATAGATGAATGAGCTTCACTCTCTATCCTCTCTGTAATTATGTCGTTCTTTTTTTTTTCATTTTTTGCTCCATGATTTTATGATGCTCTTATATCCTCAGAAATTAGGGTTGCACATGGTATATGCGTGCTTCTTTTTATCCCAGTAGAATTTTCTTAAATGTGCAAGCATGGCCATGTAAATCCAAAATTGGGCTTGCACAGTCATACACATGCAAAGGAAGTCTTTAGCACACCCGTGTTGTGCCTTACACGGTCGTGCACTTTTCTTTGTAATTTTTGGCATGGTCATGCTTGGTATTGCATGGCCGTGCATTTCTTCCCATAAATGTTGTCACGACCATGCTTGGCATGGCATAGCCATGCATGATCAATGCACACCCATGTTCCTTTTTTTTGACTTTTCTTGATCTTTTACTTTTTTGCACGATTGTGATGGATATTGCATGCCAATGTATTTTAATTCCTACATACAAAATAAAAAATTAGTAAGGAGAATACAAAGATTAGACACAAAATATAAAACTCCTAATATATTTAATTAATGCATGATTTTATCTATATTTTATTTAAATGTCCTATTTTTTTCTAAATGCTAATTCTATTAAATATTATATTGAAAATGGAAAATTATGCACCTAAAATGAGATATTATTAAATTAAAATGAGCCTAATTTTTAATAAGAAAATGCAATTATCAATTGGTTGTCTCATCATCATGATGTTGTGGATTGTCATAGTAAGGAGGTGATTTTCAGAATTCCATGTGTAAAGGAATTCAAGTTTATGGGTGATAAGAGTTATGCATCTCAGAATCTTATTTCTAGTATTATGGCAAGGAAGATGCTGAGAAAAGAGTGTCAGGGATACTTGGCATTAGTTAGGGATACTATAGTAGAGTCAACATCAAACTTAGATGTTCCTGTAGCATATGAGTTTCCAGATGTTTGCATTGATGAATTACTAGGTTTACCACCTCACAGGGAGATTGAATTCTGCATTGATGTGGTTCCATGTGTAGCTCCTATCTCTATGTTGCCTTACAGGATGGCTCTTGCAGAGCTGAAAGAGTTAAAGGAGCAGTTGCAAGATTTGCTAGACAAGGTTTCATAAGACATAATACTTCTCTTTGGGGTGCACTAGTCCTGTTTATGAAGAAGAAGGATGGTACTCTAAGACTGTGCATTGATTATAGAGAATTAAACAAGGTGACTGTTAAGAACAAGTATCCTCTTTTGAGGATAGATGATTTGTTTGATCAGCTTCAAGGTGCACAATTATTTTCTAAGATTGACTTGAGGTCAGGCTATCATCAGTTATGGATCTGTGAGGTCGATGTTCCTAAAATAACATTTTGTATTAGATATGGCCACTATGAGTTTATGGTGATGTCCTTCAGATTAACCAATGCACCCACCAACAAACTTTATGGATATGATGAATAGGGTGTTCAGACAATTTATGGATCAATTTATAGTGGTTTTTATTGATTATAATTGGTGTATTTGAGGAGTATGGAAGAGCATATATATCACTTGAGGAAAGTGCTATAGACACTAAGGGAGTAACAACTTTATACTAAGTTTTAAAGTGTGATTTTTGGCTAGAAAGTATAGCATTCTTTGGGTATTTAGTGTCTAAGGATGGCATTTAAGTTGATCCATAGAAGATTGAAGCAGTGTCCGAGTGGCCTAGATCGACAACAGTTATTAAGATTCAGAGTTTCTTGCATTTGGCTAGGTATATAAGAGGTTTTTCCTGGATTTCTTGAGGATTACAACACCTATCACCTACCTGACTCAGAAGAATGTGAAGTTTATATAGTTAGGTGCATATGAGAATAGTTACCAACTGTTAAAAGAGAAGTTGATTATAACTCTAGTGTTGACGTTGCCTAATGGAGTAGACAAGTTCATAGTATACTGTGATGCTTCTAGAGTTGACCTAGGTTGTGTGTTGATACAGAATGGAAGGGTAGTGGCTTATGATTCTAGACAGTTGAAGAAGCATGAGTAGAACTATCCTACTCATGACCTAGAGATGGCCACTATAATCTTTGCTCTCAAGATTTGGAGACATTATTTATACGGGGTAACATGCTAAATCTACACTGACCATAAAGTCTAAAATATATCTTTTAACAAAGAGATTTAAATCTCAAACAAAGGAGACGGCTAGAACTTCTGAAGGATTATCACTATGATATCTTATACATGTAGGCAAGGCTAATATGATAGCAAATGCCTTGAGTAGGAAGTCCTTAGGTAGTCTTGCTCACATCAGTGTGGAGAGGAGACTATTGATCTAAGAGATGCACAAGTTGGTGGATCAAAGGTTGAAGATGAAGATAACCAAGTCAGAAGGATTGTTAGCTCAATTTAAAGTTCGATCAATATTGAGGGATAAGATCAAAGTAACTCAGAGCTGAGATCTTATATCAGTATTGAGGGATAGGATCAAAGTAGCTGAGAGCTAAGATCTTGATTTTGTTGAGCTTGTGGAGAAATTTCATAAAGGGAAGTTCATTGATTTTAATCTCGATGATGAAGGTGTGCTATGGATCAGTAGGAGATTGTGTATTCCTGATGTGGATAATTTGAGAGAAGAAATATTGGAAGAAGCTTATTTTGAAGCCTATAGTGTACATCTTGGTTCGACTAGGATGTATCATAATATCAAGGATCTTTACTGGTGGGATGGAATGAAGAACTGAGTTTGTTTATAAGTGCTTGACCTATCAACAAGTGAAAGTAGAGCATCAAAAGCCTTATAGAAAGCTTAAATCTCTTTGGATTCCAAAGTGGAAATGGGCGAGAGTCATTATGGATTTTATAATAGGATTGCCTCATTCAAAAGATGGATATAATTCCATCTGAGTGATAGTGGACAAGTTAACCAAATTAGCTCATTTTTTGCTAGTTAAAGCTACTTTTTCTGTGACCAAGTTGGCTAGGTTGTACATTAAGAATATTATGTGTCTTCATGGGGTGCTTGTTTCCATTATTTTTTATAGACATTCGGTGTTTACCTCTCAATTTTGGCAAAAGTTATAAGAAGCGATGGGTACTAGGCTTGACTTCAGCACTACTTTTGCATCCTTAGATAGATGGTCAGTCTGAGAGAACAATCCAAACACTTGAAGATATGTTGAGAATGTGTATAATGGATCTAAGGGGTAGTTGGGATGATCATCTGCCATTGGTAGAGTTTGCTTATAACAATAGCCACCATAGTAATATTGAGATGACACCATATGAAGCTTTATATGGAAAGAAGCATAGATCGCTTCTATGTTGGAATGAAGTCAGGGAAAGAGAATTAACTAGACCAAAAATTATCGAGGATTCATTCGAGAAGGTCATTTTGATCAAAAGGAGATTGGAAATAGCAACTAGTACACATAAGAGCTATACAGACCCAAAGCACAAGGATGTGGAATTTCAGGTTGGAGACTATGTATTCTTGAAGGTGTCACTAATGAAGGGTGTTATAAAATTTAGCAAGAAGGGAAAGTTGACATCAAGATACATAGGACCTTTCGAGATTTTAGAGAGAGTTAGCATAGTTGCATATCAATTGGCTTTGCCTCCGAATTTGTCTCAGGTGAATTCAGTGTTCCATGTGTCAATGCTTAGGAAGTATATTTTGGATCCTTCGCACAATTTATAGCCCAGAGTATGGAAGTGAATGAAGATCTGACGTACAAAGAAGAACCAGTGGCTATTGTTGACTATTAAGTCTGATAGTTGCATTCTAAGTAATTCTGATGGTCAAAGTCTTGTGGAGGAGCAATAATGTGGAAGAGCACATGTAGGAGACTGAGGCAAAGATGCAGGTGGCATATCCTTATCTATTTCCTCGATAATCTTGTATTCCTTTTTATTTATTAAAAATTTGAGCAAAAATTTTTGTAAGAGGAAAAAATTGTTATAACCCAAATTATTTTTCATTAATTATTATATTTAAAGGTGGAATTTATTAGTGTTAATTATTATTTGAATATTATGAGAATATTATTATTTGTGTAGTTTTATTAAATTTTAATTAATTGTTAAGTGTATAAATATTTCAGGAGAAATATAGATTTTAAAATATTAGAGTATTATTATTATTTTAGAAGTTATTATGATTTTGTATAAATATCTAAATAAAAGGTACAAATGATTTTTTTTCCTTCCATTTTTTCTTTTCTTTTCTTTCTTTCTTTTTTACCCTTCTCCCCTGCACAACCTGACACCATCACCAACCACTGCCATCATCAATATCCAGCCATTGCCACTGTGTCGGACCACCACCTACTGACGTTGCTAAGCCACCGGACATCACCAACACCTCCAGCTTCAGGCGACACTACCTCCTCTTCCCTCCTAGTTTTCTTTTCTTGTCGAATTGGAGAAGAGCTTGTCGCTGATGATCTTGATTGAATCCTGACATCTTAGGCTTCATTTCCCCCAACTCAATTTGTCCGGGCAATTTCGGTAACGACCTCAAATTTGAGAAATTGTTTTTAGGTTAATTTTGATTATTTTGTTAAATTGAGCTTAAATTTGATTTAATTAGATATAGTTGCTTTGAGATTAAATGAAATTGAGGTTATGATCTTGCTAATTATGATTTTTAATTATTTTTATGATTTTTCAAATTTTAAGGGTTCGGGTTACTGTTCACGTAACTGTTCTGGCTTAAAATTTTTTATATTTTTAATAAATTCCACTAATTATATAGAGTAAACTTATTTAAGGAAGTTTTATGAAATTATGCATGGAAATTTAATTATGAATTTTTAAAAATTATGTATAAATATGTATTTTTGAGAAAATATTAGAAATTAATAAATTATTTGATTTTAATTGAAATTGTTCTTAATAATTCTGTTTAGACTGATTTTTGATAAATAAAAGTATATAAATAATTTTTATAATTATTTTCCAATTTTAATTAATAAGTAGTAATTCTGGGAAAATATATGAAAAATAAATTAATTTATTATTTTTGAGCTTAAATGAGCATTTTATTATTTTTATGATAATACAAGTGATTTTAATAATTATTTACAATTTATGCTAATTTATTTGTAAAATGGAAATTTTATGCTATTAATGGATTTTATTAGCAAAATATTATTTAATAACTATAATTTTATTATTTATTTGGAAAGTAAATTTCTTTAATATTTTATGATAGACTTTGGTGTTTGAGAAATTATATTATTTTATTATTTATTTTGTGATGTTGATTCTCGGTTGGGCTTGAAATGAAGTTCAGGGTCTCAACTCAAGATGTTGAGCTTTGGGAATATTTGAAGTGTGTTTTTGTGCATAAATGACTTTACTTTTAGTAGATAGATGTTTGTTTTACAAAGGAGATTCTACCAAATTTTTTGTATATTTTTCGTAAAATGTGACATCGAGTCTATGTTTAGTTTTGAATCTTTTATTTGAGTCGAGTCTTAGATCGATTTTTCTCTAAAAATCTAGAATATATAAGATTAGGATTTTTATTATAATTATTTTATTATTATTTTTCTATAGCTGCGTCGAGATCGAGACCGAGACCTATAGCACCAGACCATTCGAGTCATTTTAGAGGAGTGTACTCTACCTGTGAGTTTTTATTATATGTATGCATTGCATGTAGAAAATATCATTGGCATCCATATTTAAATAAATATAAATTTATTTATGCTATGTTGCATTAAATGTTAATTGTTATTGTTAATATATATATATATATATATATATATATATATATATATATATATATATTTGTGTAATTTGTATGCTATTCATATTTAATATGATTTTATTATTTTATTTTTGATATGATGTTTTGGAGGATAGTAGTAAAATGTGCTACCTAGTGGGTTACACTAATACTGTTGCGTAGCAGTACACTAGATACTAGGCTATGAAATATTTATTGATATGAGATGTGATTAAATTGATTATTGAGATTTGTGGTTAGAGAGTTATGTGACTGTGAAAGCTCGATTGACCTAGTGTCTCAGGGCCAGTCATGTCAACAGTGAGATTGCAGGAGCTCAGTTAACTCAGTGTCTTGGGGCCAATCTGCTATCAAATTTGAGAAGAGAAATATTTTTGGATTTAAGTAAGCCTATTGGCTAGTGAGGTTAGGAAAGTGAGTTTTTTAAATTCACTTTTTTACTGATTAAAATTGGTTGGCGACTTTGATCTACAAGGCTTATTCAGGTAGACCCTCCCATATCAATAACAAATCGGAAGATGGTCACCATTAGCCTGTGTACCCCAATATCACACTGATCTTAATCCTCCCTATTGAAAAATGGGAGTGTGTACAGGTTTTTAGTGACTCCACTGGGGACCATCTCTAGTTCAAGGGGTATGAATGAAAGACTATTTCTTATTATGCATAACTTATTTATTCACATTCACAATAGCATAACTGCATTTCACTACACTCACCACATGCACCCTAATCCTTTAATGATATTGAATGGCATTGTCACCATGATTCCATTAGAGTCATAGGGTGATGCGATCAATATTATCACTTTTAGCCTTTACTCGATTAAGAAAATTTATAGGGCTTAAAGTGATGTAGCCCAGCTCCCAAGTCCAAAATAGGGTAAAATTTTTCTTGAGTAGGTAAAAGAATGCTAGACTCACCGATCAAAGTCCATAACCATGGTTATGTGGGGGCATTCTTGCTAAAGAAGACCTTAGCCATAAGGAAGACATAACCTATATAGATAAACCAGTAGAAATTTCCTTAAGGTTCTACCTAGCTCTTACATGTTTTCCTTGTCTTGATGCTATCCATTTGACCTAATAATTACAAATGCCATGACGTCTCTAGCTTTTATCATAATTTGTTGCCAT
This sequence comes from Mallotus nudiflorus, assembly GCA_947683625.1. Taxonomy (NCBI): domain Eukaryota; kingdom Viridiplantae; phylum Streptophyta; class Magnoliopsida; order Malpighiales; family Euphorbiaceae; genus Mallotus; species Mallotus nudiflorus. The sequence goes on along the minus strand of CANTUR010000275.1, from coordinate 1,773,284 downwards.
TATGTAAATTTTTACAGATTGCCCATGCTTAGACCATGTGATCCCTGTCTACCTTGTGTAAGCCCGATGCATAAGGAATAACAAGAATCATAGCCTCAGTTTAGATAGTCGGTATGGACCAACAAATAGTGGCATCTTTGGATGATGGAACCGATAAAAGTTATCCATTTGCCCTTATTAGATCAAATGAGCATATTAGGAATTCAACTAGATTATGGACTTTCATGTTGAAAGAATCAAACTTTAAATTACCGAGCAAAACTCTTATGTCTCTTGGTAAACATACAGAATGTCGATGAGGGGGACACGAACTTGAATCCCTCATATAGGTTATAGTTCCTGCGCTCATGGGCATGCATGGACAATAAATGCCATTTGTGACCCGATGATTAAGCCTCTCATTAACATTGTATGCTTACCTTGGGTGCATTTAGGTATTGCTCTATAGTTTACCTTTTGAGTTTAGTCAACATGGACTGAAATAACCTAGTTCAAGAGTGGAACCATAGTCCTTTGATGGCTATAATTTGAAAACCCACCTAAGATATAAATCTTTACCATATGGAGAAATAAGGTTGGAAGGAGTGATTGGTTGTGTTTGGCTTGTTCATTTTGTAGGTTTTGATGCTAACCTCATTTGCTCATTTTGTTTTATTTTCTTTCTTTTTCCTATGCATACATACATACATATAGGAGAGCATTTTATCATGAATTATCCTATGATATTCTTGTAGCCATTTTGCACTATCATACTAGTAAAGTTGTAACTGTCATGCCATGTATACATGCTAACCCTTCATTTTATAGAATTCACTTCATCATGCACACATGTATTATCCTTTTCACCACACTAAAATGTGTGCTTGTCGAGAAGCATAACCTTATACGGACTCTAATATGGAACACTTCTCAAACACTAGTGATGATAAACTTAATGCAGGCTCTTCCTGATTGAATAGGCAGATTTTGAGGGAAAGGATTGTAAAGTTGCTTAACGATGACACCTTGGTCGAGGTTGCTCAAGTTCAATTGTGCATCACCAGAGACTTATTTTACACTCTTAACAAAGCTGACTAGAAGAGCTTAGAGCCATATAGGATGTTATGCCTTAAGAAATATTAACATGTTCACATTGACTTCAAGTTTTTGAAAGTAGTAATGACATTTTAGGACCTATATGAACATGTTTTTTGCTTCAATAGTCTTGAACTATGCCCAATGTATGAGGATTTTAGTGATATAGCAGGATAAAACTCCACCAAGACAAAGATAACAATATTTTCTAACCAAACTGTGATATACTTGGGAATGGGAATGACACTCTTTGATCTAAATGTAAACACGCTGGATAAGCTCGTTATGCAGAACAAGCAGTTGATTCCTTTTCATCTCATAGTCATCTACAATAAGAAGATACCATGTAGCTTACCTTAGGCATGCATCCTTTCTTTCTACCTCTTCCTATAGTATTTTCACCACATCTTATGATGATTTAGGAGACTACAGAATACAGTAAGTGATAGAAGGCATTACATGTGGAATGACTCCCTTTTAGGAATTAGCTTAACTATTAGCCTAGGTACCATTAAGAGAGGTACCTTGAGTGGGTCACTGGTCGTGACGCACATGTCACATTCAATGAATGGTTTTAGATGTACACTATCATTAAGAATCAAATAACTTAGACATGCCCTTGGTGGAATTTAGAACATGTGACTATGGCAACTTATGTGAACTATGTGCCAATCTCCAAATTTAGGTCATGTAATCATTACTATCTAGCATTGGTGACCAGGCAATTTAGGGAGAAATATCTAATACCATTAGATCCTATAGGCTTTACAAGTGGTAAGCTCCTTCAGAGGTTCACTAACCATTTTTAAGAGACATGGCATAGGAGAATCATCCATAACTTCAATAGTAGTGAATGGACAATACAACTAATGATGAGTACAAATAATGGGTGTCCAACAGATTGGACCATTACTTTCATTAGAAGACTAGTTTTTTTTTTATGTTTTATATAGCCCCTTTGCTAATCTGTTTAAATCTTTTGCTATATCAAACTCTATGTATGATCCAAAGAAATATGGTTTTGCTTACTTGTGTGATGTGTCTTATAATAATGATGAGCATTCCATTAAACCTTTCATGAACATTTTTGACATTCATTCCATTGACACTAAACTATTTAACATGGGCATAAATGAAAATCCTCGTATATTGCATATTTAAAAGGATGTTACCCTTGAGGAATGAGAGAATTAGAAAAAATATTAATAAACTATTCAAAAGTATTCACTTGGACATATGAAGACATGCCCGACATCACATTGCTCGACATTACTTTCCAACCAAAGAGGGGCACAAGCCAGTAAAGTAGAAATTGCGAAGACTAAGGTCAGAATGGGCACAGTTAGTAAAAAAAAATATAAACAAGCAGATCAAGGTAAAATTCCTAGAGGTTATAGACTATCTGGAGTGGCTGGCTAATGTAGTTCCAATGCCTAAGAAGGATAGGAAAGTAAGGATTTATGTAAACTATAGGGATCTGAATAAAGCATATCCAAAAGATGATTTCCCTATTCCTTGTATAGATGTTCTAATTAATAATGCTACTGTATATGCCATGTACTCTTTCATGGATGAATTTTTAGGATACAACTAGATTCTCATGGAAATCATTGACAAAGCCAAAATTGCCTTTATCACTGAATGAAAGACATACTATTACAGGGTGATGCCTTTCATTTGGAAGAATGCAGGTGCAACTTATAAGAGTATGGCTACATCAATGTTCCATGACATGATACATAAGGAGGTAGAAGTCTATATCTATGACATGATGGTGAAGTTAAAGAATCAAGAAGAATATCTAGCCACACTGGAAAAGTTTCTGTAAAAGGTAGGCAAGTATAGTTTTAGGCTAAATCCCAAGAAGCGTCTATTTGGTGTAACTTCAAGGAAGATACTAGGATACATAGTTAGTTAAAAAGGAACTGAAGTTGATCCATACAAGGTAAAAGCAATTCAAGAAATGCCAAAGCTAAAGATCGAGAAAAAGATCTGTGGATTCTTAGGAAAATTAAAACTCATCAGCATATTTATAGCCAAATTGACTAAGTATATGAACCGATGTTTAAGCTACTCAGGAAAGATTGGCCTATGGTTTGGAATGAATGATGTCATATCATTTTTTATAGAATTAAGAACTATCTCATGAATCCTTCAATCTTGAGACCCCCAGAAATGGGGTAACCTTTAATTATGTACATAGCAATTGAAGAGAATGTAATAGGGGCTATATTGGCTTAAGAAGGAGAAGCACGAGCTGAGCACGTAGTCTATTACTTAAGTAAGAAAATGCTACCATATGAGGATAAGTATAGTTAGGTTGAGTAGATTTGTTTAGTAATGGTTTGGGCTATAAAGAAGTTAAGGCACTACTTTCAATCTTATAAGATCTAAGTAGTTTCAAAGTTAGATATGATGAAACATCTATTTAAAGCACCTTCAATGGTTGGGAAGCTAGCCAAGTGGTTAGTATTATTAATAGAGTTTAACATTGAGTATCTAACTAAGAAGACGGTGAAAGGAAGAGTAGTAGCCAAATTTCTAGCTATAAACCTAGCTTCATATGACCAAAAGATTTGAGTTTTTGGATTACCTTACCACAATAATTAAGATCTAAGGATGGAAAATGTATTTTGGCAGAGTAGTGAATCCATTCAAAGTAGGAATATGGGTAATCTTGTTGACTCTGAAAAATAAGGTGATCCCTATAACAAAGAAGCTGACATTTTGGTTCATGAATAATGAAGCAGAGTATAAAGCATGTGTAATGGGAATAAAAGCACTAATGGCATTGAAAGTTACCAAAGTAGAAATATTTGACCTAATATTTCTATAGGATTTAAAAGAGCCACATTTGAAGCTATATCTAGATCATTTGTAGTAGTTGAGACAATCCTTGTAGAAATGCAAGTTCATTCATCTATCGAGAAATCATAATCAAATGGCGGACACCCTAACATCATTGCGTCATTTTTGGATGGACCGACAACTATGCCTATGAAACCCCTAGTATTACTGAAGTCTAGTAAGCCATGTTACAAGAGCATGAAAATAATGGAAGTAAGAGTGGATCAGAAGCCTTGGTTTTATGAAATTCAAAAGTATCCCAACAAGCATGAATATCCAGAAGGTGCAAGTGAAAAGGATAAGAAAGTCATCAGAAAGATAGCATCAAAGTTCATCCTTTACTAAGGTGTCTTGTATAAGAGAACCTCAAATGGTATGGAATTGTGTTGTTTGGATGAGAATAAAGCAAAGAAAGTAATGGCATATATTCATTAGGGAGTTTGTGGTTCATATATGAATGGTACAATGCTAGCCAAGAAGATAATAAGACAAGGGTTCTTTTGGATGATAATGATAAAAGACTGTGTCAAATTTATTAAAAGATGTTATAAGTGTCAGATTCATAGAGACGTCAGTCATCTACAACACTTAGATCTACATACCATGTCCTCTCTTTGGCCATTTTTACTTTAGGAACTCGACATTATAGGAGAGATTCATCCTGCAACCTCAAATGGAGACAGATACATTTTGGTCACAATTGACTACTTTATGAAATGGGTAGAGCTGAATCCTATAGTAAACTGGGGTAAAATAGGTTCCTATAAAAGAAGTTATTTTATAGATATAGGATCCCTCATCACCTAAGTTTAGACAATGGGGTATAGTTTCAAGGAGAAGTAAGAGCAATGCTTGAGAAGTATAAAGTGAATCATTACAAGTCATTGCCCTACAAATTGTAGGCTAATGGAGTAGTGGAAGCAGCAAATAAAAACATCAAGAAGATCCTCTAAAAAATGATTAAAATCCATAATGATTAGGCTAACAAGTTACCATTTGCTCTTTGGGGATATCACACAATAGTGAGAACATCCATGGGGTCAACTCCTTTCTCGTTGGTATACGGAACAAAAGTCATGCTTCTAATTGAAGTGAAAATGAAGTCCCTTAAAATGATAATCGAAGCAGACTTACCTAATGCAAAATGGGTAGAACATAGGCTAATGCTATTAATTTAATGAACAGTGAAAGGCTAAAGGAACTTTATCACACTCAGTTATACCATAGAAGAATAGCGAGGGCTTTTGACAAGAGAGTAAGGCTGCATGACATCAAGGTTGGAGACTGGGTATTAAGGTACTAAGTAGAATGTGCCAGATTTGAGAGGAAAGTTTTGCCTAATTGGGAAGGACCTTATCCGGTTAAAATGGTTGTCTCAAAAGGCACGGTCAAGCTAATGGGTGTCAATAGAAATGAACTTTCATAATGGGTCAATGTCAATCATCTTAAGCAATACTATTCATAAAAAAGTGGAAATGAAAAAAAAACTTAATTAGAAAGCCCGAGCAAGCTAATTAAGAACAAAGGTACCATCTCTCTAAAATATTCAATGTGTAACCATGCTCATGATAAATGCTACTCAGTACAAATGGGAAAGATTATTAGAATTACACATATTAAGGGGTAAATGATTGAATCAATAACTACCATATACAAAGGAAAAACATGCATCTTAGGGTTAATGTTTCTTTCTTTTTTTGACCAAGCAACATAGCCACCATCTAGAGATACGAGACACAACACCTAGAGTCTATAATCTCGAGAGAATGATACAGCAACATGAATCACTATGATCAAAAGCCTACATTTAGCTCCTAAGATAAACCCATTGGCTATAGCAGCTATCTAGGGGCAATCACTGCATCCCCTCAACCTGCATCTTCATCAAAAGTCCTAACGACATCCTCATTATGCCTTGCAAGCTCTTGCTCTAGCTCCCTAATATAAGCATCACTCGCGACCTCCCTTAACTGCCATTCTCTTCAAGCTAGAGCATGAGACTCCTATATAAATAAAACATAATTCATATCATGCATACATACATACATGCATACTCATTTTCATTACAGGAAAATTAATCCACAAGGTGGCAAGCCAATACCAACTATGAAGCACAATGCTTAGTAAAGTAGTGCTAAGTGTTGGTTAGGTAAATGAATAGTGAATATGCCTCAAAGCGAGGATATTGAAAAGGATGAAATCAAATGAATCTTTATACCAAAACAAAAGATGACAACTATAAAGCAAAGGAGCAGGACTACTAATAAGAGGACAACAACACACTAGAAGCGAATAAGGAGTAGGACTACTAGTGGTGGTAAACCCCTAAAATGTTGAAATAAAAAAGTCAGTGATAGTCTCGCTCAACACACTCCCAGTAGTAGCACCGGTGGTGTAAGAAGTACCACCATTCCCCTTTGCATCAAGCTCTTCATCAACTATAAGAGAAGCAAAAGTAGGCCTCTTGCGGTGAAGATTGCATTCCTGCAACATGCATAATATATAAGAATCCCAAGACTAATTTCATTTTTATTTATTCACTAATGAGGTTATCTCATGAATGATGTAGGGAAGTAATAATGGCACATACTAGAACATGAGAAAATGCCTAAGAAGGATAATACTGAGAGACAGTAGTACTAAGACATCGAGATAAAAACCATCCTTGCTTAAAAGGAGGAGTGGACTCTTCAAAAATGACAACATCTACTAGATAAGGGATAAAAAAATCAACATAAAAAACCTTCTTGAGAAATAGAAAGGCCTTCATAAGATCCCTTACTTTAGCCATAGTCAGCTCATCGCCAATCAACTCACATCCCAGTGCATGGAACCAAAAGGAGGCATTGGGACTCTCAACCTCTCTAAACCACTCCACCTCTTAAAAACTTGCTCCCCTAGCTACTGGGAGCTACACATAGGACCAGTCAGCAATACCCAAAGATGAGTAATTAAGTAGGCTCCTTGAATCTTGTGAGTCCACAGGTCCTTGTTCATGATCCACCATTATGGACAAATTTATAAGCAAAGATAAATATTCAAATTTGATAAAGTAAAATAGTATTTGAAGAAATCTCAAATGACGGTAGACCTAGTCAAAAGATAAGTCCTTTAAAATCTTCCTAGTAGTAATAGGAGATGTAATCAAACTTCAAATCTGAATAAACCAAGCTCTATATCGAGGGAATTCGGCCTCGATCTAGTTATCCACATAAAGATGAAGGAAAATGCCAAGCTCATAAGCCCAAATTTGTAAAAATATGAGTCAACATTGAGAGACCAATAGAAAAGGAAAAAATGAATAATGAAAGGGATGTCAACTACCATCTGGCAGCAACACAACCTTGAGGATCCCCAACTAGTAGTATCAATTGCTTGATATAAACATGAAAGAGCAGCAACTCCCTAGGCATACTCATAAAGCCTATCCAAATCCTTGAGAAGAGGCACTAGCCAAAGGGGACCAATACCTGAAGAGTTTAGAAACACAATTATACTTAGCATGTAAAAATGAAAGCAATGAGCAAGCTTATCCACCATCGAATTCCCTTTAACATTATCCTTATACACCTTGCCAACGAGATAAGAATAGTAAGCAAGAGAAGTGATGTTTTCCTATAGGTTCATTGCACACCAAAAAAGCTCTATAGACCACACCTCAGTAGTAAAGGCTGAAGTGTAAGCAATAGCTCTGAAAGGAATTGGAGAACCATCAAAGGTCAAATAGGTGATGGCTATAAAATTAAGAGGAGTGATCATCATCTCCCCAAATCGAAAATGGAAGGTATGAGTAGAGTCCACTCACCTCTCCACTAAGATAGTTTGAATAGCCTAATTATAAGAATATGAGTCTATATCTAAAGTGGTGATAATACCATCAAAGCCAAGTCTAGTGACTCACTGCTTCACTTTATAAGGAATAACTTGATAATACCATAATACTTTGTCAATATTGTTGGGAGCCTGAATAACTTTCAATGGCTAAAAAAATCAATCCTTAAATATTAACAACATTTATGTTTTTTCTAATTTTACAAAAAATTATAATATGGCAATAACACCATCAACAGCTAGTAAAATCAATGGCCATACACATCAAGGATAAGAAAAGTACCATAATGAGAAAAAAAAACTTGGAAGCAGTCAGCTAAGAAGCCATAAATTATAATATGCCAAGGAGCAGTATGACAACTAAGAAGCCATAGTATGATAAGAAATAATATAAGCTAAAAAGATATAAAGCATGGCTAAAAAAAAGGAAAAAGGTACAGTGGCTCACATTAGAGTGATGGGTAGACCATGTGTGATAGTCAAGACAATGGAAGAGTGGAATCTTGCCTCCTTTAACCAAACCATTAGCTCTGGGCTTCACTTGAGAAAAAGGAAGTCAAGCAGGATGAATTCCCTCTAGGGGAACATTGATCATATCAATATTAATACAAAGGAAGTCAAGCAAGATGAATTCCCTATAGAGGAACATTGATCATATCAATATTAATACCATTACAATTCAAATCCCCTTCAAACCAACAAAAAGAAGAAGAGGCAGCCATGCTTAAGAGAATCACAAAACCTTCAAGAGGAAGAAAATCAATCCTCCAAAGGCATAAATAAAGACAACAAAAGTAGAATGAGTTTCAAATTGAATAAAAGAAAAAAAAATTATAAGAACATTATGCATATATAAGTAAAAAAACCTTCAAGATTGCTCGAACGCGCATATGCACAACATCACGCCAGACAAAAAAGTACACCAAGTTTGTCTTGCGCATCTCGAGACCCAAACTCACACATTTTGATACACTTTTCATACTTCCACTAAGAAAATCACACTTTCCAATCTTTCCACTGCATTGTTAACACTAAGAAGTGTGTGCATACATTTTGAGACATGTGCACATATCTTGAGATATGTGTATGCACATCAAAACACATACATACATTTTGAAACACACTCACACATGCAAACATGATAGATGTAATAAATATTTCAATAAATACTATAACCATTATAATAAGAACCATAGATACAATTAGAATAATAGTCGACATGATAGAATTATAGTTGTAATAAGTGCCACACTAGCAAACCTATAAAAAATGTAAAGCATGGTCCACCATATTGAAAAGGGAAGTTAGAATGTATTCTAATTGAGAATTATCATCTAGGGACAAGATCAATGCTGCCTAAAATGATTGTGTTGGTTATTTTATAGGAAAATGTGATCACAAAGAATAATAAATAAAAAATGCAAGCAAGTAGCAACAAAAGGGAATTTCTAGCATATGTAGGTGCCAAAAACTAAAGAAGCAAGAGGATTCTCTTAAAAGAAAGAGACACCAATAAAGCTCTTATAGTAAAAATGGAAAGACAAAACATGTCCAATGAAATACATCATATCCTTAGGGAAGTACTTTATTTCACAGTTTATCTAACCTTGGTTTAAAGAAAATTTTCATATGCATTCATACATCCATGCACTCATATTCATTTTTTCATTCTAAAAAACTTTTTATGCTCTTTAGAGTGATCCCGTACTGAAGAAAGAGGCACATGGTAGAGATGGACTAGTTAACCTCAACTGCGGCTGTCTTACCTTGACAGAATTTTAAAGTTTCCCAACTTTGATTAGTAACTTTGAGTTGGGATTCTTGCTTCTAATCAATCTAATGCTTGAAAACCTCAAGAAAGATATAAAATCCATTATGAGGAGATTCGTAAGGAATCGAGATGTTTAAGTAACTTATGATTGTCATATTAAACCCCAGAAATAGTTCAAATATAAAAATCATACTCGATATACTCCGATGCTCAAAATTGAGTAAGAGTATCCAAAGGATCCCTTGGTAGAATTCACGCTAAATAATACAGGAAAGGTATGGAATATCTAAAAAGGGTAAACTAATATAGAAAAGCAACTATTCTAATGCTCCCCAAAGGAGTAAGTGTATTCAAAGAAATCTTTGACAACATTCACATTGAGTAATAGAAGGTGGGGAATGCTTAAAAGGAGAAAATGATATACAAAGAAGAAGTATGAGCAAGCATTTACTTCTGAAGGGAATATCTTGATAACAAAAATTACCTTATCCATTGTGATCCTCAGTGACCTCATTTGGTGAGTTTCCTTCTAATCATATAGAATGCTTGCTCTTCACTTGGTAACCAAAAACATCTTTAGCAAAGAGACGCTGGTCAGACCTTGAAGGAATAGTGAAGACCACATTGAGTTGAGACAACTATAGATGGGTTAGCTCTAAGTTCCTGAAATGTACCACTCGCTAGTGTAGGTAAGCTGCTGAAGGCACAAACAAAGCTCTCATGCATCATAATTTTAAAATCAAAATTGCATTATAGTATTTTGGTTTTACACACATCATGACTCTGAAAAATCACACACAACACTTACACTTAAAGGCCAAGTAAGGTCGTATGGTGTATCTTACTTGTAACCTAACTAAGGTTATTAGAACTCATAAAAGATATTACATTCACTTTGGTTTCTTTAAAACCAAACACTTGAAGACTACTTAAAGCTATACAGTGTATCTCCTTATGAGAAAATTTTCAGCATATCATATGCTTTCAAAATTTTCTTTTATATGTCGACAATCGTTAATTTGATTAATTAGTGTGGAGTAGGGGTGCCATCCTCAAATTTGAAATTTTCATCTCACGTGTTTAAAAATTTACATCATGTACATTGATAAGCGCCAGCTTGATTAATGCATGTGAAGTAGGGGCAATTATTATACCCAAATTTCAGTGGTTTCACTAAAAATCCAATTATGAAGGTTTCCTTTTGACCAAATAGGGGGAAAATTTCTTCAAAAGTCTTTCTAAGTGGGCTCAGACAAGATGAATACCCAAAAATTCCTAAAATACATACTTAAGCCCCAAAAAACCTAAAATGTGACAATTGTTTGAAGGAAATCATACTTTTCATGTTAATATAGAAATAACTAAATAATAAAAGGTAATAAATTATAAAAATCAAATGGAGGCCAACTGCAAGGTTAAAGGGGCATTCCAAAAGCCCATACCTAGTTTCAAAACCTGTTCTCTGATGACGGCTTTTAGGAACCTCTATGGAATCTAGTTACCGTATACATATGTCTCGACTTTTATCTAGGTGGTAACCCATCTCCGAGTAGGCTTTAAAACCTAGTTTTTATTTTCTCATGGGCTTTGAGCCCACACAGTACCATGGTTGCCAAACACTTGGGTGTGTGCTAAACCTTACCACTTACAATGGCAACTCCATTAGGGATAGAGAAACTGATTCCAAGTGTTTTATAATTTATCATCTTTAATTATTGCTTTATTTCTTTTGCATTTCTATTGCATTCACTATATTTTTTACACACAATGAGCACTTCAGTCCTAAATTAACCTAACAATGCTCATTATTTTGCTACCTACATTTCACTTAAACTTGGTGGTGGAATATTTGATTATTGTCACTCACGACACGTACTTATCTGTGTCATATGGACCCTTGAGTGGGGAGATGTATATGGTTGTATATCATTATAGGAACCGAAGCCTATTACTCGAGGCTTAAGCTCATATAGTAACCTAGCAATTTTCCTTAGGAATTCTCCCAAGTGCATGTGTTTTATGCCCTTAAATGGGTTCTTAAAATAAAATCCAATTCCATTATAAATGGACTTTATTAAGATGGGATTTTTATGCCTAGCTTTTAGCATGTTTCAAGTGGATGTTGCCAAAGTGGGCCTCTCATGCCTATTGTGGCCCATTGAAATGGGTTTTGACAAGATAAGGCCTTAAGGCCATTCTCGGACTGTTAAGGATGGACTTTGGATTTATTTAGAGAATCCATTATTTATTTGCACCATTTTGAGAGTTCATTGCATACATCAATTTTTTTTATTCCTAGTTGATAATTAAAACCTAAACAAAACATCCTAAGACAAGAAACTAACCATTGAACACATGTGTAAGAGGAATAAGGGTGGAAGTTATCATTTTTAAAGCTTCATATTTTGTTTCTCTGTTTTGTGAATATTAAGTGTGTCTATTTAGTTTCTTTCTTCATTTCCTTAAAAATAAAATGGACTTGCTTATCATGCATACATGTCATGCATAATTCTGACATGTGGTCTTATAGTAATATAGATCCCTCGAGCTCATTTAGGTGGTTCTGATATAGTTATGGGCGCTTAGTTAGAAATTTAAAGATAGAAATGGCAAGAGGTTTTGATCCTAAGGCTTTTAAAGAACAGTTTAATGAAGAAGTATTTGCTAAAACACAATATATGATGAGAGAGATGATAGGGGAAATAATTAAACTGATCAAAAAAAAGTAGCCTGCATAATATACTAACTCGATTAATCTTGATGCTAAGATTTCGGTAAAAGAAAGGGAAGAGGGTGACATGATAGTACTAGTCGACTTAGTAGGCCGAAAGAATGTAAGCTAGACTAAGAATGTAGAACAGTATGATTGGGCCAAGAATATGACTAAAACCATGGCCTAACTGCAAATGATGATGACAGAAAACAACATGGATGCTCCAATGGACTATACTGATTTGAACCTGGATGAAGAAGATAATCCCTTACCCTGAAAATTCAAATTCCCTAACATGAAGAAGTACTCTAGAACTGAGGACCCACATTTGCATCTAAAGCAATATATGACTTATATGAAAGTAACAAAATTGACTAAAGCCTAAATAGTCAAACAATTCCTTATGTCATTAGAGGGTGCACTAATCCGTTGGTATTATGCTTTGGAACCACATGTCCAGTCCGACTGGAAAGAATTATGCATTATGTTTGTGAAGCAATATGGTCTTAATGTTCAATTAGAAGTATCTCTGAGGGATTTATAGAATACCAAACAAAGGTTCAATGAGTCTTTCACTGATTACTTGACTCGTTAGAAGGGGAAGTTAACTTAGATGAGACATAGACCTACTAAGTTAGATTAATTGATGCTAGCAATGGAAGGGTGTGTTCTAGTATTGTTTAAGAAATTAAGGGACCTTGGGATTTGAAACTTTAAGAGATGTAGAGATTTAGGGGCAAAAAATAGTCAAATTTAGCCCAAGAAAAGAGATTCTTTAGGGGAAGATTGGGGGCAAGGATGGAATTAACTCAAGCAGTGATGTGAAAATTAATAATATTAGACAACCAAGTAGCAATGTGCAAATTAATGCTATCAGGAAACCTTGAAGGTTTTCAAATTTCTTGAAAAGCTGATTGAGAAGAACTTGTTGCAACCTTTACCTTCACAACAACTTATGCCAAACGCCAACCCAAAACACTTATGCAAATTTCACCAGATCATTGGGCATGACACTTATAATTATTCTTGACTAAAGCAAAATAATACTTGATTCTTATGATCACCAACCCCAAGACCTAAAAGTCAAACAGTCAAAACAACCCTTTACCCAATTACAAAATGTACCACCACTAAACACACCCATTCTTATGATCAATACTAGCTTAATAGAGGAACAAGTCCTTGATTCCTTTGTTAATGCCACTTTTGAGTTACCAAAACATAAACCAAAACACCTTAACCAAAATAAACAACCTATAAAGCTTACTATGCATGTTTTTGATATTTGGAGCTCTGATAACGAAGGTGGGGAGCATCTTGATACATGGGGAAATAATGAAACTGAAAGGAATCATTTGGTTAGGAAAGTTAAAGAAAAAAGGGAAGAAATTAAGTGAACCAAGTCTGAACCAAAAAAGATAGAGAACCTAGAGGAAGAGGTGAAGAGAAATGAAGAGACCATTACCAATGTTTGGGTGTTGCTTAAGCATTCCAGATCATGAAGCATTAGTTCTTGCCTTGGACCAAAAAAAGGTCTCTACCAACTATACCCTTGAAAAAATGGTTGATTCATTAATTGAAACCCTTCAAGGAGCCATTACATTTTCTTATGATAATTTTCCATTAGAGGGAAGGGACCACCATAAAGCTTTATTTGTCAAGGCTGAAGTAAAAGGAAAGATGACCTGCTGAGTGATGGCAGATAATGGTTCTGCCATTAATATGTGTCCATTAAAAATTCTACCAAAGTTAGGGTTAACTGTAGTGGATTTGAAACCTTTTAAAGTGATTATCAAGGCTTATAATGACACGAAGAGACCCATTAAAGGGACGTTCAGGGCTTTGGTCAATATGGGACCTATCGAGTCTTAGATTAACTTGCATGTAATTGATATCCCTATGACCTTTACTATCCTGTTAGGAAGGCTATGGTTTCATCCTTTAGGATTTGTGCCCTCCACTGTTCATCAGAAAATTAAGTTTTCGCATGAAGGTAAGGTTGTCACCATCTTTACAGAAACTGAGGTTGCTCTAAAGCTAGCTCCTAAAGAGATTCCTATAAGCCCAAGCTTTAAAGTCTGCATGATTTATAAAGATGAGATGGATGAGAGAGCTTTGAACATAATGTGCAGCATGGACTTTCTTCCTGGCATAGGATTAGAGAAGAACTAGTAAGGTCCTCCTGAGTTTATGGAGCTTAAAGTTCCCATTTTGAAGTATAGGATTGGATATTATGGGCCTAAGGATTTCGAAGACGAGGAAGAGGTTGCTCCTGACATTGAGAAACAAGGGCTATAGGATGTGTTCACTAAAGAGGGCACTGATTATCCATACATAGGAACTCCTGAACCTCTACTGATGGCTAGAGAGGTAATTCTAGGATTTGAGATCTTCACTGAATTTGTGGATAGAGTGAAGAAAGCTACTACTGAAGGGACTCTTATAGAAGAGTTGGTACCAACTGAGGAACAGTTTGAGGAGAACATTACTGCTCTAGAGATGAAAGACATTGATGGTCAGAATGAGGAGCAGGATCTTGAACCTTTGTCTTTAATTCCATTATGGATGTTTTTTATGATGACTTTGATGTTTCCCTTACTACTTTATTTGAAACTAATGGCTTGTTCTTTTCAAAAGTGAATACAATGTAATATGATTTTGCTTATTTGTGCAATGTGTTTCCTAATGGCTATTCTGTTTTTAATGATCATTTCATGCATATGTTTGACATTAATTTCACACAAACTAAATCATTTAATTTAGGCACAAATGATAACCCTAAAAATATATTGCTTGCTTTTGATTTAACTCATGATGCGAGAGATAAAAATGAATGAAATATTAAAAAGAAGACAGAAAGTATTTGCTTGGGGCTATAAGGACATGCTGGGTATTGATAGGGAAATCCTGAGCATAAGATCCTTACTCATTCTCATACATCACCAATAAAGCAAAAAAAAGGAAGATTAAGGCTGGAATGGGCTCTCTTGATCAAAGAAGAAGTAGAAAAGTAGTTGAGGGAAAAATTTTTGGAAGTAGTGGATGATACCCAATGGTTAGCAAATGTAGTACTAGCCCCCAAGAAAGATGGTAGGGTTAGAATGTGCCTAGATTACAGAGACTTGAATAGGGATTGCCCTAAGGATGATTTTTCCCTCCTACACATTGACACACTTATTGACAATATGACTTCCACTGCATTGTACTCTTTTATGGATGGATTCTCGAGATGCAACCAAATCATAATGGTAGTGATAGATAAATTAAAGACATCTTTCACCACTAAATAGGGTATCTATTATTATTTGGTAATGCCATTTGGATTAAAGATTGTAAGGGCCACCTACTAGAGGATGGTGACTACTTTATTACATGATATGATCCATAAAGAGATAGAAGTGTATGAAAATGATATGATAGTGAAGTATGCCATCAAAGAAGGACATTTTGAAGCTTTGGACAAGTTCTTGGCAAGGGCAAAAAAATAAAATCTCATACTAAATCCAAACAAGTGTGTTTTTAGGGTAATGTCTGTTAGTATAGATGTGCCCTAGTGTCATTTCTTGTAATATAAATGACATTGTACTTTTATCCATATGGAAATTTTAATATTAATTTAGATAAATTGTTTGTTTATTTGAGTGTTTACCCTTTAACATAACGTTAAATGAGTTTATTATCAAGTGTTGATAATATAAGTGACAAATTCATTTAGTACATATGCTATAAAATGTTCATAGTCATTGGATTAATAAATGGGTTGTATTAATTTGTAGATTGTCACCTTTATCTATTTTCCTTTATCGATATGTGTGATATCAATAGTGGGAGGTATCAAGTCTCATGCTACTTGATATAAGATATCAGAATAGACATGTGGATACTTATGTGATGGGTGGATCGAATAGTGATATAATTATAAGTGATTGCATGGAAATTCACTTTAGTCAACAATCACTATCTTGGACATAATGATGCATATGGTCCTTTGACCTAAGGCCATATGGTCATCCACATATGGTTGATTAGAGTTTATTACCACTTACATACTTGTGATAGCCATGTATAGGTATATGGCGTATGGTGGCTATAGTCGGTTCTATGTAGGGATGAGTAATTGACCAAGATGGAATTCATTACCTAGAGTGAACTAGGATAAGATCCTATGTTATCTATGTTGTTCAGAATGAATAAGTACCTAGATAGGTCACACTTGACTTACCCAAAAATTGTTTCAGTTTTAGAAACTTTTTATAGTAGAAGTCATGTTTTATTGAGAATTGAATTGAAGATGAGGTTATATGATCGAGGCAATTAAAGTTTGATTGACCATGAATCTAGCTAATGTTGGGATCTTCAAAAGAAGTGACATTGAGTGCATGATAATTATGTTCTATGGCTCTTATAAATTTACAAATAGCATTCTTTTCCAATTGGGTAGTTGTGATATCTATGCTGGGGGTCACTCACGACTTATGGAAACTAAATGCGATTAATTGGGATTTTCATATTTAGCTTGGAAAGAGTTTCTAATAATATTAAGAGTTAATATTATTTATTTCCATTACCATTTGGACTTGAAACTAGTAATTCACACACATAGGATTAGCATTGATAATGATATTTATTAATTTGATCATTAATTAAAGTGTTTAATTAATTAATTAAATTAATTGAATTGGATTTTTGCTTGTACAGGGATCTAGCATATCCCAAAATTTAATTCAAAGGTTAGGACTATTAAATATTAATTTGGATGTAATTTAATATGTGATATTAAGTTTAAGGACTAAATTGATAGTTGCCAATAATACTACTTTGGATATGGACCATGAGATTGGCCTTATATGTGTAGCTTAATGGATGATCCATAGGCTTGGAAAATTGGGTGTATTATTAATATGGGCCTTCTTTAAGTGTTAAATAAAGCCTATAAGACCATTTAATGGATATGATAGAGATGGGCTCATTTAAGAGTTAAATAAGTTTGAAGCCCACCTACTAAAAGAGCTGCCACATGAGAATGACCATGTGATGATCATGCTTGCATGGTGGCCACCTGAGCATAGCTTTACATGCAATGTGATTGCATAGTTGACAGTATGAAGATGTGTCATAAGCATGCACTTAAGTTAGTGGTCAATCTCTATATGCATGAGATAGCTTATTTTACACTTAAAGTGAAAAAATGAGCACATGCATGAGATTGCTTATCCTACACTTAAGCTTGAGTTAGTGGAGAATCTCTACACATGAAAATTAGTCTCTTACATACATACACTAAGTTAGTGGAGTTTCTTTATACACTTGATACTTTACTTACCACTTACATTAGAGAGAAAACACTAAGAGAGAAAATAAAAGTTGAGTCTTCTTCTTCATCCTTCTTTTAAGTTGTGAGTGTGTGAGTGAGAAATACAAGAGTTATGTTTCTTCATAAGTCCATTATCATCATCCTTGGTATAAGAGTTATACAAGTGAAGGTTACATCCAAAGGAGGCAAGAAATCCTACATCATCCAAGCAAGGAGAGGAGCTCTAGCAAGCTTTTGGGTCACCACCAAGGAGGAGCTTATGGGTAGAGATTCTTCAAAAGCTTGGAGTCATTCTAGTGCCACTTGTCTATTTTAAGCTAGAGGTTTCACACTTAGGGAGCTAGGAGTTTTTAGATTTGCATTAACCATTTCCTAAAGCTTATCAAGCGTCCTATCGACATTTGGAGTTTGTAAGTGTTACTAAACTATAGATGTAGGTCTCATGCCATGCTTTGTGTTTGGTTGTTTTATGAATCTTTGATTTATATTATCTATTAAGCATGTAAGTAATTAGTTGCGTAAGTTGAAAGTGTTGTGATTGTAGTGGTTTTTGGAATACTTGCCTTCATGTGAGGATTACACCTTAGGAAAATTTCTTAAAATTTATCATAACCATTTTGAGCTCACACTATGTTTCCACTCATATTCTGGTGTGTGTAATTGATTACTTCAAGTGTATCAATAGCCAAAATCACATAATTTACATGCTAAATCTTATAATAATTACAAGAGTTAAGATTATGCTTGTTATTAGTTGCAAGAGTTGTGACTGAATATGCTTAAAATGCAAAATTGTTGTTCACAGTACTATTTGAAAAATATTGTTCACGGTACTATTTTTTAAAAGTATTGTTCATGGTACTGTTTAAAGTAATGTTCATGGTACTATTCAAAACTATCCATATCACTGTGTAAAAACATTGTTCATGTACTATTCAAAAACACTGTTCATGGTACTATTCAATTTTTGTATAGACAATATATATTTTTTCTCTTGTTTGTTTGATTTTCAAATAAATGATAATATATGAAAAAATTGTATTTTATTAAATATTTGCTTATCATACATGCAAGGAATGATAATGGACTTAGTTTACATCCTATAGTTTATAATAATAATAATTAATTTTATTATTATTTTTTTTTATGTAATTAAATGTTGATTATATTGATTTAGGTTGTATTATTTGCCTTGGTATGCCAAGGATTAAATGTAAATTACAAGAGTTGTAATTTGGACTTGAAGTGTTCAAGATGGTGGCCCATTCAACATTTGGTGGCATGGATCAAGGCCGATGGAGATGGTAACAAAGGAGTTCATGACTTGAAGTCTTTTATTAGGCTAGGCCCATTTGTAACATATTCTATGAGTTAGAATAGGCTTAAGAAAAGCCCATGATCACTTCTTATTTGTCATCCATTTTGCATGTTCTATGTATATATGTGATTATATATATTATAACATGCTATATGCATAAATGATATGTATTTATGAATAGATGCCATGCCATGTATGTATGAGATATATACAATTGAAATTGGAGAATGTGCAAAGTGAGACCTTAATAATTAAAGACTCAAAAATCTTCCAAATTAAATTTAAGTCTAGGCTTTACATTGGAGCATTAACTTACATGGTTTTAGGCTTATGTATATCGCCTATGGACATATAGGGTGTACATTGGGCCCAAGAGATTCATGTAGTGTTATTGTTAAGCATGAGATGTTGTCAGTGTATGGATACACTATAGGCCAAGGATGGAAAATAGGAGTACCTCAGGTTTGTAGTGTTGAAAACCATACATGTCACTAATCCAATGGTATGGACCTAACTAATGCCAAAGGCCAAGAATGGCAATGTGTACATGAGACTCGTAATATTAGGAGCTGGATTGATGGAACCTCACTTGAGATGTGATGGACAAGAGTTGTCCACTTAATGAGAACTATTATTCCAAAATGGTAATGTGTACCTGAGAAATATTAATGGCCCATTAAGAATTCCATCACCCATTAGAAATCCATCTAACAAGGGATTTCCATTTCCTAATTTGGAAGTGTAGGATTCACCATGTTAGTGGGAGGCCATTGTGATTAAAGACCAAATCAAATGGTAAAATAAAAATGTCATATAACTAATTAATCTTGTTATATTTTATAGAAACTTGATAATGTGAGATCATAAAACCCACTCGCGATCATAATCGACCAACAAAGACTTGCAGGCCTAATTTTATTGATTGGCTAAAGAATCTATTTTAGCTTTCAAAAAGATAGTTTATTTATTAGAACAAAGCCCACCTAGCCCACTTCCCTAAAATGCTTCCCAAGAGGAGCAAATCACTCTTGATAAATGGAAGGATGATGATATGCAAGTACGTAGCATCATGTGGGCTTCCATGAGCATTGAAATCCATCAACAACATAAGAAGTACACAAGTGCAAAGGAAATTCTACTTCACCTACAAGAGTTATTTGATAAGCAAAGTAGGACCACTAGATATAAGATATCTAAGCAGCTTTTTATGCTAAGATGAGGGAGGGAGAGGAAGTGGTAGCCCATATGAACTCCATGATTAGATACATAGAAGATCTAGAGAGTCTAGACTTCATAATGGACTTCTACCTACAAATGGACTTGATCCTTCAATTCGTTCATGAATCTTTTAGGTAAACCATTGCTAACTTCCATATGAATAAGATAGAGTACACTCTTATAGAGCTTTTAAATATGCTTATGATGGCCCAAAAGGCTTTCCAAGGGAGCAAATGGAAAGAGGTTACATTTATTGCCACTTCTAGTGGGACTAAGAAGAAAGGCAATAAGAAGAACAAAGACAAGACAACTGTTGTTAAGCCCTCAGTTGGCATAACCAAGAATAAGGGCAAGGCCATTTTAAGGGAAGAGCAAGGGAAAGGAATGTGTTTCCATTGCCAAGGTGAATAACATTGGAAGAGGAACTATCCTAAGTTCCTTGAGTCACTTAAGACAAAGGGAAAAGGCAAATAAGGAGAAGGTGAGACTTTCTCTAACTTATTTGCTTCTAAATGTTTTAAAAGCTCATCTAATGCATGTGTATTGGATACTAGTGCAGGTTCTCATATTTGTTTATCCTTACAGGATCTAGCAAATGAGAGAAGGTTGAGGCCCAATGAAGTGACCTTAAGACTTGGTAATGGAGTAAGAGTTGCAGCCAAGACTATAGGATCCACTTCAATTGATTTATATAATCATTTTTTATTATTAGATAATGTATTATAGGTACCTAATGTATATAAGAACATTGTCTTTATTTCTATTTTAACTAAAAAAGGGTTATGAATTCCTTTTTAGTAAAGATGTATGTAAGATTCATTTTGGAAATGACTTGGTTGGGATGGGTTATTTAATACATGGTTTACATTATGTTAATAATATGTCCAATAACAGTGAGCCTTAAATTAAGTGAGTGTTACAAATGTGATGCTAATTGAAAATGCCTCTAACTTTAAACATCTATGGCACTTGAGATTATGTCATATTATAAAGGATAGGATCACAAAGTTGGAAAAGATGGGAATCTTGAGTAATCTTGAATTTGCATCTGATTTGACTTGTGAGCCTTCTCTTCAAGGGAAGATGACTAGATCACCATTTATTGGAGAAATGGTAAGAGCCAATGAGGTATTGGACAACATACATAGTGATGTATATGGACTATTTAGTAAAATGGATAGAGGTGGTTTCTACTACTTTATTACCTTTATAGATGATCTATCAAGGTATGGGCATTTTTTTCTTATAAAGAACAAAAGTGAATCCTTTGAAAAGTTCAAGGTGTTCAAAGCCTAAGTAGAAAACCAAACCGAGAAAAGTATTAAGACTCTAAGATTGAATCAAAGAGGTGAATACTTAAGTACTAAGTTTATTGAGTTTCTTAAGAACATGGCATTGCATCACAACTCACACCTCCTAGAACACCTCAATTAAATGGTGTGTTCAAGAGGCAGAATCATACTTTATTAGATATGGTACGTTCTATGATGAGCTACACTGATCTCCCTATATCACTTTAGGGTTTTGTGCTCCAAATGGCCTCTTACATCCTTAATCAAGTTCCATTTAAGTCCATTTCTACCACACCATATGAGATATGGAATGGTAGGGCACCAAGTCTTAAACATGTTAAGATTTAGGGGTGCTCAACTTTTACTAAAAAGCTAAAATCGAATAAGTTGGATGCAAAATTGATTAAAGGAAGGTTTGTTGGATATCCTAAAGATAGCTTAGGGTATTGCTTTTATCTTCTTACTAAACAAGTTATTATTGTAAGCAAAGATGCTATATTCCTTGAGAAAGAGTTTCTTAAGAAAGGTGGCAAAGGAAGATCATGTTAGATAAATAGTCATCTAAGGAAGCCTAATAAATTGATCAACCTAAAAAGCCTGCTCTAATTGAGAATTTCATCACACTGACTCCTAGAAGGTTTAGTAGGGTATCTCATCCTCTATAGAGATACAATTTTCTTCATGATGTGGAAGAGTTGCATGTTCATAAAGAGAGGATTCATATGAAGCTTTATGTGATAAAGATTCTTCAAGATGGCTTGAGGCGATGATAACTAAAATGGATTCCATGTATGCAAACCAAGTCTAGACACTTATTGATCCTCCTGAGGGTCTTGTACCTATTGGGTGTAAATGGATCTTCAAGAGAAAGATTGGTGCATATAGGAAGGTAGAGACTTATAAAGCTAGGCTTGTAGCGAAAGGGTTTTGCCAAAGGTAAGGGGTTGACTATAAGGAGACCTTCTCACCAGTAGCCATGCTTAAATCCATTTGGATTCTTCTTATGATATTCACACACAATGATTATGAGGTTTGGCAAATGGATGTCAAGACCTCCTTCCTTAATGGCCATGTTGAGGAAGACTTTTTCATAGAGCAACCTAAGGGTTTTGAATTTAAGGAAAGCTCAAAAGTGTGCAAGCTTAATAGATTGATTTATGGTCTAAAGCAAGCTTCAAAAAGTTGGAATCATCATTTCAATAAGGCTATCCATTCTTATGGTTTCATTAAGAACTAGGATGAGCCATGTGCTTACAAGAAGGTTAGTGGGAGTTATCTCACTTTCCTAGTCTTATTTGTAGATGATATTCTTCTCAGTGGTAATGATGTTGGTATGGTGACTTCTATGAAAGTATGGATGTTTAAAACCTTGTCAATGAAAGACTTAGGGGAGGCTACTTATATTCTTAGGATTCGAGTCTATAAAGATAGATCGAAGAGAATGATAGGTTTATCCTAAAGTCTTTACTTAGAAAAGGTGTTGAAGAAGGTCAACATGCTTGATTCTAAGAGGGGATTGTTACCTTTTAGGCATGGTATCCACCTATCCAAGGAGATGTCACCCAAGACACTTGAGGACATGGCAGAAATGGCCAAGGTTTCTTATGCTTCAGCTATTGGAAGCCTAATGTAT
This sequence comes from Mallotus nudiflorus, assembly GCA_947683625.1. Classification (NCBI taxonomy): domain Eukaryota; kingdom Viridiplantae; phylum Streptophyta; class Magnoliopsida; order Malpighiales; family Euphorbiaceae; genus Mallotus; species Mallotus nudiflorus. The sequence goes on along the minus strand of CANTUR010000275.1, from coordinate 1,750,273 downwards.
GCTATGTTTTATACTAGGCCGGACATTACCTATGCTATTAGTATGACTAGCAGGTTTTAATCCAACCTAGGCTTAGAGCATTGGGTGGCAGTTAAGGCTATCCTTAAGTACTTGAGAAGGACTAATGATTTAGTCTTGACTTATGGAGGAGGTGACTTACAACTTGCAAGTTTCATGGACTCTAATTTTTAGTTAGATGTGGATGATAGAAAGTCTATCTTCGGGTTTGTCTTCACCTGTAATGAAGGTGCAGTATGCTGGAAGAGTTCCAAGCAAAGCATCATTATTAATTATACTATAGAGGTTAAGTACATAGCCGCATCAGATGCTATTAATGAAGCTATTTGGATTTAGAAGTTTATCATTGAACTAGGAGTTATTCTTTCCATTGAGTCAAGAGTTCCTCTCTTCTATGACAACAGTGGAGCCATTGCTTTAGCAAAGGAACCGAGGTCCTACTAGAAATCCAAACACATAGAAAGGTGTTATAATATTATCAAATAACTTATTGGAAAGGGTGATGTGCTCGTGCAAAAGGTAGCTTCAACCAATTATATGGCTGATCCATTGACAAAGGCGCTCACTCAAGTATAGTTAAACCATCATCTTAAGAAGATGGGCCTTAGATATTAAAGTGAATGGTGCTAGTGCAAATGGGAGATTGTTAGTATAGATATGCCCTAGTGCCATTTCTTTTAATATAAATGACATTGTACTTTTATCCATATGGCAACAGAATATTCATTTAAATAAAGTATTTATTTATTTGAGTGTTTACCCTTTAGCATAATGTTAGATGAATTTATTACCAAGTGTTGATAATATGAGTAACAAATGCATTTAGTACATATACTATAAAATTTTCATAGTCACTAGATTAATAAACGGGTCGTATTAATCCATAGACTATCACCTTTGTATATTTTCCTTAATTGGTATGTGTGATATCGATAGTGGGAGGTAGTGAGTCTCATGCTACTTGATATAAGATATTAGAATAGACATGTGGATACTAATGTGATGGGTGGATTGGACAAAGACATAAGATAAGTGATTGCATGGAAATTCACGTTAGTTAATAATCACTATCTTAGATAAAATGGTGCATATAGTCCTTTCACTTGAGGTAACACAATCATCCACATATGGTTAATTAGAGTTTGTTATCGCTTACATACCTATGCTAGCCACATACGAGTATATGGCAATTTGAGTTTGATTGACCATGACTCTAGCTAATGTCAGGATCTTCAAATGAAAAGACATTGAGTTCACGATAATTATATTCAATGGTTCTTGTGAATCTACGGATAGCATTCATTTCCAATTGGGTACTCGTGACATCTATGTTGGGGTCACTTAAGACTTATGGAAACTAAATGTGATTAATTGGGATTTTCATATTTAGCTTGGAAATATTTTCTAATAATATTAAGAGTTAATATTATTTATTTCCATTGCCATTTGGACTTGAAACTAGTAAGTCACACACATAAGAGTAGTACCGATAATGACAGTTATTAATTTGATTATTAATTAAAGTGTTTAATTAATTAATTAAATTAACTTAATTAGATTTTTGCTTGTGCGAGGATCTGGCATATCCCAAAATCTAATTCAAAGGTTAGGACTATTAAAATTAATTTGGACATAATTTAATATTTGATATTAAATTTAAGGACCAAATTGATATTTGCCAATAATACTACTTTGGATATGGACTATAAGATTGGTCTTGTATATGTAGCTTAATGGATGATGCATAGGCTTAGAAAATTAGGTGTATTATTAATATGGGCCTTTTTTAAGTGTTAAATAAAGCCTATAAGACTAATTACTAGATTTTGTAGAGATGGGCTCATTTAAGAGTTAAATAAGTCTAAAGCCCACTTACTAAAAGAGCTGCCACATAAGCCTGACTATATGATGATCATGCTTGCATGGTAGCCACCTAAGCATAGCTTTACATGCAATTTCATTGCATGGTTGGCAATATGAAGATGTGTCATAAGCATGCACCTTAAGTTAGTAGTCAATCTCTACATGCATGAGATACCTTATTTTACACTTAAAGTGAAAAAGTAAGCACATGCATGAGATTGCTTATCCTACACTCAATCTTCAGTTAGTGGAGAATCTTTACATATGCAAATTAGTCTCTTACATACATTCACTAAGTTATTGGAGTTTCTCTACACACTTGATACTTTACTTACCACTTACATTGGAGACAAAACACTAAGAGAGAAAATAAAAGTTAAGTCTTCTTCTTTGTCCTTCTTCTAAGTTGTGAGTGTGTGAGTGAGAAATACAAGAGTTATGTTTCTTCATAAGTCCATTGTCATCATCCTTTGTACAAGAGTTGTGCAAGTGAAGGCTACATCCAAAGAAGGCAAGAAATACTACATCATCCAAGCAAGGAGAGGAGCTCTAGTAAGCTTTCAAGTCACCACCAAGGAGGAACTTGTGGGTAGAGATTCTTCAAAATCTTGGAATCATTTTGGTGCCACCTATGTTTTTCAAGCTAGAGGCTTTAAACTAAGGGAGCTTGGAGCTTGTAAATTTGCATTAACCATTTCCTAAAGCTTATTAAGCATCCTACCAACATTAGGAGTTTATAAGTATTACTAAACTCTAAATGTAGGTCTCATGTTATGCTTTGTGTTTGGTTGTTTTATGAATCTTTGATTTATGTTGTCTATTAAGCATGCAAGGAATTAGTTATGTAAATTGAATGTGTTGTGATAGTAGTGGTATTTGGAATACTTGCCTTAATGCAAGGATTACACACTATGAAAATTTTTGAAATTTATCCTAACTAGTTTCATGCTCACGCCACGCTTCCACTCATATTTCGATATGTGTTATTGATTCCTTCAATCTCTAAGAAATTGTTAGGACACATTACCAGTCAGAAAGGAATAGAAGTGGACCAAGACAAGGTAAAGGCAATTAGAGAAATGCCCGCACTAAAGAATGAGAAAGAAGACAAGGGGTTCATCAGGTGATTGCAGTACATTAGCAGGTTTATAGCCAAGTTGACTACAATTTGTGAGCCAATTTTCAAGCTTCTGAGGAAGAACCAAACAGTAATCTAGGATGATAAATGTCAATAAGCTTTTGATGCTAACAAGAATTATTTGATGAATCCTCCAGTCTTATAGCCACCGAAGCCAAGCAAGCTTTTAATTCTTTATCTGGAAATTGAAAAGGATGTAATAAGGGTAATGTTAGCTTAGGAAAGTGAAGGGAAGGTTGAACATGCAGTTTATTACTTGAGAAAGAAGCTCTAGCAGCACGAAATCAATTATAGCCTTATAGAGAAGACATGCTTAGCTATGATCTTAGCAATGAAGAAACTCAAGCATTACTTTTAGTGTTATAGAATATAGGCAGTTTCCAAACATGATCCCCTTGGGTACCTTTAGCAAACTTCGTCACTCATGGGAAAATTAGCTAAATGGCTAGTCTGGCTTGCCAAATTTGACTATAGCAAAAAGGGTAGTAAAAGGGAGGGTGGTAGCAAACTTTTTGGCTCAGAATCTAGTAGCTGATGAATAAGAATAGGAATTGGAATTTTTGGATGAGCATCTAGGGGCAATAGAGGTCTAAGGATGGAAAATGCTCTTTGATAGAGTTGTTAACAATAAAGAAGTTGGTGTTGGTATAATCTTAATCATGCTAAAAGGAGAAATAATCCAGATGGTGAAAAGACTCAAATTTGAGGTAACAAACAATCAAGCTGAATATGAGGCCTGCATATTTAGTTTGGAAGCATTGCATAGTGTAGGAGCAAAGGATGTCACTATGTATGGGGATTCTATACTAGTTGTGAAACAAGCTTCTAAAGAGTAGGGGGTAAAGGAAGATAGGTTGCAATGGTATTAGGATTATTTAGTTACTGTTTCATTGTCCTTTACTTAATGTAAATTTTATTCATCTACCGAAAGAAGAGAACCAGATAGTTGATGCCCTAGCTACTTTGCCTTCTATATGGGAAAGTGGAAAAGAACAAAAGTTAGGCCTACAATTTTAGTAAAGTCCTAAAATCCTTGCTATAAAGAGGCAAGAGTAATGTCGGTTGATACTGCTAAGAGGCCTTGATTTTATGATTTACAGTGGTACATGGAAATGAGGCAGTTCCTTGAGGATGCTAATAAGAAAATAAGGATGTCTTTGTGAATGCTATCTTAGTTGTTTATCACCTATAATGGGATGGTATACAAGAGAATGTCGACTGGGTTTCACCTGAGATATGTCAACAAAGATTAAGCCCAAAAATTTATGAAGCAATTCACAAAGGAGTGTGCATGCCACATATGAATGGGACAATATTGGTAAAGAAGATAGCTCGTTAGGGCTACTTCTAGCTGACCATGGAGATAGATTATGGCCTTAACTTTCAAGCTTATGGGGATGTGAGTCACCTACCTTCTATGGAGCTTTAGGGAATGACCTTTCCTTGACCCTTTGTTATTTAAGGAATTGATATTATAGGTGAGATAAGGCCGAGGGCATTGAATGGTCATTGATACCTTATTATGGTGATTGATTATTTCTCTAAATGGGTCGAAGCTAAGTCTTAAGTTACTGTCAGCTCAAAACAAATGGAAATATTTATTAAGAAAACATAATCTACATATACGGGTTACCTTACCATATTGTCACCAGTAATGGTTTTTAATTTTGGGTGGAGACAATTGTGTTATTAAGAATACAAGATTGAGCATCATAGGTCATCTCCATATAGGCCACAAGTGAATGGGGTAGTGGAAGCTTTAAACAAGAATATAAAGAAGATCTTGGCCAAGATGATGGAGAACTACCAGGATTGGGGGGGTCACTCCATACTCCTTGGTATATGGGTGTGAAGCTGTGTTGCCAATAAAGGTCAAGATTTGATCACTAAGGGTTCTCTTAGAGTCAAAAATCCTTGAGTATCAACGTGTGGAGAGTCAATTGCCCCAGCTAATGTTACTAGATGGAAAGAGAATGAAGGCTATGTATCACTCTTAGTGATGCATAATCCACAAGTATATGGAATGGTACAAGTAGTAATTAAATATTGATCCTATAGAGCTTGCAAATTAAGTATTGTAATAGTAATTATGCTTTGTTTGTTTAAACAACAAAAAATGATGTTTTGAAATTAACCAAAATCAAACAAATGAAATATGTAATAATTAACAATCAATTTAAAAAGTTAAGGCTCTTATTATCAATTTAACTTTTTCTAAAGATTAATTGGTACCTAAGCCATTCCTAACCTTAATCTAAATCTAAGGCATCTAAGGAATCCTAGGTTTTCCTTTCAAACAAACCTACAATTAACCAAGTAAATTAACATCTTAGATTTATAGCTCTCACTTACCAAGTGTTGGTTAACCCAATTTAAAGCTCCAGCCATTAATCAATATTAGTTGCTTTAATATCTCTCAACTAAGAAAGCATCTAATAGATTATTGTTTGTATCCGATGGAACCTATCTCACAATCATGTTTCATTGTGTAGATTTAATCAAAGGGTGATTAATTCTATGAAGACATTAAATTCAACAATAACCAATGAATTAAAATTCATGGCTTAGGTTTAATTACAATTGTTACATGGTTGAATTGATATAAGAGCCTTAATAAGAACTTAGCTACTCATGTTGGTTATAGAAGACAAAGAAGAGGAATAAAAAAAATCATCATTAATCAAAATAGAAATGAATAATAACAAGTATTTAGAAAACCCCCTTGATAGTAAAAGGTTATTGTTATTTAATCCTTGTTCCTTATTCTCCAAAAACCAATATAAACAAGCCTATTCTTTAATGATAAAAAGAAAGATAAAAAATTGTAAAAAATGTAGCATAAGAAAATGGAGTCTAATGTTTTGTTCCTAGAGGCTACACATACATAAAACCCTAACCTCCAGCCTCTTCATATGTTTTCTTTTTCGAAAATCCATCAAATCCCCCTTTACAGTGCTTCAAAATTCAAATTTCAAAAAGCTACCAATAGGGCACACAACCATGCATGTTTAGACACATGTCTTCATAAGAATTCAGTAATCAATCATGGCCATGCATATGGGTGCGTATGGCTATGTGTTTGACTTTCAATCAAACATGGCCACTTGCAAAATGCACATGGCCATGCATCTCTTCTAAGCCTTAAACTTACTAGATTTTTCTTTGAATGCTCCTTAGACACATCCATAGCCTTTGGAAGTCCTATGCCTCATTCTGTCACTATTATTTAAAAACCTAAATGCACAAAAACAATGAAAAGTAACATGAAATACTAAAAGTAAACACAAACCCAAATCATGCAAGATAAATATTTAAACTAAAGAAAAACTTAATAAAAGAAAACAAATGCAACTAGAATGACACCTAATTCTAACACACTGAGTGCTTAAAATAATACATTTCTCACACTTATCAAATTCCCCCACACTTGAATGTTTTCTTGTCCTCAAGCAAAGCTTGAATACACCATATTCACCTAAAGAATCATGCTCATTAACTAGTTTTAACTTGACTAACTACCTTAATCTTCCTTTAATATAAAGTTTAAAAACTCAAAATTAAAATAGTGATATGAGGTTAAGAATGCATTGTTACCATGTGAAGAGCATACTTTTTTATTGAAATCATGAAAGAAAATATTTGACATTCAAGAAAAATGAAAGCAAGTAGGAATCACTCTAAAACTTAGGAAGTTATAAATTCAGCACATATAAGGTTTTAAATTCCTAACCACAAATTACTCTCCTATTTTTAAAAATTCCCAAATAAATCATTAAAGGAAGAATAAATAACTTCTTCAAGAAAACTAAACTTTAATGAATAAGACTCTATATATGAATAGACTGCAACAATCCAAGTGTGAGAGTAATGCATGAACAACATAAAAATTAAACCAAAACATGCATGACTCTTAAAGTAAAATAAACACACAAACATAGAAAGAAAATAAAAAAACAAACACTAAAGAATAGTGTGCTTCCCTCATTTTGATGCACTTGGTGGGGAAGTGAATGGAATGACTTTGAGATCTCTTACTGCCTCATTAATCATTTTAGACCTTTTTCTTTGAGGAAGTATGCAAAAGATTTCAATCAATTTGGGCGTGTAACCTTTCAGCCCTAGTTTGTAACATCTCTCAAATTTCTCCATCTTAAGAGACAAGCCCATGATCATACTCCCAATCCTATTGTCAGAGATGTCCATAAGCTCCTTGATTTTTTCCATGATTCCTTCACTCCATCCTTTGGTGCTCTTGCTCCCTCTCTTCCTTGCTTGGCTTTCACTTTCATTAGCTGCTTCCTCCAAAGTGTTAGGAGGCATAGGGACTTCACCATGTTGCATTGTCATTTGGTGTAACAAGTAGCATTTCCTTAAAGTGACATCATGAAGCTTATTGAATTTTATGATAATTTTAGCTTGAATAAGGTAGTCTTCATCAAGGAATTCAGATTCCAAGGACTCTAATTAATGTTTGGAAAATTCACATAGAGTAAAATACAATGCCAAACCAATAAAATATGCCCTAATGACAACAATGCTTTCATAGCATGCATAACACGCCATATAGAACACAAAAAAAAGTATGTGCTACACACTTTTATGTTAGTTTTCAAGCACCACAACATAAATAACTCATATGGAGAAACCCTATTAATGTCCTTTCTACCAAAAATGGTGTGTGACATGAACTTGTACAAAATTAAATATGAGTAATCTTTAATCAAACCACTAGTCATTACTTGACCTTCACAAACTCTATCACCCCTAGTGATTTCATGCTAAAAACTACTCATATTATAATCCAATGGAGGATGAAAAACACACCCTTCAGGAAAGTCAAAGGTATTAGACATGAATTCATAGTCAAAATAGTATTCTTTTCCAAAAAACCTACATGGAAAGACCCCTTAATTCTCATCTAGAATGTTAAATGTAGTATAAAATTCTATTGTGAGCTCAAAAAACACATCATGTTGGGCTATAGCTAGTTTAGACCACCCTAATTTCTTACAAAACACATTTATGGTTCCTTTAATCCCTATGTTTAAAAGTACCTCATCATCAAAATATTTCAGTTTGTTGAAATTTCTTTTAACTAAGGAGTATAATCCCTTACCTTCCTCTTCCAAGTAAATGGCAAAGAAAGCTATATAATCATCCCTTATATTTTTAGACTTACCTTTGCTATTACTAAGCCTCTTTTCTTGATATAATGTCTTTGCTCTAGCCATTACAACAATGTTAGTGTCTCTAAAAAAAATAAAACAACAAAAAATAAAAATAATAATAACAAAAGAAATAAAAGAATAGTAGTGTTTAAGTAAGAAAAAGGGTTATAAAGAATTCTATTCCTAAAACAAAAAGGAAAGGAACTAATATATAATTTTTATTAAAAAAAAGGAAAAATAAAGATTATCAAGTCAAAGTTTCCTTTATCAAATAGGAATTAGGAATTAAATAGGAAATTAAGCTCTCATAGAATCCTTAATAATAAGGAAAATAAAATAAAATAAAATAATTAACCAAAAGAAATTAAAAAATTAAAAATTAAAAATTTTTAATCTCTCCCCCACGCTTAAAATGTACAATGTCCTCATTACATGAGCATAAGATAAGGAATTAGAGAAATAAAAATTGAATGGCCATGTTCATAAGGGCACACAGTCATGTGTGTCATGCTGCACATTCATGTGCCATATTTTTCAATTTTAAGCTCATCAGGTCGCACGACTATGCGCTTGGAGGAACACAATCATGCATGATTCATGTATTTAGAGCTCTAATGGTGCACGACCATGCCTGAAACACAATATGAACATGAGTAACTGGCTTGGTTAACTCTTATCAATATGATTGCCATCAATTTTTATAGAACAAGTATCCTACACTCATGTCATCTATATGAGAGAAAAATTAAACATGAAATAAGGGACCATTAACTTTAATAAAATAAAATCCTAAAACAATTTAAACTAAAACAAAACAAAATTTAACAATTCAAACAAACATAATAAAACTTAACAGATAAAACTTAAACACATTGGTCCACAAAACATAAAGTGAAAAACAACTTAAAAGAACATTGTTCAAGCTAGAATGAGACAATAATTTGAAATAAAGTCTTCACTCTTCTCCTTCATCCTCGAATGAGGAGTCATCTTCTTCCTCTTTAGGTTCATCATGAATGGGCAAATAAGTGGAGGAACAAAATTCTAGGCATTGAAGAATGCAATGAGATTATGGTTGATTAAATTCACATTTTGATTCAGTCCCATAATTGTAAGGTCCAATCGGTGTGCCAATGTATTCAACTCTCTAACATTTGAATCAACTACTCCCACTTGAAGTTCCAAGTTGTCCAACCTTTCCATGACTACATTAAGGGTAGCTTTTCAATCTTCCTCCTCCTCTTTTTCTTGTGGTTCCTCCGATGGAGAAGGTTAGGTAAGGAATGTTATTCCTCTTTAGTCAACATATATAAACCCATAGCTTCCATCATGTTAATGTCAATAAGGAAACAGCCCTTAACCTTCTCAAATAGCATATGTTCAATGTCAAAGCCTAAGTGAGTAGCTATAGTGGTCACTAGTCCCCCTACTTTGATAGCCCAAGTTACTTTTGTAGCTACATCCCTCATTTTCAGCTAAAGCATGACAAATATCAAGTTTCCTATCATTGGCCATATAATACATAATGTTTAGCTTGATGGTGGTAACCATATAATCCCTTTTTTTCTTTAGAAACAAGGAATGGGCCATGAGCCTATGCAAATACTTCAAAGCGAGCGATTGAATACGGGATTCTTTCACTGCCCTAGCCTCATAGAAAACTTCCCTTTCCCTAGTTATTTCCCTCCAAAATGCATATAAATCCCAATTGAAATGTTCAAACAAGCCTAAATTATGTTCTTTATTTCCCAATTCAAACTTGAGCATAAGAGTATGTTCATCAAAGCTAAATGAAAAGAGAAGCTCACAAGTAGGCCTAGCATAAGTGAGACTTTGCATCATGAAAAATTTACCCCAACCCATCCTATTGAGATGCATCATTACCTCATTAAACAACCTAATTTCCTTTAAAGTTGAAGCACTAGTATATCTATTAGGGATAATATTCCTATTCATCATTTGCTCAAATTTCTTCTTATGCCCCTTATGCCTAAAATGAATTTGATTAGGAAAGGGTTTTACCATTTGTTCTTCATTAGCACAACCCAGATTGTTAGAGCTTCCACTAAGCCTTCCTTTTTTAGGAGGAGTGAATATCTTCTTTGTAATGCTCTTCTTCCTTGACTCTCTTTCCATGGTGATATGAAGGAAATTTAGGGTTGAGAGAGTGTTAATAAAGAAGATAAGTGAAGAGTGAATGAACAATGAGAAGATTTAAGGAATTAGAAGAGTGGTGAGTCTTTAAATAGAAGAGGTGGGGTGGTGGAAATTAGAAAAAGTAGTCAAAATTTAAGAGTTCTTGATTCTGGGAAGTGGGAAAGGTTATAGGAATTGATGAATATTAGGGTTTAGGAAATGGAAAAGGTAGTCAAGGTTAGAAACCCTAGGTGTTTAGGAGGTGAGAAATATTGGGAAAGTAAAGGGGCTCCACTCAAAAGTGAGTGCACATCATGTATAGCAGGGGATGCACAACCATGCATGTTGGGCCACACGGCCGTGCAACCTGTTGGCACATTATTTGTTGATGACAGGCACATGGCCATGCCTGGTTGTAAGTTTTAAGCTTGGCAGGCACATGGCCATGCATAAAATATGCAGGGCTATGCCTAGATGCAAATTTTTGGCTTCAACATGCACATAGTTGTACGAGAAATGCACATGGCCATGCCTGAATGCAATTTTTGACAATAAAGAACAACAATCAAGTCACATGGCTATGCCACAAGGTTTGCAACTTTACTAATTCACCAATTAAAGTATTAATAAAAAAATTTGCATATAATGTATCATATAAATGACTTGCACATTATATCAACTAATATTTTATACAAATTTAACTTACAAAACCTCTTCTAGAGCTCCTCCTCTCCTCACTTCCTGAAATCATAAAAGAAAACTAATATCCATAGTTTAATTTAAAATAAACATGCAAAAACATAAATTAAATCACTTAAACAAAATAAAGTAAAAAAAATTCTTGGTTATGCTCCCAAGAAGCACTCTTTTAAGGGTCCATGAGCTAAACTGCCATGTTAATCACATAGTTGACTCCCTCAAGTATGCAACTTGGCAAAAATTCTCCAATGTGCCTCCATGGTGCAACTTCAATCTTTGTCCATTCACTTTGAATTTGTCTCCTTTAGTGTTGCATAATTCTAAAGCTCTATGAGGACATGATGGAGTCGTTGTAAATGATCCTAACCATCTATTCTTTAATTTTCTAGGAAATAATCTGAGCCTTGAATTGAAAAGCAACACTTGATCACCTTCCTCGAACTTATTGACCCTTACTTTTGCATCGTGCCATCTCTTTATGCTCTCCTTATAAATCCTTGAATTCTCATAGGCAATTTCTTTAATCTCTTTAAGCTCACACAACTGTAACAATCTCTTTTTAACTACCTTTTTGAAGTCTAAATTCATGGCTTTTATTGCCCAATAAGCCTTGTGCTCAATTTCAATTGGAAGATGACATGCTTTTCCATAAACTAACCTAAAAGGAGACATACCAATAGGTGTTTTATAGGTTGTCCTATATGCCCACAAAGCATTGTCAAGTTTTCTTGCCCATTCTGTTCTTGACTTGCTCATTGTTCTTGTAAAATTTTCTTCAACTCCCTATTGCTCACTTTAACTTGTCCACTCATTTGAGGGTAATAAGGTGTAACTACTCTATAATTTACCCTATAACAAGCCAATAAGGTTTCCATGTTTTTATTATAAAATGTGTTCCCCAACACTTATGATTATTCTAGGCATACCAAATCGAGAGAATAGCTTCTTTAAAAACTTACAAATAACTCTTACATCATTTGCTGAGCATGCATGGGCCTTTACCCATTTGAAAATATAGTCCACACAAATAAGACTATACTTGTTACCCTCTAATAAAGGGAATAGCCCCATGAAGTCAATGCTCTATACGTAAAATATTTCAACCTCAAAAATTCCAGATTAAAGCATTTCTTCCTTCTTTGAAATGTTGCCACTCCTTTGATATGCATCACAATGAATCATAAAGTCTCTTGCATCATGAAAATGTGTAGGCCAATAGAACCCTGCTTTAAGAACCTTAGCAGTTGTTCTTTGTGGTCCAAAATGTCCACCATTGACCATTCGATGACAATGTTGCGATACTGACCCAACTTCTTCATTTGCTACACATCTTCTCACCATACCATCATTACATAATTTCCATAAAAATTATTCATCCTAAATGTAAAATTTGGAATCACGAATCAGCTTCTTCTTTTGTTGAGGAGTGAACACTTCTGGCATTTCTCCACTTGATAGAAAATTTGTTATGTTAGCAAACCAAGGAGCACCCATGATCCCTATGGCCAAAAGCATCTCATCTAAAAATAGTTCCTTGATTGTTCCCTTTCTCTTGCTCTTTGTCCAACCTCAACAAATGATCACGTACTACATTTTTAGATCCTTTCTTATCTCTAATGTCAATCTCAAACTCTTGCAACAATAATACCCATCTATTGAGCCTTGGTTTGGAATCTTTCTTGTTCATTAGGTACTTCAAAGCTATAAGATCTATGTATACAATAACCTTAGAGGCAAGGAGATATGATATGAACTTTTCAAAAGCAAAATTGACTGCCAACATCTCCTTAGCATAGTTTAGCTATGTATCAGTTAATGTTAGGCTTGCATAGTATATCACATGCAGTTTGTGCTCCTTTCTTTAACCAAGCATAACTCCTATTGCGTGATCACTCACATCACACATCAACTCAAATGGTAAACTCTAATATACTGCCATCACTATTAGAGTTGAGATGAAGGCTTCCTTTAATTTGTCAAAAGCTAATTTACAATTATCAATAAAATCAAAAAGTGAATATTTCTTAAGCAACTTACATAGGGTTTAGAGATTTTTGAAAAATCCTTGATCAACTGCCTATAGAAGCCTACATGGCTAAGAAAACTCCTAACTCCCTTCACATTTATAGGGTACTACAGCTTCTCAATTGCCTCCACCTTTGCTTTATGAACTTCAATCCCTTGAGCTAAAATTTTAAGTCCTAGAATGATTCCTTCATCTACCATGAAATGACATTTTTCCCAATTCACCAAGAACTTGCTCCAAATTGTTCATACATCCTTTAAATGAGTTTTCATAGATTGAAAAATATCCATGAAAACATACATGATCTCCTCTACTAAATCTGCAAATATGGCCATCATACATCTATAGAATGTCGCAAGAGCATTACATAATCCAAATGGCATCCTTCTATATGCAAATGTGCCATAAGCACATGCAAAAGTGGTTTTCTCTTGATCTTTTAAAGCTATTGCAATCTGATTGTACCCTGAGTGCCTATCCAAAAATAATAGAAAGCATGTCTTATTATTCACTCCATCATTTTATCACTAAAAGGTAATGAGAAGTGGTCTTTTCTTGTGGATGAATTCAGCTTTTTGTAATCAATGCACACCCTCTATCCACTTACAACTCTTATATCATTGTTGTTCATTTGGAATTTTTGGACATTTTTATTCATAAGTATATATATTAGATGTATTCTTTCTGAATGAATGAAAATGAGGAGCAAACATAAATGCATATAACTTACTCAAAATACATCTACTTATGATATCATATATCTCTTTCTGAATGAATGCAACTGAGGAGCATACTCAATCACACATAACTTACTCAAGATGCATCATATTACAAGAATTAACATATATTTTTCTTTTCTTTTCTTTTTTTCTTTTTTTCTTTTTTTTCTTTTTTTTCTTTTTTTGTCCTCATCCATTATTGAAAAGCAAATTTCATATGTATTATAGTTGTAGTTTCCCTAAGGCTACCTAAGTCTCTAAGAAAACCTAAGCTTAAATCCTTATTACCTTAGCCTTAAGCATAGTTAGCAACTTAACTAAAGCATTCATAAAATTTTAAAAATAATAAAAAGAGATAAAAAGATATCTTATGACTTGTACTAAATGAAACTTAAAAATTTTATCAATTGAGCATAAAAACTAATTATCAATTTAGAAAACATAATCTCAATCAAAGACCAAAAAGCTTTGTAATATAACTACTTATTAAAAGATAGAAGAATAATGAAATGTATGATAGATGCAAATATAGCAAAATGCACTAAATGAACACCTAAACATGCAAGAAAATTAAAGCATAAACACAAATAATATCCCAAACATATGCAAAAAATATACTAATAAGAAACTACTACTATCCTAATTATATCCCTTCCCCCATGCTTAAAAGCACACATTGTCCTCAATGTGAGAAAAACAAAGTAAGGAAAGGAAAGTAATACTCCCCTAGTCGTCCTCCGAGGCAGGAGGTGGAGACACGATTGGATATCCACAATGAGCGAAGAATTGGTTCAATTTGTACTCCATCTTCCATTGATGACAAGCAAGTTGCTTTTGGTGAAACTCCATCTCATTTAATTGACATTGCATTGTAATTTGAGTGTTCAAGATTTTATCCCAAATTAGAGGATGATCACTTGAAGAACTCGGTGCTCTATGGATAGGATAGGTGAGTAAGGGAACATCACTAAGTGGTGTATATTAGGGAAGTTCCTCATCCAGGTCACTCTCCGGTTGGTATGCTGATGGAGGTTCCTCAACCGATGCGGTGCTATTGATTCCTCACCAACAAGATTGTGAATGGGCAAGGATGAATTAAAATGTTGCATCTACCACTTCTCCTCTCACAAATGCATGGTTAGTAAAATAGGATAACTCAATAATACGAGTATAATCATCAAGGTTAACATTCAAGGCCTTGGCAATAATGGTAACAACATGACCATGAGTCAAAGGTGCATCTTTACGGGAAGCACAAGTCAACAATTGGTTAAAAATCCAATATGTCCAACAAACATGTTTCTTATTATGAACACACCACATTAAAAATAGCTCTTGTGTAGAGATTCGATTGAATTCAGTTTTATAGAAAATGACACATAAAGCACCTTATGTAGCAACCAATATTTCAAATCCTTGATAAACATAGCTTTTCCTCTTTTAGAGTTAAATGGTGTTTGAAAATTAGTGAGAAATTTCCAAAACTCATTCAAGTTAAAGGAAGATGGGGGATCACATAACCCATCCTTTTTGAAACCAAAAACACGTTGCATGAATAAGTGAGTTGGAGTTTCTTTCCTTGCATCCTAAATTCCAGAATTTGTGATTTTTTCTCATTAACATCCAAGGTAGTGTAAAACTCAGTAATCAAGTCACATAAGTGTCTTCATGCAAAGAAACAAACTTTTGAAGACCACATTATGTCAACATTTGATCAAAAGTTTCAAGCATACCCACATCATTTAAGAGACAATTAGGAATATACTTACAAAATATGATTTCCCTAAACTTGATTGTTATGAATTTGGCACCTTCTTCATGGGAAAGGATTGGAAACTTAGCCTTATAAGTTTTTACAAGATCTTCTTCTTCCTCATGGTGTTCTTCTTCCACATATGGCCTCTTAGAAGATGATCCTCTAGTCTTACCCATGGTGATAGTGTGGCTTGAATGAAAATAAAAATAAAAAATAGAGATATAGGTAGAGAATAAGAGATGAAGATGAAAAATAAAACAAAGAAAATATGGAGAGATGAGTGGTGTGATTTGGTTAGGGTTGTTGAAGGAAGGATGTGAAAAGCCTAAGTATGTAAATAAGAGAAAATGGGGAATACGAAAGAACTAGAGTTGATAAAATAGAGAAGAAATGAGAAAAAATTCATTTTGGAATTAATATGATGGAGATATGGGAGAGTGGGTAGTCAAAAGGTTGTATTTATAGATATTGTAGGGGTGTAAAAGTGTAAGATGTAGGGGTATGAGAGATAGTGAAAGGGTGTGTAAGAGGTAAGTGAAAAGGTGTGTACAGATGTGAAAAGGTGTAAGGAGATGTGAAAAGGTGTAAGGAGATGTGAAAGGACATGACCATAAATCTAAAATTTGAATTGAGTTAGTAAATAAATAGAATAAAACAAAAACATTCATAAAAAAGATATAACATGCAAAAAGTACTAATTGATGGTTGTTATAAGTGTGTGCATGATTGTATATGTGAATGAATAAGAGAAAGGAGAGGGCATGAGTCGGCACCATAACTTTCAGGGTCACCACCTCTTATGTCTTAGGTCGAGTCGTCAACTACATGCAACTCGTCACTTAATCCTTTTGTTATGAGTCATCATGAAGTGACGACTCGTCACTTCTATGCCCTAGTGAGTCATTATGTCATGATGACTCGGCACTTAATCTTTCGGTTATGAGTCATCCCTATAGTGATGACTTGTCACCTCTTGGTGAAAATAATACTTAGACATGGAATAAAACAATAATGCATGACTTAAACTTTACAAGAAAAGAACTATCTAAATGCAAAAATAACATGATAAATAAAGCTTGTAAATGTAAAAATGTGAAATAATGAATCTAACTAATGAAATGAAATGAAATGACATAAAATAAAAGAATAAAATGGAAAGATGTATAAAAATTAAGAAAGTAAAGATGTGATAGTCTTACTATGCTAAATTTAAAAGTCTATAGCTTGACCTTACCTCGATTTCATTAAGTTATAGATAAAGAGATAGACTGAGTTGGATCAATTGCATTATCGATTAGGGTTTGAGGCAATGTCCATTTACCTTAAAGATTTCCCCTTTTTCATTAGCAAGATCAACTGCACCATAAGGATAAACTTTAATAACTTTGAAAGGACCTAACCATCGTGACCTCAACTTTTTGAAAATAACTTGAGTCTCAAATTAAAAAGGAGAACATGCTCACCCTCATGAATTTCCTTCTTAGATAAATGCTTATCAAACCATAACTTATTGAGATCTTTATGTAACTTTGAATTCTCATAAGCATTCATTCTTAACTCATTCAACTCATTACATTGAAGTAACCTCTTCCTACCGGCCTTCATCAAATCGAAATTCAAAGCCCTTGTTACCCAATATGCCTTATGCTCTAATTCAACAGGGAGATGACATGACTTCCTATAAATTAATTGATAAGGAGTAAGGCCAATTAGGGTTTAAAAGGTTGTCTTATACGCCCATAAAGCATCATTAAGCTTTAATTCCCAATCCTTTCTTGAAGAAGACATTGTTTTCTCTAAGATCCACTTCATCTCTCTATTACCAATCTCAACTTGCCCACTTGTTTATGGGTAATATGGAGTAGCAAACTTATGTGTTACTCCACATTTTTTCAAGAGAGCCTCAATCTCATGATTACAAAAATGGGAACCTCCATCACTGATCAATGACCTAGGAGTACCAAACCTAGGAAAAATAATTTTCTTAAGCATCTTCTTAACCACTTTAGCATCATTAGTAACAGTTGGCAATGCTTCCACCCATTTTGAAACATAATCCACCATGACCAGAATATACTTGTAGCCTAAAGAGCTAGGAAATGGACCCATGAAATCTATACCCCAAACATCGAAGAGCTCTACTTCAAGGATTCCTTTTAAAGGTATCTCATGTTTCCTAGTGACATTACCCATTCTTTGACATCTATCACATGTAAGAACAAACTCACTAGCATCTTTAAATAAATTTGGCCACCATAGTACCTTAGATTCCATTTTTGTTGTGTCGAAGTGTCCTCCAACATCCAAGGAATGGCAATATGTCAAAACATCTTGAGCTTCATCTTAAGGAATGCATCTCTAAATTAAACCATCGACACATCTCTTGTTAAGCAAAGGCTCCTCCCAATAGTAGAATTTAATATCATGTAGAAATTTCTTTCTTTATTGATAATCTAACTCATAAGGAAGAACATCACTCACAAGATAATTTGCAATATCAATATACCTTGGAAATTACTTTGATACCACACTTAGTAAGTGTTCATCATGAAATGTGTCATTAATTGGCACACCATCATCATTCCTCTTCAATCCATCTTGATCAATCCTTGATAGATGATCCGTAACAAGGTTCTCACTTCCCTTCTTGTCTCTTACTTTCGAATCAAACTCTTGAAGCATCAAAATCCACCATAAGAGTCTAGGTTTTGCATCTTTCTTGCTTAGAAGATACTTAAGAGCAATATGATCTAAATAAACAATCACCCATAAGATATGCTCTAAACTTGTCAAATGCATAACCAATAGCAAGTAACTCCTTTTATGTAGTGGTATAGTTAATTTGAGTATCATCAAGTAGTTTGCTAGCATAGTAGATCACATAAGGCTTTCCTTCCTTTCTTTAACCCAAACCAGCCCCCACTGTAAAGTTACTAGCATCACACATTATTTCAAATGGTTGCTCACAATTAGGTGGTTGCAAGATGGGTACAAAAACAAGAGCTATTTTCAAAGTTACTAATGCATAAAGACACGCATCATCAACCTCAAAAATAGCATCCTTAGCAAGTAACTTACACAATGGCTTTGCTATCTTAGAAAAATCATTGATAAATCTTTGATAGAAACCTGCATGTCCAAGGAAGCTTCTTATATCTTTAATACACTTCAGAGGTAGCAAATTTTCAATCACTTCTATCTTTGCTTTATCAACTTCAATGCCCCTCTTTGAAACTAAGTGACCAAGAATGATTCCCTCTTGTGCCATAAAGTGACATTTTTCCTAATTCAAGACCAATCCATGCTCATTACACCTGTCAAGAACTTTAGATAGATTGTCTAAACAATTGGAAAAGTCAGTACCATAAACACTAAAATTGTCCATAAAAACATCTACATAATCATCAAGTAGGTCACTAAATATGGAAAACATGCAACTTTGAAAGTTACGGGTGCATTGCATAAACCAAAAGGCATATGTCTAAAAGTGAAAGTACCATATGAGCATGTAAATGTGGTATTAGCTTGATCCTCGAGATGAATTGAGATTTGGTAAAAACCACTTAGTCCATCCAAATAACAAAAATAAAAAAAGTTGGCTAGTCTTTCAAGGACATGGTCAATAAAAGGCAATGGAAAATGGTCCTTCCTAGTTGCTTTATTTAACTACCTATAGCCAATACACATACGCCATCCCATGACAGTTCTAATAGGTATCAAATAATTATATTCATTCCTAACAACAGTTAAGCCTTCCTTCTTTGGTACAACCTGAACGAGGCTTACCCATTTACTATCACCAATGGAATATATGATTCCATTATCAAGCAACTTAGTTACCTCTTTTCTCACCACTTCTTTAAGAGTGGGGTTTAACCGCCTTTGACCTTTAATAGAAGGCTTAGTGTGGTCCTTTAAAAGAATTCTATGCATACATACAGTAGGACCAATACCCTTCAAATCATTAATAGAATAACCAATAGCATTCTTATGACTATTCAATTCATCACATAAGGCATCAAAATTATTACTAGGCAAAGATGAATTAATAATAAATGGAAATTTATAGTTAGAGTCAAGAAATGCATATCTTAGGTTTGATAGTAGGGGCTTGAGCTCCATCATGACTTTTTCACTTGATGTAGTATCTTTTGGATCATCCTCTTTTCTTAAAGGTTCAAATCTTAATGTCCTATAGGAAGGTTGAAATGGAGTTACCTCTAAAATTTTCTCATTAGCTTCTTGCATTTCTTATGGCTCCATAGAATCTTGCCTCAAACATTTATGAATTACTTCTTCAATGCATTCATCAATAACATCAATAGAATCAATTCTACTTGCCACTTCTATAAGTGTTGACTTAATGATTTTCAGCACATCAAATTCCATACATTCATTATCCACCTCTAATGTGATCTTTCCTTTCTTCATATCAATAATTGCTCCTACTGTCATAAAAAATGGTCTTCTAAACAAAATTAGGATCTCAAGATCTTCCTCCATTTCCAAGACAACAAAGTCAGCCGGTATTATAAACTTCCCCACTTTAGTTGGCATATTTTCTAGAATGCCAAGTGGATATGTGATAGATTTTTTTACCATGGAAAGACACATATTGGTAGGCTTAAGGTCATATAAATTGAGCCTTTTGTAAATAGAGTAAGGCATAAGGCTAACACTAGCACCAATATCACATAAAGCTTTATCAAAATGTGTACCTCCAATTGTACAAGGAACCACAAATAAACCAGGATCCTTAAGCTTTGGTGGACACTTGGAGTACATAGCCTTGGATTCTTCAACAAAAGATACTAAGCCATAATCTTCAAGCTTGCTCTTATGGCTAATAATATACTTTAAAAATCTACCCCATACTAGCATGTCTTCAATGGCAACCACGAATGGTATGGTGATAGTAATTTCCTTGAGATAATCAAGGAATTTTCCAAACTGTTTATCTAAGTTATGCCTTATGAACCTTTGAGGGAAAGGTAGTGTTTTAACATCTACCATTAGTTCATCATTCTTTGATGGTATGGCATCTTCTTTATTACCTTTCTTTGCAAACTTATCATCATCTTTACTTCTAACATCCACTTCCTTAATTTCTACCCCATCATTATCATCAACCACTCTCTTTTTCTTATTAAGATCCTTTTTAACCTCCTTACCACTGCGCAAGGTAATTACTTGACAAGGCTCTTTTTGTACATACTCTGGTTGGCTAGAAAGCTTTCCCAAAGGTTTAGTGTTAGAGAAAGAGGCTTGTTGGGCAATTTGAGTTTTATGGATATAGTTATGAGTAGCAAGTTGCTCAAGTTTAAAGTTTAGCTACTTAAATTGCTCATCATTTTATTATTTTCTGGACATTTGTTGGTTGAAAAATTGCTCCATGAGATTTTTAAGAGTACGTTTAGGATGGGTAGGATTAATGGTTTGTTGTTTCATGGAAAATCCCAATAGGTTTTGAGGTTTGGTGTTTGGGTTATATGGAGGGTTTAATTGAGAGGATGGGTTTGACCATGAGAATCTAGCATGGTTCCTCCATTGAGGGTTATAAGTGTTGGAATTTAGCCCCATTCTTTGGTTAAAACCCCCTTGCACATAGTTCACATCCTCATTTGTACTTAAATTACATTAAGAATATGAATGAGATCCTCCACAAGACTCATAAATAACATTAGCACTTTCTAAAGAATTAATTTTATTTCTACATACTAAATTGGTGAGAGCATCTACCTTTGCATTCAACATTTTAGTTATGTCAAGCTCTAAAACTCCCTTTGCTTTTGCCATAGTTGTTTCATCACCCATGTGTCCTTGAGATGCAAGCTCTTCAAGCAAAGTAATGGCTTCTCTAGCTATTTTATCCATCCATTTCCACTGGCTACTGCATTCATACTATTTCAATTTTCATCCGTCAACTCATTGTAGAAGATTTGAGGAATCATCCATTTCGGCAAGCCATGATGTGGACATTACCTTTGGAGTTCCTTGAATCTCTCCCAAGCTAAATAGATTATCTCACTTCCATTTTGCTTGAAAGTAGTTATCTTATTACGAAACTTGGTCATTTTATGTGGTGGAAAATATTTGTGCAGAAATGCTTACTTCAATTGATCCCACATTATGATTAATTGATTTGCAAACTAGCAAGCCAAAGTTATGTTATATCCCTAACCAAAAATGGGAAGAGCCTGAGCCTAATTGCATCATCTGTTACACCATTAATCTTGAAAGTTGCACATATATTAAGGAAAGTCAATATGTGGGCATAAGGATCTTCTCCTTGTAAACCTCCAAACTGATTATTTTGCACCATTTGGATGATACTTGCTTGACCTCGAAATTGTTATTAGCAATTGTCAGAGCCATAATTCCACCAAAACTACCCAAGATGTCAGGTATTACAAAATCCCCTAACATTATTCTTTTTGGTTGAGCCATGTTATTCAAATTGAGTTGGTTCTCTCTTCTTAGCCTTTGTTCCCTATGTAAGGCATATATAGTTAAATCAATTTCAAGATCAAAGTTCAAATTATTATCACTAGTACTTCTAGTAAGCATCAAAAAATGTAAATTCACAATCGAACAAATTAAACTTAACAAATAACAATAATAAAAAATATAAAATATAAAAATATAAAAAAAAAATAAAAACAAAAACAAGACCTAAAATAACCTTTCTTTACCCTAAGTTAATAAAAGTTCAAAATATAAAATATCCTCAACAATAGTGCTAAAATTTAAAGCAAGTCAAATAGTATTACCCTAGTCTCTAGGACTTAATATAGAGAAAGAAGGGTGTCGAACATTGGGAATTTGGGGAAGTTTGTATTAACCGGATAGGTACTAAAATGGATAGACAAAACAAATTGAAATAAGAATAATAATAAAAACAAATAAGAAAGTCTAAATACTAACTAATTTCTAAATCTAACACTAAATAAGAATTATAATAAATATATATGAGAGAATCACATTTCAGAATTAAATAAGAACTTAAGAACAATTATCATATAAACGTGTTGGTTGGGAATTAGTCTATAATCTTTTAAAGACAACTCTCATCATCTATTAAAAATATTTCCTCTTAGAATCCACATTCATTTTCATGGCAATGCAAAGACAAGAGAAAATCATTAATCACTTTACACTAATTCTTATTCCCTTAAGATGAATTCCTTTCTCCAAGTTAAATCCAATTCTTAAGCAATCTTAATTACATTCCACCAAATTAATCCAATTCTCCTTGTAAATAATTTGATTACTAAGTTACATATGGTGATCTAGCATACAAAATATAATTAAGCACTAATTAAAATTGAACCATAAACAATATAAGATAGAAATGTAGTTCTTATTCAATTCATCATTATAATTCCCCTAAAATACTTAGCCAAGACACATACTTAAAGAATAATAAGAGAAAATAAATTGCAACATAGAAAAAGGGATAAAGAAAGTGAATAGATAAAACCCTTTTACTAAAATCTTCTAACACTTGCTTGGTGTAGAATAATCTTCTCTTCTTCCTTCTTAACTTTATCTCCTTGTAGTTGTTCTATCTGGTAATCATAATAATCTAATTCTAAATTTCCTCCTATTTTTTTCTCTCCAGATCATAAATGATGTATATATAGACCTTAGAGATGGTTACAAGGGATCAAAATTCATTTTCATTTCGAATTGGAAAGGTACCCTTTGACATGAAAAGTCACAACCCTATGCAGATATAGTAACTTCAAGGGAATTTTTGTCTATCCATATGACTTTTATCTCTAGACTATTCCTTCATAAAAGTTGTATCTCATTCTATTATCTTTCAATAATAACTTAAATCACCTAATTTAGATGTTTGTAGAAGAAGTTATGGCTGAAATACGAAAACTATTCAAAGTTGAAAAGTTACAACTCTTTGGACAGACTCGGTGATGACTCGACAAGGAGTGACGATTCAGCATGAAAACTCTTTGTGATGACTTGATGACATGGTGATGACTTAGCAAAGCTACTAACTTTCTTCATTTGGCTTCACAAGCTCCATATTTCATTCTAGAAAGTCCAAAGTTCTTTCCATATACCAATCAAGCCTAAAAACATGTATAAAACACACAAACAAACATAAAAGACACTTGGGAATAAAAATAACATTTGCATAATCAAATAACATAAAAACATAACTAAAATAAAATAAAATAACAACTAAAATACCCTAAATAACTATGCATATTTGCATTGTATCAACCAATCGGATCCCCATGTGGCAATCCATTGAATTATGAATTTTGGGTCATCTGGATCATGGTGGGTTTAATTTCAAAATTGTTTGCTGCTACTACTAATCTTATAATAGGATTCTGATCACCTTGGACATTGGGACTCATAAAGTCCTTCATAGTTCTTTGGCCATTTTGCCCATTTTGTCCATTTTGCCATTGTGCGCTACTTGTTCAACTGGACGTCTCCTCCATTCATTCTATTACTAGTCTATCTCCTCCTGTGAATTATCCTCTTTAGTTCTAGATCAAGTGGTATTAACTAGGCTCCTGGTCTGCCTGCACCATGTGTTGTGTGCATACACAACTCAAATCCCTAAAAACACATGCAAACAATCACTAAAAGAAAGTCTAAATCAAACAACATAAAATTCTCAACAGTATCAATTCTGGCAATCCCCAGCAATGACACTAAAAACTTGGTGCATAATCTAAAAGTATACAAAATTGTATAAGTAGTAATTAAAAATCGATCCTATAGAGATTTCAAATTGAGTATTGTAATACTAATTGTGCTTTGTTTGTTTAAACAACAAAAAATGGTGTTTTGAAATTAACTAAAATCAAATAAAGGAAATATGTAATAATTAACAATCAATTTAAAAAGCTAGGGTTCTTATTATCAATTCAAATTTTTCTAAAGATCAATTGGTATCTAAGTCATACCTAACCTTTATCCAATTTGAAGTCATCTAAGGAATCTTAGGTTTTCCTCTCAGAAAAACCAACAATTAACCAAGTAAATTAACATCTTGGATTTATAGCTCTCACTTACTAAGTGTTGGCTAACACGATTTAAAGCTTTAACCCTTAATCACTATTAGTTGCTTTAATGTCTCTTAACTAAGAAAGCATCTAATAGGTTATTTTTTGTATCTAATGGAACCTATCTCTCAATCAAGTTTCATTACAATCAAAGGGTAATCAATCCTATGAAGACATTAAGTTCAACAATAATCAATGAATTAAGATTAATGTATTAGGTTTAATTGCAATTGTTACATGGTTGAATTGATATAAAACCCTTAATAAGAACTTAACTACTCTTGTTGGTAATAAAAGACAAAGAAGAGGAATAAAAGAAAACAAAATATCATCACTAATCAAAATAGAAATGAATAATAACAAGTATTTATAAAAACCCCTTGATAGTAAAAAGCTATTGTTCTTCAATCCTTGTTCCTTAATCTCCAAAAACCAACATAAATAAGCCTAATCTTTGATGATAAAAAGAAAGATAAAAACTTGTAAAAAAATGTAGCATAAGAAAATGGAGTTTAATGTTTTGTTACTGGAGACTACACATATATAAAACCTTAGCCTCCAGCCTCTTTATATGTTTCCTTTTTCAAAAATCCATCAAATCCCCTTTTATAGTGATTCAAACTTCAAATTTCAAAAAGTTGCCAGCAGGGCACATGGCCATGCGTGTTTAGGCACACAGTCATGTGCTTTATCTTTATAAGAATCCAACAATCAAGCATGACCATGTGCATGGTTGCACATGGCTATGTGTTCAACTTTTAATCAGGCCCATGCCCCTTTTTTAAGCCTCAAACTTGCTAGATTTTGCCTTGAATTCTCATTGGACACTTCCATAGCCTTCAAAAGTCCTATGCCTCATTCTACCATTGTTCTTTAGCACCTAAATGCTTAAAAAAATTGAAAGTAACCTAAAATACTAAAAGCAAACACAAACTCAAATCATGCAACATAAATATTTAAACTAAAGAAAAACTTAATAAAAGGTAATAAATGCAACTAGAATAACACCTAATTCTAACATGTTGAGTGCTTAAAATAATATATTTCTCACACTCACCACTTAATTGCATCAAAAAAGGATAGCCCATGCTTACAATAAGAAAATCAAGCTAAAGAAGATCAAAAAGAGTAATTTCTTATTAAAGCTTATAAAGCCGATCATTACCAACCCAAGAGGAAAATTCAAGCCGAATTGGGAAGGCCCTTATGTGGTGAAAAAGTTATTTTTCAAGGGTGCTCTTACCCTATCTAATATGGAAGGGAATGAATTCAAAGAGCCTATTAACCTAGATAAGCTCAAGAAGTACTTTCTGTAAAAGTCTTGCTAAGGGGAAAACCTCGAAAAGAGGTTATCTAGGCAAAAATTAGAGACAAAAATAATGAAAAATTAAAAAGTCCTACTAGATTGAAAACCTTAAAAGAGGTAGTCCATGCAAAAGTTAAGGACATGTAAAAGGAGAGGGAGAAATAAAAATGATTATTTGAAAAACTTGTAAGGGCAAGCCAATTAACAACATGAGATACATCAGAATCAAAATGTATATGCATATTGTGCTTAAGTTAAATGAAATAGATTGCTTTAATTACTATTAAACATCACATTAAATGTCTATTACAAACTGTTTAACTGCTAAAGGAAGTGCTATCTAATAAAGAAGGAAATGATGACTCGATTTAGAAACTAATTTTTCTTTCTCTTCTTTTATTAAGCACCCCGAGCACTCAATGCTTGCAACTCTCTTGTCATTTTGTTTCTAATAAACTCATCTTTTTCTAGTTATTGCAACTGAATCCATGTCTTATATTAATCATTGATAGTTGAATATCCATTGTAGCCCATATTCCTTTTAATGATTCTATGAGGCTAGGTAGCCACTAAATTATTTTGGAAGTTTTGAGAGAGGGGTCCAGGTTCGAACTCATGCACTAACCCCACAATCAGGTGCTTCTATCCATACTGACGATAGAGACAAGCAAGATTGTAGAACATGGCAAAATAAAGGCTTGCAACTAGAACATAATAAGTGTAAGACTAAATAGTCACATACTGCAACCTCCACCATGGGCACACCTACCTGATTAGAGTATCAGGGAATGTTGATAGCCAGCTCTGAACATCCTCTAGTATGGGATGCAACTTTTTAGTTTGGCAATGCTTAGCTCTATAGTGTGTTATATCTTAGGGAGGTCTAAGTAATCTCAGTTTCTTATGGAACCGCATATGTAAGAGTGATGAGTAAGTAAAAATGTCAAGAAATTAGAAAAGAAAAGTGAGAGAAGAAGAAGAAGCTTGCCTCCAACAAGAGTGGACTTCCATAGAACCACTTAGTTTCTGCAAAGTTGTATAGTTCAATGATGGTTTTTGCTACAATGAGAGGTAAAGGATTGAGTCCTACTTCCACTTAATCTAGGATGCAAAGGATTTTTAAGTCATAATTTTCAGAATGGGAAGGATTAAGTCCTACTTCCACTTAATCTAGGATGCAAAGGATTTTTAAGTCATAATTTTCAGAATGGGAAACAAGTAGGAATTAAGCATACAAGCAAAGGGCCATCATCTGGGGCCAATAGGCTTCTCTCCTGTCTATGCTCATGATAGCTTTCAGAAAGGTTTCTAATGAAATCTTTGAGCCAAAGATGTAGTGAGATTAAGACTTAAGTGGAAGGTTAAACATTCGGGCCATCTGATATTGGATAGAGTATAAGTCCAAAATTCCAAGGTTAGGGATTGTAAGTTGCTAAGAGAAATTTAATTGACAACCTAGAATAGCTTCAAATTCTTTTGGCAAGGGGTATAGTTCTACTATGTTGAATAGGAAGAAATGTTTTTTAGGATCCCATAATTGATATATGGTATAAAGGAAAAGGAAGTTGATTCTTCTAGCATGTAGTGATATAAAGACTGATAAGTGAAACAACTCCAATTTTGCCAATGATCGACCATCTAAGCTTTTTAAGATTGGTTGTAGTAGTTTGAGGTTTCTTTTGGTCATGATTTAAGCTTTTGGTGGTGTCTAGGGAAAGAAAATGGAGGTTTAGGGAGAAGATGTTTGAAGATAGAGTTGAAAGTGAAGAGTTAGAGATTTAAAAAGAAGGAATTGACCTGACGCTGAGATGATCACCTTATCAAAAAGGTAATGCCTCAGCATAAAGAGGCGATCACCTCTTCAATAGACAATAAAGAGGCAACACCTCAAAAATGAGGCAAGCACCTCTCTAACAGTAAGAAGGGTAAGAGTTTTCAGTAGAATTACAAAATTTTAGTCTTGTAATCAGAACCTAGTAGCTTAAAAAGGGATTTATGTAATCATTTATTATATATGAAGATTAAGGTTGATTAAAATGAAAGTCAAATTCTATAAGTATTCAATCAGAACAAGGTATGAAAATGTTACAATATCAAAATTAAAAAAGATATCAATATCAAAGAAATAGCTAATGGGCCCTAATCTATTAGGCATCTGACTCAGTTACTTTAGGATCACCCCCTCCTCCGACACCATCATTGCCCCTGTCCTCATTATTATGATCCTCATCCTCATCAATCTAAAGCACCTCAATCTGACACTCGAGGGTAGTAATCCTCGCCTAACTAGCTTCATCATGATCTTGTTTGAATAGACCATAGGTTAGTAAATCATGCAAGCACACATACATGTGAATGTAGGAATAACAATTACCCTCTATTGTTGGGTGACATCTAGCATATAATCCCTTTGAGCCTCAATCATCCTATACATATATAAACCTTACTCTGAGGGAATCTGTATTATCAATAAAATGTTAGAACTAACAAACATGTCAAGAATGATTCAGGAAATAGGTCAAAGACATACTCACATGACTAATGCCCCAGGGATACATACAGGTGTGAGATCCTCATCCAAGGTTAAGAACTAACGAGATACCTCTCTTGGAGGAACCTAGCAGTGAACCAAAGGGTCAAGAGTATAAGTGAAGCTGCTGACAACCAACTATAAGCTGAGGGTAGTAGGGGGGGCCTCATCTGCTCAATCGTAGCCAAAGTACCCTCTCTACTCGAATTGATTCGAGGTCTCTGAGGATCTCTCTCTCATACCTAAGGCCTAGCCCAAGGTGTAGGTCAGGTAGCTGCAGCCTAAAAATAAGAAATCATGTCAAGATGTGTTAGTCTTAAATGCAAGTTGAGCATCAAACACTTAATTGAGAGGTAGAAGCAATAGAAAGAAGAAATGTAAATAGGAGGTGAGTCCAGACAAACTCCAAGTTTCAGCTTTTGATCCATACAGTGTGGCCCATAGCCAGCTTTTCAATAATAACTTAATCAAGCTCAACACCCTCCAACTCGTAAGTCTAGAGCATGCTCCTATAAGGAGACTTAGGGACACGCCTGGCCCAGCTCCTCGATTCCAGTTAAGGACCTATTCACCAAGATACTATACTTGATAGCATAGCCCACGAAGAAGGACTCTCCTTTAAGCTAGTGGTTTATAGTAAGTCATCTCAGCATTCTATCTATTCTTATGCCCCCATAAGCTATTCCAAATCTATAAAGAAAACACTAATAGGTAAGTAAGTTGATTTACAAAATTGCTAACATGATTGCAAATGTTGTAGATACCACATCTTATGTCAGAGAGTTCATGTGCTACCAATGGATGTGCACTCAAGCTAGATGCCTCTTCAAGACATGATTGGCACCCCACCTTCTTATGGCCAAAAAATCATTTCCTACACTCATTACTCCGATAACCAACTCCAGCTCTAGTGCCCAGACCTGCCAAAGAAGCATTGTAAATGTTGGTAAATGATTATCGAAATAAATCAAGAGGAAAATAAAGAATATAGCTTACCCGGACGGTGCGCCAAAAACCACATAACCTCTTAACTCCACACACTACCTCATCCATACTCCTATATAGATAGGCCAAAGCACAACTACCCCAATTATATGTAGATACCTAATCCAAGTCTCACAGGGGCAACAAGAACATCAAATCGATAAAGCTAGCAGTATCAGCAAAGAAGGTGGTTATGAGAAGATAAACTAAGAATGCTCGCACCACCTGGTCGATCTCACAAGGGGTGACCATCACTGTAGCTCTATCTTAGGTATAGAAACTCTGGATCAAATCAAGCTTGATGGTATGCGTCCCCTTCATGTCCGGGATCACAATAAGGAGATGCTCAATATAGACAGCCTTGTCTAGAGTCAACTGATGCAAGCTCACATCAAGGGCCATAGGATCTCTAGCATATGCAATCTTGGTAATGGTAGCAAATGAGATGGAATCCAGGGTGAGTTCACTGAAGGGGGGGTAGAAGGTGTGAGTCATGTCAAACCATCTCTCTATTGGTGCATGGAGCAGTTAATAATCTATCTATCCATATTCATCGAGAAATGAAAGTATAAAGTCTTTGAACTCGATGTCTTCAATCTAGTCTTTTTGATCCTTTGTTAGATCATTGTAGAATACTAGGACTCTATGGAAGTTTTCGGTACCCTTGGACATTTGTGCATCATACTGTAAAAGAAATTAGGGAAGTTAAATTGATATAGTGGAAGTTTGTTGCTTTTTGAAAGAAAAAAATAAATAAGAAAGAAAAATGGACAATGGCCCTATTATAAACGTACAACACCTCACAGTGATGATCACCACTGAGAAAGAGGTGATGCCCTTTCATTATGACACAAATACAATCATCTCTAGAAAAAGGGTGATCGCCTCTACACATCAGAGAACAATAGGTAGTTTCCAATTTTTTCTCCAAAATTTATAAGATTCACAGTCAATCAATCCTATTTCTAATCCTGAATGGTAAATGGACATAAATATCCTAACCCAATTTAATTTATAGGAGAAGCAAGAAGGATTCAATTACCAAAATCTTCGGATGTCGACAAGCAAATGTGACTTCTCAAATCTGCCAAAAGAGGAATTATGTCTTCCTTTGATAATCTAAGACTACATGGGGCATTTATAGAACACGAAATGCGATCCCACTCAGGCATAGGCGGTATCCTCTCATCATCCATTTTTGAAAGAATGTAAGCACATGTAAAAAGAAGAAAGGAAAAAAAGAGAAGAGAAAGAAGAGGAAGAGAAAGAAAAGGGGAAGAGTTTATATAGTAAAAAAAATGAGTTAATTTTTAGAAAAGGGGAATTTGAAAAACAAAAAGAGCAAAGGTGTTGTAAATGATAGAAGTGGAAATAATGATGAATAAAGATGGAAGATTTTCCCAGGTGCATCTTGAGAATTGATGTCGTAGAATAAAGGTTTTCTAGTTGACATTTCAAATTGAGAAATGTATTAGGCCAGGAGAACCTGGGAATTATATTTCAAATAGGTAACTAATCAAAGTGACCGATCAAGTTTGTATCCCTAAACTTCATGGTTCAAGAAGTGACTGGTCGAGTTATATCCCTGAAGTTCACATTTTGAGAAGTGACTTGTCGGATTGTATACCTAAAGTTCATAATTAAAAAAGTGATTGGTTGGGTTGTATCCCAGAAGTTCATATTTCAAGTAGCAATTAATCGAGCCAAGAAAACCTGAGAATCAATTTTTATATGAGTGGTGTATCAGACTAGGAAAACTCAAGAATCACATTTCAGATGAGTGGTGTATCAGGCCAAGAAACCCCGAGAATCACGTTTCAAATGAGTGGTGCATCGGGCCAAGAAAACTCAATAATCACATTCCATATGAGTGGTGTATCGAGCCAAGAAAACTTGAGAATCATATTCCAGATGAGTGGCTGATTGGGCCAGGAAAACTTGAGAATCACATTTCAAATGAGTGGTGTATCAGACCAGGAAAACTAGAGAATCATGTTCACATTCCAAGTCAAAGAATTCATCTCTCAAGTGAAAGTTGGGAGTCAGGTATGTTTTTTCTTTTTTTTTTTTGGTGTTGTGCATGTGATTTTTTAAAAAATTATCATTTATTTTTTTAAAAAAATCAAGGGACAAACTATAGACACCCAGTTCAATCGACCCGTAATAGGGGGTAAACTGTGGATACTCAGTTGGGTCAGCCCATAACAAGGCCTAATGATGAGAAATACGAAGTTTGAATGTGAGAAAGAAGCTCAAAACCTTTTTGAGAATGAACTTGAGAGCTTGAAACCTTAGAATCCAAGCTTAGACCAATGAAAATAAGTCCTAGATCCATAAGATGAGCCTAATCTGCCCCGGCCCATTAGGCTCAATGTAGGGTAGGCTAGAGAGGTGATGCCTCTTTAAAGAGGTGATCGCCTCTATAGCAGTAGGCCGATGAGGCAATCGCCTTATCATAGAGGCATCTCCTCTATAGTAGCCACTTACCTTTGCAATAAATGTAGAAGCAATAATGGTAGCCAACTTGGTAGGCCCACCTTTGACTGAAACTCAGACCTTTGCATAAGGAGAAGATTTTTGAGAGAATGAAAGAGTTAAAAAGTGCAATGATGAGGGTAGAAAGTAGAGGGATGTGCTAAGCATAAGATTAAAAAGGGGAAGGAGAAAGAGATAAAGGCAGTTGACAACCATTATAAAAAAAAAAGAGCTTCAGAAGAAAAAAAAAGGGGGGAGCTCTAGAAGGAAAGGAAAAAGGTTCTTGAGTAAGGGAAGAAAGGGAATCAAGTTCAAAAAGATCATTTTCTTAAAGGAAGAAAGGGAAAAATCTCACATTCAAGTGAAGTTTAACACCTACATCTAACTCTGAGGGTTAACTATTTGGAAAAGGTCATATTTCAGTAATGATCTCTATTTCTCTTCAATGTTAAGGTTATAGATTTGTGTAACCTCCTACTTATTTACTTGTTTACTCATTTTCTTGTGTTTATTGCCTATGTGATGTCATGTCCTTAACATGATCCATTAAGGTTTAAATTGTAGTTATGAGTCTAGTTCATTTACATTAGCTAATCCTTGCTTGAAATAGAAGTTTTGTTGCTTTTGAGAGTCATATGTGTTTGTTAATCAAGCGACGCCTCTTTGAAGAGTGTTGCCTCACTGTTATAAGGTGATTGGCACTGTGATAGGGTCTGTCATGACCTTGTTTTAATATTTCTTATAAATCTTGCATGATTCAAAATTTAAGAGTTCCCTTACTTCTGTACTTTTAGTTTTCTATACATGATCATTTTTACTATCTTGCTTAGGGTGAATATTCAAGTGTTTGTAATCTCTATTTGTATTTACTTGATCCATAAATTGACTTAGTGGTTCCTTTTGTAGGATTTTCTATGTTTTAGGATCTAATATTTTATTTATCACAGGGAATTAGAGTGATCTTGATCATTCACTTTTAGCTCATGATCCTCTTAGCCTTTTATTTACGTTTATGTGTAGTTTAATGCTTATTTACTTTTGGATTATTTTCCATTTATTATACTTTATTTGGTCAAAATATTGTAATCTTTAATCCCTTCCCCATTCTATTTAAATGTATTTTATAAGTTACCACTTTGATGAATGCTTGTATGAAATTGAATTAATGTGCGAACTCAAGCCTAAAACATAAAATGTGACAACTATTTAAAGGAAATCATAATTTTCATGTTAACACAGAAATAACTAAAAAATTAAAGGTAATAAATTACAAAACACAAATAGAGGACAATTGCAAGGTTGGGTGAGGATTTCAAAAGCCTATAACCAGTTTCTGAACCTACTCTCTGATGACGGCTTCTGGGAATCTCCGTAGAATCCAGTTGCCATATGAGTGTGTCTCAGCTTTTATCCAAATGGTGACTCCATCTCTAAGTAGGCTTTAAGACCTATTTTGTATTGCCCAGTGGGCTTCAAGCTCGCACAATGCCACGATCGCCAAACACTTGGGCGCGTGCTAAACCCCGCCACCTACATTGTCATTTTTTACATTTTTTTATTAACTTTATCCTAGTTTTTATTTTCTTTCTCAATAAATCTACTATTTCTATCGTAAAAACTATATTTTTATCATAAAAACTATATTTTTATGGTAGAAATAATATTTGTATCATCTTTATTATTTTATTTACCCCCTAATTTTAATTCTATTTTTTTTCGTTGCATTTTTATTACTTTTGTTGCTTTGTACTCTTTTCCCGATAAAGTTGTCATCTTTATCATAAAGGTACTTTTTATGGTAAAAAATACACGGTTATAATTTTAAAATTTTATTTTGCATTTTTATTTATTTTTATTTCATTTTCTGCACTTTTATTTATTTTTATTATATTTATTGCATTTTTACCATTTTTGCTATTGTATTGCCTTTTATTGATAAATTTGTCATTTTTATCATAAAGTTAATGTTTTTATGGTAGAAATGAAAATTTTTATCATTTTCATTATTTTATTCTATATTTCTACTGCATTTTCTATATTTTTATTATTTTTATTGCCTTTTTCCTATTTTTGTTAAGTTTATGCTTTCATGGTAAATTTGGCATTTTTATCATAATGTTATTGTTTTTATGATGAAAATGACTTCTTTATCACCTTTATTATTTTAATTCTGCATTCTATTAATTTTATTTGCATTTTACTATTTTTATTATTTTTGTTATTCCTTTGTTGATAAATTTACCATTTTTATATAAAGTTACTGTTTTTATGGTAAAAATCACATTCTTATCATTTTTATTATTTAAATTCTATTTTTATTATTTTTATTACATTTATTGTATTCTTTACCATTTTTATTATTCTTGCTATTTTTATGCTTTTTCTTGAAAAAATTATTATTTTTATCATAAAGTTAATATTTTTATGGTGGAAATAGTATTTTTATCATTTCCCTTATTTTGCTTGTATTTTTATTGCTTTTATTATTTTTGCTATTTTTATTACTCCATTTTCTCTTTTGAGAAAGTTACCATTTTCATCATAAAGTTAAAATTTTTATCGTGGAAATAGTATTTTTATCATTTTTCTTATTACTTTATATGCACACTTCTATTGTTTTATTAATTACAATTATATATATATATAAATGGTAATTTTATGCCAAAATACCCAGATTTTAAATCCTTGCATCATGCATTTACATTAGCATCCTTATTTGTCTATTTACTTTATTATCTTGTTATTTCAATTATAGATTAATAGAATATATATAAATTGTCTTAAATGTGATGTGTGCTTGCATGTGCGTGAAGACTAACGTTTATTTTACAGGGTTATTAGAATAGGAATATTTACTTTAATTTCCATTTTGATGTAATTAATATAATAGGAATTTCCAAGGCAATGTAATCCTTATTCCCAATCTCCTTTTATTTTCTATTTTGATTGTATTTATTAGAATAAGGTATCTTTCAAGGGTTGAAATCCTTAATCACTTTCCCTATTTTCTTTTGTTTTCATTTTGCTTATTTATATCTTCATTTTATTTATTTTCGCTTGCATGCTCGTGTGTTATGTGTTGCTTGCTAATTGTTTGCTTACTACTTGCCTAATTGATATGATGGATGAATGTTTATTTATTTTGCGATGTAAGCACTCCAAATCCAATTATCCTGCATTTCAATTTAAATTAGCTAACAATAAAATGTGGTAAATGCATCATAAAACCGAAATTAAAGTAAAGTAATGGGTAATTAAGCAATGTATAATAAAAAACAGGATAAGTAACTCCTACCCCCCGAACCCAGAATCTCTAGTTAGGAAAGAGTTTTTTAAAGTCACTTTTTTCCTGATTAAAATTGGGTGACTACACCAATCTATAAGGCCGATTCAAGTAAACCCTCCCATATCAATAAAAAATCGGTAAATGGTCACAATTAGCCTGTGTGCCCCGATATCACACTAATCATGATCCTCCCTACTGAAAAAATAGAAGAGCATATAAGTGTCAATCCTTTGTGGCTATTACCTATGTTGAAGGACCTTGCTGCCATACCGAGGTATAGTTGGGGTGACACTACTCTTTCTTATATGTATTGTACCTTGGATGCGGCTTATAGAGGAGCTTTGAGGATTTTTTATTGTCTATTCATGCTGGATGTGACTATAGTGGTTCTTTGGTTACTTTTTATTGTTCTGAGTGTACTGACATCTTCCTTTAATAAATTTAGGCATATGAGTTTAGGATTCTACCACATCCCATTATTAGGCACTTTGCTAAGAGTGGTTTTCCCTATTAT
The DNA here is from genome assembly GCA_947683625.1 of Mallotus nudiflorus. NCBI lineage: Eukaryota > Viridiplantae > Streptophyta > Magnoliopsida > Malpighiales > Euphorbiaceae > Mallotus > Mallotus nudiflorus. The sequence goes on along the minus strand of CANTUR010000275.1, from coordinate 1,714,611 downwards.
CCTTAATGGATTCAAAAGACTTTTGACTTGATAAAGAGCCCTATAGAGGCTAGGGATCATTTAAGTAGGCTAAGTTTTGATCAGGTATCTTTGGATTCTTCAAGCTCTTGCTATTTTTTCTTTCTATTGGTCTTTTATTTATTATTTGACTTCTTAGTAGATTCACACTTGCTAGTGGTTAATGAACACTAATTGGTCACCAAAGACGGTGACAACTGTTAGTATAAGTGGTATGCCCTAAAGGCCAATCACATATTTTGACATTGTAAATTATCCCAAATGGAAATAAAATATTATTCTATCATCTAAAGTGTATATTTAATTGAATATATATCCATTAGCATCATGTCAAATAAATTTATTATCAAGAGTTGATAATATAAATTATAAATTCATTTAGTACATATGTTATAAAATGTTCATAGTCAAAAAATGAATATTTGGGTAAGATTAATTATACTATCACCTTTGTCTATTTTCTTTTATTAGTATGTGATACTAATAATTGGAGGTAGTGAGTCTCATGCTACTTGATATGAGATATCATAATAGACATGTCAATACTCATGTGATGGGTGGATTGAACAGTGACGTTAGATTTGTGATCATAAGGATATTCACTTATAGTCAATTATCATAATCTAGGTCATAATGGTGTATATAGTCCTTTGACCTGAGGTGACATGGTTATACACATTTGAGTGGTTAGGGTTTATTAATGCTTACATACTTGTGTTAATCACATATAGGTATATAGCGTGTGATGGCTTTAGTTGGTAATATATAAGGATGAGTGTTAGACCAAGATAGGATTCATTGCCCATAGTGAATCAGGATAAAATCCTATACTATCTAAGTTTTTTTTTATGAAAAAGTTCCTGGCCAGATAAGTTCCTAACTAGGACGAACATGACACAGCTTGAAAGAGTTTCAATGCTAAAAAAGTGTTTCTAGTATTTGTTATGTTTTATCAAGAATTAGAGCTTGAGATGAGGTCATATGATATATCTATTAGAATTTGACTAAACTATGAATCTAGGTTATATCAGGATCTTCTAATGAAGGAATTTTAGTGCACAGTAATTATGACAAAAGGGTTCATATGAATCAATATATGCATTCATTTCTAATTAGGTAGTGATATCAATGTTAGGGGTTACTGTAAGCACCCAATTTCGAGATGCAATTATGCACAATTGCGACATAAGCCCCTATGATGAAATTTATTCAAAAATTGAACTTGGTTGTTGATTTTCTAGACTTTAAGGACTAAATTGCAACATTGTTTAGGATTTGATTGCAAAAAATCATTTTTTTCAGGGGTCTTTTGGTAATTAAAAGTTAAAATATATATATATATATATATATATTAGGATCGGCATTAGTGTAATGCCGACCAGCATTACACAATGCCGACCGGCATTGTGTAATGCCGATCGACATTAGACATGTCGATCAGCATTGTACAATGCCGGTCGGCATTGCACAGTACCGATGCGCAATAATTCCATTTTTTAATTTTTTCGTGTATTTTTATTGATTTTTTCAGTGTTTTTAATTGGTTAAAAATTCAAATTTTATCCTTATGATTATCTGATAAAGTTTTTTTTAAACGCAGAAAGCTTTTTTTGAAATCAAAACAAACGCTATCTGATCATCACTCTATTCCTCCTTTGGAGGAAGTTCAGTACGCGCAAACTCTGCATTTAAAAGTAGAGTTTGCATGTGTGCGTGGGAGAGGAGGTTTTTTGGAGAGGTTTTTCTTGGGGGAAACCTTTTTTTTTTCTTCTGGTTTTTGAAAGGATTTTTCTTTCTAGAGAGCTTTTACACACAAAAAAAATGCAGAAATCCTAAAAAACCCTAATTTTGGATACTGCCAGTGTCCTTAATCACAATCAAGTCCGAGTCCAGAATCAACAAAAAATTTAATTTCAATGGTGAAAATCCTAATCTGAGGGGCCAAAAAAGAGCATCTGTACAGCATTTAAATCTCCACTGATATTTTTCTATTTCATTTTCACTCTTTTCTATTATTTTCTTTTTTGTAATTTTTCTTTTATTTTGTTATTCTTTTTTATTGTTTAATTTCAATACTAATCTGATTACTTTTTTTTTCTATTTTAATGTGTGCATGTGGATTGAGGAGGATACCACATATATTTGAATTGAACAAAAGGTCCATGGAATGCCATGGATGAACCTGTATTATTTGTTCAATAGTTCTTAGGATTTTTTGTATTATTTATTATTTTTTCCATTTTTGGTGTTTTGTGCAGTTATTTTAATTTTTGGGTGTATAATTTTAATTTTGTACGTAGTTTGTAATAGTCCCAGTAGTGGGAATAGTAAATTTTCATTTTCTGTATTTTAAAATTGATTAGTAATTAGGTTCAATTAGGTAAAAAAGTCAATTAAAATCAATGGTGGCAGTAGCTTAAATTAGGGTTTGCATGTAATTAATTTAAGGTTCTTTTTTAGAAAAATCACTGTAATGTTTATTTGATCTATTTTTGTGTTTTATTTATTTTAGGCTTGTTTTTTATGTTTTTTTTTTATGTTTTTGGGCCCCAAGCCCACGCTTAGGTCTAACCCACTAAATAAATAGGTTTAAAAATGGTTTAGAACTTTAAATAATTAAAATCAACTTAGGTTAGGCCCACATTAGTTAATTAAAAATTGTTTAGACTTAGCTCAGCCCATTCAATTGCATTTCTTTTAAAATAAATAGATCTAGGCCCATATTTTATTTAAAATAAAACCATATTGGACTTAGGCCCACTAATTTGATTTTCCCTTAAAATTGAATAGACTTAAGCCCATATCTTAGAAAGACTAAAAAATAGATTTAGGCTCATTAATTAATGTAGGCCCACTTTTATTCTATTTCACTTGAAAATAAAATGTAGATTTAGCTAACTTTTTAATAAAATTAACATAGTTTAGACTTAAGGACAACGCAATCTTGAGTGCATTTTTTACTTGACTTGTTGCCTTTTTGGGTAGATGGATGTTAATTAGGGTTTAATAAAATTACATGTAATTAGAGGATGAAATAATCATTTATAAAATTATTCTAAATGAACATGAGACTAAGAGAAGATAGTATTCTGTATCTAGAATCTCCTGGTTGTGGTACTAATTTTCTTTTAGAGAATCGAGTACCACCAATCAAATTGTCCCAATTATTACCCTGGGTGGCAACTCCTTATCTCCATGCCATGTCTTTATGACAGTGGTTAGTGTGTTCTCTAAGGCCTTGAGCCTAAATAATGTCGCGGTTGCTAAAATCTTGGACGCGCGCTAAACCCCGCCGTCTATAGGGTTACTCAAAACTTATGAGAACTAAATGTGTATAATTGGGATTTTCACTTTTAGATTTGAAAGGAATTTCAAATAATATCAAGTATTGATACTATTTCATTATCACTTAGACATGAACCTAGTAAGTGACATCTAAAAGAGCTTTACCAAATCACGATCAATATTAATCTAATTATTGATTAAAATGTTTAATCAATTAATTAAGATTAATGGAATTGAATTTTTTCTTTAAGCAATGATTCTAGCATATCATGAAATCTAATTCAAGTAAGGGTTTAATTATTAATTTATACTTAATTACTATGAGATATTAATTGAAGTACTAAATTAATAATATATATGTTGTTGTTTCTATTTGGACTTAGATTAATGGCCCAAAAGATTTTTGGGCGAAAGATTAATCTAAAATGTTAAGAAAGCTCATGGACTTAATGTAGGTCCATATGTTTGATAGATTGGGCTTAGGCCAAAAGTTAGCCCAATTACCAAGCCCAAGACCATAAAATAATTTAGTCATTTTTGGCATATTAGGCACATTATCTTTTATGTGTAAATTATTGACTTTGTAAAAGTTAAAGATTAGGTTACATGGATAAGTGTGAGGATGAATGTAGACATATACATGAGATGTATTCTCTACATACTTTTTTGTACACTAGTGAATCACATGTGCTTACTTTCTTCACATATATAACCTGAGAAAATTTGTCTTAGTAGATAATGGTTAAAAATACACACCAAATAGAGAAAGAACTTCTACACAAACATAAACAGTAAGTGTTCTTACCAAGATTAAATTAGTGCAAGATTTGTGAGGGTAAATAAGAGGCTACTTGAAACTAATTAAATCAAAGCAAGAAGGTGATTTGGTGGAGCTTTGGTGTTTCAAGCTAAAGGCCTTATCAAAGCAAGAAGGTGATTTGGTGGAGCTTTGGTGTTTCAAGCTAAAGGCCTTACATTTAGGATGCTAGAGCATTTGATTCAAGTGTTGAAACTTAAGCATGCAAAGCATGTAGATCTTCAATATTGTGGTCTTCATCAAACTAGGAGTTTGTAAGCTCTCTCAAACTTAGAATTTCCTAAATTGATGCTTATATATGTCATTTTATAATTTAGTTATGTGTAAAATGTAAAATGGATCATTGGGAATGGAATTCTTCATATCATGAAGGGTTATGCAAGTAAAACTTTTGAAATTTTACCATACTTAAGGCTTGTGCTCACCACACTCGTAAGTTGCATAATTGCTTCCTTTTAAGTGGTATCAGAGCTCTTTTTTGCACTTTACACATGCTAAATTTATTAATAATTGCAAGTGTTATGATTCTAATTCTTGTTAATTGCAAGTGTTGTGGCTAAAGATGCGTAAAAATGGCCAACAAAGAGTTATAAGGCTGCTCACGATCATGGGGAGCTGCCTTAGGATCGTAAGCAATTTAGAATTGGCAATGCGACAAACTTAGCTCATTTTGAAAAATTTATTGAGCCCCTCATGAGCGCTCCTCATGGTTATGAGGAGCTCATGAGGAGCACTTTAAGCTTATAAACATTTATTTTATGCTTATATGCTTTGCAAATTAATCCTAATATGCAAGAGTTGCATTTTTACTTAATTTTGCTTCTCATACATGCAAGAATGATCATGGACTTAGATTATGTCCTATGGTTTATAATAATAGTTAATTTTATTTTTTGGCATGTAATTAAATGTTAATTACATAGAATTAGGATGTAATATTCACTTTGTTATGCCAAGGATTGAATGTAAATCACAAGAGTTATGACATAAAGCTTGAAGTGTTCAAGTTGGAGACCTATGGAGATGGTGACAATGATTTTTATGCCTTGAGGATTTTTTCTTGGACTAAGCCTTTTTATAACTTATTTTAAAAGTTAGAATAAGTTTAGGAAAGGCCCATGATCAATCTTTATTTGTGCATCCATTTCTGAATGTTCTATATGTGTATGTGTATGTGTGTGTGTGTGTGTGTATATATATTATAACATGCTATATGTATAAGTGATATATGTATATAAATAAATGCCATGCAATATATATGTGAAATATATATATAATTGGATAATGTGCAAAGAGAGACCTCAGACATAAAATATTCCAAACTAAATTTAGGTTTAAGCTCTCCATTTGAGCAATAACTTGCATGGTTTTAGGATTATGTGCATCGACTATGGATATATAAGGGTATACATAAGGCCCAAGAGAATCATGTAGTGTTATTGTTAAGCATGAGATGTTATGGGTGTATGGGTACACTACAGGCCAAGAATGGCAAATAGGGGTACCTGAGGTTTATAGTGTTTAAATCCATACATTTCACTAATCTAATAGTGTGGACCTAACTAATGCCAAAGCTAAGAATGGTAATATGTACCTAAGGCCCATAACATTAGGAGTCAAATTGATGGAACCTCACATGAGATGTGATGGACAAGAGTCATCCACTTAATGAGAACTAATATTCCAAGAATGGCAATATGTACCTGAGGGATATTAGTGACCTATTAAGAACTTCATCACCCACTAGAAGTCCATCCAAAAAGGGATTTCCATTTCCTATTTTAGAAGTGTAGGATTTACCAAGTTAGTGGGAGGCCATTATGATTAAAGACCAAATCTAATGGTAAAATTAACAATGTCATATAACTAATTAATCTTGTTACCTTTGCAGAAACTTGATAATATAAGACCATCAAACCCACTTTCAATCATACTTGATCAACATGAGCCCTAATTTCATAGATTGCCTAAGGAACCTAAAAGTTGTTTTAGCTTCTAAAAAAATGTTGTATGTATTACAACAATGCCCACCCAGTTCCCTTCTTAAAAATGCTTCCCAAGAAGACCATGATACTCTACAAAAATGGAAGGATGATGATTTGCAAGCACATTGCATCATGTGGGCTTCCATGAGCACTAAAATCCATCGACAATATGTGAAGTACACTAGTACAAAGGAAATCCTACTTCACCTGTAAGAGTTGTTTAGTGAACATAGTAGGATCGCTATATATGAGATATTAAAAGGGCTTTTTATGCTAAAATGAAGGAGGGTGAGGATATGGGAGTCCATGTAAACTCCATGATTAAAGTTATGGAGGAGCTAGAGAGTCTAGACTTTACAATTGACTTCCACCTCCAAGTGGATTTGATTCCTCAATCCCTTCCTGAATCTTTTGGGCAAACCATGGCCAACTTTTATATGAACAAAATAGAGTGTATGCTTTAGGAGTTTTTGAACATGTTTATGATGACCCAAAAGGCCATGCAAAGGAGCATAGGGAAGGAGGTTGCACTTATTACTTCTTTTAATGGGACTAAAAAGAAAGGTAATAAGAAGAAGAAAGAAGAAAGGCAAGACAAGTATTGCCAAGCCCACATGTAGCATAACTAAGAATAAGAGCAAGGCAATTGTGAGGGAAGAATAAGGTAAAGGAAAGTGTTTCCATTACCAAGGTGAAGGACATTGGAAGATGAATTATCCTAAGTTCCTTAAATCTCTCAAGATAAAAAGAAAGGGAAAGCAAGGAGAAAGTGAGACTTTCTCTAATCTATTAGCTTCTAAATGTTTTAAGAGCTCGTCAAATGCATGGGTATTGGATACTAGTGCTAGTTCTCACGTTTGTTAATCCTTACAAGATCTAGCAAATGAGAGAAGGTTAAGGCCTAATGAAGTGACCTTAAAGCTTGGAAATGGAGCAAGTATTGCAAGCAAGGCTATAGGATCCACTTCTATTGATTTATATAATCATATTTTATTTTTGGATGATGTATTGTATATACCTAATGCCTATAAAAACATTGTCTCTATTTCTAGATTAACTAGAAAGGATTATGAATTCCATTTTAAAGAGACATTTGTAATATTTAGTTTGGAAGTGAAATGATAAGCATGGGTTATTTAATACCTGATTCATATTGTGTTGATAATATGTCTAATAATAATCAGCATCAAATTAATATGAGTGATGCAAAGCAGTCTAATTGAAAATGCCTCTGACTCTAAATATCTATGGCACTTGAGATTATGTCATAATTCAGAGAATAGGATCAACAACTTGTAAAGGATGGGAATCTTGAGTAATCTTGAATCCATAGCCAATCCAAATTATAAGGCTTATCTTTAAGGCAAGATGACTAGATCACCATTTGTTGGACAAATGGCAAGAGCCAAAGATGTGTTCAAGCTCATACATAGTAATGTATGTGAACCATTTGTTTAAATAGCTAGAGGTGGTTTCTACTAATTTATAACCTTTATAAATTATCTATCAAGGTATGGGCATTTGTTTCTTATGAAACACAAAAGTGAATCCTTTGAAAAGTTTAAAGAATTCAAAGCCCAAGTAGAGAACCAAACTGGGAAAAGTATTAAAACTCTAAGATCACATTGAGGAGGCAAATATTTAATTACTGAATTCATTAAGTTCCTTAAGGAATATGGCATCTGATCATAACTCGCACCACCTGGAATAACTCAATTAAATGGTGTGTCCAAGAGGTGAAATCATACTTTATTGGATATGGTAGATTCTATGATGAGCTACATTGATCTTCCTATTTCAATCTAGGGTTATTAATGAGAATCCTATAATGACAAGGAATCCTAATCCAATAAGGATTCAGGATGTGATGAGCAATCCAAATCTAACAAGGATTCAAGGTGTAATAATCAATCCTAATCCAGTAAGGATTAAAGACCCCTTGACTTATAATGGAAGTCCAATCACATAGGCATGTGCTAATAAGATGAAGGAAGCATTACATATGCTAATTCAAAGAATTTGGATTCAAAATGTGAAATCAACTCAATTTGATCCATTTGGAGCAAATGGAGTTCATTCTTGTCCAAAGCTTATTCATTCGATGAAAATTGAAGATTTAGGCCAAAGTAATGTTATTAGGTCCAATTTAAGTGCATTAAGCCTAAGAAGTAGCTACACTTATTCCAAGCCTAAGATGAAGCCCAACTAAATGTTATTTTAGTCCAAGCACTATTAAAAATGGATTTTAATTTGTTACTTATTCAAAACATTTTTAGAGTGTTTACTTTTAGCTAGGAACACTTTACTTTAGCTTAGTTGGCAAACAAACTAATTCTTTATCTTTAAGGACTTGTTTTCTTATCTTTTAGGGGCTTATTATCCTTATCTTTTAAGGATTTGTTTTAGATTAGATTTAGGAATTCTTATAAATAGTTTGTTTTATAGGCTATTTTGGCTTTTTTTTTCATCAATTTAATTAAAGTGATGAATTTTGCTTCAATTTTCTTGGATTTTTATTCTTTGAAATTTTTAAACAATATATATTATTTAATTGTTCTCTTATCTTATCAATTAGAACATTCATATCTAATTGTGGTGACTTCCTAATAAATAGAGTTCTTAGTTGTTAGATAATTAAGGGTTTCAATTTTCACCCAACTTGTTTCTTAGATGATCTAAGGTGTGGGCATCAATAGATTATTGTGGGTTTTTTTTGTTAGATAAACCTAGTTCGCATCAGTTATGCACTCCAAATTGCTTCCTACTTCCTTAATTGTGTTCCATCCAAATTTGTTTCTACTACACCATATAAGATATAGCATGGTAGAGCACCAAGTCTTAAACATGTTAAGATTTAGGGATGTCCAATCTTTATCAAAATGCTAAAAGCAAATATATTGGATGTAAAAATTGATTAAAATAAGGTTTGTTAGATATCCTAAAGATAGTTTAAGGTATTTCTTTTATCTTCCTACTGAACAAGTTGTTGTTATAAGTGGAGATGTTATTTCCTTAAGAAAGAGTTTCTTAAGGAAGGAGGAAAAAGAAGGAAGATAATGTTAGATTAGGAGTCATATAAAGAAGCCTAACAAATTGACTAAATGGATATTGATCAACCTAAAGAGCCTATTCCAATTGTGAATATTGTCACATCGACTCTTAAAAGATCTAGTAAGGTATCTCATCCTTAAAAGAGATACGGTTTTCCTCATGATATACAAGATTTTCACATTTTATGAAGAAAACAATCATGATATGAACCTATGACATATGAAAAAGCTTTATCAGATAAAGAATCTTCAAAATGGCTTAAAGCAATGAAAGCCGAAATAGATTCCATGTATGTAAATCAAGTATAGACACTGTTGATCCACCTAAAGATATTGTACCTATAGGTTGTAAATGTGTCTTTAAGAAAAAGATTGGTGTAAATGGAAAAGTTGATACCTATAAAGTAAGGCTTATAGTGAAAAATTTTTCCAAAGGCAAGGGGTTAAATACAAGGAAACCTTCTCACTGATAGCCATGCTTAAATCCATTCGAATACTTCTCACCATAGCTACACACCATGACTATGAGATTTGGCAAATGGATGTCAAAACTACCTTTCTCAATAACCCAATGGTTTTGAATTTGAGGATAGCTCAAAAGTGTGCAACCTTAATAGATCTTTCTATAGTCTAAAGTAGGCTTTAAGGAATTGGAATCATCATTTTGATGATGCTATCCGCTCTTATAGTTTCATTAAGAATGATGATGAGCCATTTGTTTATAAAAAGGTTAGTGGGAGTTAACTCACTTTCCTAGTCTTGTATGTGGATAACATTTTACTAATTAGAAATGATGTCAGAATGATGACTTCTATGAAAGTATGACTATCTAAAACCTTCTTGATGAAAGACTTAGGGGAGGCAACCTATATTCTCAAGATTCAAGTCTATAGAGATAGATCAAAGATAATGATAGGTTTATCCTAAATTCTTTACTTGGAAAAGGTGTTGAAAGGGTTAAACATGCTTGATTCCAAAAGAGGATTGTTACATTTAGTTATGGTATCCATTTATCCAAGGTATGTCACCTAAAACACCCAAGGAGATAGAGAAAATGGCCAAAGTTCCTTATGCATTAGCTATAGGAAGCTTGATGTACACTATGTTGTGTATTAGGCTTGATATTGCCTCTACTATTTGTGTGACTAGCAAGTTTCAATCCAATCCAGGTTTGGAAAACTAGATAATTGTTAAAGCAATCTTTAAGTACTTAAGAAAGACTAAAGATTTGGTCTTAACTTATGGACAAGGTGATCTACATATAGATAACTTCACAGATTCTAATTTTCAATCAGATATGGATGATAGAAAGTCTATCTCTAGGTTTGTTTTTATTTGTAATGGAGGAGATGAGCTAAAAGAGTTCCAAGTAAAGTGTCACTGTTGATTCCACTACATAGGCTGAGTATATAGCTACATCAGTTACTACTAAAGAAGTTATTGGGATTAAAAAGTTTATTATTGAACTAGGAGTTATTCCTTCCACTGAGTCCTTGATTCCTCTCTATTGTAACAACAATGCAACCATTTCTTTGAGGTACCAAAGTCTCACTAGAGATCCAAACACATAGAAAGGTTCTTTCATATTATCAGAGAATTTGTTGGGAAGGGTGATGTGCTCATGTAAAAGGTAGCTTCAGTTAATAATGTGGCTTATCCACTTACTAAAACACTAACACAACTACAGCTAGATCAACATCTTGAGAAGATGGGTCTTATATATTATAGTGATTGGCTCTAATGCAAGTGGAAGATTGTTAGTTTAAGTGGTATGTCCTAGAGGCCAATCACATATTTTGACATTATAAATTATCCCAAATGGAAATAAAACAATATCATATTATATAAAGTGTTTATTTAATTGAATATTTATCCATTAGCATCACGTTAAATAAATTTATTATCAAGAGTTGATTATATGAGCTACAAATTTATTTAGTACATATGCTATAAAATGTTCATAATCGAAAAATTAATATTTGGGCAATATTAATTAGATTATCACCTATGTCTATTTTCTTTGATTAATATGTGATACTAATAGTGGGAGGTAGTGAGTCTTATTCTACTTGATATGAGATATTATAATAGATATATGAATACTCATGTGATGGGTGGATCGAATAGTGACATTAGATTTATGATTGCAAGAACATTCACTTTTAGTCAACGATCAAAATCTAGGTCATAATGGTCCATATAGTCCTTTGACCTAAGGAAACACGATCATCCACATTTGAGTGGTTAGGGTTTATTACCACTTAGGTACTTATATTAATCACACATAGGTATATGGCATATGATGGCTCTAATTGGTTAAATGTAGGGATGAGTGTTCAACAAAGATGGGATTCATTGCCTAAAGTGAACTGGGATAAGATCCTATGTTATCTAAGTTTATTCTTAATGAATAAGCTCCTGGCTAAGACAAACATGGCACAGCTTGAAAGAGTTTCAGTGCTAGAAAAGTGTTTTTAGTATTTGTTATGTTTTATCAAGAATTAAAGCTTGAGATGAGGTTATATAATACAACTATTAGAGTTTGACTAAACCATGACTCTAGGCTATATCGGGATCTTATAATGCAAGAATTTTAGTGCATGGTAATTATGACCAAAGGGTTTGTATGAATCAATAAATGCATTCATTTCTAATTAGGTAGTTATGAAATCAATGCTAGGGGTCACTCACAACTTATGAGAACTAAATATGTATAAATGGGATTTTCACTTTTAGATTTGAAAGGAGTTTCAAATAATATCAAGTGTTGATACTATTTTCTCATTGCTAATTAGACATGAACCTAGTAAGTGACACCTAAAAAGTTTTAGCAAACATGATCAATATTAATCTAATTATTAATTAAAGTGTTTAATCAATTATTTAATTTTAATGCAATTGGATTTATGCTTCAAGCAATGATTCTAGTATATCATGAAATATGATTCAAGTAAAGGTTTAATTATTAATTTATGCTTAATTAATATGAGATATTAATTGAAGTATTAAATTAACAATATATATGTTGTTGTTTCTATTTAGACTTGAATTAATGGCCCAAGTAGTTTGCGCCTAGGCCTAAAAGATTTTTGGACTAAAGATTGATCTAAAATGTTGAGAATGCCTATGGACCTGATATAGGCCCATGTGTTTGATGGATTAGGCTTGGGCCAAACGTTGGCCCAATTACCAAGCCCAATTCCATAAAATAATTTAATCAAATTTGGCATATTAGGCACATTATCTCTTATATGAAAATTGTTGACTTTGGCAAAGTTAAATATTAGGTTGCATGGATAAGTGTGAGGATGAATGTTGACATATACATGAGATGTATTCTCTATATACTTCTTTATACACTAGTGAATCAAATGTGCTTACTTTCTCTACATATAACCTAAGGAAATGTTTCTTAATAGATAATGGTTAGAAATACACACTAAATATAGAAACAACTTCTAAACAAACATAAACCCTAAGTGTTCTTACAAAGATTAAATTAGTGCAAGATTTGTGAAGGTTAATTAAGAGGCTACTTACAACTACTCAAATCAAAGAAAAAAGGTGATTTGGTGGAGCTTTGGTGTTTCAAGCTAGAGGCCTTACATTTAGGAAGCTAGAGCATTTGATTCAAGAGTTGAACTTTAAGCATCCAAAGCTTGTAGATCTTCACTATTATGGTCTTCATTAAACTAGGAGTTTGTAAGTTCTTTTAAACTTAGAATTTCCTATGTTGATGTTTATATGTGTCATTTTGTAATTTAGTTATGTCTAAAATGCAAAATGGATCCTTAGGAATGGAATTCTTTATATCATTAAGGGTTATAGAAGTAAAATTTTTAAAATTTTACCCTACTTAAGGCTTGTGCTCACCACACTTGTAATTTTCATAACTGATTCCTTTCAATGAATTGGCGAGTGATGTGTCAGAGGATATTATTGATTGATCCTATTGACAAGACTTGGTATCTAGGTGGGTGAGTCCATCATTAATAGGATGCACTATATATGAGGAAAGTCGCTTTTCCTCCCCTTGGCAATATGTTTTAGTGTCAAGAGGTCGACAATGTTGGTCTTATTATGGCCGAGATTGGGATGCCTTCTAACAACCTTTTGGAGTACAGGAGCTTCTCCTATTCAAATGTTTTAATCCCATAGTTAATGGATACTACTACTGGAGATTTTATTCCTCCACTTCCTTAGGTTGATCATGCTCAACCTTCTATTTCTAGGGCTAGGACTTCATAAGAGCCCCAAGGCCAAATTGCTTTTTAAGTATCATCTTCCAACCCGATATACACCTTAGCTTTACTTTTCCTATCTCTAGACAAACATACACCTTAGTTTTGCTTTTCCTATCTCTAGACAAACATGTAGAAATTTTTATTAGTGATATTTTAAAAATGACATGAGTTTTGAAAATTTATCTGCAACATTGGAGGTCTCATTGAAGGAGAACAAGTTCTTCTAGTCCAACTGAGGAGGAGGATACTTTTAAAACTAAGGCAATAGCTCATACTAGCGGAGTAGCACTAAGTGGTGCAATCCTTAGGGACCTTATGAACTTGATGGCCCCAGGGCTATCAGGGGTGACAATTGTAGGAGTTTGGATGCACTATGCCTAGCCTAGGCTTGGCATGCTTTTATCATATGTTACGACTCCAAACGTTACTCATGTCATTTTTTTGCCTTTACTTAGGGCTTTTCTTCCTGTAATTTTTCTGTTCTCTGACATCTTTATGTGGTCTACTTTGTAGGTGCCTGTTTCTACTACACAATTTTAGTGTACCATTGCGATCAGCACATAAATTATTTTATAGGGTTCACTAGTGCATAGAGTGTATGTCCCTTTTTATTGATTATTTATTGTACATGTCTTTATAATGTGCATGCTTTTATGTAAGCATGAATGTGTGATCTGCGATGTTTATTTAATGTAAGTTCAGTATACTCTTGCCAGTCACGAGTGGGAGAACAAGAGAGCATCTTATCATGAGCGTATCAGATAGATAGAGGTATAACTAGTATGTTCCATATAGGAGTCAAAGAAGAGGCACCTGGGCCGAATGGTAGGGATGAGTGCACAGACTCAACTTTTGTTCACGATGGTGATTACAACTGACGTGGTTTATTTATAAGGCTAGGTATAGGCATTTAGCTATAGTTGCTTGGTGTTGTACTATTCTCTTAAGATTATAGACTTTGGGTATTGTATCTAGGCATCTATCCCTTGTATGATACTTTATAACATTTATAGGGCTTGTTGTATCCTTAATGATTGACTTTACATGCTCTGACCATTATTGTAGCATTCATGTTACGTGATGAATTCCCTGTGTCTGTATGGCCACCTTGTGTTTCTGGTAATGACTATCTTATTTCGTCTACCTCTATATATTTCTTTATTTTCCCTCTTTAGCCTAAGGCATCTCCTTTTGAAGCTTTTTATGTTTAGTCGGGCTCTCTGTTTTTTCATTTTCTCTCATTTTTTCTCTTCATTCCTTTTTCTTTCTTTTTTATATATATTTTTTAATATTTTCCCTCTTTTCCTTAATGCGTCTCTTTTTAGAGCTTTTCACACCTAGCTAGGCTCTCTTTTTTTTCGAGGATTGACAAGAATAGTCTACATTCTAAAAGGGAGTTAGGAAACTGATGAGAATGATAAATATGTATCAAAAGAATCCAAAATCTAGTTAATATGTTCAATGCATTTAGATAGATGATAATGATGCATAACATTTTCTAAAATGCACTTGCATGATTTAATAGACATTCATATATTTACTTAAAACATTTAAGAAAATCACAAATGCACTTATACAAATTTCAACTTGATGTTCCATAGCTAGCCTTCTTAATTTTCTTAAGTATTTTTCCTCTTTGTTTCCCCAATTTTTGCCTAGGTCACACTTTCAAGTTTTCAACCTAATGGGAAGACCTCTAACTTTTGCTTGAGTCACTTTTTTCGGTTTTTAACTAAATAGGTATTTTGATTTCTTACTTATCTCTTTTTTTTTGGTATTTTCTTAGACATAATATTTCTTCAATCAATCAGTGTTGATTGGTTTAGAGAATTCATTCCCCTCGGAATCCATTAGCTTAACTACTCCTTTTGATAAAATGGTTTTTACTAGATATGGCCTTCCTAGTTTGGTTTGAACTTCCCTCTTGGGTCTAAAATTTTTTTCATGGCTTCCTTTAGCACCCAGTCCCCTACTTTCACACTCTTGTGTTTTAATTTCTTATTAAAGGCTCTTAGTAATCAAGTTTTATATAACTGCATGTGATATAGTGCTTTGAGTCTTTAACTATGTAGAAGAGTGAGGTTGTCATGCCTTTGCAAAGCCCATTGTGCTTCAAGTAGTTCTAATTTGATAGCTATGTAGAGTGATTTGATTTCTACTTCCATTGGGAGGACTGCTTTAAATCAGTACACTAGTGAGAAAGGAGTGGCTCCTATTGAAGTTCTAACTATTTTTTGGTATCCCTATAAGGCACATGGTAGTCTATCTGCCTAGTCTCAATGGGTCTGAGTCATTTTACTAGAATCTTGTTATAATACAAAATAGTATAGTTCTTTAGGGTAGTTATGATCTATTTTTCTTTAGTTTTTATTGAGTTTGTTTGATTATGTATTTTTATTTTTATTTCTTTTGTTTATGTTGTCCTTATATTAATTTTATGTTTTGTAGGTTTTCTTATGTTTAATCCATGAATGGAAGTGCATTTGGACACTTTATAATGAAGAATGGTGCAAGTAAAAACAAGCAATAAGAGGAGCGTGCTGACTCATCACCAAGGAGAAGACCTGGGACAGCAAACAATACTGAAAACTCATCATGAGTGTGTCGAGTCATCACAAACTATATATAAAAGGTAGAAGACCATGCTAACTTGATATAGTGGTACTGAGTCGTGATAGAAAACAAGTGTGCCGAGTCAAGCCTAACTTGGCATGGTGGTGTTGACTCGTCCTTCACACCCTTCAAGGCACTTTTTACCATTTACATTTATTCGAAAAGGGCACAAACTAGGATGATAAAAAGCCTATAAATACATAAATTTGGCTCTATTTTAGGGATGAAAAAAAAAACTTAGTTTAAGCATTAGAAATACTAGTATCATTATTTATTTTATTACTGAAAAAAAGAAGTTGAAGTGCTTAGTGTTCAAAGTCATATCAAAGGATTGAAGGAAGATATCAAGAGGACTTACTACAAATCAAGTAACTTCTTGGAGAGCATTGAAGAGTTTATCAACACTATCATTTTCTCTTTTCTCTATTTTTGTTACTTGATGTTTAAAATACTTCCTTGTTGTTCTTTGATTTTGAATACCATGTATTTTGGCTAAGTCTTTGCTTGTAGAATTACAATGATGAATTAATTTATAAATGACCTTTTTATCTTTTATAATTCATAGTTTATTTAATTCCAATTGAGTTTTAAATTATGTTATGTATGCTTAAGCACCATATATGTTAATTAAATTTTCATAATGAGAGTTGGGGTATTTTGGTGGAAATGCAATTAAAATTACTTAAAGATTAGAAAAGTACTTCTAGATAAGAAATTCACTTTAAGGGGACTAAGAATTGGCATAGAACTTGTTGGTTTTTATTTATCACTACAAAATCACGAGAGTGTTTGTGGACTCTAAGTAAAAAATAACAAGAGTTTCTTTTAAGGGTCATTGTCTATGTTCTCCAATCATTACATCCATATTTATATGTTTGTTAACTTTTATGGTTCTTGATTAATTTTGAATTGTAGTTCTAACATACATTACTTAAAATTATTATTAGTATATTTAAATTAATTAGAGTAGTTAGTAATTTAGTGACTTTAAGTTAGTTAGAACAATTCAATACTATCTTAATATCATTTACC
Source organism: Mallotus nudiflorus (assembly GCA_947683625.1). Taxonomy (NCBI): domain Eukaryota; kingdom Viridiplantae; phylum Streptophyta; class Magnoliopsida; order Malpighiales; family Euphorbiaceae; genus Mallotus; species Mallotus nudiflorus. The sequence goes on along the minus strand of CANTUR010000275.1, from coordinate 1,697,567 downwards.
TATCCATCTGAGTATTTATCCAGTTAATATAAAATTTACTCCAAATTCCCTAGAACACCTTACTTGCTCTTTACTTAGTCTTAGAGACTAGGGTTTAATTGGACTCACATCAAATTTTCTTGATGTTTTTGTTTGTAGTTTCAACAGTACCCTCTACTTATAGTCTGTAGGGTGATGATTTGTGGTGTTTCACATTGTAACTCCTTAATGGTTCTCCAACTTCCCCTTGGAATTGAACACCATTGTTTAAGACTGTGTGATGAGGGATTCCATATTGACAAAATAGATTCTTTTTTATGAATTTAGCCACTTGCTTTGCCCCCAACCCCAATTTTTCTTTGACCCATTTTATGAAGTAGTCAACTACCACTAGGATGAATTTATGTTTATTTAAAGCTGTTGGGTGGATTTCCCCAATTATTTCTAGTCCCCACACTAAGAAAGGCCATGAAGAAGAGATTTAGTGTAATTATTTTAGGGGAAGATGACTAGCATTCCCATAAATCTGACACCTGTGACACTTTCTTGCAAACTTGATGCAGCCTTCCAACATCATCATCCAGAAGAACCCTTGTCCTATCATCTTTTTAGCTAGGACTGGGGCAATCCTAGCTATTTTGAAGCACTTATGATAGGGTCTTTTTGATTTGAGTAAGATTTAAAACTTCATGGGCATTTTAGCTGGACCTTCCCACACTGATGTTAGGAGGCGAGTGTGTCCACCATTTAATTAGGACTCCTTAGCAAGTGAATGAATTTACATTTATGGAAATATAAGGTAAGCTATTAAAGATGATTTAAATATGGCTTCAGATGTTGTTCTTTCAGTTCCCATTCTTCAGTTGTTTGATTAATCACCAACATGGAATCCTCAAATATTTTGACTTCTATTATCCTTATAGTTATTAATGCTTCCACTCTGAGTACACATGCCTCGTATTCTGCTTCATTATTCATAACTCTAGAGGTTAGCTTCTTAGTAATTGACATCGCTTCACCTTTTAGTGTCAAAAGTATAATTTTGACTCCTACACTAAATTGATTAACTACCCTATCAAAGTACATGCACCATGCCTGCACCTCAATGGTTGAACTAATGTCATCTAGAAAGTCTAGTTGGACTTCTTCTGAAATGGGAATCAAATTAAGGGCTAGGAGCAATTGATCCTTTTATTATCTTATTAATCAGATACTTCATGTTGAATTTTTTTAGTAGAACAAGCCACTTAGTGGGTTTTCCCACTAGGGATGGAGCTCTATGGAGGTACTTTATCAAATCCATCTTAAATACAACTTGGATTTTGTAGAATTAGAAGTAGTTTCTAAGCTTCTTCATTGTCCATACCATTGCTAGGCATATATGTTTAACTTGGCTATACTTTTCCTCATAGGGCAACATTTTCCTACTCAAGTGGTAGACTGTGTGTTCCACTTTTAATTCTCCCTATTGGGCTAAGATTGCACCGATTGCATTTCCTTCGATGGCTAGATACAAAGTTAGTGGCATGTCTAGATTTGGTTGCTTCAAGACTAGTGGTTTGGTTAAGTAGTCCCTGATTTTATAGAAAGATGAATTGATAATTCATTCCATTTTGACTAGTAGAACTTTCCTGAGTAGTTTGAAAATTGGCTCATATACTGATGTTAACTTAGTAATGAATTTGCTGATGAACTGTAGCTTCCCTAGAAACCCTCTAATCTCTTTTTCTGTTCTCGGTACTTACATTTCACATATTGCATTTGCTTTATCTAGATCCACTTTGATTCCATCCTGACTAACAATATACCTTAACATATTGCTTGAAGTAACCCCAAATACACATTTCTTTGGATTAAGTCTAAGATTGTACTTTTTAACCCTTCTAATGAACTTTTTGAGTGCGGCTAGGTGCCCTTCCCTAGTTTCTAATTTTATTGTCATGTCATCTACATATACCTCCACTTCCTTATGTATCATATTATGGAACATGGCTGTTGCCATTCTTTGGTAAATTGTGCCTGCATTTTTCATACTAAAAGGCATTACCCTATAGCAGTAAGTACCCCATTCTGTTATGAAAGATGTCTTCACCTTGTCGATGATGGCCATTAAAATTTGGTTGTATCTAGAGAACCCATCCATGAAAGAATACATTATGCAAGTGGCATCATTGCCTATTAATACATCTATATGAGGCAAAGGGAAGTCATCATTTAAATATGCTTTGTTTATACCCCTATAGTCAACACAGATTCTGACCCTTCTATTTTTTTATCACTAGTATAACATTTGATAACCATTCTAGATAGTCTACCACCTCTAGGAACTTTGCTTTAATTTATTTTTTGATGTCTTCTTTTCCTAGTTAAACTAACTCTAGTCTCAGTGTCCTTAGTTTCTATTTCACTTATTTGCATCCCTCTTTGGAGGGAATGAAGTGTTGAGCGATATATCTATCAATGTCGGGCATGTCTTTGTATGTCCAAAAAATTACTTTAGAATATTTTATTAATATTTTTAATCTTTGTCCTCTCTTTAGTGGTAACATCTTTTGAAATATGCAAAATGTGTAGTTCATTTTCCCTACTAATGTTAAATGGTTTACTGCATATGGAATGAATGTCAAATATGCTCATGTTTATATCAATATCATGCATACTACCATCAGAAAAGACATTAAACAAGTAATCAAAAGCTGATTTTATTGCATTAACTTTAGAGTTCATTACATCATTAGTTTCAAACAAATAAAGAGAAGTAAAAAGGTGCAAATGTCACTTGGACTAAGCATTTGATAAGTGGTTCTTCCTATAGACCACCCACTACTTGTACTCTTTATTTCTTATGTTTTCCTAGTCACTAGTGGTGAAGTGGTGGATCAATAAATCTCTAGGATAGTCTACCACCCATGAAATCTATAGGCCCTGATGGTATACATTGTCTTACCTTATACTATCTTATCATTAATGCCAGATAATAGTAAGTGCATAATATGAATCATGAGATTGTCATACAATTCACATATGAGGCCAGGGTTACATTTTCTAACTTCTACCAAAGGCATGTCCAAGCAATCTGCTCCTCTAGAATAGTTTTCATCCATTCAATCCATTACTTAATTAGGATGTGTGTTAAGTGCCTAATGATGTCCTTGAGGTGTCTCTCTTGATGGTTTCTTATTTCATCTAATTTTTGGATGGCTTTTCTAGGATGGTTAGCTTTTCTTACAACTAAATTTGGAGCAGCAGTGGGCTCTTATTGAAGTTTGAGCATTTTCCTATTCTAAAATGATCTAGCCCTTAAATGGTCTTAGCTAATATAAAAGGGAACAAAGTCATTCTGCATTCGATATCCTCAATTACTTGAAGTATTTTATAATCCCCTAATCCATTGTGTGACACAGTGAAGTATTAGAGAAAAAGGTAGTAGAACAGAAGGTGCGCCCAAAGTAGGTTGCCTAGCTTTTTTGTGCTGCATGCTCCCAAGAGTTGTGTAAGAATCAATCACTTATCTGCAGTGACTAGTTCATCAAGCTTATGTGGGCTCAAGTAAAGAAGTGCTAAACCTAGTCCAAGATATTCAACATTTTTTATTGATACAGATTGCTTCTTTAGTCTCAGTTGGGATTCATCCTGTTATGGCACTGAATTCTTCATATATAGGGTATAGTTTATAACCATTGAAGCAAAACACATGTTCATATGGAGTCACCACCCAATGTTTTGAAAATTAGAAAAAATGTAAGGGATGGCATCAGGTCACTCAATGAGTATCATCCCCAACAGAGATTTTAGGTTTAGGAGATCGTATCTACTTTTTGGCTACATCTCATTATACAATACTCAATGCATGCCTACTATAGCACCCTAGTTTTAGTAATGACAGTTTATAAAAGCACTTTCACACAGCAAATGATAACAAAAAGTTAAGAAATTGAGTACAACTATAACATCACTTTCCTAGTAAAATACATTTAAAGGAGAACAAAGCGTGAGAATGTAAATCTAGTCCTAATCTAGAATGCACCTGCAAAACAGAAGTTAGCACAACTATATGCATTTCTATCCACTCATTCACACGGATAGTAAATAAGCAGGAAACACTCAATTAGTTGAAAGAGCGTATAGAGGCATGTAATCATGTGCATTGAGGAAATTATTATGAAATATTTCTAAATAGTAGAGAAATAACAAAAGATGCACGGTATCATTATTAGACCATGAATTGGAAGCTCTAGCTCAAAAATGTGAACTTTCATATTATTGAATGCATTCTTATGCAAAAATGAGGGAAAATACTTATTTTCATATTGAAGAGTGAAAAGGATGCAGCTCTGATGCAAAGATGTAGTTTTGATGCAAGGATGTGAAAAAGGTGATTTTGAGCATCAGGGATGCGTTTTGATGGAAATATGTGATTTTTATGTTAAAAATGCAAGATCTACATTAGAAATGTGATTTTTTTATAGAAGATATGGAAATTGTGCAAAATGATAATATTTATATTTATTGGATGAAAAATGTGAACTTTATATTAAAAATGATATTTTTCACATGAAGTTGTATAAATAATGCGATGATATTGATTTTAACATCAAAATGTGATTTTTTTTATTAAGAAAAATATTAAAATGATAACTTTTTGTATTTTTGAAAGTGAAAATGAGTACTTTGTGCAAAGATGACATTTTTTAATATAAAATCCAAACTTAGTGTAAAAATGCAAGCTTTTTCATACAAATGCATTTTTTTTTATGAGAATGATGTAGACATAATGAAAAATGCATATTCAGTAGAAAAATGATTTTTTTTATGATTTTTCACATTTTAGAGCTAGAAAATGCAAAACGACAGTTTAATATAATTAAAACAAGATAAAAAATTATGCATATAGCATGCAAAGTGTCAATCTCATCACCCAATCACAATAAATTCTCAACTATTGGTAGCGATAAATTAAAAGGCAATTATAATTGTTATACAGAATATGGACAAATAAACATGCAAAAATGATTATTTGGTCTTCATATTCAATTGAGCTTGTTTTCGAGTTTTTAAAGCTCTAGCTTCATGTGATTTTTAAGTTATCCTCATCAAGAGATTGAAAATAATGTATAGAATGCAAAGTTGTATACCTTTGAAGCATGCTTTGACAGAGATAAGGCATGGTTTGGTTCAAGTCGATCCTAAGAAAAATGCAGTGAATAAGCTAAAAGTGTGTAAAACATAAGTCCCAAGTCTTCAAATCAAAATAGTTTTGATATAGTGTGTGATCAGGCCCCTTAAAATGAGAAGAGGAAACTAGTATTTATAGACGGTGAAAATTTTCATGCATCTACACATGTTTTGTGCATGTACACGCATGTGTGTGCATATGTATGGAGAAACTGGTGAAAAATGGTGCATTTAAGGCTTCAGGAATGGGTGTGTACACATTGAGTTCATGCACACACATTTCAAAATGTGTGGACATACGCTAGACATATAGCCACATATCTGGATTTTGTGGACATGCGGACTAATGTGTGTGCGCATGTAACGAGTTTAGGCATTTTTTGAGCTTTTTAGGGGCTTTCCAGGGCTTTTTTTTTTAGTTTTTATAATGCTTTTTTAAGGTTTTTAGGCCTTTTGGATGTGTTTCCAATTTTTTTTTCAAAATTAGCTTCCATTTTCATAAAGTTAAACCTTGATCTCACGAGATGAACACCAATTTGATAAATTGCACACTTTGAGCAACGATTGTTCGAAATGAGTAACTTATCATTCTGAGAGTTCATATTTCATGAAATCAAAGTATGACTTAATGATTTGGTGACTAATTCATAACTTGGATGCTCAGTTAAGGGATTTTCAGGCTTTTCAAACTCTTACACGCTTCAAAGGCGGTATGAGTGAACAAACTCTTGCCATATTTGAGAGGTTACTTTCATTATCAAACCTTTTTAGGGATAGTCAAATTTTAAGGTATGACAACAACTTTGTCTCTTTAAAACAATAAAACACCCAAAAGTTAAACCCCAATCACCCTTTACCAAAAAAGCTCAAATTCATTAAAAATTTGATGAACAACTAATTTTGGGTAATGAGAAACACACCAAAAACACAAGTAAATCCAATTGTTTAGAGGGTAAATTTGGATGTTCATGTGCTAAAACTAATTATTCATCATGCATGGCCAAAATATTCATCCACACATATGAAAATGCAACCTAAACATATCTTAAACATCAAATCTAACCAAAAAAATGTTCCTAGGAGCATGGGTACTTGAAATTTCAAAGAAATTACTAAAAAAACTAATTGGATCAATGCAAATGTGATGGGAGAGATCATAGAGAAAAGGAGGAGCTTTGCCTTATAGTAATTTGATGGAAGGAAGACGTAACCCACCTTATTTGCGAGAGAAAGGAAGTACTGAAGTGCACCTAAACACTGTTGGAGTCCTCTGTTGAGCCATCTGAAGTTGTAAAGATTTCATAAAGTTTTAGAAATTTTTTTTGTTAAGTTTTTATGAATAAAATAAAAATTAAGGATATAAGGATAGGGTAAAGGTGCATTTATGCCCCTAATGTTTACTCCATGGAATGGATGTCCTTAATGTCTTTTTTTAGACCAAAAGAACATATAATTAAGTTTTTTAGGAGATCTAAGCCCTTGGTTTTAATAGCGATTTATATTTCTATTAGTTCCATCTGACATGGCATTTTTTATCAAAGAAAAAAGAAAGGAGTTAATGACTCCACTCATCACTAAACTCAACTACATCACAGTTGTCCATCTCCATCATCATCATGTCTCTTTACCATGCAAACATCTCCTCATCCTCCTCCTCCTCCTCTAGTAATGCCACATCATCACTTGACTCCATGCTCTCCCTACTTGCACTTTAGAACACTCTTCCAATGAACTCTAGTCTCATCGTCATCGATGATACTGAGTTCGACACCAATGCACTGTAGCTTTTATTACTCTTCCCACTCTTAATAAAAACCTTAGATGATAATGACAATAACAGTTTTTATTTTTCTTTGCTTTGTTTTTTCTTTGAAGTCAGTAGGATTATATGTCTTAGCAATAGTAAATAGTCATTTCTCAATGAAAGAGCAAGACAAATGTTTGCCAATAGCGAATTAGCAAGATCATAAAAAAAAGATTTACTAGCTAATGCAAAGATCTCAAAGGATGCTAAAGAGACAATACAAGAGTGTGTACCAAAGTTTATAAAATTCATCATAGGAGAAGCATCTAATAAGTGTCAAAGGGAGAAGAGGAAGACGATCAATAATGATGATCTTTTATAGGTGATGACTACTCTAGGTTTCAAATGGTATGTTAAGCCTTTAAAGACATATTTGCATAAGTTTAGAGAAATTAAAGGATTGTGAAAAATCTTCATGTTTTTGGAGACTGCCACTTAGTTGCTAAGCTCATATCTAAGATTTACAATAGGAATATAATATTAAGAGATACATATATATTTCATCATTTTAGTGAGTGAAATGCTCGTGTATGGAATACTATTGAACGAGGATAGAATTTGCTTCAAACTTTTCTTCTCAAACCTTTAGAAAATGATAAAGCTACATAATCAAAATTCATCAAACTAGAGCAAAGAAATATGGTGGTTCAAATCTAAGGAATTACATTATAGGTCAATGGAAATTTTGCAAGAGGCAAATGGATTGCTCTGTGGCTAGATAAGTCTTTTATTTGGCTTAATGTATACTACAAAACTTTCTATATTATATATGGAATCATTTTCTATTTAATCTTAATGCATGCTATAGTTATTGCTATTTTCCAATTTTTTCCAATATGCTTATGCCACTATCATTGTACCTAAAAAACTTGGAAAATATAAATCATTTTGAAGTGAGGTAGTTCTTTGATCTTCCCTTACACATCTCTATAACTATTTTTTACATATTATTTCAGACAAATTTGGCTAATAAAGTAATGATTTATGATGATATTTGCACAAGTTCAAAGAAATTGAAGGAGAAATTAAAGAAAAGAAGTTCAGAGAAAAGGGTCAATTTCAATTAGAAGAAATTTAAATTCCTGAGCAAATAATTCAAGAATCTAGCATCTGTAAAGCTTAAAGCTTCAATTTTTTTTAACCAAACAAAATTGAAAATAAATTATTTGTTTGATTATAAGGAATGTTTTTTAATAAGAACTTTATAGTAAATGCCCTAAATAAAGCTTTGTACCTAAAATTAGAATAAGAAAAAGAAGACAGCATGGATGGTAATGGCAACACCTTTTGCATAGAGAGATGAATGGTTCTTCAAGAAACATCCATAACTTATTATGCTTCTCCATGACTTATATAATGGATTGTAAATGAGGTTATTACTCATCTTGTAATGAAGAACATAGAGGAAGATGTATTGAAGACTCAACTTTTAGACATGGAAATCGATGAAGCATAAGAAGGGTCTATTTGCTTACAAGGAATGTGATAATAACTTTTGCCATGTCAAAATTCCTATTATTTTTTATTTTTTTATTTCTTTTTAATAAAAAAATGGCCATATCAAATGGAGCAAACAAAGATGTTGGCTACTGTTAAAATCAAAGGTTTAAATTTTCTAAAAAACTTAATTTTATATTCTTTTGGTCCAAAAAATACATTAAGGGCCTATGCACTCCATGGGGTAAACATTAGGGGCATAAATGCACCTTTACCCATATAGATAAATAAGAGGGAGCTAAAGAGAAAAATTACTATAAAAAAAACTAAAAGTACAAAGAGGTCCATGTAAAGCAAAATTTCATAGGTAAGTACACCTTTCCTTCTTATTGCAACTTTTCATCATATTTTCATGTATTTCAACAAAGTAAATTCCCCAGTGGATTTTCATTTCAAATCAAAAACTCCAGTCATATTTCAAATTATAGTTTTTTTTTCAGTAGTCCTTTTTTAAGAAAAACTTTTATTTATCAAAAATTTTTAAAAAGATCAAAATTTCAAGCTTCTTTTCAAAGAATAAGAAGACAATTCATTAAATACGAACCTTGTTAGGTTCATTTTTAAGTCTTGACTTAATCAATCTCAATTTCAAATATGAGTCTTCGGACTCATTTTAATTTCAAATACAAACCTCACTAGTTCATTTCAATTATGGATCTTACTGATCCATTTTAAATACGAGTCTTACTAACTTGTTCAAATATAAATCCATTTCAAATATGGGCCTCACTGTCTTATTTCAAATACAAACCTTACTTGTTCATTTTAAATATAGATCTCATTAATCCATTTTAAATACAGGTCTCACTAACTCATTTCAAATATGGATTCATTTTAATTTCAAATGTGGGTTTGAGAACTCACGAGTCTATAGATTCAAGGATCTATGGATTCACCTCCATTTCATTCTCAATTTCTAATGTGGGTTTAAGAACTCATGAGTCTAAAAACTCAAGGATCTATAGATCTACCTTAATTTTAATCTCAATTTCAAATATGGGTTTAAAAACTCATGAGTCTGTGGACTGAAGGATCTGCAGATCCACCTCAATTTTAATCTCAATTTCAAATGTGGGTTTGAGGACTCACGAGTCTGCGAACTCAAGGATCTGTAGATCCACCTCAATTTTAATCTCATTTTCAAATGTGAGTTTAAGACTCATGAGTTTGTTGACTTATCTTAGCAGGCTCCCTAGCATGAGCAAGAATAAGCTCATGTCCAGCCAACTCGTGTCCCAATGCATAGTGCAAAGTGAAGACGTAGAAACTCTCCTCCTCTCAGGGACATCCCACCATCGAAAGACACACTCCCCTAAATACCATGAGTGGTCAATAAGCCTAGTCATCAAGACTCTAAAACGGTTAACCTCCAAGCACTAACCATCTTAGAAGACCATAAAGTCTTAGGAAGAGCCCACCAGTAAGGATGAATCTGTAATAAAGAGAAACAAATGCTAAATACTCATGAAATAAAGGCTATCAAAGTTGTAACACTTGCTCAAGTATACCTGACTAAAGGTCAAGCTCCTAAGAAACCTCTGAGCCACAATCGAGGACTCAATCAAGTCCGTAGTCCAATTCAACTAGACTCTCTATCAAGGAAAGCCTCATCCATCCAATGCTTCATTGTGAGATGGGGAAGGATATCAAGCTCATAGGCCTAAATCTAGAAGAGCACATATTTACATAAGGATACAAATTCAAAAAATGTAAAACTAAACGCAAGAAGCATAACTCATATCAACTGCCATTTGACAGCCATATAGTCTCGAGGCACCCCAATTGGTCGTATCCAAGCCTTGATAAAGATAAGCAATGCCCCAGTTGTACTTATCGAGTCTATCCATATATAGAAGGAGAGGCACTAGCCACAATGCAGTAGTGTGCAAAAGGTTAAGAAGATTACCATATTCAGCAAGTAGAATAAGAAGAAATATGCAAGATAACATAGACTAACATAATTCCATATGCTTTCTTATAGGATATCAAAGAACAACAAGCACACATAACATGGTCAAACCACATGATAGCACACTATAATTACAGCAAAAGCTATAGAATTAATAATAAATATAAAGAGCTATAATTAATTATAGCTAGAGCTATATTCATTTAAAGTATGAGCTACATTTACAATACGAGCTACAGTAATTACAGCAAGCACTATATTCATTATAGTAAGAGCTATAGTAATTATAGTAAGAGTTATAGTTATAGGAAAAACTATACTCATTATAGGAAGAGCTACATTCATTATAATAAGAGCTATAATTACATAAAGGGCTATACTCATTACATCAATAGTTATATTCATTAGAGCAAGAGCTACAGTCACCACAGTAAGAGCTACAGGCATTACAACAAGAACTACAAAGTTCAACTATAATTACAATAAGGGTTATAATCATTAAAGTAAAAGCTACAGTCATTTACAATAAGAGCTACAATTATTCATTTATATGAGGGTTATAGTGTTTAGTTATAACTAAATCAAGAGCTATAGAATTCGATTGTAATAAAAAAAAGAGCTACATAATTTGATAGACATAACTATAGTTAGGACTATAATCATAAGACCATAATAAGAACTAAAACCTCAAAATGAACAAGCATACAGTAATGGGAATGGTAATAGCAACATTAACAGTCAACAGAAACAATAATTACATAGAAAGTAGAAAGTAATAAAAATAAGAAGCAAAAAGTAGTTCATAGAAGATAAAGTAAAAGAAGCCTACGTCAGAATTATGAGCAGCCCATGTATGATCATCCAAATGATTCCCTCCTTGAGATAATCCTTATGCTCCTCACTTAACATAAGGAACAGGAAGTGCAAAAGGATGAACACCCTCCTCAACCATATCCTCAAAATCAAAATCATCTAGATCCTCTAGATGAACCTTGATATTTATAAACTTAGCCCTAAAAAGAGAAGAATAAGAGGCAACCATAAGAAAAAGAGAAAAAAGTGCTTTGTAACTGATAAAAATGACAGAGGCAAACTCAATAAAAATAAAGTCTTTTAAAATAAAAGAAGTATTATATACCTGTAAGTGATATAATGAAAGATGTAAATAACATAATCTAAATTTGTAAATGTTAGAACACTCCTCTACAACAGAAAACACACAATAAAAAGGAAGAACTACAAGTGCCTAAAACCCACTCAAAGGTGAAAAATGCACAAAAATAACTAAAGATGTGCAAAAATGAGCTTTAAAAGGCCTGGGCGTGCATGTACGCTCCCTTATAGGCCCAGACATGCTCCTCAGACACGTATGACACGCATCTAAGCCTCATAAGTACATATATCACTCTCTTTTTTACACTTTTTTAAAACACATGCACTCACGTGCACTCAAAAACACGCATACACTTAACACTGTCATTACAAAGTATATACACAGTCACACGAGCACAAAGGAATTTAGTAATCACATGTATTGACATCTTTGCATTGCTTTATATGTATTGACATTAGCATTAGTATGTTATACAACACATGTAAAGTAAAGGGCAACTGTCAAATGTCATGTTTTGACTGTCTCTAAAAGTAAACTGATGATGAAAACAATTTATAAAATCAGTGTGATATTTCTTAAAAGCATGTGAACTTGAAACTAATGAGTCAAAACCACCCGAACTTAAGAATAAATCCTCAAAACAACAAGTTTGTTATCAACTCAGTCAATCAAAGTCTGATTCAGTAAACCAAAAACTTAGGATAGTTAGTCACATGCTCAAAGTGATCGTCATAAAAGCATGACTACTAAACCATATGACTTGTTAAGTTGAGACTCATTTTATAAAGATGAGTGAGATTGATTGAAAACGATGACTAATTTATCAATTCAGACATCAAAAAACATCCTTTTCAACTCTTGATGTTTTAAAAACCTCATCGAAGTCAAAAATAGACACCAAAAAGCCAAAAACTCACTGAGGAGTGCAAAAATGCATGTGAGAGCATATGTCTCACACGCAGGAGTGCACATCTGTGAACTCTAGCACATGGTTGTGTGCTTAAGTGCACAAATGCACATGATTTACATATGAAAACACATAGAAATGCATAAAAGCCAAATTTTTAACATTTATGCACACACACACGTGTTTTGCATGCTAAGATGTGTGGATGTGTGCTTAAATGCGTGTGTACACTCAAAAGTGTAGACAAGGGCTCAGACGCATAAAAACTCATTCTCCCTCATCTTTATGTCTATAAATAGCACTTTACACCTCATTTTTTAGGGGGAATTTTCAATACCTAAGCCATTGCTTTGCCGAATTGAAGACTCAAGACACATAATACACTATCTTACAGTCTTTTTTTTTCTTAGTGATTAATTAGTCTCACCTTTTCTTCCCAAATCGAGCTTCATCATTGTTAAAGCACACTCTAAAGGTAACAACAGCTGCATTACACTTTATTTCCATAAGAATTTTGCAAGGGTAGCTCAAAAATTTACTTGAAAGTAGTGTTTTTGCTCTCAAAATGAGCTTAGTTAAAGCTTCTGATGGCCAAACAATTATTTTTGCACGTTTAATTTCTTGTACAATTGCATTTTCTTTCTTTTACTCCAACTCTTCTTTTTATTTTTATGCAGCCAGCAGTTGTGAAATTCTGTGTTTTGTGTGATGAGACTGACAATATTGCATGCTATTTGCTTTTATTTTTTTTAACAGTTGCTTTATGTTGCATTTTTTGCATTTTCCCTATGCTAAAACTATATATCTGTTACAATAAATTCTTTTTTCTTTGTTATAAAATTTGTATTTTTAACATTTTGTGTGTATTTTTTATCATTTTTATATAAAAATTATGTTTAGCATCATTTTCTACATAATCTATATATAATTTCTACATGTTCTCATGAAAATTCTATTGCTGCACATTTTGTCCAAACAACATTTTCTGCATTTTTTTTATGAAGATAATGTACACTACATTGTTTTGTCAAAAACAACATCCTTTACATACTTTAATTTTTATAAAGTTAAAAATAATCTATGATAATAAATCTCCAAATGTTTATGAGATTTTCTTCATTTTTATCATTTTGCACTGAAATATGCATTTTTATCAAAATTTACATTTTTTGTATTAAAATCATTACACTGTCACCAAAATATTATTTTATCTTCATTTTTACCATTTTCCACTTATTTTTGCATCAAGAATTTCATTTACCTCAAAATATAAAAATTTCATATTCAAAATTGTCAATTTTAGCCTTGACATCATTAAAATATCATTTTGCACATTTTTACACTCTTTTGCATTAAAAAATTAAATTTTATCATCACTAAAAATTAAAAATCTAAGAACTATCAAAGTTGCACTCAAAATATATATTTTTCATCATTTGCATTCAAAAATGCCTTTTTATCAAGAGATCTTATTTTCAGCTAGAACTATATCCGATGATGCTTTCATTGTGCATTTTTATTTCAATTATCAGCATTTTTCCTTTATATTTTAGGATTGTTCATAAATACTATCAGCTCATAATAAATGTCATCATTGCATGTCATTTTTCTATCATATTTACATCTTGTGATTGCTTTCATGATTTGCTTCCTATTTGCTACTTGTTAAAGTGGATGGATGAATGCACATATCTATGCTAATCTTTGTTTTGCAAGTGAATTCTAGATTTAGGACTATATTTATATTTCCTCACTTTTTCATGTATTTATTAGGAAAGCGATGTTCTCCCTCACATTTTTTGAGAAATCAGGTGGCAACTCCATAAACACAAAAGTTTTGCATCCTCTCGAGACTAATCATTTTGCTTCTATCCCAAAAACGGAACGCCAAAACAACCTCGATCGTTCACAAGTGGTTTAGATGACCTTTTTTTTGTATAATTAAAATTAAGGCTTGTTTATCTTATTTGGTGAACTTATCCATTTGCTTCAAACAAAACTTTTTATTTTAAATAATTAATAAATGACCTAGATTATCAATATTGTTAAACATGAACAAATAAAGAGACCTCTTTTAAGAATACATAATCCATGGTACATACTACTGGTTGATTATTCATCGAATTAAAAACCATTATCAAAATGCTAGTCAAACATATTTCAAATAACTTATTCTTTAACTATTGAAAATAAGTTTGTGTATAGTGAAGCTAGTGATTATATATTCTGTAACAAGGTGAAGTCTTTGACAATAAATATAAAATATCTATATAGTTTGTTTTTTTATCCAGCAAAACCAAGATGTTAATGTCCATTGTAAACGGATGTCTAGTATATGTATACATATCTTATTTTTGCATGTTGCCTTAAGTCTATAACCAATTCATGCCTATATTTCCTTTAAATCAACCAATGAATTATCAAATTTCCACATTTTGACCAATGCATGATAACTTCACCTGTGAGTTAAACATTTTTTTAGACCAAGAATTGATAATTGTTAAGTTCATTATATTGATTTACACTTTCAATTGCTTATGCATGTCGAATAACCTAATATAGTAGTCGATTAATTTGGAGATGTTTGGACACAAATCATTACCTAAGTTGGTTTAGCATATTATATTTAGTGAATAATACCTATGATATTATTTCCCTTAATAAAAAAATTGAATTTGTTCAAATCAACCAAAAATAACAATACATATTCATAAACTATTACTTATACCAACTTTTACTGTAATTTTTTGGCAACAATTATTCCAATCAAGAAGAACACTAATATAATACAATAAATATAATATAAATTTCAACCATCAAGTGTTTCAATAGTTATGTTCGTCATCCACTTGATGCTAATATCTCTCATATTCTTCCCAAGCATTCCAAACTCAAGCACATTTGTGTTTGAAAAATATTCATTTCTTGAACTTTTATCATTAATGTTGTTTGATTCAAAATAAACATTCCAAACTTTAACTGCTTCTTCCATAGGCCCGGCCTTAGGCATAGGCCACTAAGGCATATGCCTAGGGTCCCTCCAAATATAGGGCCAAAAAAATGGGGCCTTACATATATATATTCTATTGTATTTTTTTTCTAGAATTAGTCACTCTATTTTATTTTTTCAAATAACTTTACTATTAAATATGTAAAATAAATTTTATTCAATGGTATTAAAAGTAAATATAAATAAAATTATAATTTAAAATTATTCATCTCTTTTTTATGTTGTATTTTTTTTACTTTTCAATTAAATTATTTACTAGATAATTTTATTTTTATTTTTATTTTTATTTTTATTTTTATTTTTAGATTCATTATATTTTTAAAAATTTATTTTGTGCTAATTAAAGCCGAAACTAGGGGGAAAGAGACAAGTAGATATTTTTTTTACTTTTAACCAATTAAATTTTATTATAGCCCTTTAAAATTTATAAGTTCACAATTTTTCACTAAAATTTAATTGATTTTTCATACCAAGTTGAGTCTCTCTGAAAACAACATAATGCTTCACTTTCTTTCTTTCCAACTTCATAAATTTATAGTAAGGAACTTTGATTTGAGACGCAAACACAAACTATTTCATAAAAAAATATTAATATGATAATGTGAATTGAAGGCTTTTCATGAATGTGAAGACCATTCTGAGGCAACATTTATTGTATGTGTCTGGTGAAATGTAAATAGGAGGAAATTCAAATTTTTAGGAAGAAAATAGCTCTCATTCTTCAGCTAAAGTTATTATAAATATCCTTTCTAGCAAAAAAAAATGCAAATAGATATTATTTTTTTTCTTTGGTTGGCACAAATTTAACATGGAACCTATGAACCTCTGCTGAGAAAGTTGAGAATGTTTGCCGACATTCTTAAATAGAAGATTACTACCTCCTCCCCCAAGCTATTTACGAAAAACTAACCTACCTAAAAAGTCGACATGTAGAGATCAAAGTGTGTTTGGACAAAACTAAGGCGGCACTATCTCAAGAGCTATCATTGCCCTCGCTAAGAGGTGTGGCTCTGCTAGGAGAGAAGATGGCAAATTTTGGCAGAGGCACAAACTGCGCAGGACTACTTACCGGTCCCAGCTACAATGACATTGCCCCAAGCTGGACCTTATATATTTGTGTTTTTTTTTTTTTTTTTGAACCTTGTTTGTCACTTCTCATTTACAGACACTAACCATTTTACTTCCCCTCTCATGGACCAGCTAGAGTATAAAGGTAGAAAATAGCCCCAGCCAATCCCCTCCTTTTATCTCAATTTGACAACACCATTTGTCCCCACAATATCAAAGGGCATATGTTGATTGCATTCTTTTAATTAAGGTATTTTGTTACTAGTGAATTTGGTTTGGAGATATTAGTGTTGACAATTTAGTGAGTTTCTACATAATTAGACCTCAATTAATTGAAAATAAATAATGACAATTGTCTCATATCTCTAGATATAACAATTGGCTTTACTTGCATATGCTATGACACATTTATGAGCTTTGCTTGAGAAATTTAGTGCGCAGTTAACTGAAGAAAATTGACCATTTTGATTTGAAGGCGAAGTTATATTGGATATGGGCTGGGGACAAAAAGCTCACTCTAGAGGCTAGAGTGGTATTGTCATCTAAGCTTGTAAAGCCCCATAATTAATGACCAGTTGGCAGTTATTTTCTTTACCCAAATCGGGCCCAAACTACTTCTAAATCAGTGTTTGAAATGGCACCTTGATTAAGTTTTCGAAATTGAAACTTACTCGTAAGATAAATATATGTTATTAATAAATTCTTCTCTAACATATATATATATATATATATATATATATATATATATATATATATATATATATATATATGGGAAACTTTCCTTATCACAACTAGCGAACCCCCTCAAATAGACAACCCATATATCATGGGGCAAAAATGGAAGAGAAATTTTTTTTTTATAGGAACTTAGTTACATGGCGAAAAAGTGGATAAAAAACAATCGAATATTGTTAAATCGCGCACAACTGTCAATAAACGATCTTCTATAGCAATTTATATTATAGGTATCAAAATTTCAAGAAATTTTGGAAAAATAAAAGAGAATTCAAATTATCATAAAACTACTATCTAACAATAATAAGGAAAGTTTAAATAGTAAATTCTAGAAAAAAAAACTCTAAATAAAAATTAGAAAAATAAAATCCTAAAAATAGGAAATAACAAAAAAATATTCGTTTAAGAACCTAAATGATAGAATTTGACCGAAAAGTGACGGATCTCACGAGCAAAACTAATAACTTCGAACCGCTGGCCCATTTCCATATGAAATAAGTTTTTGAATCGTTCAAATTCAATACTTTAAACTTACCTAAAATTACAAAACTGTAATTACTGTAATTTGTCAAATTTTTGCATAAATTGTAGGGTTTGTTCCTTTATGAGGTCTGCATCACCTAGGCTATAATTTTAAAAAGACTAAAATGAATAGATGTCACAACTTACGAAAAAAAATTTATAGAGACATAGACTAATTTTAGAGGGACTAAAATGAATATTCGTCACAATCTTTACCTCTATATATATATTTCTGAATAACTAAATGTATAATATTCAAAATGTGTTCCATTTGGTGCAACACCAGAAACTTAGTTAATCTCCATCTTCATGGCTCTTAGACCATAGTAAGAGATTATGATGTATTTTAGCATGCCAGCTTTAGAAAAACTTGGTTAATTGCCCATTTACAAGAAGTTTTGACAAAGCTGGTTTTGTGGGTTGTTACGTGATCACCATGATTGGTTTTCAAGGACAAAAGAAACAGACTTCATGCATGCTGGAGCTACAGTTCAAAAAATCTGTTGTCCTTGTGAATGAGCTGTAGTAATCTGCAGTCTACGGGTGATAAAAAGCCTCAGCACACAGCCCAACCGCAGAACCAAGTTGGGTAAAAAGCAACTTACATGGCCACCACCACTGCTATTTGTACCAACACTACACTGCTTCAAAATGATGCCCATGAAATCATCTCACCATACACAAACGTATAAGTGTACCATAAAAAGAAGTTAACAGAATGATAAAACCTTCCCAACCCAAGACTTTGTATCATCAAATAATTAATGTAGCATACATTTAAATATTTATAAAGCTGCAGCCATTTTTTTGGACTTTCCTTCTTGTTGCTTCAATGTACATAATTATAAGCTATATTTTTACATAATTCGAGGTGAAAAATACAAGAGCTAATTAATACCCACAAGTTCAATGAACTACATTTGTTTGTTTTCTTTTTCTTTTGTCAAAGTGATATATAATAACATACAAAAAAGACAGACTTTCCTTTAATTATCAAGTCATTCAAAGACCTTCCAATACCATAATGGAAAATGGTTGGTACGTGACCCCCAAAATCATCAGATGAGACCAAAAGGCAAAGAAAGATTGAAGCCTAATGATAAAACACCTTTCTTTCTTTTACGAACTTGGGTTCCTTTCTTTTTGATGTCTCTCTTTTATAGAGCGACCTCAGTCTGTAAAGTGGTAGCATTGAACCCCACCACCACTTGTGGTTGTTGCTGTGGTGGTGGTGGTGGTGGTGGTGGTTGCAGCTCAACTTCCCACCTTGCCTTGGCTATGACTCCATCGCATACAGGCACGTACTCCTAGTCATAATCAAAAAACAAAACAATGCCATCATTATTTGCAAGCAAACAACAGACATAAGAGAAAAAGGAACAGAAAGCCACACCATAACAAGCTATACTGATAAAGATTCTTTCTTGAAACGCCAGATTGTCTTTTCCATTTTTGAACCACCAAACAATTGATACTGAAGCAAAACCCACCTCAAGTTTTTTAACAAGTTCCTTGGCATTTGGTGCAGAGACAATGATGTTGCGTTGGGAAGGCTTGATAAAGCCATCATCCACGGCTTTGTCAATGAAAGTCAGAAGATAGTTGTAGTAACCATCAACATTAAGCAAACCCACCTGCACAATATATTTTTTTTTTTTTTGCAAAAAAAAAAACAAACACAACTTCAACTTGAAGTCTTGGTTTTTTGAGATTGAAATTGAAAACCCATATAATTAATTATACGTTTTAAGGGAATGGATGGTTAATTACAGGCTTATCATGGATACCAAGCTGAGCCCAAGTGATGACTTCCAGCAACTCCTCTAAAGTTCCATACCCACCTGATGAAACCAACGTGGAGACACATTTTGAGAGAAAAAAAAAAAAGGAAAAAACCATTGATTACTAAAGAGAACAAAAAGGGTACAGGGTATGGGGTTTTGCATATTCTATTGAAGAAAAAGAGAGAAATGGGACCTGGAAGGGCTATAAAACAATCAGAATGGCGGGCCATTTCTGCCTTTCTTTGGTGCATGTCGCCTACTGGCTTTACTTCTCCCACTGTTTCACCAGTTATCTGGGAATAACAAAGTTTATACATAACAATCTTTATCATATAGGCATACAAACGAGTTCTAAAAGCTAAGTTTGCTATATATATATAGCTTGTTTTGCTACATATATAGCTGGTTTGTTATGCTACATATATAGCTGGCCTTAGTCACCATTTCTACCGCAATCAAAATTGCCTAAAAAAAAATTAATGTATGAACATTTACCTCTTTGCTCATCAGAGTTCTAGGTATGATCCTACAAACCAAAAACCAAAGCAAAATTAGGCCACACCATGAGAGCACACGAAAATGAAGAATAATCAAAGCGAGGGAAACATGTCTAGATACGCACCCAAGAACATTTCCTCCAGCAGAATGAACAGCTCGAGAAACCAAACCCATAAGCCCTATACTCCCTCCACCATATACAAGGTCCATTCTTCTTGTCACCTTCCAAAAGAAAAGAAAAAAAAAGAAAAAGGGACAAACCTTTTATCTATATCATGCAAAGTAGACAACAAGAATGAGCAAAATGAAGAAAAGTCATAGGCTTTATACAAGTTCTTGAGCTAACTCGATGGCAGCATCTCTATAACAGTCCCTCTTCCCAGTACTGCTTCCACAAAATACACACACACTCTTGAATCTTGATTTCACTATTTTCCCTTCAATATCCATTTTTTTTTTTCTTGACAAAAACAGATCACCCAAAAGAATGTGAAGTGGACACAAGTACAAAAAGAAACAGAAACCCAATGGATGTAATATAGGGAGAGACCTCCTCAAAGACCCAAAAAGAAAAGATGAAAAATAAACAAAAGAGACACAAAAAGTGGCAAAGAAAGAAAGGGTGGAGGAGTGGGCAGTCTGTGATTGGTACCCTGACTTACACGTGGCAGCACACGATGCATGTATCATCAAGGTTTCATGTTCTTTCTTGTGATATAGGCATTATCCAGTTCCCACCCAGTCTCTGCTCTGCTGCCAATTTTTAATGCAAGGCAATCATAACTTGGAGGCTATAACACGTGCAGAGCCCAACGCATCAAATCATATAATTAAATACAAGTATTAGACTGAAGTTTAGTATGTTTTGTCATTGTGGGCAATTAATTAGACATGTAACAAAAAAAAATAGCAAATCGAACTAAAAAATATTAAAATCATATAAAATTGAATAATTTAAATTTTTAATTGAATCAATCTAAATTTTATGATTAATTTAATAAATTGAATTGATAACTATATTAAAATTATACAAAACCAAAATTTAAATATAATATTAAATATTAATTTAATAAGTAAAATATAAATATTAAAAAATAATAGTAAGTAGTAACTTAATTATATACTTTTAATTATATTGTCAAGTACTATACATATGTATAACAATTAAGATGTTTTGTGATTAAATTATAATAAACAAATTGTCAACAAAATATTTTTATTAATTTTAATAATAATAATAATAATAATAATAATAATAATATATTATTATTATTATTATTATTATTCAATTAACAAGTAAAAATATGAAATATTTATTATATTACAATTTGAACATAACGTATAAAAATTAAAAAAAATCACATTATATAGTTTTAAATAATTTAATTAATAAATAATAATATAAATATTCATTACAGCACACTTTAAACTTATAATGTGAGAAATAAGAAAATTATTATTATTATCGACAACAAGTAAAAATGTTGAATGCCCATTATATCTAATCTTATTAATTTTTTTATTAAAATATGTTATTATTATATTTAATAATTTATTAATTATTATTATTATTATTATTAAGCAATATAATCTTATCGATATTATTTAAAACTAATGAGCTAAAAAATATTATTATAATTATTATTTTACTACATAATAATAATATATAGACATATATTATAGATAACTAAAATGATGTAGTTTTGTCTAAAACTACGTCGTTTTGATTAAAATAAGTAGTGATCCTATAAATAAAAATAAGATAAGATAAGCTATTTTTATTAATTAAAATATATTGCTATAATTATATTTAATAATTTAATAATTATTATTGTTATTAAGTAATTTAATCTTATTGATACTATTTAAAGATAATTAGGTAAATAATATTATTAGAATTATTATTATTATTGTGTTATATATATATAATCAAAATGACATATTTTTACCCAAAATTATGTTTTTTGATTCATGGATAATAAATATAATTTAAATTTATTTATAGATAATAAATATAATTTAATTAATAATATAAATTTATTTATTATATAAATTCTTGAATTTCCATTTTGAATTGTATCATATCGATATATTTCAATAGAATTAAATATCCGTATCAAATAATCCCGAAAAATAAGATGAAGATTTTCAAATTAGACATTGTTATTGGGGATCAAGGAAGATCAAGATCAAGCCAAACGTAATGTACACTTTTTTTTTTTAACCAAAGTAATGTGTACTATTACAACTCAGGATTTTTTAATTTCACATTAAAATATATGTATGGATTTTTTTTTTAAGAATTAACTTTAATTTAGATATATAGTTTGTACAGTGATTTTATATTTTATCAAATTAATTAAATTTTATTGTCAACTACCCTTATAAGAAAGGAAACATCTTATCTAATAATTATTATGAAAATGTATAATCAAATAAATTATAAATTAGATTAAATTAAATTAAAATTAAAATATAATTAAAGTCGAGTAATTTTTAATGCTTTCGAATATTTACATTAAACTCTAACTAAAAAAGTACATGTATTATGTATTAACAAATGTTATATAAATAATTACTATTATTCATCCTTTCATTTTACATTATTATTCTATTTTCCCTTGTATCAATATTTAAACTTACCATTTACTAATGTGAAATAATAATTATGCCCTTTAATGGAATATAGGTTATTTAGAAATAATTACTATTTGCCCCTTCTAGTTTTTCATATTATACTTTTTACTCCTAAAATTTTTTAAATGTATTTTTTATCACTATTACATTTTCACTCTTTTTATCAAACGTTTTATTATTGTTATTGTTAAATGGGTATAAATAATCAAAATAACATTTAAATTAAAATGGTTCAATCAAAAAGTAAAAAATAATGTTAAGTAATTTAATTAATATACCCACTAGTTTATACTAACAATTAAAATAAAATAATAATTTTTGATGCAATAAAAAGTGTTTATAGTTAATTTAATTTGTTTATGCAACATTAATATATCAAGTTAATGTTTACATAGAGATATTTAAAACTAAAACAATTAATTTTTAAAATTAGGTTTTTTTATTTTTTTCAAATAGTATAATAAATTTATAATTAGTTAATGATAATCTTATTGATATTGATAAAAATTAGTATCATAATGAAAAGTATAACTTTTAATGTTATGAGGTAAATAGTATAATAGAGTCAAATAGAAGGAGTACATAGTAATTACATTTTACACTAAAGTTTATTTTGATAATTTTAATTATACTATAAATTTAATAGAAAATTGACAGAAAAGAAAAATAGTATTATATTATAAAATAATATGATGAAAATATAATTTTTTAAATATTAGGAATCAAATAGTATAATAATAATATAACATGGTAAAACAAAGGGGATAAATAGTAACTAATCCAATAAATTTTATATTAATTATAACAGGTATCCAAATAGTTATATATTCTTATTGATATTTGATGGTACATGAAAAATTCGGTCTATCGTGAGTTGACACGTGGCACATTGGCTATTGATTAAGCTAACACATCATTATTGTGATTTCACTATGGTAGTTCCTTTATCTCTCTCATTGTGACCATATTGGATAAAGACAAATTGAAAATGTACATTTGCCACGCATTGAATGTAGCCAAAAGTAGTCTGACACTTGATGGATCTATACCTAAGTAAGGTTCTCCATATGCAAGAGACTTCTACTGTAGTAAAGATTCTTCCCACCTACTACAAATAGACACCTTACCACCTTATACCTCTCTCTCAAGGTATAAAAGGTTATTATGTCTTCTTTTTTTAAAGACTAATTCTTTTCTCTTCTTTCTTTTTGTTTTTTCCTTCTATTCTTTCTAAACACAGAGAACAATAGCTATGAAATGGAACATTCTTCTTGCTAAATTATTTTTTTGTTTGTTGATACTCAATTTATGTTATTGATATATAATCTTAAATCCTAACTCTTTATTCTTAAAAAAAAAACCATTCTAACTTGAGCATCAGAGGGGTTTAACCCTTAACTCACCTTACTTTTCATCCTTGCAGTACTTCAAGATCCTAACTAAAGTTGAGACAATTTAGGAACCATCAAATTGGCGCCATTTGTAGGAAAAAAAAAGGTGATTTTATTGTCTAAAAGTTACCCCTTTCTTCCTTTTAAAATTTCTTTGATTATATTGTTTTGGATTTATGAAAAAAGGGTTTTCTCCTTTATAATGACTAGTTCAAGCTCATCCATGAGAAAGATCATAAGGAGGGATGAAGGACTAATTGAATTGAACTCAAAACATTAACCAACTATAAAAATGAAGCTCTTAATTGATTTGATGCAAAAAGTATACCGTATTATTGAGGCTCAATCGAGGTTGGAGAAAGGAAAAGCCATAATGACAAAGCCTTATATGTATATTCTTCCCAAAACTGTTAGGAGGAAACTTTTGACAAAAGATAAGAAAACTAGCAAAACAAACCCTACAACCTAATTAGAACTCACCAATTAGACAAGTAGGAGAGAGAAGTCCATAGCTCATTTAAAAATAAATTCAAACCAACTAAAGAAGGATTTTAAAGAGTTCCTTAAATGGATAGTAAAAAGCGGTTAAAAAAGCCAAGTTGCACAGCTAGACAAGTAATCTCTAGTCTACCTTCTCGAAGTCTATTCAAAGGGAACTTATTCCAAGTAAGTTCAAATTGCCTACCTATAATGGCAAGACTAGACCAAAGTATTATGTGTCTAAGTTTAAATGTTGGTTGAATTATACACCTAATCGGATCCAATCCTATATAAGATGTTCCCTATGACTTTTATAGGTGCAACCCAATCTTGGTTTCATGGTTTGCCTTTAAATTGTATTAATTCCATTACTGATTTTAGTAGTTTGTTTATTAATCGATTTATTTCCCGTATCCTTGCTCAAAGGAAAACTTCTTTTTTGGAAACCATAATGCAAAAACTAGGTGTTGTTCAATATAGAGGCAATTAAAATCCCTAACTTGGAGTATTCTAGAGCTATAGAGATAGTTATGAAAGGCACTAATAACCTATTTTTCTTTAACTCCCTTTCAAAAATTTGGTTTGTTAACTTGACTACCCTTATGGAAAGAGCATAGAGGTACATCATATTGGATTATGCATACTGGACAAGCAGATTTACGACCAAGTACAAGAATGAGCATGTCCCCTCCTCCGAAGGGGATCAAATAGAGATTGAGTCTATTTCCCTAAAATCCCATACAAAAGCCTCACAAAAGACCTTTTACTCCATATGAAGGACAATATGACTCCACTAAATACAACCAGATAGAAAGGGAAGAGAAGATATCACTTGGTTAGAATGATACATTTAAGATCATCATAATGATTTAACATCCAAAAATACTTTGTTTTATCTAAATTAGAAATTTTTACTATTCATATGTGTTTCTTTTATTTTGTAAAGACAATGAGAATGTATTTCTAAGTATCATTGTATTGAAAATTTAATCTTTAGAGCATGGCAAAGTAAAATACAGTCATTGTGCTTGGGATTGCCCATATGGTCATTAGGTAGAAAGCATTCATCCTAGATATATATGGATATAATAGTATGTCATTTTCCCCCCATGAGGAACATCTCTGGTATATATAATAATCAAAATGACATATTTTTACCCAAAATTATGCCTTTTAATTTTTGGATAATAAATATAATTTCAATTTATTTGTGGATAATAAATATAATTTTAATTCATAATATTGTTTATTACATAAATTCTCAAATTCTCATTTTGAACCATATCATATTGTAAAATAAAAGGGATAAATAGTAACTAACCTAATATATTTTATATTAATTATAACATGTATCCAAATAGTTATATATTCTTATTGATATATGGTACATGAAAAATTCGGTTTATCAAAAGTTGACATGTGGCACATTGGCTATTGATTAAGCTGACATGTCATCATCGTGATTCCACTATGGTAGTTCTTTTATCTCTCTCCTTGTGACCATATTGGATAAAGACAAATTGAAAATGTACATCTACCATGCATTGAATGCAACCAAAAGCAGTGTGACACTTGACTGATCTATTCCTAAGTAAAGTTCTCCACATGCAATAGACTTCTACTCTAGCAAAGTTTCTTACCATCTACTACAAATAGACACCTTACCACCTCATACCCCGCTCTCAAGGTATAAAAGGTTATTACATCTTCTTTTTTAGAGACTAATTCGTTTCTCTTCTTTCTTCTTATTTTTTCCTTTTATTCTTTCTAAACTCAGAGAAAAATAGCTATGAAATGGAATATTCTTCTTGCTAAATCATTTTTTTTGTTGAGACTCAATTTATGTTATTCATATATAATCTTAAATCCTAACTCCTTATTCTGGAAAAACACCATTGTACTTGAGCGTCAGAGGGGTTTTGAGGCGTCCCAAACCCCTAACTCACCTTACTTTTCATCCTTGCAGAACTCCAAGATCCTAACTAAAGTTGAGACAATTAAGGAACCATTAAATTGGTGCCATATGTGGGGGAAAATGTGATTTTATTATTTAAAAGTTACCTCTTTCTTCCTTTTAAAATTTCTTTAATCATATTGTTCTGGATTTATGAAAAAAAAAGGGTTGTCTCCTTTATAATGGCTAGTTCAAGCTCGTCCATGGGAAAGATAACAAGGAGGAATGAAGGAGCAATTAGATTGAACTTAAAACATTAGCCAACTATAAAACAGAAGCTCTTAATTGATTTGATGCAAAAAGTAGACAGTATTATTTAGGCTCAATTGAGGTTGGAGAAAGGAAAAGCCATTATGAAAAAGCCCTATATGTATATTTAGCCTAAAATGGTTATATGGAAACTTTCAATAAAAGATAAGAAAACTAGCAAAACAAACCATGCGACCTAATTAGAACTCACCAATTGGACAAGTAAGAGAGAGAAGTCCATAGCTTATTTAAAAATAAAGTCAAACCAACTAAAGAAGGATTTTAAAGAGTTCCTTAAATGGAGAGCAAAAAGCATCAAAAAAGCCAAGTTACAGAGCCAAATAGTTAATCTGTAGTCTAACTTCTCGGAGTCTATTTAAAAGGAACCTATTCCAAGTAAGTTTAGATTGTGCACCTTGCTTACCTTTGATGGCATGACTAGTCCAAAGAAGCATTTGTCTAAGTTTAAAATTCCAAATGAATTATACACCAATCGGATCCAATCTTGTATAAGATGTTCCCCATGAATTTTAAGGGTGCATCCTAATCTTTGTTTTGTGGTTTTCCTTCAAATTGTATTAATTCCTTTACTGATTGTAGTAGATTGCTTATTAGTTGATTTATGTCATGTATCCTTGCTCAAAGGGAAACTTCTTATTTGGAAACCATAATGTAAAAACTAGGTGTGGTTCAATATGGAGGCAATTAAAATCCCTAACTTAGAGTATTCTAGAGCTATAAAGATAGTTATGAAAGGCACTAACAACCTATGTTTCTTTAATTCCCTTTCAAAATTTTGGTTTATTAACTTGACTGCCCTTATGGAAAGAGCATAGAGGTAAATCATATTGGATTACGCATACTGGACAAGCAAATTTATGACCAAGCACAAGAAGGAGCATGTCCCCTCCTCCCAATAGGATCAAATGAAGATTGAGTCTATTTCCCTAAAATCCCATACAGAAGCCTCACAAAAAGACCATTTACTCTATATAAAGGACAATATGACTCCACTAAATACAACCAGACGTAAAGGCAAGGGAAGATATCACTCGATTAAAATGATACATTTAAGATTGTCATAATGATTTAACATCCAAAAATACTTTGTTTGGTCTAAATTGGAAATTTCGTTATTCATTTGTGTTTCTTTTATTTTATAAAGACAATGAGAATGTCTTTCCAATTTCTAAGTATCATTGTATTGAAAATTCAATCTTTAGAGCATGGCAAAGTAAAATACAATCATTGTACTTGGGACTACCCATATGGTCATTAGGTAGAAAGCATTCATTTTAGATATATATGGATATAATATTATGTCATTTTCCCCCATGAGGAACATCTTCGGTATATATAATAATCAAAATGACATATTTTCACTCAAAACTATGTCTTTTGATTTTTGGATAATAAACATAATTTTAATTTATTTATAGATAATAAATATAATTTTAATTCATAACATTGTCTATTACATAAATTCTCGAATTTTCATTTTGAACCGTATCATATTGTAAAATAAAGGGGATAAATAGTAACTAACCCAATATATTTTATTTTAATTATAACACATATCCAAATAGTTATATATTCTTATTGATATATAGTACATGAAAAATTTGGTCTATCATGAGCTGACATGTGGCACATTGGCTATTGATTAAACTAACATGTCATCATCGTGATTCCACTATGGTAGTTCCTTTATCTCTGTCATTATGACCATACTGGATAAAGACAAATTGAAAATGTACATCTGCCATGCATTGAATGTAGCCAAAAGCAATTTGACACTTGACTGATATATTACTAAGTAAAGTTCTCCACATGCAATAGACTTCTATTGTAGCAAAGTTTTTTACCACCTACTACAAATAGACACCTTACCACCTCATACCCTGCTCTCAAGGTATAAAAGTTCCTTTTTAGAGACTAATTTGTTTCTCTTCTTTCTTCTTGTTTTTTCCTTTTATTTCTTCTAAACTCAGGGAAAAATATCTGTAAAATGGAATATTCTTCTTGCTAAATCATTTTTTTGTTTATTGAGACTCAATTTATGTTGTTCATATATAATCTTAAATCCTAACTCCTTATTATGGAAAAACACCATTGTACTTGAGCATCAGAGGGGTTTTGAGGCATCCCAAACCCTTAACTCACCTTACTTTTTATCCTTGCAGCACTCCATGATCCTAACTAAAGTTGAGACAATTTAAGAACCATCAAATTGGCACCATATGTGGGAAAAAAGGTGATTTTATTGTCTAAAAGTTAACTCTTTCAACCTTTTAAAATTTATTTGATCATACTGTTCCGGAGCTATTAAAAAAGGGTTTTCTCCTTTATAATAGCTAGTTCAAGCTTGTCCATGAGAAAGATCACAAGGAGGGACGAAGGAGAAATTAGATTGAACTCAAAACATTAGCCAACTATAAAATGGAAGCTCTTAATTGATTTAATACAAAAATTAGACCGTATTATTGAGGTTAGAGAAAGGAAAAGCCATTATGAAAAAGCCCTATATGTATATTTTGCCCAAAATGGTTAAGTGGAAACTTTTGATAAAAGATAAGAAATATGGCAAAATAAACCATGCAACCTAATTAGAACTCACCAATTGGACAAATAGGACAGAGAATTCCACAACTTATTTAAAAATAAAGTCAAACCAACTAAAGAAGATTTTAAAGAGTTCCTTAAATAGAGAGCAAAAAGCATAAAAAAAGTCAAGTTACACAAGCAGATAGTTAATCTCTAATCTACCTTCTCGGAGTCTATTCAAAGGGAACTTATTCCAAGTAAGTTTAGATTGCCCACCTTACCTACCTTTGATGGCATGACTAGTCTAAAGAAGCAAGTGTTTAAGTTTAAAATGCTGGTTAAATTATACACCTAATTAGATGCAATCTTGTATAAGATGTTTCCTATGACTTTTATGGGCACATCCTAATATTTGTTTCGTGGTTTGCCTTCAAATTGTATTAATTCCTTTACTGATTTTAGTAGATTATTTATTAGTTGATTTATGTCCCGTATCCTTGCTCAGAGGGAAAATTCTTATTTTGAAACCATAATGTAAAAACTAAGTGCGGTTCAATATAAAGGCAATTAAAATCCCTAAATTAGAGTATTCTAAAGCTATAAAGATAGTTATAAAATGCACTAACAACCTATTTTTCTTTAATTTCTTTTTTAAAAATTTAGTCTATTAACTTGACTGCCCTTATGGAAAGTGTAGAGAGGTACACCAAATTGGATTATGCATACTGGATAAGTAGATTTAAGCCCAAACACAAGAAGGAGAATGTCCCCTCATCCCAAAAGGATCAAATGGAGATCAAGTCCATTTCCTTAATATCCTATACAGATGCCTCATGAAAAATCTTTTACTCCTTATGAAGGACAATGTGACTCCACTAAATACAACTATATAGAAAGTGAAGGGAAGATATCACCCAGTTGTAATGATACATTCAAGATTGTTAGAATAATTTAACATCCAAAAATACTTCATTTTGTCTAAATTGGAAATTTATGCTATTCATATATGTTTCTTTTATTTTGTAAAGATAATGACAATTTCTTTCCAATTTCTAAATGTCATTGTATGGAAAATTCAATCTTTAGAGCATGGCAAAGCAAAATACAATCATTGTACTTGGGATTGCCCATATAGTTATTAGGTAGAAAGCATTCATCCTAGATATATCTGGATATGATAGTATGTCATTTTCCTCCCATGAGGAACATCTCTGGGAAGTGAGATGATCAAGTCCCCTTGGACATGATATTTTTTGTTCTCCTCCTATAAGGAACATCTCTAAGAGGTGAGATGATTAAGTCTCTTTAGACATGTCAATATAGCATTTTCTCTTATGAGGAGCATCTCTAAGAAGTAAGATTATCAAGTCCCCTTGGACATGCCATTATGTCATTTTCCTCACACGAGTAACATCTCTGAGAAGTGAGATGATCAAGTTCCTTTAGATATGTCATTATGGCATTTCTTCTCGTGAGGAGCATTTATGAGAAGTGAGATGATCAAGTCCCTTTGGACATGAAAGTATGTTATTTTTCCCCTATAAGAAACCTTTTTAAGAAGTGAGATGATCAAGTCCTCTTAGACATGCCATTATGTCATTTTTTAAGAAGTGAGATGATTAAGCCCACACGAGTATATAATAAAGAAGAAGCCTCTTTAGGTTTACTTGGGCATATCAACATAACATCTTCCTCCTATAAGGAATGCCTTTAAGAACTGAGTTAGGTCTATCTAATTAGATCACCCAGGCCTAAGATCTCATTAGCTTCATCTCATGCCTAACTAGGGTGCTACTAATGGTGTATGAGTAATTTGGCCTATAATGAGTTGACACGTGGCACATTAGCTATTGACTAAGCTAACATGTCATTGCCATGATTCCATAATGGTAGTCTCATTATGACCATACTGGCTAAAGATAAACTAAAAATGTACCTCTGCCACATATTAAATTCATTTGAAAGTGGTCTGACACCAGACAGACCCATACCTAAGTAAGGCTCTCAATATGTAGTAGACTTTTACTATAGCAACGTGTCATGCCACCTACTATAAATAGACACCTTACCAAACCATACCCCTCTCTTAAGGTATAAAAGGTTATTACATCGTTTTCTTAGAGACTAATTCTTTTCTCTTCTTTCTTCTTCTTCTTTTTCTTCTCTTCTTTCTTCTTCTTCTTCTTTTTCTTCTCTTCTTTCTAAACTTAAAGAACAATAGCTTTGAAATAAAACATTCTTCTTCCTTAATCATTCTTTTGTTTATTGATACTCAATTTATGTTGTTCATATATAATCTTAAATCCTAGCTCCTCATTCTAACTTGAACGTCAGAAGGATTTTGAGGCATCCTAAACCCTTAGCTCACCTTATTCTTTATCCTTGGAACACTCCAAGATCCAGCTAGGATCTTGATCATTCTTTTGTTTGTTGATACTCAATTTATGTTGTTTATTTATTGATTTTTTTTATCTTTTTTCTATTTATATTTATTTATGTTATGTTTGATGTTTTTATATTGTTTATGTTTGTTGTTGTTATTTCTATACTTAATTTTTTTAACTGTTTTGTGTTAATGTTTGTTGTTGTTGTTTATTGTTTTGAATTATGTATAGGTTATAGTTGAATGAAGAATGTCAAGTGGTTATATATAACTTTTGGAAATCATGTTAATGTTTTTTAAATTAAGCGTTAACAATTTTAGAATTATATAATGTTGTATCATTAATGAAAATGTGATTTTAGAACTATTTATTTTTATCAATTTATGTAAAATTATATGAAATATTTAGTTTTTTGTTAACAAAAAGAGGCATATATGATATATGTATGATTTACATGCCTAAAATTTGTATATTTTTAAGTTTGAACTTTGATATTACTGTGAATGTTGTTACGAATGTGTTATCTCTATGATTTCTTATAGAAATTTGTTGCAGATTTGGTTGTTATTTGTTCCAGATGAAGTAAGTTAAGGTTGAACTTGAGAGATTTTGATCAAGTAAAGAAGAGATTTTGATCAATTAGAGAAGAACAATATATATTTTGTTAAAAATATTTTGTTGAAAAAGATTTTATTTAGAAATTTGTTTTTTTTTACTTTTAGATAAGAAAATAAGAAGAATTATAAGATCAAAAATTGAAAGAATATTTTTTTGGAAAATTTAATTTTGAAATAATAAAAAGCCAATACCACTTTTATATATTTTTTAATTTTAGGTTAATTGTGATAATTTTCCAAATATTTAATCTATCAGTGTGAGGCGTGTCATATATCTTATTAGTAGATTTCACTTAAAATCTTTTACTATGATACTTAATCCAAATTAAAGTTATCTTTAATTGAGTTTATGAAAGTTTGATCTAAATATTGTAATCTATAATATATATATATAAGTCATTTTCTCTCAAATGGATAGCTTTGTGGTAATTTACTATGTAATTTCTCTACAATATTAATCTTATCTTTTCAATTTCCATTAAAAACTAAAGAGTATGATATTGATAGATAGCTATGATATAAGAGTCATTTTCTCTCAAATGGATAGCTATGTGGTGCAGCACCTACTGCTTTATTTCATGATTTTTTACCTAGCTCTTATTCAATTTAATTTTCCACAACAACACCTCCATACCTACCATGGTAACAACCCATCCACTTCGGCATCTGCTCTTAATCCCAACCCCCCACAAATCAACCTTCTTCACTATAGTTATGGATCAAGTCATGGATACGGTGCTAAAGTTAAGTCTATTAACCAAACTCCATTCAACAACGAAACTACGAATGGAGTATATTCAAAATTCCTATACTCACTTATGTACATGGAAGCTAGACTCACAGAAGCCTTATTCACGAAAGATAGACCCATAGAAGCTCCTCTTTTCAATTATGAAATTGAAAAGGAAAGCTTTGAGGTTAGGCGTGAAGATCTTATTTCAACAATAATTTATATTTCATACATAATATAATAAAACCCTAAAATAATATTACCATAAACATATTTCAATTAAATAGCTAGATAATTAAAAATTGTATAATATAATTTAAAATTATTTATTACTAACAAAATCCAAAAATTACTTTATTTAAATAAAAATATAGGGTATTACAACCTTGTTAGTGTTTGTGCTACTTTTCAAGTTTTCTACCAAACCTCTATAGATTTTCATGTCACTTTGACATGGATTAGATCCATTTTACTATGGACCTTATCTTTTTATCTTTGTTTTGTCTTCGATTTTTCTGAATAATATGATACATTTCATATTTTTGAAGAAAAATCATAACTTTAGCATATTGTGTTTAAGGATTACGAAACCAGATAGCATCAAATATAACCACCTAGTCTGATCATGAAGTTGCTCATAAAACAACACATCTAGCTTCCTTACTCAATATACTTTCACTAAAAAAATGTTTTTTTATTGATTGTTAACACGAATTATATGAATATTAATATTTTCTGTATCCATCATCCTCATATTTGCTAACTTATTAATTAAGTTAGTCATATAAACACGTTGTGTATTTTTATTAGAGTTTTAATTGAAAATATCATTATTATACTCTATAAAAATAAGAGAAATGTGATTAATGTGCAAGAACCTCTCTATATATGTGTATGTTAGATCTTTATATAAAGGATACCTATTGTTTTGTTATTTTTTACTTTCTATTATTATGACATTATTTTTTTTGTTAAGTGATATAATATTTAATTGAGTAAATTATTCTTTTATTTAATATGATTATTGAACAACACCTATTATGAACTGATATTTGATATATTAAAAAGCTAATGGATTATATAACAATCATTAGATGAAAATTGAAATATATGATAATTGGTTTCCGGAACTCTTGCGCTTGGTGTCCTACAATCCACTAACAGGAGGTAAGGTGAGAGGTGGGGAAAGTCCCCACGAACACTCCGATGACTAAGTTAGAGATTAGAAGCAAAGAGAATACAAGATAGCTATAATATGTGAGAATAAGATGTCCCTTTGTGAGGGATGTAGGGCTCTATATATAGTAATACTCAAACTTGGAAGGAGTCAAATTTTGTGTGGGATAGTGAATCATAATCTTGGCAGGAGAGTGTTCCTTCTGTGTTTAGGACTCCACTTTGGGGTAGTCCCTATTCTGGACAGATCTGCCTTCTTGTTAATCCAAGTGTCCCTATTTAGGGGGTAAGGAGCCTCTAATTAGGTGAGCACATTCTGGATGGTATCAAGAGTCCCCTCCGAGGTATTCAGATATTTATGTTCATCGTGTCTGGGAAGGATGCCAATGCTTTCTCATAAGGGGTATAATACGGTAACAGAGGCGAGTGAGCTGAGGTGGCCAGCCTCAGTCACAATGGGTAGAGCTCGATGCCGAGTATCTGGATGATTATTGCTAAATTATAATCTGTAAAGCTGGGATATTTGTCAAGTGCGTATGAGCACAACAATAGATTAATCCATTCATTTGAAAATGATATGACAAAACCAGTCGTCACTGGATTTTTGATGCTCGGTGCATTGACACGAGGCTTTATGAGCTCGAAACCTTAGTACTACAGAAGCGACCTGAGGGTGCTAGCTTCAGTCACTGGACTTAAATGCACAAGACTTAGATGCTCAATTCAAGGAAACGAGGCTTACATGCTCGGAACCTTAGTACTACAGAAGAGACCTGAGGGTGCCAGCTTCAGTCATTACACTTAGATGTATGAGACTTAGATGCTCGGTTTAGGGATGCGAGGCTTACATGCTTGGAACCTCAATACTACAGAAGCGACCTGAGGGTGCCAGCTTCAG
Source organism: Mallotus nudiflorus (assembly GCA_947683625.1). NCBI lineage: Eukaryota > Viridiplantae > Streptophyta > Magnoliopsida > Malpighiales > Euphorbiaceae > Mallotus > Mallotus nudiflorus. The sequence continues at coordinate 1,662,505 of CANTUR010000275.1, read as the reverse complement.
TCACTGGACTTAGATGTGTGATATTTAGATGCTCGGATACCCAGAATAGGCTGAAAATGCTGCTTGAAATGCATTCTGAGTCACTTGATGAAGCGGCCCAGTCAAAATATGGACGGGCCGAAACATGGTGGCATCACTTCAACTCTTAGGGATTCATAATTGAAATCGCATTAGTGATGCATCGTTTCGTATGTCAGTAAACAAAGTGTTTGTGTTGCCGCTGTCATGACTCCTCGTCTAATAGGCTTTTTTATTCCTAAAAGGCCCCTGATGGCCTAGGGAGAAACGCAACAATAATGAGGGCAGTTAATGGCGTGCTTCCAAATCCTTCTATGTCTTTATAAATACTGCTACGCTTGTTAACTGGCATATTTTGCTTCTTTGCTTTTCTGTTGTCCTTGCCTTCGCTGCGTTGATATTGCCCTTGCTGTTTTCATTTCTACCTATCGTAATTCTTGCTTGTGGCAACTAGATGATTATTTTGTCTTTCTTCTTCCTCTTTTTCCTTGTTTCTACTATTGTATATTTTCCTTCTTCACTATGGCCTTAAGGGAAGAAGTTAGTTCTGACCTTTTTGTCTCTAATGTAGATAGTGAGTTACTAGGGTGGTATCGGAGGTGGTTTTGTATCCCCGCCGATTACACCCTTCACACCATAGATAGGAGGTTTAGGGCCCATACCCCCTCGTTAGGGCTAAGTAAATTAGTAGTGTATTTTGACTAGTTAGAGGGGGGTTTGAAATTTCCTCTAGATCCCTTCATAAAAGAATTTCAGAATAGAAATAACATAGTGCCCGGTCAACTTCACCCAAGTAGCTATAGAGTACTGACCGGGTTCATCCAATTGATGTATGAAAAGGGGAAGGAACATGATTTAAATGTCTTATGATATCTGTACAGGCTGACTAGAAAGAAGGGAGAGCTGATGTTCTCCCTGTCAACTGTACCCAATCATACCCTTTTTGTAAAGCTTCCGGATCTCCATAAGAAGTGGAGACACCATTTTTTTATTATGGAGCAATAGTCGGACTCTTGGATTTCTGAAGGATGTGGTCGGACGAGTGTCATAAGGTGACCTATCTTGCGAAACTTTCAGACCACGATACGGAGATGGTTTTGCGGCTATATCTTGATGGGCTTGTCGAAGCTCAATCGACGGAGGATGAATCCCAGAGGTACCTATGGAGATTATGTTTGAGTTGCATTCACTCCCTTGGTACATTTGTTTTACATTGAGCTATTTTTCTGACTTGCTTTATTTTTACGACTGTAGATGGCTGACTTTTTTGATTTTACGGGTGGGATTTCCTTAGTTGATGAGCCGGCTGATGCGGAGGAAGTACGGGCCTCTCCATCCCCTGAACCTAAAATTCTTGTAGCCCCTAAAGTGGTTCCCACCGACCCTAAGGGCAAAGCGACGATGGAAAGTGAACAGTCGGAGCGGGTTGGCCGAAGAAAGAGGTGGTTAATTGATCCGGAGTCTGATGCGGAGGGTTTAGATGAAGAGATTTATGTTCAGCACCCATGATTATTTGGGTGTTCAGATATAGGGGGCTGGATATTGAAGCAGATGAAGCCCCCGAGTATCTCCAATAACCAAGTGCAGGATTAGTATGCAGAATCGCTAAGGCTACCCGGTGATATGCAGCATTGGTCCGATGAGAGCCCGGATGGGTTGCTTGACTCCATGATTGGCTAGTCACTAGAGGTAAGCTAGCTTCTACCACTAATGTAGTTATCGTACATATTTCTTATTAAAGCTAACTATTGGTTTTTTGTTAGATGACTCAGAACTTGTTACTGGCAAAGGATCAGTACTTCTACCTAAAGAGCTAGTACAACCTAACGAAAACGGAGGTGGGAACCATAGCCATTGATTTTGAGAAGAAGCTAAATGGCACGAAGGCAGCCCTGGAGCACTGCCAGACAAAATATACTAAGGCCAAGTCTGATGCTGAGACGAATCAGAAGAAAGTTTCTGAGCTGGAACATAGCTAAGCCCAGCTGACGAGGAGGATTGAAGAGTAGGATCTTCAAATCGCTGAGCTCTAGGGGAGGCTAGTGGAGGTTGAGAAATCCCGAGTGAATGATAAGAAGGCTTATAAAGGCATGATCAGAGGGTTTCTCAAAGCTTATCGGGCTGAGTGTAAGAGGATCTTGCTCTCTCAAGACTCAGGACTGGATCTGGGGGCATTGGACCGAATAACGCTAGCAGACCTTACCAAACTTGCTGCGAAGGAGGACACTCATCGAAAGGCCAGTTTTGTTCCTGTGAGGGAGGCTACAGAGGCTGCTATTGCTACTGGATCTATAGTTCATTCAGAGACTGTTGATGAGGTTTCCCCCTCTATTTCCGAGCCTAGGGTCTGGGTGTACATATAGTGGAGTAGATAAGTATATGTTTCTTTTCACTTTTTTTTATAACTGATCACATATAAAGGCATTTTATTAATAAAGAGAGACTTTATTGAATCATGTGTTGAATACAGTTTTATTGATAGTGTTTTCTGAGAGAGTCTGAGTTCCAAAATCGTGGTAGTTTTTTGCCTCCTCCTTCTCTTAGTTTGTATGCTCCCTTTATTGTGCATGCCAATATTTGGTATGGACCATCCCAGTTTGGACCTAACTTGTCAGTTCCTGAGGTGCCTTTGCTGATATCTGCTCTTCTAAGTACCCAATCTCCAAACTTGAATTGTTTTGTTCAATGTCATTAACGATGGTACCGTGTTACTTTTTATCGATGTGCTTCAGCTGTGGATGCAACTTGTTCTCTCTGTTCCTCTAGTAGGTCTAGGCATATCCGAGTGTCAACGTTGTTAATGGTGTGATCGAGGTCTTGGCTTACCTGATAACTTGGTGACCCAACCTCTACGGGAATTACCGCATCCATGCCATAAGTCAGTCTGAATGGTGTCTCACCAGTGGATGATTGGGGTGTGGTTATGTATGCCCAGATTACGTTGTTGAGTTCTTCAACCCAATTTCCCTTTTTCTCATCAAGTCTCTTCTTTAATCCTTGCATGAGAATTCTGTTTGTGACTTCCATTTCTCTATTTGTCTGCGGGTGAGCTACTGAGGTGAAGCGCAGCTTTATACCAAGGTTCGAGTATAAAGCTCTAAATTTATTATTATGGAATTATTTTTCATTCTTCGTAATTAAAGTGTGGGGGATGCCGAACCTGTAAATGATCTCTTTCCAGAAGAAGTGTTATATCCAGGCTTCTATAATGGTTGGGACTATTTCTACTTCTACCCACTTGGTGAAATGGTTAATGGCCACAATTAAAAACTTTTTATGTGAGGTAGAGGGAGGGAAAGGACCAAGGATGTCCATCCCCTACATGGCGAATGGCCAAGGGTGCTGATGGGATGCAGGGGTTGAGAAGATTTATGACTGAGTCAGGCATAGTGCTGGCACTGGGGACATGCTTGCGTTAGCTGCTAGGCATCTTTGGATAAGGTGGGCTAGTAATACCCTTGGAGTAGTGCCTTTCTAGTGAGCGAATAGTGGGATTCATGTGCTCCATAAATTCCTTCATGGATTTCTCGGAGTATGTAATTTCCTTCCTCCGGAGAAATGCACTTGGACCATGGGTGTGAAAGGGATTTTTGGTAGAGTTCCCCTTGATGGATGGAATAGTGGGTTGCCTTGGTCCTGAGCTTTCGAGCCTTCAGTTTGTCTTCTAGGAGTTTTCCGTGCTCCAGATGTTGGATTATCAGTCGCATCCATTCCGAGACTACCTGAGTCTTCAAAACTTCAGTGTCTTCTATGCTAGGACTGGTTAGCGACTCGGTGAAATTCATATCCTGGAATGCTTGACTATTTTCAATTGTGGATTTAGTAAGGTAGTCAGCCTTACTGTTTTCTTCCCTATGAATCTGGATGATCTCCCATCGGCCTCTGTCCTGTTCGATGTGTTGAAAAAGCTGTTTGGCCTTGTCAACATACTTGGCAATGTAGGTGAATTTGACTTGAAACGCTCCACTGACTTCGTTGACTACTAGTTGGGAGTCCAAGTATATGATGAGGTGTTCTGCCCTGACTTCGGTGGCCAACTTCAAACTTGTAATGAGTGCTTCATACTCAATTGCATTATTGGTGGCATTGTACTTGATATAGACTATGTACTGGATATGAACCTTGTACGGTCCTCTGAGGATTATTCTGGCATCGGAACCTTGAGCTGAGGATGCTCCATCAACATAAAGCTTCCATTCGAGTGCTTTGGTCAAGGCTATGTCTTATGGAGCCATTTCTTGCATAAAATATGCTAATGCCTGGGCTTTCATTTGCTGCCGAGGCTCATAGTCAATATCGAATTCACCAAGTAAGACCAACCATTATACTAGCCTACCTAAAGTCTCCGGTCTCTGTAAGATTTTTAACAGCAGGAAATGGGATCGGACCACGATATGGTGAGCTTGGAAGTAATGTTGAAGCTTTTGAGAGGCGTGGACCATAGCCATGGCTAACTTGTCCAACATGGGACACTAAATTTCAAGTCCTCAGAGCATCTTACTAACGTAATACACTGGGCTTTGCTAGCTTCCTTCTTCTCTTACTAGTACTGAAGTGATGCATTCTTGGCCAATAGAAAGGTACAAATACAAGGTCTCATCTGGGACCGGTCGACTGAGTAAGGGTGGTGAAGATAAGAATCTTTTAATGTCTTTGAATGCTGCCTAGCAATCAGTGGACCACTTAAACTTCCTAGAATTTTTAAGAGCTCGAAACAATGGTGGACACCACCTAGCCGAGCAAGAAATGAAACACCCTAATGCGGTGATTCTACCATTTAACTTTTGTACCTCATGGATGTTCTTCGGTGCCTCCATGTTGAGTACAGCTTCCATCTTTTCTAGATTGGCTTCAATGCCTCAGTGAGATATCATGAACCCCTCCGAAGATGCATTTCTCAGGATTCACTTGATCCTGGATTTACTCAGTAGCTAGAGAACCCGATCCATGTCTGCTGGGTGCTACTCCAGATGTTTGATTTTAATGATGATGTTGTCCACGTATACCTCTACACTTGTTCCAATATGGTCTTGAAGGACTTGGTTCATCATTCTTTGATATGTGGCCCCGACATTTTTCAGTCTGAAGGGCATCACCTTGTAGCAGTATAACCCTTCATGGGTAATGAAGGACATTTTCTCTTGATCCTCTTCCTTCATCGGAATCTGGTGATAACCTTGTGCCGCATCGATGAAACTGTATAATCCGTGACCAGCGGTGGAATCGATGAGCTGATCAATCGTGGGTAACGGGTAGCTATCCTTAGGGCATGCTCGGTTGAGTTCGGTGTAGTCTACACACATTCTGCACTTCGCATTTGCCTTTTTGACGAGTACCACATTGGCTACCCATTCCAAGTAAGTAACCTCTTTAGTGAACCCAGCTGCTAATAGCTTCATTGTTTCTTCAACAATGATCCTCTATCTTTCATAGGCAAAGGTTCTTTTTTTCTATGCCACTGGCTTGGCTCCCGATTTGGTGTTTAGGCAGTGACAAGCAACTTGTGGGTCCACGCCAATGATCTCGGATGCTTGGGAAGAAAAATCCTCTAAGTGTCTGGTAAGGACTTCCCTTATTTTGTCTCTGATATTTTGGTTGAGTGCGTTGCCAATTTTCAGGATCTTTTCTTCCATTATTTGTAATGTCTCTGTGTCTTCCACTGGTTATAGATCGGCGCCTTGCTTCTCAACTTCCCATGCCTCTAAAGGAAAAGCCTCCGCTTGAGGCGTCATGGCCATCTGATAACACTGTCTGGCCATGTGTTGATCTCCTTGAATAGTAAGGGTTCCATTCTTGACCGAAATTTTCATGGTTAAACACTGGATGCTGGTGATTGCATCTACCTTATAAAGTGTCAACCGTCCTATAATCCCATTATAGGCTAGTGGTATATCCACCACGTTGAATACAGTCTGAACGACTTTTGTCTCCTCATCATCTTGGTTTTTAAATTCTAGGTTCAGTTCGACAATCCCCATTGGTTGCATGGTTCCACCATAAAAACTCGTGATGGGGTTCTGAATGGCTTTTAAGTTGGTGATAGAGCCACCCATTGCTTTGTACGCTTTCTAGGATAATACATTGATAGCACTTCCATTATCCATTGATAGCCTTTTGACCTGATACTTATTTATGCACGCAGTTATCACCAAAGCATCATAATAGGGGTGGTGTACATGTGAATCATCTTCTGAATTGAAAACAATATCGCTTCTCCCGGGTATCGATTTTTCTCCTCTACTATGCTTTAGTCTCTTTTTGGTGTTTTCTCCCCCTATGATTATGTTGATCGTTCCAATCGGCTCATTCCGGGTTTTCTTTGCTTCGGGTCTGTCCCGTTCTTGGCTTTTGGAGTTTTCGCTTCTCCTCAGTGCGTCTGTGAAATTATCAAGTTTTCCCCTCTGTACCAGTCTTTCTATGGTATTCTTCAGCTCTCTACAGCCCTCTGTGTCATGCCCATATTCCCGATGGTACTCGTAGTACTGGCCTCTGTCTCGAGTAAATCTTTGGCTTAGGCTGATTCTCTTGGCTGGGGTGATCCCAACTCCATTTTGCCTAACCCACATAAGGATTTTAGATCGAGAGGTGTTCAAGGGTGTATATCCATCTGCTTCCTTGTCAAATCTCTCTGTCGGATTTCTGAAATTCATTTTTGGGAAGCTTGCTTATCTCTGTTTCAGTCGTTCATCCTTGATCAATGGCATGTCTTCTTCCCATCACATCCTTTTGTCTTCGTCCATTTTTATCATCCGGACCGCTATTGCCATTGCTTTGCAAAGGTACTCAATTCTTTAGTCATTATTTTATCTTTAAGCTTTCCGAGTCTGGTGCCATTTCAAAGCTTCTATGGTGACTTCATCAACAAGATGCTTAATCTGCATGGCTATTTTATTAAAACGGTCAAGGTAACTTCGTAAAGATTTATCAACTTCTTGTCGATACATCCGAAGATCATTGATGTTTTTTGCTGAGGGAATATTGGTGATGAATCTGATATGAAACTGCTCCGCCAGATCCTTATAAGAAGTGACAGAATTTTTCAAGAGTCGATGAAACCACTTTTAAGCATTCTTTTTGAGTGTGCTTGGAAAGACTCTACACATGATTTCATCATTTACATTCTGGAGCAGCATCTTTGTTCAGAACACTGATATATGACTAATGGGGTCTCCCGTCCCATCGTACTGATTAAGTTGCTAGATTTTGAACTTACTAGGGATCTCCATTTGAATTATTCTACTAACAAACGAAGTTCTGCTATCCATAACACATTCTTCTTCCTTTCTAGGTTTGGTCCGAGCTTTACATATTGCTTCATGAACCTTCTGAGCTAATTTCGAATCATCAAAGGCCGAAATGGTTGAACTGCACTCCCCTTCTGGCGTTTTACCCTTCCCTATGCTCATCCCTGGGGCTTGTTGGGGTGTTGTGTTATCATTATTTTGAGCCGGCTCAGAGTGCCCACTCTATATTATAGCATTTAGCTATTGTTGCATCAAAGTTATTTGCACCTGAATATTTTTTTATTATGGCTTCCTTGTTAGTTTGATCCAGGCTGAGTGTTTGGTTTACAGTGTTTAAATTTGGAGTGGTTATTATTAGTGTTTCTGGTAGACTTGGAAAAGGTATAGAAGGTATTGATCGATGGTGTTATAGCGGAGCGTAATACGGGAGGTCTATGCCCAAGGACGGGTATCTTGGAGTATTGTTAGGGAGTGAAGGTATATGTCTAGATGAGGCTCCAACACACTGTAAGGTGGGTGGAAGTATTATTATTGGGAGAGGGTCTAAGAGGTCGGTCGAAAGGATAGGTGCGAAAGGGTTGGTGCCGGCTTTAGGAGTCAGGGTTGGTGGTGGGCTAAAAGTCATAGTGAATATATCTTTAGCTAAATAAGTAAATGAATGGCTTTTCCTAAGGAGTTCCCATAGATGGCACCACTTGATAATTGGTTTTCGAAACTCTTGGGCTTGATGTCCGGCAATCTGCGAATAATAGGCAAGGTGAGAGGTGGGGAAAGTCCCCACGAACACTCTGATGCCTAAGTTAGAGATCAGAAGTAAGGAGAATACAAGATAGCTAGAATATGTGAGAATAAGATGTCCCTTTTATGAGGGATGTAAGGCTCTATATATAGTAATACTCAAACCTGGAAGGAGTCAGATTTCATGTGGGATAGTAAATCATAATCTTGGTAGGAGAGTGCTCCTTCTGTGCTTAAGATTCCACTTTGAGATAGTCCCTATTCCGGACGAATCTGCCTTCTTGCTAATTCAAGTGTCCCTATTTAGGGGGTAAGGAGCCCCTAATTAGGCGGGAACATCTTGGATGGTATCAATATATATAATAGAAATAATTGTACAAAAATATTAAAACGTATGTATAAATAATTATATTCTATAAATTTTTTCAATTCGTGAAAAAATTAACTATTTATTCATTGTCCTCTAAATTTATTTATTTTAAAATTCTAATATATTGCATTATCGAATGTTAATAAAAGTGTTTTTAATTATTGTTGTTAATTGGGAAAATTTTTTATTTATTTTTTTGGCATTAGTTAATTTTGCCATAAATATTTTTATTTTTAAAGGAATAATGATTCGAAAAAATAGAAAATTCAATAAAATTACAAATTTTTTATGCCAGGTTACTGAGGAATTTTTTGGTGAATGTATCATAGTTAATTTCCTCATTTGTTAGTGATTGTGTCATGGTATATAAATTCTATTGAATTGCTCTCTAAACTCTTTCAAAATTCATTTTATTGTTATATAACTCTTATGGGAGTTAGTGAGTGTTAGTATAGAAATTCTTATTCTTTTATTTTCTAGGGTTAAGAAAACAGGAAGCGAGATTCTATTATAAAGGAATTGATTTAAGTGTTTAGCCATTAAAACATTTAGGAATTCGGTTTTAGTGTGAGCCTTGAAAACACTTGTGAATTGGTTTATAAGTGAGCCTTGAAAAGTCAAGTTGTAAGGTTTGAGTTGAACATAAAACTCAAGTTGTAAAAATCAATTGAGAAAAATAAATTATGGTGATTTAAAATCCTAATTTGGGGATAAATTAGGTAGAGATGTAGGATTATTGAAAATCTAAATTTCTTAAATTTTTATATTCATTATTCTTCTTTCTTAACATTCATTTTATTTCTTGCTCAAATCTTTTAATGTTTTATTATTGTTCGATAACCTTATGACACTTTCAATAATTATTTTAATATTATCAATTATTCATATTTTTTTAAAATAGCATTAATTTAATATTTTTAATTATCAAAACAAAAAAAATTAAAATTAATTTATTGTTTGTGCATTTGAATATATTTATATGATATCTCGTATAACTTTTTAAAAGATAATTATTTTTAACTATTATTAATAACGTTTATACATTAAAAAACTAAATTATGAAAGCTATTATAATATTAAAAATAATATTTAAATTATTAGAATAATTTTTTATTTGAAATTGATGAAAATTTTAAATTTTATATTTTATTTGAAAATTTTTGAAACTAATATTTGTATTTTGAGTTTATAAATTATTAAAATTAACAACTTAGTAAAGCGAAAAATCAAATTAACAATATTTTTAAGTTTAAAGTAAATTTTTGAACTTAAATTTTTTATATAAAATATTAATATTATGTTATTTTAAAAGGACAAATTATTGTGATCAAAATAAAATAAAAATAGAGAATTATTATATTAAGGTAAATTAAAAAAAAAAATTCATGACTTTTAACACTTTTGACAATTTTGACATATTGTTTTAATTTTAACAATGTCATTCACCAATTTTTTAATTTTTGCAATTACATACACCAGTTGAAAATTCGATGAAATTTTACTAGCATGGCCACTGAAAAAATCTGAGTCAATCCACATAAATACCACATCAAAACGTTGATATTTTTTGCAATTTCAACATGACTTATTGATTTTGACAAATTAATACATAATTTTTCTAATTAAATAAAATATAAATTTTATTACTTATTTTTATATGATGAACATTTAACTGATATATTCAAATTGACATGTATTTAGTTATTTTAGACTAAATTATTATTTTAAAATATTAAAATATTTAATTTATTCAAATTGTATTTTATTATTTAAATTGTTTTACATATTATGTAAATTTTATAATTAAATTATACATATAATAATTAATGATATACATATACACTTTTGTTGAAATCAAATCTTAATCTTTCTTCTATTGACGAATTTACAGTAATTAATTAATTTTACTTTTAAATTAATAACTATATTACTATATTTTAAATCAATAAATAGTAAAATTTAAAAAGATATATTTATTTACAGTTCTATGTATAATATAAATATTTAAATCAAATTATTTTTAAAATGATATTTTAACTCAAACTAATAAAAATAATACATTTCAATTAAATGCTCATTACATAAAAATAAGTAATAAACTTACATTTTATTTAATTAGAAAATTTAATTGATGCATTACATGCATCTATTGAAAAATATAAATTAAATAAAAAGATATGTATAAATTTATCAAAATCAATAGATCATGTTTAAATTGTAAAAAATGTCAAACATCAAGTATGTTTTTACAAATAGTCAAAATGACACGTTTTGACATGACAATTACATGGATTGAGTAAAAAAAATTTCAGTGGTCATGTAAATAAAATTTTATCAAATTTTCAACTGGTGCATGGAATTGTAAAAATTAAAAAGTTGGTAAATGACATTGTTAAAATTAAAAAATGTGTCAAAATTGTCAAAAGTATTAAAAGTCATATATATATTGATACGAACCCTACCTATAATAGAGATAAAACACGCATCCAACTTTTAATATTAGCCCAAAATTATCAAGGATAGGTTGTTGAAATGGAGTTAAACCCCTTGCTTATTAAATTGAAGCAAGATACTTAGCTATTAAAAGATGAAAAATCACACAATTCTAAGTCTAATCAAACCTAGTAATTGTAATGAAAGGTAGATGTGAAACAATTCAAGTAAACTTGTAAAGTTTCAAAAGAACAAAGTTTAAGGAAAAACCTCTCTTTTAATAATTCAATACTTAAATTTGTTTTACATAGGGTTTGCCTTTATATAGACATGTAAATATCCTAATCATTGAAGGGAAAGGTTTTATTCCTTCTTCCCAAAGGTACCTATATAAAAAAATCCTTAATTAAGGAAGTTTCCTTAAAAAATAGGACAACTAATGACAACTTATATTTGAAAAGTCAAAATTGACAACTTATGACAACTCATCTTTGAAAAGTCAAAATTGATAACTAATGATAACTCATTACAACTAAGCAAAATGATAACTCATGGCAACTAAGCATTAAAACATGTCATGTCACATGTCACGTAAAATGTTAACCATTGACCTTGACTTATTAACTTTGAACTGTTGACTTTGATTTAAAATATTCTTAAATCTTCTCACATCTTCTAAATTCTTCTTGAATCTTCCTTATTGACTCCAAAATAGGAAAATAACTCAAAATTTGTCCATGTCAAGCTAATTAATTTCATAATAGGAAATTAAGCTAATTAGCTTGAATTCTTCATATTCAACTCCATGCTTGCACTTTTAATCCCTTTTAGGATTCATATTATTCCCTCCTTTTTAAAGATGATTCACCCTTGAATCATAGCCATCTTCTAAAGTTGATAAATTCATAAATCCTCCACGGTCAAATCTAAACACCTTTATTGAAAACGTCTCCTTTGAAATAATGCTCCATAAAAGTAGCTGCAATATACCTTGAATGTGATTGAGCAATTGGAACATAAGACTCTTATCCACGAACTTGTAAGGATTGTATTCTTGTTGCTTCCTTCTAAACTTGAAACATAAATATCTCAAGTTCTTCTTACTACAAGTGAAGACTCCATAAATTTCTTTAAGATAAATAAAATTTTATAACTCTTCCTTATACTTCACACTAGGAATGAAATCTTCAAAGGTATTATTGACATTGTAATGCATGACAATATCATCAAATGGATCTTTATATGGCTCAAAAGTCTGTAAAACAAATTTCAAGTCATTAGGAAAAGAAACATTAAAATTATTAGTGCAATCATAATGAATAATCATCTTCTTATCCTTCATAACACTCTTAATCTCTAGCTTCTTTTGTGCAAAAACTTCTAGTTTTTCCTCTCTATCATGCATATACTCTTGATCACAAGGTGCACTCTTACCACCTCCTTGAATAGTTAATTCATGCACAAGTTCACTAGATTGCTTAAACCCTTATAAAGACTCCTTATTTGCTTTAATGACTTCAATACTTTCATCATTCTTGGATTCACACACTATTATTGTTTCCCCTAAGAACCTCCTTCCTTTTCATACTCCAAAGCAAGTTCAATTATAACCTTCAAAGAAATAAAAGATTCCAATTGCACTTCTTTCTTCAATATCTTAGCAATCTCACACTTAAGCCCACTAATGAATTTTGTAACTTTTCGCCGTTCGAATTCATTTACATCACTTGCAATTACAAACAACTTAAACTTTTTAATATAATCATTAACACATAATTCATTACCTTGTTAAAGCCTTTGTAGTTCAAGATGAAATTTGTCCCTAACTTCATGAGGAATAAAATGTTTGGTCATTACCCTCTTCATTATCTCCCAATTTTTAATCTCACTAAGCCCATTCATTTTCCATAATACCATCAAATCTTCCCACCATATAGCAATATGACCTAAAAATTTACAAGAAGCAAGTTTACACTTTTGGAAATCACTTAATTCAAGAGAATCAAATATCTCCTCCATTTATTGCACCTATTCCAAATAAACATAAGGATCATCCCCACCAAGAAAATAAGGCATGTCCATAATGACCACACTCAAAGATAATTTAGAAAAAAAAAATCTTCACAAAGTACTCCTTTTTATGTTTACACTCAAGGATGTGAATGCTCTCATGTTTAACTCAATTTTTTTAATATATGAAGAATTGAGAAGAAGAAAAATAATAGATAATACATGAAAATTAAAGATACGTAACCAAACTTTAAAGTTTGGCTTTGATACCAAACTGATGCGAACCCTACCTATAACAGAGATAGAACATGCATCCAACTTTGAATATTAGCCCAAAGATCATTAAGGATAGGCTATGTAGATGGGAGTTAAACCCTTTGCTTATTAAATTGAAGAAAGATACTTAGCTATTAAAAGATGAACCATCACATAATTCTAAGTCTAATCTAACCTAGTAATTGTAATGAAAGATAGATGTGAAATAATTCAAGTAAACTAGCAAAGTTTTAAAAGAATAAAGTTTAAGGAAAAACCTCACTTTCAATAATTCTATACTTAAATTCGTTTTACATAGGGTTTACCCTTATATAGGCATGTAAACATCCTAATAATTGAAGGGAAAGATTTTCTTCCTTCTTTCTAAAGATACCTTTATAGGAAAATCCTTAATTAAGGAAGTTTCCTTTAAAAATCGGACAACTAATAACAACTTATATTTGAAAAGTCAAAATTGACAACTTATGACAACTCATCTTTGAAAAGTCAAAATTGACAACTAATGACAACTCATTACAACTAAGCAAAATGACAACTCATGATAACTAAACATTGAAGCATGCCATATCACATACCATGTAGGATGTTGACCAATGACCTTGACTTGTTGACTCTTTGACTTTAACTTGTTGACTTATTAACTTTGACTTGAAATATTCTTAAATCTTCTAGAATCTTTTTGAATCTTCCTTATTGACTCCAAAATAGGAAAATAACTCAAAATTTGTCTATATCAAACTAATTAATTTCAGAATAGGAAATTAAGTCATATTCAGCTCCATACTTGCACTTTTAATCCCTTTTAAGATTGATATTATATATATATACAAAAATTTTGTTTTTTTAATACTAATATATGAAATTATTTTAATATATTTTTTAAAATTATTATAAAGCATTACTAATAGTATGGCTTTAAATTTTTTCATCAAAAAAATATTTTTTTTTAATTTAAAACTAGAAGAAATAAACATCAGGCAATACATTAAGATATTTTAACTAGAGTAGCACCCTTATAGCACAAACATCACTTGAATCTTTTAACCTCATTATTAATAAAAAAAAAAGAATCAAAGAACTACAAAGTTATAGAAAGCAACTAACAAAGGGCAATACAAAGCAACAAAAACATCAACAAAATCTAATATTTTCTCTATCCATAGCATCATGAACCTAAAAGTCATAACACTCTCTAAGATAAGAATCCTACCAAGTAACAGACGGTAGCCCAATGCCAAGAGCGAAAAGTCAGTCTGCAACATAGTTTCCTTCTCTATATATGTGACTTATATGGACATTAGGCCTTTCGATAGAATATAAGCACTCTTCCCATTCATTACACAATCTCTATGGAATAACAGCACTTTAACGATGAATCAAGTGAACCATCAAAGTTGAATAGCATTTTAACCAATAAGAAATATGCGACATAAAAGTTGCCCTTTTCATTGCAATGATAAAAATATAGAGCTTGACTTCAAATGCAAAAGAAAGAACCCAATGGAGCTGTAAAAGAAGCAATGGCAATCCCATAGTGATCATAAAATAATCCCCAGCCCTTGACATACCTAGTGCTTTATAAGAAGCACCATCAATATTTATTTTAATCCAGCTTATAGGTGGTTTTATCCAAATCACTGAAACCCTCACATACGAATTTTCATTAGGTTGCTAACACATAGTCTTCGAAGAACAACAAGTTCATTGTCATACCTCAAATTTGATTATCCCTAAAAAGGTCTAATTATGAAATGAATCTTCGAAAAGACTAGAGTATGCTCGTTCATAATACCTTTGAAGTGTGTAACCTTAAAACCCTAATTAATCCTACTAGTGCACAAGATCGATCACTGAGCCATTAAGTTATGCTCCATTCTTATGAAATACAAATTATTGGAATAATAAAAGGCTTATTTTGAGCAATCTTCTCTCGGAACACGCAGCTTGTTGAGCCGGTGTTCATTTCATCTGACTGGGATCCAACTTTGTAAAAAAATAAAAATTAATTTTGATAAAAAAAACCTTGGAAACACATCTAGAAGGCTCCAAAACCTCTAAAAGCGGTCCCAGAATAGTCCAAAATAACTCGAGGATTAGCGCGCATCACGTAGAAATGCGCATGTAGCCATGAACACCCATAGGTGTTATGTGTTAAAATCAAAGCCGAATTAGACAAAATGAACTTTAGGAATGCATCCAAAAGACTCCAAAACCTTCAAAAGTAGTCCCATAATGGTCCAAAATAACCTAAGGATTAATGTGCATCGCTTAGAAGTACCTGTGTACCTATAAACACCCTAAGTGTCACGCACTAAAATCAAGGCTGAATTAGATAAAATGAACTTTAGAAACACATCAAGAAGGCCCAAAAACCCTAAAATCTAACCTCGAATAGCCCAAAAAAGCCCCGATTTAAGTGTTTAACATGCGAAAGTATGCGTGGTCATACTCCAATTACACAATTATGCACACTTTATGTGTCCACATGCTTCGTCCTAAGGATGCACACGTAACCACACATATACTCCATCTTCCTCAATTTTTGCATTATAAATAGGTGTCTCCACACCTTATTTTGGAGGGGGAGCAAAAGGAAAACACACACACTCAAAAATTTATCCCCTCGAAGACGTTGGAAACCCACTTCCAAAAAGTTTTAACTCTCCCACTACATTTTTCTTAGGTTATTAGGCCTTCATTCCACTAAACCTAGCCTAATTTTTGTCAAAGCACGCTTCAAAGGCATATAAACTAGCATCATTCTATACATCATTTTGAACCTCTCGATGAGGAAAGCTTGATAATCCCTCAAAGCTAAAGCTACAAAACTCACACAAGCTCAGTCAAATATGAGGACCACACAATCATTTTATCATGTTTATTTTATCACATTGCATTTTACTTTATTATTGCCAGCATTTGTGAATATTATTGTGCTTACGTGATAAAACTAGCAATCTTGCATGCTATATGAATAATCTATGCTATAGTTTGCTTATTTCATATCATCATTTTGCACCTTTAGTTTTAAAATGTGAAATCACACTGCACATATCAATAACGTGAAAAGTTCATATTTTGGAATAGAGTCATCATGTTCCTGATCCAATGATGTCATCATACATCCCTTCTATCGTCATCATATATCATCATGACATAAATAATCACTACAAACATGTATGACTGTGTACATTATTCTTACTCTTTCAAGTGACTAAATGTTTATTGCTTATCTCATTATTCATGTGATCGAGCAAGCTACATGCATAGTCGTATTAACCTTGCAGGTTCATTATATCTAAGTTAGATTTACTTTTCCATGGTCCTTTTTTCCTTTTATGTGTATTTTATTAAAGAAATAATGATATTTCAACTTTATTATCTTCTATTATTAGATGTATTATGTGAATGTTATACAAACTTTCATTACTAAAACTAGAGTGTTATACTAGTTAAACATTGAATATCGTATAATGAGAAATAGTTAAAAAGTATATGCAATCCCCTGAACCCAGAAAACTCTACTGAGGGCAACACTCATTGAGTGACCCGATGTTGTCATTTTTTTTCTTGATTTTCTAAAAATTAGTTGACGACTCTACAAAATTAAAAAAAAAGCATCTCGTTCCTCTTGAGACCAATCATTTGTCCTTATTTGATAAAATTTCCATGTCCCTTAGAAATAAAACATAAAGATCCTTACAAAACTTTCTAGAGGGAGTAATCATAAAAAAATCTCTTTCACTCGAGAGCACGGGTCATTTACACTCATCAACAGTGTTATGCATATGCCTTACTTTAAAAACTTTAGTCTTTTTAATAGCTTTAAAAATCAAACGAATAACATAGGAGATAGGAATAAACTTCTCATTAAAAGTTACTTTATTCATTGCATACCATATACTACGAATGGCAGCAAGAATTCCTACTTGCCAAAGAGCCCCCAACTGTGAAGATAATTTCAAAGACCAAGTTATCTTGAATAAGCTAAAAAAACTATTAGAAATATCAAGACGAACAAGCTGCCCAATGTATACCATACAGTAATATTGGCATTATGAAAAAATATGATCTAAAGTCTCAACAACTCTATTACAAAGCCTACATCGAGTAACAAATAGCATACCACTTTTGCATAAAAGGTCATCAGTAGGAAGTCTAGCATGTATTACTCTCCATGCTAGAAAGAATCGAGTCGGAGGCAAGTAATGACACCGTAGATCCCTTCCCTAAGTGACCTTATAATGATTCATATGACAAAAATGATAGAATTCTTTGCAAGAAATTGACCCATTATTAGAAGGTCAAAAAACATAAACATTATCACTAAAGAGGAAAAACACAACACTGTCAATATCAGCATAGATAGAAGAATATGCCAAACAAAACTCTTGAGATAAATGCCAACTACCTTGAAAATTTACATCTAGGACCATGATCTTCAACTGCTTTCTAATAGAATTGGGAATACCAGTTTTATCTGAAATAGAATAACCTAACCAATTATCATTCTAGAAGTGCATATTAAAATCCTTACCAATCATCCATTATGAATTTGTCTGAATATCATCAAAACAAACAATACTATTGACTTTATTAAAAAATATACAACTAATGATACTATAAAATACTATATATTTTAATATATCACATTATATAAAAATGAAATAATATCTTAAAATACATTAGAATGAATCATTTTATTTACTTCAAAAAAACATATTAGATAATTAAATATAGGAGTATAACCAAGGTCAAGCCAACTAGTAAATTACTCAAGATCGATGCACAAAAATTTAAAATTGACTTTATTATTATCAAGTTGAGGTTAAGTATGAGCTAGTTAAATACACTATTAAGTTGTGCTTAAACTCCTTAATATTTAACTCAATAGACTCGCGAGTTTAATAGAATATAATTGAATTTGTGCATGTTTATAATTTAACACTTTTCTTTAATATAATTATAAAAGTGTCTTATCAAGCCGAATAAAGTTTGAACTTAAGTCGAGTTTATATATTTTTAAAAATTATATATATATAAATTTTAAAATTTTATATAACTAATTAAGTCATGCTCAACTTAGTTACTACAAGTATACAAAAAAATACTGTCTTCAAAATGTCATGATTTGATTTCAAAATATTACAATTTATCTCTGAAATATTATTTTTAAAAAAATATTATTAATAAATAGTTTTTTAAGAAAATATCACTATAAATTCAATTTTTTTACTACTTAAATTGCAACACTCCAGGTGCTAGCTTATAAGAGTTTTTATCTATATATACTTGGATTGTCTGCCGATCCTTTGTGTTTCCTTTTAATGTGTATATATTAATATTGTTAACACAATTTATCACTCCCAAAGAAACAGAAAAGCCTGTTGACTGGCGGTAGCCTTTTGTCCACACTCTAAAGCAAATCCTGTGTCGCAAGTAAGCTGATACGTTGAGTAGAGAAAGAAAAGAAAACCTAAAAAGCTTCTACTAATGGCATCTTAAAGGGCATCATCCATGCCCAGATGCTGTTTACATATCTTTTTGCATGAAAGCGTATTGCTTATCGTAATTACCAACATAATGGCGGCGATGGTTATGCAATCGACACTGCCAGAACTTTATTTTGTAGTTTCACTATTTTTTTGGTTTTAATTATTATAGTTGTAGTAGAGGCCAGTTGCCACCTCCAACCTCGTAATAATGATCAACATCATCACCTTTTTGTTACTTCAAATATTTTTTTTTAAATAACTATTTGCCTCTTCTATTTTACTCATGACATTTTCAGATTATATTACTTTTTATGCAATATTGTACTATTTATATATTTTTTTTCAAATTTCTTAAGTTACTTTTAACTAAAAAAAATATTGGAATAAGGGTTAATTTTTTATTAATTTTTTTATGAAAACGAAATTAGCTCTTTTATTATCTTTTGATCCATTTCAACTATTAAATTATTTAATAAAGGTAAAATTAGTTATAAAAATTACACTTACCTCCTATTTTTTGATAGGTTAACAAAAGACCCATAGATATTTATAAAAATCTCTCTAATGTTTTACTATTTTAACAAGTTACTTCATATTACAATACAAAATTTTTAAAATTAAAAAATTTTAATTTATGTTTATAACTATGTTTATACCATATAAAATTTAATAAATTAAAAATATTTTCTTTTTAAACATATCATGTGCAGAATCTTAATTTTAGTATTTATTAATTTATAAAATTAATTTTCACTTAATTTAAAAAAATTGAATAACTGAATTAGAAGGTTAGGGACGAGTGGCTTTCGTGAGATGCTTTATTCAACAAATCATAAGAGAACCTTAAAAGGAATGTTTGGATAATCAAAGGTTCTTTGGAAGTGAATATCAAATCATCAACTTTGGTTAGGTTTTTTGTGAACTTAGGGTTAGATAAAATAATTACTCAATCACATTCTCATCACCCTATCTCTTCTCTTATATGTAAACTAACCCATTTTCCAATTCAATTTCAAATGAGTATAGGAAAAAAAATAAATAAAAAAGAATAATACCACCATAAGCCATATTTAGTTTATGGTTGTCAAGTCTAAGCTAACAGCATGACAACATTGTGCAATAGTTGGCATTGTTGTTGAAATTGACGAAAGATTAATGTTCGAAGTGATAATCGAAAAAGAAGTGTTTGAAGAAGAAGATAAAGAAGAGGATGTTGTTATTATTATTATTTTTTTTATTGTGTTATGATACCAAGTAAATGATCCTAAAGAATGATTAATTATATTAAATGTATAAAATGTGTTATAACAGTAGTTAAATAATAAAACAATAATTGGGTACAATAAAGGGATAATGATGACTTAACTTAGACTTGATAATAGCGTACGTGCATTTTAATATATACCTTATGGTTGTAATAAATGAATTCCTCCCATGGAAATTTCTCACGTACATACATTTTCTTTTATAAGCAAACTTTTTATTCAATAACTCAAACTTTTTATTTAAAAACCATCAAGAAAAAGAAGCTCTTAACAAGTAATCACACCTTTCAAAAACTAAGAAACATCCACAATGATAAGAAAATTATGAAATAACAGAAATCATAGAGATGATATTAATATCAGCAGCTAAAACAAGAAGAAAAAAGAAATCTCGCCCCACTAAGAAGCATTCCGAAAAGCTTGTGAATTCTTGAAGAGGGGATGCTGTGTGCATCAACTTACTTAAAATTATAAAATACAAATTGATATTAATAAAAATTATTTCCTAAATGTTAATATCATTGAAATAGAGAGGTTATGTAAAAGCATAAATAGTTTCTAAGTAATATTATTAATACGGAAATTATTTTGATAATATACAACTTAAATATTTATAATTTATTTTGAATTTTTAATATCAATAAATTTATTCTAAATTTTAAATTTAATTTAAATATTTTTTAACAAATATAGCCTTTACTGGGTGGGCGCAAAGATGGGTTATCTACCGGTATGTCTAAATGCCCACTTTAGTGTACCTAATAATGCAGCCTATCCAATAGTGTACCTAATTATCCTTCTAGATGTTTTGCTTTTTGTATTGCAGTGTATAAATAATTTAGATTTGAATATAAATTTTGAATTTTTATATTTTTATTATATTATACTTATTTTTTGTTATTGTTTAATCTTTTTGTTTGAAATTTATTTTGTAATGTGGTTTGACCAATTCAGTATCGCAGAAAATTGGTAGATATTTTAAAAAATACAGTCAAATTTATTACAATTTCACTACTAACTGAGTTTTTTTTTTCATCTCTGAAAATTTTTTATATTATTTATATTTTCTGTAATTTATTTTTAAATATAGTTATTCTCTCTCTTTTTTTTAAAAAAAAAAAAGTGTTTCAATTTACTGAAATGTAATTTATAATTTTTCACTTAAAAAAAAAAGGGTCATGCCAGATGTCGATAAACAGCTTTGGAAGTATAATTCTATCATCCAAGTATTATATTGCTCAAATTTTGTTTAAGAAAACCCAGGCATCAGAATTAATCAGGAAAATTGTTGTCAAAACCTACTCTATCATATTTACATATAGTGAATTTCATAAGATAAATTAAATAATTGCTGTCAAAACCTACTCTATCCATTTATCTATTATATTGAGATGAAAAGTTTAATTCTTTTTTTCTTTTTACTTCATAAAAAAAAAAATTCATTACACAACCCACACACACAATATATATATAAAGTGATTTAAGCCCATATCATAAAAAAAGGGACCGTCTTCGCTTTTTCATATAATGAAATGTTATATTTAACGGGCCGTTTGTGTTTGGGTTTCTAATACGGAGTCTTAACCATTATCGTTTTTAAAATATAAAAAAGAGAAATTTATAAGGTTGTACCCGTTTTTTTTTATCGGTTTACAAAGCATATTCAATTTTTAAAAAAAATAATTACATTGACTTAATTTTAAGTATGAATTTCTCTTTTTATTTTTTCTTATTTTTTTCTTCTCCCATTATATTTTCCTTTCCACTTTTTTATTTTCTTTTTATTCTCATTTTTTCTTTTAATTTTCTCATTGACCTTTTCCTTATTTATTTTTATTTTCTCCTTTTTATTTTTTTTTATTTTTTTCCTTATTTATTTCATTCTCCCATTATTTTTCCTTTTCACCTTTTTTATTCTTTTTTCCTCTCCTTTTTAATTTTAATTTTCTTGTCTTTTTCTCTTTTTTTTTTCTTTTTTCCCTATTTTTTAATTTTATTTTTTTCTCCTTCCCTTCTCTTGTTATTCCCTTTTTGAATGATGGTGTTTATAACACTCAACAAGTGCTTCATATTTTTTTTACAAAACGCAATGCAAGATCCATTAATGCAAAACAAAAGTACATATTATTATTATTATTATTATTATTATTATTATTATTATTATTATTATTATTATTAAATTGAATTACCAAAAAATACAAATGTCTTAATTTTGAAAAAGAAAACTACAATGAACATATTCAAATTATAAAATCGAAAATAACTTTTAATAAATATTTAAAATTCAAAGAGATAGTTGAAAAAGAAGAGAATTAAAGACTTGATTCAAGCAATCCATCAACGAATGTGTATATATATATATATATATATATATATATATAATCTAATTCTGTTTAGCTTTTCTTGAATTCTTTCTTTAATTAGATTTTCGGATAAAGAAAAATAAAAAAGTAGAAGCTGATAATGAGGTATTTATTTTTAATATATGAAAAATATATTTATTTTTTTATTTTAATTAATTGAATACTATTATTTTTCATTAGTTAAATACACATTGAAAGCCAACTATTTCTTTGATAATTTTCTAACAATATATACTTACATAAATTATCAATTTTTTTAATATTTTAAAATGTATAAAAAAAATGAATAGTATATGATGTTGTTTGAGCCCATATTTAATTTTGGGCTAGGAGTGTAATAAGCCCATCAGTTTCAATTCTAACCGTCCAACTTAAATAAAATGCCCAATTCATAAAGAGCTAATTAGTGATTAATGCTACAGAAATTTTTGGAGATAAAGACAATTGTTTAGACATATCTTGGGGAAGAAAATCAAGTTTGGGGAGTTAGGTAAACTTATTCATTAATTAAATATCAATTACAATTGGCCAAATTGAGCTAATTGAAATTTTTGGCTAAATAAAACAATACATAGCCACTTGTTTCAAGTTCACCCAACTATGATCAAAGCAAAACATCAAAATAATTATGAATAAATTCTTATTTTGGCAAAACAAAGACACATCCCATTTTTACAATCACAAAATTGCCAAAATTCAAGCCATTAAATCCTTGTTTTAAAAGCCAAGATAAATTGCAAGACAAATTGAATTTTTTAGCTAAGAGGAGCTAGTGCATTAAAATGCTAAGTCATCAAACAAGATATCAAATTAATTTTGGGGTAAAAGCCGATTAATATTTGCAAATTAATTTTTTTTTGGCTCAAACATTAGCATCAAACAGATATTCCCCAAGTCAAGCTTGCATTATGCCATGATTAAGGTACAAAATTCCAACATATAAAATTGGCAAATCACAAAGGAAGAAAGCCGATAAATTAAATATACAAAATTTTCGGCTAAAGAGCAAGCTAATGTATCTAAAATGCCAATCAAAATTCTTGGAACAAAGCCGATAAGAGAATTCAAATATTTTTGTTAAACAAGAATTTATCAATAAAATTTTGAGGGAAAAGACCGAAAATTAATCCAATTTTTTGGTTAAACAATAATTTGGCCATCAAATGCAAAAATAAAATTGTACCTTCCCTAAAAAGGAATATAAAAACTATGCCTTAAAAAATCACCAATAAAATACAACGAAGTTGAAGCCATGAAAATTGCTAACCACAAAAGTTCACAACAATCTCAAAATTGAAGCTCAAAAGAACAAACTCAATTAAAATTGAGCCAAAAAAAAAAACCTTTCTTAGCTCTCTGAAGATAGTTTTGAGTTGAGATTGTGAAGAATTGCTCTGGAGAATTGATTGAAAATTGCTTAGGCATGTTGCAAAAATCACAAACCTGTGAAAATAATTAGCTTCGGTTGAAGGGATAATTACTTGTTGTTGGTCGATGACGAGGACAAGCCGCCCTTTAGGGCAATGTCACAATAACGCTTAGAGCCAACGTTAAGTGAGACAACATCCTCACATGATAGAGTAGTTTGGGGCGGGGTTGCTTGCTTGTTGTTGGATGCGTGCATGATGAATCATTGGGCGGAGCGACGACTTGCAGTGATGGAGCAACTCGTGGCGATGACAAGGCACAATGATGGCTCGGGTGATGTTGGAGAGAGCCAAAGAGGATAAGAAGAAAAAAAAAAGAAAAAATTAAGGGAAAAATTGGGAATTTTTTAATTATAGGTGTTGTGAAATTTTGAAGAAATTAAAGTGGATGTGGTAGATTTTGAGCAATTAATTGAATGGATGTTTGAATATTGAAAAGAGTTAGAGAAGAAAAATGAAAATTAGGATATATTTTGATGGGAATTGTAGGTTTCATCAATTAACTCCCCAATAGCAAGAATACTATGATAAGTTGAATTAGAAGAAAACTAGAAATTACTAATTTAATCCACAAATTCGGATCGTTCAAAGATTGAAGTAAGAAGATAGATGTTACTTAACCCCTTTACCAACAAGGATAAAGATACTAAGATAGACTTTGAATTTCCTCTTATGCCACAAATAAGAAAGTTTGATAAATAACAAGAAAACAAAGATTTAGATTTTGACACCACAAGCTAGAATAAAGCTTGATAAGTCACAAAGTTTATGCAATAAATTAAAGATAAAATTCCTCATAATAAAACTCAAACAAAGTTATAATTCATATATCAAATTCATTCATGCTACAAAAGAAAGAAAAAAGACTTGTTTATATAGAGTACAAGTCCATGCACACACTACTAAAATAGACTCACACACATAGGATTACTTTTACTCTTAAATGGCCTTAATAACTACCACCCAGATTAATAGCCATTACTTGGTATTAATTGCCCCCATTAACTCTTAATAACCACTACCCATATTAATAGCCATTACTTGGTATTAATTTCCCCATTAACTTGTATATGGTGGCTACATGTAACCCTAATTGTTATTAACACAAAAACAAGTTAAATATTATTCCTTGGGCCTCCATGGATGCTT
Organism: Mallotus nudiflorus; assembly: GCA_947683625.1. Taxonomy (NCBI): domain Eukaryota; kingdom Viridiplantae; phylum Streptophyta; class Magnoliopsida; order Malpighiales; family Euphorbiaceae; genus Mallotus; species Mallotus nudiflorus. The sequence goes on along the minus strand of CANTUR010000275.1, from coordinate 1,637,717 downwards.
TATTGGGTTGAATTTCTTGAGCTTTCCAAATGTCCCTAATTAAACCCAATATGGTTTCTTGAAGCTTCTTGGATTTGGACCTTATGATTGGGCCTTCTTGTACTATTAATGGATCTTGGATCTCTTTAGGATTTGAACTTGGATTCACATCATTCCCCTTTTCTTCAAAAGGATTTGTCCTCAAATCAGCTCCATCATCTTTATCACCTACATCAAACAAAGACAAGTCACTAACATTGAAAGTAGCACTAACATTGCCATACTCATTTGGAAGTTCTAGCTTGTAGGCATTATTGTTGATGTGTTGAAGCACTTTAAAAGGACCATCTCCTATTGGTATAAGCTTTGATTTCCTTTGGCTAGGAAATCTTTCCTTCCTTAAGTGCACCCACACCCAATCTCCGGGCTCAAAAATGACTTACTTCCTCCCTTTGTTGTGTTGCTTTTCATATTGGAGTGTCTTCTTCTCAATGTTTGCACGCACCCTCTCATGCAAAGTCTTGATGAACTCAGCTTTTTGTTTCCCCTTTAGATTAGCTTTGTCCAATGGCAATGGTAGCAAATATAATAGAGTCAATGGGTTGAATCCATACACAACTTCAAATGGTGAGCAATTTGTTGAACCATGCACACTCCTATTGTAAGCAAATTCCACATGTGGCAAACATTCTTCCCAATTCTTTAGATTTCTTTGGATGATAGCCCTTAAAAGTGTTGAAAGTGTCCTATTGACCACCTCCATTTGTGGATGACAAGTTTTAGAATACAAAAGCTTTGTCCCCATCTTTCCCCAAAGAGTCTTCCAAAAGTGACTTAGGAATTTGACAACCCTATCACTCACAATGGTCCTTGGCACTCCATGTAGCCTAACAATCTCCTTGAAGAATAGATTAGCAATATGGGTTGCATCATCTATCTTGTGACATGGAATGAAATGTGCCATTTTGCTAAACCTGTCCACAACAACAAAAATGGAATCTCTCCCTCCCTTGGACCTAGGTAATCCTAAAACAAAATCCATAGAAATGTCTACCCAAGGTTCATTTAGTATGGTAAGAGGTGTATATAAACCATGAGGTATTGCTTTAGATTTGGCTTGTTTGCAAGTAATGCATTTCTCACAAATTCTCTTAACATCCCTTTTCATGTGTGGCCAAAAGAAATGGTCACCCAATACATCCAAAGTTTTCTTAATCCCAAAATGCCCCATTAAACCTCCGCTATGTGCCTCTCTCATAAGTAACTCTCTTAAAGAACTTTGTGGCACACATAATTTGTTTTCCCGAAAAAGAAAACCATCAAACTTATAGAACTTATCAAAACCCCTTTTCTCACATACCCCATAAACATTAGCAAAATCAGGATCATTAGAATAAAAATCTTTGATGTATTCAAATCCTAATAATTTTGCATCAAGTTTAGAGATCAAGGCATACCTTCTTGATAATGCATTGGCCACCACATTTTCTTTCCCTTATTTGTACTTAATGATGTACGGAAAGGATTCAATGAATTCCACCCATTTTGCATGTCTCTTGTTGAGCTTTCCTTATCCTTTGAGATACTTCAAGGACTCATAGTCAGTGTGAATTATGAATTCTTTGTAACCAAGGTAATGTTGCCATGTCCTTAGAACCCTCACCAATGCATAAAACTCATTGTCATATGTAGGGTAGTTTAGACTTGCTCCACTTAGCTTTTCGCTAAAGAATGCTATGGGCTTGCCTTCTTGCAACAAAACTCCTCCAATACCTATGCCACTTGCATCGCACTCAATCTCAAAAGGTTTAGTAAAATTTGGCAAAGATAATAAGGGTGCAGAACTTAATTTGTCTTTTAGCAAGTTAAAAGCCTCATCTTGTTCAATTCCCCACTTAAAACCAACATTCTTTTTGATGCATTCAGTTAAAGGTGCAGCTATGGTAGAAAATTTTTTAATGAACCTTCTATAAAAGCTAGCTAAACCATGAAAGCTTCTTGCATCACTTACACTTGTGGGTGTTGGCCATTCTCTAATTACTTTTACCTTTTCTTGATAAATATGAATGCCCATATCATTGACAATATATCTAAGAAAAGTAATTTCATTAGTGCAAAAACAACATTTCTTTAGATTAGCATATAACTTCTCTTCTCTAAGCACATAAAAAACATAAGTCAAATGTTGTACATGCTCATCTAAATTTTTGCTATAAACCAAGATATCATCAAAATAGACAACAATAAATTTGCCTATGAATGCTCTTAAAACATGATTCATCAATCTCATGAAAGTGCTTGGTGCATTAGTTAAACCAAAAGGCATTACTAACCACTCATATAAACCATGTTTAGTTTTAAAAGCTATTTTCCATTCATCACCTTCTCTCATTCTAATTTGATGATAACTAGATTTCAAATCAATTTTTGAAAACAAATATGAACCATGCAATTCATCCAACATGTCATCTAGCCTAGGAATGGGATGTCTATACTTCACTGTGATTTTATTGATGGCACGACAATCAATACACATCCTCCAAGTTCCATCTTTCTTAGGCACTAACAAGATGGGTACGGCACATGGACTCATGCTTTCACGAACATAACCCTTCTCCATAAGCTCACTCACTTGCTTTTGGATTTCCTTGGTCTCCTCCGGATTACATCTATATATTGGTCTATTTGGAATGCTTGCTCTGGGTATGAAATCAATTTGGTGCTCAATGCCTCTTTTAGGTGGCAAACCATTTGGAATTTCTTTTGGGAATAAATCTTCATAAACCTGTAAAAGATCAACAACAACACTAGGCAAACCATTGGTTATTTTGTTAGAAATATGCAAAATCTCCTTATACATAAGTACAAGCATGTGTTGCCTCAAAAGCATAGCTTCCTTCACATCACTCATTTTTACATAAACGCTCATTTTTCTTTCATTTGAACCTTCCTTGTTTTCTCTCACCATGTGTTTCCCATTTTGGTCAAGAGAATTGGAATTTTTAGGTTCACTCATCTCACCTTTTTCTTTACTCTCAAAGGTTTTCCTTCCCAAAGAATTTCCCAATGAAGAACCCATTTCTTCATATTGTTGCTTAATGCGCATTTGGTCTTCAAAAATCTATTTTGGAGTTCATGGTCCAAGGTTAAACCTTTTTCCATCCATAGTCAAAGTATACATATTTTTGAATCCATCATGATTAACCCTTCTATCATATTGCCAAGGTCTCCCCAACAACATATGTCCGGCCAACATTGGTAACACATCACACAACACCTCATCCTTATATCTACCAATTTGAAAAGAAATTAGAACTTGCTTATTTACCTTTACAACTCCACTTTCATTAAGCCATGGCAACTTGTATGGTATTGGGTGCTTGGTAGTAGGCAACTTCAATTTCTCCACTAGCAAAGTGCTTGCTACATTATTACAACTTCCACTATCCACAATCATGTTGCACAACTTGTTAGAAATCAAACAATGAGTATGAAACAAATTTTCCCTTTGCTCCCTATGGACATCATGTTTATTTTTCAAACTCAATGTTCTTTGAACAACAAGATTATCTCCCTTAGCACATTCAACATCACTACAATCTTCTAAAGAAGGCATATCATCATCACTATCCCCCTCACTCTCAGATTCAATATCACCATCCCTTAGAATCATAGCTTTCTTATTTGGACATTCCCTAGCAATGTGCCCATAACCCAAACACTTAAAACATTTGATTCCCCTAGTTTGGGCTGGTTGATTCTCACCCTTTCCCTTATTACCCAAGTCAATTTTAGGTTTAGTTTCTTCCACTTTTGACTTATTAGAAGGTTTATCATCCTTTTTCCCCCAAGAAGTTTTCCAAGAAGAAGAAGAACCCACATTTGGTTTAGAATCATACCTCTTTCCTTTCAATTGCCTTTCCACTTTCATGGCCAAATTCACCATATCTTTAATCTCCACATAATGTTGCAAATCAACAACATCAGCAATGTTTTTGTTTAGCCCTCTCAAGAACCTTGCCATGGTAGCTTCTTGATCTTCTACCGTATTTGCTCTAATCATAGCCTTCTCCACTTCTTTGTGATACTCCTCCACACTCATGGATCCTTGAATTTGAGTTTGTAACCTTTGATGAAGCTCTCTATAGTAATGGCTTAGAACAAACCTCTTTCTCATGATTTGCTTCATTTCCCTCCAAGACTCCATGGGTCTTTCTCCATATCTACGTCTTTCCTTGTAAAATTGATCCTACCAAACAATTGCATAAACACTAAACTCAATAGCGGCAAGTTTTACCTTTTTCTCCTCCGAATAATTGTGACATTCGAAGATGAGTTCCACTTTCCTCTCCCATTTAAGGTACACATCTGGATCATTTCTTACTTGGAATGAAGGAATCTTCATTTTGATGCTTCCAAGGTTGCGATCAACATCATCATTAGGACGTCCTCTCCTAGCTTGTCTCCTAGGATTGATTTGTTATCCCACCAAGGTGACTTGATCATCATCCAATTCATCCTCTCCTTCATAGTCCTTTTGGTTAATTGGTGGACGTCTCCTTTGTTTAGGCTCTCCTTGTAATTGGTTAAGGACGCCATCATGCCTCTCCAATTTCTCATTGACTCCCGCCATCATGTTAAACATTCTTTCGAATTGTTGTTGCATAGCTTGAATCACATGATCATTTGTAGAAGAAGAACTTGTATCTTTTGACATGATTGTAAAACCTAAAATTTTAACAAAAGAAAATAGAAAGAAACAATCTCACAACACTCCGTCGCGTGTTTCACTCAAACTTGATGTATACCACTCGTGTTTACACTCAATTTTTGGCTTTTTCTCTAATGATCTCACACTCTTGCCTTTTACCTCTCAAATTTGCCTTTTGATTTCTTAGATGAATTAAGTTCTCAATCAAACAAAATTCAAGAATGTAGTAATCAATGATATAAAAAAAAATAAGGTAGGCTGACAAGAAAATAATAAGGTAGGCTTAAAGAAATGAACAATTTGTAACAAATAGGCTAATAGAAATGAAAAACAAAGATAGATCATCAAAGAACATAAAGAGGCAAAATTATAAAGATAGATCTCAATGGAATATGAAGAGTCAATTTTTTTTTTCATGTAAACTGAGATCTAACACAAGAATATCAAAGATAACATATATTTTTTTTTATGGACGAATTTCTTTTTTTTTTTTTGATATATGCACGAATTGAAAGGTATCACAAAAATCTTAAAGATAACAACTTTTTTTTTTGATATATTCAAACAAAATCTTGAGATAAGAAGAATAAAAAAAATAACAAGAACAATAGATAGCAAGAAAGGTGAAAAATATAAGATGAACACAAGATATTGAGAACTAAAAGATAGTTTTGGATACGCAAACCTCAATCTTGAGCCAATGCTCTGATACCACTTATGATGGGAATTGTAGGTTTCATCAATTAACTCCCCTATAGCAAGAATACTATGATAAGTTGAATTAGAAGAAAACTAGAAATTACCAATTTAATCCACAAATTCGGATCGTTCAAAAATTGAAGTAAGAAGATAGATGCTACTTAACCCCTTTACCAATAAGGATAAAGATACTAAGATAGACTTTGAATTTCCTTTTATGCCACAAACAATAAAGTTTGATAAATAACAAGAAAACAAAGATTTAGATTTTGACACCACAAGCTAGAATAAAGCTTGATAAGTCACAAAGTTTATGCAAGAAATTAAAGACAAAATTCCTCACAATAAAACTAAAATAAAATTATAATTCATATATCAAATTCATTCATGCTACAAAAGAAAGAAAAAAGACTTGTTTATATAGAGTACAAGTCCATGCACACACTACTAAAATAGACTCACACACATAGGATTACTTTTACTCTTAAATGACCTTAATAACCACCACCCATATTAATAGCCATTACTTGGTATTAATTGCCCCATTGACTCTTAATAACCACTACCCACATTAATAGCCATTACTTGGTATTAATTTCCCCATTAACTTGTATATGGTGGCTACATGTAACCCTAATTGTTATTAACACAAAAACAAGTTAAATATTATTCCTTGGGCCTCCATGGGTGCTTTATTGGGTTAAATTTCTTGAGCTTTCCAAATGTCCCTAATTAAACCCAATATGGTTTCTTGAAGCTTCTTGGATTTGGACCTTGTGATTGAGCCTTCTTGTACTATTAATGGATCTTGGATCTTTTTAGACTTTGAACTTGGATTCACATCATATTTGGTGTAAAAAAAAAGAGTTGTAGAGTTTTTTCTTACCTTGAGCTCTTAACATCTTAAAAAAAAAAAAGGTGATATAGGTCTTATGATTTTTGAAGAAATTAGTTGATAAGTAAAGTGAAATTCTTGAAAAATTGAAATTTAAAATAAGAATTTGGTGGTAATTTGAAAGAGAAAAAAGGAATTTTTGGCGTAAAAAATGTTTTTTTTAAATTAAAAAAAAACAGAGAGACATTGAAATTTAAAAAAGCCTTTTTTAGTGTACATATATCCATATAATTATATTGGACTTAACCTAAACTAATTATATGCGGGAGACATTGTTTGAACCCATATTTAATTTTGGGCTAGGAGTGTGCTAAGCCCATTAGTTTCAATTCTAAAAGCCAAAATTAAATAAAAAAGCCTTAATTCCTACTTAGTGATTAAGGCTACCAAAAGTTTTGATGATAAAGACCACTGTTCAAACATAGCTTGGGGAGTTAGGTTGTTATGTAAATTTATTTCTACAGGAACCAGAAAACTTTTGAGCGAGAGAATTAATTTGGGGAAATAAATTTTACAATTATAAAAGGACACAAAATGATAGAGGAAGGGCTTTTACAACTCAATCAACAATCATCAACATCATTATGTCAACAATCATCATCAAACAAATTTTCTAATTTCAATCATTGTTAGCCAAAATAGCAAATCACTATTTATTTCTTATTTTACAAGCTCTGTTTTATTCTACTTAGTGTATAATAGCTTCCTATTCAATACACGAATTTTCTTTTTTTTTTCTTTGTCTCTTTAATACTCTTTAATTTAATTTGAAGTTGGAATCCAAATGAATTATGGTAAAAGAGTTTGGAAACTTGCAAAACATCAAAAAGAAGTTAGAAACCAATTCAGGAAAATTTCCTTTGGCACGCTCACGCACATTTGCCAACAATCTTTTGGTCGGCACAAAAAATTAGAGAAACACACATAACGGAAGCCTAAAATTAAAGGGAATAAAAGAGATAAATAATATAGTTTGTTGATTTATGTATAAATACTGAAAAATAATCTTTTATAACTTATTGATTAATAACGAATGCCAAGAAATAGACATCAAATATTTGTTGATTCTAGAGAATATAAAAAATTTAGAGAATAAGAGAATTACATCTCTTAGAAAATTTCATTAAAAACTAAAAACTAACTCACATAACCTTAAAGCTTGCATATTTATAGGGTGACATAAACCTACAAATCCTAATTTCAATTAGGAAATAAAATAAAGACAATCCTAGCTAAGGTAGGAAATCAATTCCCTAACAATATAGGAAAATCAAATTCTAATCAATGATAGATATGCTATCCAATGTTCTGCAAACTCATTCTAATAACTCTGAGACTTGTAGCTCCGCATCATTCCCCTCAGGCTAGAGAAAATCCGCCCTTGAATTTTATTCAAATATTATGAAAGAAATTTGCTCATAAATGTATATAATATCATAAATTCATCTTCAACTTGTAATTCCTTCAAAATAGAAATTAAAGGAACACAAGAATAAAGAATTTCATCAATGCCACATGCTTAATTAATTCTAGCATTATGAGCAACCCTTGTTTTACTCTCTCATTGGTAAAAGAGCTTTTTGCTTTTTTGATGATTACTCCCTCTGGAAAGTTTTATGAGGATCTTTATATTTTATTTTTGAGGGACATGGCAATTTTACCAAATGGGGACAAATGATTAGTTTCGAAAGGAACGAGATAATTTTTTTGATTTTATAGAGTTGCCACCCGATTTTTAGAAAATCGGGAAAAGAAATCGACAACATCAGGTCACTCAATAAGTATTGCCCCCAGCAGAGTTTTCTGGGTTCAAGGGATTGCATCTACTTTTTTACTAGTTTTTATTATATGATATTCAATGTGTAGCTACTGCAACACCCTAGTTTTGGTAATGACCGTTTGTATAGCATTCACACAATACATCAGATAGTGGAAGATAACAAAGCTGAAATATCATTATTACATTACTTTCCTAATAAAATACACATAAAAGGAAAAAGGGATTGCAAAAAGAAAATCTAACTTAGATATAATGAACTTGCAAGGTCAACACTATTATGCACTTAGCTCGCTCAATCACAAGAATAATGAGATAAGTAATGAACACTCAATCACTTGAAAGAGTAAGCAAAATGTACACAACCATGCATGTTTATAGTGATTATTTATGCTATGATAATATATGATGATAATGTAAAGGATGTATGATGACATTATTAGACTGGGAACATGATGACTTTATTTTAGAATATGAACTTTTCACATTATTGATATTTATAGTGTGATTTCACATTTTTAAACTAGAGGGTGCAAAATGATGATATGAAATAAGCAAAATAAAGCATAGACTATTCATATAGTATGCAAAAATGATAGTCTCATCAGGAAAGCACAATAATATTCATAAATGCTGGCGATAATAAAGTAAAATGCAGTGTGATAAAATAAATGTACTAAAAAGATTGTGTGGTTCTCATATTTGACTAAGCTTGTGTGAGTTTTGAAGCTTTAGCGTTGAGGGATTATCAAGCTTTCCTCATCGAGAGGTTCAAAATGACGTGTAAAATAATACTAGTTTGTATACCTTTAAAACATGTTTTAATAAAGATGAGGCTAGGTTTGGTGGAAGGGAGGCCTAATAACCTAAGAAAAATGCAGTGGGAGAGCTAAAACTATATGGAAGTGGGTTTCTAGCATCTTCGAGTGGATATATTTTTGAGTGTGTATGTGTTTTCCTCTTGCTCCTCCCCTCAAAATGGGGTGTGGAGACACCTATTTATAGTGCAAAAATAGAGGAAGGGCGGTATATGGGTGGTCATATGTGCATCCCAAGGACGGAATACGTGGCCTTGTGAGGTCACTTGTATGTCCCTCAAGACGAAGCGCATGGCCATTAGCACTTTTGCATGTTACACATATAATTCAGGGCTTTTTTAGGCTATTTTGAGATTGATTCCTAGGGTTTTTTGGCCTTCCAAATGTGTTTCCAAAGTTCATTTTTCTAATTTGGCCTCGATTTTAACGCATGACACCTAAGGGTGTTTGTGGGTACACGTGCACTTCTAAGTGATGCACGCTAATCCTTGGGTTGTTTTGGACTATTCTAGGACCACTTCTAGAGGTTTTGGAGTCTTTCAGACGCATTCTTGAAAGTCCATTACATTTAATTCGGCTTCAATTTTAGCATATGACACCTAGGGGTGTTCATGGCTGCACGTGCACTTCTAAGCAACATGAGTTAATCCTCAGGTTATTTTAGACTATTTCGAGACCACTTTGGAGGTTTTTGAGTCTTCCAGACCTATTTTTGAAGTCCTTTTTATCAAAATCAAATTTTGTTTTTTCATAAAGTTGGATCCCGATTTGATGAGATGAATACTAGCTCAATAAGTTGCATGTTCTGAGATAAAATTACTCGAAATAAGCCTCTTATTATTTTAATAATTCATATTTCATAAGATCAGAGTGTAAATTAATGGCTCAATAATCGATTTTGCACACTGGTGGGATCAATTAGGGTTTTAAGGTTACACACTTCAGAGGTGTTATGAACGAGTAAACTCTAGTCTTTTCAAAGATTCATTTCATCATTGGACTTTTTTGGGGATAGTCAAATTTGAGTTATGAAAATTACCCCCTACTTTGAATGTGTTGCATAGCCACCTAGGCCTAGTGTCAATACACACAAATCAAATGCAAAGATGCAAAAAATAATTTTCTAAGGAGAGAGGTACTTCTTACCTGAGTGATGTGTTATTATGATTTGATTATTGAGATATTGCAACTATAACCTCTTCTAGTGTCAGGTGAATAATATTGCCACTATAACCTCTTCCAATTATTAGGCAAATAGATACTACCACTATAATCTCTTCCGGTGTCAGCCAAACAAATAATGCCACTATAACCTCTTTTAGTGTCAGGTGAACAGATACTGCCACTGCAACCTCTTCTGGTGTCAGTTAAACAGATATTGCCATTATAACCTTTTATGGTGTCAGGTGAACAGATACTACCTTTATAACCTCTTCCGGTGTTAGTCAAACAGATACTGCCTCTATAACTTCTTTAAGTGTCAAGCGAACAGATACTGCCTTTATAACCTCTTTCAGTGTTAAGCGAATAGATATTGCCACTATATCATCTAAATTAACCAAAATTATTTTAAATGACTTCTCTATGTAATTAAAATCAATGTTTTGTAACGAAAAACATACAAATTAAAGTTATGGAATCAAAATGAAATTTAGTGTTAAATTTGGTGACCTCCTATGCAATTAACCTTGCTTTATTTTATCATATTGTTTTTGTTTTCATTACCTAAGGACAAGTTTGTTAGTAAAGAATACTCAAATATTGTTAATGATTATTTTTATAATCAATACCCTTGGAGTAAAAAATGTTTTTAGTGTTACTATTGAATATTTGAAGGGAAAGCTATTAAGGGCTAAGAAGAAAGGTGACATTTATTATTACTACTATCTTAATGGCTTTCTATTGGTTCCACAACTTTAGTTTTATAACTGTTGTGATTATTCTCATGATTTTTTGCTTTTCATGAGGGTTATCCCTCATCTTTTGAATTAACGTACATCTAATGTTCCAAATTTCAAGGAGTTAGATTTAGAGATTTTTAATTTATCTCTTTCTCAAGTAATAATTTTAAATTTTGTTATTTTAATTTTTCTCAGGTAAATAATAACCTTTCTTTGAGCTAATTAATACTCATAAGATTTATACATATGTAATTATGTTGACACTTTGCATGATTAAGTTCATGGTCAATCTCAATTCAACATTTTTTTTGACTTTAAAAATCAATTTTGAACCATTAATGTTTTATATTCAAGTGTGTTTATAAGCTTAGGTACATAATTATGCTCAACAAAAGCAAGGTTAATTGACCATGCTTTGGAACATGTTTGGGGATATTTGAAATACATTTGAAGCCTTCAAATACCCCTACACATGTCCCTTAAGGCATGGGAAGTGAACTGGGTATAAAAGAGGTCGTTCGAAAGCAAAAAGGACAAGTTTTCATGAGATTAGCCTACACTTACGGTTCACTGACGATCTTAAGTAGACCATAAGCGTACCCTTATGATCCCAAGCCTATGCTCATGGTCCTAATGTGCCTTATGCCCAAATTATAAGAAAGAAGGCTGATATGCTTATGGTCCATACTCATTATCTCGAGTAGACCATGAGTATCTCCAATAGTCACTTTTGCAAGTAGAGGTCATATTTTTCAACGCTTATGATCCCAAGCCTATGCTCACGATCCTATGCATATGAAATCCTGCAAAAGCTAAAAATGCATTAAATGAAGAAGAAAAAGGTTGGGGAAGAAATTAATGACTCACAACAACTATTTTTCACTCTCTAACTATAAATTTAAGACCTAGAACTTCATTCATAAAGTAGAGAGTTGGTTGACCAAATTCATTAAGCCATATTTTGTTCTTTCACATTTATTCTTAGTAAAAAAATTTTATGTAAAAAACTCTTGTTGAGTTTGTAATTATCCTTCTATTGAGAGTTAAGCAAGTGTTTAGTTTATAGGATTCTTTCTTCTACTCTTTCTTGGGATTGAGAAGTGGGTAGTGAGGGATCAATCAACACTTGGTTAGTGTTGAGCCCTTGTGAAAAACACATTGAAGATTGGTTTGTTTTGAGCCAAGAAAAACACAAATTGTTATAAGGTTGGTGTTGAGCCTTCAAACACTTTGTTGTAACAATCTTTGAAATAAGATTGTGGTGAGTTCAAAACTCTAATTTGGACATAAGTTAGGTGGGAGTTATAGAATTGGTTGAGAATCTGAACTCCCTAAAATTACTTATGTTCTCTTTGATCTTCTTGTTGTTGTCATTCTTAATTTTTTTGATACCGCCCATATATATTCCTACCTAACTAAAAGGTCTTTATTTCTTAAACAGGGACACTCAGACTATGAAGGTAGCAGAATCCGTCCAAGAAAAGGACTTTACCCTAAAGAGGAATCCTAAGTAAAGAGGGAACACTCTCTTACCAGGATTAGGACTCCTATCTCACAAAGAATTCGACTCCCCTTTGGTTAAAGTATTACTATAAATAGGACCCCATACCCCTCACAGAGGGACATCTCACTCTTTCATATTCTAGTTATTCCATATTCCCTTACTCCTGTCCTCTAACTTAGGCATCAGAGTGTTTATGGGGACTCTCCCCACCTCTTACCTTGCCTTTTGTTTGTGTATTGCAGGACACCAAGCTTAAGAGTTCCAGAAACCAGTTATCAAGTGGCACCGTCTGTGGGGACTCTTGGGAAAATTCCTTCGTTTACCTGCTAAGCTAAAGACATCCTTACCATGAGTTCTAGCCCACCACCGGCCTTAATTACCGAAAATGGCACTAACCCTTCCGCACCTATCCCTTCGATCGACCTCTCAGACCCTCTCCCAATAATAGTGCTTCCAGCAACCTTTCCGTATACCAGAGCTTCATCCAGACACACACATCAACTCTATAACAACACCTCGAGATACCTAGCCTTGGGTATAGACCTCCCATATTACGCTCCTCTATAATACTATCGTTCAATACCTTCCATACCTTTTCTGAGTTTAACAGACACACCAGCAATAACTACACCAAATTTAAACAAAACTCAACCTCGACCAAACTAGCAAGGAAGTCATGATAAAAAATATCTAGGCGCAGATAACTTTAATGCAATAATAGCTAAACACTATAATACAGAGTGGGCATTCTGAAGCTCAAAACGATGATAACACAACACCTCGACAGGCCCCGGGGATGAGCATGGGAAAGGGTAAAGCACCAGAAGGGGAGTGTAGTTCAACAATTCTGACTCTTGATGATTTGAAGATAGCTTAGAAGGTTAAAGAGGCAATATACAAAGCCCGGACAAAACCAAGAAAGGAAGAAAAATGCATTATGGATAGCAGAACTCTATTTATCAAAAGAATAATTCAGACAGAGTCCTTACTAAGTTTAGAATCCCGCCACTTAATCAGTATGATGGGATGAGAGATCCCATCAGCCACATATCAGCATTCCTAATAAAGATGTTGCTCCAGAATGTAAATGATGGAATCATGTGTAAAATTTTTCTAAGCACACTCACAAAGAATGCTCAAAAGTGGTTTCATCGACTCCCAGAGAGTTCTGTCACTTTTTTTTAAGGATCTGATGGAATAATTTCATATCAGATTCATCACCAATATTCCCCCAACTAAAAACATTAACGATCTCCAGATGTGCCGATAAGAAGTTGACGAATCTTTACAAAGTTATCTTAACCATTTCAATAAAATAGCCAAGCAAATTGAGCATGTTGTAGATGAAGTTGCCATAGAAGCTTTGAAAAATGGCACTAGATTCGACAAGCTTAAAGTCAAAATAATGACCAAAGAATCGAGTACTTTTGCAGAGGCAATGGCGATGGCAGTCAGGATGATAAAAATGGACGAGGATAGAAGGATGCGACGGGAGGAAGAGAAGCCACCGATCAAGGATTAACAACCTAAACATAGACAAGTAGGCTTCCCAAAAATAAATTTTAGAAATTTAGCAGAAAGATTTGACAGAGAAGCAGATAGATACACACCCCTAAGTACCTCTCGATCCAAAATCCTTGTGTGGATTAGGCAGAATGGAGTTGGAATCACCCCAGCTAGGAGAATAAGCCTAAGCTGGAGATCTACCCAAGATAGGGACCAATACTGCTAGTATCACCGGGAATACAGGCATGACATGGAGGGTTGCAGAGAGCTGAAGAATGCCATAGAGAGATTGGTGTAGAAGGGAAAACTCAATAATTTCATAGATGCATCGAGAAGAAGCGGAAACTCAGAAAACCAGGACCATGACAGGCCAGAAACAAAGAAAACCTGGATGGAGCCGATTGGCACAATCAACATGATCATCGGGGGAGAAAACACTGAGAAAAGATTAAAACAGAGTATAGAAGAAAAGCTAGTATCCAAGAGAAGTGATATTATGTTCAATTCAGAAGATGATTTGCATGTTCGCCACCCCCATTGTGATGCCCTGGTAATAATTGCATGCATAGACAAGTATTTGGTAAAAAGGTTATTGGTGGACAACGGAAGTGCTATCAACGAATTATCCTAGAATGCATGCAAGGCAATGGGAGGCTCTGTCATCAACCTGAAGGCCATTCAGAACCCCATCATGACTTTTTATGGAGGAACTGTAGAACCAATGGGAATTATCAAACTGAGCCTAGAATTTGGAAATCAAGACGATGAAGAAACGAAAGTTATTCGAGCAGTATTTAATGTTGTGGATATACCACTGGCGTATAATGGGATTATAGAACGACCCACACTCTATAAAATAGATGTAGTCACCAGTATTCGGCGCTTAACTATGAAAGTTCCAATCAAGAATGGAACCCTTACCATTCGAGGAGATTAACATATGGCTAGACAATGTTACCAGATGGCCATAAAGCCTCAGGCGGAGGCTTTTCCTCTAGAAGCATGGGAAATTAAAAAGCAAGGCACCAATCCATAACCAGTAGAAGACATGGAGACCTTACAAATAATGGATAGAAAGACCGTGAAGATCGACAATGAACTTAACCAGAGCATCAGAGAAGGAATAAGGGAGGTCCTTTCTAGACACTTGAAAGATTTTGCTTCACAAGTCTCCGAAATCATTGGCATGGATCTGCAAGTTGCTTGTCATTGTATAAACATCATACCAAGAGCCAAACCAGTGGCCCAAAAAAAAAAGAACCTTTGCTTATGAAAGACAAAGAAAAATTATTGAAGAAACAATGAAGCTATTAGTAGCCAGGTTCATCAAAGAAGTTACTCACTCAAAATGGGTAGCCAAAATGGTACTTATCAAAAAAGAAAATGGTAAATATAGGATGTGTGTAGACTACACTGACCTCAACCGAGCATGTCCCAAAGACAGCTACCCATTGCCCATGATCAACCAGCTCGTTGACTCCACCACTGGTCACGGATTATATAGTTTTGTAGATGCGGCACAAGGTTACCACCAGATCCTGATGAAGGAAGAGGATCAGGAGAAGACATCCTTCATTACCCATAAAGGTTTGTAGTGCTATAAGGTGATGCCCTTCGGACTTAAGAACGCCGAAGCCACATATCAAAGAATGATGAACCAGGTCCTCCAAGACCAGATTGGCACAAGCATAGAAGTATACGTAGATGACATCATCATCAAGAGCAAGAATCCAGAACAGCACCTAGCAGATAAAGACCAGGTTCTCTGGCTATTAAGCAAATCCAGGATCAAACTAAATCTAGAAAAATGCATCTTTGGAGCCAGAGCAAGCAAATTCTTGGGATTCATGATATCCCACAGGGGCATTGAAGCCAATCCAAAAAAGATGGAAGTCATACTCAATATGGAAGCACCAAAAAATATCCACGAAGTACAAAAGTTAAATGGTAGAATCACTGCATTAAGGCATTTCATTTCATGCTTGGTGTAATATCCCGAGTTTTTAAATAATTTTAAATTGCATCGGGATATGCAGCGTTAATAATTTTAATATATATTTATGATTACTTAATTATTTTGTTATTTATTAAAGTCATTTGAATTATCTTTAAATTATTTTAAGTCTTTTACGTAAAATTTTCCTGGAAATTTTATTTTCGGGGAAATTAAAACTTAAATAAATAAATATTAATTATTTTAGATGGTTTTATGAATTTGCATGAGTCCATGCATGATTTTTAAGTGTTGAATAAAAAAATATACATATACATGCATATATGCGCATTTAAATTAAATTAGGGTTTATTTTAATTAAATTATATTATATTATATAGTTTTAAATAATAATTAAATATGTATATATATGTATATGTATAGAAATATTATTAAATGTGTGTGGTGAATATTTATTGTGCATATAATATTATATATTAAAATAATATAAACTATAGATATATATATATATATACATATAATATATACCTAAATATAAAGTTCATCATAATTACAAAATTGCCATTGTCAGCAGCTCCTTCTTCCCCGATCGTTTCTTCCCCATTCCGGCGTTTGTCAAGTCGATTTCTCACCGTCGGTGTGCCTCTCAGCCTTCCTCCTCCACCTCCAGCCCTTCTCGCCGCCCCTCGCTTCCCTTTCCGGCGAGTTTTGGCTAGATTTTCCTTAAGAAGCCGAAATCCATCCTAACGCTAATCAGTCCGATTCCGGCCACCATTTGGAGTTCCACTGGTCTCTATCTCTTCCTTGAGTACCGGTGAGTCCATTTCCAAGCTTTGTTTCACTTAATTTGGTCTAGATTTCCCTAGGTTTTGAATTTTCATTTTCGGCCAACTTGTGTTCTTGAATTTTTTGAGCTTCAATTTCAATGATTCAAGCAAACTTCCTTCACAAAGATTCATCCTAGTAGTTCAATCTACATGCTATAATTTTTGTGGAATTTTTGGGAATTATTTTGATTTTTGTGAATTTTTTATTATTTTATTAATATTTTCTAATTTTCATAAATTAATTAATTAAATTATGAAATTGCAATTTATGCTGTTTATAGGTGTTAAAATGCATTTTAGAAATTTATTTTTAATTTTTATGAATTTTTGTATAATTATTATGAATTTATTTATTTTATGTGATTTTTAGAAAATTAGGTTAATTATGTGTTTTATTGAAATTAATTGGTTAATTGAGTATATTTGTTGATATTATTGAATTATATGTTGAGAAATTAATTTTTGTGTAATTATACTATTTTTGTGAATTTTTGAATAATTATAGTGAATTTATATGTAGTAGGGGTATTTTGGTAATTTAGCACTAAATTGGCTAAAAATATAATTAAATGTGTTTTAATAGTTATTTGAGGTATAAAAATGATTTCTACAAATTATTTAGCATTTTCAACTAATTAAAACTATTTCTCGTAAATTATTTTCAAATTATATATAATATACTATTTTTGTAAATAAATGAATTTTTATCGATTTTTAATATGTTTTAGGGTTAATTATGTAATTCAGAGTTTTAAAATGTATTTTGATTGATATTTATGAATTTAATGAGAATTATCAATTTTTAATAATATTTTATTAAAATTAGGGTTTTTATATATTTATTGGTAAAATAATTATTTTTAGCGTTTGAATTTCTAATTTGCTATATTTTGAGTATTAAAGGATATTTTTGGTATTTCATTGTGTTCTGTAATTATCTCATGAATTGTGAACCTCGGTCGGTGGAATTGTAGTTTAAGAGTCCGACCGAGGGATTGTGTGGCTGTGTTTATTCGAAGTGTGTTTCTTTATAGGACCGACTCTACTCTTTGAGTAAAAAGATGTCCATTTTACAGGAGAGGTTTTACCGAATTTTTGGTAGAATTCTCGTAAAACATGATGTCCTGTCGAATTCTTATTCCTTATCCGTGTCCAGTATTTTTAGATCGAGTCTCTAGAATTACGTTAGATTTATTCTGATTTCATATTGTCGTTTGTTTATTAGTTACCCCGAGACTAAGGCCTAGTGGACCAGGCCCGTCGGACCCGTCTCGAGGAGCGCAATAACTGTGAGTTGTTATTTTATATATACGTGATCTAGGATGCATGTTTTTAGAAATTTATGATTTATTTTATAACTTATGCATAAATGGTTTAATTATTGCTTAGGTTTATTTTTAGTATATTTTTGGTATATTTTAAATTATATGCATGTTTTATTATAAATTTATACTTAAAATGTTTTTGAGTATATTTATAGTTTATTTTATAATTAAATTGAATTTATTTGACGTATATATACACGAAATATACCTGGTTTATTTTTGGTATATTTCTAGTTTATATATGGTTTATGTTGCCATTTTAATTAAAGTCATGCATCATTTATTTCATGAATGTATGAATTTATTTTTAAATGAAGGATATCAATAGAACGTGTTACCTAGTGGGCAGCACTAGGACCGAATACATATCTGTACGACGATAGAATTTAGGTTATATTACTAACCTATTTGTGGATATTGATCGGATTGATTTATTTGATATGAGATGTGATTTGGGAGTGTGATTGTTGGAGCTCGGTTGACTAAGTATCTTAGGGCTAATCACACTAATAGTCAGACTGCTGGAGCTCGGTTGACTTAGTGTCTCGGGGCAAGTCTACTATCCAAATGGAACAAGTGAAATTATTTGGAATAAGTGAGCCTGTATGGCTAGAGTGTTGTCTAACACTATTTGAGGTTTCGATCATTTAGGGTTCTATTTGATCCTTTATAATCAGATGTTATTTTCAATATTTATATAAAATGATTTTGCTACATCTGTGTGTTTTTGCCTGTATATATATTTATTATATATACTATTGAATGTGTGCATTGTCATTTAGCTATGCATGTATATATATTATAACAATTCACTTAGTGAGGTTTGACTCCCCTCTGTTGACTATTTTTCAGGAGAGTTTTCATCTTCAGACCTCACTAGTAGACCCTTACGTCGGACTTCTTCTACCCCGGCTTTACTATGCAATATGCTTACTTGATTTTATTTTATAATCTAGACACTGCAGTAGTTATAGTCAGTTGTGAGACTTATGTACTATATTTGTATAAGATATGTATTTTAAAGATTTGAATTGAGATTGTATTAAAAGATTACTTATATTTATAAGAGATGGATTTGTATTATGAAATCTATTGGCAGATTATTATTTTATTTTATTTATGAGATTTATTTCTGCTGCGAGATATTTTATTTATGTTATTATTATTATTACATGTTTTATTTATTTTAAAGCTTGCTACGGGTTCTGAATTTAAAAGAATTCTCATTTCCTGGCACCGGTCATGGTCCCTGTTTTGGGTCATGATAAAGTTGGTATCAGAGCAGAGTTCTGTGTTAGGGCTTAGTTGTGTGAGTTGTGGCCCTAGTTTTCAGTGTTATGTTTTCTTTTGAAACTAATGCAATGAATTAGGTTCGAGTATGTCTTGATAAGTATTCCTTGATTTAGTTTTCTATGTTATCCTACGTTGTCTGAATCCTTCTGTTTGTCTTTTCAGAATGAGGAGGCGAGCGCATGTCGCTCCACTGGTCATTGAGGCCGAGGATGACGAGTCCTTTTAGGATGAGGTTTTACCTCCTGAGTCGCTAGTTAGATGCAGAGGTCGTGGCAGAGGTAGACCTCGAGGAGCGGCAGGTCACCATAGATAGAGAGAGATACAGGATGAGGAGCCTGTAAAGCCTGAGTTCGAGGATGTTCCTATACCTCCAGTTGTTCCACCTGTTCAGCCTGCCTATCAGTAGGGTATGTCTGACCTTGAGGTAGCTCTGTTCTATGCTAGAGTTGGCAGGATCGCCTTTGATGGGACTTCCGATCCTCTAGATTTTCTACATACGATCGAGACTAGGACTCGGACTGCTCACACCGAGTACCAGTGGATCATGATCGTTGAGCTTTCTGTTGAGGGACCAGCTCTAGACTGGTTTATTCAAATGATCCATCCTTACATAATGGCGATGACCTGGGCTCAGTTCAGAGAGCGATTTATGAGGAGATTTTGCCCAGAGCCGCTTCGCATGGGTTATTGTCTCCGGTTGACCAGTATTTCTCACGGTGACCGATCTGTTGAGGAGTAAACTCTAGAGTTCCTCTGACTGGGTAGATATGCAGAGGACCTAATGCGAGACCAGTACTTCGCGGTTACCACCTATGTTACCAGATTGGGTTTTGCATTTACTGGTATGCCTACAGCGGGCCTTACTTTGGAGTTGGTTATTAAGTTGGCCAAGGAGATTGAGTTGAGGCTATTCAGGTAGGGAGCTATGCCTGATTATTACCAGTTGGGTATTCAGTCAGGTGGATTTCAGACTACTCCATATTTGAGTTTTCAGATTGGTTCGAGTAGTCTGTAGAGAGGTCCAACTCAACAAAGTCAGAGACAGCAGCAGCGGGTACATCAGAGCAGTACACATAGCCATGGAGGTCAGCGTGACCATTCAGACTCAGGTCAGGTGCTTTGAGTAGTAGCAGTGGATGTAGCTTTGGATCAACTGCCAGTGTTTGCCAGACATATGGTAGAGTCCATCAGGGACGATATTACGTGACACCACTGACATGCTTCAAATTCAAGCAGACGGGATATTATGCCATATCACATCCTTATTTCGGGCATCAGTAGCCGTAGATTCTACGATTTCCTTAGCAATCGATTGCTAGTGCTGTACCCATTCCATTTCATTTGCCTCCAGCCCAGCATCAGAGTTCTACTTAGCTTGTTCCCCAGCAGGGTCATGGTAGAGGTGCCAGAGGTGTTGGCCAGGCTTCTACTAGCCAGTAGGGAGGTCGAGGACAGGCCAGAGTCTTCCATCTCACTCAGTAGGATGCTCAAGCATCCAATGCAGTCATGGCAGGTATTGTTTCTATCTGTTACCTGGATGCATGGGTTCTGTTTGATCCGGGTGCCACGCATTCGTTCGTTTCTCCTGTTTTTGCTTCCAAATCTTATTGGCAAGCTTAGAGGATGGCTTTTCCCTTGTCTGTCGCCACTTCTCTAAGTGATTCCTTAGATACCGATATTGTTCTTTCTGGTTGTCTAGTTCTCATGGGAGATAGAGAATTATCCGCTGATTTGATTCTGTTGGATATGATGGAGTTTGATGTTATTTTAGGTATGGATTGGTTATCTCAGCACTATACCGTTGTGGATTGTCGGAGTAAAGAGGTGACTTTCAGAATTCCTGGTGAAGAAGAATTTAAGTTTGTGGGTAATAGGAGTTCAGCATCTCAGAATCTTATTTATGCTATTACGACTAGGAAGTTATTGAGGAAAGGTTGTCAAGGATATTTGGCATTGGTCAGGGATACTTCAGTAGAGAAGTTGTCGCTCACAGATGTTCCTGTTGCCTATGAGTTTCCTGATGTTTTTCTTAAGGAGTTTCCAGGTTTACCACCTCACCAAGAGATTGAGTTATGTATAGATGTAGTTCCAAGCACTACTCATATATCTATGCCACCCTACAGAATGGCTCCTACAGAGTTGAAAGAGTTGAAGGAACAGTTGCAAGAGTTATTGGATAAGGGTTTCATTAGACCCAGTGTTTCTCCTTGGGGTGCACCAGTCCTATTTGTGAAGAAGAAGGATGGTACCCTGAGACTGTGCATTGATTACAAAGTGTTGAACAAGGTGACAGTGAAGAACAAGTATCCTCTTCCGAGGATAGATGACTTATTTGATCAGCTATAGGGTGCACAGTTCTTTTTTAAGATTGATATGAGGTCGGGTTATCATCAACTGTGGATCAGTGAAGCCGATGTTCCTAAAATCGATATGGCCATTATGAGTTTCTGGTGATGTCTTTTGGCTTGACTAACGCACTAGCAGCTTTTGTGGACCTGATGAACAGGGTATTCAAACTATATGTGGATCAATTTATGGTAGTCTTCATCGATGATATACTGGTATATTCGAGGAGTATGGGAGAGCACGTATATCACTTGAGAATTGTACTATAGACACTAAAAGAACATTAGCTTTATGCTAAATTCTCAAAGTGTGATTTCTGGATGGAGAGTATTGCATTTCTTGGATACTTAGTGTCTAAAGAGGGTATCTAGGTTGATCCACAGAAGATTAAGGCAGTGTCTGAGTGGCCTAGACCGACTTTTGTTATAGAGATTCAAAGTTTTCTGGGTTTAACCGGGTACTATAGGAGGTTTGTACAGGATTTTTCCAGGTTTAGCCCTTATGACTCGCTTGACTCAGAAGAATGTAAGATTTGAGTGGTCTGAAGCTTGTGAGAATAGTTTTCAATTATTGAAGGAGAAGTTGACCACAGCTCCAGTGTTAGCTTTGCCTAATGGTGTGGACAAGTTCACAGTGTATTGTGATGCCTCTAGAGTTGGCCTTGGTTTTGTGTTGATGCAGAATGGTAGGGTGATAGCCTATGCTTCGAGGTAGTTGCAGAAGCATGAGCAGAACTATCCTACACATGACTTTGAGATGGCTGTAGTGATCTTTGCTCTCAAGATCTGAAGACATTATCTGTACGAGGTGACTTGTGAGATATTTACTAATCGCAAGAGCCTTAAGTACATTTTCCAGTAGAGAGATCTGAATCTGAGGCAGAGGAGATGGTTGGAATTGTAGAAAGATTATGACTGTGAGATTTTATATCATCCAGGCAAGGCTAATGTGGTAGTAGATGCCTTGAGTAGGAAGTCCTCAGGCAGTCTTGCTCATATCAGTGTGGAGAGGAGACCGTTGATCCAGGAGTTACATCTGTTGGTGGATCAAGGTCTGATGATGAAGATTAGTAGGTCAGTGGACTACTATCTCAGTTTAAGGTGCGATCTGTACTAAGAGATAGGATTAAGGAAGCTCAGAGCCGAGATCCTATTCTAGAAGAGCTTGCAGAGAATGTCCAAGCAGGGAAGTTCACTGATTTCACACTCGATGATGATGGTGTATTATGGATCAATGGTAGATTGTGTGGTCCTGATGAGGATAATTTGAGAGAAGAGATCCTAAAGGAAGCACATTCTACAGCTTATAGCGTACATCCGGGTGTCACTAAGATGTACCACAGTATCAGAGATTTATACTGGTGGGACAGACTAAAGAAGGATGTCGCTGATTATATTGCTAAGTGCTTAATGTGTCGGCAAGTGAAAGCTGAGCATCATAAGCCTTTTGGGAAGCTTCAACCTCTTCCTATTCCTGAGTGGAAGTGGGAAAGGATAGCTATGGATTTTATGGTTGGTTTACCTCATTCTAAGGATGGATATGATTCCATCTGGGTGCTTGTAGATAGGTTGACCAAGTCTGCATATTTCTTGCCTGTGAAAGCCACTTACTGTGTAGCTAGATTAGCGAAGCTATATGTGAAGCATATTATGTGCCTTCATGGAGTACCTGTGTCCATTATGTCAGACAGAGGTTCAGTGTTTACCTCACATTTTTGGCAGAAGTTACAGGAAGCGATGGGCACTAGGTGGACTTCAGTATTGCTTTTCATCCTCAAACAGATGGTCAGTTTGAGAGGACGATCCAGACACTGGAAGATATGTTAAGGATGTGTGTTTTGGATTTGGGAGGTAGCTGGGATGATCATTTGCCACTTGTAGAGTTTGCATATAATAACAACTACCATAGCAGTATTGGTATGGCACTATATGAGGCATTGTATGGAAGGAAATGTAGATCCCCTCTGAGTTGGGATAAGATTGGTGAGAGAGCTTTGACTGGATAGGAGATGGTTCAGGCTGCTATAGAGAAAGTCGTCATGATCAAGCACAGATTAGAGACCGCAATTAGCAGGCAGAAGAGCTATGCGGTTCCTAGGTGTAGAGATGTGGAATTTTAGGTTGGAGATTTTATTTTTCTGAAGGTGTCTCCGATGAAGGGTGTTATGAGATTTGGCAGGAAGGGTAAGTTAGCACCGAGATATATTGGACTGTTTGAGATTCTGGAGAGAGTTGGCACTGTTGCATATTGGTTGGCTTTGCCTCAGAGTATGTCTCAAGTGCATCCAATATTTCATATCTCAATGCTGAGGAAGTATGTCTTAGACCCTTCACACGTGTTGCAGCTTGACAGCGTAGAAGTGAATGAAGATCTGACGTTTGTGGAAGAACCTGTGGCGATTGTTGATTATCAAGTTCGACAGTTACGATTTAAACAAATTCCGATGGTCAAGGTTTTATGGCGTAGCAATAGGGTAGAGGAGCATACATGGGAGACTGAAGCTGAGATGCGAGCTTCTTACCCGTATCTCTTCCCTTCTTGATTGTATTATTATTTTTCTAGAATTCGGGGATGACTTCTTGTAAGAGGGGAAGACTGTAATATCCCAAGTTTTTAAATAATTTTAAATTGTATAAGGATATGCAGTGTTAATAATTTTAATATATATTTATGATTACTTAATTAGTTTGTTATTTATTAAAGTCATTTTAATTATCTTTAAATTATTTTAAGTCTTTTACATAAAATTTTCCTGGAAATTTTATTTTCGAAAAAATTAAAACATAAATAAATAAATATTAATTATTTTAGATGGTTTTATGAATTTGCATGAGTCCATGCATGATTTTTAAGTGTCGAATAAAAATATATACATATACATGCATATATGCGCATTTAAATTAAATTAGGGTTTATTTTAATTAAATTAAATTATATTATATAGTTTTAAATAATAATTAAATGTGTATATATATGTATATGTATAGAAATATTATTAAATGTGTGTGGTGAATATTTATTGTGCATATAATATTATCTATTAAAATAATATAAACTATAGATATATATATATACATATAATATATACCTAAATATAAAGTTCATCATAATTACAAAATTGCCATTGACAGCATCTCCTTCTTCCCCGATCGTTTCTTCCTCGTTTTGGCATCTATCAAGTCGATTTCTCACCGCTGGTGTGCCTCTTAGCCTTCCTCCTCCACCTCTAGCCTTTCCCACCGCCCCTAGCTTCCCTTTCCAATGAGTTTTGGCCGGATTTTCCTTAAGAAGCTGAAATCCATCCTAATGCCGATCAACCCGATTCTGGCCACCATTTGGAGTGCCACTAGTCTCTATCACTTCCTTGAGCTCCGGTGAGTCTATTTCCAAGCTTTGTTTCACTTAATTTCGTATAGATTTCCCTAGGTTTTGAATTTTCATTTTCCGCCAACTTATGTTCTTGAATTTTTTGAGCTTCGATTTCAATGATTCAAGCAAACTTCCTTCATAAAGATTGATCATAGTAGCTCAATCTACATGCTATAATTTTTGTGGAATTTTTGGGAATTATTTTGATTTTTGTGAATTTTTTATTATTTTATTAATATTTTCTAATTTTCATAAATTAATTAATTAAATTATGAAATTATGATTTATGGTGTTTATAGGTGTTAAAATGAATTTTAGAAATTTATTTTTAATTTTTATGAATTTTTGTATAATTATTATGAATTTATTTAGTTTATGTGATTTTTAGAAAATTAGGTTAATTATGTGTTTTATTAAAATTAATTGATTAATTGAGTATATTTGTTGATATTATTGAATTATATGTTGAGAAATTAATTTTTAAGTAATTATACTATTTTAGTTAATTTTTGAATAACTATAGTGAATTTATATATAGTAGGGGTATTTTGATAATTTGGCACTAAATTGGCTAAAAATATAATTAAATGGGTTTTAATAGTTATTTGAGGTATAAAAATGATTTTTACAAATTATTTAGCATTTTTAACCAATTAAAACTATTTCTCGTAAATTATTTTCAAATTATATATAATATACTATTTTTGTAAATAAATGAGTTTTTATCGATTTTTAATATGTTTTGGGGTTAATTATGTAATTCGGAGTTTTAAAATGTATTTTGATTGATATTTATGAATTTATTGAGAATTATCAAATTTTAATAATATTTTATTAAAATTAGGGTTTTTATGTATTTATCGGTAAAATAATTATTTTTAGCGTTTGAATTTCTAATTTGCTATATTTTGAGTATTAAAGGGTATTTTTGGCATTTCAATGTGTTCTATAATTATCTCATGAATTGTGAACCTCGGTTGATGGAATTATAAGTTGGGAGTCCGATCGAGGGATTGTGTGGCTGTGTTTATTCGAAGTGTCTTTCTTTACAGGACTGGCTCTACTATTTAAGTAGAGAGATGTCCGTTTTATAGGGGAGGTTCTGCCAGATTTTCGATAAAATTCTCGTAAAACATGATGTCCAGTCGAATTCCTATTCCTTATCCATGTCCAGTATTTTTAGATCGAGTCTCTAGAATTATGTTAGATTTATTCTGATTTCATATTGTCGTTTGTTTGTTTAGTTGCGTTGAGACCGAAGTCTAGTGGACCAGACCTGTCTTGAGGAGCGCAATAACTATGAGTTGTTATCTTATATATACGTGATCTAGGATGCATGTTTTTAGAAATGTATGATTTATTTTATAAATTATGCATAAATGGTTTAATTATTGCTTAGGTTATGCATAAATGGTTTAATTATTGCTTAGGCTTATTTTTAGTATATTTTTAGTAAATTTTAAATTATATGCATGTTTTATTATGAATTTATACTTAAAATGTTTTTGAGTATATTTATAGTTTATTTTATAATTAAATTGAATTTATTTGACGTATATATACTCGAAATATATCTGGTTTATTTTTGGTATATTTCTAGTTTATATATGGTTTATGTTGCCATTTTAATTAAAGTCATACATCATTTATTTCATGAATGTATGGATTTATTTTCAAATGAAAGATATCAATAGAACGTGCTACCTAGTGGGCAACATTAGGACTGAGTACGTACCGATACGACGATAGAATTTAGATTATATTACTAACCTATTTGTGGATATTGATCAGATTGATTTATTTGATATGAGATGTGATTTGGGAGTGTGATTGCTGGAGCTCGGTTGACCAAGTGTCTCGGGGCCAATCACACTGATAGTCAGACTACTCTCGGTTGACTTAATGTCTCAGGGCCAGTCTACTATCCAAATGGAACAAGTGAAATTATTTGGAATAAGTGAGCCTGTATGGCTAGAGTGTCGTCTAACACTATTTGAGGTTGCGATCATATAGGGTTCTATTTGATCCTTCATAATCGAATGTTATTTTTATTATTTATATAAAATGATTTTGCTACATCTGTGTGTTTTTGCCTGTATATATATTTATTATATATACTATTGAATGTGTGCATTGTCATTTAGCTATACATGTATATATATTATAACAATTCACTCAGTGAGGTTTGACTCCCCTCCGTTGACTATTTTTCAGGAGAGTCTTCGTCTTCAGACCTCAATAGCAGACCCTTACGCTGGATTTCTTCTGCCCCGACTTTACTATGTAATCTGCTTACTTGATTTTATTTTATAATCTAGACACTGCAGTAGTTGTAGTCAGTTGTGAGACTTATGTACTATGTTTGTATGAGATATGTATTTTAAAGATTTGAATTGAGATTGTATTAAAAGATTACTTATATTTATAAGAGATGGATTTGTATTATTAAATCTATTGGTGGATTATTATTTTATTTTATTTATGAGATTTATTTCTATTGCGAGATATTTTATTTATGTTATTATTATTATTGCATGTTTTATTTATTTTAAGGCTTGCTACAGGTTCCGGATTCGAAAGAATTTCCGTTCCCTAGCGCCGGTCATGGTCCCTGTTTTGGGTTGTGACACTCGGCCAGACAGTGTCTACCATTATTTTGAGCTCTCAAAAATTCCAAAAAGTTTGAGTGGTCCACAGATTGCCAGTCAGCATTTGAAGACATTAAGAGATTATTGTCCTCACCACCCTTGCTCAGCCACCCTGTCCCAGATGAAACACTGTACTTATACCTCTTGGTAGGCTAAGAATGCATCGCCTCTGTACTGGTAAGAGAAGAAGGGAGCTAGCAAAGCCCATTTTATTACATCAGTAGAATGCTTCGAGGATCTAAAGTCCGGTATCCTATGCTGGACAGGCTAGCTATAGTCGTGGTCCATGCGTCTCAAAAGCTCCGTCATTACTTCTAAGCCCATCATATCATCGTCTGATCCTATTTCCCGCTGAGGAAAATCTTGTAAAGATCGGAGACCTCGGGCAGGCTAGTACAGTGGTCGATGTTACTTGGCGAATTTGACATTGATTATGAACCTCGCCAATAAATGAAAGCCCAAGCATTAGCAGATTTTGTACAATAAATGGCTTCTAAAGACCTTACCTTATCTAGAGCACTGGAATGGAAACTCTATATTGATGGAGCATCTTCCACTCACGGATCCGGCACTGGAATAATTCTTAGGGGACCGCACAAGGTTTACATCAGGTATGCAGCCCAAATTGAGTATAACGTAACCAACAATGCCACTAAGTATGAAGCACTCATCACAGGCCTGAAAATAGCTACCGAAGTTAGAGCTGAACACCTCATTATACATTCAAACTCCCAACTGGTTGTCAACCAGGTTAACGGAACGTTCCAAGTCAAGGACACTAGTATTGCCAAGTATGTGGACAAAGTCAAGCAACTTTTGAAGTAGATTGAACAAGAAGGGGGTTGGTGGGAGATCATTCAAAATCCTAAGGAGGAAAACTCTGAGGTTGACCTCCTAGCCAAGTCTACAGCTGAAGACAATCAAGCATTTTGAGATATGGTGTTCACCGAAGCATTGACCAATCCTAGCACGGACGATCCTGAAATCTTAGAGATACAAGTAGTCTCATAATAGATGCACCCAATAATCCAATACTTGGAACACGGATCCCTCCCTGAAGATAAGTTGTAGGCTCGGAAGTTAAAAACCAAAGCAGCCCACTATTCCATCCATCAAGGGGAGCTTTATAGAAAATCCCTTTCACACTCATGGTCTAAGTGCATCTCCCTAGAGGAGGGAAATTACATACTCTGAGAGATCCAAGAAGGGATTTGCGGAGCGCATGAATCCCATTATGCACTAACTCAAAAAGCACTACTCCAAGGATATTATTAGCCTACCATGTCTAACGACTCCCAACAGTTAACTTAAGCATGTCACAAGTGCCAACACTATGCTCGACTCAACCACAGGCCCTCCTACCCCCTGTATCCAATTGGTAGCCTATGGCCATTTGCTATGTGGGGAATGGACATCCTAGGTCCTTTCCCACCTTCCACTTCCCAAAAAAGGTTCCTGATTGTGGCTATCGACCATTTCACTAAATGGGTAGAAGTAGAGGCAGTCCCAACCATCATAAAAGCTCAGATACAACATTTCTTCTGGAAGGAGATCATTTACAGGTTCGGCATCCCCTACACTTTAATTACTGACAACGGCAGACAGTTCGATAATAAAAAGTTCAGAGATTTTTGCTCAGACCTCAGAATAAAGCTTTGCTTCACCTCGATAGCCCATCCGCGGACAAACGGAAGTTACCAATAGAATTCTCATGCAAGGATTAAAGAAAAGACTCGACAAGAAAAAGGGAAATTGGGTTAAAGAGCTCAATAACATAATCTGGGCCTACAGAACCACGCCTAGATCATCCACCGAAGAGACACCATTCAGGCTAACCTATGGCATGGATGCAGTAATACCAGTGGAAATTAGTTCACCAAGTTATAGAGTAAGCTAGAATCTCGATCACACCATCAACAACATTGATGCCCGGATATGTCTGGACCTACTAGAGGAAAGGAGAGAACAAGCAGCCGCCATAGCTGAAGCACATCGACAAAAGGTGACACGATTTCATCATCAACGACATCATCTGAGAGAGTTCAAATTAGGAGACTGGGTACCCAGAAGGGTAGATATTGGCAAAGGCAACTCAGGAATGGGCAAGTTAGGTTTAAACTGGGAAGGACCATACCAAATCTCGGCACATACAACCAAGGGAGCATACAAGCTAAGAGAAAGAGGAGGCAAAGAACTACCATGGTTTTGGAACTCAGATTCTCTCAGAAAATATTATCAATAAGTTGTATTCAACATAAGATTCAATAAAGTATCCATTCATTAATAACATTATCTTTACATAAGATCCATTATAAAAAAAAAGGTACACCTATTCTATTACACCTCCCTCCGAACCCCTAGGCCCGAAAACATAGGGGAACATCGCATCAGTAGCATCTGAATGTGCCACAAGCTCAGCAGTAGTAGCAAACTCCACATATCCCTCATATAAGGAGCACTAGCTTTTTGACGTGCATCCTCTTTAGCGGCAACCTTGGCAAGGTTCGTTGGTGTTATTTGATCTAACACCCCTAATTCCAGTTCTGAGTCTTGAGAGAGCAAGACCCTCCTACACTTAACCCTATAGGCCTTAAGAAATCCCCCCACCATCTCTGGTATGACCTCTTGTCGCTCTCTTAGGATTTCTCGACCTCAAACAGCTTCTTCTCTAACTCGGCAATTCGAAGATCCTGTTCTTCGATCCTCCTCATCAACTGGCCTTGGCTATGTTCTAGATTAGTAATTTTCTTCTGACTCGCCTCAGCCTCGGACTTCACCTCCGCATACTTTGTTTAGTAGAGTTCTAGTGCTGCCTTCATGCCATCCAACTTCTTCTCAAAATCGATGGCTATAATTCCTACCTCTGTCTCCTTCAGGCTATATTGGCTCTTCAGGTAAAAGTATTGGTCCTTTGCCAGCAGTAGAGCCTGAGTCATCTATCAAAAAGAAAGGTTAAATTCAATAAAAAGCCCATATGATAGTAACAACATCTGTATCGGAAAGAACTTACTTATAATGACTAGCCAATCATTGAGTTGAGCAACCCCTCCAGGCCTTCTTTGGACCAGCACCGCATATCCATAGGCAGCCTCAATGATTCGGTATATTGATCTCTCACTTGGATATTAGAGACACTCGGAGGCTTCATCCTGTTCAGTATCCAACCCCTCATATCTGGACACCCGGATAGCCTTAGGCGTTGGACATATATCTCCTCATCGAGCCCCTCCGTGTCTGAATGCTGCTTGATCAACCACCTCTTCCTTCGGCCCACCCTTTCAAAGCAGGATGACTTGACTACCATTTTGCCTTTAGGATCGACAATTACCTCTTTGGGTGTCGTGGGGGCTTCGGGTTCTGGAGATGGAGATATCTGCACTTCCTCTAGAGTAGTCGACTGGTCAACTAAGGAAATCCTGCCTGCAAAATAAAAAAAGTCAGCCATCTACAGTTGGAAAAATAGATCAAGATAGAAATATAACTTCAAGTATCATAAACATACCAGGGGAATGAACACGACTCAGAAAAACTCTCCATAGGTATCTCCTAAACACATCCTCTACCGATCGATCTTCGATAAGCCCATTAAGATGCAGTCGCAAAATCATCTCCGCATCATGGTTGGGGAGTCTCACAAGACGCTTTACCCTATGGCATTCGTCAGACCACATCCATCGGATATCCATGAAATCCAACGGATGCTCGAAGACAAAAAAATGGTGTCTCCACTTCTTATGGAGGTCCGGAAGCTTTACGAAAAGGGTGTGGTTAGGCATAGCCGATAGGGAAAACATCGGCTCTCCCTTCTTCCTAGACAGACTATACAGGTATCGAAAAACATTTAAATCGGGTTCCTTCTCCTCTTCATGCATCAGTTGGATGAACCTGGTCAGAATCCTATAGCTATTCGGATGAAGCTGACCGAGCGCTATGTTATGCCTATTCAAAAATCTCTTTACGAAGGGATCTAATGAAAATTTTAAACACCCCTCTAGCTGGTTAAAATACACCACTAATTTACAAAGCCCTAGCATGGGGGTGTGAGCCCTAAACTTCCTATCTACTGTGTGAAGGGTATAATCGGTGGGAATACAAAACCGCCTTCGGTACTACCCCAGTAAATCGTCATCTACGTTCGAAATAAAAAGGTCAGAACTAACCTGTCCCTTTGGTGCCATGGTGACTTCTAAAAAGGAAAATGCACAACCGACAATGAAAGTAGGAAAAAGAAGAAGAAAAGACAAAAAATCACCTGGTTACAAGAGGAGAGAATCACGACGAAGAGGAAGAAACACAGTAATGGCAACAAAACTACGACAAAGGTGAAAATAAAAAAGCAAAATGCACCAGTTAACAAGTGCATCAGTACTTATAAAGAAGTGGAAGGACCTGGAAACACACCATTAACTACCCTCATTATTACTTCACCACTCCTTAGGTCATTAAGGGCCTTTTGGGAAAATAAGCCCATCGAACAAGGGGCCACTACAATGGCAGTAGAAATGCTCCATTTACTGACACATTAAATGACGCGTAACTCGCGTGATTCAAATTTTGAATCCCTAGAAGTTGAAGTGACACTGCCAAGCGTCGGTCCGCCCATATCTCAATTGGGCTCCTTCATTAGCTACTCGGAAAGCATCTTAGCTACGCTTCTAGCCCATTCCGGGTATCCGAGCATCTAAGCACCGAGCATCTAAGTCTAGTGACCAAAGCTGGCACCCTCAAGTTGCTTTTGTAGTACTGAGGTTCCGAGCATGTAAGCCTCGAGTCCTTGCACCGAGCATCTAAGCCTCGAGTATCTAAGTCCAGTGACTGAAGCTGGCACCCTCAGGTTGCTTTTGTAGTACTAAGGTTCCGAGCTCGTAAGCCTCGCGTCCTTGCACCGAGCATAAAAAATCCAATAACGACTGGTTTCGTCATGTCAATTCTGCACGGACGGGTTAATCTATTGCTTCCAATCTGATAGACTTGATGGACGTTAAAGCTCCATTGATTCCATTTAATGAGATGATTCCAAGACTCGGCATCGAGCTCTACTCTCTTATTGTTACTGAGGATGACCACCTCAGCTCACCCTTCTATATCACTACACAATACTTTTATATGAAAGCATTAGCACCTTAATTTACTCGGGTACAACGGACATAAATATCCGAGTATACCCAGGGGGGACTCTTGATATCACCCATATATATTCCTGCCTAACTAAAGGGTCTTTATTTTCTAAACAAGGACACTTGGACTATGAAGGTAGCAGAATCCGTCCAAGAAAAGGACTCTACCCCAAAAAAAAATCTTAAGCAAAGAGGGAACACTTTCTTACCAGGATTAAAACTCCCTTCTCACAAGGAATCCGACTCCCCTCAGGTTAAAGTATTATTATAAATAGGAACCCATACCCCTCACAGAGGGACATCTCATTTTCTCATATTCTAATTATTCCATATTCTCTTACTTTTGTCCTCTAACTTAGGCATCAGAGTGTTTGTGGGGACTCTCCCCACCTCTTACCTTACCTTTTGTTCGTGTATTACAAGACACTAAACTCAAGAGTTTTAGAAACCAGTTATCATTTCTCTTAATTTGTTATGATTTTCTTAAAGTTTTTGAAGCATTATTCACCGTTTATATTTTAAAACAAATTAATTTTCATAAGAGAGATTATTTTGATGAAATATTTCTTCAATAAATTTTTCTTAAAGATATATATAACCATATCAATATTTGAAAATTATTATGAATGTGAATGAACAATATATTGCTTGTGAATGAACAATATATTGCTTGTGAGAGAATAATACTCAAATAGTGAAAAGAAAATCTCTATATAAAGGGATTAAAATTCATTAATGAGGATGTTAAGAAAAAAAAGAAGAAAAGATAGATTACTCTCCAAATTCTTTCAATATTATAGTTCTCTAAATTCTCTCCAAACTCTCTCTAAATTCCCTCAAAATCATTCTACTATAAAATATTTTTCTTCTAGTTAAATACTACTAAATTTAAGTTTAGTTTTATAACAAAATAAGTAATTCAATCTTTATTTCACAACAAAAATGAAATTGTATCCAACAATTCCATAATTGAATTTTACAATTTTTTTTATCAACCAAAATTTTACATAAATATATACATACAGCAAATAAAAGACCAAAAGAAAAAAAAATTGCAATATCTATAGGCTCATGTTTGCAAATAAAAGAAAAAAAACCACAAGTTGCGCGGCCTGCTTACAGTAAATATCAACATACATTTGCAAATACGCCAAAAGGTTCAAATTCAACTCTGACGTTTTACCTAATTTTACATTCAACTTTATCTTTTTTTTAGTTAAATTGAATTTTTTTTAAAATTAGATTATATTGAAATTTTGATGAGTACATTTAAATTTTATATTTTTTTAAATATAATTAAGTCCTATTAATTAAGAAAAAAATAATTTTAACAATTAATTAACAAATAAAATTGATAATATTTTTAAAAAATATGTATAACCTAATTATAAAATTTTAAAAGTTTTTAAACCTATAAAATATTTTTTTAATTTTTTCTTAATTTTTTTTAAAAATTACAATTAAGTGATATATATTTAAAAAATGATCAATTTTATTCGTTAATATAAATAGTAAATTGATAATTGACCAAATATTTAATTTTAATGGTTGAATAAAAAAATTTTAAATTTCATTTATCAATTTAAATTTTTAAACCTACACAATAAATTTTAAATATCCACAATAATTGATGAATTAATTTTTTTATTCAACTATTAAAATTAAAATTTAAGTAAATTATCAATTCGCTATTTATATTAATGAATAAATTTAATAATTTTTTTAAAAATTTATATCATTAATTGTAAATTTAAAATTTTTTTTATAGATTTAAAAATTTTATAATTAGGTTTTGTATATATTATTAAAATAATTATTAATTTTATTTGTTAATAATAGTTAAAATTAATTTTTTATTAATTTATAGAATTTTATTATATTAAAAAAAGTTATAGAACTTTATTGAATTCATTAAAAGTCTAATATGATCAAGTTCCAATTTGGCTAAAAAATGAAAAAAATTGCAAGTTGCACGTGCCAATCAAGAGTTGCAGCGGAATCCATATTACAAAAAAAAAAAAAAAAACCAAATTTACAATACTGGCCAACGAAAACCATAAATTTTCATATATACACACACTATCGTACCCACATCACATATATAAAAATGCCTTGTATTAAAAGCAGAGAAAATTTTAATATGGCTGGGACTTTGTATTTCATATTCAAATTGGCAATTTTTGTTAGAAGTTATTGACCAAAGTTATATATGTTTAGACTTATATGATGAAGGACAAATAAATTAAATAATAATAATAATAGTAGTAGTAGTAATTGCTAGTGTATGTTAATAACTGGGATCATTTCCAAATCTCATCATCGCATGGAGAGCAACCCTCTTGAGCAATATCAGTAATTTGAATTCCTGAGTCATATATAACTCCTGGCTTCCAATCCGCAGGAAGAACATTCTGTGCCCAAATCCACTTCCCATCATATCCTGCTGTTACCACAAAACGGAATTGCAATGCTCCTGCTGGAACTCTGCTCGTGTCCCATACCGCCCCATAGTTTCTGCTCATGTAGCCCCAATTTGATGAACCAACCTTCACCCATTTTTAAAAATACATTAAATAAAATCAGTACCAGTAATTGTTTTTCAGTTAAGTAATCATGTTGGCGATGCTAATTCAGTATGATTGTAATTTGAGGCTTTAGAGTACCTGAGCCACATCTATTGCTACTATTTCTGTCTGGCCACCTTGATATAACACTTTGATGGCCAGGTAATATGGATTCTTGCTTGATTCTTCAACTCTCACTGCCAAATTCTGTTTTTTGTATTCACATGGTACCCTGTTTTAAGCATCCAATGAAAAATGTTAAAAAATCATAACTGATGGAATTTTTGACCGTTTCATTGAATTAGTGGCAATCATTTGAACCTTAACAGTACGCATTTTGAGTTCAATAATTATTTTATAGCTTAGCACTCCCAGACAATAATTTACCTACTTGACCGTTAGCAGCAATAAATGTGGTCAGTTTTTTGTTTTAAAGAGATCTTGCCAGCCATTTTTGTATGAAATCTTGGCCCACATCACATTGATTTCTTTATGTGGTTTGTGAAACAAGACAATCATTAGAAGAAGCAAACGTTAGAGAATGCGATCAAATTAATTAACTAATCAATTAATTCAAGTGTTCATATAATTTGACCATACAAATAATGCAACCCAAAGTTCTTTTATAAAGAAGCAAATAAAAATTAGGTGGCAAATAATAATATTAAACATAGAGATAAGAGATTTTTTAAGACA
This sequence comes from Mallotus nudiflorus, assembly GCA_947683625.1. Lineage (NCBI taxonomy): Eukaryota > Viridiplantae > Streptophyta > Magnoliopsida > Malpighiales > Euphorbiaceae > Mallotus > Mallotus nudiflorus. The sequence goes on along the minus strand of CANTUR010000275.1, from coordinate 1,601,788 downwards.
CGATGCTTACCTTTTGTATTCTACATCGACAATCCCAAGTCTCAAAATGTCTTGGCCCATGCCCTTGTTGGCCATAGCCATGAAAGCTCTGCTGCTAAGAACAAAGTCCGTCTGGTTATTGCGATTAAGATCAGTCATAATCACTGTAGTGCCTTTGCTACTACACAGGGTTTTGTTCTTGCATCTTATCTGCCAAATCGTATAACAAAACATGAAATATTAAGGGAAAACTCCGAAACGGACTAACAAATAAAAAGAACTATACATAATAACCAAAACAAGAATTAAGGTTTAGTAACCTGAAAACAGGCACCACAGCCAGCTCCATTTTTAAAATGAGTAGGAATACCAGCTGCAAGGTGTCCAGCATTGAAACCAATTGCTAAGGAACCATACCCACAAGCTCCAGCTGCATCAAATAAACAAAACCAAAGTTACCCACCAAAAATCTCATAAAAGTACCATCTGGGTATCTGCCAAATTTGTTTTTCAATCAAACAATTAATGGAATAGATAAACCGGGAAAAACAAGAGAAAAGGAAAATTACACTTACAAGAAAGTTGAGAAGCTTTAGAGAAATATGCAGCCTTGGTTTGATGCAAACAGCGATCACAAGCAGTTACAGAGGAGATTAGCAAGAAAAGACACAGTAGAAAAACAGCCATTTTTTTTTCCTGAAGGCAATGTGGTATAGAAAATTTAGTATAAGAATAGAGGTAAGAGCAAGAAGTGAAGCAAAGTGAGGTATTTATATACGCATAGGATGAATAGTGCATGAAATGTGGACTACAGGTCAGCAATCTGTAAGATGAATATATATGTATTTTTACCCGTCCATAAATGGGAAAAGGAGGAAAGAGACAGGCATTTTCTCAAACGCGGCAGATACAAAGATGAAACAATGATGGGTTCACAACACCGACTTTGCCTAGGCCCTTACAGCTGTGTGTAAGTGGTGTGGTGGTGAGTAACAACGGGTGACTTATCCTTTTTTTTTTTTTTTTTTCATTCATTTTAACTATCTATTTTTGTGTTGATGGATTTGGAATGCTCGGAGTTCGGAGATCGCAGCACACAATTTTTGCGCTTTTGAGGAGTTTCTTCCTTAGTTTCCATTTACTACATCACATGTTGACATTTTTGTACTCTGGGAAGTGGGTATTCTAAATCAACAGCCTAAAAAAACTATTGCTCCTAATGCCTAATTACCATTTTTTCTGGGGCTATTTTGAGAGGACATTAAAGAAATTGAAATTTTGAGATGAGAATTTGAACATTTTTAAAAATATCATAAGATATAAAATTTAAATTTATCGTTATTAATTTAGAAAAGAAAAATTATTTCTTTTATACTTAGATTTTGTTACAGTTGAAATCATGAATAGTGCATGGTTTGAGGGAAAAAACAAAGGAGAATATATATATTAAATGTAATGTATATATATTTTTTGACCAAAAGATATAAACTTGTTTAATATGTGATTGGCTCAAAAAGAAATGAAGATGTGAACGAGTCCATAACTTGGACAACTTTTTTTTTCACATAGAATTTGACTTTCATCTTAGTCACTGTCTCTTTAAAAGGTAAACCAGATGGCACAAGAAACGAACATTTAAAATAATGGAGTTTGGTGAAGTTAATTATTGCTTGTTAATGAGTGGGAAGATAAGAACTAATGCCTATACAATTCCCACTCAGCAAGATAGAATATTGCCAGAATTAAGCAATCGACTCATGCTGAGCTATATTACCAAAAACATAGTTTTAATTAATTAGTTCATTTAGTTTAAAAAGATAATATTAATTAGTTCATCTTAATCTAAGAGATAACATTACCCTTATAACTATTATTGTATTAATCAATTTTTTTTTCCTTTGGGAATTTTTTACTTTCTTTTTATATTTTTTTGCTGGTTATCGGTATTAATTTATAAAATTAATTTTTAATATAAAAATTATTGTGAAAAAAAAAAAGATAATTGTCGAAATAATTTTTGAGTCATTCCAAAATTATGATTTATCGACATAATTATAGAAGTAAATGGATGATGCGAGCTTATACGATTTGAATATTTAGATTTGATGTGTGATTTTGGAATGGTAGAATATGTATACGCAGCATCAAAACTGATCCCCATGTTTGAGATATTTTTGTTCCATTTGCATACCAAACAAAACAGATTTCTGGATGGGCTACTTAATTGCTCTATTACTTTTAGTTTTTGCGTTTGGTTTTTTTCTTTTTCCCCGCCCACCAAAATCAAAGATGGTTGGTTATGTTCAAGCTGGCCTCCACCTATAGCATCAGCGACTTCTACATCAACTGGACACTTGGTGTAAACCACTGTTTGGTCCTCCCTACAAAATAGCATAATTAAGAATTTGACACTGTTTCTTTTAAACATTTTTATGTACCCAGAAAAACGAAGGAAGTTGTTCAAAAAAAATTGTCAACAAGTGAAAGATTAAAGGGTGTGAAAAATCGAACTCATAATCTTATCTTCATAATCTTATCTTACTGTTAGATTACAGAGGGAAGACAAGTTATTAACATTATTTATAGGTGTTATTTGCATTATTTTATTAAAATTCAATTGTGATTCATGTTATTTATATTTTTTTAAAAAAAAAAAAAAACTAGGAAAATTAAATATATATTGAAGCATTGTTGAGGATCACTTACAAAACCAAGCCAAAATAATTGTATAAACATGAACCTCGCATGCACGTAAAATTTCCAAATGTTGTTGATGTGCTCAAAAAGCACTAATTAAAGGATAAGCTGGTGGACAGCACATCATGCCTTATAATCAACCATTTAACCACTGACAGCAGGAGAATTCTACTAACATAGCATTTCTTTTTTAGACTCAAGTGCACCAAATCAACATGTTGATTTATTCAACCGCGGCTAGCTAGTTCATGCAGGATAATGCATATGGCACTATTGCGCCAATTCAAGTTCCACTATATATATATGATTAGCATCAAATATCAAGTGGGAAGTGAAAAACCCATTATAAAAATAAATAAATAAAAGAACACTCTTCATGAGAACTTATAGAAGTTCAGAAAAGTGCAATACATGATTACTAATGAATCCAAGTCTAACATGCGCAAAGTGGATCACTTCACTTGCAACTCAAGCCAGAATGAGTGCCTAATCATATTTATCTATCGATTTGTACCCTTTTTCTTTTTTGAATTTGCACTACATTTGATGGCATAAAATTAAAAAGAAAAGCATGTTGTTTTAGTCCATTATGAACCCGAAATTTAATTATCTTATACATTTCAAGAATTGAAGTGTTCGGTTTTGGAAAAGGAGAATCAAAATTTGTATCTTGCCAAACATCACTAGTTTTTCCTTTTTCTCATTTAAAAAAAATTTACATTTTAATAAGCTCTTGTATTGTGGTTTGTACATGTCAAAGAATGGATGTATATGTCTATTGTCTAACCCAAAAGTATTGCTTTAAAGCTTTTAAAAGTAAGAATTTTCTTGAGAACTATTCAGCTTGCCTTTTCAGCTAGAATTGACACGAGTTCACCTCGAGCTTTCTCCAGTGCGCTTGATAAATTTTCAGGTTTCCTCCCGCCTGCTTGAGCAAAATTAGGTCTGCCACCACCTCCTCCACCACACAACTTTGCTATTGGCCCTATAAACTTTCCCGCCTGAACACCCAAATTAACCACCCCTGGAGTAAAAGCAGCAACTAAACTCACTTTCCCTTCATCTGGACAAGAACCCAAAACAACAGCTGCTGGATCTTCTAATGCATCAATCAGGTATTCAGCAGCACTCTTAAGTGAATCAGCGTCAGCATCATCCATGGACTCAACTAGTACCCTGTCAATACAATTTCGGTAGCATGTCAAGATGATTGCTATCATTAATCTCTTTCTACTGCATGACAAATGCAATATAATTTTCTAGAAAAACTATACTATAGCGTTGAAACTATCAACAATAAATAAGATATTATCAAGGTGGCAGAATCAAGTATGTATTATCTCTGAATCTACATTGGCAAACCACAAAGTTTTGTACACAAACCATAAAATATGGATTATGCAAGTTATACTCCCTCGGCTCACTGTGCATAAACTTGAATAAATAAATAATTCAGATTCCATTATTTTAAAGATCCCTCTCGCATATAAAGAGTACACCAACAATGCAGTCAATGGCTATTGATATGAATGGAAAATCTTCTAAATTTTGTAATGGAAAACTCAATTTAGCTCTTCACATAGAGAGTGGAGGCAATAAAGTTGGGCAAAAATTCTGGTAAGAGTTTAGCCTCATAATCAACATACAACGATGGTCCTTTTTTTTCCCCAATATTAATACAACCACGAAATTATCAGTACCATAGAAGCAAGAAAATACCTAATTGTTTTTGAAGTTCCAACAGAAAATGCCTTGTTTGCCATAATTGATGCTCTGTACACTGCTGCTTTTGAACGCAGACCTGAAATTTCATTTCTTGCAGTTCGTAACTCCTCCAAGAGATTTTCTACCCTGATTGTCACCTCTTCAGCTTTCACCTTCAAAAAATAGGATTAATAGAAAAATATATTTTCAGATGGGCAACACTTTGATAAGTCTTCTGATATCTATGAGGTTATTTTAAGAACAGGGCAGGTTTGAGGCCCAAAAGAATGAAGTTCTTTTTTCTTTTGGAGGGCAGCAAAGAAAGCTATTCCAAAAGGTATTTAAAAACAGATGTTATTTTTCTTATAAATTTTAGCAAAGTCTTTGTTGTCATTTAGTTTGAATACAAAGTATCTTGGTTAGACATTCAAACTTTGGTTTGAAACTAAAAATCCAAATAAAAAATATACTCAGGTACGAATGTATGACCTTAATGTATAACAAGCACAGTTGAGCAACATTTCATTATCTGATGGAAAAATTAAAATGAAAAGAACGTTTAATGTCAAGTTCCTTTCTGGTTAACATTATGAAGATGAAGCTCTCCACTGGTGGGGAAGAACAGCAAATAATGCAACCAACACAAGTTACGGAATACCAGAGGTATAACCAGCTTGTCATGCAACCACACACAAGCATAAGTAACAAGACAACCAATTATGCTACTTGCTAGTGTATAAAGATACGAAACTGTTCTCTTCAGAAAACATAATATTTTAAAACAAAGCAGACTGCATCGGCCAAGAATTCAGATACAGTAACAGAAGTGAAAGGCAAGCATACCTTGAGAGTGGAGCACAAACGTGTCATCTGGGAATCTCTTGCATTTATGTATTCAATAAAAGCTTCACCAGCCACGGCTTCAATGCGCCGGATCCCTGATGCAATTCCCTGCTCTGAGATTATTTTGAAGGCACGTATTTCAGAAGTGTTGCTCACATGGGTTCCACCACAAAGTTCCATTGATACACCTGGTACCTCTACAACTCGTACCTACAACATACACAATAGAACAACCTTTCAACTTGCTTCTTATTGCACATTGGAAATTCTCAGACATCCAATTGTCACTGAATGTTCACATAAATGCAAGAGTATCTCCTTTAACTCCTTGCCAACACCATTTCACGATTGACACATGGATCTTAATAGCCTAGTAATGCTGGTACTATGACATAATGACGTAATATTATTAAGATTTGAGAGTAACAAAATGATTCTATAATTACAAATTTTAATAGGATGTATATAAACAGTCCAAAAAAGTTAATTAAAGAATGTTCTTTGAGATACTTTCTTCTCTATCATTTTTGCACCTACAAGTTATAGGCGAAGCTTTAATAATATAAAAGCATAGGATGAGTAGAAGGCAAAATGGTTGAGGACAACAGAAGCCTTATGACTATATTTTAATGATTTCAATATTTATCAATTGAAAAATCTTACTAAAACTTCAATAGAGAATTGGAAAAAAAAAAGATACAATTATTTTTACTTTTGACAGAACAGAAACTAGTACCTGCTCCCCATATTTTTCTCCAAACATTGCAATAGCCCCAGCTTTTTTAGCATCAGTAATGGGCATCACCTTGGTTTCAAGAAGGGTTGCATCTCCAATCCATGCATTTATCAATGCTTCTATTTCCTCCAGCTCAGTATCAAGAAGTGGTCGATGAAAGTTGAAATCAAACCTGAGACGATCAAAAGCCACCAATGAACCTGCTTGCGATGTTTCTTGACCAATAACTTTCTTGAGTGCTGATTGTAATAAATGAGTTGCAGTATGATGAACCTGCCAAAAAGTTAAAAAAGTCTTCAAGTAACATTTGACAATATAACTAGGTAGATCGAATAGATGAAAGAATAAAAATATCTTTGTACTTGAATAAGAGCAAATGTTGAGCTCTAGATTATTTTAGGGATAAAGGAATCTACAATTGAGTTTGCACCTTTGCTCGCTGTCTCAACTTTGGATCAACTGTAGCTTCTACTTCTCTACCAACCTCTAAGATTCCCTCTCTTATAGTACCCTTATGAACAAACACATTGCCCAGAGGTTTTTGAACATCTTTTATCTCCACAACAGCTCTAGCTCTGCTTTCACCTTCGGTAACATATAGAAAACCATGATCTCCAATTTGACCACCAGATTCAGCGTAAAATGGTGTCCTGTTCAGTAAAACTTCTACCTCACTTCCTTCTGGAACCTGAATCACTGGCTTCCCATTTACCAAGAGACTTTCAATGACTGCTTTAGCAGAAAGGGTGTCATACCCTAGAAATTCAGTATCAGAAACATTTTCAGAAAGATCACCATTCTCAACAGTAAGTTTAACAACATTGTGCGCAGCCTGTGACTGCTGCCTCTGTTTTTCCATCTCAATATCAAAACCATCCATATCTATTTTCACACCATGTTCTTCAGCAACTTCTGTTGTTATCTCAGCTGGAAATCCATATGTGTCGTACAAAAGGAATACATCTTTCCCAGATAAGCAAGGTACAGCTCCAGTTTTCTGACCACTTGATAATGCATATTGTAGCATTTGATCAAGCAACTTCTCCCCTCTCTCTAGTGTCTGCACAAAGCGAAGTTCTTCTCTTTGTAACTCCTCAAGTATGCGGGATGCTCTAGCCTTCACATCTGAATCAATGTGGGTGCTCAATTCTATTGCTTTCTCCGCAATGGCAGGGATAAATGCTCCATCTAGGTTACCTTTACCATCTCCCTTTATACCAAGCAACCTGCCAGTACGAACAGCCCTTCTAATAAGCCGACGGACAACATAGCCTCTACCAATATTTGATGGAAGTACTCCATCTGATATGAGATATACAATTGCCCGCAAATGATCTCCTATAATCTAAAAACAATTCAAGACTTTAGGTCTATGAAAGTTACAGTAGAAGAATAACTTAGCTAGAGAAACTTGTATTCAAGCACAAGGCAACTACATGGCAGGTAATTATGCACTGACATACCTTGAATTTAGTTTTTGTTTGATCATCAGCTAGAGGATATGATATGTTTGCCAATTCTGAAGTCTTCTCAATAATGGGATAAATTAAGTCAGTCTCATAATTGTTTGGAACCTGCAGGAAAAGTATGGAAGAACAGTGAATTATGCAGCAGAAGGGTGACGTAAGTACACACTCTCGTGCTTATGATCAAAATCCAGTGTACTTTCATGTTTCCTTTAACATGAAAGGAATAATTCTTTAACAAATTTCTTGTGATGAAGACATGTACCTTTTGAAGGATGCGAGCTAGACGCTCCAGTCCTAAGCCTGTATCTATATTCTTTTGTTTTAAGGGTTCAAGTGATCCGTCATCCATTTTATTGTACTGCATAAAAACTAGATTGTAGAACTCAATAAACCTAGAATCATCTCCGAGATCCTGCAAATTAATTATCAGGAAAGTAATGAAAAATAAACTATTAGCATTAAAAACACAATGATTTAAAAAAAAAAAAACCAGACAACAAGACCCAGCACCATCAGAAGAGAAGGGACCTACAATCACACAATAAAATGATGGAAAACATACCAGATCCAATAATCCCCTTTCAGGATGAAAATCATAGTAAAGCTCTGAGCATGGACCACAAGGACCAGTAATCCCACTGGTCCAAAAGTTGTCTTCTTCTCCCATCCTCTGTATACGTTCGATGGGAACACCCACCTGGTGCAAAGTTGAAATACAAAGTCATCCGTAAATGGTATAGTACAATTCTGTACACTTCAGAAAATTAAGATTCCTCCAATATTTCAGAAGAAGAAAAGAAAGAAGAATTTGCTGAGAATTGTAACAGGAATTCTGAATTCCCAACAGAAATTTAGAAACAAAAAGAAGGAAGATATAACAAATATAACCAGACAATTGCAAAAACGTACATTGGGAAAGATATAACCACTGAATTCTGATGAAAAAATTCATTGAAGTTTACAAATTACAAGCAAGAACAGGTAATATAGCATAATGTAGAGAAGCTAAATACATGGGAGGCAAACACATAGTGAAATCTTATCTGAAATCTTATCTGAAACAGTTGGTTGATTGGTTGAACTCTTGTCTAGCTTACCTCATTATGCCATATTTCAAAGGCTTCATCATCATCTTGGTATACACTAATCCATACTCTATCAGCTGGTAGCCCAAATCTGTAAGGGCAATCAAATAAAGGTAAGAGATGATAGAGAATGTAAGAGCAGTACTCCAGTAGCAACAGTATATTTATGAATACTCTTTGGTTGAAAGCTCCCATGCCCATTTAATTGCTTCTTTCTTGAAGTAATCACCAAAACTGAAGTTTCCAAGCATCTCAAAAAATGTATGATGGCGGGATGTTCTTCCAACATTCTCCACATCATTTGTGCGAATGCACTTTTGAGAAGTTGCAGCTCGAGTTACTTGTCTGGGAGCCTAAGTAGAAGCAATGTTACCATCATACATAAACTCAAAACTTTTATTTATGAAAACAAAATGAAATCAGTCAGAAATTTTCCAAGTTTATCGTATACTTCAATTAAGTGAAAATATAAACAAAATCTCATTTCAAGCTCATAAAAAGAATGTTTGTGGTTTACCTTCCCAAGGAATATAGGCTTGAATTGAAGCATTCCCGCAATTGTCAAAAGAACAGTGGGATCATCTGGCACAAGAGAAGAACTTGGAAGAAGTTTATGGCCCCGGGAAGCATAGAATTCAAGAAATCTGCGGCGTATGGAATCCCCACTTACAGGGCTTTGTTGAATTTTATCCTCCATCAATTCCTCCGTCACAGATTGCACCGAGGCTGAAAAAAGACATCATAAATTGATGTAGAACCACCACGGAACTACAACAGACAAAAGCCCCTAAGCACTCTGCTATAGTAAAACACAAAGCTTATAGAAAATAATATCTTTATTTGCTGAAAATTAAAATACCTGACATAGGTATATATATAGAACCCAAAAATAATCTAACACTATCGGGATTCTAAACAAGGAAAATTCTAAAACCATCGCTAACTACTACAAACTAGGAAGGAGTAACTCTAGGATTTAACACTGTTAAGTTAACTACAACAACCTTGTGCACTTCTAGCAGCAAAATGCATGATCCGAGCTCCTCTGGAAACACAGCGTCCATTGGGCAAGCTACTAGGACGAAGCAGGGCTACAGTTCTTCTAACACAACCTGCAGTCACATGGTGCATGAATATATATCTATATAACTAACATAAATGATGCCAAGGTGCCAGCTAATCTTTAGACTGAAATTGAGCTAAATAATGATGCTGCTGCTGATGATGATAATAATAATAATAAAGACCCAACAACAAACACCTTATCCGCTAAGTTATGTAAGCTCACATATTCAACTAAGTTAGAAGTTAAAGACTACGAAAAGAAGTTTAGTAGCTAAATTAAGAAAGTCCAAAAGATGGAATTGCTGACTTACCAGTGGAGATCGAAGAGATGCAATTGGGTTGAATTGGGAAAGCTGGTTTGGGATATAATGTTCTTGAAGAATAGAGAAATGAGCGTAGTGGCAACTGAAGTTGCAGGCTATCCATTGTTTCTCCTCAATTTTTGCTATTTCGTGTTTTCTGTTTGAGTGAACACAAGTCATTTTTTCTTTTCAAACGGACGTTTTTATACGTTGGAACGATAAGCCTTTTTGGGTGTCCACATATTTTGGTATTTACCTGTAATCATGATATTTCCCTTTTTTAAAAAAAGGAAAAAAAATTAAAGAATATTTCTTTGGTAAAGTTCCCGTCTCCATGTTACGCCTTGACCCATTTTCAATATTAATGGAGTTTCTGATGGCAATTGTTATCACGGAAATTATGGTTATTGATGAATATTTTTTTGATGTTTTTTTTAATCTTTTGGAAAGACAGACCTTAGCTTTTAAAAACTTGTGAATTCACTACTACAAATCTTTTCGACCCACTGCAAAGTCTATTCCATCCAACCTTTCTATAACCTCTTTTGGCTTTCCAACTACGATTGTAGGTGACATCCCAACCACTACCATAGTTTCTGCATATTCTCTTCTTGAATATCCCAAGAAACATAACCCAAGAAACAAGTCAATTAAAAAACAAGAACTAAAACAACAAACATCAATATTGATCAAACATGCATGTATAAAAAATCTTTCTTACTAATTTAATTGTTTTAATATATGCCTTAAGTGATAATTAAGTAAAAATTAATAGATTAATTAGTCAAATAATATAGATTCATTGATTAAATCATAAAGGTTCAATAGTTATCAATTATAGATTCATCACTTTTAATTCTGTAATTCTTTATTTTATATATGTTCATCAAGAAAAAAAAAATTATAGGTTCTATATATATATATATATATGAGATACACTATTGCTCAGTAATGTGCAATAATGAATGTAAAATGATCACTGTGTCCGATCTCACACTCTGTAAATAGAGGTTATCGGACCAAATGCAACAAAGATTTCACTGAATTTCTGGTGTGTAGAATCTTAATTTCTTGGGCAAGTACAAAACATACGTTCTGTTACTTAAAATAAAATTAAAACTTAAATAAAACTAAATTAAAAGACAAAAGAAATTACTTACAAAGCTGTTTTTATTAATCCAAGCAAAGGAGACTTTTAAAAAGAGTTTAAAATAATAAAGGTTCTTAAGATAATAGAGATACAATTTTGAACTTTAGCCAGAGAGAAAGGTTTTCTAAGATTTTCCTAAAACTGTGTTATGCCATGTGAAAGGAAATGAGTCCCTTATTTATAGCAACTTTAGTGGTACTATTGGAGGGTACTGTAAAGCCTCGAGATTCCTACCAAGAGCTTTAAAATGAGTGGAGTATCAGGCTTTCTATATTGTCTTCCACTTTATTCATTAGTGGAGGATGAATAGTGTATTGTCTGATAGTAATTTAGGTTATAGCTCATCCCTTGTTAGTAGCTTTTGTCCAATATATCATTTCTCCCATTGGGTCCTAATAGTGGAAATCTCGGCCCTATCCTTGTGGAGTGATAGAGTCGAGTGGTATACTAGCAAAAGGAGGTGGGGAATATTTGACAAAATAATAAAATTTCCTTGATGGTTGGTTGTCTAGGAAGATCCCAAACTCCATTTTCAGTGGGGAGATTTTCTAGAAAGAAAATTAATTTTTTTTTTATCAAAATACCTTTATTTTTTTTACATATAACTCTAACTTTTGCATGGGCTGTCCTTGTGGATTTACAACCCATTAGGCCTAATATGGATATAAGACTTTATCAATTAATTAGGCTTTTAACTATACATATTACATTGGCTTCAGAAGCCTGTTGGCTTTATAGTAGGGAGAATTCCAAAATAGTCATCTTCATTGTCATTACTTAAGTCTATAAAGGGCTATGAGTTTTCAAATGTGTTGGAATTTGCTGAAGAAGTAGTTATTGACTGCATGATATTGAGGTATTCTTCTTTTGTTTTTGTTGCTGTAAGGAGGGCACTAGCATGAGACTTTTGGGCAAGGAAATTAGACTGTGCATGAGTATATCTAAAGAACTTATGTGCTCGAGCAATGTTGTTACTACAGATTTTGAGATTTTGTTTAGAATTTTGTATGAATTCCATCACTTTACCTTGAAATCTTCTTTAGAGAACTACCATTCCTTCATTGGAATAATAATCAACATACCATTGTGTTACCTAAAAAAAAAAGTTTTACATAATAAAGGCATAACATGGAGAACTTTTTCTCATGGGGAGGAGGCTTATAATGGGCTTTAAAGAACTCAGACCCTTCACGGATATATGAAGGAAGAATGTCAGGGATAGGGCCATTGTTATTCCACCATCGAGAAAACCATGCTAGAAATTTTGATATATCAACATAGTTATTGAGGAAAAATAACCATGAATGAGATCTTTTGTTATTTTGAATAAGAAAAGTATTAAACCATGCTTGTTCATAATCTTAGTAGGAAAATGTATGACAAAAGTCCAATTTGGTTTTAAAGTTTATTGGGAAGGCTTTTGGCTTAAATAACTCTTATCCCCATTTAGAAGGGTGTATAACTTGTAGAATTTTATAGGTGGAGTAAAATTGGTTAGGGTGACCTTGATGAAAGAAATACTTGAATTTTGTAGAGGTAGTGTATTATAAAATTATTTGATAACACTCTTGGGGCTTTGAAAGATCCCAAGGTTTGTAAAACTAATTTTTTGGAAAATGATTTTGCATTATGAAAAATGGATCTTTGTGATAAAATCCATCTTCAATAATCAAAATGTTTTGGATATTGGTTTTCATAAAAAAATTCAAAAACTTTAGCAACTTTTGATTAAGATAAAACAATTTTGTGAGTTACTTTGAGTAGTCATAGGATTTAAATCAGTTTGAGAAACGGTTTTTGAAGAAGAAGATTCTTCTTTCTCTATTTTTGAAACTAATTGAGAATCTTTACTTGTGATACCTTGAATGGCTAGAATGTCTGATTGCTTTAACTCTAGAGGTTTTAAGGTATTTTGGATTGTTTTCAAGAGGTTTGGTCCTTTTGTAATAGTTTCAACCCATTATTGGATATAGGTGGCTTTATCAGTTTCAACTATATCATCTTTTTTTGGGTTAACAATATCATACTAGGACTTTAATGGTTTTTCAACAAAAAAAGGAAAAGGGTTTTTAGTAGTTTCAACTTTTTCTTTGTCTTTCTCCTTACGAGTCATCTTTATTTTTTTTGAAAGAATTCTTTAGTTAGAAAGTATGGTAAAGAATTTGTATCTCCTTTAATGAATTCTATTTCAAAATCAAAGACACTTAGATGCAATGTTTTGAACATTCTTTTGCAAAATTTCTTTAGCTGACTTGTAGTTAATGCGGAGTAAGAACTTTTGATTTAGCAAATTAGACTGAAATTTTATAATGCATAAAATAATGGAAAGAATTTATTTTTTAACGGTAGAGTAGTTTTTTTGTGTATCATTCCAGTGTCCTAAAGTATATTGAACTATTACTTCCTTCCCATTTTGAACTTGCTTTAGAATACCACCATAACCTAAGTCGCTAGTATATGTTTCAATAATTTTGGGGAGAATCGAATCAACTAGGTAAAGACAAGGGATTTCTAGAATGTGTTTCTTTATCTGTTGGATGACTTTTGTATATTCATTAGTCTAAGGAATTATGTTTTTCTTTAACCTGTTAAAAAGAGGTTTGACAATGGTATTTATGTTTTGACAAAAATCTAAAACATAATTAAGACTGCCTAACAACCTTAGTAATTGGGTTTTATCTAGAATTTTATTAGGAAACTTGTTGGCAAATTCTAAAGATCTTTCAATGGGAATAATTGTGCCATAACAAATGTAAATGTTCTAAAAATCTGACTCTACTTTAGAAAAGGGAAATTTTCTTAGCAGAGACAACAAGCCCATTAGCTTTAAGAACATAAAGAAAAGTCTTGAGGTGTTTAAAATTCTGTTCAATCAAATTTGAAAAAATAAGCACATAATTAATGTAGACAATACATAATTCAAAATAAGGATTAAAAATGTCATTCATTATTCTTTAAAATTCTAATGGTGCATTTTTCAAACCAAATGTTATTACATTCCACTCATATTAACCAAATGGAACTGTAAATGCTGTTTTATAATGGTATCTTTTATGAATTTGTATTTGTCAAAATCCAGATTTCATGTCAAATTTTGAAAATACAAAGGCAGAATGAAGCTTTTGCAAGAGATTTTTTTTATTAGGATGGGATACCTTATCCATTTTAGAACTTTATTTAGAGGTTCATAATTAATTACAAGCCTAGATGTGCTTCTTTCTATTTCTGAAGCTTTATTCACATTAAAAGTTGTACAGTTACATGGTGACCTAGATTTTGAGATTAATCTTTTGGATTCTAAATCCTGGATTTCTTTCTTATAACGTTGTTCTAATTTAGCGTTCATTTGAATTGGTCTAGCTTTAGTAAGAATATTTTTCTCTTCAAATCTAGGTTCATAAGGTAAATTAACAATGTGTTGCTTTCTATTCCAGAAAGCATTTGGTAAATCAGAATAAACTTTTACTGTAATAATTTTTGAAATTAAAAAATTTTTCTTTTTACCAAATTTGTCTTTAATTGCTGTTCAATATTTTGAAAATGAATATTTTTCTTTAAATCATACAAATCAATATCCTTTCCTTTTATCAAAGCATTAATTTCATTTTCGTAAATAGAATGTGCTTTAACAATATGAAGATACCTAGTTTTAGGTTTTTTTAAGAAAGGAAAAGATATTTTAACTTTTTCATCTTTAAAATCAATAGAGTTATGAGTAATGTATAAAGAGTTATCAAATTAATGAATGACATCCCTATAATTTACTTATAAGTAATATTAGATACCAAAACAAAAACAAGATTTCAAATAAAACCCATTGTTTAAAATAATAGCCTATGTTTTCCCATTTATGTGCATTTTTGAACTATTTATAGAGGAAAGTTTTTCTCGAGTTCTTTTTTGAAAATGATTTGGCATAACATTAGTCTTTATGTAATTTAAATAAGCCCATGTATCAAACAAAGCTATTGTATCAAGATGAAATTCTTTATAAAAAACAAGAGTAATTATGATAACATATTTCCTTAAAGTAATTTTCCTTAACACATAAAAGAAATATTCTGGGACTTTTTCCATATTTTCCAAAGACTTTAGTTCTAAATCCTTTATCTCATCATTATCACTTGAATCTTCTACTAGCTTAGTGATAAGAAATTGGTTTAGACTAGAATCCTTTTCCTGCTTTTCTTTGAAAAGCTTTATCTTTGATTTTATGGATTTTATCTTAGTTTGAAGTTCCTATATATCTCCCAAGGGTTTCTTACTGAGCTTTTTTCTATAATGGATGGTAGTAAGATCATACATTCTTGTACTAGTAAAAGGTAACTTAGGAGCCTTAGGTTTGGATTCTTCTTCTAAACCTTAAGTTCTAAATATTGTTTTTGTACATCAGGGTTGTTGATGTGCTAAATAACATCTAGAATTAAAGTTTGTTTTCTAGTCATCAGGTTTAATTATTTTTCTCCAAGGTTGGGTTCAAACTTAGATTCTGAATAGGAAGTAGTTCGTATTTCATCAATATAGGGTTGGTCTTGATTAGAAAAATCTTCAGAGTCGGTTTCAAACTCAGATGTTTCCATTAGTAAGGCTACAAGTTTACCTATTGTTTTTCTTTGTAGGCTGAATTCCTGAAGTTTTCTAGAGACTTTATAGTATTTAGAGATGTGACCCTTTTTGCCACATTTATAGTAAGTTACTTCTTTTATATTGTACTTCTTAGATTTAGCAACTTTAACATTCCTAGAGGATTTCTTATAAGGTTTCTTATAGTAAAGTTCTTCTAGGTGCTTTTTTCTGGAAAATTTGCTACCTTTCTTAGAAAATTTTCTGGACAGAGACTTTTTCCTACATTCTCCCTTACAAGCTAGGTTCTAGGCGAAACTATAATCAAACTGTTTATAAAAAGATCCAAACTCATGTCTTATCCTTTTCAAATCCCATTTTAAATGCTTTAGGAGTTTTAAATATATATAGATTTTCAGACCTTCTCTTTGAGTGGTGCTGAGTAACTCACTATAGGTAAACTGGTAATAAAGGATGATATGAGCATTAAAAGACTACTTAATTGTATTACTAAATCTTTCTCCTAGAAGAGTTAGAAGTCCTGCAAGGAATTTTTCTTTCTAAAAAGGTTGGTTAGAATCTTCCCTAAGCATAACCCTGATGAGAAAAGTTGATTTATACCATTGGAAGTCACTCATCTTTTTGCATTTAAGGTTTGATGACAAATCAACATTCTTATCCTTCAGATGAGATGAATCTCCTATAAAATGTAATGCTATAGTCAATATTAGGGTAGACCTAGCATCTTGGATATGATTACCAAGTTGATCTAAGGTAGGTAGATCGTTATCATTAGTCTGGATAACATTCAAGATATCTAGCTGTTGTTGCTTTGTGAGATGATAGTCCCACTAGCCCTTCAACTGTCTTGAGAACCTTGCTATAATAAGTTCAGTAATGATTTTATCAGAGGTTCTAGTCATGGTTTTGTATGCATTGGATGCAATTGTTGTTTATTGTAAGAAATTTAAGATATGGTATTCATTCATTCCATCTAAGTTCCATTCATAAATAAAATTGGCATTGAACTTTTATTGGACTAGAGCATTAGGTTGATTACCTATTTCTAGTTATGGAAACCTATTTTGGACATATCCTAAATGAGATGGATAGACAACTAGCCAATGAAGTTTTACAATTTTAGGAGATGATTCCTAGAATGCATTACCTTCAGAATTAAACCCAAATTCTTTATCTATAACACAAACACTTTGGTTGATAGATTGGGGAGTATCATGTGCCATAGGGTTTTTAGTAGAACTAGATGGATCTAATTTATTAAGTTAATCTGTTATAGCATATAGAAATTCAATTTTATTACTTCTGATTTCCTGTTGGGAATTTCTAAAGATTTAGAAAGGCTTGAACATGGGATTCTTTAATCATTTATCTATTACTCCTATAGTTCTAGAGGACTCTATAGGTTCTGGGTCTAACCTTTTATTCTGGATAATTGTTTACCTATGCTATTGAGATGAGCATTGGTAAAATTATTCTGGGCTACTATATTCTTAACATTTTATAACTCACTTTCATGGGGTTTTTTTTGTAAGGATAGGCCTCTACGGTCTTAGTTTTTACAAGGACTTTAATCAACTTGAGAGGAGGATGCTTTGATTTTATGCTTTGACCACTCGCTGTTTCCTAAACTGTTATTTTTTTTAAAGTGATGAGATTTATAACTTTAAAAGGATAACAAATATTATTTTCTGAGGCATAAATCTCAAACCATTCAAAAAATAATATATTAAGTTTATTTTTATGCACAAAATCATAAAAATGATTTTAAATGTCTTATTTATTCTTTAAAAAATGTTTAAAGAACCATGTTATTTTTTCCAAATTATAAGATGCAGGTAAGCTTTATCTGGATTAAAATCTTTTTGTATAATTTATAACTAATGGGCTATGTTTTCTGTTATAGTTGATGCAATCGAAGAAGTAGAAGGAGAAATGGATTTACTGTAGAAGGAGAAAGGGATTTATCACCAAGTTGAGGTTCAATGTAGACTAGGCTAGGTCTATTGGTACTGTAGTCTACATTTCTGAGTGAGGTAGAAGGTAAATCTAAGGTTGAATACCTAGTTGGAGTTGTATATGGTAGGTTCATAACATGTGGAAGATTTGGGTAAAGATCTGCCTGGTCTGTATGAGGTAAGTTGATATTTCTTGGTAGATTTTAGTATTGTTCTATTGGGGGTTCTCTTTTGTATGGAAGTAACATATGGTATCTGGGATAATCTTCCAAGATCTATAGATTTTGATGATGAAGCATCAGAAAACCCAGAGCTAGAAGCTGTTCTGTCAAGCTAATTATGACTCTTCCATCTTGGAATTGGGTGACATACTTTATCTAGGTGTTTGGAGTTAGTTTTTTTTAGGTTTTTTAGGTTTTGGTTCAACAGCACCTTCCACGATCCATCCTTGGGGAAGGGTTATCTGATTCCATTGGATAGGTTTTAGGAGACAACATTAGCTTTAGTTATATCAGTATGAAGATGTAGAGTTTCTCCCTTTTTGCTATGAAATTGACTTTTAGTACTGAAAGAGGACATCATAACTTTATAATGCACTTTAAAAATTAATGAGACTAGAATTGATCCATTATGCATATTATAATTATGGCTTTAGATTTGCAAGACTAAAGACTTTAATAGATTCACGTCATTTAGAGAAATAATAAAGTTTGAATAACATTCAAATGATATAGGACTTTTACAAAGATTGGACTCTATAGTTGCTAATAAAGAGTCTTCGAAGTTCTTAAACCTCATATCTTTCAAGGCTACCAAGATAGAAGTGTTCAAACCTTATCTATTTAATGGCTTTATCCCTACTTGAAAAAGTCCTATGTGGATGTAATGAAAACCTTTAGCTTTGTGTTTATTAAAAGAGACTGCAAAAAAAAGCTTTATCTTGTCTTTATCCTTAGATAATTGGATATCTATTTCTTTAGTCTTTATAACATAATCAGATTTAAAAAGATTTAATATGGAGGTTTGATAAACATGAACTTTTTGGTAATCTTTGAGTTTCCAATCATCAATGCATTTTTCAAAAATTTTCAATAGTGATTTCATTACGATTGACTATGTTCTTTTGAGCTTTAACTGAAGAGGAAGTAGAGGAGGAAGAGAAAGAAGTGGTTCTACCTAAAATTGGATACGTGGTAAAAATTATGACTATTGGGTAAGAATACACCTACAATTCACTAGCTAAACCAACAGACTCACAACCTATATAAGGCTTTACTGTTGGGACCACTTGTAACCAAAAGACTCAGTGTATTAAACACTTTATAGGTATTAGACCCAAGGTATCAAAATAAGCATGGTCACTTTCACTACCCCCCTGGTATTATAGCCAGGGGGTAATGATTTATACAATAATTATTTTCATGAAAAAAAATTGCCTATAGAGTGCTTAATACACTAAGTCCTTTGGTCATAGGTAGTCCCAGCAATAAGACCTTGTATAGGCTATAAGTTCATTGGTTTAGCTAGTGAATTGTAGGTGTATTCTCACCCTATTGTTATAATTTTTACCAGGTATCCAATTTTAGGTAGTACCACTTCTTCCTCTTCTTTCTCTACTTCCTCTTCAACTAAAGCTCAAAAGAACATAGTCAGTAATGATGAAATCACTATTGAAGATTTTGAAAAATGAATTGATGATTGAAAATTCAATGATTATTAAAAAGATCATGTTTATAAAACCTCCATATTAAATCTTTTTAAATTTGATTATGTTATAAAGACTAAAGAAAGAGATATCCAATTATCTAAGGCTAAAGATAAGATAAAAGCTTTTTTTTTTACAGCCTTTTTAGATAAACATAAAGCTAAAGGTTTTCATTACATCCACATAGAACTTATTCAAGTGGGGATAAAACCATTAAATAGAGAAGGTCTGAACACTTCTATCTTAGTAGCCCTTAGAGGTATGAGGTTTAAGAACTTCAAAGACTCTTTGATAGGAGCTATAGAGTCCATTCTCTATAAAGGTCATATATCATTTGACTATTATCCAACTTTATTGTTACTCTAAATGAAGTAAATCTATTAAAGTCTTTAGTATTGCAAACCTAAACCCGTAATTTTAATATGCATGATGGATCAATTTCAGTTTAATTAATTTTTAAAGTGCATTATAAAGTTATGATGTCCTCTTTCAATACTAAGAGTCAATTTCATAGCAAAAAGGGAGAAACTTTGCTTCTTCAAACTCACATAACTAAAACTAATGTTGTCATCCTAAAACCTATCAAATTGAATCAGATAACCCTTCCTCAAGAATGGATCTTAAAACGTGCTATAGATCCAAAAGCTAAAAAACCTGAAACACCAGCTCCAAACACCTAGATAAAGCATGTCACCCAATTCTAAGATAGAAGAGTCAAAATTAGCTTTATGTAACCACCCAATTTAGAATACAATTGTGCATGTGTGAGATGAAAGCCCTTATGATGAAAATTAATCAAGAATTAATCTTGAGTGCCGAGTTTCACTATTTAAAGGACTAAATTATAGCCTTTTTAGGATTTAATTGCAAGAGTTAAAATGTTTTAAGGTCTAAATTGTAGAAAAGTGAATTTTGGGGGTTTTAATGAAATTTTGATAAATATAGGCATAATGCCAATTGACATTACGTAATGCCAATGGGAATTGTATAATGCCGATGGGCATTGTGTAATGTCGATATTACACAATGCCAATTGGCATTATGCAATGCCAATCAGCATTATGTAATGCCAACCCGCATATTCCTTCACTGTTTCAATATTTTTTCTATAAAAAATCTAATTTTGGGGATGTTGTCAAATTTCTATTAGCTTGGCATATACACGTGCATGAATCTCTAATTTTGTTTTAACCCTTATCATATTTTTTTATCTCAGGGTTTTGATTTTTGAAAATGGAGAGCAGTTATTCTTTAGCTCCCAAAATTGCGCAACATCTCTGCGCGATCATAGGGGAAGTTGTTTTTGGCTTTAAAAAGCCAAGAGAAGAAAAATTTTGTAGAGGCTCGGACTACGCAAAAAAAAAAAACCTAGAAAAATCAAAGACTCTATAAAAAAACCATAGAACACAAAACCTAGTTTTTCTTCGTTACATTTTCAAAAATAACGAAGAGTCTATATTACATTTTTACATGATTAAGTTCCAAGATTTAAAATGCACACTAAGTCAATTCCATATATGGTGAAAATCCACAAAAATAATTTAAAGACTGTTTTGATACTTAGAATTCAACCTTTTTATACTCAATTTCCATATGTTTTGTTTAGCAAATTCTCCCTAAAATTAGGTGTGGAAGTAAGCTCTTCACTTAGTAAAAGATATGCTCTCAGCATAAAATGGTTAATGATGCCTCTGACCTTTGCAAATGGCAAATAAATGACAGTCATGAAAATAAAAAATAGTGAGATTCGTTGAGTGCACTCTATCTCATGATAAAGTGATGAATTTTTTTATAAATTTTCAACATTATAATGTACTTTTATACATTCATCATGATTGAAATTAACTTTAACAAGTCTGTAGGAATTGTAAATCCAAAAGGAAGTGCATCCAACTTGTGGAGTTGGTTAACACAGTTGAATTGAAATTAGTCAGTAGAGAAATTCTAATCACTCAACAAAGCAAAATTCAAAATTAGTCAGCAAAAATGCTAATAAGTCAGCATAAAGAATTCAAAGCATTTGAATTAAACAACCAAAGATAAAAATCATGAGCAGTTAATGGACTGATCATCAAAGACGATCAATGAAAGGATTGCAGTGAATTTGCAAGCAATTATGGGTTACAGCATCATCAGTGAGCAGTTATGGACTGCAACATTATCAAAGGCAAGCAATTGAAGGATTGTAGTCAATTTGTAAGCAATTATAGATTGCAGTTAATCGCGAGCAATTATGGATTACAACATAATCTTATAAAAGAAATCAACACTACATAATCGATTGTAATGTATTTCAATTTAGTATATATAACCGGGTATAGTTGACATTGTACGACTGAGTACAATGTACTTGTTTCATTAAAATCATTCTAACATGAGTTTTTAAATCTTTTGATCCATTAGACACTACACAGTAGTTATGGTATTATTACCAGACATTCCATGGGAACTATAACACATTTTTCAAATCACAAATTGCTAAACGTCTGATAGGGAATATAGCGAGAGTCATTTTATTCATTTTCTTAAATGTCCTACATGGAATACAATGAATTTCATTATCACTAGACGTCCCAAAGGGAATATAGTGCAGTCCACCAGACACTGCATAGTAGTTATGGTATCATTGATAGACGTTCCACGGGAACAATAACACATTTTTTAAATCATGAATTGTTAAATGTCCCATAGGGAATATAGCGAGAGTCATTTCATTCATTTCATTAGACATCCCATAAGGAATGTAACAAAACTCATTCTCACTAGACGTCTTAGGGAATATAGTGTGCATGATTAAATGTCCCATAAGGAATATAACAAAACTCATTCTCACTAGATGTCCCACAAGAAATATAATGTGCATTGTTAGACGTCCCAAAGGGAATATAATGAAATTTATTATTAATAAACGTCCCATAGAGAATATAGTGTGCATCACTAGATGTTCCACAGGAATTATAACATATTTTCATTTCATCATCACTAAACCTTTTATAAGAAATATAGAAAAAATCATTTGCATAAAGTTCACTAGAATTTTTATAGGAAATATAGTGAGTCTTGTCAAATATCATATCCTGCTTAAATTTGCATAGCAATTTAAGCATTGATCTATCAATTAGGATGCAATTAAGTGTCTTAATTCTTTTCATCAAAATTATGTGCTACTATTGCTTTACTGTAATTTGTTAAGCAAATAGTGACAAAGGGAGGCAACTGTAAGCACCCAATTTCTAAATACAATTGTGCATGTGTGAGATGAAAGCCCTTATAATGAAAGTTAATCAAGAATTGATATTTAGTGTCGAGTTTCATGATTTAAAAGACTAAATTACATCCTTTTTAGGATTTAATTACAAGAGTTAAAATGTTTTAAGGTCTAAATTGCAGAAAAGTGAATTTTGGGGGGGGGGGTTTAATGAAATTTTGACAAATACATGCATAATACCAATCAACATTACATAATGCCAATTGGAATTACATTATTATTACATTATTATTTTATTCTTGCATTCATTCTGCATGTCCCTATTAAACCGATGGCATTGGATTATGATTCCATGATTCCATTAGCTTCATGTAGTTGTAAATTGGCTAACCATCACTCTCAGCAATAACTCAGTTCAAGAGAGATTACCGGGCTCATCTGACCAGAGTATGTAACCTAAGTCCTAGAGGGGGGTAGTCTTCTTTCGAGTTTGTAAAGGATGCTAGGCCCCTTTAAACTTGGCTTGTAACTTAATTCTTAAAGGAGAGCATCTTGTTAAGGGAACCTTGACCTTTTTATCAGACCCTAACCAGATATAATGGCTTAGTTATTTCCCCTAGGATCTACCAAAAATTATTTGTATGATTTTTGCCATGAGGTATTTCTATCTATAAAAGCCTAATCCCATACTTTTGAAGCCCTTTGGGGTAATAAAGATTGGACTAGACCTTTATACTTAGAAATTATGTTTCTATGCTTATTGACATGAGGTATTTCAATCTATAAAAGTCCAGGCCCATAATTTTGAAGTCCCTTGGGGTAATAAAGATTGGGCTAAGACCTTTATACCTAGAAATGTTATTTCTATGCTTTACTACTTTAAAGAGAGATCTGGTATATGCATCAGTCCTTGATAGCCCCCATTGATATTAAGACCAAAACCAAAAATCCTAGGAAAAGAGACTTGCCATTGAACACGTGTGCGAGAGGAATAAGGTTGGAAGGATGTATGTTGTACACTTAATTAATACTTGGTACTTGTTGCTTGTTACTTAGCATGTGCATCATGCATACATGCATACATGCACTTTATCCATCATACTAACACATTATTTTGCAGCCATCATAGATTCATTGGGTTTTTTTTTTGTATTTAGGGACAAAAAGGTGGTAGACTAAAAAGAACAAGTCAGAGTTCTAAAACCTTAGCAAAGGAAAGGAAATCCTGAACAGATTGGATAGATTATAAAGAAGCCCTATCAACCCACTTTACTTGGAAGCTGAACCAACTTCACCTGAATTTGAACAAATGGAATAACAATAAGGGAAATGGACCTTAGAAGACATCAAGGGAGCTTTGATGGATGACATGAGGGCTATAATGCAGGATGAGCTAAGACAAGCACTATATGGATTGATGCAACCTGCTACTGTCATACCACCACCTACAATTGAACAAACAAATGCTACTATTGCTATCCCACCTACTATAAATGCTCCACCTATTGCCAAAAATGTTGGGGGGCAACCTGTTTGCTAGAAACCTACTTGCTATCGAGGTGCAACCTGAGGATGTTAAGAATTATATGATAGAAAAGGCAAAGAAAGAATCACTTGAACTAGTACAAGACCATGAGTCCAAGTAGATGCGAGCATTGACCCAGAAGATGTCCAAGATGGAAGAGTCAATCAGGGGACAAGGCATGGGGTATTCATTTAACTTCGATGACATGCTACAGATGGGAGATGATGGGCTACCTGACAAGTTCAAGATGCCACAACTACAAAAATTTGATGGGAGAGGAGATCCAAGAATTCATCTCAGCCAATACACAACAACTATGAGCACTACTAAAGCCCCATTAGTAGTGAAAATTAGGCTATTTGTGTTGTCTTTAAAGGGAATGGCTATAAACTGGTATCACGGGTTAGAGAAATATATCAGGGCTAATTGGAAGGAGTTAAGTATTAATTTTCTAAAGTAATACGAGTACAATACTAGAATGGAAGTATCCATCAGGGATCTGGAATTGACTAAACAGAAATCCAATGAGTCTTTTTCTGATTTCTTGACTCTTTTCATGAATAAAGCAGGATTAATGAAAAATAAACTAGCTGAGAAGGATCATGTTAGGATGAAAGTCTGAAATGTGTCACCCAATCTAGTTGAAAGACTATAAATAATGAATCCTAAAACATTTGTAGATCTTTATGATGATGGTTTACAAGCTGAGGAAATTGAGAAGAGCTCAAGAGTCATTAGAGTAAGAAACTACCCAACTGGAGGCATATAACAAGGAAGCACTAGCTGGGCTATTGAAGTGCATGTTGTATAAACACTAATGAGATTATCCAATTTCAACCAACCCCTATCTAAAGTCCTAGACTGCCTAATGCAAAAGGGCTTGCTCATACCTCTTACCTTTTCTAAATCGCCAAACCTAAATGTCCCTAGCTATAACTCGAATAGCTATTGCAAATTCCACCAAGTTACTGGCCATTCCACAGACATATGGACCTACCTTAAACATAAAATTCAAAACCTTATAGACTCTAGAAAAATCACAAACCTTGAACACCCAAGCACTATAAATAATCCTTTTCCAAACTACCGAAATGTTCCACCACCAGCCACCATGATGATTAAGTCAGGCGTAAGCGAAGAGGGAGTGCTAAAATCCTTTGAGGACCTATACCTTAAAACTAATGAGAAATCTCCTAATGCCCCCAAAGATGTGTAAAGATCATAAGACTTATTAGGTCAGCCTTTAAGCAAGTTCGACTATAAGGTGTTTTATACTAAACCACCTTCTTTTGACATACCCTTCGAGTCAATTGTGCCTACAGGATGGTGCGATGAGTTTGATGATGAGCAGCTGCTAGACAAGAAAGAAAAATGCACATTTAAGGTACAAAAAGATGAAGTCATGGAGACAATTGGCAAAAAGATGGAAGAATTTCAAGAATAGTTGTTATGTCAACCACCTTAAGGACAACCACTATGAGACTCAGCATCCCTAGCATCTAGAATAGGAAATAAAATTTCTTATTGTCTTTTTTGAATAAAATTTTAGTTTCTATTTTTTCATGATCGATGATATAAATTCCGATCATGCTTACTTATGTAATGTACATCCTAATGGTATTGCGCATTATGATATTGATTGCATCTGTATGATTGACATAAATTCAATTCAATTAGATTCATTCAACATGGACATAAATGAAAATTCAAAGAACATACATATATCATATAATGTAAATTTTAAAGATAGGAAATTTCAGGAAAAAATAAAAAATGAAAAAAATAGAAAAAAATAAGGAGAGAAAAAAAGAAAAAAGAACAGTAAGGTAAAAATTAGAGAGAAAAAATTCATGACTGGTTGATAATAGGAGTTGTATAATGTGATGTAATGAATGTTATCATTTTTGCCTTAATTAATGATTAAAATTGAATTTGAAATTTTTATTCAAATATCGCATATTCATCTTTATTATACTGCATAAGTATTTAAATGGAAAGACAATACATAATGAAAGCTAAATCAGAGCTATAAGATCATTATTTTAGTTATGTTTTCTTTTTTACCACCCCTTTTGTAATTTTCCTTGTAAGCCTAGCATCCCCTTATACTTTGAGAATTCAAGTGGCTCAATAACATGCATTCCAACCCATACCTTGTAATTATCATCAATTATTACATTAACATCAATCCTTAAATTTAGCTAAAGAATTCTTCAAAGTGCAAGTCTAGTTGATTTCATCATCATGAGCTCATTTCAATTAGTTTGCACACTCCTCTGCATCTTCAATACATGAGACTGCAACTAATAGAGTTAGTAAGACAAAGGGTCAACAACAACAGTGACCAAACTGAGTCTCTTGCACACATGAAGAAAAAAAGTACTAGGATGAATTCAAAAAGAAGTTGGGGGCAAAATGTAACTTTGGGGCAGTTTGGGGGTAAAATAGTAAATATAACACTAGAACTTCAAAGTTAGTGAAAAAGATCTCAGAGCAGAAAGGAGTAAACTACAAGCATATAAATATGTCAGTTATTATACAAAAAAAGTAGTAACAAAAAGAAAAGTTCAATAGTACATCTGTCAATCATGAGCTCCAGTGTAAAGCCATGGACCCCACTCACTAGCCTGTCATCAGTCTAATGAGGTGTATTAAAAGCTCTGACATCAAAAGTACCAATAACAAAGCATTTAGTGCTTAAACCTGCAAGTTGTTGAGGAGGCACCTCATTCTCATACTTTAAGCTGCGAAAATGGCTTTGTTCCAAACAGAAGACCTATTAGGATCATGGATGTCATACATAATGTGCATACACTTGTATACATTTATTATGAAATACTTACTTTGCATAATAAAGTCTTTGAGCCTAGGCAAGATTGTGCAAACACTTTACTACTATTATTCAAGATTAGTGTTATAAAAGCATAGAAAGGTAGCCAGAATGTTCACATGTGAAGCATCTAAAGAAAAAAGGGTGACTCTATTCAGGTGAACATGATGCTCAATGGGGCTTTAGATTAGAGGAGCCCAATTAATTATAGGCACATCCAGTAAGGGAATATCACCGACAGTGATATTTACGAAAGTGTCATCCTAGTGACCTCAAAAGGTTGGATAGGATGTTCAAGCTTCTCAAACTCAGTATCCATCTCCATAGTCTCATTGGGAGTGTCATCTAGAATATCTCTCCATAGCGTCCAATGTAGGGTATGGAATATAGTGATGAGAAGGTCCAACATGTTAGCAATACATTTGTTGGCCCTATAAAAGGGAAGAATGCACTTAAAACTTAAAATGAATGCACTCTGAAAAATTATTTGATCATGAAATAAGATCTCTAAATCCTAAACCTTTTTTACAGGAGATGTCAAGAAGAGGAATGAAGCCCTTTACCATAGTATTAATGGAATGGCGGAAAGGCAAATTCAACCCTAGGCCACGACTTCAATGATGGAGTATCATGACCTTGTAATTAGAGACAACATCATCATAATTAAAAGGGAAGAAGGCAAAAGAATAACATTTCATTTTGATAAGATCTCATCACTTACAAAATGACCATACTAACTTATTGTATTTTGTGTAGGAAAAAACAAAAGAATGAATAAGGGGAAAGGAACTAATACATCAATAAGGATGGGCAAGATAGCAAATGCTAAACCCTCACCAATATAATAAAGGGAAGTAACAGAACTATATTTTGTAATAAAGTACCATCTTGATAATAAAATTCACAAATTGAAAGTAAATTCATCCACTTCACAAGATCGTGTGCAAAAAAACCTATCTCATGACATTTGATTATAATGGCTCTTTTTATTAGCCTCACAGAATTTAGATGATTAGTTAACAGCCTTGTGTTGAGAGTTTATAAACTGTAATCAATCTAATGCTTACTTCACACTTAAACGAGGGGAAGAATATGTAAAGATAAAATCTATGGACTTGCAGTATAAATTGCTTGAATTTCAAAGTATCATTTTAGTCTTTTGAATAATAAATGTGCATATAATCTACTCCAATGCTCAGAAATGAGTATGAGTACAAATCCCTCAATGGTATCCACGCTAAGTAACATAAGAAAGGCGGGGGAACACTAAGAGGAGAATCAAAATAAGAGCAAGCATATTTTACTCCAATGCTAATAAATGAGCAAGAGTATCACGTGAACCTCTGGTAGTATCCGCATTGAGTAATATGAGAAAGGCGGGGGAATACTAAAAGAGGACCATGTAAAAAATCGCTCTATTTACTCCAATGCTTTGTAAGAGTATGAGCATCCAAAGGACCTTCTTAATGGTATCCATGTTGAGTAATATGAGAAAGGCGGGGAAATACTCGGATAAAGAAGAAAAGTACAAAAATAATTCTAAGACTGTTTTGATACTCAGAATTTAATCTTTTTATACTCAATTTCCTTAGGTTTTGTTCAATAAATTCTCCCTAAAATTAAGTGTGGAAGTAAGCTCTTCACTTAGTAAAAAATAAGCTCTTAGCATAAGATGGTTAATGATGCCTCTAACCTTTGTAAATGGTGAATAAATGATAGTCATGAAAATAAAAAATAGTAGGATTCATTAAGTACACGCTATCTTATGATAAAGTGATGAATTTTCTCATAAATTTTCAACATTATAATGTACTTTTATACATTCATCATGATTAAAACTAACTTTAACAAGTTTACAGGAATTGTAAATCTAGAAGGAAGTGCATCCAACTTGTGGAGTTAGTTAACACAACTAAATTAAAATTAGTCAGTAGAGAAATTCTAATTAGTCAACACAACAAAATTCAAAATTAGTCAGCATAAATGCTAATCAGTCAACACAAAGAATTCAAAGCATTTGACTTAAATAACAAAAGATAAAAATCACGAGCAATTATGGACTGTATTATCAAAGGTAAGCAATGAAAGGATTGCAGTCAATTTGCAAGCAATTATGGGTTACAGCATCATTAGTGAGCAATAAAAGGATTGTAGCTAATTGCGAGCAATTATGGATTGCACCATAATCGTATAAAAGAAATCAACACTACATGACTGAGTGTAGTGTATCTTAATTTAGTTTATACGACATGGTATAGTTGACATTGTATGATTGAGTACAATATACTTCTTTTATTAAAATCATTCTAACATGAATTTTCAAATCTTTTGATCCACTAGACACTATATAGTAGTTATGGTATTATTGCTAAATGTTCAACGGGAACTATATCACATTTTTCAAATCATGAATCGCTAAATGTCCCATAGGGAATATAGCGAGAGTCATTTTATTCATTTTGTTGAACGTCCTAGAGGGAATACGATGAAATTCATTATCAATAGACGTCTTAAAGGGAATATAGTATAGTCCACCAGACACTACACAGTAGTTATGGTATCATTGCTAGATGTTCCATG
Organism: Mallotus nudiflorus; assembly: GCA_947683625.1. Lineage (NCBI taxonomy): Eukaryota > Viridiplantae > Streptophyta > Magnoliopsida > Malpighiales > Euphorbiaceae > Mallotus > Mallotus nudiflorus. The sequence goes on along the minus strand of CANTUR010000275.1, from coordinate 1,572,371 downwards.
GGAACCATAACACATTTTTCAAATCACGAATCACTAAACGTCTAGCAGGGAATATAGTGAGAGTCATTTGATTCATTTTGTTAGACATCCCATAGGGAATATAATGAAACTCATTCTCACTAAACGTCCCATAGGGAATATAGTTTGCATCATTAAACGACCTGTAGGGAATATAACGAAACTTATTCTCTCTAGATGTTCCACAGGGAATATAGTGTGCATCGTTAGACGTCTCACAAGGAATATAATGAAATTTATTGTTGTTAGACATCCTATAGGGAATATAGTGTGCATCGCTAGACATTCCACAGGAACTATAGTAGCTTTTCAATTCATCATCGCTAAATGTTCTGTAAGAAATATAGCAAAACTTATTTGTATAAAGTTCACTAGATGTTCTGTAGGAAATATACTGAGACTTATCAAACACCACATCCTGCTTAAAATTGCATAGCAATTTAAGCATCAATCTGTCAATTAGGATGCAATTAAGTGTCCTAATTCTTTTTATCAAAATTGTGTGCTACTATTGCTTTGTTGTAATTTTTCAAGAAAACAATGACAAAGGGGGCAACTGTAAGCACCTAATTTCAGAATATAATTGTACATGTGTGAGACAAAAGTGTTTATGATGCAAATTAATCAAGAACTGATCTTTAGTATCGAGTTCACAATTTAAAGGACTAAATTGCAGTCTTTTTCGGATTTAATTGCAAGAGTTAAAATGTTTTAAGGTCTAAATTGTAGAAAAGTGAAATTTAAAGGTTTTAATGAAATTTTGACAAATACAAGCATAATGCCAATCGGCATTACACAATGCCAATCGGCATTACACAATGCTAATTGGCATTATGCTGATCGACATTACAATATACTGATCGACATCAATGCTAATCGGCATTATGCCGACCTATATTTTCCTTCATTGTTTTAATATTTTTTCCATAAAAAATCTAATTTTAGTCATGTTGTCAAATTCCTATTGCATCTGTACAATCACGTGCATGAATCTCTGATTTTATTTTAACCCTTATCACTTTCTTTATCTCGAGATTTTAATTTTTGAAAATGGAGAGCAACTGTTCTCTAGCTCCTAAGATCGTGCAACCTCTTTGTGTGATCATAGGGGAAGTTGTTTTTGGCTTTAAAAAGCTGAGAGAAGAAAAATTTTGGAGGGGCCCAGATTAAACAAAAAAAAAACCTAGAAAAATTGAAGACTTTGCAAAAAAAAAAAAAAACCACAGAACACAAACCTGGTTTTTCTTCCTTACATTTTCAAAAAGAACAAAGAGTTGCATTTTTATTTAATTTAGTTCCAGGATCCAAAATGCACATTGATTCAATTCCATATACGATGAAAATCTATTCTGAAGGGCCATCTAATATCATCTGCACAACAATCCTTTTTTATTCTTCTATTTCTTTTGTGATTTTTTTATTATTGTTTTGTTATTGTATTTCACTAACGTATTTTTTTTGTTTCTGTGTTTTCTTTTTGAAATTCGATGGGGGTTGAGGACACTACCTAATATCCAAATATTGAATGGAAGATCCATGAAATGCCATGGGTTTAAAACTGTGATTAGATCTTATGATTATTATTTTCTGTGTTTTGTTGTGTTAATTCATTTAGCTTTGTACTTAACTTTAAATTCCAATATGTAGAACATTGCAATAAGCCAAGTAATGGGAATAGTAAAATTTTACTTTTCTGCATTTAAAATGGATTAGTAATCAGGATCACTCAGTAAAACTTTAAAATCAATGATGACAGTAGAAAATTAGGGTTTGAATGGAATTGAATTAGGGTTTTAGGAAATCATGTGTGGATGTATGTTTGATCTACTTTGGCATGTTATTATTTGATTTATTGCATTTTTGGGTTTTTATCCTTTTGGGCCCCTAAGCCCATGATAGGTCTAAACCCATAAAATAAAAATAAGCTTAAAATGGTTTATGTTAATTAATTAAAAACAATTTAGGCCTATTAGATTAATTAGACTTAGGCCCATTTTTTAAACTAAAAATTATCCTAGACTTAGCTCAGCCCATTTAATTTCATTTTAAAATAAATAGATTTAGGCCTACTTCCCATTTTAAATAAAATAAATAGACTTAGGCCCACTTATAAAATCCAATTTGTTTAAAATTTGTAGGCTTGGGTCCATTCTTAGATAATTCAAATCAATAGACTTAAGCTCACTAATTAAAATGTAGGCCCACTTTTAGTCCATTTCATTTGTAAATAAAAGCATAAATCTAGCTAACTTTGATTAAAATTAACCTAGTTTAGACTTAGGGATGATGCGTTTAAATGCATTTTTTATGTGTGATTTTATTGACCAGATGCCTTAGGGTTAGATGGATGTTCAAATTGGGTTTAATAAAATTGCATGTAATTAGACAATGAAGTAATGATTTATAAAGTAATTCTAAATGAACATGAGACTAAAAGAAGTTAGTATTTCATTCCCAGAATCTCCTGGTTATGGTGCTAACTTTCTTTTAGAGAATTGAGTACCACTAATCAAATTGTCCCAATTATTACCCTGGGTGGCGACTCCTCATCTCCACGCTATAACTTTATGACATAGTAGTGTGTTCTCTAAGACCCTGAGCCTAAACAGTGTCACAGTTACTAAAATCTTAGACGCACGCTAAACCGCATTATTTTACAATGGTGACTCCACTAGGGATAAAAGATATTGATTCTACTTATGTTCTTTAGAGTTATTTTGTTTAATTATTTTTTATTCTTGCATTCATTCTGTATGACCCTATTAAACCAATGACATTGGCTTATGATTCCATTAGCTTCATAGAGTTGTAAATTGGCTAACCATCACTCTTAGCCTTAATTAGGTTCAAGAGAGATTACTGGGCTCATTTAACTAGAGTCTATAACCCAAGTCCTAAAGGGGGGTAGTATTCTCTTGAGTTTTCAAAGGATGCAGGCCCCTCTTACCTTGGCCTGTAACTTAAGTCTTAAAGGAGAGCATCTTGTTAAGGGAACCTTGACCTTTTTATCGAACCCTAACCACATATTATGGCTTATTTATTTCTCCTAGGATCTACCAAAAATTATTTTTATGATTTTTACCATGAGGTATTTCTATCTATAAAAGCCCAGGCCCATAGTTTTGAAGCCCCTTGGGGTAATAAAGATTGGACTAGACCTTTACACTTAAAAATGCTATTTCTATGCTTATTGACATAAGGTATTTCAATCTATAAAAGTCTACGCCCATACTTTTGAAGTCCTTTGGGGTATAAAGATTGGGTTAAGACCTTTATATCTAGAAATATTATTTTTATGTTTCACTGCTTTAAAGAGAGATATGGCATGCGCGTCGATCCATGATATCCCCCATTGATATTAAGACCAAAACCAAAAATCCAAGGAAAAGAGACTAGCCATTGAACACATGTGCAGGAGGAATAAGGTTGGAAGGATGTATGTTGTACACTTGATTGCTACTTGTTATTTGTTGCTTGTTGCATAGCACGTGCATTACGCATACATGCACTTCATCCATCATACTAACACCTTGTTTTGAAGACATCATATATTCATCGGGGTCTTCTCATATTTGGGGACAGAAAGGTAGTAGACTAAGAAGAAAGAGTTAGAGTTCTAAAACCTTAGCAAAGGAAATGCTGAACAAATTGGAAAGAAGCCCTATCAACCCACTTTACTTGGAAGCTGAACCAAATTCACCTGAATTTGAATAAATAGAACAACAATAAGGGAATTGGACCTTAGAAGACATCAAAGGAGCTCTAATGGATGACATGAGGGCTATGATGTAGGATGAGCTAAGACAAGCATTATCGGGACTGATGCAACCTACTACTATCATACCACCACCTACAATTAAACAACCACCTGCTACTGTTGCTGTTCCACCTACTATGGATGTTACACCTATTGCCAAAAATGTTGGGGGGAAACCAATACACAATAACTATGAGCACTACTAAAGCCCTATTAGTAGTGATCACTAGGTTATTTTTATTGTCTTTAAAGGGAATGGCTGTAAACTAGTATCACAGGTTAGAGAAATCTATCAGGGCTGATTGGAAGGAGTTATGTACTGCTTTTCTGAAATAATATGAGTACAATACTAGATTGGAAGTATCCATCAGGGATCTGGAATTGACTAAACAAAAATCTAATGAGTCTTTTTTTGATTTCTTGACTTGTTTTATGAATAAAGCAGGATTAATGAAAAATAAACTGGCTGAGAAGGATCAGGTTAGGATGAAAGTCTGAAATGTGTCACCCAATCTAGTTGAAAGACTACAAATAATGAATCCTAAAACATTTTGTAGATCTTCATAATGATGGTTTGCAAGTTGAGGAAATCGAGAAGAGCTCCAGAGCCTCTGGAGTAAAAAACTACCCAACCAGGGGCACACAACAAGGAAGCACTAGTTGGATTGTTAAAGTGCATGTTGTAAAAACACTAAGGAGATTCTCCAATTTCAACTAACCCCTATCCAAAGTCCTAGACTGCTTAATCCAAAGGGGCTTGCTCATACCTCTTACCTTTTCCAAATCGCCAAACCCAAATGTCCTTGTCTATAACCCGAATAGTTATTACAAATTCTACCAAGTTACTGGCCATTCCATAAACACATGTACCTACCTTAAACACAAAATTCAAAAGCTTACAAACTTTGGAAAAATCACAGACCCTGAAAGCCTAAGCATAAGAAATAATCCTTTCCCAAACTATCGATATGTTCCACCACCATGATGATCAACTTAGGAGTAAGCGAAGAGGAAGTGCTAAGCTCCTTTGAGGACCTAGACCTTAAAACCAATGAGAAATCTCTTAATGCCCCAATAGATGTGGAAAGATAAGAAGACTTATTTGGTTAGCCTTCAAGCAAGTTCAACTATAAGGTGTTTTATGCTAAACCACCTTCTTTTGACATACCCTTCAAGTTGATTGTGCCTATAGTTTAAGGGCAAAATAGTAAATACAACACTAGAGCTTCAAAGTTAGTGAAAAAGATCTCAGGGCAGAAAGGAGTAAACTACAAGCATACAAATATGTCAATTATCATACACTAAAAGCAGTAACCAAAAGAAAAGTTCAATAGTGCATCGGTCAATCATGAGCTCTAGTGTAAAGCCATGAACCCCACTCATTAGCCTGTCATCAGTCTAATGAGGTGTATTTGAAGCTTTGACATTAGAAGTAATAATAACGAAGCATCCAATGCTTAAACCTACAGGCTGTTAATGAGGCACCTCATTCTTACACTTCAAGCTACGAACATAGCTTCGTTCTAAACAGAAGACCTATTAGGATCATGCATGTTATACATAACATGCATACACTTGCATACATTTATTATTAAATATTTTCTTTGCATAATAAAGTCTTTGAGCCTAGGCAAGATTATGTAAACACTTTACTACGATTATTCAAGATTAGTGTTATAAAAGTGTAGAAAGGTAGTCAGAATGTTCACATGTGAAGCATCTAAAGGAAAAAGGGTGACATTATTCAGGTGAACATGATGCTCAATGGGGCTTTAGATTGTAGGAGCCCAATTAATTATGGGCCCAGCTAGTAAAAGAAAATCATCGATAGTGATATTTGCGAAAGCATCATCTTGGTGACCTCAAAAGGCTGGATAGGACGTTCATGCTCGTCAAACTCAATATCCATCTCCATAGTCTCATTGGGATTATCATCTAGAATATCTCTCTATAATAGTTAGTCCAGTGTAGGGTGTGGAATATAGTGATGAGAAGGTCCAACATGTCAGCAATACATTCATTGGCCCTATAAAAGGGAAGAACGCACTCAAAACTTAAAATGAATGCACTTTGGAAAATTATTTGATCATGAAATAAGATCTCTAACTCATGAACCTGTTCTGTAAGAGATGTCAAGAAGAGGAATGAAGCCCTCTACCCTAGTATTAATGGCATAATTGCTAGACATTCCATGGGAACCATAACACATTTTTCAAATCATGAATCGCTAAACATCCTATAGGGAATATAGTGAGATTCATTTCATTCATTTCGTTAGGCATCCCATAGGGAATACAATGAAACTCATTCTCACTAGATGTCCCAAAGGGAATATAGTGTGCATCGTTAGACATCCCACAAGGAATATAACGAAACTTATTCTCACTAGATGTCCCATAGGGAATATAACAACATTTATTATTGATAGATTTCCTATAGGGAATATAGTGTGCATCGCTAGACATTCCACAGGAACTATAGCAGATTTTCAATTCATCATCGCTAAACATTCTGTAGGAAATATAGCGAAACTCATTTGCATAAAGTTTACTAGACATTTTGTAGGAAATATAGTGAGACTTTTCAAACATTACATCCTGCTTAAAATTGCACAACAATTTAAGCATCGATTCGTCAATTAGGATGCAATTAAGTGCCCTAATTCTTTTTATCAAAATTGTGTACTACTATTGCTTTGCTACAATTTTTCAAGTAAACCGCGATAAAGGGGGCCAACTATACGCACCCAATTTTGGAATATAATTGTGCATGTGTGAGAGGAAAGCCCTTACAATGAAAATTAATCAAGAATTGATCGTTAGTGTCGAGTTTCACGATTTAAAGGACTAAATTACAGCCTTTTTAGGATTTAATTACAAGAGTTGAAATATTTTAAGGTCTAAATTATAGAAAAGTGAATTTTAGGGGTTTTAATGAAATTTTGACAAATACAGGCATAATGCCAATCAACATTACGTAATGCCAATTAGCATTACATAATGCCGATCGACATTATGCAATGCCAATCGGAATTATGCAATGCTGACCCGTATTCGCCTTTAATGTTTCAATATTTTTTCCATAAAAAATCTAATTTTGGGCATGTTGTCAGATGTCTATTAGTTTTGCACAAACATGTACATGAATCTTTGATTTTCTTTTAACCCTTATCACTTTCTTTATCTTGAGGTTTTGATTTTTGAAAATGGAGAGCAATTGTTCTTTAGCTCTCAGGATCATGCAACCTCTCTGTACGATCATAGGGGAAGCTATTTTTGGCTTTAAAAAGTTGAGAGAAGAAAAATTTTAGAGAGGCTCGGACTGCTAAAAAAAACCTAGAAAACTCTACGAAAAAACCACATAACACAAAACCTAGTTTTCTTCCATACATTTTCAAAAATAATGAAGAGTTTGTATTATGTTTTTATGTGGTTCACTTGCAAGATCCAAAACACACATTGAGTCAATTCCATATGCGATGAAAATCCATTCTGAAGGGCAATCTAATATCATCTACACAACATTCCTTTTTTATTCTTTTCTTTCTTTTGTGATTTTTTATTATTGTTTTGTTATTTTTTTGGTTATTTAATTTCACTAATGTAATTTTTTTGTTTTTGTGTTTTCTTTCTGAGATTTGATGGGAGTTAAGGAGGATACTGCCTGATATCCAAAAATTGAATGGAAGATCCATGGGTTTTAAACTGTGATTAGATCTTATGATCATTATTTTATGTGTTTTTTTTATGTTAATTCATTTGGGTTTGCACTTAACTTTAAATTCCAATACGTAGAACATTGTAATAAGCCCAGTAGTGGGAATAGTAAAATTTTACTTTTCTGTATTTAAAATGGATTAGTAATCAGGATTATTAGGTAAAACTTTAAAATCAATGATGGCAGTAGTAAATTAAGGTTTGAATGGAATTGAATTAGGGTCTAGGAAATCACATGTGGATGTATATTTGATCTGCTTTAGCATGTTATTATTTGATTAATTGCATTTTGGGTTTTTATCCTTTTGGGCCCCCAAGCCCACGATAGGTCCAAACCCATTAAATAAAAATAGGCTTAAAATGGTTTATGTTAATTAATTAAAAATAATTTAGGCCCATTAGGTTAATTAGACTTAGGCCTATTTTTTTAACTAAAAATTAACCTAGACTTAGCTTAGCCTGTTTAATTTCATTTTAAAATAAATAGACTTTTCCCATTTTAAATAAAATAACTAGACTTAGGCCCATTTATGAAATCCAATTTCTTTAAAATTTGTAGACTTAGGCCCATTCTTAGATAATTTAAATCAACAGACTTAAGTTCACTAACTAAAATATAGGCCCACCTTTAGTCCATTTCATTTGTAAATAAAAGTGTAAATCTAGCTAACTTTTATTAAAATTAACCTAGTTTAGACTTCTGATGGTGCGCTTAAATGCATTTTTTAGATGTGATTTTATTGACTAGATGCCTTTGGGTTAAATAGATGTTCAAATAGGGTTTAATAAAATTGCATGTAATTAGAGAATGAAGTAATGATTTATAAAGTATTTCTAAATGAACAAGAAACTAAAAGAAGTTAGTATTCCATTCCCAGAATCTCCTAGTTGTGGTGCTAACTTTCTTTTAAAGCATCAAGTACCACCAATCAAATTGTCCCAATTGTTACTTTAGGTGGTGACTCCTCATCTCCATGCTATGACTTTGTGGCATAGTAGTGTGTTCTCTAAAGCCCTAAGCCTAAACAGTGTCGCGATCGCTAAAATCTTGGATGTGCGCTAAACCCCGCTGTCTACACTTTGACAAAACAACTTCTAGCTCTAGGTTTTATGATGCTTCATTATCAAAATTTATAGATCTTGGAAGATTATCCTAGATACCATATGTTATAAACTTTCCATACAAAAAGAACCTTAAGTAGAACAATACTAAAATCTGCTAACAAATATCAACTCGCTTCATACAGACCAGGCAAATCTTTGCTCAAATCTTCCATATGTTATAAACCTACCATATACAACTCCATCCAAGAATTCAACCTCAAATTTACCTTCTACCTCACTAAAAAATGTAGACTACAGTACCAATATACCTAAACTAGTCTACATTGAATCTCAATTGGGTGATAAATCCTGTTTCCTCCTACTTCTCTAATTGCTTCAACTATAATAGAAAACATATCCCATGAGTTAAATGTTATAAAAAAAGATTTTAATCCAGATAAAGCTTACCTACATTAAGGTTTTTTTGCATCTCATAATTTGGAAAAAAGAACATGGTTCTTTAAACATTTTTTAAAGAATAAAGAAGACATTCAAAATTATTTTTATGACTTTGTGCATAAAAATAAAGTTAGTATATTATTTTTTGAATGGTTTGAGATTTATGCATTAGAAAACAATATTTGTTATCCTTTTAGAGCTATAAATCTCATCACTTTCAGAGATAAAAGGTAACAATTTAGGAATCAACTATTGGTCAAGGCATATAATTAGAACATCCTCCTCTCAGGTTGATTAAAGTCCCTATAGGAAATAAGACCATAAAGGCATGTCCTTATAAAAAACCCTAACAAAGTGAGTCACAAAATCTTAAGAATATAGTAGCCCAAAACAATATTTACCAATGCTTATCTCAATAGCATAGGTAAATAATTATCCATTATAGAAAGTCAAACCTATAAACCTATAGAGTCCTTTAAAACTATAGGAGTAATAGATAAATGGTTAAAGAATCTTATATTCAAGCCTTACCAAATCTTTAGCAATGCCCAATAGGAAATCAAAAGCAATAAAACTAAATTTTTACATGCTATAAGAGATCAGCTTAGTAAACTAGATCCATTTAGTTCTATTAGAAACCCTATATCACCTGATACTCCCTAATCTATCAATCAAAGTGTTAGCATTTTAGATAAAGACTTTGGATTTAATTATGAAGGTGATGCATTCTAAGAACCATCTCCTAAAATTGAAAAACTTCATTGGCTAATTGTCTATCCATCTCATTCAAGATATGTCCAAAATAGGTTGTCAGAACTAGAAATACGTAATCAACCTAACGCTATAATCTAACCTAAGTTCAGTTCTAGTTCTGTTTATGAATGGAACATAGATATAATGACTGAATACCATATTCTAATTTTCTTACAATAAATAATAATGGCATTCAATTCATACAAAACCCAAATTGGAACCTCTACTAAAACTGTTGGTGAACTTATCATAATAGGGTTCTTAAGATAGCTGAAGGGTTGGTGGAATTATCATCTCAAAAAGCAATAATAGCTAGATATCTTAAATGCTATCCATACTGATTATGAGGGTCTCCATATCTTAGATAAACTTGGTAATCCTATCCAAGATGTTGTGCTTACCTAAATACCCTAATATTGACTATAGCATTACATTTTATAGGAGATTCATCTCATCTGAAGGATAATAATGTTGATATACTATCAAACCTTAGTTGAGTGACTTCTAATGGTATAAATCAACTTTTCCCACTAGGGTTATGCTAAGGAAAGATTCTAACCAACCTTTTTGGAAAGAAAAATTCCTTGTAGGACTTCCAACCCTTCTAGGAGAAAGAGTCAGAAATACCATTAGGCAGTCTTGTGGTACTCATATCATCCCTTTAGACTAGCTTACCTATGGTGAGTTAATCAACACCACTCAAAGAGAAGGTTTTAAAATATATCGAGATCTAAAACTCTAAAAGCATTTGAAATGGGAGTTGAAAAAGACAAGACAAAAGTTAGGATCATTTTGTAAACAATTTGATTATAGTTTCACCTAGAACCCAACTTGTAAAGGAGAATGTAGTAAGAAGTCTTTGTCTATATAATTTTCTAAAAAAGATAGAAAATTTTCTAGAAAAAGGGACCTAGAAGAACCTTAATATAAGAAATCTTATAAGAAATCATCTAGGAATGTTAAAGTTGCTAAATCTAAAAAGGGTAGTATAATATATATCACTTGCTATCAATGTGGCAAGAAGGGTCACATCTCCAAATACTGTAAAGTCTCTAAAAAAATTTAGAAACTCAGCTTAAAAGAAAAAATCATAGGCAAACTTGTAACTCTATTAATGGAAACTTATGAGTTTGAAACTGACTTTGAAGATTTTTCTAATAAAGACCAACCCTAGATTGATGAAATAGGAACTACTTCCTATTCAGAATCTGAGTCTAAATCCAACTTTGGAGACAAGCAATTAAACATGCTTAGTAGAGAACATACCTTAACTCTAGATGTTATTTAGCACATCAATAACACTAATGTATAGAAATAATATTTAGAATAAGTTAGGAAGTCTTTAGAAGAAGAATCTAAACTTAAGGTTATATACAGGAACTTCATACTGAGATAAAGTCCATAAAATTAGAGATAAAGCTTTTAAAAGAAAAATAGCAGAAGGATTATGATTTAATCGAATTTCTTGTTACTAAGCTAGCAAAAGATTCAAGTGATAGTGATAAGACAAAGGATTTGGAACCAAAATCCTTGAAAATTATGGAAAAAGTCTTGGAAGATTTCCTCTATGTGTTAAGGCAAATTACTTTAAGGAAATATGTTATCAGAATTACTTTTATTTTTTTAATAAAAATTTCATCTTGATACAATACCTTTGTTTGATATAAGAGCTGATTTAAGTTGTATAAAGACTAATGTTATACCAATTCATTTTCAAGAAAGAACTTAAAAAAAACTTTCCTCTACAAATAGTTCAAAAATGCATTTAAATAGGAAAATATAGGCTATCATTTTAAACAATGGGTGTTATTTGAAAATGTCTTTTGTTTTAGTATGTGATATATGTTAGATAGTAATTATAGGGATGCCATTTATTAATTTGATAACTCCCTATATAGTCACTCATAACTCCATTGATTTTAAAGTTAAAATAGTTGAAATATCTTTTCCTTTCTTAAAAGAACCTAAAACCAGGTATCTTAATATTGTTAAAGCACATTCTATTTACAAAAAAAAAGTTAATCCTTTGAGAGAAGGATAGGAGAAGGATTTGTATCAAAAAATTGAACAACAGTTAAAGAAAAATTTGGTAAAAAGAAAAATTTATGAATTTCAAAACATTATTACAATAGAAGTTTGTTCTGATTGACCAAATGCTTTATAGAATAGAAAGCAACATATTGTTGATTTACCTTATAAACTTGGATTTGATGAGAAAAATATTCCTACTAAACCTAGAGCAATTCAGATAAATGCTAAATTAGAACAACATTGTAGAAAAGAAATCCATTATTTAGAATCCAAAGGATTGATCTTAAAATCTAGGTCACTATAGAGTTGTACAACTTTTTATGTGAATAAAGCTTCCATGATTTAGAATCCAAAGGATTGATCTTAAAATCTAGGTCATTATGGAGTTGTGCAACTTTTTATGTGAATAAAGCTTCAGAAATAGAAAGAGGCACATTAAGGCTTATAATTAATTATAAATCTTTGAATAAAGCTTTAAATTGGATAAGGTATCCCAATCATAATAAAAAAGATCTTTTGTAAAAGCTTCATTCTGCCTTTGTATTTTCAAAATTTGATATCAAATTTGAATTTTGGCAAATACAAATTGATAAAAGACACTATTATAAAACTGCATTCACAGTTCCATTTTTTCAATATAAGTGGAATGTAATGCCCTTCAGTTTGAAGAGTGCACCATCAGAATTTCAAAGAATAATGAATGATATTTCAATCCTTATTCTGAATTACATATTGTCTACATTGATGATATGCTTATGTTTTCAAATTTGATTAAACAACATTTTAAACACCTTAGGACTTTTCTTTATATTGTTAAAGCTAATGGGCTTATTGTCTTTGCTAAGGAAATTTCCATTTTCTAAACTAGAGTCAAATTCTTAGAACATTGCATTTGTTGTGGCACAATTGTTCTATTGAAAGATCTTTAGAATTTGCCAATAAGTTTCCTGATATAATTCTAGATAAAACATAATTGAAAGGGTTCTTATACAATCTTAATTATGTTTTAGATTTCTGTCCAAACATAAATAGAATTGCCAAATCTCTCCATGACAGGTTAAAGAAAAACCCAGTTCCCTGGACTAATGAACATACAAAAGTCATTTAGAAGATAAAGAAACACATTTTGGAAATCCCTTGTCTTCCCCTAGCTGATCCGAGTCTCCCCATAATTGTTGAAACAAATGTTAGTGACTTAGGTTATGATAGTATTCTAAAGCAAGTTCAAAATGGGAAGGAAGTAGTACTTCATTATACTTTAGGACACTATAATGATACATAAAAAAACTACTCCATCATTAAAAAATAAATTCTTTCTATTGTTTTAGGCATTATAAAATTTTAGTATGATTTGCTAAATTAAAATTTCTTACACTGCATTAACTACAATTTAGTTAAAGAAATTTTGTAAAAAGATGTTCAAAATATTGCATCTAAATAAATTTTTGCAAGATGGCAAGATATTTTAGGTATCATTGATTTTGAAATAGAATTCATTAAAGGAGATACAAATTCTTTGCTAGACGCAAAACAAATAAAGATGTCTCGAAAGAAGAAAGACAAAGAAAAAGTTGAAACTGCTAAAGACCCTCATCCTCTTTCTATTGAAAAATTGATAAAGTCCTAATATGATATTATTAACCCACAAAAAGATGGTATAGCCAAAATTGATAAAGCCACCCAGATCCAACAATGGGTTGAATCTATTACAAAAACCCCAAACCTTTAGAAAGCAATCCAAAATACCTTAAAACCTCCAATGTTAAAGCATTCAGACACTCTAACCACTTAAGGTATCACAAGTAAAGATTCTTAACTAGTTTCAAAAATAAAGAAAGGAGAATCTTCTTCTTCAAAACCCTTTCTTAAATAAATTTAAATCATATGACTACTTAAAGTAACTCACAAATTGTTTTAACTCAATAAAAAATTTCTAAAGTTTTTGAATTTTTAGTAAAGACCAATATCTAAAAAAATTTGATTATTAGGGATGGATTTTATCACTAAGATCCAATTTTCACATTGCAAAATTATTTTTAAAAAAATTAATTTTACAAACTTTGTGATCTTTTAAAGCCCCAACAGTATTATCAAACAATTTTAGAATACCCTAGCTCTACAGAATTTAAGCATTTCTTTCATCAAGGTTATCTTACTCCACATGTAAAATTCCAAAAGATATCCACCCTTCTGAATGGGATAAGTGCTATTTAAGCCAAAAGGCTTCCCAATAAACTTTAAAACTAAATTGGACTTTTCCCATACATTTTCCTATTGGCATTATAAACAAGCATGGTTCAATACTTTTCTCATTCAAAATAACAAGAGATCCCATTCATGGGTATTTTTCCTCAGTGACTATGCTGATATATGAAAATTTCCAGCATGGTTTTCTCTATGGTGGAATAACTATAGCCCTATCCTTGATATTCTTCAACCAAATATCCATGAAGGGTATGAGTTCTTTAAAGACCATTATAAACCTCCTCCCTTTGAGAAAAAGTTCTCCATGTTATGCCTTTATTGTGCAAAGTTTTTTATTCCTTAGGTAACACAATGGTGTCTTGACTATTATTCCAATAAAGGAATGGTAGTTCTCTAAAGAACATTCAAGGTAAAGTGGTGGAATTCATACAAAATTTTAGACAAAATCTCAAAATTTACAGTAATAGCTTGGCTTTTGACATATGGGTTTCTTGGATATACTCATGCACAGTCTAAATACCTCACCCAAAAGTCTCATGCTAATACCTCCTTACAGCAGCAAAAACAGAAGAAGAATACTCTAAAAGTTAGGGTTATATGTAAAAAAAAATTATTTTGATAAAAAATTATTTTTCTTTCTAGGAAGTCTCCCCACTGAAAATGGAGTTTGGGATCCTCTTGGACAACCATTAGGGAAATTTGACTATTTTGTCAAATATTCCCCACCTACTTCTACTAGTATACCACTCGACTCTATCACTGTACAAGGATGGGGCCTAGATTTCCACTATCAGGACCTTATGGGAAAAATGATATATTGAACAAAAACTACTAACAAGGATGAGTGGTAACTTGAATTATTGCCAGATAAGACACTATTCATCCTCCATTAATGAACAAAGTGGAAGACAAGATAGAAAGTTTGACACTCCACTCATCTTGAAGCTCTTGGCAGGAATCATGCAATACCCTCCAACAATACCACTAAAGTTGCTATAAATAAGGGACTCATTTCCCTTCATAAGGCATATTACAATTTTAGGAAAATCTTAAAAAACCTTTCTCTATGGTTAAAGTTCAAAATTGTATCTCTGATATCTTGAGAACCTTTATTATTTTAAACTCTTTATAAAAGTCTCTTTTGTTTGGATTAATAAAAATAGCTTTGTAAGTAATTTCTTATGTCTTTTAATTTAGTTTTATTTAACTTTTAACTTTATTCTAAATAACATAACGTATACTCTGTGTTTGATTAAAAAATTAAGATCTTGCACACTAGAAATTTTATGAAATTTTTATTGCATTTGGTCCGATAACCTCTGTTTATAGAGTGTGAGATTAGACACAATAATTATTTTACATTCATCATTGCACAATACTGAATAGTGTATCTCCTAGATCCTTGGTTGTCTTGGTCCTTGGCTGTCACTATATATATATATATATATATATATATATATATATATATATATATATATAGTCCATTTGTCACACCAATTGGAAAGGTATAGGAACATTCAGCAACCCAACAATCAAAAGCTAACAACAAAGATAGGCATCTTGTTAATTTGTGTGTTACAATTACCACCACTTGGCATTATTGTCTAAACATACTTTGCTTTAGTGGCTTTTCTATTACTAAACCAAGCTCTTAATTAATTTAGATACTTTACATGATATTTATTTTACTTGATTGAAATTCTTGAATAGCCTTCTTCATAAATTTTTTCCAGTATAAGTCACTATAATACAAAAAGTTGAGCAACAAGAGTTCATGCTTGGCTTTTTAATAGAAATGAAAAAGGTATTTTTTATTTATCAAAAAAATATTTTTTCTTTTATTTTATTAATTGCAATGGTTGAATTTAATTTTTATTTATGATTAAGCTATATATAATAATGACTCTAAGTATTAAAAGTAATGAGTATCAAATAAATTTTTTATTGATTAGTTAACTCATATAAATTCATTAGTTAAACACTATAAATTCATTACTTTTAATACTTAGAGTCATTATTATATATAGCTTAATCAGTCAAATACTGTAAATTTATTAGTTAACTCATGTAGGTTCATTAATTAATCACTATAAGTTCATCAGTTTTAACCTCTTAACTGTATTTATTTGCATGGTGGATGTTCATTTTTTTTTTTTATGAAACTTCATTTTACATTAAATGTCACTTTTTAACTTTTTAATTTATTTAGCATGTTAAAAAAACTGTTGTTCTACATTTACTTGGCTTTTTTAAACAAATTTTATTTTAGGTTATAAATCATTATGTTAATGACAAGTTCATCTAATATAAGAGTACGTCCATATATTTTTGAAGGAATCATAAAATCCTGCCCACTGTCAGTTAACATACCATCAACTATTGATTTGGGTGATAAACCATACGCCATTATGATCTCAAGCACATTGGACATAGATCATCTGCTTGCTTTGCTTCTCTACTCCTCTGCCTCTCTTCTCTTCACTCATAAATACCCACCAAACTCTTTTTAGTTTTTCTCATCGCATATATTCCTTAATTCAAATATTTGAAAATTGCACTCAAGGGTGAGGCTCAACAAATTCTTGAAGGAGAGCTTTTTGAGAGTGTTAAGCTAGGTGATTGTTTTTTTATTTCGTTCAACTATATAATCTGTTTTGGTTTCAATAATTTTGTCACTGGTTGACGATAATGAGAAAAAAAAAAAAAAAACACATCTGTTTTTATTGCTTCATATGTGTGAATGGACTTAATTCATATTACAATATGAATAGAATTCCATAATATAATTTGTCGTCTAATGAAATAGCATGTAGGATAAGTAAAATCGAATCAAACTGAAAATTAATAATTAATAATTTTAATTAGGTAAACTAAAAAATTCAATGAAAATTAAATTAACTAGATTCTATATAATATTAAAATATTTTACAAAATTACATGTAATTTGGTGGAAAGTTTGTTGGTTTTGATTTTAAGTTACTATGTTTGCTTCTCAAAAAAAAAAAAAAAAAAAAAAAATCCGTTAATTCTGTCGAAATGACTGGTTGCACTTGGGTAGTAACATGCCTTTTTCTATTGTAATCATTTATTTAAGTTATAGTATTTATTTTTTCCAATAAAATAGTCATATGACTTTTGGCCAAAAAAAAAAAAAAAGTCATATGACTAGCTTGTAACTTTAAATTAGGTGGACGACTATGATTAATTATGATTTTTGTTGGACATAGCCTCTAGCATTGTAACATAATCATACGATGCTCCGTTTTGTTTTAATTTTACAAAGCATGAAACTAAAAAAAAAAAGATTAGTTATTTTATATATTCAAAAAATTTATTAAAAAAGTTATCTGTATAATTTATTATTTTTGTATAATTATTTGTTCAATATAGCTTTTCTTTTTCATTGAATAAGTTTTTTTATATGTACCATATATATCTATGTCAATTTTTGTAATATAATTTTTTTTAATGTTACGAATGGTTTAACTTTCTTCAAAATGGTGTGAATTTAAGATTTTTTATTATTAAAATTCAAAAAATTTAAGATTTTTAATTATTTGTGCATTTAAATTTATTTATAAGCTATTATGTACAATATTTTATAAAAAAATAATTATATTTTACCATTGTTAAAAAAATATATAGTGCATTAAGAGGACATATCAGAAGAACTCGAACCATCTTGAAAAATCAAATAAAAAATATCCACATAAGAAAACTCCCATTGACCGTCTAATGTTATTTGAATAAAACCATTCTAAATTGAAGAATTGAAAACAGAACTGATGATATATATATATATAAACAATCGAATACAAAGTGCTCACTTAATGTATAATTTGACGTTTTAAGTACCGATTAATTGTTTGAAATATAGCAAATGAGCTCTTTAACTATTTTTTTTTATCAATTTTCAATACATATTTAAATAATAAAATAAAATAAAATTGTCACGATCCAAATCTGAGTGCACGTGATTGGCACTAGGAAATGGGAAGACATAAGACTCTCGAAACCCGTAGTAAGCCTTAAAGAAAAGATAAACAATACCTTACAATTTAAAACTTTATTTTAAAATAGAACACATTATCAAACTGATTTTTCTAAAATTTAAACATAATTAAATACATAATTAACATATTTCCAGCGTCACATATATAAATCAAACTTAAATCGTTATACATAAACGTAGTGCATATAAATAAAATACATAAATATACTCAAGTCATACAATTCATAGTACATTTACTATTGTAGCTTTCTAAAATATCACAACAGTACAACTTACAATGACCTATATAAAATAGCCGGTAATGAAGAAACCCGACGTTGAGGTAGTCTAAGGTCGAACTCCCAAGCTCCTGAAAAAAAATAAGTTGAGGGGAATCAGACCTCACTGAGTAAGTCAATAAAAAGAGCTGTACGGTTTGAAATTTTTTTTGAAAACTATATATTTATAGTGAAAATAATTTATAATGTATAGGTATAGCTTTTGAAAAATCTCGGTAGAACCCTAAACCCAAAAATCTAAATGGTCAATTGGGCCCACTTATTCCAACTAAACTATCAGTCCCCGAGAGCAAAGGCATCGACCGAGGCACCAAGTCGTAGCCATTCACTTGGTCCAATTATATGGCCTCGGCAGTCCTCGAAAGCATAGGCATCAACCGAGGCACCCATCCCAGTCCATTATTAACCTTATAATCACTGGCGGTCCCCGAGAGCATAGGCTTCCACCGAGGCACCCATCCCAGTTTAACATTCACCAGTCATATATATATTTTGGATCCATCTCTCAATTTCTACCATGTGCACATAGTCCTGGTGAAGCCCACCAGGTAGCTCGTTCTACCAAAATTTCTCAAAATCGACTTTTAAATAAATAAAATGCATTTTAAATCTTAAATAACAACATTAAATTAAATAAATCATATAATCAATATTAAAAATATGAGCGCATGAATTCTTTAAGTAAACACACGCACAGATCGTTCTATTGACTTACAAGATGAATGCGAAGGCTAACGGCCACATGTCTGCCTTGATCTCACGGCTTCTGCTCCGATATGCTCTAGAAAGAAATTAACAAATCGATTTTTAAAACATTCCTATGAAATAAAAATCGAAAATCAACAAAACAATGAATTTCCAGGCTTACTCGAGGAAGACTAAACAAGACTCGATAGACAGGATAAAACTTAACTAATGGTAAAAATTATTACGAATATCACGTTTTACGAGAAAATCTACCGAAATTTCGACAGAGTCTCCTCTATAAAACAGACATCTCTCTACCATCGGTAGAGCCAAACCTGCAAGAAAATGCACTTCTAATAACCATAGACATACACACTCGAGTCAGGCTTCCAAAACTACACTTAACCCCGACCGAGATCACAACTCAACAAAACATCACACAATTTAAATCATGTATTTTCTCCAGAAATAAACATCACATATATGATTATCCAGTCAGAAAATCATCTCTCAAAATAGATTTAAAAGCAAAATTTCACAAACCAATATATATATAGAAACAACACTCACAATTAATATTGCTTAATAAAAATTACCTATTATTATTACATATGGAAAAAATATATATATCTATAAACCTCTTAAATGTTAATAAAGCTAGTTAATATATATTTTAATTATAATTAACGTAGAATTATATATTTATCCTAAAAAAATACACATAATATTCAAAATAATACCTAATATTATTATTAAAATAAAATTTGAGAAATTAGTGTTAATTGGTCTAAATTAATAGATAATTTATAAACCTTTTTTAATTTCCTTGATTATTATTAAAACCAACTAAAATTTATTGTTTTAACTATATTTAACAAAATTACGTTTCTACCCTTATAATATACATCTTATATAATACATCATTAATATATATAAAAAATCCTTGAAAATTATACAAATATCTAAAAATAATTTTCTCTACATTAACAACTTAATATAATTAAAACATATAAATGACTTCTAATTTCTTCTAAAAAAATATAATTTAACCTAATAGTTCAATTTTTACATAAACTATAAAAATTCCTAAAAATTGTGTAATATTCTAAAAAAATTATTTTCTTTACTCTAAAATTAATATTAACTCATAATAACACCAAAAATACTAAATTATATTTTTAATAATTAATTTATGAAAATTCCTAAAATAATAATAAAATATTCAAAAATTCACAAAAATTAAAATAAATTCCAAAAATCATACAAAAATTCATAGAGGTAGATTGAGCTACTAGGAATCACATTTGTAAAGGAAGTTTGCATGAATCAAGCTAGATCGAGCTAAAAAAAAATCAAAACCCTAGAGCTCAAAACTAACAATCAACCAAAACTCAACCAAATCAAGACCAAATCTTAAACTAAGCTTGGAATGGGTCTCACCGGTGCAAGAGGAGGGGACTGACATCGGAATGGCGTGAAATGGTGGTCGGACGGAGCTTGACCGACAAAAATGGCAACTCTCGGCTTCCTCTATATCCTGCGTTTCCGGCGACTCTGCTGGCGACCGAAGGTGAGGGAGAAGGAGGAGAAGTTAGCAGGTGGTGGTCGGAGATGGGGGAGGCGCAGTGACGGTGGTGGTCTGGGATGTCGCGCGATGAGAGAGGGTTGAGGGTGATGGTGCTACGGTTTGTTTATATATATATATATATATATATATATATATAATTACCTAATATTAAAACATTATATTAAAATAATATATATAAATTCTCCACCACACATACACATTATACATATACATATATTCAAGTATACTACATACATATACACAAAAATAAATTAATGCACACACATAAAATAATAATTAAACCCTAATTATATATGTGTATGTATATATATATAAATATGTATATATGCATGTACATAGTAACACATAAAATAACCATAAAGTTAATGTAGTTTAAAATAATAATAATAATAATAATAATAATAATAATAATAATAATAATAATAATAATAATAATAATAATAATAATAATAATAATAATAAAAATATACAATGAAATTTTTAAACAATAGATAAATAATACTCACATATAATCATTTCATAAATTAATAACCCTAAAAATAATATTAACATAAATATATATCAATTAAATAGCAAAATAATTAACAATTGTATAATATAATTCAAAAGTAACTATTAGTAACACGGTTTGGAAATTACTTTATTTAAATAAAAATATAGGGTATTACAAAAATAATATTATGAATAAAAATTTTTACAGTGTAATTGATAGGTAGCTTATATATATATATATTGAAATTATAAGAATATAAATATTAAACTAAAATTTAAAAGTGAAATTTTAATTAAGAATAATATTCTTATTAATATAAAAAAATTAATATAATGTTAAAAATATATGCTTTCTTATCATTAATTTATTAATTATTAATATAAATTAAAAATGGAAGTTTATAATTATAAAAGATAAATAAAAATATATCAATTTGTGTAAAACTACGTAATTTAACAATAAATGGTTTATATATATATATATATATATATATATATTCAAATTATAAGAATATAAATATTAAACTAAAATTTTAAAAGTGAAATTTAATTAAGAATAATATTCTTATTAATATAAAAAAATTAATATAATTAAAAAAATATATTCTTTCTTATCATTAATTTATTAATTATTAATATAAATTAAAAATTTAAGTATATAATCATAAAAGATAAATAATAAAAATATATGATTTTGTGTAAAACTACATAATTTAACAATATGAATGGTTATATATATATATATATATATATATATATATATATATATATATATATATATATATATATTCAAATTATAAGAATATAAATATTGAATTAAAATTTTAAAGTGAAATTTAATTAAGATTAATATTCTTATTAACATAAAAAATTAATATAATGTAAAAAGTAAATGCTTTCTTATCATTAATTAATTAATTATTAATATAAATTAAAAATTGAAGTACATAATTATAAAAGATAAATAAAATAATAATAAAAATATATCAATTTGTGTAAAACTACGTAATTTAACAATATGACTGGTTATATAGATATATATATATATATATATATATATATATATATATATATATATATATATATATATATTTCAAATTATAAGAATATAAATATTAAACTAAAATTTAAAAGTGAAATTTAATTAAGAATAATATTCTTATTAATATTAAAAAAATTATATAATGTAAAAAGTATATGCTTTCTTATCATCAATTTATTAATTATTAATATAAATTTAAAATTGAAGTTTGCAATCATAAAAGATAAATAAAAAATAATAAAAATATATCAATTTGTGTAAAACTACATAATTTAACAATATGAATGGTTATTGGAAATTTTCTTTCTACCTAGATAGGGTTTCAGGTTAGGGTTAGGTTTTTTCATTTCCAACACGGATTTTCTTCTATTCTTTTTAGTTTCTCTTCCGTATCTAATTCAGTAAACTTTTCTTCTTTTTTTTTTACTCAGTCTAATAGAGCATTGTGGGGTTTGTGATTTCATACAAGGGAGTTAGAGTTATTATGGAAAAAATTCTCTTTAACAAAAGATGAAGAGGAGGAGATTGATTCTGTGCACAAATCGAATTAAAGTTTCATACAAGATTATTGTTTGGTGGCATGTATATTAACTGACAAACCTTTTAACCTAAAAGCCTTATCCAATGTTTAAATAGTTGCATAGAAGGTGGCTAAAGGTTATACGATTACGAAAGCTGGGCAAAATCCTTTTTGTGTGCAAATTTAAGTAAAAAAGGGATTAATCTCATATTTTAAGGGAGAGTCCATGGCATTGTGACAGGCAATTAATAGTTTTAGGGGAACTCATTGGTGATGACCAACTATTAATGGTTAATTTTTCTCATTGTTTATTCTTGGTCCAAACCAATAACCTTCCATTAAATTGTCATGAAAAAGATTCTATATTCAAGGTGGGGAACAAAATAGGACATGTGATAGTAGTGAATCATTCTAATGTCAATTCTTGGGGTAGATTTGTGTGTATCAAGATAAAAATAAATGTTAATGTTCCATTAAAATGAGGCACACTTGTGTTGAATGGCAAAGGGAAGAGAGTTTATGTGTACTTTCGATATAAGAAACTTTAAAATTTTTGTCATTGGTGTGGAATGCTAGGTTACATAGAAGATAATTGTGAGTCTAACCTAGATGAGGTTGATGTGCAAGATTGGCAATATGGGCTTATGCTTTGAGCTTCCCTTTTAAATCCCCCTCTTACCACAAACTTAGTTCAACTACATCTAAGGAACCTTTAACTTTGACTATTAAAACTAATATTGAGATTGTAAGTTTAGCTAGGAAAGTTGTTGATTTATTGCAAGAGATGGGATTGTAAATAATATCTACTTTGAGGAAGTAGGTTGTTAATAATAAAAAACACTCTTGATCCCATATAACTCATATGCTGGTGGAAGTAAGTTTAACCACTCAATCTTTAGTTGATATGAATTCAAAAGAGAGAATAGGCTTAGGCAAGTTTAATGAAGCAAAGGGGTCCCAAAACATTTCTTTACGAAAATTTAAAAAATTGAGTAGAGCAATGTGAGTTAATGCAAGTTCATCTATTGAAGCTAAGGATGCTATGGTGGATATGGGTCTGGGAAAGAAGTGCAATCATGGAGATGATGATGAAGTGATGGAGATGGAGGTTGATTTGTTTATGAAAAAAGAAAAGCAAAATGGCTGTCATGAATGTTGTTGTTATGATAGTTTATAAGGCAGAGACTGCAATGCAGTCTTACTAAGCATTATAAGGATTCTTAATTGGAATCTCCAAGGACTAGGGAACACTTGGATAAAGCGTGCTCTATAATATTTTATCGAGAAAAGTTCCCCATTAATAATCTTTTTATGGAGATTAAATTATTTTGTCATCAGTGTGATAGTATTAAATTGACATTCCTAACCTATAATTCTTTTAATATTGACTGTTGTGGCCATGCAAGTGGATTTCTTTTATTATGGAAAAAAGAGGTGCAATTATTTATCTCCTCTTATTTTACTAATGGTATTCAATTTTTAGTTTTTGATGATGCCATGCAAGTAAGATGGTAGGTTAATAAAGTTTATGGATTACTAAAAATGAACTTGAATAGTAGGACTTGGCAATTACTTTCACACATTATCAATGTGAATGGACTCCCTTAGATATGTTTTGATGATTTTAATGAAGTAATGTACAACTTTGAAAAATGAGGAGGGTGAGATTACAATTTCAAAGCTATTGATGCATTTAGGGAAATAATTTAAAGTTTGGTCCTTCAAGTCCAAGGTTATTAGGGAAGTCAGTTCACTTGGGACAATGATAGAAAGGGTTCTAAACAAATAAGGGAAAGGCCGAGCCATTTTATAGGATTAGATAATTTTATGGTATTATATCCAGAATACTGAGTGTTCCATTTCCTCAATTAGCCTTTGATTATTCACTTATGTTTTTTAACTCAAAAGGGAGGGAAGATACTTAAGTTAGATTAAATTTCAAACCATTATGCTTTGAATCTATGTTTTTTAGAGATGAAAGATGTAGAGAAGTGGTAGTAGGTGCTCGACATGAAAGGAATTAAACTGAATCAAGTCAGCTCATTGATAAATTAAAGGCAATAGCATATGAGTTAAAGCAATGGAGTTGACAAACCTTTAGAAACCTAAGGTCACAGATTGACTTAAAAATGAAGCACCTTAATTATCTCCAACATCAATCCTAACACAATGAAGGAATTGGAGAAGATTCACTTATATAACTTATTCATAACTTTAAAGAGAATATATAGAAAAGATACAACAGTTTTTAACTAAAATAGAGGACAGTTGTAACAGAATAAGAATTTAAATAGACATTCAAATACATTTAAAATATTTTTCCTAAAATCAAGGAGAATGATCTCCTGTTATGCCCTCGCAAGATGGACGTTGGGAGAGCAGGCCAATCTTATTCTGAAGATCTAAAAACCATGGATGAGGAAGTGCTTTGGTGAGGGCATCTGTGAGCTTGTCAATAGAGGAAATATGTGTGACATATAAGGCACCAGATTGAACTTGTTCATGGATAAAATGGAAATCAATTGCAACATGTTTCATATGTGAGTGAAAAATAGGATTCGAACAAATTTGTGTAGGACCCATATTGTCACAATAGATTATAGGACATGTAGGAACCTTGACTTGAAGGTCAGATAAAAGAGCATAGATCCATGTGACTTCCGAAGTGGTATTTGCCACTGACCTACACTCAGCTTCTGTAGACGATCAGGCAACTATCCTTTACTTCTTTAATGACCAAGAGATAGGATTTTTGCCTAAACAAATTATGTAGGCACTTGTAGATGAACAATCATCCTTATTTCCACCCTAATCTGCATCTACGTAGCCATGTAAGCTGAGAGAAGAGTTGCGATAGAATTGGACACCATTATGAACAGTACCAACCAAGTAGTGAAAGAGGAATTTCACATAAGACCAGTGTTCTATTGTGGGTTTTTGCATAAACTAAGATAGGCAATTGACAATATAAGCAACATCAGGTATGGTGACAAGTAGATATTGAAGATTGCCAATAATACTGCGATATTCATGAGCATCCGGTAAGGGAGTACCATAATGTAATGATAATTGTGTGTTGGTAGAGAGTGGTGTGAGGATTGGCTTGGCTTGTAACATGTTTATTTTGGACAATAACTCCATGATGTACCTTCTTTGGGATAAAAGAAATCCATGTTCATTTGGAACAACATCAATGTTCAAGAAGTAGGATAACATGCCAAGATATTTTAAAGAGAATTTCTTAGCCAAGGGGGAGATAAAGGCAGACAACATTATAGTTTTGTCACCTGTTAGAATCAAGTCATCAACATAAATAATTAAATACATGACATGATGGCCATCAGTGTAAACAAATAAGGAAGTGTTAAAGAAGTTCGGAACCTATACTCAAGGAGATAAGTTCGTAATTCATGATACCATGCCCGAGGTGCTTATTTCAAGCCATAGATAGCTTTTCAAAGTTTGCAAACATGATGAGGTTTGTCTTTGCCCACAAAACTGTATGGTTGAGCCATATACACATCTTTATATAATCTCCCTTAGAGAAACACATTATTCACATCAAGTTGTCTCAACTGCCATCCATAACTAAGTGTAATGGTAAGGACAAAGAAGACTGTAGTTGGTTTAACCATAGGGATGAAGGTGTCATGGTAATCCAATCTAGAGCATTGATGAAATCCTTTGGCCATTAAGCATGCTTTAAACCTATCAACAAAACCATTAGATTTTCATTTTATTCTATAAATCCATTTACAACTAATGAGATTATAAGTGGAAGATGATGGAACAAGCTCCCGTGTGCCATTTTTCACCAAGGCATCAAATTTTATGGACATTGTTGCTCTCCATTTGGGGGCTTTAAGGGCTTGGGTGATTGTGTGAGGTTCAGTCTCATCAGTGTTATTTAATTGAGCTATTAGGGTAAGTTTTCTTTGTGGTTTATGAATGTTTTTTTTAGCTCTAGTGATTATGGTATGGGTAGGTTATTGAGAAGGTTCAGGTTGGGAAGATGTGGAGGTGTTGAGGTTAGGAACATTATCACAGGGAGATTATGGAGAAGCAGCAACCAAAGATATAGTTTGGAGTGGCGTAGTGGATGGAGAAATTTGCAACGAAGGAGGAAATAATATAGCTATAGAATTTGGTTGTGATGTGGACTATTGAGGTGTGTAATGAGTGAAAGGAAACATAAACTCAACAAACTTGACATGCCGAGAGACATATACTTTGGATGAGTTAGGATCAAGACACAAATATGCACTCTGACTAACTGAATACCCTAAAAAGACATATGGTTTTGAGTTGGACTCTAGTTTATGATTGGTGTAAGGCTTAAACCATAGGTAGCATAGACATCCAAAGATTTTAAGTTTTGAGTAGTAGGGACTATGATTGAATATCTTTTCATATGGTGAGTGAAAGTCCAATATTGGTATAGGCATTCAGTTTATGAGGTACATAATAGTAGCAAAAGCATATTACTAGTACTTTAATGGCATGCAAGCATGAGTTAAAAAAGCTAAACCTATCTCCACAGTGTGCAAGTGTCTTCGTTAAGATATTCTATTATGTTATGGAGTATAAGGCGGAGTGGTAAAATGAGTAATGCCATTCATAGATAAAAAATATGTTAAAGCAATAAATTCACCACCATTATTAGAATAAAAAGTTTTAATGGTGTTTTGAAGGTGCTTTTCATCTATGGATTTAAATCTTATGAACACATCTTTGACATCGTATTTGTGTTTAAATGGATAAAACCATATGTATCTAGTGTAAAGGTTAACGAAAATGACATAGTATTTAAAAGCATCAATGGAAAGAACTGGGGAGGTCCACACATTAGTATAAATAACGTCAAGAGGTTGAGTATATGTTACTGTGGATTGTGAAAATAGTAATTTATGAATTTTATTAGATAAACATGCATTACAACTGATTTTGTATGGCACAAATGGTGTAAAAATCAAATTATTAGAAGATAAAATGTGTTTGAGTGTGTTAACTGATGGGTGCCCTAATCTAATATGCCAATCATACAATGATGTCTTGACACTGGAAAAGGCTAAGATAAGAGAAGTTTGAGGCCACTCATAGACTTCACTTTAGGTTTACCCTTTAACAAAGTCTTCCTTATGTCGAGTTCCTTCATAAGAAAAAAAAGGGAAATAATTCAATAGAAGCTTCATTAGTGTTGCAAAATTGATAAATGGAAATTAAACTGCATTTCATGCTTGGCACAAAAAAAACATATTCTAGTTTAAAAGTGTTATAAGAACAAAGGAGAGTAGTTAAACCAGTGTGAGTTTTAGATAAATCGATGTCGTCTCCAATCATCATGTCATCACTCCCTTAATATGGATTATGCATTTACAAATTTATAAGGTTAGAAGTTATGTGGTGATAAGCACCACTATCAAGAAGCTAGGCTTTATTATTTGACATTACAGAATAGTTAGCTTGTGGTTGCCATGGGGATGTCAGATTTGGGCTGGTTGTGTGAATTGGTTGAATCTTATAAAAAGAACATTTTCAAGCAGTGTGTCCTTGTATTCAGTAGAGTTGGTAGTATCCAAGGTAAGGGTATTGCTATTGATTTGAGTTGTTGGGTTGTGATAGTTTATTATTTGTACCTGATGAAGGTTGATTGTTGGTCTGCCAGTTGGAATTGGTCTGAGTAAAGACATAAGTAGTTATAGGAAAGACAGACTTCACTTTGGGAATAATTAGTATTGCCTCAAAGTTCAACAGCTTTTTATGAAGCTCATCAAAAGTTATAGTATTATCCCTAGCTTGTATAGCTCGTGCCAATTCTTTATATTCATCACTAAGTGCTTCTATGATTTTATCTGTAAGGTCATCTTCATCAAAAGGTTTGCCAAGAAGAGCTAGTTTATCAACTCTTCCCTTGATCTTTTACAAAAATTCAGTGATGGAGTTAATGCCTTTGGACATTTATTTGATCTAATTTTTTTATTTGCTTGATGCGCCCTTTGGAAGGTTTGGCATAAGTGGTAGCAAGAGTTGTTCATGCTTCTTTTGATGTTTTAGCATTAGCTATAAAGGGAATAATAGTAGGAGAAATAGAGCCAATAATGGCATTTAATATCAGCTAATCTTGATGAACCCACATCAAGTAAGTTGGGTTTGGAGATGTGATGTTATTATTTGTGACGGTTTCAGGAGGATATGGTTTAGAACCATCGATATGACCAAGTAAATCATATTTAACAAAGAGGTTTTCAAATTGTAATTTTTAGGAGAGATAATTGGTTAAGGTGAGTTTTAGAGGGGTTTGACTAGCTACATTGATAGTGATTAATGTATTGCTTAAATCATTGGTGTTTCGTATAGAGGTTGTGTGATTGTTGGCCATTTTAGGATGAACAAAGAGGCTAAGAAAATAGAAAGTAAAAGTAAAAAGGAAAATCTTACTGATGCTCTGATATCATAATACAATGAAGGAATTAGAGAAGATTCACTTGTATAACTTATTCACAACTTTGAAGAGAATATATACAAAAGATACAAAAAATTTTATCTAAAACAGAGGACAATTGTAACAGAATAAGAATTCAAATATACATTCAATACATTTAAAATATTATTCCTAAGACTAAGGAGAATGATCTCTTGTTAAATCCAATACTAAGGAAGGCACTACTAAGCTCATTATTTTGAAAACTCTACTAGATGAATTGTTGTTAAGGGAAGAGGAATTTTAGTGACATAAAGCTATGTGGTTAGAGGTTGGTGATCTTATTATGGGTTTGCTTCCACTGAAAAGCATAAGAGAGATGAAAATATAACTCTCTTACTCATTTACGAGAATTATTTGGGCATTGGTGAGAGGGTGACATGGCATTTGCAAAGGTAATCACAAATTATTATATTGAACTTTTCTCTTCTATGACTCTTGCATAATTTAATTCCTTAATCATAATAATAACTACTTAATTTAATGTAGAATCCTTTATACTCCTTAAACCTCTATCTATAGAAGTAGAGATTTTGAATGCTTTAAAAGAAATGCACCTTTCCAAGGTAAATGGGTCATGATGGTTTTCCGACCATGTTTTTCCAAAGATTTTAGGATATAATAGGAAGGGAGGTCACACATATGGTGCTCTAGTTTCTTCATACTAGTCAAATGCCTCTTAAAATTAATCGTACTTTTCTTACTTTAATCCCAAAAATTAAATCGCTAAAATCTATTAAAGATTTATGACCAATAAGTTCATGTAATATTGTATACAATATTATTTCTAAGGTTTTGGTGAATCTTTTAAAGTTGGTGCACCCTATTTTAATTGATGAAACTTAAAGTGCATTTGTGCTTGGGAGGTTAGTTATTGATAATGCAATAATTGCATTTAAAGCTTTCCACTCTA
Source organism: Mallotus nudiflorus (assembly GCA_947683625.1). NCBI lineage: Eukaryota > Viridiplantae > Streptophyta > Magnoliopsida > Malpighiales > Euphorbiaceae > Mallotus > Mallotus nudiflorus. Next base: position 1,542,375 of record CANTUR010000275.1, on the reverse strand, counting down.
TACAACATCGATTAACTAGTAAAAAAAGGGTTATAGCATTAAAATTTAATATGAGCAAGGCATTTGATAGGGTGGAATGGAATTATCTTAGGTAGGTTATTATTAAAATGGCTTTCCCAACTCATTTTATTCAATTGATTTTAAAGTGTTTGTCATTTATTTCCTTTTCTTTCCTAATTAATTATCAACCTAAAGGTTTTTAAAGCCCATAAAAGGATTACATCAAGGAGGCCTATCTCTCTATATTTTTTGTTTATTATAAGCAAAAGGTTTTTCAACTATAACTAGGAAAACAATGTCAAAAGGAAAAATTCACCCTCTTAAGGTATGTCGAGGAAGCCTAGTTATATCTTATTTATTTTTTTTGCTAATGATAGTTTACTCTTTACAAGGGCCACATTTATATAATGCGCAACAATTTTAACTTTCCTCTAAGATTATAAAAGAGAGTTTGGTCAAACAAATAAATCTAGAAAAGTATGAAGTCTCTTTTAGTAAAGGAGTAGATTCTCATAGGCAAGCATCCATCATCCATCTATCAATTACTTGGAATGAGGAGTGTTGATGATTATATGAAATACTTAGGACTCCTAATTATAATTGGAAAATCTAAAAAGCAAATTTTTGGTTTCTTGAGAGATCACCTATGGAAACTATTATGGAATTTGGGTTAATTTCCACTAATATAACAAATTCACCTTAAGAATTATTGCATAGGTGACTAGAGTGTAAATGATTGTACTAAAAATCACCCCAAGGTAGATTCCCAGAAAAGAGTGGTGGGTTCTTAGATAGAATTTTATCAATACAAGTAATTTTAATAGCATAATAATTAACAACAACTATACATGACAATAACTATTAAATAGACATAAAAAGAACACTAAAATTTAACAAGGTTTGACCAATTATGCCTATGTCCTTAGACACTACCAAAATAATATTTTACTAATTGAGAAAATATTACAAAAGAGAGAAAGAATACAATTGCCTAATATATGAGATAAGGAAATTTTTAGGATGGATATAACTAAGAGGGGGGGGGGGGGAGTTCTTTTATAACTAAAGAACTCCTCCTATCAAAATAAAAACCCTGATGTGGGATTATTTTGCCAAAATAACAAATCTCCACCTTGGCAAAATTCCATACAATTCTCTCTCAAATCCATCCTTTAATAGTGTTTGCAAATTTTATCTTTCAATTTGTAACAATATTGATCAAGTCTAAACAATGTTTAAACTTGACCACAGTTACCACTTTTTCATCATATCAGCAGGATTCTCAGTAGTTTGAATCTTCTAGATTGTGACTCTACTTTCTTTTAGAATCTCCTATACAAAGTGATATCGAACATCAATATGCTTTATCCTTGCCTGATAAACTTGGTTCTTAGCTAAATGAATAATACTCTAACTATCACAATGCACTTTAATGTGCTTCTGCTTCATTCCTAGTTCACCAAGCAACCCTTGAAGCCAAATTGCCTCCTTTACAGTCTTTATAATTGCAATATACTATGCTTCTGTAGTAGATAAAGCAACTGTTGACTATAAGGTGGAATTTCAACTAACTGGTGCCTTTGTAAAAGTAAACATATAACCAGTAATTGATTGACGCTTGTCAAAATCATCAGCATAGTTAGAATCATAATACCCAACTACACATTAACCATGCTGCCTATCATATTGAAATACCAAACCAACATCTATGGTGTTCAAAATATACCATAGAATCCATTTCATAGTTTGCCAATGCTCCTTTCTAGGATCATGCATGTACCTGCTTACAACCCTAACTACTTGTATACATTAAGCTACCAACAACACTTGCATACGATACCTTTGACATGTATTTCATTCTGCATCATTTCTTCAGTAACATGGATGCACTAAGCTTGAAATGAAGAGCAAGTAGTGTACTAACTAGTTTTGACTTTTCATTCATGCCAAAACATTTTAGTACCTTCCTTATATATTCTTTTTGAGATAAACAAATTCTCCCTAATTTCCTATCTCTAGATATCTCTATACCAAGAATCTTCTTTACTTCACCGAGATCCTTCATCTTAAACTCCTTGTTCAATTGAGTCTTTAATTTTTCAATTTTTGTTTGACTCCTAGAAGCTATCCACATATCATCAACATAAAGAAGAAGATATATATAGGATCCATCTTGTAGCTTATGCAAATACACACAATGATCATATTTGCTTCTCGTGTACTTTTGCCCTATCATAAACTTGTTAAATCGCTTGTACCACTGCCTTGGAGATTGCTTCAAACCATACAGTGATTTTTACAATTTGCAAACCATTGTTCTCTACCAGCAACTTTGAATCCATCTGTCTAAGTCAAGTAAATTTCTTTATCCAGGTCTCCATGTAAAAATGTAATTTTTATATCCATCTGAACTAGTTCAAAATCCAACTATGTTACTAAATCTAATAAAATTTTGATGGAGGAATGCTTTGCAATTAGAGAAAATATTTTATAATAATCAATTTCCTCAGTCTGTGTGTAGCCTTTAGCACCAATCTTCCTTTGTAGTGAATATTATCCTTGTTAGGAAATCTATTTTTCTTTTTATATACCCATTTGCACCCAATCGCCTTCTTTCCCTTCGGAAGACTAGCTAGTTTCAATGTTTGATTCTTTTGAAGGGAGTGCATTTCTTCATTCATGGTGATCCTCCACTTTTTGATGCTCTGAACTTTGGACTGCTTCATTATAAATGGTAGGAATGTAACCAATTATAATTGGTGATGTAGAAGAGACAATATCAGCATAGCGAGCAAGTTATGTAATGGTCCTCTTTCCCTTCCTAAATGCAACTGATTCATGTTGCTGTGGAGGTTCTTGGGTCTGAACCACTTCCTCATTTGCCTTTTCTTCTACCATAACTGAATCATCATCAATTTCTTCGTTAGTTAGGATAATTCTTTTGCCATCAAACTCCATCTGTTTAGGAGTACCATCTTTCTGCTCCAACTCTTTAGAAGTCACCTTTCTTAATATGGTAGATTCATCAAAGGTAACATCCCTTCTAAAGATTACTTTCTTTGTTTATAGACACTAAAGGTGATAGCCTTTCACACCAAATATGATTCCCATAAAGATTGCCTTCTTTGCTCTTGGATCCAAATTTGACTCCTTAACATAGTAATATGCAGTGGAACCAAACACATGTAAGGAATCATAATATGTAGCAGGTTTTCCAAACCATTTCTCCAATAGTGTTTTACCACCAATAGCAATTGATGCTAAACGGTTGATAAGGTGACAAGTATGTACTTCAGCCTTAGCCCAAAATTCTTTGTCTAACCCAGCATTGAACAATATACACCGAACCTTCTCCAGCAATGTCCAATTCATTCACTCTACCACCCCATTTTATTATGGTGTATATCTAATGGTGAAGTGTCTGAAAATACCTTCATCTTCACAGACTTTTAAAAATGGATATTTTTTAACTCTCAACTATTGTCTGTATAAAGACATTTGATTTTTCTGCCTGTTTGAGTCTCCACCATCTTTTTCTATTTGAGAAAAATTCCTAGCACCTTATCCTTCGTCTTAATTATAAACACCCATACTTTTCAAGAAAAATCATTAACAAAGGAAATATAATAGTGTTTTCCTTATAATGAAGTGTTATTGGAAGGCCCCCACACATCTAAATGAATATAATCTAGAATACCCTCAATATCATGGATGACTATTCTAAATTTCACCCTTGTCTTCTTCCCTTTGATGTAATGTTCATAAAAATCCAATTTGCAAGCCCGAGCTCCTTTCAATAATCCTTGATCTATTAGCAATTTCAAGGATGTTTCTATAGCACGCCCTAAGTGCATATACCATAACCTGGTTGCTTCTGATTCTTGATCATTGGTAGAAGCTACCACTGCTGCTGTCCCAATAATTGTACTACCCAGAAAGTAATACACATTATTTCTTTTTGGAATCCCCTTTATTATCACAAGTTCACCAGACATGATTCTCATTATCCCATCTTTCACCCTTACTTCGAAACCTTTTGACTCTAAGGTTCCCATATAAATGAGATTCCTTATCAAATCTAGCACATAATAAACACTTATAAAGATTATGATTTATCCATCTTGATTGCTCAAGCAAATTGAACCAATCCCATGTGTGTTAAGAGGGGCATTATTCATTGTGTAGATAACTCCACCTTTTAGTTCTTTAAAGTCAAAGAACCATTCTCGATTGGGAGTCATATAGTGACTGCAAGCTGAATCTAGCAACCATGAACTCGAACAGCTAGTTAATGGTGTAGCAGCAATTGAAAGATCTGAATCTGCATAATCATACTCAGCTACATTTGAATATAAGATAGTCTTTCCTTTTCCAGGTTTGCCTTTATCCTTTAGCTTGGGACAATCTTTCTTCCAGTGCCCTTTTTCTCGATAAAAGACACATTAATCTTTACTCAGTTTGGACTTTGACTTAAATCTCCCTCCTTCCTTTATTCTGGCTCTGCGAATGGCCTTTAACAATAAGAGCTTATACTTCAAAACTTGTGTTTTCTTTCTTTTCTTTCTTTCGTAATTCATAATTATACAGGGCTACAATTACTTCACTTAAAGACATAGCAACCTTCCCATAAAGTAGAGTAGTTTCAAGATACTCAAACTCATCAGGAAGTCATCCCACCAACATCAAAGATAGATCTTTATCATTAAAATCCATGTCCATATTCATCAAATCAGTTACTAGGTGATTAAAGCTACTAATGTGGCCATTAATGCAAATTATGGTTATTGATATATAAGAATAATCAGTGGTTGTAATTAAATAAAAAGTAATCCCACTATCCTAATTTTGTTTTTTTAGATACAAATGTTTATACTGTAGCAAGAGCTATAAATTTATAAATACTATAAAAGATTCTTTACTGCCTAATTAGTTCAACTAAACTCTTTCAATATCAAATGTTTGGATGATCATGTCAGTGAAGGAGTAGTCAAATGATAAACTCTTTTCTAATGACATCACAAGGTGTAATGTTCAAATCATGCCTTGGTAAATTTAAAAGGGGAGAGTTGTTCCATATTATGTAGTTCATTTATTGTTAGGGTCATTTGATTCATACTCTAGAATCAAAATTAAAATGAAGGAGAATAAAAAATGGAATGTAAATTTAACCAAATGTTTAGTTTACAAAGGAATCAAAATAAAAATCAATCTTATTTATATATGAAAATATATTAAATAATTATTATTATGAATTTATATATTTTATTTCATTACTTCAAAAATATTGTATTTCATAAATTTTAATAATATATAATAATATTTAAATTTTTGACTAATTTATAATTAACTTGACTTCATTTCATAGGAATGAAAAATCATTCTTTATCTCTATAAGGGGAATGGGTGACTCCCCTTGATGGGTGTTGACCATTTGCATGATCAACCCCTTATTTTGACTTTGATAAACAATTTGGATTGCTAATTGTTAGCACAACTCTGTAAGTGTATGAATTGTGGCAAGTAATAATATGATAAGTAGAGTATCGTTCCCACGAGGAAAGGGTATTAAGCACTAATTGTTAATCAATTTTCCTTAGCTGGGACAAATCAATATAAATTGTAATAATTAAAATAAACTATCTACTATAATAATCTAATTAAATAAATAGGAATAAAATAGAGATTAGGTTTGTTTCACTAGTTAGGATTTGAATTACGAAATTAAGTTAATCTATTTCATTGATCACAATTAAGGGTAAACCACTCAAATTACCTAGAGTCTCTTTCAAGATCATATAAGAATACGAAATTTAATTACAACCTATTTTCATGGTCTCATCAATTAACTAAGGCTCATTAAGTTTCTTAGCAATTTATTGCTCCCTGAAGAATTTGTCTACTTTTGTGATCGAGGTTTTGAAGTTTTATGAGTCTATGAGCTCATAAATCATGCAACTTTTATTGTCTCTAATCTATCTACAAACATGCAACAAATGGGCCCTTAATTGAATACAAGACATTAAGCACAACTCATAAAATTGACTAAAAATCAAATCATTAATAAGAAATAAGAATCTCAATAAGTATTAACTAGCTACTCTAAAACCAAACTCTAATTAATTTAGTTATTCATAAGAAAAGAAGAAGAAGGAAAGATAAAACTCACTGAAGGCACGTTGTAATCTTAAATCCTTATTAAGCTATTCAATTCCACGCTTCGCCTCCCTTGGTAGTCGTGTTCCTCCAATTGGCTCCCCAATAGTTTCTTCATATTCCCTTTTATAGGAAAATTCTAATGGAAAACCTACTTGCACTTGAATTCTCAAAAAGGAAGTTTTCTCTACTTAACATGGTTTCAGGTATGAGATGACGTAAGCCATGTCACGTCCTTCATTTTCTAGCATGGCTTCCATTATGGTGTGTTCCATCCCATGTTGACCTTCTCACTATTCTTCAATTTACACAGAATAAGACACAACTTCTATCATGGCATGTCACATGCCATGCTGTATTATTTTAGCTTCTAGAATAGGACATGGGCATAAGCATGCCATGATGTAACCCACAACACGCCAGTCCTTAGCTATTTAGGAATTCCTCTCTAGATTTGTTTGCAAAAAGGGAAATACTTATTAATATTTAATAAAAAATCCTAATTTGATAGATTTTAAACTAAAGATAATAAAATTCTAAATCAAGCTATAAACTAAAATTAATCTTAAATAAAACTAATGTCTACCTAAATATAATTAATTATTTATTCAAGATTTATTAAAATTCAATTAAAAAATATGTTATAAATTATGTACAACACTAATAATTTTATTTTAGTGTGTAGGCATTCATTCAAGGATCAAAGTGTTTGTTTAAGTATAAAGATATGTAATGCTCTTTAAAAGAGCACTTATATGCAATTTAGTAAAAAATATAAATCTATGCAAGTGCCTAAGTTAAATGGATGCAAAAGAACTAAAAAGATGTAAGTTTTCCATGATTACAGGTGGCTGCTTATGAGCCACCCTCTAAATCATGAGGGGCCTTATAAGCAGTACCCTATTCAAGAGCTTGCAGCCGTCCTTTAAGGCACAACTTCTTGAGCCACTCATGAGCGATGCTTACAATTATGAGCTGCTTATGAGGGTTGCCTGCAAGCCTCCAATAATCAAATTATTCAATGGTTATGAGTTGGACACTACCCTCACAATTGTGAGCGGCAGTTTGACTACAAAGGCTGAATTTCATTTATTATTGAAGAAGAGAGCTTAGAGAAGTAATTAATGGCTCTAAAATCCATATTTTTAATGCTCAAGCTATATAAACATGCTCTAAAGTTTCATTTAAGAGTTACATACTTTGAATATTATAATTTTTCTCCATAGCATTCATTGACCATTAACTCCTTTCATATGCTTTCATCATATTTAATTAACTCTTTTAAGAGTGGGTTTATGAGTTAGAATAGAGATTCTTCTTCTTCTGCTATTTATAGGGTTAAGAAAAGGGAAGTGAGGTCTTGTTCTAAGTGTGAAAGGTGAAAGTGTTTACCTATTAAAGACACTTAGGAATTGGGTTGAAGAGTGTTCCTAAACTCTTGATTATAAGCTTAGAGTTGAGCCTAAAACTCAAAGTTATAAAAATCAATCTAAGTGAATAGATTATGGTGATTCAAAAATACTAACTTATGAGAGTTAGGTGGAGACATAGGTTTGTTGATAAATCAAACTCCTTAATTGGTTGTGTTCTTTCTTTCTTATTTTCTAATCCTTGTTTAATTTTCTTAATTTTCGTTTAAACACTCAAAACCCCTACTCCCCCTAGGGCATTTACAATTGGTATAAAAGCTTGGGCTCTACATACTTAATTACTAGAATTCAAGATCATGGGGAGTGAATATCTTAATTTTTCATCTCTTAGACCCTTCTTTAATGGTAGTGACTACCCATATCAAAAGTTTAAAATGGAATTGTACTTAGATGGTGATCCCATTAAACTTTAAGATGTTATTTTAAAGTGTTGGAAACCACATAAAGCTACAATTGATGGTGTAGAGATTACTCTTGCAAGAAGTTAATAGAAAAACGAGAAAGAAGAAGAGAACTACAAAAATAAGAAAGCCATGACAATTTTGCTAATGTCTATATCAATAGAAAAAGGTGGCAAAGCTCAACATTGCTAATCCAGAAAAGAAGTATAAGAGACACTTGAGAACCATTATAAAGGAAATGTGCAAGTGAGAAGCAGTAACTGAAATAAGTAATTACTAAAAGAATACTCCATATGTATAAGTATGAACTATTTAAGATAAAGCCTCAGGAATCAATAACAAAAATGACCAATCACCTTAATGCTCTCATATCTACTCTTAAGAAACTTGGAAAATATTTTTCCAAGAAAGAAGTGAACAACAAGATTCTAAGAATCATACTTAAGAAGGATTAGGAATCTAAAGTCAATTCAATTAAAGAAGCTCAAGATCTCTCAACTCTCACAATCAATGTTCTCATTAGGAAGCTCCTTACACATAAGCTTACTAAAAGCCAAAGAGGAGATGATAGGGATAAGAAAGAAGAAAAGAAAAAGGGGATAGCATTAAAGGCCATACAACAAGCTAGTGAAGATGAAAGCTTGGTGGACTTTAGTAAAGATGATGATGAAGTAGTAATGATCATTAGAGGGTTTAAGAAATTCTTAGAAAGAAAAAGCTTGTCAAGGCAAAAAGATAAAAAGAAGTATGATGGCAAGAAGAATAAAGAGGTTACTTACTATGGATGCAATAAACTGGGACACATTATAAGTGAGTGCCCCAAGCCTAAACTCAAGAACAAGGGAGCAAATGATAAGATGAAGGCCTTTAAAGCTTTATGGGATGACTCCTCTAAATTAAAAAAGGGAGAGAAGTAACAAGAAGTGACCAATCTTTGCTTTATGGCTCTTGAAGACAAAAATGAGGTACCATCTACTTCTCATTCTTCTTATGATGATTATGATTATGATAATGATGATGAGAGCTCCGTATAAGTAAAGTCATGCTTAAATATAAAAGTCTTCTCTTTAAGAAGAAGCTTTACAAATATGAGTTATCTAGCTTGACTAAGGAATTTAAAAACTTGAAAAATGATTTCTCTAAACTTGTTGAATCTAATAAGAAACTTGCATATGATTTGAAATCTTCTAATTCCTTAGAGGACCAACTTAAAAAAGCTAATGATGAAAATCTTAAGCTTTCTAGAGAAGTTTTAGAGTTGAAGAATTCCATTTCTAAATTCATAAAGGGAAAAGAGACTTTAGATAGTCTACTTGACTCTTAAAATCTCTATGGGAATACTCATGAAATTGGATATACAAATGGAATATCGTCTTCCTCATCATCATCTTATATCAAATTTGTTAAGGGTTCATATGATTCTGTTCCTTCTACTTTTAAACCTCTTGAGACTCATGCTTTCAAAGCTAAAAAGTCTCATATGTCAAGTAATAAAGGTAAGTCTCATAAGACCCAACCTTCATTGACATAAAGAGCTAAGGTTCCAAATGAAAAGCCCTAACCTAGACATGCTTACATATACTCTAGATACAACACTCTTAAGCATACTACATAATCACCTCACAATAGACAATGCCACTACCAATACATATATCACTCTCCTCCTATGACATAAAGAACCTTTATGAAGCCTACACAATCATAACACAAAAAGCATGTTTCATACATTAGGAAATCATATGCTCCTGGAAGAAATAGATTTGCTAATGTTAAATGCTTCTATTGTATAACCAAAGGTCACACTAGCAATGTGTGCTTTTATAGAAGACTACACTTATAATTGCTTCCTTTGGATTACTTTAAGACTAACAACCTAGACCAACAAAGTTTTGGGTTTAAAAGAATGATTAAATTATCTTATGTAAGTGTGCTTCAAGTCCACAAAAGCTAGAAGCAAGTGGTATCTTGATAGTGGATGTTCAAGATATATGACGGGAGATAAGGAGCAATTCAATAAGCTTAATGCTAATGATAGAGGTCATGTCACATTTAGGGACAATGCAAAAGGGAAGATAGTAGGGATTGGAGAAATTAGTAACCCTCATTTCTTATATATTCATCATGTGTTGCTTGTTGATGATTTTAAACATAATTTTCTTAGTATTAGTCAATTGTGTGACATGGGGAATAAAGTCACTTTCTAACCTAGAAATTTCTTTATTAGTAGCTTATATGAAGATAAAGTAATTTTTAGTGGTAAAAGAATAGACAATGTCTATGTCATGACTTGAATAAAGTAAATAACAAAGACATTAAATGCTTAATGTCTATTTTCCATGACACATGGACTTGGCATAGAAGATTAGGACATGTAAACTTTGAGCTTTTAGATGAACTTAGTAGACATGAACTTGTAGTTGGGTTATTCAAACTCAAGTTCAGAAAGGACAGGCCTTGTGATGCTTGTCAAAAGGGAAAACAATCTAAATCTTCCTTTAAGCTTAAGAATGTAATATCAACTTCTAGGCCACTAGAACTTATTCATATGGATTTATTTGTTCCTACTAGAGTTGCTAGTTTAGGTGGAATGAACTATGCATATGTCTTTGTTGATAATTACTCTAGATACACTTAGGTGTGTTTTCTTGCTCATAAGAATGATGCTTTTAAAGCTTTTGAAAGTTTTTCAAAAAGAGTTCTAAATGAAATTTTTTTATATATTTTAACTATTAGAAGTGATCATGGAACCGAATTTGAAAATGAATTTTTCAAAAACTTTTACAATAAAAATGGTATTTCATATACTTTTTATTCTCCTAGAACACCTTAACAAAATGGGGTTGTTGAAAGGAAAAATAGGACTCTAATGAAAATGGCTAGAACTATACTTCATAAGTATAATTTGTCGTTATATTTTTAGTAGAAGCCATTAACTCTTCTTGTTGTATAATAAATAGAGTCTTTAAAAGCCCAATTTAAAAAAAAAATTGTATAAGCTTTGGAACATTATAAAATCCAAAATCTCATATCTTAGAGTATTTAGATGCAAGTGTTTCATATTAAACACCAAGGACAACCTTAGGAAATTTGATTTTATAGCTGATGAAGGAACTTTCCTAGTCTATGCCACTATTATCAAAGCTTATAGAGTCTTTAACAAAAGAACTCTAGTAGCTGAAGAGTTTATGCATGTTGTATTTAATGAATCTAACCCACTTAATCCTAGAAGGGATATTGGTAGTGTTGATGATGTTGCAGACGAGCTTATGGATATAAATATTCAATAAGAAAATGCTATCAAACCTTTGGAACTTGAAGGTCCCACAAAGGAATATTATAAGGAAATGCCTCAACCTACATTAAAGGATAAACTCCCAAAGGAATGACAATTTAAAAAAGTATATCCTCAAGACCTCATCATTAGTGACACTACAAAGGGGATAACTACTAGATCTCCACTTAAATCTATTGTTAACTTAGCCTTCATTTCTCAAATTAAGCCTAAAAATTTTGATGTTGCTTTGAGTGATGAATTTTGGGTCCTTGTTATGCAAGAAAAGTTAATTTAATAGAAACAAGATTTGGACCTTGGCTCCTAAACCTAAACATCATTCTATTACAGGTACCAAATAGGTATTTTAAAATAAGATAAATGAGCAAGGTGTCATAACTAGGAACAAAGCTAGACTAGTAGCTAAAAGTTATAATCAAGAGGAAAAGCAATGATTATAATGAAACCTTTGCCCCCATTGAAAGGTTTAAAACTATTAGAATGCTACTTGCATTTGCATCTTTCATGGATTTTAAACTCTTTCAAATGGATGTTAAAAGTGCATTTTTAGATGGTTTCATTGAAGAGGAGGTGTATGTTAAACAACCTTCGGGTTTTGAAAGTTTTGCCTCTCCTAATCATGTGTATACGCTTTTAAAAGCCTTGTATGGATTAAGACAAGCTCTTAGAGCTTAGTATGAAAGGTTGGATAACTTTTTATTAGAGAAAGGGTTCTCTAAAGAAAAATTTGACATAACTCTATTCGTAAAGAAATCCAAGCATGATTTACTTATTGTGCAAATATATGTCGATGAAATTATTTTCAGTGCTACTAATAATTTCTTATGTGAGAAATCTTCTAAGTTAATGTAAAGAGAATTTGAGATGAGCATAATGGGTGAGCTCAAGTTCTTTTTTAGACTCCAAATCAAGCAATGTAAGGATGAGATCTTCATCAACAAAACCAAGTATACAAGAGACACTCTCAAGAAGTTTGAAATGGATAGAGCTAAGTCAAGCAAGACTCCTATAAGCACCACCACCAAACTCAACAAGGATGAAATGACAAATCGGTTGATGAAAAGCGATGTAGAGGTATGATCATATATCTTCTTTATTTAATCATAAGTAGGCCAAATATTATATTTACTACATGCTTATTTGCTAGATTTCAATCATGTTATGGAGAGTCTCATTTAAATGCCATTAAAAGAATTTTTAAATATCTTAATGGAACTATACATTTAGGACTTTCATATCCTAGGAGTTTAACCTTTGAATTGGTTAACTACTTGGATGAGGACTTTGCCGGTAACTTTCTAATAGGAAGAGCACTATAGATGGCGAGGTTTAGCAAGCATTTAAAATTTTAGCAACCACGATACTGTTTAAGTGCAAGATTCTAAAGAACACATTAACCATATTACAAAGACATGACATGAAGATAAAGAGTTGCCACCCATGGTAATAACTAGGACAACTTATGAGCGGTGGTAACTCGATTCTCTAAAAGAGAGTTAGCACCACACCGAGAGGATTCTAGGCATGGAATACTAACTTATTTTAGTCTCATGTTCATTTAGAATTACCTTATTAATTACTGTCTTATTCTCTATTTATGTGCAATTTATATTAAACCCTTAATCTCATGAAAAACATATAAACAATTCATTCATTCAAAGCATATAAACAATGCATTTATTCAAAGCATGTAATCCCTAAGTTAGTATAATATACATTAATCTTAATTAGATGGGCTAAATTTACATATTTTATTTACAAGTACGCCTAAAAGCTAATGGACCTAATTTCTATTTAATTTAAGTTAAATAAGCCTAAGTTTATGTATTTTAATTATAAAAAATGGGCATAAGTCTACAAATTATAAAAGGATTTAATTAGTGGACCTAATTCTATATCTTTTAATTCTAAAGTGAGCTTAAGTTTATAAGTTATGAAAAAGGGTTTTAGATTAATGAGCTATGTCTAATTAATTTTAATTAATTTAAGGTGGGCCTAAATGCATTCTAACCTAAAATCTAATTAATTATGAAAATAGGTCAAAAATACAAAAGTGCAAACAATAAACAAATAAATAAAAAAGGCTAATGGGCCTAAATAATAAAATAAACAAATAAGTCTAAATATAAACAAATAAATAAGAAGCCTAATATAATGTTTTCCTAATTCTAATTGATTTTACATGAAATCCAAATTAAAATCTTAGCCACAATAATTTTAATTAAATTATTCAATTAAAACCCTAATTTTACTAATTAATTAATTAAAATAAAACATACATCACACAAACATAGAGAATTTCATTATCCCATTATTTGGACTATTACAATGATCTACTGAAAATAATAAAATAAATTACAACTGTAAAAATAATAGTAAAAATACAAAAATTAGAATAACACAGAAATAATAAAAACACAAAAAATTACGTAAATTAAGAACTAGTCTTGATTTGACGGCTTTGGTTATAGATTTTCTCCATTGTCCACAGTGTATTCATGTCATTCCATCCATCATGAAATAAAAACAAACAATAAAAAAATATATTCAATGAATGATTTAAAATAATAAACAAAGAAAATCAAATAAAATTAACAAATAAAATTAAAAATTAAAATAAAAAAGAAAGGAGATGAAGATGAGAATTAGATATAGTATTGATTTCCTTCAAAAGGATAAACACCATTAAATAAATGTTTGTGGTCTTTGTTTACTGTAATTTTTTTGTTTATTTGAATCTGATTCACGGAAAATAATTAAAGAAAATGTAAAATTAAAAGAGAAAAGACTGTTTTGACTCACAACTAAAATCAGAAAAGCAAACCCCTGTTAAAAAAGAAATTTTTTATTTATAAAATTCCAATCTTGTAATCCTATATTACGTTTATGATAAAAATAAAAATAAAACAACTTATTATTTATTTATCTTGATAAAATAATGTGATAAACATTATTTATCAAGAATTTATTTTATAAAAAACTAACAAATTAATTAAATTAATTAATAAAAAACTAAAAAAGATTGACGAAAAATCCCTATTTCCGATCTAAAGCAAAGCATTTTGGCTACTTTCTTTGTTTAAAAATGTATCTGGCCAATCATGGCCATTTGTTGGCCAAGTGTGGCCACTTTGGCTATTTCTTTTATTTTGAAAATGCATTTGTTGAAGTGAGTGGTGGAAGTTGGGCCATTCGGCCCAATTCTTCTTTATTTTTTTCTTTTTTTAAGATTTTCTTTTAGATTTTTTTTATTTTTTTAGAAAAAGAAATAATTAAAATAAAATAATAATAATAAAAAATCCTAAAAATAATTTAAAATTTAATTCAAAACCAATAAATTAGATTCAATAAATCTAATTTCACTGTTAATTTTCATTATTGGGTCATTTGTCACATCCCAGTATTTAATGTCTCAAAATTGGGTGTTTACAAATACTTCCGGAACTTGCCAATTTTTAGAAAATTGCTTAGTCTCTTAGTTTAGCAAACAGTAAATCTTGGTTGCCTTGTCCACCACTGAAACGGAATATGTAGCGGCAAGTCGTTGTTGCTTATAAGTCTTGTGGTAAAAACAACAACTAATGGACTATGACATTAAATTGATCACATTCCAATTAAATGTGACAATACAAGTGCTATAAACCTTAGCAAAAATCCCATTCAACACTCTAGAACCAAGCATATAGACATTAAACATCATTTTTTGCGTGATCATAAGCAAAATGATGATATTCATCTTGAATTTGTTGATACAAATCATCAATTAGTGGATATCTTTACCAAGCCACTTTGTGAGGATAGAATGAATTTTATTAAGCATGAGTTTGGTATGATAGATGGTGCTAGCTTCCTTGATTATGTGTTGAATTACTTGAATTGTGGTTCAGCTCCCTTGATTTTACAAACTCTTGTGCAAGTATGTTGTTTAGCTTTTCTTATTTTACATTTAATCTCCTTGTATTTGTATTTAATTATTTTTGAAATGTTGTTTTAAACCTTATCATGATTGTGACTTATGATAAATTATTTTTGGTTTTTTTTGTAAAATTTTCTTTGCATCATGTGTGATTTTCTTTGATTATTTGGTATTTAATAATTAATTATTGAAGTTAATTCAATTAATTAATCGTTTAACATTAACAAATTTATTTTACTCACAAAGTTTCCCATTTACATGATCTATTATATCAAGTTATGATATATTTGCCTTTATTTCTCTCTTTAAAAGCTTCAATTTATTACCTTCAATTTACTTGTGATTTTTTTAGATTTGTGGCTAGGTAATAATTAATTATTGAAATAAAATTCAATAAATTAATTATTTAAAAGTTAGCATCTATTCTTGATCTTTACATGTGAAATCTTATATATTTATTTGTTATTTAATGAATAATGATTGAAATAATTCAATTAATTAATCATTTGAAATTCGCAAATTCATTGATTTTGTCCAATTGCATGCTTAATTATATTGATTTACAATGTTGATTATGTTTACATGTGAATTCTCCTGTTTGCATTTGTTTTCCCTCATTTTTTTAATGACAATTTTGTCCATAAGTACCAAATTGACAAATTTTAAAGGTATAGTTGAAACATTTTTAAAAGTTCAGGGGGCTTTTGATATTTTTGCCATGAGCCATTGCAAAGGCTGACAGATCGTGACATTGTGTTACTTCAATGGTTAGAGCCCATAATGAGCGATGCTCACGGTCGTGAGCCGCTCATGAGGAGCAATCTGTTAGATGAAAAGTCCTTCTTTGTAACTCCTTTTTGATGTTTTAAATTCCTAAACGGTAACCTGTAACTTTGCTCAATATTTTAGCAAAAATTTGATATTTTTAACCTAATTCTTTTATATTTAAACCCCCTTTCACTCCTTCTTCCAATTCACATCAAATTCTCTCATTCTTAATCCTCATTTTGCTATCCTCTCTATTCTCTCCATTAATAAACCATTATTTTTGTGTTATTTTTACTGTCCCTTCCTCCTGCACTTATCCATAGCACTAAAGAAGAAAACCCTATAAGAACTTCCCCCTTCCTCTTTTAGGAGAGCAATAAAAGACCAACCCAAGAAAAACCTATTCTTATACTCAAGTGAGGCAAAGAATTGCTCAATTTGGCAAGAGTACTATCATCCTTCAAAATATATGTCTCAAGCCACACTAGATAAAATGGAATGCTATGAAGAAGTCAAGAATAAACTTGAAAGGGTGAGTATGTATAACTTTGCTTTTGAACCCTTTTCAACCTATCCTTCTCTAGTTATTAAATTTCTTTCGACCTATTACTTAAGGGTTCAATTCATTGATGATCATAAATCCCTTGAATAGTGTGAGGCTTAGGCTATATGGTAGATAGAGGTATACAACCTCTCAATAATTTAATGATGTTTTTAGGTTCAAGTAAGGGGGTCTTGCCTCTCCTAACACCAATTGGTCCCCTCATAACTTTTGGCTCCAACATGCTAAACCTAATGCTAGTGCTTTTATGGCGGGACACACTAAATCCTCCTTTTTCTCCTCCAAAGCCCTTTGGTATTGTATACAGCAAGGTTTAGAGCATGCCCAAGATTTTAGCAATTGCAACACTATTTGAGCTCAAGGCTTTAAAAAACACATTAACCACTATCACAAAGACATGACATGGAGATGAGGAGTCACCATCTAGGGTAATAACTTGGACAAATTGAAAATGGTGGTATTCGATTCCCTAAACGAAAGCTAGCACCACAACCAAAAGATTCTAGATACGGAATACTAACTTCTTTCAATATTGTATTCATTTAGAATTATTATCTTATTCTCTATTTATGTGCAATTTCATATAAACCCTTATTTAAACAATTAACTCCATGCAAACTAGTCATGAAAAATACATGTAAACAATGCATTCATTTAAGTTCACAATCCCTAAGTTAGTCTAATCTACATTAATTTTAATTAAATGGGCTAGATCTACATGTTTTAATTTATAGGTGAGCCTAATGACTAATGGGCCTAATTCCTATTCAATTTTAATTAAGTGAACCTAAGTCTATTTATTTTAATTCTAAATATGGGCCTAGATCTACAAATTATGAAGTATTTAAATTAGTGGGCCTAATTCTACATGTTTTAATTCTAAGGTGATCTTAAATCCACAAGTTATGGAAAAGGCTTTATGTTAATGGGATATATCTAATTAATTTTAATTATCCTAAGGTGGGTCTAGGTCTAAATTAGCTAAATGAGCCTAAATCATTTCTAACCTAATTTCTAATTAATTATGGGCCTAAAATCAATATTAATTAAATCTAAACCTAATTAAATTAGTAAATCTATTACAGGGAAGGTGAATCTAATTATAAAACCTAAAAGAACATAAATTTATTTAAATGGGTTAGAGCCTAATATAGGCTTAGAGCCCAAAATACATAAAAGAAATAAATAAGCCCAAAACACTAAAAAAAAATATAAAAAAAACACCAAGACAATCAAATAAAAGATCATTAATCAATTAAATTTATTTCTAGAAAAACCTAATTTAGTTAAAGTGATCTTAAACAATAAATTATTAATAAATAAAATAATAAACAAGCAACCCTAATTATATCCACTTAAATATAATTCAATTTTAATTAAACAAACCCTAATGATCTCTATAGCCATTAATTTTACTTAATTACCTAATTAAAACCCTAATTTTATGAACCAATTAATTAAAATAAACATAGAACCACACACACAAGATTTTATTATTCTCACTTTTAGGGCTATTACAATGATATACTGAAGATAATAAGAAAATAAAAGTTGATACAATCCCAAGAAAACTAAATGCAAAATAAAACAATCAAAATAATAATAAATAAATAGAGACCCTAGAAACTATATTCGGCTGCAAAATTCAATCTATTGCATTCCATGGATCTTCATGGATTTTATTTTCTAAGTGAACTCATCATGTAGCCCTCTCCATAATCACCAACGAAAAAAAAAACAATGATTAGTGAATAAACAAAATAAAAATAAAAATTAAAAAAAAAAGTTAAAACTTAATAGAAATAAAATAATAAAAAATAGAAGAAAGTAAGAGAGGAGATGATATGGATGCAGTATTGACTTGCCCCTCATACTAGTATAAATCACCGTTGCTTTGTAAATGGATCTTCAATACTTGTTATTCTCCTTTTAAAAGCCTCATGCTTATTGCTTAAGAAAAATATTTTTTGAACACTATATAAGAAAAGTGAAAGCCTCCAAAAAAGTCCAGGAAAAGAGCCCCTTTATGACAGTTTAATTGGGTCTTTATAGAAAAACCCTAGCTAAAAGATGTATCATATTGAAACTTCCTCTCTTCACAGTGATAGAGTTTTGATTTTAAAAGGACTTTTGTTTTCCTGAAAATTCAGATAAATATTATTTGACCAATCAAAATTTAGAAAATAAAATTTTTATTTATTGTAAAAATAAAAAAATAGATGGAAAACATTTAATTCCTACCGGAATTAGATAGTTTGGTTTGGAATTACATAATTATAATTGGAATTATAGAATTTTGATCTTTTTTTTACTTTTAATTATAAAAAGACCCCTAAAAGAATTTAAACTTTTCAATTAGGTCCTTAAAAAAATATTACAATTAAGTCCTTAAAAAACCAATTAAACTCTTTTGGAAATGCATTTAGACTTTTAAGGTTTCAAACTTCAAGTGTTGAGGACCTATTTATAATATTTTCATCATTGGAGTCCTTAGTCGCATTCACACTTCATCATCTCGAAATTGGGTGCTTACAGGTATGTTCATCAATTCATCACATATTCTTTTCATACAAAGGGTCTTAATAGTGAGGCAATTTCATTTGATGATTTATTCTTAATTTTTTTCCTTATTGAGAATGTGGATGTTGAATTAGGCAGGTGACTACAATGGCGTCTATGGTTGGTTAGTGATTGTATGAGTGGAAGCCTTTGGGTTGGTGGCATAATCACCAAAATTGCAAAAATTACTTTAGGATTAATCTAAAAAATGTTGCTTTTATGCCTCCTTCCTTTCTTGATGAAAATCTTTTAAAGAATTCTAGAAAATTAAAAAAAAGTTAGGGAATTATGGGTTTGGAAGGATGAAGGGGACAAACAAATTCATGAAGACCTTGCTCAAAACTTGGAGGACATTGAGCAAATTGGCAATTGGGGCTTAAAGTGTTGGCCTTGAAGAAGAACCTACTGAAGAGCAAGTCCCTTCTCAAACTTAAGCATCTCCTTAAAGGACAAGAGCTAAATGACCTTCTTCCTCTCAAAGTGTCGAAGATGAATCTGATTGGATTGGAGGTTTCTTTGATCGCCTCTTTATTGTTGAATCTAACTTCAACAATAGATTTGATTAAGTGGACACTAGGCTTAAATAGTTTGAGTGTTGCATGGATCCCATGGAGTATGGCATTCATTAATTAGATGCTCATCATAACATCTAATGCTGATGGACTCCTCCTCCTTCCTTTTCTTAAGATCCCCAAGATGGCAATTATGCTTAGTTTTTAGTTTATTTATTTTTATTTATGTTTAGTATCTTAGCTTGTTTAGTTTATTATAGGTTTATGTTTAGTTTGTTGTCCTTATTTCTCTTCCCTTTTTAATCTTTGACAAAAGGGGAGAAGTATTGTGTGTTTTGTTATATTTTTCATAAACATTATGTGTGCCATAGTGTTTAATGAAATTATTTCCTTATGTTTGTTATATTTTTATCATCGTTATGTTTAATGAAAATATTTCCTTTAAGCATTATATGAAGTTTTCTCCTTTATGTGTATTGCCTTGTTTATGTCTTCCAATTTATATGTTTATGATTGCTTACATTACATATAAATTCTTGCAATACAATACATATGCAATTTATGCTTATTAACATAAAATTTATCCTTTGAAGTTATGCATATATTAAGGGGGAGCTAATTTTTTCATATTTCATCAATTACAATTGAATGGGGGAGCTTTCAATATAGCATACACACACATTGACATAATGGAAGCCTAGAGTAAAAGGGATAAACGTTGCAAGTCATTGAATCGTGTATGATTGATCATCTAGCAACCTTTTACAACGTGTTGATTTGTGCACAAATACCAGGAAATAGGCATCTAAGAATTCGTTGATTCACAAGAGTGCTGAATTTGGGAAAATAATAAATCTTAATAATCAATTCAACAAAAACTCCCTCACATAGACCTAAGGCTTACATATTTATAGGGTGGCACAAAGCCACCAACTCTAACCTATTTTAATTAGAAAATAAAATAAAGACAATTCTAACTAAGGTAGGAAATCAAATAATAATAATAATAATAATAGTAATAATAATAATAATAATAATAACAACAACAATAACAACAACAACAACGACAATAACAATAATAATAATAATAATAAATTATATATGTTGTTCATTGTTTTGCAAACTCATTTAAAGGCTTGTTGCTCCACATCACACACCTTATTTATTGTTTATCAAATATATTGTCAAACCTAAAAAGGAGGAGAATGTTGACCATTTGTATGATCAACCCCTTCATTTTGACTTTGATAAACAATTTAGATTGTTAATAATTTTATTTAAGTGTGTATGTCTTCATTCAAGGATTAAAGTGTTTTTTTAAGTATAAAGATATGTAATGCTCTTTAAAAGAGTATTTATATGTAATTTAATGAAAAATATAAATCTATGTAAGTGCCTAAGTTGAATGGATACAAAATGACTCAAAAGATGTAAGTTTTATATGATTACAGGTGATTACTCACGAGCCAGCCTCCAGATCATGAGAAGGCTCATGAGCAGCACCCTATTCAAGATCTTATAGCCTTCCTTCAAGACATAACTTCCTGAGCTACTCATGAGCGATGCTCATGATCATGAGCCACTCATGAGGGTCACCTACAAGCTTCCAACGACTCTTTTAGACTTTAACGATCATATTATTTAATGGTCACGAATTGGACACTATCCTTATAACTATGAGCAGTAGTTCGACTACAAAAAGCTATATTTTAGTTAATATTGAAGAAGAGAGTTTGGAGAAGTAATTAATATTCCAACAGCCATATTTTTTATGCTTAAGCTATATAAACATGCTTTGAAGTTTCATTTAAGAGTTATACACTTTGAATATTAAAAATTTTTCTCCTTAGAATTCAATAATCATTAACTCCTTTCATCTGCTTTTAATGTATTTGATTAATTCTTTTGAGAGTGGGTTTGTAAATTAGAATAGAGATTCTTTTTCTTATTCTATTTTTAAGGTTAAGAAAAGGGAAGTGAGGTTATGTTCTAAGTGTGAAAGGTTAAAGTGTTTACCTATTGAAAACACTTGGGAATTGAGTTGAAGAGTGATCATAAACCATTAATTGTAAGGTTAGAGTTGAGCCTAAAACTCAAAGTTGTAAAAATCAATCTAAGTGAATAGATTATGGTGATTCAAAAATCCTAACTTGGGAAAGTTAGGTGGAGACGTAGGTTTATTGAAAAATCAAACTCCTTAATTGGTTGTGTTCTTTTTTCTTATTTTCTAATCCTTGTTTAATCTTCTTAACTTTATTTTAAATTCTCAAAAACCCTATTCACCCCCTAGGGCAATTACAATGGTGAATCTATTTCCATTCCCATGCAAAATTCTAATTAACTAAATTAACACAAGGAATTAGAAATGTTGACCACTTGAATGATCAAACTCCTAATTTTGACTTTGATAAATAATTTAAGTTGTTAATAATTTCTTTTAAGTGTGTAGGAACTTAATTCATTTTGTTCAAATTCCAGAGATATAAAATACTCTCATAAAAGTGTATTTCGTTGAAGGATAACATCCCATACATATACTCAATATATCCGAAGCAATTCAAAGTCAAAAATGTGCATTTTTGGACTTACAGGTGGCTCCTCACAAGCCCCTTATAAGCAACCTCCTTAAAGATGCATTTTTTGAGCTTCTCCAAGTGAGCTAGGTAGTACTGCTCATGAGTTACCCTCACGATCATGAGCAGCTTGTAAGGGCACTCCTGATAGCTTATAATGGGCATTTTCAAGCGAAATTCAACTAAACAACTATAAAAATCACTCCTCATAAGCCAAGACTTGCTCCTCCTAATCATGAGTGGTGCTCTAACAAAAATAAGTCAAATTTGAATTAACCAAAGGTTAAAGTCATTGGGGACATAATTATTGGCTAAAATAACCATAATATTGAAGCTCAATCTTTATAAATTCTATAGAATTTTCATTCTTAAGGAGTTACACACTTTGATTATCAAAAACTCTCTAAGCCTTTAATTGAGCATCAATTCTCTTTATATCAAATTCTTATTTTTGTTTAACTTTTGTAAAAGTTGGTTGTGTGTTAGAAATAAGACTTCATCTTCATTTAATTCTTGGGATAGATTAGAAGGGAAGTGAGGTATATTGCTAGTGGAATTAGTTTAAGTGTTTAGCCATTAAAACACTTGGGAATTTGTTAAAGAGTTAACCTTAAAACTCTTGATTATGTAAGGTTGAAAAGTGAACCTCAAACTCTTGTGTAATCTCAATGTTGTGAATAAGACTGTGGATATTAAAAATCCTAACGTGGGGATAAGTTAGGTGAAGACTTAGGATTGTTGCAAGAATCCAAACTCCTTAAATTCTTATGTTCATTGTTCTTCCTCTCTATTCTCTTTCATTTATTGTTTATTCCTTAAATTTGTTTTTAATTTTCAAAAATCCTTCATTAGCCTCATTCACCAACCATTACCCCCCCCCCCCCCCCCCCTCTGTAAGGCACTTTTAGGAATCACTTGTTTTGATTCTAATTTCCATCCTTATTTTTCATGAAATAAATGACCCTTAAACCATATGATCCCTTATTAAAAAAATAGGCGCATGCCATTATGAGTGTTTACCTATTATTTAAACATTTTGGAAGCCTCTTGAATTCGAACTGTCCCAAAAAATTGAACTGAAAATTTTTGTTGATCGTTTAACTTTCACCAAACTGAATAGAATAGTCCTAAATATTTTATTAAAACAGGTCTAGAGACCATGAATTTTTTGAACTGTATAGAACCAAAGAACCCAGATCAGAACCTATATATATATATATATATATATATATATATATATATATATATATATATATATATATATATATATATATATATATATATATATATATATATATATATACACACACACACACACATACACACATACTTTAATGATATAAAATTGATAAATAATGCGTGATAAGATTAGAGATTTAGAATTATGTGTTATAAATAAAATTTAATACCATTTTAATAATAAATTTTGACATAATCTATTATTAAATGTTAACTTAGCATATAATATTTTTACATTTTAAATATTATTTAATTGTTTGAAATAAAATAAATATACTCATTAATTGAATCTTTTTATAGTTAATTTTCAATATATGTTTAATCATAAAATAAAATTTAAATTTACAAATAAAATTTGTATAGTAAAATTTATAATTGTTTTATTTTATATGTTCAAATTATAAAATTATTAAAATATAAAAATTAAAATAAAAAAGAAAATTTATAAAAATCAATATTATTAAATATAATATATTTAATAAAATAAAAATATTTTTTTAATATATTGAATTTGTTAAATAGTAATTTTAAATATATAGACTAAAACTTACTATGAATCTTTGAATTTTGATTTTGCTCTAAATTGATTTGGATTCTCCATTTGTTGATTTGGAGTAATTCGGAATGAAGATTTAAATTTTTGGAGTCATATTCAAAACTTATTTTTTGAATTCAACGACTTTCAACTCACCGACCTGTACACAGCCTTATTTAGTAAAAAAAAATTTAAAAAATTTTCTTATTACAATTTTGTCTAAACATTTGAAATTAAATAGATTTTAATTCTTAAAATTTTGATTTTAGTTTAGTATTTGATTTCATAGTTGGAAAATTCAATTTTAAAGTCTATTAAGTGAAAATTTTTAAATCCAAAAATTAAGCTATTAGATGAAAAATATTCAATTGATAAATAAATTTATTTAATTATTTTAATTAATGTGAGATTAAATATTTTAACATTCTTTTGACATAGATTTGAAGAATATGTGGCATACTAGACCTAATAAGTTCCTTAGGTAGAATTATACAATGGACCTGAAGTATGAAATAAAATAGGCCAAATTTTAACATATTTTATAGGGATTTTTATAAAAATACCCAAAAAATAGAGACATACCTTTTTTGTTTTAAATATTTCATGTGTGTTGATGCGTGCTTTTTTTTCGCTGCTTCCTAAGCTCCTTCTCTCACCTTCTTCTTCCTCGTTCACCTGCTCCTCCTCCTCATCATCATTATTGTCTTTTCTCCTTATTCTTCGTGTTAGTCTTCTTTTTTTCTTTTCACTTTCGTTTTTCTAATTGGGCTCTTGTTTTGGTTTTGGTGTTTTATTACAGATGCAAGCAGTAGCACTGTGTGATTGATGAATGGCATTCTCCATCTTCCAAACAGAAGCTCAAATCCTCCTTAGTTTGCTGCTTTAGTTCTTAACACCTCTACGACGATAGTGCTACTACTGATCTAGGTGACGGTGGTGGAGGATTTGAAGACAGTAGGAGGTCGTAAATGCTAAGATCTCCCTCTTCAAAATCAAACCTAGTTTCCCTCTCTACTGACTCACTAAATTTTAGCAAAAAATGCTTCAATCCTAGATGAAATGCCTGAGTAATTCATGGCCAAGAAAATTCATCGAACCGATTTTGATTTGTAAAGGAACAAATTCTAAAAATGGTTTTTTTTTTAACAGGAAATTATAGGTTTTAATAGAATGGTAGTTGTAATAGTTTGAAGTATAAATGGTGAAGTATTAAGAAGTGGATTATGTTTGTATGGAACTTATAGGTTCATTTTTCATGGATTTGTTGGTTCTGCTCAAATTATCTCAACATTAGAGAGACAAGTTTAGAGCTTTATTGATGAAAAAGACCAATCTTCTTGTTAATAAGCTTGCTAAGGATGCTAGTTCCATATCTAAGGAATTTGTGGCATGGTTATGACTAATTGAATTATGTATAATTTTACTGGTTTGCTTTATCTTTTTATGCAGGTTTTATTCACTACTTTCATCGGTATTGTTGGGTCAATATGCTATCGTTGGTTGTAGAGCATGTTAATGATGTTGGCAAGTTGAAATTTCTTATTTTTTTTTTGTCGAATGATCCTTGGCCTTACTATAGTTTTTAGTTTTTTTGTGTTGTTGTGTAATACTTTTGAAGTTGTATTTTATTAAGGTTTTTTCACATGTTATATGGTTATACATATTTTACCTAATTTTTGTCATTATTGTTATGCTTATTATCATCAGAGATAGGGTTGTAACCGAGCCAAGCCACTTGTGAGATGCTCGGCATTTGACTCGTCAAAAATTCACTCAAGCTCGTTTATTAAGTTAAACGAGTTGAGCCTAAACATAGTTTTGAAGCTCGTAAGATAAACGATTCGAGCCCAAACATCTTAAAACTCAGCTCATGAACAGGCCTATTAACAAGCTCATGAACAGGCTCGCAAACAGGCTTGTGACACAGATTCACGAGCAGGCTCGTGAATAGGCTCGCGAACAGGCTTGTGAAGCAAGCTCGTGAATAGGCTCGTGAAGTGGGCTCGTAAATAGGCTCGTGAACATGCTCATTAAGTAAGCTCATTTACTATCTCATAAATTAAATATTTATATTAGTATTAAGTAGTGGTATTAAACAAGTTTAATTTAAGGAAACTTTTTAAACAATTTTGATTTTTAGCTACATTTATATTACTTTATTTTTAGCACCTTAATATAAGAATGTGTTTTATATTTAAGGTGGTTATTAATAAAAAGTATATACTTTACAAAAAAAAAACTATATAAGACATCTTAATATAAATTAAGTATGAATATTAAATAAATATAATATTAAATGTTAATGTTATAAAATTATTTAGCATTATTGTATAATATTAATGTAGTATTATATATATATATATATATATATATATATATATATATATATATATATATATATATATATATATATATATAACATTGATTAAAATTATAAGATAATTTGAATTATCAGATAATTTGAATCATAAAAAAATATAATTTTAATGTCATAACTAGATAATTTGTCCGTGACTATAAAATTACATAGTTTTGATTTAACCTAATTCACTAAAAATCCCTCTTAACCTATCTCATAAATAAATAATTTTTCTATAACCATCAAATTATATAATTTTCTCAAAATTACATAGTTTTGATTTAACATAATTCACTAAATATCACTCTTCACTTGAATTTATTTCATTAATTCTCATTCACTTAGCATAATTTTAATGTTATAAAATGATTTAGTATTATTCTTAAAAAAAATAAAATTGTTATTATGAATTATAATTTAATTTGAATTATTTCATCATAAAAATATATAATTTAAATTTTATAAATAAATAATTTTTCCATAACTATTAAATTATGTAGGTTTCTAAAAACTACATATTTTTACTCAAAACTAGGTAGATTTATACTAATTCAATAAAAATCCCTCTTAACATATCTCATAAATAAATAATTTTTCTATAACCATAAAATTATATAATTTTCTTAAAACTATGTAGTTTTATTCAAAACAACGTAATTTTGATTTAATCTAATCCACTAAAGATCACTCTTTACTTTAACCCATTTCATTTATTCTCATTCACGTAATCTAATCTTAATGTTATAAAATGATTTAGTATTGTTATTGAACAAAAATTGCCTTGTTATTATAAATTATAATTTAATTTGAAAAAGATCTCATCACAAAAATATAGAATTTTAATGTCATAAATAAATAATTTGTCCATAACTATAAAATTATGTAGGTTTCTAAAAACTACGTAGTTTTGAATCAAACTAAGTAGTTTTGATTTATCATAATTTTAACATCCCTCTTAACATATCTCATTCATTCTCATTTAGTACTAATCTTAAATTCTAAATTATAATGTAATTTTATTATACACTTATTCAATTACATAGTTAATCTTAAGCTAAAATTATGTAGTTGTAATATAATGAAACAAATATAAAATTACATAGTTTTGATTGATCCTAATTTAATAAAAAATTCCTCTAACATATCTCATACATAAAAAATATGACTATAACTAGAAATTTTTATAATTTTATCAAAGCTACATAATTTTATTAAAAACTACGTAGTTTTAATTTAATCTAATTCACTAAACATCTCATCACTTTGACATAGTCTTATTCATTTAATCAAATCTCATGTTATAAAATGATTTAGTATTATTGCATAATATCAATGTAGCATTAAATAAATATAACATTTATTAAAATTGTTATTAAACAAATATAAAATTATTATTATAAATTATGATTTAATTTGAATTATCTCATCATAAAAATATATAATTTTAATGTCATAAAATAAATAATTTGTCCATAATTATAAAATTATGTAGTTTTACTCAAAACTACATAGTTTTAATTTATCTTAATTTAATAAAAATTCCTCTTAACATATTCATAAATAAATAATTTATCTATAATCATGAAACTATACAATTTTCTTAAAACTACATAGTTTTGAGTTTTTTTTTTATTCATAAGCCTAATTCACTAAAAAACTATCTCAATTGACCTAATTCTCATTCACACAACTCAACCTATCTTATCTCCCATTCTCCCTTTAGCTGTCACCCACACCACTTTCAAGTTTCTTATGACCTTACAGCACCTTCGTTGCCCTCGTCTCTGTCGTCTTACTATACTTCCAACCTTCATTGCAACCATCACCATACTTCCCGCCTTTCATCTTATCTCTATTGCTTCTTTCATGCCACTTTTTTACTGTATATTTCTCAAATTTTATAATTCGAATTTAGTTTGTTGTTTAGTTTACCTAATTCGTTCTTAAGATCTTTGTTTAGTTCATCTATGGTTCTTGTTGTTCCATTCAAAATTATGGGACCTAATTAAATGATGATGTCTCAACTTGATATGTTTTTACCTGCATATGTTTGTGCCAATGATTATATAGAAAAAGTAAAACATTTATTGATCTTCTTTTATATTTTTGCTTAAACATGTAATATTAATCTAAAGAGAGGAAACAAGATTTAGACTAGTTTATTTCTATCAATTTTCTCAGATCTCATTCTGCTTCTATTATTCCAAGCTACAATGAATACGGTTAGCTTGGTAGAGGTATTACTTGCAAAGGTCTATAGGGGCCTCGTGTGATAAATGCTTATGCAAAGTTTCTAGATAAAGCTCCCGAGATCATTAAGATTACATAGGTGTCATTTGGGGAGTATCATGCATTTGCCATATCTGAAATAGGCGAGGTATAAGTTATCTGAAAGGACCTCTTACATGGAGATAAGTACTACTTTTAAGCATGAGAATTGAGATTATCCATATGACACATCTAACTCTCTTTGAAGGTTGGAAAGAAAACTTTTTATGGAAATCTCATGTCTTTTTAGGTGATAGGATGCAATGGAAATGCAATGCATTCTAATATGCAAGTCTCTTTTCCCTTAGTTTGCTTATTTCCCTTGCTCTCAATATATGATGCCTGCATTTTAGTATTGTCTTTAGTTTAGCAGCTAGTATAACTTTTCCTCATTTATGATACTATCAAGATGTTTAACATGGGGATAGAATAAAACTGTCAAATGTGGGAGATTTCAAGAAGTTGGAATATTGGTGCAACATAACTATTTAAATAAGTTTTTGACAACTTGTTAGTCTTGTAACATTGAGGATGTTATGATGTTTTGGTGCAACATAATAAGGTGAGGTTTCTCTAGGATTATGATTTTGTACTATAATAAAATGGTATTATACTTAAGTGTTGGCTAATTTTGTTAAAAATAAAAAGTGAAAGTAAAAGCTAAAAGATAGGAAATCATAGTGAAATGGGACATGGGTTTATTAGTGATAATTTGATGCGCATGATTTTGGCATTAGAAGATTTTGGTATTGTAATTTTTTAACATATATCCATAAAAATTTGAATAATAATTTTATTGAAATTCTTCTCTTTATTTTTAGGTTGGTTTCTGGTGATATTTAGAAAGGTGCATTCTCTGTTGTATCAAAAATTAAGGTGTCAGTCATCTTTATTACCTTTATGGGGATAGAAAAAATCATGCCTGTTGGATTGGAGAGTATCTTAAATTCAGGGTTAGTCAAAGTTAAATATGAAATTCGAGATTTTTTAGATGTTGTATGACTTATTGATGATGACATTTCCTAGACTTGGTGATGATGCAGAGCATAGAACTCATCCAAGCCATTTTTCCAACTATGTCATCCGAATGAATCCAAGGGAATACTGATGAGCTGGGTCATGCATTCTATCATGTTGCAAGATGTCCATTTTGAGTTGATCTTGTAATCTTTAACCTGTTGATTTTCATACCTTATTTTAATGTTGAATTTCTTTATTGTTTCCATTAGCATGTTAGACCTCTCACTTGATTTATTTTTTTCCTACAATCATACCAATAATCATATAAAATAGATAAGTATAGTCAATCTTTGTGATTATGATGACTCAACAAAGTTTATTAGATATGTTTATCTCTTTATCTTTTTTTTCCCATTTTTTGAACAGGTGGATATCATAAAGACTTGATGCACAAACTCAACAAATTTTCCCTACAAATGAATGATTGATATTTTGAACTCTTGAACTTGAATCAAGCTAAATTGAACTTTTATTGTCTTTTTTTTTTTGAAATTTATTTGTATGTTCACTATTTTGGATGAACATTTTTTTTAAATGTGTTTGGTTGTGTCTTGGATTTGTAGAATTTCAATTATTTGGTAGGATTTTTTTTTTGAATTTGATTTATTACCTGTTCACGAGCTCATAAACGAGCACTAATCGAACTCTTTAAATGAGCTCTAATCGAGTTCTCACAAGCTCTTCCTGAGCTTTCTCACAAGCTCTTCCTGAGCTCTCTAACGAGCTTTTCTTGAGCTCTTTCACGAGTGAGCTTGAGCTTTGCACAAATGAGTCTTTCCAAGCAAGCTCGAGTTATAAATAAATGAGCTCGAGCCGAGCTCAAGCTCAATTTTTCTAACCTAAGCCAAGCCCAAACTTGGCCAATACTCAACTCGGTTACAACCCTAATCAAAAATTCAAAAGTGCTCAATTGTTATCAAAAGGTAGGATGCATAGGCATTTAGAATTAAGTAGAAGAATAGGAGTTTAATCATTCAAGAATTTTGATAAGGCACATATATTTGAGTAATAATAAATCACAATATATTTAAATTAGCAGTCTAATTAATTCAGGTACCCAATTCATTTGTGAAAAAGGTCATGCCAAGTTGACAAATTAATTAACAGCTAATTAAAAAATAATATTATGCCGACCCTTCTTGAATGGATAAACATGTATATGTGTTCAATTGACACTATAATAAATAAATAGATTATACAATCAAAATAATATATTTTCTAAATATTATTTGAATCTGAATCTCAACATAGTATATGAAACTTAAACTATATCTAAAAATTAAAAACAATATCTTAAACTCATAAAATGCAGTATACTATCTGAACATTATATGCATGTGAAACTTCAAAATCATATTAGATACTAAAATAGTATATTATCTTAATATTATTTGTATGCGATACAATTAAAACAGTTTATTATCCAAATATTATAAGTATCTGAAACTTAAAATAGTATTTGAAAACTAAAAACAATATCTCAAACTCATAAATATAATATATTATATGAATGTTATGTGTATCTAAAAAATTAAAATTGCATCTACTAAAAAAAGGTATATTATTTGACTAGTGCATTAAACAACCGTTAGATTAAATTAGTTTAATTTGAGACTGTTGTTTCAACTATTCTAATTAATAATGAAATGTCATGAGAACTAGTGAAGACATTTCATTTTTTCTTTCTTAAAAAACAATAAAAAAAAACTCTCATTCCCTACACAAATTAATAGCAGATTTTGTGGCTAGAAATTAGTATCTCTAAAATTTTTAATGTTTTAAATTAGTGTATTATTATTGAAAAAAATAAAAATTTATATTTTGCTAAAAAAAAAGGTTGCGTCTATATTGTCCAATTGTATTAAAAATTAACAACAATTATTAATTTAAATTTTTGTTACGCAACAAGCTTAAAAAATAATAAGAATGATACTTAAAATAGTATATTTTCTGAATATTATTCGTATTTGATACAGTCAAAATAGTATATTATTTGAATATTATAAGTATCTAAAACTCAAAATAGTATCTTAAACTCATAAATCCTTGAATATTATATGTATGTGAAACTTCAAAATCACAAAACTAGAACCAGTATATTATCCGAATATTATTCAAATATTTTCCACCAAACAAAAAAATAAAGTAAACTATATACAAATAATAAAATTGAAAAAGAAATAGTTGGCATTGAGTAATAAATTTCAAATATAATTGTATTCAATTAATTAAAATTAAAATAATAAAAATAATTGATATATGCATATCAATTAATTTAAATCTAAGTGCCTATCTTTTTTTAAATGCATGAAACTTAAAATAAATTTCATTTATTTCTATTTTATTATTTATATATTTTATTTTATTTTCCTTGTATAAAGTGAATAAAATAATAACAGTCTAATAAATATACAAAAATATATATTTCAAAATATTTCCCTAGAATATCTGAAAATGTAATTCTCTATTAAAACTAATATGAGTTATATAATTTAAATCTGTTAATTATTACCTCTGAAATAGAGCATACCGCCTATATATATATATATATATATATATATATATATATATATATATATATATATATATATATATATATATATATATATATATATATGCCCAAAATTAAAGCTTTTTAAAAAATAAGAATAAATAAATAAATAAGGAAAATTAAAAAATTGAAAAAAAAATAAGGATAACAAAAAATTAAAAAAAATAGAAAAGAGAGAAAATTAAAAAATAAATATAAGGATAAATAAAAATAAAAAAATAAAGATAATAGAGAATAAAAAATAAATAGAAATAAAAAATAAAAAAATAAGGATAACAAAAAATATGAAGAAAATAAAAAATGGTAAAAATAAAATAAAATTAAAAAATTAAAAAATAATAGGAGTAAAAAATAAAGAGAAAAAATAAAATAAAAAAGAAAAAAAAGAAATAAAAATGAAAAAAGAATAAAAATAAAAACTAAGAAAAAGAAAAAATAAAGAGAAAACAAAAATGAAAAATAAAAATAAAAGAAACACAATAGAAAGACATCCAATTCAAAGTAAAAAATTTTCAAATAAAAGAAAAAATTGGGAATAAAGTAAAAATGAAAAAAAAAAAGTATAATTGGAAATGGATTAGGTAGACATGTAATTAATATAAAATATAGGACATTTTGATATAAACCAACCACAAAAGCATCCTTTATTTTTTTCGTAATTTTCTCTATTTTGTAACACATTATCCAAAAAAAAATTTCATCATTTCACAATGATACAGAAGATTAAAAAATATAAACACAGATACAAATCAAAATAAAATCGGAATTTTAACATTTTGTTTTGTTCAACTTAACTAAAAAAATTTAGTTTATTTTCAAATAAATTTTAAATAGAATTCATTTCTAAATGATTTTTTTTATTGATAAAGTGTGTTTAATTTAATTAAATAGTTTATAAAATTAATTTTATATTTTGTTATATTATATTTAGTATAAATTTAGAATTCAACTTATTTTTAAATTAAAGAAAAAAAAATTATTTAAAAATTCCAATCATTTTATTAAAATTTGATCTTTAAAAAATTTAAAATTACAAATAAATTTTATAATATGTTGATTTAAACTAAACACATATTATTTGAAATTAAAAATAAATTCTACAAAATTTTGTAGAATTAATCTGCCCAAATCAAGTTCTTCATTCTTTTTTTCTGCATAATCGGATAGTTAAATCCACAAAACCTTACTAAATTGAAGTTATTACAAAATGCTTAAATTGAGATAGCACACAAATCATATGAAAATGATATAGGATAGCCAAACTCCAGCAATCAAAAAAGCAGAGCTCGCACCAAGCTGGGTTGAACCAGACGGGTTCGGTCCAGCAGCAAAAGCCGAAGCACTGCTCTCCGATGTTATGACTTTTGGTGAATCAGATGTCTGTTGAGGCAATACCTCCACGTGTAGCTTCAATCCATTCTTGCAGCTCTTAGAGTTGCTACTCACAAAATAGCGAATTCCTTCCTCTTCAAGGAAGACGGCATCTAAGCCGTCCGTATACATCCTGATTGGATTGCTCACATCGCAAGACGCGTATTCCTCTTTGGTCTTAAGCTCGGC
Source organism: Mallotus nudiflorus (assembly GCA_947683625.1). Classification (NCBI taxonomy): domain Eukaryota; kingdom Viridiplantae; phylum Streptophyta; class Magnoliopsida; order Malpighiales; family Euphorbiaceae; genus Mallotus; species Mallotus nudiflorus. The sequence continues at coordinate 1,508,677 of CANTUR010000275.1, read as the reverse complement.
TATTTTCCCCTGAACCATGGAGTACGTGAACCCTGGTTCACCCATCACATAGAAAAGGTTTATACACCTTCCAGACACAATCATATAATAAATGACAAAAAACACATGCAATTACAATGAATTAGGTCTGGCCATAGGTCAGTTCAGATTCTAAACTGTAATTGACTCAGTTAAAATCGGATTGGAATTTATCAAACCTGAAACCAAAGCTAAACCATCTTAAAATCGTGGAAAAACAAGTTCAAAACCTGTTACTTCTCAGATAAAATTGTGAACCGGCTATTTCAAATTGCTAGTTCCGGTTCCAAATCAATATTATATATATATATATATATATTTTTTTTTAAAATTTTTAAATTTTAAATTATAATCGATTATAATTTTTTATAATTTATTTTTATAATTTAATTTTTAATTCAAACTCTTTAATTTTTTTAAAAAATATATATAATATAAATATTTTCAAACTATGTATATATATTTTTATACATAGTTTGAAAATATTTATATTATATATAAATAATATCTAATGGATTGTGATAAATTATAAAAATAGCCCCTTTTTTATAAATTTCTTTCTATTATGAGGTATAAAATATAAATTAAAAAAAAATTATTTTCTAGCGGCTTGCAAACACCATTAAGTGTCCAAGTATAAATTATATCCACCAAATTTAAAAAAAAAAAAATTCAAGAGAATTATTTTATTATAATAGTCACCAACACGAGTTTGAATTCGAATTTAAAACTCGTTCTTGTTTGCAGATTAATGTCAATATAACATTATTTTAAATTAAAAAAAAAAAGAAAAGAAAAAGAAAGAGAAATGAAATTAAAAGGAGAAGAAGCTCACAGATTTTGTCTCCGACCCTGAAAGTTCTGCCGGTAGACGAAGAAGCCACGTCGGTAGAAGGATCCCAACCACGATCTCCTCCAACCACATGCTGCACCTTATTATCAGCTGCAACACTCACTAGTACCGTAGCCAAAACCAGTACTACCACTCTCATCTTCACCACCATAGCCATTGCAGGCAAACTAAAACACCAGATATATATTTATATATATATTTCCTCAATCACTGATTAATCTTTATATATATATATATATCTTCAGAAAAAATGGAGTAAGTGCTAGTACAGTGAATCTTGGGATCAAGCCAAAAGGATCTCTATTTCTTCGCAATTTCCTTTGGTTCTTTTCCCAACTACAGGAAGCTAAAGAACGTTAGTTAATGGTTGCTGCATTGCTATTTAGGACAAGAAGTTGTACTGGACTCTCATTTGTAACTATTAGTCCTATGTGCAACATTTTTTAATTATTACAACTCATGTTTAAGATGAAATTCCCATACCTACCAGCCGCTCCTTCCATTTCAAAAATCTGTACTTTTTTTTTTAAATTCTAATTTCTGTACTAAACTGTATTTGTTGTGCAAAATTATTTTCTGCTTTATTTCTTTTTAATTTTCATTTTTTTTCATATCTAAATAATTTTCATGTTATGCCATAGCATCACCCATAAGGCTCTAATTAAAATCTGTATAAAACTAAATTAAAGAAAAATAGTTTTGAAATTAATAGGTAATTATTGGAAGTTAGAAGATTCTACAGTGATTAAAATTTTCAAAACTTTTTACTTTTTTTTTTCAAATTTTTATAATTTTATATGGAGTATTAGTCTAAAAGTACTAACATTTGTGACTTGTTGCAATTTTATTTTATACTTTTAATTTTAGCATAAATATTTTAATTGCACTAATTTTTACCAAATACAATAAACTATTTGTTAAAATTGAGTGTCGAGTCACTAATATCGACATTGTTGATATGAGCTTTTTTGCTGTAATATATAAACTATAAATTGGTGTACAAAAATTTAATATTTGCAGTTTGTAGTAAATTTGTCCAAAATTTTAATTTTAACAAAAATATTTTAATTTTTTTTAATTAAAAACAACTTCAGACTTCACCTTTTATCAATTTTGAATGTGATTTGTTTTGTGACAAATTAATATTACATATTTCATGTCATTAGCAAAAAAGAGACATATATGATTCACGCCATTACAAGTATTGACGTGATAAAAAAATATTTTTTCTAGGTCACTTTTTTTTTTTTTTCAAAAAATTTATAAAAAATTTCTCAGCCTTTTTATTTTTCAAACTTGTGATTTCAGTTTTATGATAAATCAGTATCTTGTCTTTCATAATGTAAATAAAAAATAAAAAATTTATTCATTTGATTATAAATGACTTGGATTATATAGTCAAGAAATCATTAATAAGATATTTTTTCACTTATAATCAAATGAATTAATTTGTCATTTTTATTTTGTATTGTAAAACACAAAGTACTAACATATAGAAAAAAAATTACAAGTTAAAAATGAAATCAAGTACAAAGATATTTTTGGTTTTGTTTTTAAAGGTAAAATTTTAACTTTAAACCCTTCAAGTTTTATTTTGTATATCAAAACCATCATATTTCATGGATTGGAAATTTTAAATTTTTCTATTAGTTTTTTAACACAAATTATTTCTTTTGGTCTCTTAAGTTTTATATTTCTAATATTTATATTATTTTTAACTTTTTAACTATTATATCACTTTTAAAAATTTTCACCAATAAAAAATATATTTACTTATTTTAATTTTTAATATTTTAAATTAAAAATATGAATATAAGTTATATTTATATAAAATAATTTTCATATTTTAAATTAAAAATATAAATTTATATATACATATCTAAATAATTTTAAATTTTGAATATAAATAAACAAATTAGTGTTAAGTTATAAAAAAGATTACAAGAATACTACTAATTTTCACAACATTTTCAATGATACAAGTTTTATTTTCAATGAAATTTATATTTTTTAAATAAAATATTATGATGAAAAAGAACACTATAATTAAACGATATTATGATAAAAATGTATTTTATAATCCTTTAAAATTTAATTTTTATTTTTAATACCTTTTTTTGTTTTATTTTTGTACAAATTTTAATTAAATTATTGTGAATAAATTTGTATAATATAAATTTTTTGTAAGCATAATTTTATTGTGTACATAAAAAAGAATACTCAAAAAATGAAAGTTAAGATTGCTTGTATAGGTGGTATGCCCTAGAGGCAAACCACATATTTTGACATTATAAATTATCCCAAATGACAATAAAAGAATATTCTATTTTCTAAAGTGTTTATTTAATTGAATATTTATCCATTAGCATCTTATTAAATAAATTTATTATCAAGAGTTGATAATATGAGTTACAAGTTTATTTAGTACATATGCTATAAAATATCCATAGTTGAATAATTAATATACAAATAATATTAATTAGACTATCACCTTTGTTTACTTTCCTTGATTAGTATGTGATACTAATAGTGGGAGGTAGTGCGTCTTATGCTACTTGATATGAGATATCATAATAGACATGTGGATACTTATGTGATGAGTGGATTGAACAATGACATTAGATTTATGATTGCATAGATATTCACTTATAGTCAACGATCACAGTATATGTCATAGTGGTGCATATAGTCCTTTGACCTGGGGTGACATGGCCATCCATATATGAGTGGTTAGGATTTACTGCCGCTTACATACTTGTGTTAATCACACGTGAGTATATGGCGTGTAATGGCTCTAATCGGTTAAATGTAGAGATGAGTGTTAAGCCAAGATTGAATTCATTGCCTAGAGTGAACTGGGATAAGAACCTATACTATCTAAGTCTTTTCTTAATGAATAAGTTATTGGCTAGGACAAACATGACATAGCTTGAAAGAGTTTCAATGCTAGAAAAAGTATTTCTAGTATTTGTTATGTTTTATCAAGAATTAGAACTTGAGATGAGGTCATATGATATAACTATTATAGTTTAACTAAACCTTAACTCTAGCCTATATCAAGATCTTCTAATAAAATGATTTTGGTACACGATAATTATGAGTGTATGAATTAATATATGCATTCATTTCTAATTGAGTAGTTGTGATATTGATGCTAGGAGTCACTCACAACTTATGAGAACTAAATGTGTATAATTGGGATTTTCACATTTATATTTAAAAGGAGTTTCAAATAAAATCAAGTGTTAATATTATTTTCTCATTGTCAATTAGACATGAACCTATTAAGTCACACCTATAAGAGTTTTACCAAATCACCGTCAATATTAATATAATTATTGATTAAAATGTTTAATCAATTAATTGAGATTAATATAATTAGATTTATGTCTTAATAAATTATTCTAGCATATCATGAAATCTAATTCAAGTAAGGGTTTAATTATTAATTTATACTTAATTAATATGAGATATTAATTGAAATATTAAATTAATAATAAATGTTGTTTCTATTTGGACTTCGATTAATCGCCTAAGTAATTTGGGTCTAGGGCCAAGAGAGTTTTGGACCAAAGATTAATCTAAAATATTGACAAAGCCCATGAACCTAATATAGGCTCATTTATTTAATGGATTGGGCTTAGGTCAAGTGTTGGCATAATTACCAAGCCTAAGCCCATAAAGTGATATAGTCAAATTTGGCATATTAGGCACATTAAATCTTTAATGTATAAGTATTTGACTTTATTAAAAAAAATTAGGTTACAATGACAAGCGTAAGAAGATAAATATAGATATAATACATATGATGTATTTTTTACATACTTAGTTTTGTACACTGGTGAGTTAAATAAATTATGTACTTATTATGCCAAGTGGCATGCTTGTGATGTGATGGGTGATATCATAAGGTGCTCCCTTTCTCTACATACATAACCTAATAGAGTTTCTATGGTCATGTAGAGAATATTAAGAGATATACCAAATAATAGAAACAACATCTGCACAACACAAACCCTAAGTGTTCTTGTAAAGGATTAAGTTAGTGCAAGTTTTGTAAAGGTCAATTAAGAGGATACTTGCTACTAATCCATTCAAGGCAAGAAGGTGATTTGGTAGAGTTTTGGTGTTTCAAGTTAGAGGCCTCTCATTTGCAAGGCTAAAGCTATTAATTCAAGTGTTGAACCTTAAACACCTAAAGTTTGTAGATCTTCATTGTTGTGGTCTTCATTAAACTATGAGTTTGTAAGTTTTCTTAAACTTAGAGTTTTTTAGGTTGATGATTATATACATTGCTTTGCCATTTAGTTATATGAAACATGCAAAATGGATCCTTGGGAATGAAATTCTTTATGTCATGAAGGGTTATGTAAATAAATTTTTTAAAATTTTACTTTATTTAGACTTGTAACTTACATAGCCAATTCCTTCAATTGGTAACATAGCTTCTTTTTGCACTTTACACATGCTAAATTTATTCATAATTACAAGTGTTGTGATTATAATTATTGTTAATTGCAAGTGTTGTAGCTAAAGATGTGCAAAAATGGCCAAAAATGGGTTCTAGAGGTGCTTACAATCGTGAGGAGCTGCCTTAGGGTCCTGAGCAGCCCAAATTAGCTCATTTTCTATATGGCTAAGCCCCTCACGACATAAAGGGTGCTCCTCATGACCATGAGGGTCACTTAAAGCCTATGAACATCATTTTTCATGTCTGTATGCTTTACAATTGATTATAAGATACAAGAGTTACAACATTTTATCTGATATTTGTTTATCATACATACAATGAATGATTATGGACTTAGATTACATCCTATGGTTTGTAATGATAATTAATTTTATTATTTAATATACAATTGAATGTTAATTATATAGAATTAGAATGTAACATTAGCTTTGGTATGCCAAAGATTGAATGTAAATCATAAGAGTTATGGCATGAAGCTTGAAGTGTTCAAGTTAGAGACCTATGGAGATGGTGACAATGAGTTTCATGCCTTGAAGATTTTTCTTGGGCTAAGCTATTTTGTAAGTTATTTTAAGAGTTAGAATAAGTTTAGAAAAGGCCCATGATCACTCCTTATTTATGCATCCATTTATATATGTTCTATGTATATATATGATGTATTGTAACATGCTATATGTGTATATGATATATACATATAAATGGATGCCATTAAATATATGAATATGATATATATATATATATAACTTGCTAATGTATAAAGTAAGACCTTAAATAAAGACCCAAAAATCTTCCACAATAAAATTAGGTATTGGCTCTTCATTTAAGCAATGACATGCAAAGTTTTAAACAAATATACTTTGGCTATGGATACATAGGGGTGTATATTTGTGCTAAGAAATCTTTGTAGAGTTTATTGTCAAGCATGAGATGTTATGAATTTATAGACACACTATATGCCAATAATGGAAAATAAGCATACTTGAGGTATGTAGTGTTCAAGTCTATATATTACACTGATTTAATAGTATAGACCTAACTAACTAAAAAGACCAAGAATGGCAAATAATGTGTATCTAAGGTCTATAAGCATTAGGAGCTGAATTAGTTCATAATGTGTACTTGAGGTATCTAAGCATTAGGAGCTAAATTGATTGAACCTCATATGAGATATGATGAACAAGAGTTGTTCACTTGATGAATATTAATATTCTAAGAATGGAAATTATGCGAACTTAAGGAATATTATTAATTCATCAATAATTTAGTCACCCACTACAAACCTATCCAATAAAGGTTTTTGTTTCCTACTTTAGAAGTGTAGGATCGATAAAATGGTGGGAGACCATTATAATTAAAGTCCAAATCTAATGGTATTAACAATGTCATTATAACTAATAATCTCATTATACTTTGTAGCAATTTGATAATATAAAATCTTTAAACCCACTAAGCATCATTCTTGATAATAATAGACTCATCAGACCTAATATTGATGATTGGCTTCATAATTTAAAAGTTTTTTTGGCATCTAAATGCATTCTATATATCTTAGAACAAAGTCCTCCTATACCTTGTGCACCTATTGCTACCCAAGAGGAATGTGACACTTTTGAAAAATGGAAAGATGATGACATGCAAGCATGTTACATTATGTGGGCTTCCATGTGCAACAAAATTCATAAGGAACACGAGAAGTACACTAATGCAGGTGAAATCCTACTTCACCTATAAGAGTTATTTAGTGAATAGAGTATGACCGCTAATATGAGATATCAAAGTAGCTTTTTTGTGCTAAAATGAAGTAAAAAGAGGATGTTAGTGCACATGTGAACTTTATGATTCCTTCCATTAAGGAACTTGAGAGTTTAGATTTCATGATGAATGCTCAACTCTAAATCGATTTGATCTTACAATCCTTTCCAACATCATTTGGGCAATCTATTGGTAATTTCTATATGAACAAAATTGAGTGCACACTTACAGAATTATTAAACATGCTTGTGATGGCCCAAAAGGCTATTCATAATGAAAGGAGGAAGGAAATTGCTTTGGTTGTCTCTTTTAGTAGGATAAAGAAGAGTAAGGGAAACAAAAGTAAGAAAGCCAAGGAAAGAATTCCTAAAGATTCGGGAGGTGTAAGCAAGAATAAAGGCAAAAAGAAAGTTGAGAATAAAGGCAAGTGCAAATGTTTTTATCACCAAGGAGAGGGACATTGGAAAAGAAATTATCCTAAACACCTTGAGTCTATCAAGACTAAAGGAAAGGATAAGATTGGTGAAGGTGAGACTTTCTTGAATTTATTTATTTCTAAATGTTCTAAGAGCTCATCTAAAGCATGGGTATTGGATACCAATGCTAGTTCTCATATATTTTCTTCCTTCCAGGATCTAGTAAGGAAAGAAGGTTGAAGTCAAATGATGTGACTTTAAAGCTTGGAAATGGAGCAAGTGTTGCTGGCAAAGCTATGGGAACCACCTCTATTGACTTAAATGATCATGTTTTATTATTGAAAAATGTTTTATATGCACCTAATGCTTATAAAAACATCATCTCTATTTCTAGTTTGATTAGAAAAGGTTATATATTTTTATTTGAAAGAGATGTATATGTACTATCTATTTTAATAATAGAATAGTTGGCATGGGTTATATATTACATGGTCTTTATTATATTGATAATAAATTCAATAATAAATAATATCCAACCAGTTTAAATGTTGTAAATAAAATGATAATTGGTAATGCCTCTAATCCAAAATATTTATGGCACTTGAGATTAGGTCACATTGCGGATGATATAATTATAAAGTTGGAAAAATTAGAAATCTTAAGTAATCTTGAATCCTTAAGCAATCTAACTTGTGAAGCTTGTATACAAGGAAAGATGACCTAATCACCATTTTATTGGGCAAATGGATAGAGATAAAGAAATTTTGGAAATAATACATAATGATGTGTTAGGCAAATTTTGCAAGTGCATAGATCATAACAAGTAATAAAGTGATAAGTAGAGTTTCATTCCCATGAGGAAAGGATACTAAGCGCTAACTATCAATCAATTTTCCCTAGCTAGCACAAATCAATATAAATTACAAGAGTTAAAATAAATAAATTAAAATAAACTATCTACTCTAATTAATCTAATTAAATAAATAGAGATAAAATAGAGATTGAGTTTATTTCACTAGTTAGGACTTGAATTATAGAATTAAATTAATCTATTTCATTAATCATAATCAAGGGTAAACCATTTAAATTACCTAGAGTCTCTTTCGAGATCATCTAAGAATACCAATGTTAATTATGGCCTATTTTCATGGTCATGTCAATTAACTAAGACTTATTAAGTTTTTTTTATTAATTTATTGATCCCTGAAGGATTTGTCTACTTTTATGATCGAGGTTTCTAAGTTTTATAAGTCTATGAGCTAATAAATCATGTAACTTTCATTCTCTAATTTACCTAGAAACATGCAAACAATTGGGCCCTTAATTGAATACAAGACATTAAGTACAACTCATAAAATTAATTAAAAATTAAATCATTAATAAGAAATAAAAATCCTAAAAAATATTAACTAGCTACTCCAAAACCAAACTCTAATTAATTTAGCTATTCATAAGAAAAGAAGAAGAAGGAAAGATAAAACTTATTGAAATCACGTTTTGTTCTTCAATCCTTATTAAACTCTTTAATTCCATGCTTCACCCCCCTTGGTGGCGACGTTCCTCCTAATGCCTCCCAATAACTCCTTTGTATCCCCTTTTATATTACAAATTCAATGGAAGCCTAATTTGACTTGAATTCCTAAGTTTCTTAAAAGAGGAAACTTCTTCTGCTCGTCACCACTTCACTTATGACTATGACACGTCCTATAATTTTCGTCACAACTTGGATCATGATCATGAGCCATCACATGATGGACTTTCATAATTATTTTAATTCGATCAAAAGGCAGCATGACTTGAGGCGTGTCCATGAGCCATCCTATGACTCTTAAACATTCTTTAATTAGTGATTTGTCATAAATGCTTCCAAATGAGGTCTTGTCTTGCTCTCCTTAATCAACTAGGATTCCTTATTAATCTTTCCTATAAAACATGGGAAATCCTTATTAAAATCAAATAAACCTCTTAAATAAACCAAGATTAAATAGGAAACTAGAATGAAGGTCTAATATAAACAAAATGCCTAATTAAACCCAAATTCTTCCCATATATTATCAACTACTATTCATAATTCATTAAAATTCAACTATAGAATAAGTGTACAAATACACTTAACAAATTCCCCCACACTTAAGATTCAGTTGTCCTCAAGCAAAAATCAAATTTAAACATTTAAACACTAGCTTAATCATAACCAAAGAGTTACAATTTCTAAGATATGCAAATTGACAATACCGAGACTGAAAAATGTTTATTAAAGAAGATAATTAGACAAAAATATATCATCTATGAACAATTTACTAATCACAACCCAAGCCATAACGTATTTGAAATCTAATGAACATAACCTTAGGAGAAAAACAAAATTGTTTGTGAATGCGTTTTACTCTCCATTTCACAACATCTTTTCTTTTATTTGATGAGTGCATTTTATGCTCCATCTCATCACCTTTTCTCTCTAATTAAGCTTTTCCACTCTTAGTAATCCCCTGCCATTCCCATACTACTAAGTGTGGATATCGCTAAGTGGGTCCTTTGGATACTCTTACTCTAATTAGAGCGTAAGAGTAGATTCAGAGCATAAAAATTTAGATTTAAGCATGACTCTTGTTAGAAAAGAGAGAGAGAGAGAGAGAGAGAGAGAGAGAGAGAGAGAGAGGAATATATATATATATATATATATATATATATATATGAGAGAGAGAGAGAGAGAGAGGAATATATATATATATATATATATATATATATAATGTGATTTCATTTAATCTCCTAAATTCTTGCTCAAATTCAATCTTTCAGTTCATGCTTAGGGTGTAAGAACTAAAATTTTCATATATAATGACCATGTTTAACTATCTTAATTAATAAACCATTCAATATTTTAATAATTGAATAAAAAATCCATACTTATACACTGTCACCCTTTAATCACAATTTAGCATCAATTTTGTACAAAACCAAAGAAAAAGTTTTAAGGACAAGCATCATAACAAATGTGGTGAAATTGAGTTAAAAGTTAATGAATCTTACCATTTTTAAAATTTTTATTTCTTAATTTAACTAATACTTATGCAAAAATAAATAAAATACCCAAACATGAAACACATAAATATAAAACATAAAAAACATTATCCTAACATTTGACATCCTCCCCCACACTTATCTATGGTATTTTCCTCAATGCAAAAAAATATTAAAATTAGAAAAATAAAAAAGGACTTCCCTAGTAAGCATTTTCTTTCTTTTGTGCTCGCTTTAAATGTAGGATGACCTACTAAATGAAATAACAAGAATTAAGAAACTTAAAAAAACAAAATAAATAAATCAAAACACATTGGGTTGCCTCCCAAAAAGCACTAATTTTAGGTCATTAGCTGACCCCTGAATATGTTAAATGAAGGATGCAACCGAACATGAGGAAGTGTTCTTGGAAGCATCTTCCCTTTCTTTATTTTGTTGGGCTCCCTTATGGCTAGGTAGTAAAGTACGGGCTCCATATGCAAAATCTTTAGTTCTAAAATTACTTGAAGAATGTAGGGCTTTTCATGTGGGTTCTCAAATAGTATAACACGTTTAATGGATCCCTTATATATGACCTTAGTAGGTTGTAGAACATATGCATTCGTATTTATAGATGGCTCATCTTCATCCCATGTAGCTTCAAGAATTATTATAATTTTCTCATCCAACTCATCTGGAAATTGAGTTGAGTGACTTTGTACCTTATCATCCTTGATGTCTATAAATGGATTCTTACACTTGGAGAATTTTTTGGATTTCTTTAGTGATCATCTCTTCTTGCTCATCATCTATGCACAACTTAAAAGTGACTTTATCATTTTGGAAAAAAGTGTTCTCAACATCCTACACACTTTCTCCTTGTGCTTCTTATTTTGAGCAATTCCTGGGAGTACACAATTGAAATTTTTGGAAGCATGCAATTCAACTTTCTGCAAATTGCCTGAAATGCTCTTCATGTCTCCTTAGACTTTCTTGAACCATTTGCATTGCTTTGTTTTGTGACTGAATGAATTGCCTCAACTTTTCATCCAAGTGTTGTTCTTCAATCTTCTTTGTTTATTGAATGAAATTTTCCAACATTATCTCAAGATTTGACTTAGGTTGTTATTGATAACTCTAAGTATGATCCATATAACTATTCTAAGAAGGGTTGTAATGAGGTGATGGAGGTGAATATGAATAATATGGGCAATGTGCCCCATTATGGTTCTCTCTATACCAATTACAAACTTGAAAATAAAATGGTAAATAATTAAATTGCATATAGTCTACATTACATATAGAACACATGCATTTTACCTCAAATATTGATAAGAAAATCCATTATTATCCATGAAAAATTATTTATCAGTAAAACAAACGAAAATAAAATAAAGTGCTAGTCTAACAAAAATAAAAAATATGTTAATATTAGCAATGCCTTTCTTCAGTAATAGTGCCAAAAACTTATTAGGCAAATTCTGTAAGTGCACAGATCATAATAAGCAATAAAGTGATAAGTAGAGTATCATTCCTATGAGGAAAGGGTACTAAGTACTAACTATTAATCGATTTTCCCTAGCTAGCACAAATCAATATAAATAGCAAGAATTAAATAAATAAATTAAAATAAACTATACGCTCTAATTAATCTAATTAAATAAATAGGGATAAAATAGAGATTGGGTTTATTTCACTAGTTAGGACTTGAATTAAAGAATTAAGTTAATATATTTCATTTATCACAATCAAGGGTAAACCACTTAAATTACCTAGAGTCTCTTTGGAGATCATCTAATAATATCAAAGTTAATTAAAACCTATTTTCATGTTCATGTCAATTAACTAAGGCTCATTAAGTTTCTTTGTAATTTATTAATCCCTAAAGGATTCATCTACTTTCATGATCGAGGTTCTTAAGTTTTATAAGTTTATGAGTTGATAAATCATACAACTTTCATTTTCTCTAATTTACCTAAAAACATGCAAACAATTAGGCCCTTAATTGAATGTAAGACATTAAGCACAAATCATAAAATTAATAAAAAATCAAATCATTAATAAGAAATAAAAATCTTAACAAGTATTAACTAGCTACTCTAAAACCAAACTCTAATTAATTTAGCCATTCATAAGAAAAGAAGAAGAAGGAAAGATAAAACTCATTGAAAGCACACTTTATTCTTCAATCTTTATTAAACTCTTCAGTTCCATGCTTCACCCCCCTTGATGGTGGCATTACTCCTAATGGCTCCCAATAGCTCCTTTATATCCCAGTTTATATTGTAAATTCAATGGAAACCTAATTTGATTTGAGTTCCTGAGTTTCGTAAAAGAGGAAAATTCTTATGCTTGTCACCACTTTACTCACGACCGTGACACATCTTGCAATTTTCATCACTACTTGGATCACAATAATGAGCCATCCTATGACGAACTTTCATAATTGTTTTAATTCGGTTAGAGGGGATCACAACTTGAGGCATGCTCATGAACCATCCCATGACTCTTGAAAATTCTTTAATTAGTGATTTGTCACAAATGCTTACAAATGAGGTCTTATCTAGCTCTCTTTAATCAACTAGGCTTCTTTATTAATCTTTCCTATAAAATAGGGGAAATCCTTATCAAAATCAACTAAACCTCTTAAATAAACCAAGATTAAATAGGAAACTAGAATGAAGGTCTAATCTAAATAAAATGCCTAATTAAACCCAAATTCTTCCTAAATACTATTCATAATTCATTAAAATTTAACTCTAGAATAAGTGTAAAACTACACTTAACATGATGTATGTGGGCCATTTACTTAAATGGCTATAGGTGGGTTCTACTACTTTAATACCTTTATAGATGATCTATCAAGGTATAGACACTTATATTTAATGAAATATAAAAATGAAACCTTTAAAAAGTTCGAGGAATTCAAGGTCCAAGTAGAGAACCAAATGAGGAAAAGTATTAAAATCTTAATATCGGATTGGGGAGGTGAATACTTAAGTACCCAATTCATTAAGTTCCTTAAGGAATATGGTATTATTTCACAATTAACTCCACCTGACACACCTCAACTAAATGGTGTATTCAAAAGGCAGAATTGAACTCTATTAGATATGGTTCGATCAATGATTAACTATACAGATTTGCCTACTTTCCTTTGGGGTTTTGCATTATAAATTGCTGTTTACATATTAAATCGTGTTCCATCTAAGTCTATTTCTACCACACCATATGAGATATGACATGTTAAGGCACTAAGTCTTCAATATGTTATAATTTAGGGATGCCTAACTTATATCAAAAAATTAAAAACACACAAATTAGATGCAAGGTTAATTCAAGGTAGATTTATTAGATATCCTAAAGATAGTTTAGGGTATTATTTTTATCTTCCTGATGAGCAAGCTGATGTTGTAAGTGAAGATGCCATATTTCTTGAGAAATAGTTTCTTCAAGAAGGTGGTAAAAGAGGGAAGATAACATTAAAAGAGGAATATTCTAATAAGGCCAATCAAGTTAATCAAATGGATATTGATCAATCCTAAGAGTCTAATCCCATTAAAACTATCATCACACCAACTCTTAGAAGATTAGGTAGGGTATCTCATCCATAGAAGAGATATGATTTTCTATATGATATGCAAGAGTTGCATATTCATGTAAAAGGCAATTATAATGATGATCATATAACATATGAAGAGGCTTTATCAGATAAAGATTCTTTAAAATGGCTTGAAGCAATGAAATTTGAAATGGATTCCATATATGCAAACCAAGTCTAGACACTTATTGATCCGCCTAAAGGTATTGCACCTATAGGTTGTAAATGGGTTTTTAAGAGAAAGATTGGTGCATATAAAAAGGTTGATACCTATAAAGTGAGACTTATAGTGGAAGGGTTTCATCAAAGGCAAGGGATTAACTATAAGGAAACCTTCTCATTGGTAGCCATGCTTAAATCCATTTGAATACTTCTCGCCATAGTTGCACATTATGATTATGAGATTTGGCAAATGGATGTCAAAACTATTTTTCTGAATGGTGATGTTGAGGAAGAGATTTATATGGAATAACCTAAAGGTTTTGAATTAAAGGATAGTCCTAAAGTGTGCAAGCTTAATAGATCTATTTATGGTCTAAAGAAATCTTTAAGGAGTTGGAATCATCATTTTGATGAAGCCATTTGATCATTTAGTTTTATAAAAAATGAAGGTGAGCCTTCTATGTACAAGAAGGTTAGTGGGTGCCAAATCACTTTCCTAGCTCTATATGTTAATGATAATTTATTAATTAGGAATGATGTTGGTATGCTTGCAAATATGAAACTATAGTTATATAAAGCATTCTCCATAAAAGACTTAGGGGAAGCTGCCTATATTCTTGGCATTTGAGTCTATAGAGATAGATCAAGAAGAATGATAGGTCTATCCTGAATTCTTTACTTGGAAAAGGTGTTAAAGAGGTTCAACATACTTAATTACAAGAGAGAATTTTCATCATTTAGACATAGTATCCATTTATCCAAGGGTATGTCACCTAAAACACCTAAGGAGATGGAGTAAATGGCCAACATTCCTTAGGTTTCAGTTATAGGAAGTTTGAAGTATGCTATGTTGTGTATTAAGCCTGATATTGCCATGCTATTAGTATGATTAGCAGGTTTCAATCCAATCCAAGTTTGGAACACTGGATAGTTGTTAAGGGAATATTTAATTACTTGAGAAGGACTAAATATTTGGTCTTAACTTATGGAGGAGGTAAGGAGGTAATCTACAAATAGATGGTTTCATGTATTTTGATTTTCAATCAGATATGGATGATATAAACTCTTCTCTAGGTTTATTTTCATTTGTAACTGAGGTGTATGAGCTGGAAGAGTTCCAAGCAAAATGCCACTGTTGATTCTACTGTAGAAGCTATTTGGATTAAGAAGTTCATTACTAAACTAAGAGTTGTTCCATCCATTAAGTCCTTGATTCCTCTTTATTGCGACAATAATTGATATGAACCCTACCTATAATAGAGATAGAATGCGCATCTAACTTTGAATATTAGCCGATGGATCATCAAGGATAGGTTGTGTTAATAGAGCTAAACCCTTTGCTTATTAAATTGAAGCAAGATACTTAGCTATTAAAAATGAACAATCACATAATTCTAAGTCTAACCTAGCAATTGTAATGAAAGGTAGATGTGAAATAATTCAAATAAACTTGCAAAGTTCCAAAAGAACAAAGTTTAAGTAAAAACATCACTTTTTAATATTTTAATGTTTCTCTAAAATTCATTTTCCATATTTGTAGCCCTTATATAGGCATGTAAACAACCTAATCCTTGAAGGAAAAGGCTTTCTTAATTATTCCCAAAGACGCTTATATAGGAAAATCCTTAATTAAGGAGATTTCCTTCAAAATATGACAACTAATGACAACTCATCTTTGAAAAGTCAAAATTGACAACTCATAATAACTAAGCAAAATGACAACTCATGACAACTAAGCATTAAAGCATGCCATGTCCCATGTTGACCATTGCCTATTGACTTTGACTTGTTGACTTATTGACTTTGACTTGGAATATCCTTGAATCTTCTCACATCTTCTAGAATCTTCCTTATTGACTCCAAAATAAGAAAATAACTCAAAATTCATCCATATTAAGCTAATTAATTTCAAAATAGGAAATTAAGCTAATTAGCTTGAATTCTTCATAATCAGGCACTTTTGATCCCTTTTAGGGTTCATATTATTTCCTCCCTCTTAAAGATGATTCACCCTCGAATCATAGCCATCTTCTAAAGTTGATAAATTCATAAATGCTCCAAGGTCAAATACAAACACCTTTGTTGAAAGCCTCTCCTTTGACATAATAATCCATAGAAGTAGCTTCAAGATAACTTGAAGTTAATCGAAAATAAAACTCTTTTCCATGAACTTGTAAGGATTGTATTCTTGTTGCTTCCTTCTAAACTTGAAACATGAATATCTCAAGTTCTTGTTGGTATAAGCGAAGACTCCATAAATTGTATTGTGGACATAAGGAACTTTAACAATATTAGCAAATGGATCTTTGTATGGTATAAAAGTCTATAAAAAAACCTTCAAAACACTAGGAAAAGAAAGATTAAAATTGTTAGCATAATTATGATGAATAACTAGCTTGTTATCCTCCTCTTTCTTCTGTGCACAACTTCTAGGTTTTCCTCTTCATGAGTTAATCCTTGCACAACTTCATTAGATTGCTCAAAACTTTGCAAAAACTCCTTATTATCTTCAATGACTTCAATGAAATCACTATTCTTGGATTCACACTCTATTTTGATCTCCCCATAGAAAACCACTTCTTTTTCACACTTCTCTTTATGAATAATGCTATCCTCTACTTTATTTGTTTGATTACATAATTAATCCTCACTTAACACTGCTTCAACATTAGCACCACTTTGATTATCAACCTTATTACTCCAACTCTCTCTATCTAAAGCAAGTATAATCACATCATCCAAAGATAAATTAAATTGCAATTGTACCACAGACATAAGATCTTGTCTAATTTCACTCTTAAGCTTGCTTATGAATCTTGCAATTTTTTTCCCTTCAGATTCTTCTAAATCACTTGCAATTACAAAAAACTTAAACTTTTTAGCATAATCATCAACACTTAATTAATCCCTTTGTTTAAGTCTTTATAATTTAAGATAGAATTTATTCTGAACATCATGAAGAATGAAATATCTAGACATTAACCTTTTCATTAACTCCTAATTTCTAACCTCATTTACCATTAAATCTTCCCACCATATAGCAACATGACCTAAAAATTTATTAAAAGCAAGTTTGCACTTTTTAGAATCACTTATCTTAAGAGAATCAAATATCTCCTCCATTTTTTACACCCACTTTAAGTAAAAATAAGGATCATCCTTACCAAGAAAATAAGGCATGTCCATGCTAAAAAAATTAGGTTTGAAAAGATATAGAGAAAAATCCTCACTAAACACTCCCTTACATGTTTACACTCAAAGATGTGAATGCTCTCGTGTTTCACTCAATTTTTTTTATTTTTTTTCAATTTATGAAGAATTAAGAAGAAGAAAATAAGAGATAATACATGAAAATTAAAGGATACGTAACCAAACCTTGAAGTTTGACTTTGATACCAAACTGATACGAACCCTACCTACAACAGAGATAGAATGTGCACCCAACTTTGAATATTAGCCCAAGGATCATCAAGGATAGGTTATGTTGATGGTGCTAAACCCCTTGCTTATTTAATTGAAGCAAGATACATAGCTATTAAAAGATGAACAATCACACAATTCTAAGTCTAACCTAACAATTATAATTAAAGGTAGATGTGAAACAATTCAAGTAAACTTGCAAAGTTTCACAAGAATAAAGTTTAAGTAAAAATGTCACTTTTTAATATTCCAATGCTTCTCTAAAATTCATTTTACATATTTGTAGCCCTTATATAGGCATGTAAATAACCTAATCCTTGAAGGAAAAGGTTTTCTTCCTTATTCCTAAAGATGCCTATATGGGAAAATCCTTAATTAAGGAGATTTCCTTCAAAAAATGATGACTAATGACAACTCATATTTGAAAAGTCAAAATTGACAACTCATTACAAGTCATGACAATTAAGCAAAATGACAACTCATGACAACTAAGCATTGAAGCATGCCATGTCACATATTGACCATTGACCCTTGACTTTGACTTGTTGAATATTTGACTTTGACTTGTTGACTTATTGACTCTGACTTGGAATATCCTTGAATCTTCTCACATCTTTTAGAATCTTCCTTATTGACTCCAAAATAAGAAAATAACTCAAAATTCATCCATATCAAGCTAATTAATTTCAAAATAGGAAATTAAGCTAATTAGCTTGAATTCTTCATATTCAAGCACTTTTGATCCCTTTTAGGGTTCATATTAATAATAGAGCCATTGTTTTGGCAAAGGAATTGAGGTCTCACTAAAAATCCAGACACATAGAAAGGGATTTTCATATTATCAAGGAACTTATTAGAAAAGGCGATATCATTGTGCAAAAGATAGCTTCAGTTGATATTGTCATTGATCCACTTACTAAAGCACTAATGCAGTTAAAATTGGATCAACAGATTAAGAAAATGGGTCTAAGATATCATAGTGATTAGCTTTAGTGCAAGTGGGAGAATGTTAGTATATATGGCGTGCCTTAGAGGCCAATCACATATTTTGACATTGTAAATTATCCCAAATAGCAATAAAAAAATATTTATTTAATTGAATATTTATCCATTAGCATCTTGTTAAATAAATTTATTATTAAGAGTTGATAATATGAGCTACAAGTTTATTTAGTACATGTCCTATAAAATGTCCATAGTTGAATAATTAATATTCGGATAATATTAATTAGACTATCACCTCTACCTATTTTCCTTAGTTAGTATGTGATACTAATAGTGGGAGGTCGTGAGTCTCATGCTACTTGATATGAGATATCATAATAGACATGTGGATACTCATACGATGGGTGGATCGAACAATGATGTTAGATTTATGATCGCATAGATATTCACTTATAGTTAATGATCACAATCTAAGTCATAGTAGTGTATATAGTCCTTTGAGCTGAGGTGACACAGTCATCGACATTTAAGTGGTTAGGATTTATTACCGCTTACATACATGTGTTAATCACACATGGGTATATGGCATGTGATGGCTCTTATCGATTAAATAAGGAATAAGTGTTCAGCCAAGATGGGATTCATTGCCTGGAGTGAATCAAGATAAGATCCTATGCTATCTAAGTCTTTTCTTAATGAATAAGTTCTTGGCTTGGAATAACATGACATAGTTTGAAAAAGTTTTAATGATAAAAAGAGTGTTTATAGTATTTGTTATGTTTTATCAAGAATTAGAACTTGAGATAAGACCATATGATATAGCTATTAGAGTTTGACTAAGCCCTGACTCTAGGCTATTTAGGATCTTCTAATGAAAGGATTTTAGTGCACAGTAATTATGACCAAAGGGTTCGTGTGAATCAATATATGCATTCATTTCTAATTAGGTATTTATGATATCGATGCTAAGGGTCACTCACAACTTATGAGAACTAAATGTGTATAATTAGGATTTTTATATTTAGATTTGAAAGGAGTTTCAAATAATATATAGTGTTGATATTATTTTCTCATTGCCAATTAGACATGAACTTAATAATTCACACCTAAAAGAGTTTCACCAAATCACCATCTATATTAATCTAATTACTAATTAAAGTGTTTAATCAATTAATTAAGTTTAATGGAATTAGATTTATGTTGTAAGCAATGATTCTAGCATATCATGAAATAAGTAAGGGCTTAATTATTAATTTATACTTAATTAGTATAAGATATTAATTGAAGTATTCAATTAATAATATATGTTGTTTCTATTTGGACTTGGATTAATGACCCAAGTAGTTTGAGCCTCTAATCTAAAATATTAACAAAGCCTATGAACCTAATATAGGCCTATTTATTTGATGGATTAGGCTTGGGTCAAGTGTTTACCCAGTTACCAAGCCCAAGTCCATAAGGTGATATAGTCAAATTTGGCATATTAGGCACATTAAACCTTTAATGTGTAAATATTTGACTTTATTAAATAAAGATTAGGTTACATTGACAAGTGTAAGAAGATAAATGTAGATATCATACATGTGATGTATTTTTTACATTCTTCTTTTTGTACGCTAGTGACTTATACAAATTTTGTACTTATTATGCCAAGTGGTATATTTGTGATGTGATGGGAGATGTTATGAGGTGCTCCCTTTCTCTACCCATATAACTTAAGAGAGTTTTTGTGGTCATGTCGAGAATATTAAGAGATATACCAAATAATAGAAACAACATCTACTTAACATAAACAATAAGTGTTATTGCAAAGGATTAAGTTGGTGCAAGTTTTGTAAGGGTCAATTGATAGCATACTTGCTACTAATCAAATCAAGGCAAGAAGATGAGTTAATGGAGTGTTAGTGTTTCAAACTAGAGACCTTTCATTTGCAAGGCTAAAGCTATTGATTCAAGTATTAAACCTTAAGCACCTAATGCTTGTAGATCTTCACTATTATGGTATTCATCAGACTAGGAGTTTGTATGTTTTCTTAAATTTAGAGTTTTCCAAGTTGATCATTTTATATGTTGCTTTGCCATTTAGTTATGTGTGACATGCAAAATGGATCCTTAGGAATAGAATTCTTCATGTCATGAAGGGTTATATAAGTAAAATTTTTGAAATTTTACTCTATTTAGGCTTGTGGTCACCACACATGTTTCTAATATCTAAGTTACATAACCGATTCCTTCAAAAATAATAGTTACAAATAGGGTTGTGCATGGATTAGAGTAGTTCACAAAATGCAAATTTTTCTAACCTGACTTTTTTCGTTAGAATTTAGAAAGTAATTCTTTTGACCCCAATTTGAAAATTTAAGTTTCTATCTTGAATTGTCCCAAATTTTTAGAACAATTTGGAGTAGAAATTCAAAGGAAAATGGAGAATCCAATTTGGTTCAAAGCAAAACTAAAATTTATATAAATTTTGGTTTATATATTCAAAATTTATATTTTATAAATTATTTATAATAAAAGATATATATATAAAATTCATGATTTTCAGATTCACTCTAATAAATTTTTTTGGGATGGTTTGGAGAAAGTCAAATAATCAATGGAAATTTTTAATTCTGGAAATTTTTTATTCGGATTTTTTGAGACCCATGCATAGTGCTAGTTACAAAATGTTTGAATTGCTTGAAAAACCACTATGATAATGTACATATATACATTGTTCACACATGAGTCTATTTACCTGTTCAAAGAATTTAACAATCCACTTAAATATTGTAGATAATAAAAATAAAAAAATAAAGTCGGGAGATACACATGTGTGGACATACAATGGGCACATCAATAAAATCAATAACACAGAGTATATCACATATTTTGGATAATTAAAGTGAAACAGACATGTTTGTATTATCGTCATGGAGATTTTTGGAGTTTTCAATGAATTCAACTTGTCATTTGAGACTTTCTAGACAATTTTAGCACAATTTTTTTGGTTTAACCATATGAATGATAACTATTTTTTGTTTAATTATATAAATATTTGATATTCACCATCTACTTACTAAAAATTTATATTATATAAATTATTCACAATATTTGAATTAAAATTTTGTACAAAAATATAAAACAAATAAAATTTAAATTTTTAAGAATTTTAAAAAATATATATATTTTTATCATAATATCTTTCAATTATGTTGCTTTTGCGTCATAATATTTTATGCTGAAAAATATAAATTTTATTAAATATAAAACTTATATAATTGAAAATATTTTGAAAAATAGTAGTAGTGTTTCAATCTTTTTTATATTTTAACATTATTATTTTTTATATATTTTAAAATTAAATTTGTGTATATAAATTTATATTTTTAATTTAATATACGAAAATTATTTTATATAAGAACTTGTATTTAAATATTACATTAAAATATTATAAATTAAAGTAAGTAAATTAAGTTTTATCAATGAAAAATTTTACAAAGTGCTATAAGTAATGAAAATTAAATAATGTTATGAACATGAGAAATATAAAATTTTAAAAACGAAAAGAAATTAATTTGTGTTAAAAAATTTAAAAAAGGGTTTAAAATTTCAAACCCATAAAGTATGAGGGTCTAAATATAATAAATTATTGAACAATTGCATGATAAACAATTAACTCATTCTTGTTTTGACTTTAACAAGCAATTTTAAAAGTACTAATGCTTTTGTTTAATTGCAATGTTCATAAGCTAAAAAAAAAAATCATATTCAATAAAAAAGAGGATTAAAGGCCAAAATTAAGATTGAGTTGAAGCTAAATTGAAGCCTTTAATATCCTTTACAAATGCCCCTCAAAGCATGAGAAACAATTCAAGAGAAAGAGAGATAATTTAAGGCCAAAACGATGGTGCTCCTCTAAGTTCAGTTGCCACTCACAATCTTGAGCAGCAGCTCATAATCCTAAAGAGAGTAGCCCAAAGACTGGCACTCTTGAGCTAAGGTGTTTAAGCTGCTCACAATCATGAATAGGCCCTCATGATCGTGAGGAGGTGACTCACGATCATGAATATGCTCTCACGATCATGAGCTATTTTAATAAAACTCCAATCGCTATAATCATTTGTAATTGTCACATTTTTTATGTTCACGATCCTAAGGGTGCCGCTTACAATCCTGAGTAGACTATACTTTGCAAAAATATAAAATTGCATTAAATGAAGAAGAAGGACTTGGATGGATTTAATAATTCCTAGCTGCTATTTTCTTCTCTCGAACTATAAAATCAAGCCTCAAAAGCTCATTTAAGAAGTTAGTGAAATTGGTTGATCTTATTGAATTCTTACAAAATTATTAAGCAATTGTTAATTCTTCTAAAATCTTTATGCTATCAATTATACCTTGAGTGTGGGTTGAGTTATAAATTAGCTATTTTCTTTATCATCTTTCTTGTGTTAAAAGGGGAAGTGAGAAGTTAATGCTAGAGGAATTGGTGTAAGTGTAAGTCATTAAACAATTGGGATTGAATTTTTGGTTAGAGTTATGCCTAGAAAAGTGCCATTATTATAAAGATTAGAGTTAAGACTTAAAACTCTTTGATATGAACATTGTTAACTTGTACTAAACCCATATTCAATCTTGATAACTTTGCCAAGGATAGTTCATAAATCAAGTAAAAAGAAACTCTAATCCCCTACAAGACCCTTAAATAATATGTACTTAAAAACCTTAATTATAAAGAATTAAAGGTTGTTTAATATAAACCTAAGATTAATAAAGTCAAATTTAAGTTTAAATTAAACTAGGTTTGAATGTACTAAGCCTTCACTTGATAAATTCACTAAAGTTCTTTTAAGAACAAAAGAGAAAGACTTTAACCTCATAAGAATTGAAATTTAATTGATAAAAATTCATTCAAATTCATACTATAATGCTCTGGGCTTTACATAGGCATGTAAACATCCTAGTCCTTGAAGGAATAGGTTTTCTTACTTATTCCTAAAGACTCCTATAAAGGAAAATCCTTATCTAAGAAGGATTCCTTCAAAATTATGACAAATAATGATAATTAATGATAGCTAATGATAACTAAGCTTTGAAAAGTTAAATTGACAACTCATGACAATTAAGCTTTGAAAAGTCAAATTGAAAATTAATGACAACTAAGCAAAATTTGACCAACTCTTTAAATATGAGTAGCAACCACTCTCCATCACATCTAGGGTTTTATTTATAGAGAATATTCTTAAAAGATTCTTGGTTCTTGTAGATTTCCTTAGCATCGTCTGGAACCTTCCAAAATCTTCAAAATTGCACTTTATGTATTTTGAATGAAAATCACTCCACTTGAAGATTTTGACATGAAATCTTTATTTTGAGGGTCAAAAATATGATAACAAGGTGCAAAAAGGATGATTTTTCCTTTGTGTTAAACTTTCTCCAAATTCACTCGATTGATTTCCATTTGCACTTGTGTTTTGGTTTTCTATCCCAAACTTGATCATTTTCTTTA
Source organism: Mallotus nudiflorus (assembly GCA_947683625.1). Classification (NCBI taxonomy): domain Eukaryota; kingdom Viridiplantae; phylum Streptophyta; class Magnoliopsida; order Malpighiales; family Euphorbiaceae; genus Mallotus; species Mallotus nudiflorus. Next base: position 1,484,545 of record CANTUR010000275.1, on the reverse strand, counting down.
AAAATAATCCTAAACCATCCTTAAACTTCTTCATGAATGTTCTAATCATTGGACCATTATACTTAAGTGGATCATCATATTGGTTAACATGTTTCGTGCTTGCTTAGTTCACATCACTCTTGCAAACTCAATCTTACTTAATAAGATTGGTGTAGGAGTTGAAAATCATAACTTGGGTTAAGTTAGGTGGACATGTGGATTAAATTTGTGAATTGAACTCCTTAAATTATAGTGTTCTTGAATCCCCTCTTGCTTTTACTAATAAAACTTTATCTTAATTCTTAATTAACTCCTAATTTTTCTAAAAATTTTGATCAGCCTTATTAAGCCCCCTTTAAGGCCCTTTTCTTTTGGTATCAAAGCCTAATTTCTTGGAGCTTCATTACAAAAAGATAAGATCATAGGGAGTGAAAATACAAACTTCTCTTATTTAAGACCTATCTTTGATGATGGTGATTACCCACATTAAAAATTCAAAATGGAACTCTATCTTGATAATTATCCTATTAGGTTATGGGATGTGATCTTAGATGGTTGGGAAGCTTCAAAATCCAAAGTTGATAATATTGAATTCTCCATTGATAGAAGTTAATGAACCCAAGAGTAAAAAGATGAAAATTAAAAAAATAAGAAGGCCATGACTATCATACTTACCCTAATGTCTAAAGAAGAAGGAGGCAAGGTTTAATATTGTCAATCTACCAAGAAGATATGAGAGACTCTTGAAAACTATTATAAAGAAAATGTGCAATTAAAAAGTAAAAAGGTTTGACTTATTTTCTATGTAAGTATGAACTCTTTAAGATACAACCACAAGAATTAATCATTAAAATGACCAATCACCTCAATACTCTTCTTACAACTCTAAAGAAGTTAGGAAAACACTACTCAAGGGAGGGGATCAATACTAAGATTCTAAGAATCCTATATAAGAAGGATTGGGAATCAAGGGTGAACTCCATTGAGGAAGCTTATTATTTATCCAAACTTTCGATCGACATTCTCATTGGAAAGTTGCTAAATTATAAGGTTACCTTGAAATAAACGAAAGATGAAAGAGAAAAAAAAGATAAAAATAAGAGAGGGATTGCCTTAAAACCCTAGTGATGTTGAGAGTCTTATTGATTCTAGTAAGGAAGATGTTGAAATTGGCATGATCAATAGAAGCTTTAAGAAAATATTAAGAAGAAAGAATTTTTCAAGGCAAAAAGAGATTAAGAAGAATGATAGGATGAAGATCTAGGAAGTCACTTACTATGAATGTAAGAAATTGGGTCATATAATAAGTGAGTGCCTAAAGTTGAAGTTCGAAAGCAAAGGAGCAAAGGACAAGAAGAAGGCCTTTGAAGCCACTTAGGATGACTCCTCCAATTCAAAGAATAAAGAGGAGCAATATGAAGTGGCCAATGTTTACTTCATAGCACTTGAGGAAAATAATTAGGTACCTTTTACTTCTCATTCTTCTTGTGATGAACATGATAACTTTAATAATGATTATGATGATGAAAGCTCTATTGTGAGCAAACTTATGCTTAAATGTAAGAATTTACTTTTAAAGAAAAAGCTTTACAAACTAGAGCTTTCAATAATGTCTAAAGAAATTGAAAATTTAAGAAATGAGATTGCAAAAATTGCTTTATCTAATGAACAAATTACAAATGATTTAAATAATTCTTCCCTCTTGAAAATTGAACTTGAGAAAGGTAGACATAAGAATGAAAAGCTTTCATAAGAAAATTTGGATTTAAAATCTTCAATCTCAAAATTTGGAAAACACACTCTTTATAATCTTTTATATTCACAAATATTTTATACTAATACACATGGTTTGGGATACTTAAATGAAGCATCGTCCTTATCATTAAATCATACCATATTTATTAAAGCTAAGTATCTCTCTTCTTTTTCATCATCTAATGTAAGTAATTAAGCTCAAGTCAATAATACTATGAAGCCTAAGTCACCAAGAGCCAATATAGAGTCTCCAAATACTCATTCCCCTAAGGATCTAGCCAAAATACCTCAACTTAGACATACTTTCATGTATACTAGAGAGAATCCCCTAAGGCATGCTTCATAGTCACATTATACACATTCTTGTAATTGTATGTCTTATATGCATCCTAAAGTACAAAGAATATTTGAGAAGCACACATAACCCACATATGCTCAACATATAAGATATTTGTCAATTAAGAGACAAACACAATTTACTAATGTGAGAGATGTGAGGAGTTTTGACGAAGTGGAAGTCGAGATTATAATGGATAAATGCTGCAAGCTGATGAATTGCGCATGATTGATCATCTAACAACCTTCTATAACCTGTTGATTAGCACATAAATACTAGGAAATAGGCATCCAAGAATTCATTGATTCACAAGAATACCGAATTTGGAAAAATAATAATTCTGAATAAGGGACTGAACAAAAACTGTTTAATATAGCCCTAAGGCTTATATATTTATAGGGTGGCAGAAACCTACCAACCCTAACCCTAATTTTAATTAGGAAATAAAATAAAGGCAATTATAACTAAAGTAGGAAATCAAATCCCTAACAATATAAGAAAGTCAAATAATAATAATAATAATAATAATAATAATAAATTATATATGTTTTCCATTGTTCTGCAAACTCATTCAAATGCTTGTTGCTTCGAATCATTCCCTCTAGGGTAGAGAAAATTCATCCCCAAATTTTGTCCAAATATTATGAAACAAATTTGCTTACAAATGTATAGAACATCATATATCCACCATTACCATCAACTTGTAAAAAGAGTCCTAGAGGGGGGGGGGTGAATAGGACTATGAAATAAAAATGAGAAATTAAAAGAATTCTTTGCAAGAATTAAATAGAAGTTGAGAAGGAAGAATGAAGAACACAAAGATTTAAGGAGTTCGGATTCAACAATAATCCTACGTCTCCACCTAACTTATCCCCAAGTTAGGATTTTCAATCACCCACAATCTTATTCACAGGATTAAGATTATACAAGAGTTTTATGGCTCACTCTTACAACCTCACAACATGAGTTTTCAAGGCTCACTCAAAAACCAAAACCCAAGTGTTTCAATGGACAACACTTAAGCCAATTCCTTTAGAAATAAATCTCACTTCCCTTCTAATCTAACCCAAGATTTAAGATGAAGAGAAATTCTATTTCTAACACACACCCAACTCTCACAAGAGTTATACAAACAAAGAATTATTTAAGAGAATTTGAGAGCTCAATGAAAGCTTAAGAGATAATAAAATGATAAAACAAGTTGCTTCACTTCCATTCAGCTCTAGAGGTATTTATACTAAAAAATATAGCTGTTGGAGGTGCAAATGATGTGTCCAACGTGTATATTTTGAATTATTGAGACTGATGCTGTCAGACAGCTATTCATGGATTGAAACCGTAATTGGCTCCTCAGGAAGTTTGAATTTTCCCATACTTTCTTCATTAAAGCTGTAGATATTTGAATTATCTTTCCATATCAATTTGAATCACCTAAATTGGACTTCTGTAGCTTAAGATATGTCCAAAATACTAAGGGTTGTGCAATCTGTAATGCAGACTACGGTCAGACAGCTATACCCAAATTGAAGCCGTGATTTGATCCTGAAGAATTTTGAATTTGCTCATACTTTCTTCATGAAAGCTGTAGATATTTGAATTAGCTTTCCATTAAATTTTGAATCACCTAAATTTGACTTCTGTAGCTCGGGATATGTCCAAATTACTGAGGATTGTGCAATCTGAAATGCAGAATACTGTCAGACAGCTATATACAAGTTGAAGCCGTGATCTGCGCCTGAATAGATTCGAATTTGCCTATATTTTCTTCATGAAAGTTGTAGATATTTGACTTATATTTTCATAATATTTTGAATCACCTCAATTTGACTTCTGTAACTCAAGATATGTCCAAAATACTAAGAGATGTGCAGTCTGAGATGGTAGACGTACACGTGAATTTCAACTCAAAATTTGCATAACCAAATGAACTTGGATTTTCTCAAAAAAGCCCAATTCAGAAAGCTTAAGATGTCTGCTTCAAATGTTAAGAAGCCCATTTTCTCATTTAAGAGCTCTAAATATGTCAAAAGCCTTCTTCAATCTCAGAGGTTCAATCAGCCCGAAAAGTCATTATACATCCAAAAGTGTATATGCTTGGTATATGTTTCGTATATAATTCCCTACACACTTAATTGAAATTATTAGTATAAAAATTGTTTGTTAAAGTCCAAAATTAGGAGTTTGATCATGCAAATGGTCAACAATCTCCCCCTTTTTGGCTTTGACAACCAATTTGAAAAGATGATAAATAATATGTGTGTGTGTGTAAAAAATAACATATATAAGCATATTAAATAAAAATAGCTCCCCCTTACAAATTAAACAGATGCAAAATAAGAAATAATTTTGCTCCCCCTTAACATGTGCATAAATTCAATATTTATCATGTATTAGAGCATATAAATAAATGATTTATCATAGCATGTATAAGGGTTTAACAAATATATTCCTTAATCAAAAATATATTTCTTTATTTCTCCTCCTTTTTGGACATGATAAAAAATATAAATAAATTTCATCATCTTTCTTGTCAAAAATAAAGATAACAAGTTATTAAACAACATGAAGGAAATAATTTCAAACATGTAATGCATCACAAAATAACATGTATGCTATATCAAAACATCACATGATCATATAGAGTTTAGCTATTCAATCATACATAATCATGTGGTACTTAGCATATCTTAAACACAATTATCTATCCCCTAAGCACATAGCTTCTTTAGCTTCTTCTCCCCCTTTGTCAAAGACAAAAAGAAAAGAGAGATATATAAGGGGAAATAAACCTAAGGGAGCCAAAAATACTAAAGAGAATAAAAGATTAAGAACCAAAACAATGCAAGCAAAGATATTCAAAATCTTTATGAAATTCATGTCATTTTAAAAGATAAAATCCATTTAAAAAAAATGCATACATGAATGTTGCATGAATAAGCTCAATTAATAGTCATGCAAAAAAAAAAAAAAAAAAAAAAAATTTGTTGAGGAGGAGGAATATTTATGCTATTTAAAATAATTAATTAATTGAATTTAACTCAATAATTAATTATTAATTTGCAAAATAGGAGGGATTAAAAAAAAAGAATGAATCCACACAAATCCAATTAAAATTAATACAAAGATCATGCAAATGGGAAATACAATATATCATGTATATGAACTAAATTTGCTAAAGCAAATACCTTTAAAACAAAATATATACATGACACTGAAAATAATATTTTTTTTAATAAAATCACATAAGAATCTAAACATCAATTTCTCAATTTAACAAGTGATCAAGACAAGCTTGAGCCATCAATCATACCAAGTTCATGCTTAATAAAATTCATTCTTTCCTCACAAAGAGGTTTGGTAAAGATGTCTGCTAATTGATGATTAGTATCAACAAAATCAAGAAAAATATTACCATTTTGCACATGATCACGTAAGAAATGATGTCTAATGTCAATATGCTTAGTTCTAGAATGTTGAATGGGATTCTTACTAAGGTTTATAGCACTTGTATTATCACACTTAATTGGAATGTGATTAATATCAATGCCATAGTCCAAAAGTTGTTGTTTTTGCCATAGAACTTGGGTGCAACAACAACTAGCCGCCACATATTCTGCTTCAGCGGTGGACAAGGCAATTGAAACTTGTTTCTTACTAAACCAAGAAACTAAGCAATTTCCTAAAATTTGACAAGTTCCAGAAGTGCTTTTTCTATCTAGTAAGCTACCAGCAAAATCAGCATCAGAATAACTAATCAGGTCAAAGGAAGAACTCTTAGGATACCAAAGTCCTAAATGCATTGTACCACAAAGATATTTGAAAATTCTTTTAATAGCATTCAAATGAGACTCTCTAGGACTTGATTGAAATCTAGCACACAAGCAAGTAGCAAACATAATATCGGGTCTACTAGCAGTTAAATAAAGAAGGGATCCAATCATACCTCTAAATCGCTTTTCATCAACTGGTTTACCATTCTCATCCTTATTTAGTTTGGTTGTTGTGCTCATTGGAGTTTTGCTTGATTTAGCTCCATCCATTCCAAACTTCTTGAGAATGTCCCTTGTATATTTGGTTTGATTAATGAAAATCCCATTTTCATATTGCTTGATTTGAAGTCCAAGAAAGAACTTGAGTTCTCCCATCATACTCATCTCAAATTCTCCTTGCATTAGCTTAGAAAATTCCTCACACAAGCAATGGTCAGTAGCACCAAAAATAATATCATCAACATAAATTTGAACAATTAATAAATTATGCTTGGATTTCTTTATGAAGAGAGTTGTGTCAACTTTTCCTTTAGAGAAACCTTTCTCTAGTAAAAAGTTACTCAATCTTTCATACCAAGCTCTTGGAGCTTGTTTCAATCCATACAATGCTTTTGACAATTTAAAAACATGATTTGGAGAGTTAAAACTTTCAAAACCCAGAGGTTGTTCAACATATACCTCCTCTTCAATAAAACCATTTAAAAATGCACTTTTAACATCCATTTGAAAAAGTTTAAAATTCATGTATGATGCAAATGCAAGTAGCATCCTAATAGCTTCTAACCTTGCAACAGGGGCAAAGGTTTCATCATAATCAATGCCTTCCTCTTGATTATAACCTTTAGCTACTAGTCTAGCTTTGTTCCTAGTTATGACACCTTGTTCATTCATCTTATTTCTAAACACCCATTTTGTGCCTATAATAGGATGATGTTTAGGTCTAGGAACCAAGGTCCAAACCTTGTTTCTCTCAAATTGATTTAACTCTTCTTGCATAGCAAGGACCCAAAATTCATCACACAAAGCATCATCAATATTTTTGGGTTCAATTTGAGAAATGAAGGCTAAATTAACAGTAGATTTTAATTGAGATCTAGTAGTTACCCCTTTTATAGTGTCACCTATAATGAGGTTTTGAGGGTGAGCTTTCTTGAATTGCCAATCCTTTGGAAGTTCATCCTTCAAGGTAGGTTGAGATGTCTCCTCATTTTCCTTCTTGCTTGGCTCTTTAAGTTCCAAAGGCTTACTAGCATTTTCTTCTTGTGTTTCCATAATCTCATTGTCACCTACAAGATCATCAACACTACAAACATCCTTTCTAGGATCAAGTGAGTTTGATTCATCAAATACCACATGCATTGACTCTTCAACTACTAGAGTTCTCTTATTAAAGACCCTATATGCCTTGCTAGAGATGGAATAGCCTAGGAAAATTCCTTCATCGGCTTTGGAATCAAATTTTCCAAGATTATCCTTGGTGTTCAATATAAAGCACTTGCATCCAAATACTCTTAGATATGAGATTTTGGGTTTTCTATTGTTCCATAGCTCATAAGACGTTTTATTTAAAATTGGTCTTTTGAAAACTCGGTTTGAAATATAACAAGATGTGTTAACAGCTTCCGCCCAAAAGTATAAAGGCAAATTATACTCATGAAGCATTGTTCTAGCCATTTCCACAAGAGTTCTATTTTTCCTTTCAACTACCCCATTTTGTTGAGGGGTTCTAGGAGATGAAAATGTATGAGAAATACCGTTTTCATTACAATAGTTTTTAAAAAATTCATTTTCAAATTCGGTTCCATGATCACTTCTAATGGATGAAATACAAAATCCTTTTTCTTTTTGAACTCTTTTTGAAAAATTTTCAAAAGCTTTAAATGCATCATTCTTATGAGCAAGAAAACATACCCAAGTGTATCTAGAGTAGTCATCAACCAATACATAAGCATTGTGCATTCCACCAAGACTAGCAATTCTAGTTGGTCCAAATAAATCCATATGTATAAGTTCAAGTGGCCTAGAGGTGGACATTACATTTTTTAGCTTAAATGAGGACTTGGATTGTTTTCCCTTTTGACAAGCATCACAAGGTTTATCTTTAGTGAATTCAAGCTTAGGTAAACCAAGTACAAGTTCATGTTTACAAAGATCATTTAAAAGCTTAAAATTTGCATGTCCTAATCTTCTATGCCATGTCCATGTGTTATGGGAGATAGACACTAAGCATTTTATATCTTTATTATCAATTTTATTCAAATCAATGACATAAACATTGTCTACTCTTTCACCACTAAAAATAATTTTATTTTCATCAAGACTACTAACAAAGCAATTTTTAGGATAAAAAGTTACTTTATTTCCCATGTCACATAATTGACTTATAGTAAGCAGATTGTGTTTAAGACCATCAACAAACAACACATGATGTATAGATAAGGATTGCGGATTACCTATTTCTCCAACGCCAATAATTTTTCCTTTTGCATTATCTCCGAAAGTAACATGTCCTCCATCCTTAGCATCAAGTTTATTGAATTGCTCTTTGTCTCCTGTCATATGCCTTGAACATCCACTATCGAGATACCATTTGCTTTTTGTTCTTGTGGATTTCAAGCACATCTACACGATACAATTTAAGTGTTCTTTTAGACCCAAACCTTTTTTGGTCTAGGTTGGTTAGTTTTAAGATAATCCGTAGGAAGTAAATTCATATGCAGTTTTCTATAAAAACACACATTATTGGTATGTCCTTTAATCATGCAATATGAACATACAATATTTTTAAATTTATTTCTCCTAGAATGAAATGCTTTCCTAGTGTGTGTAGCATGCCTTTGGTGTTGTGTGTATCATTTGTTATTATTTTGTGACATTAAGTGAGACATACATTGGCAATGGTGATGAGCATTTTGATAAGTTTGTGCAATATGTTTATGTGCATTGTATTGTGCAACATGCCTATTATAATTATGTCTAGTGTACATATAAGCATGCTTAGGTTGAGATGCTCTAGTTTGAGACTTACCTCTTTGTGTTAATGAAGGGTTAATCTTATGAGATTTTTCCTTGCTATTTAACACATGAGATTTTTTAGCTTGAATCTCATTTGAGGTTGAAGGAGTAGAATCATGTGAAGCTTTAACAAAAGTAATATGTGATGAGGATGATGAAGACATTCCATTTTTATATCCAATTCCATGGGTATCTCCATGAAATTTTTGAGAGTCAAGAAGACTATCTAAAGTTTCTTTTCCTCTCTTAAATTTAGCAATGGACTTTTTTAATTCTAAGACTTCCTCAGAAAGCTTATAATTTTCATCTTTTGCTTTCTTAAGTTGGTCTTCCAAAGAATTACAAGATTTAGCATCACTTACAAGTTTTTCATTTGATGCAACAAGTTTAGCAAAATCAATTTTCAAAGATTCAAAATCCTTATTTAAGCTAGCTAACTCATGTTTATATTTTTTCTTCCTAGATAACAAACTTTTGCATTTAGCAAGCAATTTGCTCACAATAGAGCTCTCATCATCATTATCATCATCATCATCACAATATTCATCACAATCATCAAAAGAGGAGTAAGAAGTGGATGGTACCTCATTTTCGTTTTCAATGGCCATGAAACAAAGATTGGCAACTTCTTGTTGTTCCTCTTCCTCTTCAGATTCGGAGGAATCATCCCAAGTAGCTTTGAATGCCTTCTTCTTATCTTTTGGTCCCTTGCTCTTGAATTTGAGTTTGGGACATTCATTTCTAATGTGTCCCGGTTTCTTGCATTCATAGCAAGTAACCTCTTTTATTTTCTTCCTCCCATCTCCTTCGAACTTCTTGTTGAAGTCCCTTGTTCTTGAGAAATTTTTCTTTCTTAAGAACTTCTTGAAGTTCCTAGTGAGCATGGCAATGTCACCATCTTCATCACTAGAATCTTTAATGCTTTCCTCTTCACTATCTTCTTGAAGAGCTTTTAAAGCAATGCTCTTTTTCTTTTCTACTTTCTCTTCTTATTCTTCACCTCTTTGCTTGATGGTGAGCTCATGTGTCAAAAGCTTACCAATGAGCACATCAGTTGATAGAGTGGAGAGGTCTTGAGCTTCCTCAATTGAGGTAACACGAGATTCCCAATCCTTCTTAGGTAGGATTCTTAGAATCTTGTTGTTTACTTCTTCCTTGGAGAAATGTTTTCCAAGTTTCTTGAGGGTTGTGAGGAGAGCATTGAGACGGTTTGTCATCTCCGTGATTGATTCTTGGGGCTTCATTTTGAAGAGTTCATATTCATACATATGAAGTTGAACCTTCTTGCTTCTCACTTGAATGTTGCATTCATAGTGATTCTCCAAGGTCTCCCACATTTCTTTAGCTGAAATGCAATGTTGAAGCTTGCCTCCTTCTTCTCTTGTCATGGAGGAGACTAGAGTAATCATAGCCTTTTTATTTTTGTGATTTTCTTCCTTTTGATCAACACTCCATTGGCTTCTTGCAAGTGTAGTTACCACACCATCAATGATAGTTGTAGGTGGTTCCCAACCTCTTAGGACAATGTCCCAAAGTTTAATGGAATCACAATCAAGATATAATTCCATTTTGAATTTCCAATGTGGATAGTCACTACCATCAAAGAATGGTCTAAGAGAAGAGATGTTTTGTGATTCACTCCCCATGATCTTGTATTCTAGCAAGAAAGTACCTAGAATTCAAGCTCTGATACCAAATAAAAAGAGTCCTAGAGGGGGGGTGAATAGGACTATGAAATAAAAATGAGAAATTAAAAGAATTCTTTGCAAGAATTAAATAGAAGTTGAGAAGGAAGAATGAAGAACATAAAGATTTAAGGAGTTCGGATTCAACAACAATCCTACGTCTCCACCTAACTTATCCCCAAGTTAGGATTTTCAATCACCCACAATCTTATTCACAGGATTAAGATTATACAAGAGTTTTATGGCTCACTCTTACAACCTCACAACATGAGTTTTCAAGGCTCACTCAAAAACCAAAACCCAAGTGTTTCAATGGACAACACTTAAGCCAATTCCTTTAGAAATAAATCTCACTTCCCTTCTAATCTAACCCAAGATTTAAGATGAAGAGAAATTCTATTTCTAACACACACCCAACTCTCACAAGAGTTATACAAACAAAGAATTATTTAAGAGAATTTGAGAGCTCAATGAAAGCTTAAGAGATAATAAAATGATAAAACAAGTTGCTTCACTTCCATTCAGCTCTAGAGGTATTTATACTAAAAAATATAGCTGTTGGAGGTGCAAATGATGTGTCCAACGTGTATATTTTGAATTATTGAGACTGATGCTGTCAGACAGCTATTCATGGATTGAAACCGTAATTGGCTCCTCAGGAAGTTTGAATTTGCCCATACTTTCTTCATTAAAGCTGTAGATATTTGAATTATCTTTCCATATCAATTTGAATCACCTAAATTGGACTTCTGTAGCTTAAGATATGTCCAAAATACTAAGGGTTGTGCAATCTGTAATGCAGACTACGGTCAGACAGCTATACCCAAATTGAAGCCGTGATTTGATCCTGAAGAATTTTGAATTTGCTCATACTTTCTTCATGAAAGCTGTAGATATTTGAATTAGCTTTCCATTAAATTTTGAATCACCTAAATTTGACTTCTGTAGCTCGGGATATGTCCAAATTACTGAGGATTGTGCAATCTGAAATGCAGAATACTGTCAGACAGCTATATACAAGTTGAAGCCGTGATCTGCGCCTGAATAGATTCGAATTTGCCTATATTTTCTTCATTAAAGTTGTAGATATTTGACTTATATTTTCATAATATTTTGAATCACCTCAATTGGACTTCTGTAACTCAAGATATGTCCAAAATACTAAGAGATGTGCAGTCTGAGATGGTAGACGTACACGTGAATTTCAACTCAAAATTTGCATAACCAAATGAACTTGGATTTTCTCAAAAAAGCCCAATTCAGAAAGCTTAAGATGTCTGCTTCAAATGTTAAGAAGCCCATTTTCTCATTTAAGAGCTCTAAATATGTCAAAAGCCTTCTTCAATCTCAGAGGTTCAATCAGCCCGAAAAGTCATTATACATCCAAAAGTGTATATGCTTGGTATATGTTTCGTATATAATTCCCTACACACTTAATTGAAATTATTAGTATAAAAATTGTTTGTTAAAGTCCAAAATTAGGAGTTTGATCATGCAAATGGTCAACAACTTGTAATTCCTTCAAAATATAAATTAAAGGAACATAAGAGTAAAGAATTTTGTCAATGCCAATAAAATCAATATATTCAACACACTTGACTAACTTTGGCATATTATATTCATGTCTAGGATGATCCTCCATCTCAATCCCTAAATCCTTAGAAGTTTGATACCTTTCAATTAAGTCAATTATTGTACCATAACCTTCTAATAATTCATTAAATTATTCATCACCCTCATCCTCTTCACCAAATATTGGCTCATCTCCAATAATTACATCTTCATCCTCACCATCATCAGTATCATAAAATAAGGTATCTTCATAATACTCTTCTTCTTCCTCTTTGTAACTAACCTCCCCATTATAATTACCCACAAAATTATTGTTGTTTCATAGGGTTGGATTGTTTCTATTCTTATTGACCAAAAGAGCAGCCATCCTTTTAATCATCTACTCAAATTGCTCTATCGTTTGTTCAACTTGCTCAAATTGCTGCTCGATCCGCTGATCCATCTCACGCTCATAAACTTCTTCCACATATTGTTGTCTCATGCATGCCATTTTTTTATAACCCTAAGAATGAATTCTACTCTGATATCAACTAAGGTAGCAGAGCCTAGATTATAAGGGATAAACATTGCAAGCAGATGAATTGCGCACGATTGACCATCTAACTACCTTTTATAACCCGTTGATTTGCACACATATACCAATCCAAGAATTCATTGATTCATAAGAATAGGCATCCAAGAATTCGTTGATTCATAAGAATACTAAATTTGGGAAAATAATAATTCTAAATAATCAACTCAACAAAACTATCTCACATAGCTCTAAGGCTTACATGTTTATAAGATGGCAGAAACCTACCAACCCTAACCCTAATTTTAATTACGAAATAAAATAAAGACAATTCTAACTAAGGTAAGAAATCAAATCCCTAACAATATAGGAAAGTAAAAAAAAAATCAAATAATAATAATAATAATAATAATAATAATAATAATAATAATAATAATAATAATAGTAATAGTAATAGTAATAGTAATAGTAATAGTACTAGTAATAATAATAATAGTAATAGTAGTAGTAGTAGTAGTAGTAGTAGTAGTAGTAGTAGTAGTAGTAGTAGTAGTAGTAATAATAATAATAATAATAATAATAATAATAATAATAGTAATAGTAGTAGTAGTAGTAGTAGTAATAATAATAATAATAATAATAATAATAATAATAATAATAATAATAATAATAATAATAATAATAAATTATATATGTTGTCCATTGTTCTGCAAACTCATTCAAAGGCTTGTTTGTCCGCATCAAGTTTTCATAGGCTAGCAAACATTTATTGGAGGTTTGTAATGGACATTAGCCTTGGTCACCCAATTTATAAAGGTCACTAAAATAGTGTAGGTTTTAAATGGAAAAAAGAACAAAAAATGCATTTGATTTGATTAAGTAAAAGTTATAAAATGCACCATTTCTTGCATTACCTAATTTTTCCAAGACTTTTGAGATTGAATGTGATGCATTGGGCAATAGAATTTGGGCTATCGTTATATAAGAATAGTGCCCTATTGCATTCTTTATTGAAAAACATAGTGGGTAGCATTTAATTACCCAACTTATGATAAAGAACTATATGCTTTTATTAGGGTTTTACAAATATAGAAGTATTGCCTTTGGCCAAAAAAGTTTGTAATTCACATTGACCATGAGCCCTTAAAACACTTAAAAGGATAAGGTAAGTTAAGTAGAAGGCATGCCAAATTTATTGAGTTTATTAAAACATTTCCTTATGTTATTTAATATAAAATAGGTAAAGGCAATATTATTGATATTGCATTATCTCATAAGTACTCTTTAATTAGCATAATGAATGGTAAATTATTAGGTTTTTATCATATGATTGATTTGTATTCTAATGATATTGGTTTTGGCAATGTTTATATTGCTTATGCAAGGGCTAGCTTTGGTAAGTTCTATAGGCATGACATATATTTATTTTGAAAAAATAGGTTATATACTTATTCATATTTACTAAGGAGTTGCTTATGAGAGAGGCACTTAGAGGAGGTCTTATGGGACACTTTAGTCTATTAAAGACTTTAGATATTTTAAGTGACCATTTCTTTTGGCCATACATAAGAAGAGATATAAAGAGAATGTGTGCAAAGTGAGTTACTTGAAGACATGCAAAGTCTAGAGTTTCACCACACTGTTTATACATGTCCTTAATTATACCTAGTGAGCCTTAGATTGATTTATCTATGGATTTTATGCTTGGTTTACCTAAGTCAAAGAAGGGTTGAGATGCTATTTTTTATGGTTGATAAGTTATGAAAGATGGTGCTTTTCATTCCTTGCCATAAGATAGATGAAGCCACACATGTTGCAAATTTATTTTTTTGAGAAATAGTTAGGTAGCATGGAGTACATAGGATCATAGTATCAAAAAAAGATACTAAGTTCTTGAGCCATTTTTGGAGGACATTATAAGGTAAACTAGAAACAAAATTATTATTTTTTCCAACTTGCCATCCATAAAAAATGGTCTGTAAAGTCATAAATCAAACTCTTAGTATCATATTACATGTGATCATATATAAGAATTTGAAAACTTGGGAGGAGTTACCTTTTATGGAATTTGCATACAATAAGGCTATTTATAATATCACTGACTATTCACCTTTTGAGCTTGTTTATGGCTTTAACATTTGATCTCTTTTGCATTTAATTCTTTTCCTTATGCATGATAGAGTTAATTTAAATGGGAAAAAGAAGGCTGAAATAGTCAAACAACTCCATGAGAAGGATCAAATGAACATTGAGAAAAAGACTAAAAAATATGCTATCTAAGCCAGTGAAGGATGTAAGTAGGTTATTATTGAGCATGGTGATTGGGTTTGGTTGCACTTAAGGTAAGAGATTTCCTAAGCAAAGGAAATCTAAATTGTAGTCTAGAGTAGATGGAACCTTTTAAGTGTTGAAGCATGTTAATGATAATGCTTACAAGCTAGATTTACTAAGTGAATATAAAGTGAGTGCAAAATTTAATGTTGCTAACCTTTCTCCTATTGAATTTGATGATGTAGGTATTCATTTAGGCATAAATCATTTTAATGAGAGGGGAAATGATGGAAATCAATATAGGATTGATTAAAGTAACAAAAGACTGGATGTCTTGCATATTATTGGTGGGCTAATGACAAGATCAAAAATAAAAAAAAAGTCAAAGAAGCTATTAATGGATTGCTTTATAAAGTTCAAAATAAGAATGTTGCTTAACATTATTTGAACTATTTATAGGTTTCTTAACATGATTCAATTACTAGATTAAGTAAGCAAAGCAAGATGGGAGGTCATTTCATAAAGTTCATATGTTTCTTTTAAACTTTTCACCATTACCTTCTATTTTAGGCTATTTAATTCATGTTATTTTAGGCATAAATTCATATTGGGCTATTTATTTTAAGATAGAAAAATCATTATATGTGTTTAGACTATGATTAGAAGGTTTAGATCTAAATAAGCAAGTGGGCAACATTTTAGGCTATAAGATTTTTAACTTTTGTAGTCAGCTTGCACATAACCAAGATTTTAGCCCATATCTCCTTTAATACAACTCCAAATTGAGTGATTCAATATTGCATTTAAAGATAATGCTTGAAGCTACAGATGTTAGATTTTTAACTAAGATTAAATTCAACTATTATCAAGGCTAAAAATAAGTTAAAAGTTTAAAATTAAATCTTAATTAGAATTTATCAATGCCCATTTAATTAAATGAGAGTTAAGTTATGTTTAGAGTGAGGTTTGCTAAGTTATGAGAGTTAAAATCTATAAAGGCTTTCCTATCCATAACTTTGGTATCAATAAGAGATATCATATCACATGTATGAAGCTTTTACTTTAGTTCTTAAAAAAAACTAATTTCAAACTTATCAATTAATTTTATTATGGCATTCAACTTGAATGATCTTCCTCTATTTTTCTTTGTAAAGAGAGTGGCATCTATTTCTATTATTTTCTTATTCTTGATTCTTGGTTTACTAATCAATGAGTCAAGGGTGGAAATTAATTATTTACAATATATTTAGAAACAATCCCACTGTTGTTAAATATTTGGTATTGGTTCTTTTTGATATATTAGTGGGGTTTATAAGGTTAATGAATTTCTCAAGTGTATAGTACTACTTCTCATCTTCAATTTTTAGTCCTAGCTATTGTATTTATGCTTATTTCCTTTTATCTATATTTAATATCTATGTTATACATCCATAGAAAAACATAATGCCAACAATTCATTAATTTTCACTTTATATTGTTGTTAATTCATGATGTCTTTGAAAGCAACCTTTTGCCTTTAACATCTTTCTTTGAGTCATTTAGACTAGCATTGCCTTTTCATTTTGATGCCTTTGTTGTTGCTTTAGCCTAGACAAATAAATAACAAGACAATTAGTATAATGTTAGCATGAAATAAGCATGCAATGTGAATATAACATTAAGTCTATTTTTAAAAAACCTATAGTTGCTAGGTGTGATGAAATGTTTTCCACACTTATTAAAACATTTAACATTTTCAATTATGAAACTAGGCATGGGTTCATTACCTAACCTAACCTTTCCACCTAGATGAATAATTCTTTAACTTCTCCTTTGAGGCTGCAAACTATAAAATAACAAACCAGCAATACTTTAAATCATAAACACAACATCAAAGAATATAAATTAAACATAACACAAGATACACATTACTAATAAATTGACACCAATAACATAGTAGACAATATATAAATAACTCATTAAAACATCAAAATGGCTTATTTAAATCAAGAAACCACCATATTCAAACTTAAAAAATTCAAACCAACAAAACATCAAACCATAAAATACAAACCACCAACACATTAAACTTACATTAATCATGACTAATGAAGTGACCAAGCTTGTATATACTCCATAAAAATTTAGGGATTGAGTTGTAATGCTTAATGGTGGTTGAGATGGATTTTGAGATCTTAAACCACCTAGTTGTGTTACAACATTATTAGTAGAGGTGCTCTTTTTACTATAGTTGTTCTTAAAGTGTTTGGTTTTCTCTAATAACCCATTGAGGTACTTTTTGATGAAGTACCAAACCATTATCATTCTCTAAAGTCCAATATTTTTTTACCATATATAAACAAACATTAATAATTGTCAAGTAGAAAAAACATGGATAATAATCAATTAATTTACCTAATCTATATTATCAGGTTTAGTAGTTGCTACTTACTTTTGTTTTCCTTTTCCACTTTATATCTGTAAAAAAGGAAATAAAGTCAGAAATTTTTCAATAAATATGACAAATATATTTAAGTTAGAAATACTCATTGCACATTTTGAGGGTCTTGATAGAAAAGTCTCCTTCTACACAACCTCATTGATAACCTTTTCTTAAGTTTTTCTCCATTTAAGGCATGTTTGTTTATTGTGCCCTTGCTAATAATAAACATTACAAGCCATCTTCCTAACTTCACTAGATAACTTTATTCCATTTCTTAAATATTCACCCTCTTCTCAATTTCTATTCTTGGTAGATCTTCTAAGTATCCTTTTTTTTAGAGGTGGTTGAAGTGGGTCAATATATGTTTTCATCCAAAATTTTTTACTGGTCATTTCTTCCATTATATGGCTATACGTTTCCTTATATATTGCCTCTTTGTAAACTGTATAAACAATTTTTTTTTGGATTCTTCTTAATATGGTGTATTGTCCAAATGGCATGAGGACAGGGAATTCCTATTAAACTAGAAGCTCTATAAGGACAGACTTTGTTCTTCAAACTGATAATATATATATCACCTTTATATCCCACTTCAAATCCATTCTCACTATTCTAAAACATATTACTATTAACACTTTTAAGATATTATTAGATAGCTTATTTCTTATGTAAGGCCACAAATCATAAATCCATTTATCACACTTCACTCAATTATCTCGCAACCTATTTATAACCATTTTTCTTATTTTTTGCAACATGGTGTAAATATTTGTATCCTTAAATTCCATAATTTTTTCATTATAAGCCTTAATAAGATTATTATTGACTATGTCACATTTAACTTCAATATTAAAATATGTCATGCACCAATATCTTAGAAGTGTGTTCAACATATCCTTAAACCTTTGCAATGTTAACCTCTTCATCTCCTCCATATTTACCTCAATGTTAGGTATATCATTTGATTTTCTGCACAATCAAAATTGTTTTTGTAAGCTCTTAAACTTTTTCTTCTTTATCCAATTAGCATATAGATGTCTTACACAACATCTATGTCTTGCATTAGGAAGTAAATTCTCCACTACATCTAGCAAGCTCTAAAAACAAAAAAAAAAAAAAAAGTTTAAGAAAGTATATTGGAAGATCATAATTAACTACCCCACTACATCTAATGACATGTATTCAATAACATTTATAGCAACAAAATATGAACAAAAATATCACAATCAACTAAGTAAATCATAATTGATAGTATATAATTCAAAAGAAGAGTATGCAACTCATATTTAATACAATTTCAAGAAAGTATAAAAAGTAAATTAGTATTAGGATTATAATATAGTCCTATCCATTACTTTAAAAAAAGGAGCAAATAACTTAAAACTTAACAAAATTCTAAATTAAAAACACTAAAAAAAAGTTTAAGAGAGTATATTAGAATTAAGATAAACATGACCTAAAATAAGAGCATGAAACTCATATTTGAATTTAAACTTATATATATATATATATATATATATATATATATATATATATATATATATATATATATATATATAAGAAAAAACATTTATGAACTAAAAAAAGATAGCTCCATATCATACAAGACAAAACTTATAACTTCTTTAATATGAGAACAATTTTGAAATGCAAAAATATCATAGTAAGTAAATTTGAAATGTAAAAAAAAAAAGTTACCTTTTATTGGTTAGTAATAATAATGCAGCCACTGCCATCCTTTATATCAAGATCTTTAACTAACAAATATATAAACCAATTCTAAGTAACTCTATTTTCATATGTAACTAAAAAAATATGCAATATAGAAAATCTGGTTATTCCTATCTAACAATAAGTATTTGTCATTTGATGGTTTTTTTTTTTTAAGAAAGTGACCATTTAACCTAAGAATACTCCTACAGCCTCCTTAAAAGCCCCTTTTCAAGCAGTTATAGCTTATGTACAACCTTTCAAATATTAGAAATTTCTTTAGAATCAGTCTATGCACTTTCATTTTAATTGTACTACTTAGATTAAACCTCTAAATTTCTCCTAAATAGTGCCAAAGCATCCCACACTCCTCTTTTGAGTTTCCTTAAAGTTTTCTCATTATTAAAATCTTAGCTCTTCTCAACTATGTCAATGTTAGATCCATTTTAATATATTCTTTAACTAAATTCTTTAAATATACCAATGTTATTGCATGTATACACTTGTATTTATGGAAATAGTTTGTATCTAGTTATCTTATTGCCAATGTAAGCACCCAATTTCAGGATAATGAGTTATGAATGTGACAAAGGACTCCAATGATGAAAATGTTAAATAGGTCTTCAATGCTTGAGTTTTGAAACGTTAGAGGTCTGATTGTATTTTTCAAAGAAATAATTTAATGTTTTCAAGGACTAAATTGCAATGCTTTTTAAAGACATAATTGAAAAGTTTAAATTCTTTGAAGGGTCTTATTATAATTAAAAGTTAAAAAAATTAGAATTCTTTAATTTTGATTAGAATTACACAATTTCGATTGGAATTGTGTAATTTCGATTGGAATTATGCAATTCCGGTCAAATTAGATCCGTTTCGTCTGATTTTTGGATTTTCTAGAAAATAAAAAAAATGCTTTTTTTGAATCTTGATTGGTTGAATGATTTTTCTTAAAATTGTTTTAGTATTTATCTGGTTTTTTAAGAAAATAAAGTCTTTATAAGAATGAAACTCTATAAATACGTGAACTAGGATTTTTGTGTTGTTTTGCTATAAAAGGACGGATTTGGCTCCTAAGGAAAAGAGGAGGATTTTTCTTTTCGTGGAGGATTTTTGGCTTTTGGAGGAGTAGAAGAATAATATTTAAATACCTATTAAGAATGGTGATTTTACAAAATCTGAGGAGCACTCCATTAAAAACATCCATAAGCATCATCTTCTCCATATTCTTCTTCTATTTTATTTTTTGATTTTGTCAAGCTTCAATTTTATTCAAATTTCTTTATAATTTATTCACTAATCATAATTTTTTTTCTTTTTTATGGTGATTATGGAGGAAAATACATGATGATTATGTTTGGGGGACTAAATTTATAAGAAGTCCATCGAATGCCATGGATAAGACCTTGCAGAGAAATAGTTTCTAGGGTTTTTATTGTTTATTATTTTATTGCTTTATTTTACTTATATTTTTGGATTTGTATTAATTATTTTTCTTTTTATTCTCAATAGATTATTGTAATAGCCCTAATAGTGGGAATAGTAAAATTATATGTGTGGTTGTATGCTTATTTTGATGAATTGGTTAGTAAAATTAGGATTTTAATTGGGTAACTTATTAAAATCAATGGAGGAGGT
Organism: Mallotus nudiflorus; assembly: GCA_947683625.1. Classification (NCBI taxonomy): domain Eukaryota; kingdom Viridiplantae; phylum Streptophyta; class Magnoliopsida; order Malpighiales; family Euphorbiaceae; genus Mallotus; species Mallotus nudiflorus. The sequence goes on along the minus strand of CANTUR010000275.1, from coordinate 1,463,883 downwards.
AGATTAATTTAGGTTGCATGTTAATGAAAATTAGGGTTTTTAGAAGGAATAAATTAATTGATTGTTTTGATTTTTTTTGGCTTATTTATTTTCATGTGTTTTGGGCCTTAAGCCCATGTTAGGCTTTAACTCATTCATTTAAGTTTAGGTTTAAATAATTCTTTTTTAGCTCACCCTTTAATTAGCCTATTTCATTTAAATTAATTAGGTCAAGGTTTTAATTAAAATATCTTTAGGTCCATAATTAATTAGATTTTTAGGGTAGAGATAACTTAGGCCCACTTATTAAATTAGATATAGGCCACCTAATTTAATTTAATTAATTAGACTTAGCCCATTTAATTTAAGCCTTTTTCATAATTTGTAGATTTAAGATCACCAATTAGGCCTATTAATTTAAATACTCCATAATTTGTAGATTTAGGCCCATATTTTTTAGAATTAAAATAAATAGACTTAGGTTCATTTAATTAAAATTAACAGAAATTAGGCCCTTTAGGCTCACTTATTAAAAACATGTATATTTAGCTCATTTAATTAAACTTCATGTAGATTAGACTAACTTAGGGATCGTATTGAATGCATTATTTACTTGTATTTTTCATGACTAGTTTACCTTCGAGTTAATTACTAGAATAAGGGTTTATATAAAATTGCATGAAAATAGAGGATAATATAGTAATTCATAAAGTAATTCTAAAAGAACATGAGACTTAAAGAAGTTGGTATTCTGTATCCAGAATCTCCTGGTTGTGGTGTGATATAATGCAAACTTGCATAGTTATTTAGGTATTATAAGTGTTGTTTTGTTTCATTTTAGCAAGTTTTTATGCTTATTTAGTTATGAAATTGTTATTTTTAGTTTTCAATGCTTTTGATGGTAGTTTGTATGTTTTCTATATGTTTTTAGGTTTAATTGATGCATTAGAAGGACCTTGGATTTGTTAGAATGAAGTATGAAGCTTGAAAAGACAAAGGAAGTTGAATTGGAGCTATGTTGACTCGTCACACCAGGGATGAATCATTACAGAAGCCATCCGTGCCGACTCGACCCTTCGTGCCGACTCATTCCACTTGTGCCTCATCAATGAGATGCAACTTTTCAACTCTAAGTAGTTTTTATATTTTGGCCATAACTTCTTCTACAAATGTCCAAATGAGGTAATTCAAGTTGCTCTGGAAAGATAACTCAGAGATCTAAGATTTTATGAAGGAATGTTCTCTAGATAGGGTCATCTAAAAGTAAAAAATACCCTATAAGTTACTGTATAGAGTTGTGACCTTTTATGTAAAAGGGCACCTTTTCAAATTGTAACTCCTTTTTAACAACCTCTAGGGTCTATATATAGATCAGTGGTAACCTGTCAGAAGGAGAGATTTTTTCAGATATATATTCATACAAAATTATTATAAGAGAACATCATTATTATAATAAGTACATAATTTATTTTCTTAGGTTTAGTCTAGTGTTTTGAAGATCAATTAGAAGAAAGTAATAAGGAAGCAAGAAAAGAAGAATGCTCTACATCAGCAAGTGTTGGAAGATTATTAAAAGGGTTTTATCAATTCCTTTTCTTCTTTTCTTATTGTTTTCTAATCATGTCTATTGGCTAAGTCTTGTTTGAGAAGCAATGATGAATTAAATAAGAACTACATTTTCTATCTTATCTTGTTTATAATTTAATTTCAATTAGTGCTTGATTAAGTTATTTATGATTGATCACCATATATAACTTATTTTAATTAAATTACTTACAATAAGAGTTGGAGTAATTTGGTGGAAATATAATTGAGATTACTTAAGAATTGGATTTACTTGGAGATAAGGAACTCATCTTAAGGGAAACAACTAGTAGATTACTTATGATTTCCTTGTCTATCTCTACAATACATCAAGAGAGCTTGTAGACTCTAGACGGGAATATCCTTAATTGACAACGAGAGTTGCTTTTATGGATTTATTGGTATAATGTCATTTATGATTTTCTCTTATCTCTGCAATACACTGAGAGAGTTTTTAGACTCTAAAGGGAAATACTTCTAATTGATAACGAGAGTTACTTTTAGGAACCTTACTTTAATTTTCCAACAAGAGTTGCTTTTAAAGATTATACGCACTAATTTCCAATCAATATGTTTTATGATAAATTCTTATAAGTTCTTGTTTACATTTTGATTTGTGCTTCTCTTTTATATAAATTGTATTTCTTATTCTGTTTAGTATTATAGTAAATAGGAATAATTAGATCACCAATTCTATTTGATTTATTTTTTCCTATCCATCTAAGTATTTGCTTGGTTAATACATAATTCTTCTCAAATCCTGAGTGTTTGACACCCGACTTGCTCTATACTAAGTCCTTAGAGACGACGATTATACAATTCTACCCGCTTCAGAATTTGGCACCATTGCCTAGGATTTGATTTAAGTAATTGTTCTTAACTTAGGGTAGAAAAAGGTTGTTTTAGGCCTTGTTTTAATTTTTATTGTTTTAATTTTTTTTAATTTTAATTTTCGTTTTATTTATTTTTGTTTATTTTTTATTTTGTTTGATTGTGAAATTACATGCACACTAGAAGTACTAGTGATAGTAATTTGAACTTTGATCTTGAAATTGATTTAACTTTATGTGCACTACGTAGGGAACAAAGACAAAGAAAAGAGAATCAATTCAATAGAATGGCTCAACCGGAGAGAAGGACGTTAGGCGATTTTGCAATCCCCGATATCTCGGGTAGTTTTGGTGGAATTGTGGCTCTGGCTTTTGCTAATAATAACTTTGAGATCAAGCCAAGTATTATCCAAATGGTGCAAAATAATCATTTTGGAGGCTTACAAGGAGAAGATCCTTATCCCCACATTTTGACTTTTCTCAATGTATGTGCAACCTTCAAGATCAATGGTGTGACGAATGATGTAATAAGGTTGAGACTCTTCCCATTTTCGATCAAGGAAAAGCACAACTTTGGCTTGCAAGTTTGCTAAATGAGTTAATCACAACATGAGATCAATTGAAGCAAGCATTTCTACACAAATATTTTCCACCACACAAGATAGCTAAGTTTCACAATGAGATCACTACTTTCAAGCAAAGTGGAAGTGAGATAATTTATTTGGCTTGGGAGAGATTTAAGGAACTTCAAAGGCAATGTCCACACCATGGTTTGCCAGAATGGATGATTCCTCAAATTTTTTACAATGGTTTAACGGATGAGAATAGGAACATTGTGAATGCAGCTTCTGGTGGAAAGTGGATGGGTAAGACAGCTAGAGAAGCTATTACATTGCTAGAAGAACTTGTATCTCAAGGATACATGGGTGATGAAACCACCATGGCAAAGGCAAAGGGAGTTTTGGAACTTGACACCATCAATATGCTGAGTGCAAAGGTAGATGCCCTCACTAAATTGGTAAGTAAATCTCAAGTTAATTCATTAGAATGTACTAATCTTGTTTATGAGAATTGTGGAGGATCTCATTCATATTCTTAATGTAATGTACTTGCAAATAAGGATGTGAATTATGTGCAAGGAGGTTTTAACTAATGAATGGGACTGAATTCCAACACTTATAACCCTCAGTGGAGGACCCATCCCAGATTCTTATGGTCAAACCAATCCTCTCAATTAAACCCTCCATATAACCCAAACACTAAACCCCAAAATCCACCTGGATTTCCTATGAAACAACAAGCCTTTAATCCTACCCAATCTAAACCTAACCTTGAAACTCTTATGGAGTAATTTGTTAACCAACAAATGTCCATCAACAAACAAAATGAGGAGCAATTTAAGCAAATTAATTCTAAGCTTGAGCAACTTGCTACTCATAACCGTATCCTTAAAACCTAAATCACCCAACAAGCCTCTACCTCTAACACTAAACCTTTGGGAAAGCTCCCTAGCCAACCAGAGTATGTACAAAAAGAGACTTGTTAAGTAATTACATTATATAGTGGTAAGGAGGTTAAAAAGGGTCTCAATAAGAAGAAAGGATTGGTTGATGATGACGATAGGGTAGAGATTAAGGAAGTTGATGTTAGAAGTAAAAATAATAATGAGATTTCAAAAGGAGATAAAAAGGGAAATGCCAAGCCACCTAAAGAGGATGAACCTAAGGTAGACTTAAAAATTCTTCCTTTTCCTCAAAGGTACATAAGGAGTAATTTGGATAAGCAATTCGGAAAATTCCTTAACTATCTTAAGGATATCACTATCACTATACCATTTGTGGAAGATATTAGAGATATGCCAACTTAGGGTAAATTTTTGAAGGATATTATTAGCCATAAAAGCAAGCTTGAAGATTATGGTTTAGTATCTCTTGTTGAAGAATCCAAAGCTATGTACTCCAAGTCTTTACCTAAGGTTAAGGATCCTGGTTCATTTATGGTTCCTTGTGTAATTGGAGGTACGCATTTTAATAAAGCTTTATGTGATATTGGTGCTAGTGTTAGTCTTATACCTTACTCTATCTACAAAAAGCTTGATTTGGATGAACTTAAGCCTACTAATATGTGTCTTTCCTTGGCGAATAAATTTGTAACTTATTCATTTGGCATTCTAGAGATTGTGCCAACAAAAGTTGGTAAGTTTGTGATACCAGCTAACTTTGTTATGTTGGAAATGGAGGAAGATCTTGAGATTCCAATTTTGTTTGGAAGACCATTTTTGAGCACAACAGGAGCAATTATAAATATGAAGAATGGAAAGATCACATTGGAAGTGGATAATGAATGTATAGAATTTGATGTGCTGAATATAATGAAGTCAACACCTATAGAAGTGGCAAGTATAGTTGATTCTATTGATATTTTTGATGGATGCATTGAAGAAGTAATCCATGAGTGTTTAAGGAATGATGATATGGAGTAATTTAAGGTATGAGAAGCTAATGAGCAAATTTTAGAGGTAGTTCCATACCAACCTTTTCAAAGGACATCAAGATTTGAACCTTTAAGGAGCGACGACAATCCAAAAGATTGTACACTTAGTGAAGAAATTGAGTTGAAGCTCAAGCCTCTACCATCAAATCTCAGATATGTATTTCTTAAATTTAATCTTAAATTTCCTTTTATTGTTAATTCATCTTTGCCTAGAAATGATATTGATGCTTTATGTGATAAATTGAATAGTCATAAGAATGCTATTGGTTATTCTATTAATGACTTGACGGGAATTAGTCCTAAAATACGTATGCATAGAATTTTATTGGAAGATAATGCCAAGCCTTCCATTAAAGGTCAAAGGAAATTAAATCCCACTCTCAAAGAACTGGTGAGAAAAGAGGTAACAAAGTTGCTTGATAATGGAATTATATACTCTATTAGTGATAGTAAATGGGTGAGCCCTGTTTAGATTGTACCAAAGAAAGGAGACTTAACTGTTGTTAGGAATGAATCTAATAACTTAATACCTACTAGAACTGTCACAGGATGACATATGTGTATTGAATATAGGAAATTAAATAAAGCAACTAGGAAGGATCACTTCCTATTGCCTTTATTGACCAAGTTCTTAAGAGATTAGCTAATTTTTCTTATTTCTATTACTTGGATGGAATTAGTGGATTTTATCAAATCCCTATTCATCCCAAAGATCAAGCTAAGACTACTTTTACATGCCCATATAGTACTTTTGCTTTTAGGCGAATGCCGTTTAGTTTATGTAATGCACCCGCAACTTTTCAAAGGTGCATGTTTTCTATATTCAGTGATTTGCTTGATGATTATGTAAAAATTTTTATGGATGATTTTAGTGTTTCTAGTGCTAACTTTTCCAATTATCTAAACAATCTTTCTAAAGTTCTTAACAGGTGTATTGAGCATGGATTGGTCTTGAACTGGGAAAAATGTCATTTCATGGTGCAAAAAGGCATAGTTCTTAGACAGTTAGTTTCAAGAAGGGGCATCGAAGTTGACAGGGAAAAGATTGAAGTGATTGATAATTTGCCACCACCAAAGTGTGTTAAAGATATAAGAAGCTTCCTTAGACATGTTGGTTTTTATCAAAGATTCATCAAAGACTTTTCCAAAATAGCAAAGCCATTGTGTACGTTACTTGCTAAGGATACAGTGTTTGAGTTTGATGATGCGTGCCTTGATGCATTTGAGACTTTGAAGAAGGCTCTTATTTTTGCACCTGTTTTGCAACCACCTAATTAGGAGCAACCGTTTGAAATAATGTGTGATGCTAGCAATTTTATGTGGGAGCTATTTTGGGTCAAAGAAAGGAAGGCAAGCCTTATATGATTTATTATGCTAGTAAGCTACTTGATGATGCTCAAATCAACTACACTACTATAGAAAAAGAGTTGATTGCTATTGTTTATGCATTCAATAAGTTTAAAGCATATCTTGTGGGGGTAAAAGGTGATTGTTTATTCAGATCATGTTGCTCTTAAATATCTTCTAAAAAAGAAAGATGCAAAGCCTAGAATCCTAAGATGGATGTTGATGCTTTAAGAGTTTGACTAGGAAGTACGAGATAAGAAAGCATGTGAGAAACTTATTGCCGACCACCTATCAAGGCTTGATCAAGATGGATTGAAGAAGAATGATGATGGTGTGCCAATTGATGAGTCATTTCATAGAGAACATCTTTTTACAGTGGCATCGAAGGAAACTCCATGGTTTGCAAATATTGCAAATTATTTAGTAAGTGGTATTCTTCCTTATGGTATGGATTATAGACAAAGAAAAAAGTTCTTACATGATTGTAGATTCTACTATTGGGAGGAGCCATTACTTTACAAGAGATGTGTCGATGGTTTGATTAGGCAATGCATTCCTTACAATGAAGTCCAAGATATTTTGAAGCATTGTCATTCATTGGATTTTGGTGGACATTTTGGAGCATCAAAGACTGTATCTAAGGTACTTCAATTTGGTTTTTGGTGGCCTACTTTGTTTAAGGATGCTAGAAAATATGTGCTTACATGTGATAGATGCCAAAGGATGGGAAATATATCAAAGAAGCATGAGATGCCTTTGAAAGGGATTCTTGAAGTTAAAATCTTTAATGTTTGGGGAATAGACTTCATGGGTCCATTTCCTAATTCCTTGGGTTACAAGTATATTTTGGTCATGGTCGATTATGTCTCTAAGTGGGTAGAAGCAATGCCAACCCTGACAAATGATGCTAGAGTGTACCGAGGTGTTATATGCAAATTTGAGACTTTGGTGGTTATTATTGTGCAATAGATAAGGGCACTTGATTGTAGGATAGGAGAAGGGTCGTTCCATGTTAAAGTAGTCAAAAGGTTAGCCTTCAAGTGTGCCTAGAGAATGAGTTTATGATGGCCTATATGTTATGGCCAGCTTATGATGCTTGTTATAGGGTTGGTAATACCTATGAAAGGTAATATTCATGATTTAAAAAGCATGTGTTTTACTTAGTTAAACTTTATGTAAGTTCAAAAGCAATAATGGCTTTGAATTTTAAATGGATTACAATTTGATTTTAATTACTTTAGTATTTTGATTTGAGAAGTTTTTTTTTGTTTAACTAAATTATTTTTTTAATATCTACTCATTGAGTATTTTTATACTCATTTTACTTTGCTTTCTAAATATTTTCAAATAATAGGGCTTGATAGTGGGTGAATTAAGCTAACAAAGTGTGTATAAAAGTTTTAGAGTAAGGTTAGCATCTATGTTAGAGAAGTCTTGTACTTTGGTTTTTTAATCTTATTTCTATAAGTATTGTAAAAGTATATGCTCTAAAGACAAATAGTGGTGGCTAGGTTATATGTAAAGTAACTTTTTAGAAATATGTTTTTATATTGCTTTAATGATGTTCACAATTATGTTTTTAGTATCTAAACATGAATATCAATTTAGTTTTAAAAATGTGATTTCTTGCATATTCTCATTTATGTTATATTACAGTTAATATTCATAAATACATTAAATTATAAAAAATTAGTTTCTAAAAACATCATATGAATAATATCAAACTTTTTCAAGAGATTGTTTTCAATTCTTCTAACAAATGTAATTATAATTATAATATAATTTGACTAAATTAAATAGTTTGCTATATGGTTAGTTTTAAATGACCATCTTAGACCATGTGAGACAAGGTGTGATAGATATATGTAATAATGAACTTATAGTATTCTTGTATTGAACCTATTGTATTCTTGTAATGAACCTATTGTATTCTTGTAATGAACCTACTGTATTCTTATAATGAAGCTATTGTATTCTTATAATGAACCTACTGTATTCTTATAATGAACTTACTATATTCTTATAATGAACCTACTGTATTCAAGTAGTGAACCTATAATATTCAAGTAATGAACCTATAGTATCTGTAATTGCCCTAGAGGGAGGGTTAATAGGGCTTTTTAGAATTTAAAAGAAAATTAAAAGATTAAAGTAAGGATTAAAAAGAGATTAAGAGAGTAGAGAATCAAACACAAGTGTTTAAGGAGTTCGATTCATAAACTATTCAATGTCTCCACCTAACTTATCCCCAAGTTAGGATTTTTAATCCCCACACTAATCTTATTCACAAAGATTGAGATTACAAGTGTTTTTAAGGGTCAACTCTAAACCATACAAAATTTCACTTTTAATTAGGCTTAGCTCTAACCACAATCCTAAGTGTTTTAATGGTTAAACTTAAAATAATTTCTTTAGAAATAAACCTCATGTCCTTTCTAATCTATCCTAAGAATTAGATAAAGTAAAATTCCTATTTCTAACACACTACCAACTCATAAAAGAGTTGATAAGATTTAAAGAAAGTAGGTGAAAGTTTGAGAGCTTAATGAATGCTATGATAGAAAATTATAATAACCAAGTATTTCACTCTTCAATAAAGCTCCAAGAGTTGTTTATATAGTTGAACAACTCAAATATGGTTATTGGGGGCATTAACTTCATCCCTAACCATCTCCAAGTTTCATTTAATGCAAAATAGCCTTTTATAGAGAAATAGTTGCTTACGGTCATGAGGGTTGAAAAATATAGTCATTGAGTGGAAAGTGATAGTTGTGTCTTGTAGGGTTGCCTAGTCACGAGTTGCTCACAGTCATGAGGGTAGACCATTAATGACTCAAGCACCTTTTCTCACTTGAAATGCCCATTACTCATGACTTGGATGAACTCTCACGACCTAGTTATGGCCACCTTATGATCGTGAGGGCTTTGGTAACATTTTATCTTTATTGCACTTTTGATCCTTTTAGCTTATGAGAAAGGCTCCTAATCGTGAGCCTTGCTCAGGAGGGCTCCCCTGTAGCCTTGTTTTGAGCATTTTTTATGCCTTAATTGACCCAAATTGATCTTGAGCTTTATGACATCTTATATTTGATATTTTGATAGGCTAAAAAGTTAACTCACTTCACTTTGCTTCTATAAATTCAATTTAACCTAAAAAACACTTAAATAAACAAATTAGATTAATCAAATTTTTTATTAAAGTCAAAACTTTTGAGATTGAAGAAACTTAAAGTGAACAATATCAAAAAAAATATAAAGCTCGTTCTTTTTTACTTTGTTTGATTTGAGTTGTGAATGCAAACTCTAAGATTAGCATTTCTTTGGTAGTTTTATCTTGTAGGATTGCATCATTCTCTATCCAAAATGGAGATCTCAAAGCTAAATGAAGCTTCCTGTACTTTATTGTTTGGACATCTTTAACCTTTGATACTAATTCATCAATCACTTTATAATAAAATGGAGAATGTGTAAGATTAAAATTTATAATAACATAATAGTTAATGAACCTACTATTCATTGTTAATGAGCTTATAGACAAGTTGTAATGAACCTATAGTTTATTGTTAATAAACTTATACATAAGTAGTGATGAACTTATAACTCATTGTTAATGAACCTATGCACAAGTAGTGATGAACCTACAATTCATTCTTAGTTACCTTAGTAACAAACCTATAGGCAAATTTAATGAACTTATAATTCATTTATAATGAACATATACACAAGTAGTAATGAACTTGTAGACAATTACAAGAACTAATGAATAACATGTTACACCTACTGTTGACATAGCACACAGAAATATGAAACATAAATTAATAAATAGAGAATCAATCCATATGACATTACAATTTTAAATTTTAAATTATGTATCATATTGGATTACAAAAAATATAAAGAGCAGTAATTTATGGTATATACTCATCGAAAACTTTTTCTAGAGTTTGAGGTTGATGTTCAGTTGGATCTTCAACATTTGTTTAGCAGTTTCCTCTATGTCAAGCACTATTTCTTAATAGTTCTTCCTTAATATTTTTCTGGTAGTGTTTCCTCAATATTTTTTTTATTGTTCATTAAGAGGAGTTAGTCCCAATGAGAAGGAAGGAGCAGCATGATATTTTGATTTTGTAGTTTTTGTTATTGCATTTTCAAATTTTATTACTGTTGCAATGAAGCTTTCATTGCTAAAGAAGTAATCATCTGCAACTATTTCCTTCCATATTTCCTATCTCTGAGAGCTTGAAATGTTGTTAAATATTTCATTCATAGAGTTGTAAGTCTTCTTCATAACCTAAATTCTCAAATGTGTCCTTCCAACTTCTGTTATCATTTCTTTGAACTCTATTAGTGTGGTAGCCATTTTATTGATCATAGAGATTTTCTATTAGGGTTCTATATGACAAAAATAGCTATTGAAAGTGATGATCTAAGTAGGGATTTTCGATTTCATGAATTGAAATTGTAATGCATGAAATAAAGAACATGTTGATGGAAAAATTAAATATGTATGAATAACTATTATTTTTTTTACTATTAATTGTTTGTGTTTTTTTAATGGATTTAGGAACTTTGCATTTTATATTGAATGTGTGTTTAAATTAAGTTGCATGTGCATATTTATAACTTCTTATTTTTTTTATTAACATTAGTAAGCATCATGTTATTAAAATATTTTTTACGAGTGTATATATGAGTGGTCCTAATGCTTTATATAAGAGTTACATGGGATGTATGAAGGTTCTTTTTAAAGTAAACATTAAAAAATCTCTTCTTATGAAGTTGTGCTTAATGGCATAATTAGTATTATATAGGACAAGATGGGTAATAAGGAGGTTATTAATATGCACTTTATGAAACCTAATATACCCTTATCACATGAGTTATTATTGTTACAAAGGCATCATTAAGCAACTTTATAGAAAATTTTTAAGAATATATAGAATACAATTGTATATGGAGCACAATATATATGGTAAGAATAAATATGTCCAAAAAGGAGATAATATTTATGATATAACAGTTAAGAATGGGTTGGAAACTAGCTGTAAGGGTATATTGGGTGGTGGTTATAAGATTTCAAAAGGTGATGGCTTTGAGGTTACAAAAGGTACTAGTGGTAGTGAGGTTACAAAGATAACTAGTGGCTGTAAGGTTGCACATGGCAGCTATAAGTAGCAAAAAGATACTATTGCATTAAATGTTAAAGATACTATGGTTGGAAGTGATGTGAGAGGGACAATAGAAGAGGGAGAGACAATAAATGAGGGAGGAACAATTAGTGAGGTTACACAACTCTCATTGGCTAAGGTATCAAATGCCATTTTTGGATCTATTTATGAAGTTAATATTGAAGAATACTTGCAAGATGATATGCTAAGTCAAATTAGAGAAGAAATGCTTAAAGGTGAGGGGGTTGCTATAAATGAATTAAGAGGCCTTATAGGTGATTTAAATGAAATAGGAGATGGTTCCAGTAATACAGGAAATGCTAATAAAGTGGTGGCTGAGGTTGTGGACTTTTATAGGGTTAATGATGTAAAGGATCCTAATATACTACTTGACTATGAACTCTTGTATGATCAAAATGATGATGAGTTATAATATACTAAGGAAGTTTTAAGAAAGGTAAGCAAATAACAAAAAAATAGTAACTAATAGGTAAGTTAGTGGTAATCAAGTTTGATATCAGGTAATTATAGAAGAACAATTATAGACTAAAGAATCAACTATTACTTATGTTGAAACTGTAAGGAAAATTTTTTGAATTGGAGAAACGAAGTTGAAGATGTTGGCTTGTATTCATATGAAGAGTTTAATTCATATGAGGATTGTAGTTGCATGAGCTCATATGGTAAAGATGTAGATCACACAATAAGGATAAAAAGCAAATTCCCTACTTATAATCCTAATGTAAAAAAATGACTTTATCCTTAGGCATGGCATTTAGAAGCAGAAGATAATTCAAGGAAGTTATAATAAGGCATTTAGTCTAAGAAAGACATGTTATTAAATTTATAAGAAATACAAATTATGATTAGAGTTATATGTGCTGAGAAGATATGTTAATGGGATATGTTTGCTTCTTTTGCTAGTTTTAGTCACCTTTTTCAAATCAATGCTTATTATAAAGAACATAATTGCTATGTTACAAACAAAAATAAGAGGGTCGCTGTAAACGGCGGGGTTTAGTGTGCGCCCAAGATCTTAGCAACTGCTACACTGTTTGAGCTTATGGCTCTAGAGAAAACACTAACCACTGTCATAAAGACATGGCATGGAGATGAGGAGTTGCCACCCAAGGTAATAACTAGGATAAATAAAAAAGGTGGTACTTGATTCCCTAAAGAAAGCTAGCACCATGTTACTCCATATTTCTTCAAAAAAGCCTCAATCAAATAGTTGCAAAAATGGGAACCTCCATCACTTATCAATGCTACTCCAAATCACCCACAAACAAGTGGGCAAGTTAAGGTGAGTAACCGAGAGATTAAATGGATTTTAGAGAAAACAGTCTCTTCTTTAAGGAAAGATTGGGCATTGAAGCTTGATGATGCATTATGGGTGTATAGGATGGCTTTTAAGACTCTGATAGGCCTTACTCCTTATCAATTGATCTATGGGAAGTCATGTTACTTACCCATTGAGCTTGAGCATAAAGCATATTGGGCGACAAGAGCATTGAATTTTGACTTGATGAAGGCAGGTAAGAAAAGGTTACTTCAGCTTAATGAACTCGATGAGTTGAGAATGAATGCTTATGAGAATGTAAAGTTATATAAGGAACGCACTAAGTTCTAGCATGATAAGCATTTAATCAAGAAGGAATTTCATAAGGGACAACTTGTATTGCTTTATCATTCAAGATTGAAAATTTTTCCAGGTAAGTTGAAGTCTAGATGGTCATGTCCTTTTATGGTTGTTAAGGTATATCCTTATGGTGCAGTGGAAATTGCCAATAGTAAAAGGGAAATCTTCAAGGTAAACAGACACCGTCTCAAGCCATACTTAATCAATAAAGCAACTACTAAGAGTCAGTCTATCTCTCTCTTTAAATATTAATGAAATTAGGGTACATTTACTAACACATTCTTCATCTTATTTAATTTAATTACACATTTTTACTTTATGTTTCTATTTCATTTTTCATTTCATTTTAGTTTTAATTTTATTTCAAATTTCAATACTTTTAAAGTTAACTTTATAATGTTTTTGAAACTACACATTTTTATATCATTCTTTTCTTTACTTTATTTTCTTTATTTATACATATTTCCTTATTAAAATGTTCTTACTTCAAGTATACATTTTCTTTATGATTAGTTTATTTTTAGTTTCTAATCCCATTTTCATACATTTCTTTTCAAATATTATTTAAACAATAACTTAGAAAAATTTGTGTGAAATTGCATACTTTCATGACTCATTATGGGCATTCCGAGTTGTTACAGAGAGCCTACGTGCCGAGTCGTTACGATTGGTGTGACTCAAGCTAGAAATGCATCTTTGGAATGAGTCGTTACGGACGTGCCGACTCAATACAGAGAGTAATCGTGTTGAGTCATTCTAATTGGTATGACTCGACATAAGCCAAAGGAAGGCGTAACGACTCGTTCTTGCAGAACAACTCATTATAGAGGGTTGGCATGCTGACTTGACCACTCGTGCTGAGTCATGCCACCTCCAATTTTTTTTGCATATTTCACATATACACACACATACATTTCCAGCAACTTTGAATTTGTATTTTTGACATTTTTTCTTAGTTTCTATTTAGTTTTCAATTCAAAATTTCTTGAAAAGGTGCTTAATTTTTCAAAAGGCGTCATACCTTTTCACTTCCCCACACACCTTTTCACTTACACATACACCTTTTCACTTACACACACACCTTTTCACATATCCTTTACACAACCCTTCACTAACCCTTACACCCCTACATCTTACACCCTTCTAACACCTATATATACACCCTTTTGACCACCAAATCACTCATATTTCTTACTCATGAAAATCCATACGAATTTCACTACTTACACACATAAATAACTCCTATTCATTCATTTTCTTCCTTCTCTTTTCCATACCATCCAAGCTTTTCATTTCCTCTCTACAAACAAACCCTAAACGAATCAAATATCCTTTTCTTATTCAATCTTTTCCTTTTCATTTGCACATTATCATTACTTATACTCTATATATTTCTATAAGTTTTTGACTTCATCTAAGTAAGATTAACATTATGGTCAAGACAAGAGGTTCATCATCCAAGAGACCCCATATTGAAGAATCTCACTAAGAAGAGAATGAAAATCTTAGCAAGACTTACAAGGCTAAGTTCCTCATCCTTACACATGAGGAAGGTGCTAAGTTGACAACAATAAGATTTTGAGAAATCTTGGGTTGTAAGTATATTCCTAACTCTCTCTTGAACAATTTAGGTATGCTTGATGTGTTTGATAATATGCTTACTCAATGTGGACTTAAGAAGTTTGTTTCTCTACATGAGGACACTTATGTTGATTTGCTTACTAAGTTTTATACCACCTTGGATGTTAATGCCAACAATTCACAAATTCTGGAATTTAGGTTGGAAGGCAAGAAACACCAACTAACATATTCTTTCATGAATCATGTGTTTGGCTTTAAAAAGGATGGTTTATGTGATCCCCCATCTAACTTTAATTTGAATGAATTATGGACCTTTTTGACTAATTTGTAGACCCCATTTCAACTTAAAAAGGCTAAGGCTATGCTCATAAAAGATATGAAATATTAGTTGTTGCATAAGGTCCTAGCATGTGTTATTTTTCATAAGTCTGAATTTAATAGGGTTTCTGCACAAGAACTGTTTCTTATGTGGTGTATTCATAACAAAAACAAAGTTTCTTGGACTTATTGGATATTCAATCAATTGTTGACTTGTGCACCATGTAAGGATGCACCCTTGACACATGGACATATGGTCACCATAGTAGCAAAACATAAATATTGACAATTACACTCACACAGTTGAATGCTCTTATTTTACTAACCATGCTCTTGTGAGAGAAGTATGTGATGCAGGATTACAATTCATTCCCACTCACAATCGTTCATGTTGGCATGGAATTGCTAAATCATCCTGAGTTGAGGAACCACCACCAACTGAATACCAACTAGAAAGTGATCCAAAAGAAGAGCTTCCTCAATACCAACCTTTTGGAGAAGTCCTTTTGTTGACCTACCCTCTCCAAAGTGCATTGGGTTCTTTAGTTGAACACCCACCAATTGGGATCAAATTTTGAACAATCAAATTGCTATGCAAGGGCAATTGAATGCTATGGAACGTCACTAAAAGCAAATATCACATTATCAATGAAAGATGGAGTATAAGTTGAATCGGTACTTCGCTCAATCCGGATTCTCAATTGAGTCTCCACCCACCACTTCAATTGACGACTAAGGGAGTATTTCTATCATTTCCCTTATTTTATTTTCATTACATTGGGGACAATGCATGCTTTTGAGTGTGGGGGAAGGAATATGAATATAGATATTAGTATATTAGTAATATATGGGTTATTTGTTTGTTCTACATCTTTATGCATTTGCATTAAATTTTCTATTCATTTTGTTCCTATATTTAATAAGTAGTTATCCTTAATAGTCCTTTTGATTTTGATTGAAGTTAATATGTTTTCCTAATAGTGAACTTCCATTGCTCAATTGGTAGAAATTTTAAGTTTCATGTAGTATAAGTAGTAAGTTTATCATTTTATCTCTTTCTATTATTTCTAAAGTCTAAAAAATGTATTAGTCAACTTGCTAACTATGCTTAGGCCAAGTAGTAATGATTTAAGTTTAGTTTTTCTAGAGACTTAGGTAACCTTAGAGAAACTATAGCCATAATATCAAGATACTCACTTTTCAATAATGGATGAGGACAATTAAAATTAAAAAAAAAAGAAAAGAAAAATAAACGAAAAAAAATGCTTGTGATGTGATGCATTTTAAGTAAGTTGTGTGCAATTGAGTATGCTCCTTAGTTGCATTCATTCAGAAAGAGATGTATAATGTCATAAGTAGATGGATCTTGAGTAAGTTGTGTGCATTTGTGTTTGCTCCTCATTTGCATTCATTCAGAAAGAGTATATCTAGTAAATATGCTTTTGAATAAAATTGTCTAAAAATGCCATGAGAAGAGTGAGTTGATATGTGTGCTCAACATTGTCTCAAGGTATTGCCTTTAGAATCCCTAAGTTTGAAGCATGACTATCTTGGCTAAATAGCTTGGTTAGAACTTTGACTTTGCATTTTTTATTTTATTTTTAGTAGATTTTGATAAATTGGTAAACTTGTTGCCTATGTTGTGAGACTTGCCTATTTTACCATTGTTGAGCATTGGAATTTCAATTATTGAATTATCCTTTTTATTTTTAAAATCATTCATGATTAAAATGACTTGATGAGGATGCTACCCTTTTTGGGAGTAGATGATAATTTCGATAATTTCTTCATTTTTTATCTATACTTGCTTAGGGGCAAGCAAGGTCTAAGTGTATGCAAACTTGCATAGTTATTTAGGTATTATAAGTGTTGTTTTGTTTCATTTTAGTATTTTTTTATGCTTATTTAGTTATGCAATTTTCATTTTTAGTTTTCAATGCTTTTTATGGTAGTTTGTATGTTTTCTATATGTTTTTAGGTTCAATTGATGCATTAGAAGGACCTTGGATTTGTTAGAATGAAGTATGAAGCTTGAGAAGATAAAGGAAGTTGAATTGGAGTTATTCTAACTCGTTACACCAGGGAGGACTCGTTATAGAAGCCATCTATGCCGACTTGACCCTTCGTACTGACTCATTCCATTTGTGCCTCATTAATGAGATGCAGCTTTTCAGCTTTAAGAAGTTTTTTTATTTTGGACATAACTTATTCTCAAAATGTCAAAATAAGGTGATTCAAGTTGATCTAGAAAGATAACTCAGAGATCTAAGACTTTCATGAAGGGAAGTTCTCCAGATAAGGTCATATAAAAGGACAAAAATGCCCTATAAGTTACTATATAGAGTTATGACCTTTTATGTAAAAGGGCACCTTTTCAATTTGTAACTCCTTTTTAACCACCTCTAGGGTCTATATATAGATCAGTGGAAACTTGTAAGAAGGAGAGATTCATTAAAATATATATTCTTACAAAATTATTATAAGAGAACATCATTATTATAAGAAGTACATAATTTATTTTCTTAGGCTTAGTCTAGTGTTTTGAAGATGAATTAGAAGAAAGAAAGAAGGAAGCAAGAAAAGAAGATTGCTCTAAATTAATAAGTGTTGGAATATTATTAAAAGGGTTTTATCAATTCCTTTTCTTCTTTTCTTATTTTTTTCTAATCATGTCTATTGGCTAAGTCTTGTTTGAGAAGCAATGATGAATTAAATAAGAACTACATTTTCTATCTTATCTTGTTTATGATTTAATTTCAATTAGTGCTTGATTAAGTTATTTATGATTGATCACCATATATAACTTATTTTAATTAAATTACTTATAATGAGAGTTAGAGTAATTTGGTGGAAATATAATTGAGATTACTTAAAAATTGGATTTACTTGGAGATAAGGAATTCATCTTAAGGGAATCAATTAGTAGATTACTTGTGATTTCCTTGTCTATCTCTAAAATACATCGAGAGAGCTTGTAGACTTTAAATGGGAATATCCTTAATTGACAATGAGAGTTGCTTTTATGGATTTATTGGTATAATGTCATTTATGATTTTCTCTTATCTATGCAATACACTGAGAGAGCTTGTAGACTTTAAGGGGAAATACTTCTAATTGATAACGCGAGTTAATTTTAGGAACCTTACTTTAATTTTCCAATGAGAGTTGCTTTTAAAGATTATATGCAGTAATTTCCAATCAATATGTTTTGTGATAAATTCTTATAACTTCTTGTTTACATTTTGATTTGTGCTTCTCTTTTATATATATTGTATTTATTATTCTGTTTAGTATTATAGTAATTAGGAATAATTATATCATCAATTCTATTTGATTTAGTTTTGCCTATCCATCTAAGTATTTGCTTGATTAATACATAATTCTTCCCAAATCCCAAGTGTTCGACACCCGACTTACTCTATACTAAGTCTTTAGAGATTAGGGTTATACAATTCTACCCGCTTCAACCATCAACTACCATTGTCACCTCTGCATTTAATATAGAGGCAAGTGGCTACCGCAAAGGTAGTGCCTCTATGATAAGGTGATCGCCTCATTGGCTTTTGCTAAAGAGCTGATTGCCTCTTCACAAAGGCATCGCCTTTTTGGCCTGCCCTGCCTTGCATTGGGCCTGGTGGGCTAGGGTGACTTGGCTGATTTTAAAAGGCTTTGGGCTTGGTTTAGAAGGGTTTTGGGCTTAGTTTATGAGGGTGTTGGGCTTTTAGGCTCATTTCCAAGAGAATTCTGAGTTTCCTCCTTGTATTCACACTTTGATTTTTCTCATCATCGGGCTTGGGTATAGGTTGATCAAATCGAGCACCCGTAGTCTGCCCCTAATTCATAGGTCAATTGGACCAGGTGTCTATAGTTTGCCAGGTGTCTGTAGTTTGCCCCTTTATTTTTTGAAAAACCAAACACATGCAAAGTAGTTTTTTGAGAAAATCATACACAAAATAAAATAAATCAACAAACATCATACTTGACTTTTGAGTTACACTCGAGAGACAAATTCTTCAATTTTGAAATGTGACTGTGATCCTCAGGTTTTCCTGGCCTGATCAGCCACTCATTAATTCTTGGTAGATTATACAAAGATGGCGATCTTTAGGTTTTCCTAGCCCGATTATCGTTCCACTGTGGACATCATTCTTGGGTTTTCTTAGTAAGTTCATCACTCGACTGGGGATATGATTCTTGGATTTTCCTAGTCCTTATTACTTGACTCTAGTTCTTGAGTTTTCCTAGCTCGATCACGACTCAACTATGGATGTGACTTTTGAATTTTCCTAGTCTGATCATCACTCAACCTTGACTTCGGGTATACTACCCGAGCAGTCATCTTGGTCTTCAAGCTTTAGGGATACTACCCGAACAACTCTCCTCTTGACCATAAGCTTTGGGGATACAACCCTTTCTTGATCTTGAGCCTAAATTATCCTTTCCTAATTCCAAGCTTCGGGGATACAAACCTGAATAGCCTTTTTCTTATCGAGCTTTGGGGATACAACCCATATAGCCCTTTTCGATGCAACACGTTATTCAAGGTTTTCCTAGCCCCAAAACATCACTTGATTAAAAACACAGACTAAAACCTCCACTTCTCAACCTTGATTCCTAAGATGTACTTGAAGGAATCTTATCATCATCATCATTTTTTTATTTACCCTACCCCTTTCCTTACTATAAAAACATACTTTTCTCTCTTTTCTTTTTTCTTCTTCTTCTTTTTTCTCTTCCTTTTCTTTCTTTTCTATTTATCGCACTTTCACTACTTTAAACATGGACAATGAGAAAACACCCCCCATGCCTAAATGGGATCATGTCCTGCCTTCTGCTAATGCTTTACTGAGTCGCGGATTGATAAGAGGAGATTCAATTCCTCTTCTAGCAGATCTAAGAACCCACATTTGTTCATCGATGTTTGGAGAGGTTAGTACTAGATTCTTCCTTACTTTTCATGAAAATCATATTGGGTCAGTGTTCATTCATATTTATTTATCATTTATGATAAAAAAAATAGGGTAATTTAATTATTGCAATTCATGGATTTGATGGAAAAAGTAAGAAACCATCCACTGTCTGTGTTGCATAGAGGCGATCGCTCTATCGACAATACACAAGGGCATCACCTCTGATACTAAGGCAATCACCACTGTGATAAGGCAATCACCACCATAATGAGGCGATTGCCTTATTAATGAGGCTTCACGCCTTATTGACAGGGCGAGCCAAATTCCATTCTCTCTTATTCTTAGTTTTATTCTAAAAAAGACAACAAAATACATCACACTAATTTAACCTCCCTAATTTCCTCTATAGCATGATGTATAAATGTTTAAAGGTATTGGGAACTTCCATGGGGCCCAAGTCTTCTATAATAAGCTAACTGAGGATTAAAAGGACCAAATTTAAGAGATCAGGTTTAAGGATTTTATCCTTTCACTTCCCATTAAGCAGGGTCAAATAGACTACCAGCCATTTACATGTTGATGGAGAGATGGTTCTATACGACCCACACCTTCCACCTCCCATTTGGAGAGCTCAATTTAGATCCTATCTCTTTCATTGCCATCACTGTGATAACATGTACTAAGGATCCTATTCCTCTTTACGCGGGCCTACACCAGTTAACTCCAGACAAGGTCGTGTTCATTGAGCATCTTTTAGGTATGATCTCAGACATAAAGGGGACTCACACCTTTAAGCTTGTCTCAATTTAGAGCTTTTATACTCAGGAGAGAGCTACGATGATGGTCACTCCACATGAGGTTGACTCGATGGTATGGGCATTTCTAATTTACCTACTCGACACTACCTTACTCGTTGATACTACTAGCTCCATAGACCTAATGTTCTTGCTACCTCTCTAAGACCTAGATCAGGTATCCACCTTTGATTGGGGTAGTTGTATCTTTGCATATTTATACTGGAGCATGGATGAGGTAGTCTGCAGGGCTAAGAGATTATGCAGCTTTTAACACACTGTTATGGTAAGCTATAACCCTTTTCATCTTCTTAATTTATTTTGATATTTATTCATTGACATTGGCTAACCATTTTTCTGATAGGTATGGGCCTTGGGGCTAGAACTGCTTATCAGCATGCAGTGAGTAGGGGATCATCTTCCTGCCATTAATAGGTGGGGTGGTAGTCGAGTCTTAAAGAGGCATCACGCCTAGGTGCATATGTATAGGTAGCAACTGAACTCCTTGACACATGATGCGGTACCTATAAAAAACCATATTTACATTTATTAGTAACTTGCATGAACTTAATCCATTTACCTGCTAATGCCTTTACTTTTGCAAATATAGAATGACTTATAGGGTCCTGAGGATAGGTGGAATGTTAAGATGACTTGATGTAGACCTCTAGCTCAAAGGAGGGTACTTCTCTATGGACTAGGTTATTGGGTCTAGTATCTCAATGAGCGAATCATGAACTGGCATAGGGGTGTCAGGGCGAGATGCATCCCTAAGTCTCCCCTCGATAGTATGCTTTGGATACATGAGTTGGAGGGTGATGATCTTGCCCAGGCTGTCACTAGTTCACTGGCTATAGATCATATAATTTGGGTCAAGATCCAATATATTAAGTTTATTCAGACTCATCTTCTAATGACGGTTCCCTTTCACGCCACTTCTACCTCTCAAGTACATCTTTTTCATTTTCCCCTTTTATCTTTAAAATCATCATATTCTTACACAATCTTCCTCCCTATTTTTAAGCTATAGCTACTAGACTTGCACCTCATGCCAGGCTTTAGGTGTGGGAGAGAGAGCCCCTACGGCACTGTCTTAGTTCGAGTAGAGAGGGGACTATAGCTACAGCTAAACAAATGAGGCCTCCTACCACTTCTAGCTCTCAGTTTATTAGTGGAAGTTTTATTCATATTCTTAACCCTTTGGCTCACTATTTAGTCCCTCCTAGAGAGTTATCTCATTAGTTCCTAACTTTGGACGAGGACCTCACGCCTGTATGTGCTCCTGGTGGTAGTACTCACATGAGTTTGCTCTTAACACGTTCTTATAATCATTCTTGACATGTTTGTTAGCTCTAACACTCATTTAATGATGTAGATTCCTTTAGAGTGGGGCTCATACATGTACTAAATAATAGAGGCCTAGAGGGACTACATGCTGGACATCACCCAGGTAGTGGAGGGTAAAGACCTTTTTTGATACTTACATGTATGCATACTTTTATGGTTTACTAACCTGTGGTTTGCTTGAACAGGATCATGATGAGGTCAATAAGGTAAGAATTGCCACTCTTGAGTGCTAGATTGATATGTTCCAGATCAACGAGGATGACGATGATAAGGATGGGAGCGACGGTGATGTTAGAGGAGGAGACGACCCTGAGGGCACCAAGTCAAATACTTGATAGGCTAGGGCCCATGAAATGCTCTTTTAATTGATGCTTTTTCATTTGTTTAACTTAGGTGATGAACTCATATTTTTCTATCTTGAATGGATGTTTATAGAATTTGGCCTTTTACTTTAATTAATTTCATTTTTTACAAGAAATTTAGATATAGTGATAGCATAAATGTACATCTACTCTGCTAGGTTCTTATTCATGCTGCTAAGACTACATAATTCTGCCAAAAGTCTGCCAGCTACCACTACTAGAGAGGCAATTGCCTCTTGGCACTGAGGCGATGCTTCTACGATGAGGCGATCGCCTCATTACCAGGGCGATTCCTCTTCTTCAAAAGCTTAACCTCTTTATTTCATCCCTATTCTTGAAACACTTTCATCCCTAACCTCCATTTTCTCTCTCTAAACACCCCTAAAAACTTAAATTATGACTGAACAAAGCCTTAAATTGGTACAATCAAACTTAAAAAGCCTAAATAATGGATCATGGGCCAGATTAGAGCCATTTTACCTTTTAGTCTTTAGATCATTACATATTAGGAGAATCAATTTCCCTTTTATTCATGCTATGGTTCAATTTTTGGACCCTTAGAAATGCGTCTTTTGATTCAATACAGTTAAAATATGCCCCCTACCAAATGAGTTTAAGGCCATTATTTATTGTCACTTGGACTTTACTTGCCAACTTGCAGTTCCTAACCTTGTGATCCTAAACCTTTATTCCATTTAGTATGAAATGGTCTAAACGTTTAATCTTCCACCACGGTCTTCTTCTTACTATATTCTTTGCTCAGAAATCGTACTAGAAACCTTTCTTGAAACCATCATGGGTACATATAAGGGAGAAGTTCATTCGCCTTAGATGATGGCCCTCTACTTATATACCTAAATTTTGCTCATTTCCCTTTCTAAGAATTATGATTAGAAAGTACTTTCTGTCCTCAATTAGGTGGAAGCATGGCTCAACCTTTTTCCTGTTATTCTAGCAAAAATAATCATTGAACTAGACAATTTCCTAGAAACAAGATGATTTTTTGGAAGTCCATTTTTGTTAGAGATAAATTCATATGTATTGAATTCTCATTCCCTTATCATTTTGTCATTCAACTATTTAATGCTTTGCAGATGTGGATTTATAAAAAACTAAGCTTGCTCAAACCTCCTCAAGCTATCGGGTGTTATAGGGCAAAGCATTACCAGACTAGGAGACTATATACTATACCAGAAGATGTTCACAGCTAGCTATCAACATTCCTCGACACCCTAATCCACTGGATGTGCCCTTGGTGGAGATTACAACATGTGACTATCTAATCTTATACATACAGTGTTCTAATCGTCGGCCTCCATTTTACTACCTTTTAAAACCTAGCATGTCCCTACTGTCAATATGGTCGTAAGCAACTAATCACAAGGTTGGTTCACAAGTTCCAACTAGGACCGCTTTCTCAAAAATTTCTAGATCACTTAATGGCTACTTAGCCTTAGAGAACCATCAAGAGAAATGTAAACTATAATGGAGATCAAACTATTGATGATTATTACAAAGCATGGGTCTACTCAAAACAAATGAAAAGAGATAAGTTCATTAGAAATAAAAGAATTAGAGAGTTACAAGCAACGAGTACTCAAGGTGACCAACAAAAGAAGAGAAGACAATGTCAGCTCATGAAATTAAGTTGCCACTTTCCTTTTGTTAGATGGTGTTTCCTTTCTAGTTAAGTAGTTTTTAATAAACACTTTATACAATGTTTAATAATAATCAAAGCAATATATTCCATTTAGCTTAAGCATAATATGCATACACATTTTGCTTCTGATATATCTCATGTTATTAGTTGCCTTTCCCTTATAAGTTTTCCAACTAACCATTTTAATCTCTCCCTCTCCTTTTGTCTTGTCCTTAACTTTTGCTTGGAAAACCTTTTTTAAGGTTTTCAATCCAATAGGAGTTTTTATTTTTTTGCATTTTTGTCTCTAACTTTTGCCTAGACAACCTCTTTACGAGGTTTTCTTCATAGCGAGACTTTTACAAAAAGTATTTCTTAAGCTTATCCATGTTGTTGGGCTCTCATAACTCATTTCCTTCCATGTCGGATAAGAAAGCAACACCCTTAGAGAACAACTTCTTTACCAAATACAGTCCTTCCTAACTCAGTTTGAATTTTCCTCGTGGATCAGTTATGATTGGCCTTGTAAGCTTAAGTACTAAATCCCTTCTTTGATCTTCCCTAGCTTGATTTTCTTATTATAGGCTCAAGCCATTATTTTCTAGTACAATTGGGAGTGGTACATAGCTTTCACCTTTTTCTCATCCAACAGTGTCAATTGTGCCAATTTACTCTCCACCCACTAGTATTCGAGGATTTTAGATTCTAATAGAACCCTTAACAACTTGATCTTGACTTCCACTAGCAACAAAGTTTCACATTCGTATACTAAGGAATATGGAGTGACCCCTATTAATGTCCTGGAAGTGGTTCGATATGCCCACAATGCAAACTATATGTATTCTACCCAGTCTTGATAATTCTCCATCATCTTGGCTAGGATCATATTCACATTCTTATTTATAGCTTCCACTGCCACATTCTCCTATGGCCTGTACATAGATTATCTGTGATGCTCAATTTTGTAGTCTTTTAATAGCATGGCCATTTCTACTCAAAATTGAACTCCATTATCAGTAACAATATGGTGTGGCAACCTATATCTGCAGATTATATTTTTCTCGATGAACCTCGACATTTTCTTTATGTCAATAATAGTATAGGACTCAGCCTTAACCTATTTAGAGAAATAGTTTATGGCCATGATAATGTATCAATGACTGTTAGATGCCTCAGCCTTATTTCTCCTATGATATTAATTCCCCATATAGTGAAGGGCCATGGAGAGGTCATTCCTTTAAGCTCCACAAACGGCAAGTGGCTGACGTCTCCATAAGTTTGACAATTATGGCACTTTTTCAATATGATGCAATCTATTTCTATGGTGAGGCAAAAATGACCCTAATGAGCTATCTTATTTTACAAGACTGTCCTATTCATATGTGGCCCATATACTCCTTCATGGACCATTTCTATAAGCATATGGGATGCATCTTTATCAACGCATCTTAGGTGCATTCTAGTTGGCATCCCCTTGTACAACATCTCGTTATAGCTGATGAACTATCGAGAGAACATTTATAGGGACATCCTTTCTTTCTTGTCAGCATCCTTAGGGAATTGCCATGTTTCTAACTACTTTTGTAAGTTATAAAACTAAGGCCTCTCAGTAGTATTAACTAGCATGACCCTTATTTCCTTATAGTAAGGAATTCAAGACTTTACTAGAAACTAGAGGCTTGACTTTTTTCTATTTCTCACTTTCCTATAAGGAAGCTAGGGTAGCTAGAGCATCAACTATTTAGTTTCTTTCTCTTGGCAGATGGATGAATTTGCATTGATCAAATGACAATGAAATAGTAGCTAAATAATCCCAAAACAGATGTAGCCTATCTTTATTTATCTCCCATTCTTTAGAGGCTTATTTTATAACCAACATAGAATCCCTATACACGGTGACATCCTCTGCCCCTACACTGCGCAGTGTCTTTAAACTAAAGATGTAGGCCTCATATTCTGCTTGATTGTTTATTATCTCAAATTCGAGTCTTTTTCCATTGGGATCATTTCTCCTTCTGGCATGACCAAGATTATTCCAACACCAGCTCCATTATTGTTGACAGCTCTATCAAAGTACATTTTCCAACCTTGCACCTCTGTTACTCCTAAATGTTCATCCAGAAATTCCAATTCCCATTCCTATTTATCAACTACTGGATTCTGAGCTAAGAAGTTTGCTACTGCTCTTCCTTTTACCCCTTTCTTCACCACATAATCTATGTCAAACTCGGTGAGCAGGACTAACCATCTGGCTAGCTTTCCAATGAACAAAGGAATTTATTGAGGGTATCTAAAGGGATCGTGCTTTGTGACTACTTGTACTATATATGATTGGAAGTAGTGGTGGAGCTTTTTTGTCGCCCAAATCATAGCTAGACATGTTTTCTCTATGAGGCTGTAATTAGCTTCAGACTGTAACAACTTTCTGATCAAATAATAGACTGCATGCTCGACCTTCCTTTCATTCTCCTAAGCTAGCATTGTCCCTATTACATCCTTTTAAATTACTAGATATAGGATCAAGGGCTTACTCGGCTTTAGCAATTGTAAGATAGGGGGATTCATCAGATAATTCTTAATAGTCTCAAAAGCTTTTTGACATTTTTCATCCCATATCACAAGCTAATCTTTCTTTAGGACATTGAAGATTGGTTCACAAACTATGGTCAACTTATCTATGAACCTACTAATATACTATAGGTGCCCTATGAATCCTCTAACTTCCTTTTCATTCTTTAATAGGGGCATTTCTCTTATCACCTTAACCTTATCTGGATCCAGTTCTATTCCCTTTTGACTCACAATGTGTCCCAGTAGTTTCCTAGATGTTACCCTAAAAACACACTTCTTCAGATTCAGTATGAGATTGTACTTTTCTGCAGCTTCAATGTGCCCTTCTCTGGTTATAAACTTCACCATCATATCATCTATGTACACTTCTATTTCCTTAGGGATCATATCATGCAATAGAGCGGTCGCCATCTTCTGGTAAGTAGCTCCTTTATTCTTTAATCCAAAAGGCATTACCCAATAATAATAAATGCTACATTCAATGGTAAAAGATGTTTTTAGCTTATCTATCACTGCCATTATGATATATTTATATCCCAAAAATCCATCCACAAAGGAATAAATTGCATTCAAAGTTGTGCTATCAACCAGTGTGTTGATGTGTGGCAACAGGAAATTATCTTTAGGGCAAACTTTGTTCAGATCTTGATTATCTATGCACATTTTAACCCTTTCATCTTTCTTTAGGACTGAGACTATATTTGCCAACCACTGGGTGTCTTCCACTACTTCTAAGAACTTGGCCTTTAACTACTTATTGACTTCTTTAACTAGGAGAGCCCATTTTGGCCTTAACGTCCTCTATTTCTGCTTTATCGATGACATGTGAGGATACCTAGGGATTCCTTATTATGAGATCTCCCTTTCGATTCCAAGCATATCCTTATAACTCGAAGCAAATACTTTCTGTCTCTTTGTCAATACTTCTTTCATTATTTTTTCTCTCATCATGAGTTAAATAAGAAGCAAGTAGTATATTTTTGGGGTTTTCATTTGTGCCTAAATTAAATGATTCAATTTGAATGGAATTAATGTCAAACATATGCATGAAATGATTATCACAAATAGAATAACCATTAGGAAACATATCACTCAAATAAGCAAAGTTGGACTTCATTGCATTCACTTTTTAAAAGAATAAATCATCAGTTTCGAACAAAGAAGCAAGAGAAACATCATAATCATCATAAAAAAATCTATGATAGAGTTGAGGACACAGGCTTCGAGATCCAGCTCTTTGTTTTGATCATCAGCGTCTTTCAGCTTCATAGTAACTTCATTCCTTATAGGCTCTTCTTTAGCCAGTACCAGTTCTTCCACAGGAACTTCTTTAGTAGTAGCTTTCTTAACATCATTCATAAATTTAGTAAAGATTTCAAACCCTGGGATTACTTCTCCAGCCATTAACAAAGGTTCAGCAGCCCCTGCGTACAGATACTCATTACCTTCCCTCACAAAGTCTTCGTCTCAGCCACAACCTCTCCCTATTTTTCCTTAAACCATTCCCAGATATCCATTTCTTCTTCAAAATCATCAGCCTCCTCAAATCCTACCCTGTGCTTTAGAATAGGTACCTTGCATTCCATGAATTTTGGATGTCTACTTTGATCCTTTCCCAGTCCTATGCTTGGCATAAATTTCATGTTGTGCATCATATTCAAAATCCTTTCATCTATCTCATCTTTATAAATTATGAAACCTCAAAACTTAGGCTTATGGAGATCTCTTTGGGAGGTAACTTTAGGGAAGCTATGGCAGATTTAGTCTTAGCTGAGATTGTGATAATCCTTCCCTCATGCGAAAACTTGACTCTCTAATGAAAAGTGGAGGGCACACCACCTAAAGGATGAAACCATGGCCTTCCCAACAAGATAGCAAAGGTCATAGGGATGTTAATCATATGCAAATCAACCCAAGTCTTAATAGGTCCCGTTCTGACCAAGGCCCTAAATGTCCCTTCAACAAGCCTCTTGGTGTCATCATAGGCCTTTATGACTACCTCATAAGGTTTTAGGTCAACCATAGTCAACTCTAACTTTGGTAGGATCTTCAATGGATACACATTAATGACAAAACCATTATCCACTATCACACAATAATTCATCTTTCCTTTCACCTCGGCCTTAATGAATAAAGCTTTATGGTGATCCCTACCTTCCAAGGGCAAATCATCATTAGGGAGTTTCCATTAATGAACTGACCATTTTCTTAGGAGTGCAACCTATAAAGACCTTTTTCTTATCTAGAGCCAGAACTAGTGCTTCTTTATGATCCCTGGAGTGCGTAAGTAGTTCCTAGACACTAGCAACAGTCTCCTTACTCTTTTTTACTTCTTCCCCTTTCTCTAAACTTTTTGTCTTTTCTAGTTCAAACTTGGCAGTTTTGGCTTCTTCTTTTTTTTTTCAACCTTTCTCACAAACTGGCCTAACCTACTTTTCTCATCATCCCATTGATCAATCTTCCCCTCATCCTCGCTATTAGAATTGTAAATTTCCAAGACATGCACATGAAGTTCTATAGGTTGGTTTCTTAGGTTTGGGTTCTGGTGGGTCATGGGTGACATCTACGATGGAGCTTAAGATTTTCTCTTCCATTAGACTGATGTTGATCATTAGGATAGGTGCATTTAGAGGTGGCATATTTCGATAATTGGATAGGGGGTTATTTTAAGTGTTCGGTTTTCTAGTTTCTAGATAAGTGATTTTACCTGCATCAATCAGCTCTTGGATTTCATGTTTCAATCAAGTATAACTGTTAGTTTCATGTTTGATGGCCTGATGGAATTTACAGAAAAACTTTGGGTTGCCACCAGGTAAAGGTTATTGTAAGGGTAAAGGTCGTAGCGGGTTTTTTTCAATAAGCTCTTCAAGGACTTTAGACAAAGGCTGCCCCAAATTTGAGAATCTTTAGGGTTGCCTAACAATGTTTATCTATAGACTGCTAGTTGGTGGCAAATGGCATTGATTTGGATGTTGCTGCTTCAACCAGCTCCTTCTTTGCCCCCAGATCTCCCTTCGAAGAACCTTTTCTCTTGGGCCAAATCTGACTCTTTCTGAACCCTAAATCTATACAACTCAAAATTTTGGTTTCCCAAGTCCCTTAGCTTTTTAGATAATATCGGGAAACATCCTTCTATTTCCAAACCAGTTGATCCGACTCAGCATGCCTATACCTCATTTAAGATAACTTTCCTTTTCAACGAGTTAGATAGTTAATGAAGGACTCATTAAACTCTGCTTGGTGTTTTTCAAATCTCTTAGAGGCACCTCCAATTGAACATTGAGGCCGTATTATTTCATAAAAGAAGCATATAGTTCCTTCCAAAGATTGGACTTATGGTTCCAAAGCGTAGTACAAGCAGATTGGTGCACCCTCTAATGACATGGGGAACTGCTTGATGATTTAAGCCTCAATCAGCTCAGTAGCCTTTACATAAGTCACATATTACTTTAGATGTAAGTGGGATCTTTGGCACTAGAATACTTCTTAATGTCCGGGAATTTCAAATTTCGAGGCAGCATTTATCTTCCCTCTTTAGATTCAAATTAGCATAATTCAAAGGAGTAACCATGCCATTTTCCTTCATCATCATCTGCATTTGACTCATAGCCTTGGTTATACTCTTGGCCCACTCAGTTTGTTCCACGTCCTCAGTTGGATTCATATTTCTTTAGTTTGATGGATTGGCCAGTATCATCACATCATCTTCTTCCCTTTCTTTGACTAGGATTTCCTCATCAACATCTATCAAGTTGACTAGTTGTACATTGGGTGGTTGTGGCAGCTATTTTCTCTAATGAGCTTGGTGATTTCCCCCATCATCTCCCTCATCATAGACTAATTTTGAGTGAACACTTTCTCTTTCAACAGTGCCTTAAAAGCCTCTGGATCAAAACCACCTACCATTTTTATTTCTATGTTTTGGACTAAATGGCTAAAATTAGCTTAAAAATGATAACCTCCACCTTTATTTCTCCCGCACACGTATTCAATGGTAAGTATCTTGTCCTAAAATTTTTTTTCTAGATTCTAATTATCAATGAGGGATAATAAAACTGATGTGTGTAAGAAAACTCTCAAAATGATTTAAACAAGTCATAGGTTCTTTAAATAAAGCCCAAGTCCATCTTTAATGGAACAAGGTCCTTAGCATCATAATTTTACCTTATCAAGGCCCGCTTGAAATGGGTTATGAATAGGTATAAAAGGACCATTTGATATAGATTGGTTATAATGGGCCTAGACTGGGCATGAGGGACCATTTTGCCTTAGGTCATTTGTTAATGGGCTTAGGATTTATTTCAAGGATCCATTATATGGAAAAATACACACACATTTAGGAGAAATACTAAGGAAAATTGCTAGGCCATTACATGGGATTGATTCTTGAGTATTAGGCTTTAGCTCCCAGAATAATATACATCCATATACATCTCCCCACTCAAGGGTCAAACAACATGGGCTGGTATGTGTTATGAGTGACAATAATCAGATATCCCACCACCAGGTTTAAGTGAAACATAGGTAGCAAAATATCAATTATTATTCGATTAATTTAGGACTGAAGTGCTCATTGTGTATAAAAGGTGTAGTGAATGCAATAGGAATGCAAAAGGAATAAAAGAATAATTAAAGATGATAAATTACAAAACACTTGGAATCAGTTTCTCTATCCCTAGTGGAGTTGCCACTATAAGCAGTGGGGTGTGGCACGTACCCAAGTGGTTGGTAACCATGACACTGTGTAGGCTTGAGGCCCACTTGGAAATACAAGATAGGTCTTAAGCCTAGTTGGAGATGGAGTCACCACCCGAGTGAAAGTCAGGACACACTTGTACAACAACTGGATTCCACAGAGGTTCTTAGAAGCAGTAATCAAAGATCGAGTTTGGAAATTAGGTATGAGTGTTTGAATGCTCACCCAACCTTACAATTGGCCTTCGTTTGTGTTTTATGAATTATTACTTTTAATTATTTAATTATTTTTTTATTAACATGCGAATTGTAATTGCCTTCTAATAATTGCCAAAATTTATAATGCACATTAATTATTTCCATGTACTTTGTCCTAACATTTATCATAAATAAAAAAAGTAATTGATATTTACAACCATTCACTCAAAATCAAAGGGGAGAAAGGATTAAGGACTACAATGCTTTTAGAGTGATAAAAGCATAATATACAGAAAATAAACCATATATATACCAAAAATAAATTAGCAATAAACTAATTATACAAGAAAAAGTCCCCTAAATACCAATTAATCGAATGATTATTTTATGGCTAAAGGACACCAAACAGTCCCTGTAATAAATAGAGGTTAATTTTCTTCCATTAATAACAACATTATCTCATGATCAACAATCAGCAAATAATACTTAAAGAGAATTAAAATACATTTCATAGAGTATTTTACAAAACATGTAAAGGCTTGTCAAAGCGGTGATCGCCATTATGAAGAGGCGATCGCCTCATAACAATGAGGCCATGCCTCTTTGAAGAGGCAATCGCCTAATTAACAGGCTCGAATGACCATAACGTACAAGAAAAGAGAAGTAGGACTGAATGAAGGCTAGTCAAATTGGCGATAGCCTCTGTGAAGAGGTTGTTGTGTCATGATAGTGCGACGATGCCTCTTTAAAGAGGAAATCGCTCGATTAACAGACTTGGATGACTCTCAAAATGATAAAAACTTATGTTTCAAGCAAATGCTTGATGAAATGAAGAAACTAAACACACTCCTATGCTTAAGACTTAAACAATCATGCTAAATCATGGCAAATCATAGATAATGAACAGAAGGAAAATAAGTGAACAAACAATAAACTCTGAAACTATATTAACTAATGAAAGATCAAGCAAGCTAATAGCTAAATCTTAAGGAAGAAGTGAAGAAAGTTACTAGAGAATGAGTTTTTGATCCAAAATGATTAGCCCTCAAAGATGAATATGAGCTAGACTTCCTTTGAATGCAAGTTCTTCTCCCTTCTTCCTTTAGAAAATGATATTTTTAGCTTGATTTCCTCCTCTCCTTCCCTTCTCCTAGTTTTAGAGCTTTTCTCCTTTTTTTGGGTTTTGTTTTTTTAGAATTGCTAAGCTCTCTCCCTTTCTTTTTCTCTCCTTTTTCTTTTTATTATCTCCTCTAGGCCATACCCCTACTACCCCTCTTCATCATTGCATTTCATAGCTCTTCTCTTCCCTAAAAATTTTCTTTTTCTTCCTCTTAAAGACTAAGTTTCAGTTGGGGTAGGCCCACGATCAACCACTATTGTGACCTCTGCATTTAATGTAGAGGCAAGTGGTTTCCATAAAGGCGGTGCCTCTATAAGGAGGTGATCAACTTTTCACAGAGACGTCACCTCTTTACAGAGGCATCACCTCTCTGGATTGCCCTACATTGGGCCTGGTGCACTAGGATGACTTGGGCTAGTTTTTTAAGGCTTTGGGCTTAGTTTAGAAGGGTTTTTGGGCTTGGTTTAGAAGGGTTTTAGGCTTGGTTTAGGAGGGTCTTAGGTTTTTGGGCACATTTCCAAGAGAATTCTGGGCTTCCTCCTTGCATTCAAACTTTGATTTTTCATCATTCGGTTTGGGTGTGGGCCGAGCACCCATGATCTACCCCCAATTCATGGGTTGATCGGACTAGGTGTTTATAGTTTTCCCTCTGATTTTTTGAAAAACCAAACACATGCAAAGTAATTTTTGAGAAAACCATACATACAATAAAAGAAATCAAGAAACAACACACCTAACTTTTGAGTTACCCTTGAGAGATAAATTCTTCAATTTTGAAATGTGACCATGATTTTTGGCATGATCAGTCACTCATTAATACTTGGTAGATTATGTGAAGATGACAATCTTCAGGTTTTCCTAGCCCGATTGTCGTTCTATTAGGGACATGATTCTTGGGTTTTCCTAGCCCGTTCATCAATCAATTGGGGATGTGATTCTTGGATTTTCCTGGTTCTCATCACTTGACTCTAGTTCTCAAGTTTTCCTGGCTTGATTGCCACTCAACTGAGGATATGACTTTTAAATTTTCCTGGTCTAATCGTCACTCAAACTTGACTTCAAGGATACTACTCGAACAATCAGCTTAGTCTTTGAGCTTTGGGGATACTACCCGAACAACCCTCCCCCTTACCATGAGCTTTGGGATAGAACTCAAACAACCTCTCTTGATCCTAAGCTTTGGGGATACAAACCCAAACAACCTTTTCCTTATTCTGAGATTCAGGGATACAAACTTGAATAACCCTTTTCTTAATCTCGAGCTTTAAGGATACAAACCCAAATAGCCATTTTCTTAATCATGAGCTTCAAGGATACAAGTCGAACAACCCTTTTTATAGTAACACATTATTTAGGGTTTTCCTGGCCCTAAAACATCACTTAATTAAAAACACTGACTAAAACCTCTATTTCTCAACCTTGATTTTTGAGATGCACCTGAAGGAATCTCATCATCATTATAATTTTTTTTTTTAGAATTTACCCTACCCCTTACCTTACTATAAAAACATACTTTTCTTTCTTTTTTTTTCTTCTTTTTTCTCTTCCTTTTTTTTTACTTCTTGCATTTTCATTACTTTAAATATGGACAGTGAGAGAACACCCCCCTGTGCCTGAATAGGATCGTGTCCCACCTTCTGCTAATGCTCCACAGAGTCTCAAATTGACAAGAGGATATTCGATTCCTCTTCTAGTGGATCTAAGAACCCACATTTGTTCATCGGTGTTTGAAGAGGTTAGTACTCAATTCTTCCTTACTTTTCCTACAAATCATGTCTTGTCAGTGTTCATTCATGTTTATTTATCATTTATAATAAAAAAAACTAGGTCATTTAATTATTTTAATTCATGGATTTGATGGAAAAAATAAGAAACCATCCATTGTCTCGGTTGTGCAGAGATTATCACCTCTTCGGTGAGGCAATAAGACATGATCACTTCTTCACAAAAGGCAATCGCTCTATCAATAGTACATAAGGGGCATCACCTCTGATGCTAAGATGATCGCCATTATAATAAGTGTGATCGCCTCATTATTGAGGCATCATGCCTTATTAGTAGGGTGAGCTAAATTCCATTCTCTCATATTCTTAGTTTTATTCTAAAAAAGACAATAAAATACATCACAGTAATTCAACTTCTTTAATTTCCTCTATAGAATGATACATAGATGTTCAAAGGTGCTAGGAACTTCCACAGGGCCTAGATATTCTATAATGAGCTAACTGAGGATCAAAAGGGCTGGATTCAGGAGAACAGGTTTAAGGACTTCATCCTCTCACTTCTTGCTGAGCAGGGTTGAACAGACTACTAGCCACTTCACGCACTAATGGAGAGCTGGTTCGATACAACCCACATCTTCCACCTCCAATTTAGAGAGCTCACTTTAGATCCTGTCTCTTTTACTGCCATCACCAGGATAGCATGTGCTAGGGATCCTATTCCTCTCAATGCAAGCCTACACTAGTTGACTCCAGACAAAGCCGTGTTCACTGATCATCTTCTAGGTATGATCCCCAACATGAAGGGGACTCACACCCTTAAGCGTGACTCAATCCGGAGCTTTTATACTTAGGAGAGAGCTATGGTGATGGTCACTCCATGTGAGGTTAACCAGGTGGTGCAGGCTTTTTTGATTTACTTACTCGACACTACCTTCTTCGTTAATACTGATAGCTCTATAGACTTGATGTTCTTGCTACCTCTTCAGGACCTAGATTGGATGTCCACCTTTGACTGGGGTAGTTGTGCCCTTGTATATTTATACCAGAGCATGGATAAGGTGGTCCACAAGGCTAAGAGATTCTGCAGCTTATGGCACACCATTCTGGTAAGCTATAACCCTTTTCATATTCTCAATTTGTTTCGATATTTATTCATTGACATTGGCTAACCATTTTTTTGATAGGTCTAGGCCTTGGAGCTGGAGCTACTTATCAACATGCAGTGAGTGGGGGATCATCTTCCTACCATCGATAGATGGGGTGGTAGTCGAGTCTTAAAGAGGCATCTCACCCAGGTGCATATTGTAGACAATGAGGTTTAGTGCGCATCCAAGATTTTAGCAACTGTGACACTATTTGAGCTCAGGGCCCTAGAGAACACACTAACCACTGTCACAAAGACATGGCGTGGAGATGAGGAGTCGCCACCTAGGGTAATAACTGGGACAAATCGAAAAGGTGGTTCTCGATTCCCTAAAAGAAAGCTAGCACCATAACCAGGAGATTCTGGATACAAAATACCAACTTCTTTTAGTATCATGTTCATTTAGAATTACTTTATGAATTATTATCTTATTCTCTATTTACATGCAATTTCATATAAACCCTAAAAAATAATCAACTCCAAGGCAAACTAGTCATGAAATATACAAGTAAATAATGCATTCAATAAATCACATAATCCCTAAGTTAGTCTAATCTATATGGATTTTAAATAAATGAGCTAAAGTTTACTTATTTTAATTTATTTGTGAACCTAAAGACCTAATTCCTTTTGATTTTAATTAAATGAACTTAAGTTTACTTGTTTTAATAAAAATGGGCCTAATTCTACATATTATGGAATATTTTAGTGGGCCTAATTCTATATGTTTTAATTAAATAGTGATCTTAAATCTAAAAATTACGAAAAAAAGGCTTAAATAAGTGGGCTAAGTCTAAATTAATTAAATTAAATTAGGTGAGCCTATGTCTAATTAACTAAATGGGCCTAAGGATATTTCTAACCTAAAATCTAACTAATTATGAACCTAAAAAATATATTTTAATTAATTAAACCCAAATAATTATTAAGTGAGGTGGGCTAAAAGAATTACCTAAACTTCAATAAATAAATTAAAGCCTAAAATGGCCTTAAGGCCCCAAAACACATAAAAATAATAAATAAGCCCAAAAACAAATAAAAACATAAAAAATAATTAAATAAGATCAAACAAATAATTATATTAATCCTTACTAAAACCCTAATTTTATTATCAAGCAACTTAAATTAATCTACTTCCTCCATTGATTTTAAATAATTACCTAATTGAAACCTAATTTTACTAACCAACTTAATCAAAATAAGCATGCAACCACACATAAAATTTCACTACTCCCACTATTGGGGCTATTACATTAATTCATACTATGAGGTTTTATCCATGGTTTTCCATGGACTTCTCATGAATTCATCCCTCCAACATGATCACCATGTGTTTTCCTCCATAATCACCACAAAAATATATAAAATTATGATTAATGAATAAATTCTAATAATAACTCAAAAGAATAAAAACAATCAATAATATAAAAAAGAAATAAATAAAAATACAATAAGAAGAAGATGATGATGCTTATGAGTGATTTGGGGTACTTCTCAAATTTTTAATTCACCATTCTTAACAAGACTTTGAATCTTGTTCTTCAAAAATTTTCCAAGAATCTTGAATTAATTGATAAACCAAAAGGAATTTTTGTAGAAAAACAACTCACCAAAAAAATTAAGAAAGCTCCTTTTAAGAATCAACAATGGATGGAAATAGTTTATTAAACACACAAAAAACCCAAAAGCTTAAAAATATGTTGCTGCCTCCTTTTTTCCTTTTTTTCTCCTCTGTCGTCCTCTTTATATAAAAGAAAAAAAAGAAAAATCGTAGCTCAATTCTAACATGATTCTAATTCCTAAAAATATAGGATTAATACTTAAAATCATATTTAGGAATTTTAGACCAATTAGGATTGAGTTAAAAGCCTAAAATAATAAAAAAAACAGAGACAAAATAGTCCAATCTCGACTGGGATTGTGCAATTTCGATCGGAATTACACAATTCCTATTCTAATTGGTGTAATTCTGATTAGAATTACATAATTCCAGTTAGAATTATGGAATTTTGATAGGTTTTTTAAACATTTAATTGCAAAAAGACCCCTGAAAGAATTTAAGTTTTGCAATTAGGTCCTACAAAACATTGCAATTTAGTCCTTAAAGACACTAAATCCTTCCTTTAAAAGATGCATTTAGACCCTTGTAATTTTAAAGCTTAAGTATCGAGGACCTATTAATGATATTTCCATCATTGGAGTCCTCTATCACATTCATAACTCATCATCCCAAAATTGGGTGTCTACACATATCCATAGGCAACATCTGAACTCCTTGACATAGGATGCGATACCTACAAAAAACCATATTTACATTTATGAGTAACCTGCATGAACTTAATCAATTTACCTACTAACGTATTTACTTTTGCAGATCCAGAATGGCTTATGGGGTCCTAAGGATAGGTGGAATGTTGAGATGACTTGGTTTAGACCTTTAGCTTGGAGGAGGTTACTTCTCTATGGACCAGGCTATTGGGTGTAGTATCTTAATAAGCTGGTCATGAACTTGTATGGGGGTGTTAAAGTGAGTCATGTCTCTAATTCTCCTCCCGGTAGCATGCTTTGGACACACGAGTTGAAGGGTGATGATCTTGCCCAAGCTGTCGCTGGTTCATCAGCTATAGATCATATATTTTAGGTCAAGAGCTTATACATGGAGTTCATTCTGACTCATCTTCTGCTGATGGTTCACTTTCATGCTGCTACTACCTCTTAGGTACATCTTTTTCACTTTCCTCTTTACCTTCTGCTGAAGAGGCGATCACCTCTTGGTATTGAGGTGATGCCTCTGTGATAAGGTGATCATCTCATTGCCAGGGAAATTCCTCTTCTTCAAAAGCTCAACCTCCTCATTTCAACCCCATTATTGAAACATTTTCATCCCTAGCCTCCATTTTCTCTCTCTAAACACCCCTGAAAGTTTGAATTATGACTGAACAAAGCCTCAAATTGCTATAATCAAACTTAAAGAACCTAGACAATGGATCATGGGCAAGATTAGAGCCATTTTACCTCTCGATCTTTAGATCATTATATACTAGGAGAATCAATTTCCCTTTTATTCATGTTGTGGCTCAATTTTGGGACCCTCAAAAACATGTCTTTTGGTTCAATATAGTTGAAATATGCCCCCTGTTAGAGGAGTTTGAGGCCATTATTGGTTGTCATATGGACTCCACTTACCAACTTGTAGTTCCTAACTTACGATCCTAAACTCTTATTCCATTTAGTACTAAATGGCCTAAATGTTCAATCTTCCACCCCGGTCTTCTTCTTGCTATATTCTTAGCTCCAAAATCGTACTAGAAACCTTTCTTGAAACTATCATGAGTACAAATAGGGAAGATGTTCATTGGCCCCGATGGCCCTTTGCTTATATACCCAATTTTTACTCATTTCCCATTTTCAGGAATTATGATTCAAAAGTACTTTCTATCCTTAATCAGGTGGAAGTTGAGCTCAACCATTTTCCTCTCCTTCTCATAGAAATAATCATCATACTAGACAATTTCATAGAAATAAGAAAATTTTCTAGAAGTCCATTTTTATTAAAGGTAAATTCATCCATATCGAATTCTCGTTCCCCTATCATTTTGTGCATTCAACCATTTAAGCGCTTTGCAGATGTGGCTTTATGAGAAGTTGGGCTTGCTTGAAGCTCCTTTTGATGTCAGGGATTATAAGGCTAAGCATTACTAGACTATGAGACTGTATCTTATACTAGAAGATGTTCATAACTAGCTATCAACATTCCCCAACACCCTAATATGCTGGATGTCCCCTTAGTGGAGATTAT
This sequence comes from Mallotus nudiflorus, assembly GCA_947683625.1. NCBI lineage: Eukaryota > Viridiplantae > Streptophyta > Magnoliopsida > Malpighiales > Euphorbiaceae > Mallotus > Mallotus nudiflorus. The sequence goes on along the minus strand of CANTUR010000275.1, from coordinate 1,424,641 downwards.
AGCACATGACTATCTGATCTTACACCTATTGTGTTCCAATTGCTGACCTCCATTTTCCTACCTTTTACAACCCAACTTGTCTCTGCCGTCAATATGGTCATAAGCAACTGATCATAGGGTTAGTTCACAAGTTCCAACCAGGACCCCTTTCTCAAAACTTTCTAGATCATTTAGTGGCTACTTGGCCTCACAAAATAATTGAGAGAAATGTAGATAACAATGGAGATCAAACTATCGATGATCATTACAAAGTGTCAGTCTACTTGCAATAAATAGAAAGAGATGGGTTTAGAAATAAAAGAATGATAAAGTTACAAGCATCGAGTGTTGGGGTGACCATCAAAAGAAGAGAAGACAATATTAGCTTATGAAATTAAGTTGCCACTTACTTTTTATTAGATCGTGTTTCCTTTCTAGTTAAGCAGTTTGTAATAGACACTTTATGCAATGTTTAATACTAGTCAAAGCAATTTATTCCATTTAGCTTAAACATAATATGCATACACATTTTGCTTTTGATACATCTCATTTTGTTAGTTGGCTTGCCCTTGCAAGTTTTCTAACTAACTATTTTTATCTTGCCCTTTCCTTTTGTCATGTCCTTAACTTTTGATTGGACTGCCTTTTTTATGCTTTCAAACTAGCAACACTTTTTATTTTTTTGCATTTTTGTCTCTAAATTTTTCCTAGATAGCCTCTTTATGAGGTTTTTTTCCCTAGCAAGGCTTTTATAGAAAATATTTCTTTAGATTGCCTCACCAAAGAGGCGATCACTTCTTCACAAGAGGTGATCGCTCTATCGATAGTTTGTAAGGGGTATCACCTCTGATGCTTAGGTGATTGCCACTATAATAAGGAAATCACCACTATGATTAGGCGATTGCCTCATTAATGAGGTGTTACACCTTATCAATAGGGAAAGTCGAATTCCAGTCTCTTTTATTCTTAGTTTTATTCTAAAAAAGACAACAAAATACATCACACTAATTCAACTTCCCTACTTTCCTGTACAACATGATGCACAAATATTCAAAGGTGCTGGGAACTTCTATGGGGCTCAAGTCTTCTACAATAAGCTAATTGAGGATCAAAAGGATCGAATTCAGGAGATTGGGTTTGAGGAATTTTTCCTCTCACTTCCTGCTGAGTAGGGTCAAATAGACTACTAGCCACTTCATGCGCTGATGGAGAGGTGGTTCGATATGACCTACACCTTCCACCTTCCATTCGAAGAGCTCCCTTTAGATCCTATCTCTTTTGCTGCCATTATTAGGATAACATGTGTTGGGCATCTTATTCCTCTTGATGCGAGCCTACACCAGTTGACTCCAGATAAGGCCATGTTCATTAATCATCTTCTAGGTATGATCTTAGACATGAAGGGGACGTACACCTTTAAGCTTGATTCAATCTAGAGATTTTATACTCAGGAGAGAGCTATGGCGATGGTCACTCCACACGAGGTTGACTAGGTGGTATGGGCTTTTCTGATTTACCTACTCGACACTACCTTCTTCGCTGATACAACTAGCTCCACAAACTTGATGTTCTTGCTACCTCTTCAAGACTTAGATCGGATGTCCACCTTTGACTGGGGTAATTGTGCCCTTGCATATTTATACTAGAGCATGGATGAGGTAGTCCACGTGGCCAAGAGATTCTACGGCTTTTGGCACACTGTTCTAGTAAGCTATAACCATTTTCATCTTCTCAATTTATTTCGATATTTATTCATTGACATTAGCTAACCATTTTTTGATAGGTCTGAGCCTTGGAGCTGGAGCTGCTTATTAGTGTGCAGTGAGTGGGGGATCATCTTTCTACCATCTATAAGTAGGGAGGTTGTGTTGGGTTTCATGATACAAACACAGCGGAAAAATTAAAAATTTATCACATTCCCAAACCTAGATCCATGTAATTTGACTACTTAATTAAATCTAGGATTTCAAGAATCTCACCAAAATGCAAAAGAGGCAAGATTTTCTAGAAGGATGAGAGGAGGTTCACACCGATGACACCTTACCTCGAGCCTTTTGCTTTAGTTGTTTGGATCAAGACATCTCCAAAAGGATGCGTCCTCTATAGGTATCCACACGAACAGTCCTTCACAAAATGAATTAGAGTGTGTGTTCTAGCAACCTCCTTGATTGTCTCACAAATCAAGAACAAAAGAAAAACTTTGTCTTTGTTTTCTAAGAAGAAAGAAAATGAATTTGGAGGCAGGAAAAACAAGTGTGTGAAACCTTAGAGAATATAACATATTTATAAACTCCAAATTAGGGTTTCACCTACCAATGACCTTTTAGTAATTTCCATTAATTATATTTTGATTTTATTTAAAAACAAATCAAAAATAATATCTTATTTATTTATTTAAAATAACATTTATCTTAAATAAATAAATAAAACACTTTAATTATTTATTCCCATAGAGTTTATTTTAGGCTTATTAAACCCATATTTGTTTTGGGCTTGTTCTAAGTGTGTGACCTTGTAGGTTCACATAACATTGGTAGTGGGCCTAAATTATAAGTCATAAGCGGCCTCTAGCAAGACATTATGACTACCCAAGTCATGTGAAGTCAATAATCCGACATAACCTAATTACAATGAATTTTATCATCCCTTTATCACATGATATCTTAATTGAACATAAGGCATAGAATGTCATCCTTATATAGTTCAATATTATGACTTCATTCCAAGTAGACTGAAAATGATAACTCTTTATCAATTCATTTCAGCATGGCCATGCATTTTCCTTCAATCTATCTCATCAAAGGGCCCATAGATATCTTTCTCATATTAATGACGAATAAATCCCTTATAAATCACTCACATTCCTCACATAACTAATTTCATATCCAATAACATCCTATTTAATCATTCGGTTAAAGACAATGTTAGAATGTGTCAAAACATAAAATAGCTATGTAGAAATCCATGATGATTTTAAGGTCAAAGGACTAAAATAAAATTACTATGATGAGAAATACTTATGACAATAATCTATGTAGTATTTTCATAGTGGGTCAATCCAGTACATCATCTCTCATCATGTACCTATAAGTTAACTTAATATCTCATATTCATGATTAGTAAAACATAACCATCAGTCAACTTCATACTAGCCTTAATACTTTAATAGTTATATATAATGAATAAATGGCTAGGGATAATTAGAATAGAACTCTTATTTTAATTTAAGGGTTTTACTATCAAGTCACATACTTGATGGCCTTAGTAAGAATTAACCATTCATATAATTATCATAAAATCAAATGATAATGAAATACCACTTTATTAATAAAATAAGAAAGTCAATACATAATCGTAAATGATTGACCTAGTGCATATCACTAACAATCTCCCACTTACACTAGGCCCAATCAACATCGTATCGAATACCCATGGACCTAGTATGACTCTTATGTTTAGGTTGTGGAAGAGCCTTAGTCAGTGGATTAGTAACATTATCATTTTTAGGTACTCTGCATATCTTGATGCCTCCTCTCTCAATGATTTCTCAAATGATATGATAGCGCTTGAGTATGTGTTTGGATCTCTGATGTGATCTAGGCTCCTTAGCTTGGGCTATAGCTCCATTATTGTCACAATACAAGTTCACTGGATCTGATTTTCTAGCAATAACACGAAGTCCAGTTATGAACTTCTTGATCCAAACAACCTCTTTAGCTGCTTCTGAGGCAGCTATGTACTCAGCTTCTATTGTAGAATCATCAATGGTGTCTTGCTTGGAACTCCTCCAGCTCACTACACCTCCATTCAAATAAAACACAAATCCTGACTATGATAAAAAATCATCCTTGTCAGTTTGGAAGCTGGCATCTGTGTAACCATTTACAACTAGCTCATCTTCCTGACCACCATATAGTAAAAATGCATCCTTAGTTCTTCTCAAGTACTTAAGGATATTTTTAACTGCTATCCAGTGAATTTCACCTAGGTCTGACTGGTATCTGCTCATTGTGCTTAAGGCATATGAAACATCAGGTCGAGTACACAACATTGCATACATGATAGATCTAATAGCAGAAGCATATGGAATCTTACCCATGTGGTCTCACTCATTTTGTGTTATAGGACACTGAGTCTTGTTGAGACTAATGCCATGCGACATTAGCAAGAATCCTCTCTTGGAATCTTGCATATTAAACCTGTTCAATACCTTATCACTATAAGTGCTTTGACTTAGGCCAATAAGCCTTTTAAATCTATCTCTATAGATCTTGATGCCTAATATATAAGCAACTTCACCTAAGTCTTTCATTGAGAAACAATTCCTTAACCATGATTTAACATTTTGTAAAATAGGGATATTATTTCCAATGAGTAGTATGTCATCCACATACAACACTAAAAACACAATAGCACTCCCACTAACTTTCTTGTATACACAAGGTTCATCTTCATTTTTAATGAAGCCAAATTCTTTGACTACTTCATCAAAATGAAGATTCCAACTCTGAGATGCTTGCTTCAATCCATAAATGGACCTTTGGCTTGCATACCTTTCTAGAATTCTCAGGACTAACAAAACCCTCTGGTTGTGTCATGTACACATCCTCAAGTAAGTTTCCATTGAGAAATGTTGTTTTGACATCCATTTTCCATATTTCATAATCATAGTATGCAGCTATGGCAAGGAGAATTCAAATAGATTTTAGCATAGCCACTGGTGAAAAGGTTTCATCATAGTCTATACCATATGTTTGTTTGAAACCTTTTGCAACCAGTCTTGCCTTAAAGGTATGCACATTGCCATCCATGTCAGTTTTCTTTTTGAAAACCCATTTGCACCTAATAGTTTTTAAACCATCATTTGGGTTAACCAAGGTCTATACTTGATTATCATGCATGGATTGCATTTTTTATCTCATGGCTTCAAGCCATTTCTCAGAGTCAGGACTATTTATGGCCTCTTGATAGGATGTGGGCTCATTTTGATCCACAATTAACACATCATTATCATCGGTTATGAGAAATCCATATCTCATGGGGATTTGATGTGTCCTACTAGACCTCCTTGGGCCTTCTAGTACTTGTACAGGCTCAACAACTTCTTGTTGATTCAGCTGTGGTTCCATATTAGGTACAATGCTATTTTATGGGCCTTGAATTTCTTTAAGTTGCACTGTGCTCCTACTGGTTCCTTTGGAAATAAACTCTCTTTCCAAAAATACACCATTCCGAGATATAAACACTTTGTTCTCAGACGCATTGTAGAAGTAATATCCTTTAGTTTCTTTAGGATATCCCACAAAAAGGCATTTGTCAGATTTGGGTGCTAGTTTATCTGAGATTTGATGCTTGACAAAAGCATCACATCCCCAAATCTTTAGCAAAGACAAACTGGGAGTTTTTCCAGTCCATATCTCATATGGTGTCTTTTAAATTACCTTCGATGGAACTCTATTCAAAATGAATGCAACAATTTCTAAAGCATATCCCTAAAAAGAGATTGGAAGATCATATTGACTCATCATAGATCGAACCATATCCAATAGAGTCTGATTTTTGCATTCAGACACACCATTTCATTGTGGTGTACCTAGAGGAGTCAATTGTGAAATAATCCCACAATCTCTAAGATGATCTATAAATTCTTAGTTTAAATATTCACCACCTCGATCAGTTCTTAGAGTTTTAATATTTTGACCAAGTTGATTTTGTACTTCATTCTTGAAAATTTTGAACTTTTCAAAAGATTTAGATTTATGTTTCATTGGATAGAGATAACCATATCTACTAAAATCATCTGTGAAAGTTATGAAGTACTGAAAACCTCCTCTTGCAGTTGAGCTTAATGGTCCACATACATCAGAAGGTTTTAGGCCCAATAAGTCATTAGCCCTCTCACTTTGTCCAGTAAAAGGTGTTTTAGTCATTTTTCCAAGTAAACAAGATTCACATGTATCAAATGATTCATGATCAAATGAATTTAAAAGCCCATTTTGGTGTAGCTTTGAAATGCGTTTCTCATTTATATGGCCTAAATGACAATGCCAGAGATAGGTTGAGTTTAAATCATTAGATTTAGACTTCTTTATATCTATGTTATAGATTGGAATTTCGTTAGTGTCTTCAGTATCTAAAACATAAAGTCCACTAGTGCATGTAGCATATCCATAGAAAATGTTATCCTAATAAATACTGCATTTATTATTCTTAATAATAAATTCAAACCCTTTCTTGTCCAAACAAGAAACAGAAATAATATTCCTACGCATAGTAGGTACATAATAATAATTTTCTAAAGATAAAACAAGTCCACTAGGCAAAGGTAACTCATAAGTTCCTACAACTAAAGCAGCAACTCTTGCTCCATTGCCAACTCATAGGTACACTTCGCCTCTTGCTAATGATCTACTCCTTTTTAGACCCTACACATTTGTACAAATGTGAGATCCTGATCCAGTATCTAATACCTAAGAATCAGAATTAAAAGTAGATAAATTTAATTCTATAACATGAATACCTGAAGAGGTAGTCTCACCACCCTTTTTCTTCTTCATATCATCCAAATAGAGCTTGCAATTTGTTTTCCAATGGCCTGGCTCATTATAGAAAAAGCAAATTCCTTCCTTTGCTTTAGGTTCAGCTTTGGATTTGGGCTTAGCTTTGGATTTGGGCTTAGGCTTAGGCTTAGGCTTGGGCTTCTGAAAGCCTTTAAGAACCTTGCCCTTGCCCTTTCCAACCCTTTTCATCCCTTTTCCTTTATTGACCATGAGAACATCCTTGGTGTTACTCTTGGTGTTCTTTTCAGCAGTTTTCAGCATCCCATGCAATTCTGAAACAGTCTTCTCCATACTATGCATATTGAAATTCATAACAAAGCTATCATAAGCTTCAGGCAAAGACTAGAGAACAATATCCACAGCTAGTTCTTATTCAATCTTGAGACTAAGCTTGTCCAAGTGATCAAGATGAGCCTTCATCTTGAGAACATGAGGACTGATAGAGCCACCAGTAGTCAGCTTGCAGGGAAGCAATGCCCTGATGGTATTGAACCTTTTAATTCTAGCTTTCTCTTGGAACATTTCCTTGAGATGGCCTATCATAGTATAAGCCTCCATTTCCATCAACTGCTTTTGTAGCTCAGACTTCATACATCCAAGCATAACACAAGTGACATCAGTAGAAACATTGAGATGCTTGGTATAAGCATCCTTTTATGCTCTAAGAGCATTGGCAGCTGGTTCTTCAGGGATGGGTTAATCAAGAATGTATTCCTTTCTCTCATGCCTAAGAACAATTCTTAGGTTTCTGTACCAGTTAAGAAAGTTAGTCCCATTGAGCTTATCCTTCTTAAGGATCGATTGCAGTGACATTGTAGGTGTAGTGTTTGAAGTCATTATCTACAATAAATATATGCAAAGTCCATTTAGTATTTTATTAAATATGTATGACGCATAATAAAAACTCCCACTAAATTTACTCAAATCAATAACCCTCTAAGTTAATTTTACAAATTTTAGTGGGCCAAGATCCATATTTCACCATACTCTAAGTGAGCTTTGGCTCATCGCCTAAAATATGGTTATTTAGGTAGACAACTCTTATCAATTACATCTCATGTAACTCTTGGATGGTATGGGATTTGACATCACATGTCATGGCTAAAAATCCCACCTAACGCCCTAGGTCTAAAACCATTTTGATAACCTAGTTAAGTTAAACCATATCAAATGTTTGGATAGCACCATTATCCAACTTGCCTTCCCTAGATAAATTTATACACCCTGCTTTGGCAAGCTTATATATAATAATCTAAGGCTTGACAAGTGTTGAACTTATGGAAGGCATTATAATGACTTAATATTAAATGAGGGTTCATCTTTATTTAATCTTATTTAGTTATTGTTATGTTGTATTGCATGGCATCATATATCATCACATAGCATCACATACATAACAACAAAAATAAATGTGACATACCATGGCTCAAATCTAAGTTGATCTTCATAAGCCAATATGAAGATCAAAGGTCAAACCTAGGTAATATTATAATTACAAATTGAGCCTCCAACTTGGATCTCCATCTTTTACCGTGGATCTCCTTATTTGGTTCCCACCTTGGATCTCCATCTTGGGCCTCCAACTTTAATTGCACCATGGGTCTTGATTTACAAAAATTGTTGTAATTTATTCTACACTATTCTAATTAAATAAATACAACAAAACAAAAATGACTCGTAGGCCATATTTAAAATTACAACCCATAAAAATAAAATCCAATCACATTGGTCTAAGGGCCATGCTATGCACCATGCATAAAACAACAAACATATATAACATAATAATCTATTTAGTTATTAAATCCAATTATTATGTTAAAAAACAAAATAATTTAACAATTCTTTCCGGGTTAAGGGGCAACGCCCTTAGTGGAGTTCCAAGGGACATCGCCCTTTGGCGGGGTCCAAGGGGCAGCACCCCTAGCGGGGTCTAGGGGCAGCGCCCTAGGTGGCGATCCGATGGTAAACACTTTACCTTAGCTCTTCGGTGAATTGCCTTTCAAATTTCTAAACATTAATGAATTTTCGTAATCAAATTACTATAAAATCAATTTGTTCAAAATAGAAAAAAATGCTCAATTAAAACAGCCACCTTTAAAACCCTAATTTGCATCAAGGAAGCAACTAACCAATTTTCGTAATCATATTACCGAATCAGCTGTTGCCTAAAAAAATCACTTTCTGTAAACATTTTACAGTTTGAAAAATCCATTCAAAACATATCAAAATAATTAATTTTTTTTATACAAATGCATCCATTAAGAAAACCCTAATTTCTGTAATCAAAATTACAGTTTGAACAAATCTGTATAAAACAGATCCATTATGCATAATTTGTTTAACATTTAAACAGATTGCCCTTAACATATAATCTGCATAATCATAAAATTTCTGTTTCAGATTTAATCAAAAATGATTTTCCTAATCAAAATAGAAAACGATTTTCCTAATTAAAACATAAAACAAATATGTTGTTTCAATTAATCATATTAATCAAAACAGAATACATAACATATATATATCCTTAAGTGATTAGGTTTTCGAAAATAAAATTTTGGTTTCATTAAATCACATTAATAAACATTATACTTAATTCATTTTTCATCAAAACATCATATAGAATTCATTTTCAGTAAAACAACATACTGAATTCATTTTTCTTTTATGAAACAGCATTTTGAATTCATAAAATCAAAAACTGCTTTTAGTTTAATCATATTAAACCATTATAAACATTAATCAAATTAATGTTTGAATTCTATTTTCAAATAGATTACTAAGAATTATCACACAACAAATCAAAACCCTTTTGATAATTTTAAAAACCCTTTTCAAAACGAATCATAAACCCTAACATATATCACATATACACAGAATCAATTAACCGAATTACAAGTGGCTCTGATACCACTGTTGGGTTTCATGATACAAACACAGCAGAAAAATTAAAAATTTATCACATTCCCAAACCTGGATCCATGTAATTCGATTACTTGATTAAATCTAGGATTTCAAGAATCTCACCAAAATGCAGAAGAGGCAAGATTTTTTAGAAGGATGAGAGGAGGTTCACACCGATGACACCTTACCTCGAGCCTTTTGCTTTGGTTGTTCGGATTAAGACATCTCCAAAAGGATACGTCCTCTATAGGTATCCACACGAACAACCCTTTACAAAATAAATTGGAGTGTATATGCTAGCAACCTCCTTGATTGTCTCACAAATCAAGAACAAAATAAAAACTCTGTCTTTGTTTTCTAAGAAGAAAGAAAACAAATTTGGAGGCAGGAAAAACAAGTGTATGAAACCCTAGAGAATATAACATATTTATAAACTCCAAATTAGGGTTTCACCTACCAATGACCTTTTAGTAATTTCCATTAATTATATTTTGATTTTGTTTAAAAACAAATCAGAAATAATATCTTATTTATTTATTTAAAATAACATTTATCTTAAATAAATAAACAAATAAATAAATAAATAAAACACTTTAATTATTTATTTCCACAGAGTTTATTTTAGGCTTATTAAACCCATATTCATTTTGGGCTTATTCTAAGTGTGTGACCCTATAGGTTCACATAACATTGGTAGTGGGCCTAAATCTCTATTTAGGCCTACAAGTCATAAGCGGCCTCTAGCAAGACATTATGACTACCCAAGTCATGTGAAGTCAATAATCCGACATAACCAAATTATAATGAATTTTATCGTCCCTTTATCACATGATATCTTAATTGAACATAAGGCATAGAATGTCATCCTTATATAGTTCAATATTATGACTTGATTCTAAGTAGACTGAAAATGATAACTCTTTATCAATTCATTTCAGCATGGCCATGCATTTTCCTTCAGTCTATCTCATCAAGGGGCCCATAGATATCTTTCTCATATTAATGACGAATAAATCCCTTCTAAATCACTCACATTCCTCACATAACTAATTTCATATCCAACAACATCCTATTTAATCATCCGGTTAAAGACAATGTTAGAATGTGTCAAAACATAAAATAGCTATGTAGAAATCCATGATGATTTCAAGGTCAAAGGACCAAAATAAAATTACTGTGATGAGAAATACTTATGATAATAATCTATGTAGTATTTTCATAGTGGGTCAATCCAGTACATCATCTCTCATCATGTACCTATAAGTTAACTTAATATCTCATATTCATGATTAGTAAAACATAACCATAAATCAACTTCATACTAGCCTTAATACTTTAATATTTATATATAATGAATAAATGGCTAGGGATAATTAGAATAGAACTCTTATTTTAATTTAAGGGTTTTACTATCAAGTCACATACTTGATGACCTTAGTAAGAATTAACCATTCATATAATTATCATAAAATCAAATGATAATGAAAAACCACTTTATTAATAAAATAAGAAAGTCAATACATAATTGTAAATGATTGACCTAGTGCATATCATTAACAGGTTGTTGAATATTGAAGAGGTATCTCGCCTGGGTGCATATCCATAGGCAGCATCTGAACTCTTTGACATAGGATACATTGCCTATGGAAAAACCATATTTACATTTATTAGTAACTTGTATGAACTTAATTGATTTACCTGCTAACGCCTCTACTTTTGCAGAGCCAAAATGACTTATAGGGTCCTAAGGTTAAATGGAACATTTAGATGACCTAGTCTAAACCTCTAGCTCGGAGGAGGTTACTTCTTTATGGACTAGGCTATCGAGTTTAGTATCTTAGGAAGCGGGTCATAAACTGGCATGGGGGTGTCAGAGTGAGATGCGTCCCTAACTCTCCTCCCAATACCATGCTTTGGACACATGAGTTGGAGGGTGACGATCTTGCCCAGGCTATAATTGGTTCACCAGCTATAGATCATACAGTTTGGTTCAAGAGCCGATATGTGTAGTTTGATCAGACTCATCTTCTACTTATGGTTCCTATTCATGTCAATTCTACCTCTCAAGTACTAATATGAACCCTAAAAGGGATTAAAAGTGCAAGCATGGAGCTGAATATGAAGAATTCAAGCTAATTAGCTCAATTTCCTATTCTAAAGTTAATTTGCTCGGTATGGACAAATGTTGAGTTATTTTCCTATTTTGGAGTCAATAAAGAATATTCAAGAAGATTTTAAAAGATGTGAGAATATTCAAGAATATTCCAAGTGCAAGAGTTAATAAGTTAAAGTCAAAGTTAAAGTCAAAGATAAAAGTGAATAAGTCAAAGTCAAAGACAAAAGTGAATAAGTCAAAGTCAAGTGTCAATGGTCAACATCTTACATGGCATGTGACATGACATGCTTCAATGCTTAGTTGTCATGAGTTGTCATTTTGCTTAGTCATAATGAGTTGTCAATTTTGACTTTTCAAAGATGAGTTGTCATAAGTTGTCAATTTTGACTTTTCAAAGATTAGTTGTTATTAGTAGTCCTATTTTTGAAGGAAACTTCCTTAATTAAGGATTTTCCTATATAGGTATCTTTGGGAATAAGGAAGAAAACCTTTTCCATCAAGGGTTAGGTTGTTTACATGATTATATAAAGGCTAAACATATGTAGAATGAATTTGGATGTATTATGTGACAATTTTAATCAATTAAGTAAGGTTTTCCCTTAACTTTATTCTTTTAAAACTTTGCAAGTTTACTTGAATTGTTTTACATCTACCTTTCATTACAATTGTTAGGTTAGACTTAGAATTGTGTGATTGTTCATCTTTTAATAACTAAGTATTTTACTTCAATTTAATAAGGGCTTTAGCACCATCAATATAACCTATCCTTGATGATCCTTAGGCTAATATTCAAAGTTGGATGCATGTTCTATCTCCATTATAGGTAGGGTTCGTATCAGTTTAGTATTAGAGCCAAACTTCAAGGTCTGGTTAACTATCCTTTTAATTTTTGTGTATTATTTTTCTTCTTCTCAATTCTACATAGAATAAAAAAATAAAAAAAATTGAGTGAAACATGAGAGCATTCACATCCTTGAGTGTAAACACGTAAGGGAGTGCTTTGTGAGGATTTTTTTTCTATATCTTTTCAAACGTTATTTTTTAGTATGGACATGCCTTATTTTCTTAGTAGGGATGATCCTTATGTTTACTTGAAATGGTTGCAACAAATAGAAGAGATATTTGATTCTCTTAAAATAATTGATTTCCAAATGTGCAAACTTACTTCTCAAAATTTTTTTGGTCATGTTGCTATATGGTGGAAAGATTTTATGGTTTTATGGAAAGAGAATGGGAATAGTAAGATTAGAAATTGGAATTAATGAAAAGGTTAATGACTAGACATTTTATTCCTCATGATGTTAGGAATAAATACTATCTTAAGTTATAAAGGCTTTAACAAAGTGGTGAATTATGTGTTGAAGATTATGCTAAAGAGTTTAAGTTGTTTGTAATTACAAGTGATTTAGGTGAATCTGAAGGGTGAAAAATTACAAGATTCATAAGTGGTCTTAAGAGTGAAATTAGACAAGATCTTGATTTTTTTGTACAATTACAACTTTCTTTGTCTTTAAAGGATATAAGTACACTTGCTTTGGATAGAGAGAGTTGGAGTAATAAGGTTGATAATCAAAGTAGTGCTAATATTGAAATGGTGTTAAGTGGTCATGAGAAGAAACATGAGCATCAATTTTGTGATCAAACTAATTAGGGGGGGGGGGGGGGGGAGGGAAGCCTTAGTTAGAAAGGGAAGTGTGAAAAAGAAGATGTTGTACATGAGGAGACAAAAATAGAGTTTGAATCCAAGAATAATGAAATTATTGAAGTCATTGAAGATAATAAGGAGTGTTTGTAAAGTTTTAAGCAATCTTGTGAAGTTGTGCAAGGATTAACTCATGAAAAGGAAAACTTAGAAGTTTGTGCATAAAAGAAAGAGGAGGATAACAAGCTAGTTATTCATCATGATTATGCTAACAACTTTAATCTTTCTTTTTCTAGTGTTTTGAAATTTTTTTATAGACTTCTATGCCATACAAAGATCCATTTACTGATGTTATTAAAGTTCCTTATATCCACAATACAATCTATAAAGTCTTCACTTGTACCAAGCAAAACTTGAGATATTCATGTTTCAAGTTTAGAAGGAAGCAACAAGAATATAATTCTTACAAGTTTGTGGATAAAAGTTCTATACTTCAAATGTTCAATCAAGTTCAAGTTATCTTAAAGCTACTTTTATAGAGCATTACTTTAAAGGAGACATTTTTAACAAAGAAGCTAGTGTTCGACCCTAGAGGATTCGTGAATTTATCAACTTTAGAAGATGGCTATAATTTGAGGGCGAATCATCTTCAAGAGGGAGGGAATAATATGAACCCTAAAAGGGATTAAAAGTGCAAGCATGGAGCTGAATATGAAGAATTTAAGCTAATCAGCTCAATTTCCTATTTTAAAATTAATTAGCTTGATATGGACAAATGTTGAGTTATTTTCCTATTTTGGAGTTAATAAGGAAAGATTCAAGGATATTCTAAGTCCAAGTCAAAGAGTTAACAAGTTAAAATCAAAGTCAAAGAGTCAATAAGTCAAAGTCTAAGGTCAAAGGTCAACATCCTACATGGCATATGACATGGCATGCTTCAATACTTAGTTGTCATGAGTTGTCATTTTGCTTAGTTATAATGAGTTGTTAATTTTGAATTTTCAAAGATGAGTTGACATAAGTTGTAAATTTTGACTTTTCAAAGATGAGTTATTATTAGTTGTCCCATTTTTTAAGGAAACTTCTTTAATTAAGGATTTTCCTATATATGTATCTTTGGGAATAAGGAAGAAAACCTTTTCCTTTAAGGGTTAGGTTGTTTACATGGCTATATAAGGGCTAAACATATGTAGAACAAATTTGGATGTATTATTTGACAATTTTAATCAATTAAATGAGGTTTTCCCTCAACTTTGTTCTTTTGAAACTTTGCAAGTTTACTTGAATTGTTTCACATCTACCTTTCATTACAATTGCTAAGTTAGACTTAGAATTGTGTGATTATTCATCTTTTAATAACTAAGTATCATGCTTTAATTTAATAAGCAAGGGGTTTAGCTCCATCAAAATAACTTATCCTTGATGATCCTTGAGCTAATATTCAAAGTTGGATGCATGTTCTATCTCCATTATAGGTAGGGTTCGTATTAGGTACATCTTTTTCATTTTACCCTTTTATCTTCAAAATCATCATATTTTCACATAATCTTCCTACCTATTTTTAGGTTGCAGCTACTAGACCTACACCTCATGTCAAGCTTCAGGTGCAGGAGAGAGAGCCCCTGAGACGCCATCTCGATCCAAGCAAAGAGGGGACTTCAGCTACCGCTGAGCAGATAAGGCCTCCTACCACTTCTAGCTCTCAGTTTGTTGCTAGAATTTTTGTTCATATTCTTGACCCCTTGGTTCACTATTAGGCCCCTCTTAGAGAGTTATCTCATCAGTTCCTGACTTTGGACGAGGACCTCACACTTGCATGTGCTCCTGGTGGTACTACTTATGTGAGTTTGCTTTTAACCTGTTCTTACAATCATTCTTGACATGTTTGTTAGCTCTAACATTCATTTAACAATGCAAATTCCTTTCAGAGTAAGGCCTATACATGTATTGGATGATAAAGGCCCAGAGGGACTACATGTTGGACATCACCTAGCAGTGGAGGTTAAAGACCTTTTTTGGTACCTATATGTATGCATGCTCATATGGTTTCCTAACCTATGGTTTATTTAAACATGATCATGATGATGTTAGCAAGGTGAGGATTGCCACCCTCGAGTGCCAGATTGATGTGTTCTATATCAATGAGGATGACAACGATGAGGATGGGAGCGGTGGTGATCCTAGAGGAGGAGACGACCCTAAGGGCACCGAGTTAGATACTTAATAAGCTAGGGCCCATGAACTACTCTTTGGATTGATAGTTTTTCATTTGTTTAACTTGGATGATGAACATATATTTTCTATCTTAAATGGATGTTTACAGAATTTGGGCTTTTACTTTAATTAATTTCACTTTTTACATGCAATTTAGCTCTAGTGATAGCATGAATGTATGTTTACCCTGCTAGGTTCTAATTCATGCTACTGAGACTACATAATTTTATCAAAATTCCACTAGCTACCACTGTTAGAGAGGCAATTGCCTCTTTACCTTCAGCTGAAGAGGCGATCGCCTCTTGGCATTAAGGCGACACCTTTGTGATTAGGCAATTGCCTTATTGTCAGGGTGATTCCTCTTCTTCAAAAACTCAACCTCCTCATTTCAACCTTTATTTTCTCTCTTTAAACACCTCTAAAAGCTTGAATTATGATTGAATGAAGCCTTAAATTGCTGTAATCAAACTTGAAGAGCTTAGACAATGGATCATGGGCCAGATTGGAGCTATTTTACCTCTCGATCTTCAAATCGTTACATACTAGGAGAATCAATTTCCCTTTTATTCATGTTGTGGCTCAATTCTGGGACCCTCAAAAACATGTCTTTCAATTCAATACAATCAAAACATGCCCCCTGCTAGAGGATTTTGAGGCCATTCTTGGTTGTCATATGAACTCCACTTACCAACTTGTAGTTCCTAACCTTCTGATCCCAAACCTTCATTCCATCCAGTACCAAATGGCCTAAATGTTCAATCTTCCACCTTGGTCTTCTTCTTGCTATATTCTCAACTCAAAAATCATTCTAGAAACCTTTCTTCAAACCATTATGGGTACAAATAGGGGAGAAGTTCATTGGCTCTGAATGATAGGCCTTTGCTTATATACCTAATTTTTGCTCGTTTTGCTTTTCAGGAATTGTGATTCAAAAGTATTTTTTGTCCTCAATCAGGTAGAAGTAGGGCTCAACCCTTTTCCTCTCATTCTAGCAGAAAAAATCATCAGACTAGACAATTTCACAGAAATAAGACAATTTTTTAGAAGTCCATTTTTGCTAGAGGTAAATTCATCTGTATCGAATTCTCATTCCCTTGTCATTTTTTCATTGCATTCAACCATTTAATTCTTTACAGATATGGCTTTATGAGAAACTAGGCTTGCTCAAACCTCCTTAAGATGTCAAGCATTATAGGGCCAATCATTACCGAACTAGGAGACTATATCCTATACTAGAAGATGTTCACAATTGGCTATCGACATTCCTTGACACCCTAATCCACTGGATGTGCCCTTAGTGGAGACTACAACACATGACTATCTGATCTTACACATATTATGTTCCAATTTCCAACCTCCATTTTACTACCTTTTACAACCCAGCCCATCTCTACCATCAATATAGTCACAAGCAACTAATCATGGGGTTGGTTTATGAGTTTGAACTAAGACCCCTTTCTTAAAACTTTCTTAATCACTTAGTGGCTACTTAAATTGCAAAACCATCTAGAGAAACGTAGACTATAATAGAGATTAGACTACCGATGATCATTACAAAGTGTAGGTCTACTTGTAATAAATAGAAATAGATGAGTTTATTAGAAATAAAAGAATGAGAGATTTACAAGCATCGAGTGCTCGAGGTGACCAATAAAAAAAGAGAAGATAATATTAGCTCATGAAATTAAGTTGCCCCTTTCCTTTTGTTAGATGGTGTTTCCTTTCTAGTTGAGCAGTTTGTAATAGACACTTTATGCAATGTTTAATAGTAATTAAAGCAATCTATTCCATTTAGCTTAAGCATAATATGCATATACATTTTGCTTCTGATACATCTCATGTCATTTGTTGGCTTGTCCTTACAAGTTTTCCAACTAACCATTTTTAGCTCTCCCTCGCCTTTTATCTTGTCCTTAACTTTTTCCTGGACTACCTTTTTTGAGGTTTTCAATCTAGTAGGTTTTTTTTATTATTTTTTTGCATTTTTGTCTCTAACTTTTGCCTAGATACTCTCTTTGTAAGGTTGTCTCCCTAGCGAGACTTTTATAGTAAGTATTTCTTTAACTTATCCAGGTTGATGGGCTCTCTAAACTCATTTTGTTCCATGTCGTATAAGATAGTAGCACCCTTGGAGAACAACTTGATTACCAAATATGGTCCTTCCCACTCAGGTCGAATTTTCCTCACGGATCAGTTATGATTGGCCTTGTAAGCTTTAGTACTAAATCCCCTTCTTTAATCTTCCCTGGCTTGATTTTCTTATTATAAGCTTGGACCATTCTTTTTTGGTACAATTGGGAGTGGTAAATAGCTTTCACCCTCTTCTCATCCAATAGTGTCAACTACACCAATCGACTCTCCACCCACTAGCAGTCGGGGATTCTAGATTATAACATAACCCTTAGTAACTTGATCTTGACTTCCACTGGAAACACGACTTCATATTCATATACCAAGGAATTTGGAGTGACCCCTGTTGATGTTTTGGCAATGGTTCGATACCCCCATAATAAAAATTGCAAGTATTATGCCTAGTCTTAATAATTCTCCATCATCTTGGCTAGGATATTCTTCACATTCTTATTTACAGCTTCCACTGCCCCATCTACATGTGGCATGTATGGAGATAATTTATGATGCCCAATTATGTAGTCTTTTAATAATATGGCCATTTCTACTTAAAACTAAACTCCATTATCAATAACAATATGGTGCAGCAACCTATATCTGCAGATTATATTTTTCTCGATGAACCTCGACATTTTCTTTGAGCCTACAGTAGCATAGAACTCAGCCTCAACCCATTTAGAGAAATAGTCTATGGCCATAATAATGTATCAATGACTGTTAGATGACCTCAGCCTTATTTCTCCTATGATATCAATTCCCCATACAGTAAAGGGCCATGGAGATGTCATTCCTTGAAGCTCCATAGACAACAAGTGGCTAACATCTCCATAAGTTTGACAATTATGGCACTTTTTCATGAATATGATGCAATATGTTTCCATGGTAAGCCAAAAATAACCTTGATGAGTTATCTTCTTTGACAAGATTGTCCCATTCATGTATGGTCGACATGCTCTTTCATGGACTGCTTCCATAAGCTTATGGGATTCATCTTTATCAACGCATCTTAGGTGCACTCCAATCGGCATCCTCTTGTACAATATCTCATTATTGCTTATGAATTGTCAAGATAACATTTGTAGAGACATCTTTTTTTTCTTATCAACATCCTTAGGGAACTGTCCTATTCTAAATACTTCTACAAGTCATTAAATCAAGGCTTCTCAGTAGTATTAATTTGCATGACTGTTATTTCCTCATAGCAGGGAATTCAAGACTTTGTTAGAAACTAAAGGCTTAATTTTGTCTATTTCCTAGTTTCCTATAAGGAAGCTAGGGTAGCTAGAACATTAGCTATTTGGTTTCTTTCTCTTGGCAAATGGATGAATTTACACTGATCAAATGATAATGAAATAGTAGCTAAATAATCCCAATATAGACGTAGCCTATATTCCTTTATCTCCCATTATTTAAAGGCTTATTTTATAACTAATATAGAATCCATATGCATGGTCACATCCTTTGCCCCTACATTATGCAGTGCCTCTAACCCGAAGATGTAGACCTCATATTCCACTTGATTGTTTGTTATCTTAAATTTGAGTCTTTTTGCCATTGGGATCATTTCCCCTTCTGGTATGACCAAGATTATTCTAATACTAGCTCCATTGTTATTTACATCTCTGTCAAAGTAAATTTTCTAGCCTTGCACCTCTATTGCTCTTAAATGTTCATCTGAAAATTCCAATTCCCATTCATGTTTATCCACTATTGGATTTTGAGATAAGAAGTTCACTACAACTCTTCCTTTTACCAACTTCTTCGCCATATAATCTATGTCAAACTTAGTGAGTAGGACTAACCATATAGCTAGCTTTCCCATGAGAAAAGGCATTTGTTAAAGGTATCTAAAGGGATCATGCTTAGAGACCACTTGTACTATGTAGGATTGGAAGCAGTGCTGGAGCTTCTTTGTCACCCAAATCACATTTAGACATGTTTCTCTATGAGGCTATAATTGGCTTCATACTATAGTAGCTTTCTACTCAAATAATAGACTGCATGATCGACCTTCCCTTTATTCTCCTGAGCTAGCATTACCCCTATTGCATCCTTCTCGATTGCCAGATATAGGATCAAGGGCTTACTCGATTTTGGCAGTTGTAAAATAGGGGGATTTATTAGATAATTCTTAATAGTCTCAAAAACTTGTTGACATTTATCATCCCATATCACAGGCTGATCTTTCTTTAGGAGCTTGAAGATCAGTTCCCAAACCATGGTCAACTTAGCTATGAACCTACTAATGTACCGCAAGTGCCCTATAAATCCTTTAACTTCCTTTTCATTCTTTAGCAGGGGCATTTCTTTGATCGCCTTAACCTTATATGGATCCACTTTTATTCCCTTCTGACTAACGATGTGTCCTAGTAATTTCCCATATGTTACCCCAAAAACACACTTCTTTGGATTCAGTCTGAGATTGTACTTTTTTGCCTTTGCTAGAAACTTGTCTAAAGCTTTAAAGTGCCCTTCTCAAGGTATAGACTTCACCATCATATCATCTGCATACACTTCTTGTGGATCTTATCATGCAATAGAGTGGTCGCCATCCTCTAGTAAGTGGCTCCTATGTTCTTTAATCCAAAAGGCATTACCTGATAACAATAAATGCCCTATTCAATGGTAAAAGATGTTTTTAGCGTATCTATCACTGCCATCATGATATGGTTATATCCTAAAAATCTATCCATTAGGGAGTACATTGCACTAGAAGCTATGCTATCAACCAACGTGTCGATATGTGGCAATGGGAAATCATTTTTAGGGCAAGCTTTGTTCAAATCTCGATAGTCTATAATACTCTAACCCTTCTGTCTTTCTTGGGGACCGGGACTATATTTTTCAACCACTGGGTGTGTTCCACTACTTCTAAGAACTTGGCCCTTAACTACTTCTTGACTTCTTCTTTAACACGGAGAGCCAATTCCAGCCTCAGCTTCCTCTATTTTTGCTTTATTGGTGATATGTGAGGATACGTGGGGATTTTGTGCTTTGAGATCTCCCTATCAATTCTAGGCATATCATCTTAACTCCAAGCAAATACTTTATGTCTCTTTGTCAATTCTTTTTTCATTCTTTCTCTCTCATCATGAGTCAAATTATAGGCAAGTAGTAGATTTTTGGGTTTTCATTTATGCCTAAATTAAATGATTCAGTTTGCATTGAATTAATGTCAAACATATGCATGAAATGATCATCACAAATAGAATAACCATTAGGAAACACATCACACAAATAAACAAAGTTAGACTTTATGGCATTCACTTTTGAGAAGAATAAATTATTATTTTCAAACAAAGAAGAAAAAGAAACATCATAATCATCATAAAAAAACATCTATGATGGAGTCAAGGACATAGGCTTTAAGATCCAGCTCTTTATTTTGATCATCAGTGTCTTTCAGCTTAGAAGTAGCTTCATTCATTGTAGGCTTTTCTTCGGCCAGTACCAGTTCTTCCATAGTAACTTCTTTAGTAATAGCTTTCTTAATATCATTCATAAATTCAATGAAGATTTCAAACCCCAGGATTACTTATCCAGCCATAAACAAAGGTTTAAGAGCCCTTGCATACGGATATCTGGTACCTTCCCTCACAAAGGTTTCCCATAAAGTCTTCTTCTCAACCACAACCTCTCCCTCTTTTTCCTTAAACCGTTCCCAGATATCCATCTCTTCTTCAGAATCATCAACCTCCTTAAATCATACCCGTGCTTTAGAATATGTACTTTGCATTCTATGAATTTCAAAGGTTTACTTTGATCCTTTCCCAATCCCATGCTTAGCATAAATTTCATACTACACATCATATTCAAAACCCCTTCATCTATCTCATCTTCATAGATTATGCAAACCTCAAAACTCAGTCTTATGAAGATCTCTTTGGGAGCTAACTTCAAGGTAGCCATAATAGCTTCAGTATCAGTTGAGATGATGACAACCCTTCCCTTATGCATAAACTTGATTCTCTAATGAATAGTGGAGGGCACACCACCCAATGGATGAAACCACACCATTCCCAATAAGATAGCAAAGGTCACAGGGATGTCAATCACATGCAAATCAACCTAAGTCTCAATATGTCCCGTTCTGACAAAGGCCTTGAATGTCCCTTCAATATGCCTCTTGGTGTCATTATAGGCCTTGATGACTACCTCATAAGGTGTTAGGTCAACCATAGTCAACCCTAACTTTAGCAGGATCTTCAATGGACACATATTAATAGCAGAACCATTATCCACCATCACACAACAAGTCATCTTTCCTTTCACCTCTGCCTTGATGAATAAAGTCTTATGACAATCCTTCCCTTTGAAAGGCAAATCATCATCGAAGAACATTATGGTGCTTTAGGGAGTTTCTATCAATGAATTGACCATTTGCTCGAGAGTTTAACCTGTGGAGACCTTTTTCTTATCTCGAGCCAAAACTAGTGCTCCATGTGATCCTTAGAGTGCATAATTAGTTCCCAGACACTGACAATAATTTCCTCACTCTTCTTTACTTCTTCCCCTTTCTCTAAACTTTTTGTCTTTTTTGGTTCAAACTTGGCAGTTTTGGCTTCTTCCTTTTTATCTTCAACCTTTCTCATAAATTGGCCCAACCTGCTTTTCTCATCATCCCATAGATCAATCTTCCCCTTGTCCTCACTATCAAAACTCCAAATGTCTAAGACATGCAAGTTCTATGGGTTATTTTCTTAGGTTTGGGTCCTTAAGTTTAAGTTCTGGTAGGTCATGGGTGACATCTACGAAGGAGCTCAGGACTTGCTCTTCCGTTAGACTAGTGTTGATCATTAGGATAGGTGCATTTAGTGGTGGCATGTTTTGATAATTGGGCAGGGGGTTATTTTGAGTGTTTGGTTTTTTGGTTTCTAAATTAGTGATTTTTCCTGCATTAATCAGGTCTTGGATTTTGTGTTTCAATTAGGCACAACTGTTAGTGTCATGTCTGATGGCTTGATGCAATTTAAAGAAAAACTTTAGGTTAGCACCAGGTAAAGGTTATTATGAGGGTAAGGGTCATAGCAGGTTCTTCTTAATAAGCTTTTTGAGGACTTTAGATAAAGGCTACCCCAAATTTAAGAATCTTTAGGGTTGCGTAACAATGTTTATCTGTAGACTGCTGGTTGGTTGCCGAATGGCATTGATTTGGACATTACTGCTTGAATCGGCTCCTTATTTTCCCCCAGATCTCCCTTCGAAGAACCTTTTCTCTTAGGATAAATTTGAATCTTTCTAAACCCCAAATCTGTACAAATCCTCAAAATTTTGGATCCCCAAGTCCCTTAGCTTTCTACATAATACTGGGACACATCCTTCTATTGCTGAAACCAGTTGATCTCACTCAGCAAGCCTATACCTCATTTAAGATAACTTTCCTCTCCAATGAGTTAGATAGTCAGCGAAGGACTCATTAAACATCTGCTTTAGTGTTTTGCAAATCCCTTAAAGACACCTACAATTAAATGTTGAGGTTGTATTGTTTCACAAAAGTAGCACATAGTTCCTTCCAATCAGACTGGACGTATGGTTCCAAAGTGCAATACTAGCATATTTGTGCACCCTCCAATGACATAAGGAATTGCTTGACAATTTGAGCCTCAGTAAGCTCGGTGGCCTTCATATAAGTCACATGTTGCTTCAGATGCAAGTGGGGATCTTTGGCACCAGAATACTTCTTCATGTTGGGGAATTTAAACTTTTAATGCAATAATTCATCTTTCCTCTTCATATTCAAATTAGTGTAATCCAAAGGAGCAACCATGCCCTTCTCCTTTATCATTATCTACATTTGACTCATAGCCTTGGTTATACTCTTGGCCCATTCAGTATATTCCACATCCTCAGCTAGATTCACATTTCTCCAATTTAATGGATTGGCTAGTATCGTCACATTATTTTCTTCCTTTTCTTTAACTGGGATTTCCTCATCAAGATCTATCAGGTTGACTAGTTATACATTGGGTAGCTATGCCGACTGATTTTCTCTAATAAGCTTCATTATTTCCTCATCATCTCCCTCATCATAGACTGGGTTTTAATGAACACTTCCTCTTTTAACTGTACCTTAAAAGCCTCTAGATCAAAAGCACCTACCATTTCTATTTTTGAGTTTCAGACTAAATGGCTAGAACTATCTCAGACCCACTCAGATGAGCTTAAAGGATTTATAGTGCTGAAAAACCATGTGTTAGAACGATGCAAGGTATGTATGCATGATATGTAGGTCTATTTTATTATTTGAGGAAACAAAGAAAGAAAATTTAAATAAGCATGTCTAACATTAACACAAAAATAAAATGTGAAGCTCAAAAATAATAACCTCCACCCTTATTTCTTCCACACACATATTCAATGGTGAGTATCTTATCCTAGGATTTTTATTCTCAGTTCTAATTATCAATGGGGGATAATAAAACTGATGTATGCAAGATAACTCTTAAAATGATTCAAACAAGTAATGGGTCCTTTAAATAAAGCCCAAGTCCATCTTTAATGGGCTAAAGTCCTTAGAATTATAAGTTTACCTTGTCAAGGCCCGCTTGAAATGAGTTATGAATAGGCATAAAAGGCCTATCTTAACATAGCTTGCTTATAATGGGCCTGGATTGGGCATGAGGGACCATTTTTCCATAGGTCATTTGTTAATGGGCTTAGGATTTATTTTAAGGATCCATTATATAGTAAAATACACATAAATTTAGGAGAAATACTAAGGAAAATTGCCAAGGCATTATATGGGCTTGAGTTTTGGGTATTAGCCTTTGGCTCCCATAACAATATACATCTCCTCACTCAAGTGTCAAACAATATAGATTAGTATGTGTCGTGAGTGACTATAATTAGATATCCCACCACCAGGTTTGAGTGAAAGGTAGGTAGCAAAATATCAATTATTATCCAATTAATATGGGACTAAAGTGCTCATTATGTGCAAAAGGTGTAGTGAATGCAATAGGAATGCAAAAGGAACAAAAGAATAATTAAATATGATAAATTACAAAACACTTAGAATTAGTTTCTCTATCTCCAATGGAGTCACCACTGTAGGCGGCAAGGTGTGGCCCGTGCCCAAGTGTTTGTCCACCATGACACTATGTGGGCTCAAGGCCCACTTGGAAATACGAGATAGGTCTTAAGCCTAGTTAAAGAATGAGTCACCACCTGGATGAAAGTCGAGACACACTTATATGGCAATTGGATTCCACGAATGTTCCCATAAGTTGTCATCAAAGATCGGGTTTGAAAATTGGGTATGAGCGTTTGAATGCTCACCCAACCTTGTAGTTGGCTTCCATTTGTGTTTTATGAATTATTACCTTTAATTATTCAATTATTTCTTTATTAACATGCAAATTCTAATTACCTTCAGATAATTGCCAAATTTATGATTAAATCTAGATTTGCACATTAATACTTTTCATGCACTTTATCGTAACATTTATCTCAAAAAAATAAATAATTGATATTTATAACCATTCAATCAAAATCAAAGGGGAGGGGATTAAGGACTATAATGCTTTTGGAGTGATAAAAGCATAATATACAAAAAATAAACCACATATATACCAAAAATAAACTAGCAATAAACCAATTATACAAGCAGAAGTCCCTCAAAAACCAATTAATCAAATTATTATTTGATGGCTAAAGGACACCAAATAGTCCCTACAAAAAACAAAGGTTAACTCTCTTTCATAAATAACAATATTGTCTTATGATCGACAATCAGTGAATAATACTCAAAGAGAATGAAAATACAGGTCATAGAGTATTTTACAAAATATATGAAGGCTTGTCAAAGTGGCAATCGCCACTATGAAGAGGCGATCACCTCATGAAAATGAGGCGATGCCTCTTTGAAGAGGCGATTGCCCAATTAACAGGCTTAAATGACCATAACGTACAAGAAAAGAAAAGTGGGACCGAATGAAGGCCTATCAAAACATAGAGGCAATTGCCTCAGGATAGTAAGGCAATGCCTTTTTTAAGAGGCGATCGCCTGATTAACAGACCTAGATGACTCTCAAAATGATAAAAACTTATGTTTCAAGCAAATGCTTGTTGAAATGAAGACACTAAGCACACTCCTATGCTTAAGACTCAAACAATCATGCTAAATCATGGAAAATCATAGATAATGAACACAAGGAAAATAAGTGAATGAACAATGAACTCCGAAACTATATTAACTAACAAAAGATCATGTAAGCTAATAGTTAAATCTTAAGGAAGAAGTGAAGAAAGTTACTAGAGAATGAGTTTTTGATCCAAAATGATTGGCCCTCAGAGATGAATATGAGCTAGACTTCCTTTGAATGCAAGTTCTTCTCCCTTCTTCCTCTAGAAAATGATCTTTTTAGCTTAATTTCCTCCTCTCCTTCCCTCCTCTTAGTTTTAGAGCTTTTTTCCTTTTTTTGGTTTCTATTTTTTTTAGAATTTCTAAGCTCTCTCCCTTTCTTTCTCTCTCCTTTTTCTTTTTATTCTCTCCTCTAAGTCATGCCCCTACTACCCCTATTCATAATTGCATTTCATAGCTCTTCTCTTCCCTAAAAATTTTCTTTTTTCCCTCTTAAAGATTGAGTTTTAGTCAAGGTGGCCCACCATTAACGACCATTGTCACCTCTGCATTTAATGCAGAGGCAAGTGGCTGCCATAGAGGCTGTGCCTCTACAATGAGGCGATCACCTCAATGGCTTCTGCCAAAAAGGCGATCGCCTCTTTATAGAGGCATTGCCTCTCTAGCCTGCCCTGCATTGGGCTAGTGGGCCAGGGTAACTTAGGCTAGTTTTAGATGGCTTTGGGCTTAGTTTAGAAGGGTTTTGGGCTTGGTTTAAATGGGTTTTGGGCTTAGTTTAGGAGGGTCTTAGGCTTTTGGCTCATTACTAAGAGAATTTTGGGCTTCCTACTTATAATCAAACTTTGACTTTTATCATTATCAAACTTGGGTGTTGGCCGATCAAACCAAGCACCCACGGCTCGCCTTCGATTCGTGGGCTGATCGAACCAAGTGTCTACACTATGTTCATTAAAAAATGAAATAAAAAATATACTAAAAATAAAAGTAAATATTCTATATATTTAATTAAATAATGTAGGATTATTACTTAAATAATGTTGATTCATTAGTTAACAAGTATAGATTCATCACATTTACACTTCTTCATTAGTTAAGTAGTATAAGTGCATTAATTAAATAATGTAAGTCCATTACTTAAATAATGCATGTTCATTAGTTAACCACTGTACGTTCATTATATTTACAATTCTTTATAAGTTAAGTAGTATAGTCCATTAGAATTGAATTACAAGTTCATTGAATATGCATTGAAAGTTCATTGAACATAACTTCAAGATTCATTAAAATTAGTTCTTTATTAAACAAAAAAATGTACTTCAAAATTTATGTTTACAACTAATATGACTAAAAAATGAATTAAAAATATACTTAATTCCATAAAATAACTATAAAGTAATTGAATTTACAATTGGAGGATGATTCAAAGTTGAATATGGAGTAATAGTTACCAATTCTAAACTACTAGAGTTTAGATGAGCAAGATATCCATTTACAGCTACTTGTGAAAGAATTTTTTGCAAATAAACAACAAGTTCATTAAACATGATCCATATGTTCATTTAAAATGATATATAGGTTCATCATTTCATACCTGAACAGAAGCATGTACAATAATTTTCATTTGCAATGCAGCAATTTGAGCAATTTTTCTATGACCTTTTGCTTGATTAAATTCCCTCTCCATTATATTCTTAATTCTTTTATTGTGATCACCATTTGCTTTACAACGAGGAGGATTTTGTATTTTTTCACTTAAATAAGATATTGCATTATATTCTTCTTAAAAGTAAACAAGACCAACCTTGTTTATAACTCTCTTTTTTGTACTTGCAAAAACTTCCTTGTGGTGTTGTCGAGTCTTGATATTGTCTTTAATAGCTAAAATTAATTTATGGAAATTTCTGACCATCTATATCCTCTAAAGAGAAGTAGCTAAACTATATTCATCACATGAAAAGACTAATGGAATATCAACATTTATGCTTTTAATCACTCCTTTCATCCATCTTTTGATAATATCTTTTTTGGAATTTCTATAACACAATGCACATTCCAAACATGCAAAGAGTAGGAGCAAAGAATCCCATATAAAATAAATATATCAATACTAGATTGATTAAACATAACATACAAATTCATCACTTTTAATGCTTAAGTTCATTACTCTATAATAAGTTCTTTAGTCAAATAGTATAGGTTCAATAGTTAAATCATAAAGGTTCATTAGTAATCAACTATAGGTTCATCACTTTTAATGCTCAAGTTCATTATTCTATAATACATTAAGTAGCCAAATATTATAGGTACATTAGTTAAATAACAAAGGTTCATTACTTATTGATTATAGGTTCATCACTTTTGAAACTCAAGTTCATTACTCTATAATAAGTTCATTGGTCAAATCGTATAGGTTCATTGCTTAAATCATGAATGTTCATTAGTTATCAACTATAGGCTTATCGCTTTTAGTACTCTAGTTCATCATTTTATATAGGTTCATTAATAAAAAAACTATAAGTTCATTAAACACAACATACATGTTCATTAAATAAAAAAGTACAAATTCATAAATTTTCATATACCTCTAAAAGCATATTGAAAGTGCAAGATATAGACATGTTTGCAGCATTAAAAATAACCTAATAATGCATAATGTCTAAATATGGCCCACAAACATGATACTTAAAACTATTACCATCATAACCTATGCAAAGTTATTATAAGAACAACCCTTCATATAATGCTCCTTAAATAGAAAATATATCTCTTGTGTATATATTTTCACTTGCATATGAAAGAAGCTTCACATGATTCACAGCTATTGTGGGTTCACTTTATAAACAACATAAGTCTTCTCCATTTTCTTTGCTCATCCATTCTAAAACCACATCAACAAAAGAGTTGTAAAAATTGTAAAGTCCAACAATCTTGAAAAGCCTCCTAAACATATAAAAATTAGTAGTCTAACTCCTTTGTAATGATAAAATTCCATTAATTTTTTTTAATTAAATTTAGGACATCATTTCTCTCTAATATTAAAATGCTTTTGCATTTAAGAATTCTTGTGAAACTCATATTCTCTTTCCAACCTAAAAAAAGGGAATAAATAATTATAAGATTCATTAAACAAAACACATAAGTTCATAGAATAAAATAACCAAATTCATTAAACATCATATACAAGTT
The DNA here is from genome assembly GCA_947683625.1 of Mallotus nudiflorus. Taxonomy (NCBI): domain Eukaryota; kingdom Viridiplantae; phylum Streptophyta; class Magnoliopsida; order Malpighiales; family Euphorbiaceae; genus Mallotus; species Mallotus nudiflorus. The sequence goes on along the minus strand of CANTUR010000275.1, from coordinate 1,395,830 downwards.
CATTACTTCTACACTTCAGGTTCATCTATTAAAAACTAATAACAATTCAAAAAATTTCATATACCTGCTTTAATAAATTTGAAACTCAACACATATATCACTAGATTGGATCATATAGTTGAATAAATCAAAAAATCCTTTTTAATTTTTTAAGGACTTGATATTCTTCTTTGAATTCTCCCCTATATGCAATATACAAAGCTAATGTTGTGAATTTGGAAAAACTTAAGTGATAGTAGTAGCCATAGCATTACATTGATACATCATTATAGTCTATAGATATCTACCTTCTATATATCTAAAAAATATACTAAAGAGCCATACAAAAGACTCTATTTTCTTATTTAACAAAAAGTTGCATCCAAACATCACCTTTATACATATGATTGATACCTACAAATCAAACACAAAAAAATAATATAATATACATTACATTAAATCCACAAAAATGATCATATATAATTTTGGATAGTAAATGAATATGTACTTTATTGCTAATGAACCTATAATTTATAACAAATGAACTTATGGTTTACTGATAATGAATCTATAATTTGCAACAAATAAACTTGTACCTTTAAACAAATGAACCTATACCTTATAAGCAATAAACCTACAAATTCTACCAAATGAGCCTATATTATGTAAACTTATAAAATAATATTTATTTATAATGAACATACAGTTAAAAAAAATGAACATGTATGCTAAAACCAATGAACCTATACTATGTAATAAAGGAACCTACAAATCAACCATAAAAGCACATATAATAGACATTAGATAATATGCACGGAATCATTATATAGAAGTTACATGTTCATTATAACATACCTACAAATGGACTGCAAATCATATCATATCTACTAGTGCAATACATCATATCATGTATTAGTAGATATTGAAAAGCTTATAATCTTGTTTCATCCATGAATCTGTCAAAAAAAGCTACACAATCTTGCATCACTATCAACTTCAAAATCAAAACAAAAATCCTTTTCATTTGATTGCCTTTATCTAAAAATTATAATCAATAAATTAGAATCATTGTCATTCAATTTCCTTAAATTTTTCAAAACTAAATGATTATAAGCATCCCTAGCAATAAAACTAACAAATAGAGAACCACATGATTGTTTTTTAAGCAATCTAGTCCCATTAGACATAACAACACCACTTTCCTTTAAATGCTCAAGATAAATCACGTGATTTGTTTACCACTCTTCTATGCGAACGAAGAAGATGAGTTTTTCTTGATGTGCATAACTCATGATTATTCTCCTTTTCGTGTCTCATCACAGTCCAAACTCTATTTTCATTAATATTAAACTATATAAAAGCTTTACAACCACATCGAACATCAAGCTTTGAATACCACTTAGTTTTTTTGCTACTTTTCTTTCTTTCTAACCTTTGAGCAATAAAATATTTTCATTAACAACGTTTTGCTACCAACTCTATATCTTTCTTTACTCTTTTTAATGCTAAAATCCATTCTAAAAGCATAGTCATTATATAAAACATAAGCCTCTTCACTATAATTCATAGACATTCCTAACAAATCATTAGCAGAAGCATTAACTACATTATCAACTTAAAAATAAATAAAAACATAATTAAAAAAGCATGCACACAAAAACATAATTAAAAAATTATGCACACAAATAGGTTATAAAAAATGAACATGTATGTTTAAAGTAATGAACTTGTAGTTTAAAATCAAACCAACAAACTAATGAATTTGATAAACAACATATTCAATTATCATGAACCTATAAGTTTCAATAAACCAATGTGCAAAAACTAATGAACTTTTACTTTATAACCCAATAAACAAACAAACATAAAAACTAAAAAAATGGAATGAACCTATATGAACCTTAACTCTATAATAAATGAACCTCTAAGTTTCAACTAATGAACCTACATGCACATTCTAATGAACTTGTACTATAAAACCAAATAAATAAAAATAGAATGAACCTATATGAACCTTCACTCTGTAACAAATGAATCTCTGAGTTTGAACTAATGAACCTATATAAACAAACTAATAAACCAATAATCTATACCTTATGAATTTCATGAACATTATATAATATTATGATGAACCTCAAATTTATAACAAATAACCTCTATGTTACATGCACAAACTAAAGAACCTGCTGTTATAACTAACACAAACAAACAAACACACAAAAACTAAGAAAAAAATAATTAAACACAAAAAAACACAACAATCACAGATTCAAATAATTGAGCTTGAATCAAAAACTGAAAACTAAAGAATCAAACAATAAAAGCAATGAATAAGCAATCAAAGATTTAAAAAAAGACATTTTACATGAATTCTAAAAAATAACATTAACATCTAAAATATGTTCATCCATTTGAAACTGTAGAAAAATAAGAAAATCCTATGAATAGCAACAACAAAAAGAAATCTGAATTGAAGAACAACAGAGAATAAGAAGAAGAAGAAGAAGAAGAATCGAAGAACAACAAATAGAAATTGGATGAGATTCTAGAAAGCAAATGCAAAAAAAAAAATTTTTAAAAAATGCATGCAAAAAAGAAAATATTTCAAAACATCCAAAAAAAAAAAAGAGAGATTTGAATGAGAAAATCTCTTAAAGCAGTAGAAAATGAGACATTCTCGACTGAAAATCAAAGTTAAACAGCCTTTAACTTTCAAAAACCAAAAACATTGTTAAATAAAGTGCATATTTTTTTAGTTCAAATGTGTGATGAACCCTTAGTTCATATTGCAATATGTACAGGGGTCTATGATTAATATAATTTGTGAAAAACATCTTACCAATGTATGAATGTATACTTGACTCGAATTGAAATAGTAACCTGTCTAACTGTGCACCCGATTTTGAATAGCAAGTTTTCTGAGTGTCTTGTGACACCATAATGGAACAAATAGAAAAGCAAAAACCTTGTATTTATATGTTCTTTCATTAAAAATCGGTGATTTTTTTCCTTAATATTTACATGTCTGTGAAATCACATGTCTTCGATTGTTATGAAAAAACTACAAAATTTTAAGTGAAAAAAGTTCAACATCAGAAATAATTTATTTTTGGTATTTTTTCCTATCAATGCAAACTGTTAGTATAAAATATTTGAAATATGAGTAAAACTTTCATTTAAAGTATAATTTTGTAAATGAGAGAGTAATCAAATAATAACTCATCTTTAAAAATATTTTAAGGTGTAGGAGTTGAATCCTATTATCATCAATTTAATAGAGGAGGGCTACTCTTTGCTGTGTAGTTCATCAATGCTGAAATCATATAATTTTTCTATTAAAAAAAATACTAACATTATTATAAATATCAATTATTTATATATTCAGGTATATTAAATACACTATACATGGGCATGCCTTTTCTATTTAAAAATTAAAATTTCAGTTAATTATACTTCACTTATAAAACTAAAACAAGAAATGAACTTGTTCAAGGTTATAATCAAAATATTACTTGTTAACTAAATTCAGATGCGAGATTGTGATTTATATCACCATTATCAAACAATTTGTTTCTCTATATATAATAAAATAGATATGAAATGCTTAGAATATGGGTGTCAAGATAAAATATCATAGAAAGCTACATAGGTAACAGGTTATACAAGGTTCCAATAAGCACAGAAATATAGCATAACTTCACTGTTACGTTTATATTCTGTAGCTAGCTCTCATTGCTTTCATTTTGTTCTCTTCCCTAAGAATTAATTATTGATTAATTATTTATTTCATAAGAGACATCTGTTGAGGTCCAGTGTGTGACCCAAGTATATCAGCTGAACTCCCCAACTTAAGAAACTGGTTGATTGCATTTTACATTTTGGTGTGCATATAAAGATCTCTATCGTGCTTACCATTCATTACACCCTTTAGGGGAGATGCACATCCAAAAGAAAAAAATACAAGCAAAAATTAAAATTAATATATATATATATATATATATATATATATATATATATATTCATTTAAGAATTAATTGGTTGGTAAACTTGCATATGAATAAAAAAAATTGTGGTTTTGGATAAATTTATAACATGTCCTAAATTCCTACATAACATTAATTAATAGTTTAGTTCAAATAAACAACTTATCATTTTTAAAATTACTTTTCTTTTTATATTTAACATAAAAATAAATAATATGTCAAATTTTCATAAAAAATATTTAAGAGAAGAAAGTGTAGCGTTTTTTTTTTTTTTTTTTAGTACACACCATTTATATAAATAAATAGATTAAGATATTCATTTTCTCATAGAATTTTCATTAATACAAATAGATAATATCTTAGTATTATAAAATATTTCAACAACTAAAGTTAAAATTTAAATTTCAGTTAGCACTCAATTAACTCAAAATAATAATAATAATAGCAATAACAATATAAAAAATTCATCCTTCAATATATTACAAAAAGAACAAAGGGCAATGTACACTTATTAGTGTAAATTATGAAGAAGATTATAATTGTTGGTTATAGGCACACTCCTATAGGTGGGGTACCCTAAAACTTTTCATATGGTTCACGACCAAACCCATATATGTGTATGGCGCGTGGATGACAGCAGGTGCATGATATAAGCATGAAGTGAGATAGACTGTCACAATTGTTGTATAATACAATATATATATTTTCTCCTTAAAAAAATAAAAATAAAAATAAAAAAATAATATAATGAATCTTAGGACACCCATCTCCTTCTGTCTCTGCTGCAGGCTCCGTCCAACAGTTACAGATACCGTTACTTAGAAGTATCTTAGCGTTCCGTTACCCGCCGCCTTGCAATAAAAGAGTAGAGTGTGTGTGTATATATATATATCAAACACCCATCATCCTTCTTCTCACATATTTCCTTTTGGTATTTTATGATTTGTATATAGTGAACACTGCCTTCTTTTTCACGTCACTTAATTTTCTCTCTTTATCTCGCCTGCCCTATAAATGTCACCCATCACCCAAAAGCTTTCTTCGACAATAGTTTTAGTGGCCCATATATAACAACTACTTGTTAATTCTTGTTTCTTTCTGTTATTGTTCTTGATCTTCATCTTTAATCATTCATCTTTTTGAAAAATCGCATACCAGGAGAGATGAGTGGTAACATTAATGTTAATCTTCCACCTGGTTTTCGATTTTATCCCACTGAGGAAGAGCTCGTGGTTCATTTTCTTCAACGTAAGGCTGCTCTTTTACCCTGTCATCCAGATGTGATTCCTGATCTTGATCTTTATCCTTATGATCCATGGGAACTTGATGGTACCAGCGATTTCTTTCTATTTTTTTTTTTTTTCTCTTTACGTATGTCTTTGATCTTTATTGATCCTTTCAAAGTATTACAAGTATATATATATTTCAATTACCAAAAAAAGAAAAAAAAAGTATTTATATATTGCTTTTCTTTTTTCAAAAGTATGCGGACATGTTACATTTATTATAGATTGAACTCTGCACTACTACGAGATAATTAAGTCATGCACTGCCAACATTCCTAATGATGTGATTGATGATTTTTGTTTGGGAGTTTGTAGGCAAAGCACTAGCGGAAGGTAGGCAATGGTACTACTATAGCCGGAGGACCCAAAATCGGATAACTGAAAATGGATACTGGAAGGCAACAGGCATTGATGAACCAGTACTGTCGAACGCCAACAAGAGAGTTGGAAGTAAGAAATATTCAGTATTTAACATTGGGCAAGCTCCCGCTGGAATGAAGACTAACTGGATAATGGAAGAGTATCGATTATTATCATCGGATTGTGCTTCCAGTAGTAGATCATCAAAAAGACGAGGACATCCAAAAATAGTAAGTCTTAAACTCTCATTCTACTCTACTATAATGGAGAAAGAAAGTAGACACTATTTATAAAGTTTCTGCTGGTGTTTTAGTGTGTAAGAAGTATGGAGCTACTGAGAAAATTCTGAACTAAAAAATTGTAGCTTTCAAATAAAGATAAACATCATTTAAATGCTAGATTCTAAGTATGAATCATAGACTGAATCTGCCCTTATATATAACTTACTATCAAAATAATTTACTTAATTAATTAGGAAAATTCTCTCTACCTGTAGTAGCTTTGACAATAAAAAATAAATCCTCGTATGCGAGAGTGACGCATTATAGATTCAGTAAATGGCAAAAAATTACGATTAAGTAGTTTGTGGCATGCGCATTATAGTCATCGAATAATATCTTATAGACAAACATCTGACTTGCAGGACCATAGTAAGTGGGTTATCTGCAAAGTATACGAGCGAAATTGTGATGATGAGGATGGTGGATCAACAGAGCTTTCATGTTTGGATGAAGTTTTCTTATCATTAGATGATCTTGATGAGATAAGTCTGCCAAACTAGAGGTTAATATGAATCAAGTTGTAATATGGTAGTAATCCTATCCAAGTGTAGGGTTGTAACCTTTTGTTGTGTTTTAATGAAATGTTACCTAGTCAGCTTTCAACTATGAAACAAATGTAATATATACATAACAGTTAGTTTCAAGGTGCAAGACTCCACTCAATTTTTTATTTTTAAACAACCAAAGATTTTATATTCAAATTAATATTGAATTAAAATTTTTAAATTAATATTAACCGCGAAAGATAAATAATAATTAATTTTATATTTAATACAGTGAAAAATAATTCATGGTATAAGCGTGATCTGTTAAATAATAAAAAAAAATTTCACTTTAATAGATAGAATCTCTATTCATTGGAAAAACAATTATCGTGTAGCAGATCGCAACATATGTTATCTCTTTTATATATATATATATATATATATATATATATATATATATATATATATATATATATAAAAAATAGTGACGTAGTGAAAACTTATAAAATTGGATAAATACTATTCGACGTTAAATTATGTACGATTACCATTTAATAATCTTATATAACCTGTTGATTTGTGCAGAAATATCAAGAAATAAACATCAATAATCGTTGATTCATACAAAGTAATATCGAATATTGAAAAAATATAAATTTGATTTATTAATTCAACAAAAATCGTTCTCCAACAACTCTAAAAAGACAAAGAAATAGAATTTAGAGAAAAACCCTAAAAATAAAAAAGGAATAAAAGATTAAAAAATCTCAAAAAAAAAATATAAATAGATAAAGTGTATAGCACTCATTATAGGACTCTAAATCAATTTCAATTTAATATATTATGAATCTTATAATTCAATTGAAGTCATTATAACCATTAATTTGAAATCTAAATAATTAGTTCCAATATGTTAAATTCATCTATAAATGAAAATGCAGCTTTATCCATATTAAATAGTGATTCTCATGTGGCAAGGATCATTGGTGGGCGTTTAGAAGAAAAAACGTGAGGAAGAGGTGGAGCCCAAGGAGCACACTGAAAACATTGCTCGAGCATTCTTCTTCTTCTGTCTATCTATCCCTATGTCTCACTCTCTCGGTATAGCCTTTTTTGTTTTTTTTTTTTGGCTTTTATATGTGTAGTTTGATGGAATTTGGTAGTTGTCTTGTATCACAAATCCAAAGGAACATGTCCCTTCAATTCGTTTTTTTTTTTTTTTTCTTTTGGTGTGTGGCTGCTTATTCAAGCATTGGATCATGTATGATGCAAGCATTCACACACTTTATAGTGGCCACACGAGTAATTTTTACATTCACTAGCTTTGCCATATATGATTACATGACTTTGTGTATGTATATATATATAGATATATATATAATATATATATCCTCCAACTATAGAGCTTTTGTCGATCAAATGTACAATTATATAATGGGCCTGATTTGACTTAAACTTTTTTTTTTGAAATTTTTATATAAATATACTAAAAATTAAAAAAAAAAATTAAAAAACTGTTGGGTGTAAAAATTTTTAAAATGTTTTTACAAAATTATTTCTTTTAAATATAATTTATTCCTTTTTCTACCTTAATTTTTAGAGTTATTTTTTTTTTCAACATTTTTTCCTTTTTAATGATTTTTTTCAACTTTTTTCTTACTTCATATTTTTTTTCAATATTTTTTTTAACAATTTTTTTTACTTTATATTACTTTCATTTATTTTTTTCTCAATATTTTCTTACTGTATTCATCTATGTTTTTTAATTTTTTTACTCAATATTTTTTTCTACTGTCTTCATTTTTTTTTTCCAAAGTTTTTTACTAAACATTTTTTTTATCATATTTTTTTCTCAACATTTTTTTAATGTCTTCATCTTTTTTTCTTAACTTTTTTTGCTTAATGTTTTTTTAAGGTACTGTCTTCATTTTATTCTCAACTTTTTCTTTTTTTTTTTTGCTATATTTTTTTTCTTTTAAGAACTTTTTTTAAAATGAATAATCATAAACTAAATATCTTCAATTGTTATTAAACCAAACAATAAACATCTTCAACTATTATAACAACAATAAATAAACAAAATTTTCTATTTTTATATTTCTAAATAATAAGGATTTTATTTTTTTACTTTAATTTGTTTATTAAAATGTCTAACATCTTTTTATTTTAAAAAAATTAATACTTATTGATCATCAATATGTAATAAGTTTATAATTCTTATGATATATTTGTAACATAAAAAAAAGTTGAAAAAATCAAAAATCAACAAACTGAAAAAAAAAAAAAAAACTAAAAACAACAATTAAAGTAACAAAACGAAAAAAAATAAAAAACAATTAATGTTGTTGATTATTGTTTATTTTTATTTATTTCTGTTAATTTTTTTATTTTTTACTACTTTTTAAATTATTTTTTCATTATCATGACAAAATTAAGGCTATAAATAAAATTTTTACTTTTATTAGTATTAATGATAAAAATAATAATTTTTTATATATCTCACAATTTTTATTGTTATTTTTTTATTCTCAACAAAAATCAACAAATATAAACAAACAAAAACAGCAAAAACAATTGAAATCTACAACTGAAACAACAAAAACCAACAAAACCCAACAAAAACAACAAAATTTTAGAGTTGTTGATTGTTTTTGATTTTTGTCTATTTTTGTTCTTTTGTCAGTTTTTTTCATCATTAATAATAAAATTAAGACCATAAATATAATTTTTACTTTTATTAGTATGAATAATAAAAATAATAATTTATTTTATATAATTCATAATTTTTATTGTTATTTTTTTATTTTTGTCAAAAATCAACAAATATAAACAATAAAAACAATTGAAACATACAACTGAAACAACAAAAACAACAAAAATCAACTAAAACCAACAAAAATAGTAAAATTTTATAGTTGTTGATTTTGGTTCTTTTTTCAATTTTTTCATCATTAATAATAATATAAGACCATAAATATAATTTTTACTTTTATTAGTATAAATAATAATAATAATAATAATAATATTTTTTTGATATAATTCATAATTTTTCTGTTAGGTAATTTTTACTTTAATTAGTTTAATTTATAAATTCTTAATAATTATGAAAAAAATAATTATTGAAAACTATGGATATTTTTTTGTTTAATTAGCTTAATTTTTATATTATAAATAACAGTAAGTTTTAAAATATAAAAATTTTTATTTAGAATATAAAATTAAATTATTTAAAATATACAAATCAAATAAATACATACAATAAATTTAAATTAAAGATGACTTTAAAATAATAAATAGGTAAGAAAAAAAGAATTAAAAAAAAGGGAGAAATGAAAAAATATAGATAAAAAACAAAAACACGGAGAAAACGCCGAAGTTGACCATCACCTTTTAAAAATGGCCTAAAATCTTGATTTTGTGGGAGCAACTAGACCTTGGTCTTCCAATTGGTTGCATTTTTCAATTGCCAAAACTGAAAAGAAAAAATGTGTCTAACCACTAATGATATTAATTGCATTGACTATGACATTGAGTGAAATTTCCTCTTTTTTTTTTAGGCATATATAAATCCAGGCTTGAAGGTTATACATTGGAAAAGAAAAGAAAAAGAGTGGTGGGGTTGTGTTTTTCTTTGGATATTTAACATTTCATTCTAAGTGCAAGGATTGTGTGTGGTTCTTTTGATGAATAATGCTAAGCTTCAAAACAAAAGTGGTAATATTCTTAAGAAGAAAACAAAGAACACAACATGAAATTTGTTTTAACTAAACTCTTAAAATTTGCAACATCAAAATACAATTTTAGCATTTCAACACAGCGTTTATCAATGTTTTCATGTAAAGGAAAAAATATAGCGTGAGATTAAAATTAATTAATTTGAGCTATAATTTGGCATAATTTAAGCTTACATCTATCATTGAGTTTTGTTTTAGAATTTTAAGGATAAAATTAGAGTTTCTATCCTACTTTAATTGCAAGTTGTTGGAAGTACATCTTTCTTACCTTAATTTCTAAGGTTGCAAAATGGTAGTTGATTGATGAGAGTGTAGTGCATTACACTTAATTGTTAAATTTATAACATAATGACATGTGTTTTGTTTATTAGGTAAAAAATAAAATCCCAATTCTAAAAGCAAGTATAATTTCTTAGGCCTAATACATGAATGAATAAACTCTTACCGAATAGAATTTTTCACCCTCTTATTGTATCTTTATTTAAAAGCAAATGAAATGTATGTTCATAGGACCATCATAATTTTAATTTCTCAATCTAAAACACTAATTGAAATTAAGCCAATGGTGATCAATCATCAACTCATACTAAGATTAATGAACATAAAATGCAAGGACTAGATATTTCATTAAATAAAAATGACTAAATCATGTTAAGTCATCAATCCTTAACTAATAAAAAACTAGCAAAACATAATCAAAATTATTCCAAAGAATTCACAAATTAATCCCATATAATTAATTACAAAATTCAAAGAGAGGAGAAAGAGAAAAACTAGTAAATAAGATCTCTAATTCTCCAATCTTCAATCTTCATCTTGGATTAAGGTTTCTTGTGTATTTTTAATGATTTCTCTATTGAATAATACCATTAAATGCTTCTCAAAATGATGTATTTATAGTCCCAAAAAAATGAAGTCCTTTGAAAAGATAACATTTAAGCAGTAAAGCACATAAAATGCATTAGTTGAGATTGTAACCTACTTACTGTGATTGCAGCAGAGATAATTGGCTTGTCTCCATGTCTCAACTACGGTTGAAGCCCCTTGGTTGCAATCACAGTAAAGATATTCCTCTTTCCATGTGCACTTGCTTATAATGGTATTCTTTACCTATGATAGTAATGATAAAATCCATTAGCAAAACACTTCAAAAAATGCCTTTCTCCACCATTTAACAACCTACATGCAAAACATAAATAAAAACACAAAAGCCCAACTAAACAAAAAATAAGTTTAACTAAACAAAAAATTAACTAAAAAATGATCAAAAAGATACCCTAAAAACTAATACAAAATAACCTAAAACTAATGCAATTTACACATAAATAAATACCTATATGCTTAAATATTTACTTTTCCTCAAACAAATGTCTAAAAACACCTATTAACATGATGAATTAAACACATTGATAGAATTTAACTTGTCCATCCATCATAACCTCCAGTTAATACAAAACTTATAACTCTAAATTGAATCGATAACTCAAATTCAAAGACATAAGATTTGCCAAGAGAAAAGCAAACTTTACCATTGAATTCTTGAAAATTGACAATTAACATCCAAGAAAAATAAAAGTAAATAAATCTATTGTATATACTTTTAGAAACTCTTAAATTTAACACAAAAAGGTAGTAACAACATATTTTTCTTCTCTCCAACCGAACTTCCCAATCTTAGTATTCCCTACTATTCCCACACTACTAAGCATGGATACTGCTAAGTAGGTCTTTTGGATACTCTTACTCTATTTAAAAGTGGTAGAGTAGTTTTAGAGCATATAAAGATTGAAATTAAAATTTTAGCTCCTTATTAAAAGAGATTTTTTAAATTTTTATATTTTTAAATAGCTACCATTTCATATGATCAATCCTAAAGTTAATTAAAAATTCAAAATTGTAGTACTACTTACAAACATCTTTCTTAAACATCAACAAACAAAATTTGATCACTCAAAAACAAAGTGAGCATTAAGTTAATTAAAATTTAAAGGTCTTTAACTACAAGTTATCATCTAGCTTACGAATCACAACTTAAGCATTAATCAGATATTACAACGCATGTGCAATAAAATCACATCCAATATGCTTAACTTATTATAATGATAAACTTCCAAATTCTAAGTGTGTAACTTGTATAAGCAAACTATTTTCCTATTTAAAAATCTTGATAAAGAAATTGGAAAAAAATAAAACATCAAATTAAAGCATAACAACATGTAAATGCAAAAACTATTCCCCATACTTAAATTTCACATTGCCGTTAATGTGAAAAATTAAGCATATTAGACAACAAACACATAACATAAACCTAAAATCTATAAAGAAAACAAAAAAAATTAAAAATAAGGTAAAAATAAAGATAGAAACACTCCCCTTAATAAGGTGATCTAGGTGGTGACAATAAAGAAATATGGTCCTCGAAGCCTCTATGGATCTCTTAAGATGGTGCTTTTGTAACATTTGTTAGTTCATAAAAGTGGTAACATGATGTTGGAGTTCATAGAACCTAGTATCCATGTTCATCTCCAACTAATCAAAATAAGTAAGCACTTGCTGCCATCCTTAAGCATCACCTGCCATAGCACCGGGTGCTCTATTAGCATTTGACATATGCTAATCATCTTTTTATCATTAGTGTGAAGAAAGTGTTTTTATATTGAGAGAATGATATGTTCTTCTATTTATTAAATTAAATTACATAAGTCATATATACGTATAAGTGTAAGAGTATAGGTAAGATACGAATACTTGAATAAAAAACTTAGAACAAGGAGTAACAAAAATGGTTAGCTGAGCAATATCCTTGATTTCCTCCGTTAAGCTAATAGTGGCTAAATGGATTAACGAAGCTTATCATATAGAAATTAAAATCAAAAGGAGGAAAATGACTTTGTCATGACTTTGATTTGTTGAAGATAAGAAATAGACTTGAAGGTGTTTATACTGGACTTGCTCCTAAAATAAATAATAGTCAAGTTTAATATGCTTAGTGTAGGTATAAAAAACTAAATTTACAGAGAGATAGGTAGCACTTACATTGTTACACCAAAGTGTAAGAGCACAAGATAGAAAGACACCAAGTTCACAAAGAAGGGATTGTATCCATATGATTTCAGCATAGGCATTGGCAATAGCCTTATATTCACTCTCAATGGATGAACGTGCTATAGTTGGCTACTTTTTGGCCATCCATGAAATAAGGTTCTTACCAAGAAAGATGGAAAATCCATTGGTGGATCTTCGATCATTCGGATAGCCCCTTAATCACTATCTGTGAAGCATTAAATAATGGTTAATAGAGAACGAACATAAGTTAAAAAATGACTCACTATTTTTTTAAATATTAGAGAATTTTCTTGACAGACTAACAGTTAATGTATCCATATGATTTCAGCAGTCTATTAATAGTAAATGCAATATTCAGGTGGGTGAGAGTGACATATTTCAAGGCACTAATGACTTGTCTCTAAAATTCACCGTTTTGCAAAAGTGTGTTAGAGGATTTAGTGATAGGTTGACTGACAACAATAGGCATAGTACATGGTTTGAAATCTATCATATTTGTCCATGCAAGTTAGTCAAGGACGTATTTTTATTATGAGAGCATCAGTCTTTTTGAAGTATGAATAGCCTTAATACCTAAGAAGTGATTTAAAGGCTAAGATCGCGCAAAGGAAACTCATTTTGCATGGAGTGGATGACTAAATCAATAGTGTCCATTTGCATGGAGTGGATGACTAAATCAATAGTGTCCAAACAAGAACCTATTACAATTATATCATTTACATAAATGAGAATGAAAATGGTGTTAGTCCTATTAATATGAATAAATAATGAATTGTTGGCTTTTGATGAAATAAAGCCTTAATTAACTAAAAAATTTGCAAGCCTTGTGAACCATGTTCTTAAGGCTTGCTTGAGGCCATAAATTAATTATATAATCGACAAACAAAAGTTGGATGAGTTGAATTAACAAATCCCAGAGGTTGTGACTTGTACATTCCTTTTATAATGAATCATGGAGGAATACATTAGATATATCAATTTGCCTAAAAGACCAATTGTTAGTAATAACAATACTGATTATTATACCAATGGTTATAACATGAATAATCAGACTATAAGTTTTAGAATAATCAAGCTATGTTGTTAATTATAACCCTTTGTAACCAACCTCGCTTTATAATGTTCTATGGTCCCATTCAGTTTATGTTTAACTTGGAACACACATTTACATCCCATAATATTCTTATTAGATGGACAAGGAACTAGAGATCATGTGTTATTGGTCATTAAGGCATGAATTTTAGTGGACACAGCCTCTCTCCATGTATTATATTTGACTACTTGTAAGTAAGTTGTGGGTTATATTAAAAGGTAGTTTGGTGAGTCAGTGTGTAAAGGATGTTTGGTGGTAAGATGAGTTGCTTGATGTTGTGAAGTGGATGAGTGAGCTACATTTTATGAGTATGGGTAGGTTGTTCAGGTTTGATTTAGGAGTGGTTAGGTGGAGAGGTCAATGACTAGATTTAAGCCGAATGCTTAAGGTAAGGTAAGGAATGTTGAATGATACAATTGGAAAAAGGAGAATGTGGATGAGATAATGGTGATTAATGAGCAATGGCTAATGGGTGTGGGGAGTAAGGAGTTGGACATGAAGGATGGGCAGTAAGTGTCAGGTCTAGTAAGGGAGAAGAAGATAGGGTGGTGGGTGGCTCGGGTTGAGAGGTAGAATGATGAGGAGATATAGATGTAGAATTGGAAAAAGAGTTGGTAACCATACTTGGAGGAGGCCCAATAGTGAAAGGAGTTTAATGTACAATTGTCAACTAAAGAGAAGTATCTTGTGGTTGAATTGGATTGATAATGGTAGGATTAGATTAAAACATAAAATTTGACTTATTAAAGCATATAAAATAGATATAATAGATGCGACCATAAGTTAAATCTAAGCAATTAAAACCAAAGTGATTTTTGGCTAAGCCTAAATGTTGATACCTAAATTTTAGCAGTTTTTTAAAAATTTGATAATGATGGATTTGTCATGAGACAGGCAAAAAAATTCCCGAGCTGCTTAGATTGAGTGCAAACCCAAAAATATGCATCCAAACCTCAACAAAGCACAAAACAGGCTAAAGATGTGTGAGAATCAAACCCAAAAGACTAAGGGTTGGGCCAATCCACGAGTGTGGGTTGGCAACGCACACACGTGGGTCAAGTGACTCACATTTGGACCTGCGTGGGTCAAGTGGTCCATGCACGTTGTCCCTACCCACACTCGTGGGTTATGGACCCACACTTATGGGTCAAGGTCCAAGAGCTATAAAAGTATGATTTTTCCCTTTTTGGGGATCTTTTTCTCATTTATTTTTTAATAAAAATCTTATAGAGAGAAAACCATACTGATTTGGATGACTTGGGGCTTTTTTTATCTCATTAAAAGCACTTGGAAACCTTTTTTTCTCCAAAACACTTAAACCAAAAATCTTTTCTCTCTAGGATTTAGATCTAAAAACCCAAACCAAACTCCAACTAAGTCAAAGCACATGTTTAGGGTAATTACCCAATCCCTCTGCGAATCTCCCTATCTTTCTTATTAGAATTTTGCATTTATTGTATTTTCTCTTCTTCTTCTACTCATTTCTTGCATATTTTGATCATTTTTGCATTTTATTTTTTTTATTTTTATTATTTATTATCCTATGATGAAGTTATGATTTTTATGGGGTTTATGAAGTTTGGAAATAGGATATGTTGAATGAATGAGTAGTTCTTGTGATTTCTAGACTGTTTGCATTGATTTTTGCATTTTCACGATTTTTAATCCATTTTTCATTTTATACATAAAATGGGCATTTTGGTTATAAAGTTACCATCATCATCATCATCATCATCATCATCATCATCATCATCATCATCATTATTATTATTATTATTATTATTATTATTATTATTATTATTGTATTTTTTAAAATTTTGTTATTCTCTTTGTTATTCTCTTTTGATAAATTTACTATTTTTATTATAAAGTTCACATTTTTATCATTTTTATTATTTTTATTATTTTTTATTTCTTTTTTATTATTTATGTCATTTTTATTTTTTTTATAAATTTACTATTTTATCATAAATTTCACATTTTTATGATAAAAATAGCATTTTTATCATTTCATGATCTTTATTATTTTAATTATTTATGTCATATTTATTTTCTTTCTTGATAAATTTACTATTTTTATCATAAAGTTCACAATTTTATGGTAAAAATAGCATTTTTATTATTTACATTATTTTTATTTTTATTTTGATAAATTTACTATTTTTATAAAAAGGTTCACATTTTTATGGTAAAAAGTATCATTTTTATCATTTTGTTGTTCTTATTATTTTTATTGTTTTATTATTTTTTTTGTCATTTTGATTTTC
Organism: Mallotus nudiflorus; assembly: GCA_947683625.1. NCBI lineage: Eukaryota > Viridiplantae > Streptophyta > Magnoliopsida > Malpighiales > Euphorbiaceae > Mallotus > Mallotus nudiflorus. The sequence continues at coordinate 1,379,296 of CANTUR010000275.1, read as the reverse complement.
TCTTTTGATAAATTTAATATTTTTATCACAAAATTCACAATTTTATGGTAAAAATAGCATTTTATCATTTTGTTATTTTTATTACATTTTTATTTTCTTTATTGTCTTTTTTGGTAAATTTGTTATCTTTATCACAAAAGTCACATTTTTATGGTGAAAATACTATTTTTATCATTTTGTTATTTCATTATTTTTATTGCATTTTTATTATTTGTCATTTTTATTTTCAATTTTGATAAATTTACTATTTTTATCATAAAGTTCATAGTTTTTTGAAAATACTATTTTTATCATCTTTTTATTATCTCATTTCATGTTCTCACTTTTATTTTTTCTATTCCCTTTTTAGTTAAATTATTATTTTTATCATAAAATTTATATTTTTATGGTAAAAATGATATTTTTATCATTTTTATTATTTTGTTGCCTTTCTTGATAAATTTATTATTTTTATATTAAAGTTTACATTTTTATGGTAAAAACAATATTTTTATGATTTCTATTACATTATTTGCACTTTTATTATATTTATTATTCTCTCTTTTGATAAATTCGGCTTTTTATTATAAAGTTCATTTTTTTTTGATAAAAAATGCATCATTATCATTTTTATTATATTAATTGCATTTTTATTGTTTTATTACAATAATCGCATTTTTACTATTTTTATTATATTAATTGCATTTTTATCATTTTCATTATTTTAATTGCATTTTAATCATTTCATTATTTTAATTGCACTTCTATTATTATTATTCTCATTGTTGTCATTTTATTATTTTATTTTAACTCCCTTAAGTTTTCTTTATCATAGAATTCTTTTTTCCAAATAAATATTGTAATTTTGCACCAATATATCCGAATTTCAAAGTCTTGCATCATGCATTCTCATTATTATCGTTGTTTGTTTCTTTATTTATTTATTTTTGTTGTTTCGATTATGAATAAATGAAAAATATATATAAGTGCTCTAATTGTGATGTGTGCTTGCATGTATGTGAAAACTAACCTTTTTTTTTTTGTAGGATTATTAGAATAGGAACTTTTATTTTATTTTCCATTTTGATGTAATTAATAGAATATGAAATTTTCAAGGCAATGTAATCCTTAATCCTAATTCCCTTTTTATTTTCTATTTTGGATGCATTTATTAGAATAGGCTATTTCTAAGAGTTGTAATCCTTAATGCCTTTCCCGTTTTTATTTAACCTATTTGTATGTTTATTTTGTTTTATTATTTCTTACATGCTCATGTGTTATTTGCTATTTGCTACTTGTTTGCATTATTACTTGCCTAATTGATGTGATTGGTGAATGTTTATTTACTTGCTTATTATGTGATGTATTCATGCCAAATCCAATTATCCTGCATTCTAATTTCCATTTTAATTGATTAACAATCAAATATGGTAAATGTATCATTAGAACCAAAACTAAAGTGAAAGAATTAGTAATTAAGCAATGTATAATAAGAAACATGATAAGTAACTCCTACCCTCGAAACTCGAAATCTATGGTTAGGAAAGTGAGTTCTTAATTCACTTTCTGTCGACTAAGTCAGGTAGCGACTCTAATCTATAAAGCCTATTCAGGCAGGCCCTCCTACATCAATATCAACCAATAGATAGTCGCAATTAGCCTATGGCCTCGACATCACACTGATCATGTTCCTCCCCCAAACAGTGCATATAGGTTTTTGATGACTACATAGGGGAAAATCTTTAGTTTGGGGGGAATGAATGAAAGACTATTTCTTATTACACATAACTTATTTATTCACCTTTATAAAAACATAACTACCTTTCACTACACTCACTATGTGCACGTTTGGTCACTAATCCCTCGATAATATTGAATGACATTACCACCAAGATTACATTCTAGTCATAGGACTATGAGATTAGTATTATCACCTTTAGCATTTACTCGATCGAGAAAATCTATAGGGCTTAAAGTGATATAGCCTGACTCCCAAGTCCAAAATAAGGTCCAATTTCTCTCGAGTAGGTAAAAGAATGCTAGACTCATTGACTAGAGTCCCTAACCCTAGTCATATAGGGGCATTCTCACTAAAGGAACCCTTAGCTGTAAGCCTAACTAAGCCAATGTAGATAAACCAATAAGAATCCCCTAAGGTCCCACTAGCTTTTGCATGATTATCCTTGTCCTGATGCTGTTCGTTTGACTTGACATGCACAAATGACATGACATCTTTAGTTTTTATCACCATTTGTTGTCATTAAGTCAGTTCTCAAAGATTTCCCACACTCATACTTATATGATCCTTATTTATTTTATGTAAGCCTGATATGCAAGGAATGACAAGAATCATGCACCTCAGCTTGGATAGTTTGTAAGAATTAATAAATAGTGGCATCTTTTAAGGATAGAACCTATGAGAGGTCGTCCATTTATCCTTATAAGATTAAATGGATGAATTAAGAATCTAACTAGATTATGGACATTCACATTAGAAGAATAAAATTATAAACTATTAAATAAAACTCTTATATGTCTTAGTAAACATACAAAATGTTAGTAAGGGGGACATGAACTTGGATCCCTCATGTTGACTATAGTTCATGTACTCACATGCACATATGAGCTGTAGATGCCACTTGTGACCTAATGATTGGGCCTCTCATTGACTTTGTGTGTTTACTTTAAGTACATTTGAGTATTGTTCCCTAGCTTACCTCTTGAGTCTAATAAACAAGAATTGAAACAACCTAGTGTAAGAGTGGAACCATAGTCCCTTAATGACTATGATTTAAAAACCCACCTAGGATAAAAGTTTCTTACCGCATAGAGTGATAACGTTGGCGGAAGGAGTGACTGCTTATGTTTAGTTTGTTCATTTTATAGGTTTTTATGCTAACCCTATTTGTTCATTTTGTTTTCTTTCCTTTTTCCATACATACATACATCATGTAGGGGGCATTCTATTATGAACTAACCCATGATTTATTTGTAGCTTTTTTTTTTTGCATCATGATTAGTAAAATTATAATTGTCATGTCATGCATACTTGTTAACCTACCTATTTTGTAGAATATATCATGTCATGCACAAATGCATCACCTATTTTCCATCCTATCCACCATGACTGTGTAACAAAATAGCTCCCTGAAAGTCTCATAAGCTTAAGATTGCCACTCACATAAGCTAGTCCTGGTACTTGCATGTCCGAATCAGTTTAAGAAATTCATTAAAACACCAAGGATTAGTTAAGGGATGCCCTCAAGAAAATGATGAGTGATTGGTCTTTATCTAATTTAATAAAAAAAGAGATAAAGGCTACAATGGAATATATGATCCATGATAAGGGTGATTGCGGGGAAGCTTCTAGGTCAGGTATTGCAAATATTGACAAAGGGAAATGTGTGATGCACACTCTAGGTTTATTTATTGAAGAGGGTGGATATTATTAGGCTATAATGGGAGTACCTCCATCACCACCTACTAAACTAGTCAATATGACAAAGTCTAAATCATTGAAGGAAGTTAAGATACTAGCCAATAAGATGGCCCAACTTGAATTTCACTCAAGGGGAATGGTTCTATAAAGAGTCAAGACTATACAGATCTCTCACTATTCAAAGATGAAACATTACCCAAATATTTCAAGCTTCTAAACTTTACTAAGTTCAATGGTACTGGAGATCCTCGAGTCCACTTGAGACAATATGCAACCTTTATGGCTTTAATAAAGCTCATCAAATCATAAATCATGAAATTTTTCTTTACTTCACTCGAAGAGGGGCCAAGAGCATGGTTCTTTGATCTGGAAAATGAAATAAAAATTATTGGATGCTTTTAACTGAGAAGTTTATCAAGCAGTATTAGTATAACACCCAGCCGAATGTTATAAGACATGATTTGGAAACCATTAAGCATAAGAATGATGAAAGCTTTTCAAACTATATTGACCGATAGAGAGGGAAAGCTGCTTTAATTAGAGACAAACCTATAAAAATGAGTAAATAAAGACGGCAATCAAAGGAACAGTCCCCCATTTTCGCAAACATATGCTATTCATCCACTATTCCATTTTCAAGGAACTTTATCAAGCAGGCATTTAAATTGAGGATGAAGAGGCCTTGCAACAAAAAAATTTGTACTAAAAACTTGGTTTGACTAACCAAAATACCCACCCAATCCTAAATGTGAAAGCCCTAAGAAACAAAAAATGCTCAAACTTTAATATGCCTTATCCAAAATCTTCTAAAGACTCCAACAAAGAGGTCTCCTTAAACCTCTTAAGCCTAAACCTTTACATAACCCTTTACCCCCTTACGTCAACTATGACCTTTTTTTTATCATTTCTACTAAATTCCTGGCCATACAACTGATACATTCTGGTAAGATTGAAGACCCAAAATAATAACCTAATGTTAAAATGAACCCTTTACCTAACTACCAAAATGTGCCACCACCTACATCCTATGTTATCTCTTCATGGCTCCTCAAGGCTTTTATTGAAAGCATTATCCAAGACATTATTAAGAGAGAAATTCAAAAGTCAGAAAGGGGAGAAAAAGGAACTCTTGGTAGTACTTTAAGAAAATTTCCCAAACTTTTTCTATGACTCAAGTAGTGATGAAATGGATCCTTTCATCTATGAATATGTGTCTCAATTTAAGGATGAAAATGGAAAAAGAACTAGAGGAGAAGAAGGAAGTACAAGATCAGTTAAAATAACCCTATGGAAAATTTGATTTCAACCATCAGCTGCATTTTCTCACTAAGTCTAGCATAGGTAATACCCTATTCCATGGAAAATCTATCCCTGACATTACTTGTATTACTTATCAATGTATCAAACTCTAAATTTAATACAATGATATTCAAACTTTGTTTATTTATATGATGTGTATCCTGATAATGATGAGCATTTCATTGAATCTAATGTGAGCATCTTTGACATTCATTCCATTAACACTAAACCATTTAATATAGGCATAAATGAAAAGCCCTTCATATTGCATATTTTAAAGGATGTTGCCCTTGAAGAAAGGAGATAATTGAAATAAAGAAGAAGAAAGAAAAAAATGAATGAATGATGAAAAAATAACAAAAAAATAAAACAAATATAAGTAAATGAGAGGTAAAATACTTAACTAGAAAACCTATGAATAAGGACAAGGGTACCATTACTTTGAAATATGCAATGTGCAACCATGCTTATGATAAATACTAATCAGTGAAAATGAGAAGGATTGCTAGAATTGTACATGTCTAGAAGTAAATGCCTGAATTGATATCTATAACATACAAGGGTAAAATTTGCATCTTAGAATTCTATGAGTTTATTTTTAAGAAGGAAAAGGACTTTTGCATTGTGATTTTGTGTAGGTCTTTCAATTTCTGAGGGACATGGCAACTTTACCATATAGGTACAAGTGATTGGTCTCAAGGGAAAGAGATGCTTTTGATTTTATGGAGTCGCCACCAAATTTTTAAAAAATTGGGAAAAGAAAGGGATAACATTGGGTCGCTCAATGAGTATTGTCCCCAATAGAGATTTCCAGGTTCGGGAGATCACATTTACTTTTTAACTATTTCTCATTATACGATATTCGATGTATAGCTACTACAACACCCTAGTTTTAGTAATGATAATTTATTTAGCATTCACATAGTACATCAGATAGTACATAATAATAAAGCTAAAAATTTTATTACATTGCTTTCCTGATAAAATACATATAAAAAGGGAAAGATTGCAGAAAAGTAAATCTAATATGGTTAATCTGCAAGGATAACATGATCATTTACATAGCTTATGATAGGATAATCATGCTTGCAATGATTATTTATGCTATAAGGATGAATGATGATAATATAAAGGATGCATGAGGTCATCACTAGATTGAGAGCATGATGACTATATTCCAGGACATGAACTTTTTCACATTATTGATGTTTACAATGTGATTTCACGATTTTAAAAGTAGAGGATGCAAAATGATGCTGTAAAATGAGCATAATAATGCTTATGTTATTCATATAGCATGCAAGATTGCCAATGTCATCACACAAGCACAAATATATTCCCAAATGCTGGCGATAATAAATAAAAATGCAATGCGGTAAAATAAACATGCTAAAATAATTATGTGGTCCTCAAACTCGATTGAGCTTATGTGAACTTTGAAGTTTTAGCCTCAAGAGATTATCAAGCTTTCCTTGTTGAGAGGTTCAAAATGACAATAGAATGATGCTAAATTATATATCCTTGAAGCATGCTTTGACAAAGCTGAGGCTAGATTTTAGATTTGGTGGAAAAGGGATCCAACAACCTAAGGGAAAGGCTATGGGAGAGTAAAAACTATACGAAGAGGGGTTTTTCGTGCCTTCAATTGGACTAACTCTTGAGTGTGTATGTGTTTTTACTTGCTCCCCACTTAAAAATGGAGTTTAGAGGGGTCTATTTATAGAAAAAAATATGTAAAATGGGGTGGTGTAGGTGTGGTTAAACATGTATGAGGGGATTTTTATGCATGGCCATGCATAGTATTGAAGTGGTTACACGCTTGGCGTGGACATGTGCATTTTCACATGCACTTCGATGTTTTATGTGCTCTTATTGGGTTTTTCGCGTGTTGTTCTAAGGTTGGTTAGTAGGGTTTTTGGGCCTTCTAGAGATATTTCCAAAGTCTATTTTGCCAAATTGAGATTCCATTTTAGCACATGACACTTAGGGGTGTTTATGCACACTTCTGAGTGATACACGCTAATACCCATGTTGTGTTGGACTATTTTGGGACCACTTCCTAAGGTTTTAGGGCCTATTAACATGTTTTCGAAGTCTATTTTATTAAAATCAGTTTCTATTTTTTCACAGAGATGGGTCATGTTCTAACAAAATTTGCACTGGCCCAACAAGCTAAGTATTTTGAGAGGAGTTTTCTTAAAATAAAACCTCTTGTTGTTATGATAATTCATATTTTGCAAGGTCGGAGCACAACTTAATGACTCAATGATCAATTTTACACACTGGTGGGGTTGGTTGGGTATTTTAAGGTTGCACACTTTAGAGGTGTTACAAATGAGTAAACTATAGTCATCTCGATGATACGTTTCATCATTGGACCTTTTTGGGGATAGTAAAATTTGAGGTATGATAGTTGCCCTTTGCTTCACGTGTGTTGCATAGCCACCTAGTGCTAGTGTCAATACACGTGAAGCAAAAATATAAAGATATGAAAAACATTTTAATAGGGAGAGAGGTACTTAACTATGGGCTATCTCTAAATGTCTTGTCAAGATTTGACTTCTATTATTGTGTTTTATTTCTTTCTATTGTTTTGTGAATTAGTCATCATACAAGGTACTATTTGGGACATATGCAAGCTTATGATTCATGCAAAGTGTAGAGTGTATATACTACTATAACCTTTTTAGGTGTCACACAAATGAAGATGCTACTAAGCATAACGTGAATGCAATTATAACCTTCTTAGATTTCATGTGACTATGCAACTATAACCTTCTTAGGTGTCAAGCGACTATGTGACTATAACCTTCTTAGGTGTCATGCGAATGAATATAAGACTATAACCTTCTTAGGTTTTATGCAAATGGACATGCAACTATAACCTTTTAAGTGTCAGGTGAAGTGATCATGAAATTATAACCTTGTTAGGTGTCACCTGAAAGAACATGTGACTATAACCTTCTTAGGTGTCACGTGAATGAACATGCAACTATAACCTTCTTAGGTGTCATGTGAAACGATCATGCAATTAAGAAAATGAGGATGCTACTAAGCAAATAAGAATGCTCCTAAGCAATGTGAATGCTCATAAGAAAAGTGAAGATGCTTCTAAGCAATGAGAATGCTCCTAAGCAATGTGTGTGAGTGCTTCTAAGCAATGAGAGTGCTTCTAAGTGAATGTGGGGGCTTCTAAGCAATGTGAAAGTGAGTGCTTCTAAGCAATATGAGGGTGGTTCTAAGCAGTGAGGGTGAATGCTTCTAAGTGATGAGAGTGCTTTTAAGTGGTGTGAGAGTGCTCCTAAGCAATATGGGTGCTTCTAAGTAATGTGAAAGTGAGTGCTTCTAAGCAATGTGAATGCTTTTAAGCTATGAGTGTGAATGCTTCTAAGTGATAAAAGTGCTTTTAAGTGGTGTGAGAGTGCTCTTAAGCAATGTGAGAGTGCTCCTAAGTAATGTGGGTGCTTTTAAGCAATGTGAAGATATTTTTAAACAATGAATGAGGTAGCGGTGATAATGCTGTAATGATGCAGTGATGATGCAATAATGATGTGGTGATTTTTCATGTTGAGGATGTTATTTTGATGATTTGGAGTAAGAGGTCCTTACAGTGAATTTTCCTAGCTCTTTTTCTTTTGTAATATGTTGAGTTTTCTAAAGAAAGCAGTGCATGCATAGTGTCTTTAGACAGATGAAGTCCATATTTTTGTACTTTTGTGTGAGCTTGGTGCATATCTTATTCTCAAATGGAAGTTTAGGATTGTACAAATGAGTGTTCAACGTCTAGGAAGTGCGCGTGACTACGTGTGAGGGGCACGTGATCATGCGCTTGTGCACGTGGTCACACATTTCCCCTATCCAGGCCTATTTAAATGGCTATTTTCAAAGGTCATGGGAGGCTTTGTTCTAACTTCATTAAGTGTTTTCTGACTTTTCTTGACCCTTTTTATGTTTCGGGTGCTATTTGCTTTATTTTGCTTCTATACTTCCATTTTTGTCAGCATAAAATGGAGTTCCCCAATATTCCTAAGGTTTTAGAGGACATTTTTTTTATGTTGATGCTAATTTTGAGGGTGACTTTGTAGAGGCTACTGGAGCTGGGACGTCCACTATAGGGACTAACACATATGGTGCTCAAAGTTCTCAGCCATCCAGGATTTCTCAAATAGATCCAATCCCCATTATGAGCTAAGTTTATTAAATGAGCTAAATCTACATATTTTAATTTATAGGTGAGCCTAAAGACTAATAGGTCTAATCCTTATTAAATTTTAATTAAATGAACCTAAGTCTATTTATTTTAATTTTAAACATGGGCCTAAGTCTATTATGAAGAATTTAATTTAGTGGGCTTAATTCTACATGTTTTCATTCTAAAGTGATCTTAAATGTATAAATTATGAAAAAAGCTTAAATTAGATGGGCTAAGTCTAAATTAATTAAATTAAAGTAGGTGGGCCTAAGTTATCTCTACCCTGAATCTAATTAATTATGGGCCTAAAATTCATTTTTATTAATTAAACCTAAAAAAAACCTAAATTTAAATGGGATAAAGCCTAATGTGGGCCATACAACATTAGGCATAAACTTGAAACACCTGAGGAAACACTATACTCGAATGTATAACATTGATTTAGATGGATACATCATACTTGATCGTATGATGTTGACTATACTCGGTCGTATAGTCTGAATTAGAAAGATGCATTGTACTCGATCGTATAATATTGACTATACTAAGTCGTATAGTCTAAATGGAAGGATGCATTGTACTCGATCATACAATGTCGACTACACTTGGACATATAGTCTAAATAGAAGGATGCATTGTACTCAGTTGTACAATGTCGACTACACTCAGTTGTATAGTTTGATTTGAAATTATATATTGCACTTAGTCATACAATGTTGGCTACACTTGGTCGTATAGTCTAATTTAAATAGATATATTGCACACGGTTATACAATGCAGACTACACTCAGTTTTATAGTCTGATTTGAAATGATACATTGCACTCGGTCCTATAATGCTGGCTACATTTAGTTGTATAGTTTGATTTGAAAAGATACATTACACTCGGTCATAAAATGCCTACTACACTCGGTCTTATAGTCTGATTTAAAATGATACATTGCACTCGGTCGTACAATGCCAACTACACTCGATCGTATAGTCTGATTTGAAATGATACATTGCACTTGGTCATACAATGCCGACTACACTTGGTCATATAGTCTAATTTGGAAAGATACATTGCAATCAATCATACAATGTCAACTACAATCAATCATATAGTCTGATTTGAAATGATACTTTGCACTCGGTCATACAATGCTGACTACATTTGGTCATATAGTATAATTTGAAATGATACATTGCACTTGATCGTACAATGCCGACTACACTCTGTCATATATTCTGATTTCTTTTATTTTGATAATTTAATAATTCAAAGAATTATCAAATCAATGTAGTTCCACATTTTAGGACTAAATTGTAAGAAAAGATTTGGACATGAATGCAAATGAAGTTAAGGGACTAAAGTGGATGTTTTCCACCTTAATATATACCTTTTTTTTCGATTCATTTCCTATCTCTTTCGTTCTCTTTTCTTTTCTTTTCCTTTCTTTTGATTTTGAAATCTTGTTTCTTTAATTATTCTTTCATTTGATCTCCAATTTAGGATCCATCTGATCCTATGGCTCACCCAAGACGTAGGCTACGTAGGAGCAGTTCCATACAATTAGATCTAGTCATATCTTAACTACATTTCCCTTAAAAAAATTTGGGCCTTAATAAAAGGGAAAAGATGCTCCCTTTAACTTGCTTACACCTTCACAGATGCTCACAGGCTGGTAACGAGGTAAATTTCTCTTCTGTTTTTAACTATGCAACTAATATATTTATGTTAATACATTAACATATTTATGAATGTAATTATTGAACATTTTGTAAACAAATTAAACAAAATTGTCAAATTTGAAATAAAATTTTGCAAAATTGGTTTTAATATGTGAGAGGACTTAATAGAATTTAGATAAATTTTTGAATTTTCGATCAAAAATTTGAATTCTAGATTAGGATTTTTCGATTTTTGATAGGAAATCTAGAAATATCGATTGGAAATATAGAAATCTGATCGGAATTCTTGATTTCCAATCATAAATCCAGTTTTTTGATCTTTTTTCTAAATAGAAATGAAAATAAACAAAAATTAAAAGTTAGTAAGGAAAGTAATCTTATCATTTTTTGAATTTTATTTAGAAACCACTAAAATTCTCTAGTTGCTTTCACTTGGCTCAAGAACTCTTTCATGACTTATCGGGAGAGGTAGTACAACTCATTTGGGCATCTGGTTTCTTGCAGTTTATAGTTGCTTTACCGACTACTCAAGGTAGGTCAGATCACTATTTCCTTTTTGCTCTTATCGAGAGATGGATGAATACTACTTATACCTTCCACACATGAGTGGGTGAGCTGACTATTTCTCCTATGAGCTTCTCTACTATCACTGGGGTCACCTTTGGGGGTACCTAGTTTCTTTTGATATCCATTACTGCACTCTTTCTAAGGATGCTAGGAGTCATTATGTTCATGACTTGCTCAGGTTTTTCTTGGCATAGAAAAATTGGAGGAACGTGCTTCTTTCTTCTCTTATTTAGGGTTTCCAGAGATTACCCACTACCACACCTCGACAGATCCTTCACAAGGTAAGATTGTTAGTGATATGCACTAGGTCAATCATTTGTGATTATGTATTAACTTTCTTATTTTATTAATAAAGAGGTATTTCATTATCATTTGATTTTATGATAATTATATGAATGGTTAATTCTTACTAAGGCCATCAAGTATGTGACTTAATAGTAAAACCCTTAGATTAAAATAAGAGTTCTATTCTAATTATCCCTAGCCATTTATTCATTATATAAATATTAAAGTATTAAGTCTAGTATGATGTTGACTGATGGTTATGTTTTACTAATCATGAATATGAGATATTAAGTCAACTTATAAGTACATTATGAGAGATCATGTACTGGATTGACCCACCATGAGAATACTACATAGATTATTGTCATAAGTATTTTTCATCATAATAATTTTATTTTGGTCCTTTGACCTTGAAATCATTATGGATTTCTACATAGCTATTTTATGTTTTGACACATTCTAACATTGTCTTTAATCGGATGATTAAATAGGATGTTATTGGATATGAAATTAGTTATGTGAGGAATATGAGTGATTTAGAAGGAATTTATCCCTCATTAATATGAGAAAGATATCTATGGGCCCCTTGATGAGATAGACTAAAGGAAAATGCATGGCCATGCTGAAATGAATTGATAAAGATTTATCATTTTCAGCCTACTTGGAATCAAGTCATAATATTGAACTATATAAGGATGACATTCTATGCCTTATGTTTAATTAGGATATCATGTGATAAAGGGACAATAAAATTCACTATAATTAGGTTATGTTGGATTATTGACTTCACATGACTTGGGTAGTCATAATGTCTTGCTAGAGGCCACTTATGACTTATAGGCCTAAATAGAGATTTAGGCCCACTGCCAATGTTATGTGAACCTACAAGGTCACACACTTAGAACAAGCCCGAAACGAATATGTGTTTAATAAGCCCAAAATAAACTCTGTGGAAATAAATAATTAAAGTGTTTTATTTATTTATTTATTTGTTTATTTACTTAAGATAAATTTTATTTTAAATAAATAAATAAATAAGATATTATTTCTGATTTGTTTTTAAAATAAAATCAGAATATAATAAATGGAAGTTACCAAAAGGTCATTGGTAGGTGAAACCCTAATTTGGAGTCTATAAAAATGTTATATTCTCTAGGGTTTAATACACTTATTTTTCTTGCCTCCAAATTCATTTTCTTTCTTCTTAGAAAACAAAGACAGAGTTTTTCTTTTGTTCTTGATTTGTGAGACAATCAAGAAGGTTGCTAGCACACACTCCAATTCATTTTGTGAAGGGTTATTTGTGTGGATACCTATAGAGGATGCATCCTTTTGGAGACGTCTAGATCTGAACAACCAAAGCAAAAGGCTCAAGGTAAGGTGTCACCGGTGTGAACCTCCTCTTATCCTTCCAGAAAATCTTGCCTCTTCTACATCTTGGTGAGATTCTTGAAACCTTCAATTTAATCAAGTAGTCGAATTACATGGATCCAGGTTTGGGAATGTGATAAATTTTTAATTTTTTCGCTACGTTTGTATCACGAAACCCAACAGAGATGCTTCTTATTAATACTGTTAGGCAGTACCCTCTTTTATGAGACTGGTCATGAGGTTAGCATTGCGCTTCTTGGTCCCCTTCAAATCTTGCTAGAATAACTACCTTTGATTGGGGATCCACAGCTTTTGCCTATCTCTACTATAGACTGGATACTATCTGTAAAGGTGCTATGATGATTTATGGCTTCTAGCACATTTTGCACATATGCCTCTTTTATGTCTTCTACTCCTTTTTAATTTTTGCTTTTTTACAGCTCTCTTTCACTCAACTATTTTTTCCTTTTCAAATTTGGAGCATTGAGATTGGGTTGATTTGAGGCTTTAGTGTTATTAGCTCTAACAGGAGTCTTCCATTGATGTAGAGATGGCGTTCTTCTCATCTTGCTAGTGTCAAGTATGACTTACAAACTAATCGGGGCCAGCTGAACTCTTTAGAGTGGGACCTGGCAAGATAAATCTAAATATTATCATTTGATTAGTTGTAAAAGTTAAATAAAATTCATTTGAATGAATCTGTAGGTCAAATCAGATTGGTTGGTTGGTGTTAAAGACATCCAGTGATATAGTTTAATGATTGCTACTATGAGGCTTGAGACTTTGTGGATTTTGTTTCTTGGTTATAGTTGCCAGATATGGTATCTAGGTGAGCGTGTTTATCATTGGCATATTGGGCCTTCTAGGAGACATGTTCCTTCTTCTATTCCCACTTTCATACTAATGAGTTATAGCTTAACTAGTCTTAAGCTTAGAGTAGCTCTTGAGGGATACGATACTTTGACATTGCTTGAGCATTCTCGCAAATATCAAGAGTATATTCAAGAGAATCTCCTAGAGCAGGTTCCCCCATATCCAGCCGAGGTATGCTTTCTGTCACTATTCCTTATTATCACTATCTTACTTCATTCTCCTTTATTGCTATGGATGAAATTTATTTTCTATGCAAGCTGAAGATACCGTTGATATTGCTATGGAGGAGATTGTAGGTGACATTGAGGGGATTGAGGAGGAGGTTGAGCCTGCTCAGCATAGTAGAGTTGCTCAAGGTAATACTTCCTCGAGTACCATTCTAGGTGATAATTCCATGCTTGATAGGTCTATGTACTATTGGGCTCTTGCACTATAGACTCTTGTTGAGCAACACATGTACCTTGATACGGTTCAGATTCCTAGCTTTTCTCCTTTTGATGGTTCACTTGTAAGTGTATTTTTGCATTCCCAATCCTTTATAAACTAACACTTGTTACTAAATTAGTATATTTCATTTTACAAATCCCTCGGACATAGGCAAAGTATCTGTATGGACTCGCCTTGTCCCAAAGATTATTTACAATGCAAAACATGGATGGTTGGCAGGTTAGTATTTATAACAAGTATGCAAATGTATGCATGCTTCCTTATTATGACAGAGTTATGCTAGAGATTTGGAGTGTGAGAATGAGAGGCTTCAGAGACAGCTTGCTGGTCTTGGGTTTGATGGTTATAATGTAGAGACTTCTATGCCCCCATATCTAAGCAACGATCTTACTGAAAGGTGGAATCATTGGCTAGATACTAGAGCTCAGGATGATTGATTTTTCATCTTTAGGACTTATACTTTTATGACTGTATTTTTTTATGAACCATTCTCCATTTTCTGAATAGATTATAGAGAATTTAATGAACCTTTTTTTTTCAAAAATCTTAGAAATCCAATTAGGATTATAGATTTTCGATTGGATTTTTAGAATTTCGATCAGATTTCTAGATTTTCATTCAAAATTTGATTGGAATTCTAGATTTTTGATTAGAAATTTAGCTTTTGCTTTTTGTCCCTTTTTCTATTCCAATTTCTGATTTGAGTTTGATCTGTACACAGAAAATCCTAACCCTGTCTAGATTCAAAATCCCATTCGAATTAGACCTTTATGCCTGCATAAATAGCTTGTCAAAGGGTAGTCACCCACTTCTATCTATTTTTTACCTAATCATGACCTAAGTCACTTGTAATTTAATGAAGAAATTTCTCAAAAGCCTTAATAAGGATGATTGGAACAAACGACTACCCTATTAGGTCAAATCTTTGAAATCCCTTCCACATCTAAAAATAGACCATAATTTTCTTCATGCTGCTGCCACCATTTGGGACATCAAAGACCATGTATTTAGATTCAATGGACAAGAGCTATGTCCATTAATTGAGGAGTTTGCTACTATCCTTGGCTGTTCTTTAGACTCAACTGCTATGATTGCTCTTCCTAACCTTGAGATGTGATTTCCTCATAGATTAGTGACGTTCTTTGATATGCCCTAGTGACATCTACATGTATGCACACAACTCTAGGATTGTTAGTCTTTCTTCTTTGATAACTTCTTTTGGGACTAAGGATAAAAACAATATGCCTTAAGTTAGGACTGTCTCTTTATGCTTATATGCTCAGTTTTTGTTAGTGGTTTCTCATTGAGATGCTGACACAAGAATTGTTAGTATTCTAGAAAAAGTAGAAGTTGGAGCTAACCCTATGCTTGTTATACTTGCTGAAACTATCATTAGGTTAGATAATTTTGGGGTTCAAAGTCGATTCTCAAGCAGTTTACTTCTCCTTCAAGTATACAACCTTTTTTTTTTGCCTAAGCTACCCTTTCAGGTTTTCAACTTATCTTTTTTTTTTTTTGGATTTGGCTACAGGAGAAATTGAGTCTACTTACTTCCCCCACTAATGCCTTGATTTATCAACCTTATCATCTATAGTCTCATCTATTGAAGGTGAAGGACAACCATACTATAGGTTAATGGATTGATTGGATGAAAGGCATTGTTGACACTTATATTACTTGGATCTGTCCTTGGTGGAAGTTAAAGGTTGTGACCATCAACCTATATGACCATTGTGTTCATGTTCCTGGGTTACACTTTTTGACCTTCTTTCCCTCCGTCACGCCTTTGCCACCAATACGGCCACCCATAATTTATTTTGAATGTTATACCTAGCTTCAAAGGTTTCCCTTTGAGGTAAGATTTCTTAGACAAAATAAAGAACTTGTGGCCTTACAGAGCATTAGAGCAGAACATGCATTTGGATGCTGATATGACTACTGATGATAATTACAAGGCTTAGGTTATCATGCAAGCTACAAAACCACCAGGATTTGCTAAATACAAAAGGACTTAAGTATTGCTAGATAAGTCACAAAAGAAGAATCAAAAACAAAAATAGTATAATGATCTCATAAATTTGGTTTTTTAGGCTCTTATGTTTTGTTTTTCCTTTAAGTTTTTATGCTTTATAATAAAGATAGAATATGCAATATTCAAACAAAAAATTCATTTCAATTTTATTCATTAATTAGGGCAAAGATGAATACATTTATCACATCACATGACATACTCTTGTTATCAGCTAGTCCTTTTAGATTTTCTAACTAAACATTTTTGTCTCACTTTTATTACCCTAATTTCTACCTAACAAGATCTTTGTGAGTTTTTTGATCAGTGGGATCACTTATTTTACCTTATTCCCTAATTTTTGCCTATCAGCCCTTTACAGGTTTTCTGAATAGTAGGAATGTCCTAATTTTTGCTTGACTAGCCTTTTCAGGTCTTCTAGCTAGTGGACCTTTTTTTTAAAGGTAGTGTTTCTTAAGGTGATCCAGGTTAATTGGCTCAATAAACTCATTCCCTTCTAAATTTGATATCTTTACAGCTCCCTCAGGCAGGATTGTTTTGACTAGATATGGGCCTTCCCAATTTGGTACGAATTTTCCTCTTAGATCAAACATCATTGCTCTTGACTACTTTACCACCATATCTCTAGCCTTTATCTTTCTGGGTTTAACCTTCTTATTGAAGGCCCTCGCTATCCTTCTCTGATAAATCTGAGTGTGGAATAGAGCTTCCATCCTTTTCTCATCTAGAGACATGAGGTGATTGTATTGCTTTTGCATCCATTCATTCTCAGGGACTTTTGTTTCCATAACAACCCTTAAAGATTTAATTTCTATCTCTATGGGCAAAACTGCTTCAAAATCGTATACTAATGAGAATGGTGTCTATCCTATAGTAGTATGCATTATAGTTCTATATCGCCACAAGGCAAAATGAAGATACTCAGACTAGTCTTTATGCATTTTCACCATCTTGGAGAGGATTCTTTTTATATTCTTATTAGCCACTTCAATTGCACCATTAGTCTAAGGTTGATAAGGTGAGGATTTATGATACTCAATCTTGCATTTCTATAACAATTTAGTTGTCTCTGCTTAAAACTAAACACCATTGTTCATCATAATGTGATGCGGGATCCCGTACCTAGAAATAAGATTCTTCTCGATGAATCTTGCAATCTGTCTATCTTTCAAAGTACTAAAAGATTATGCTTCTATCCATTTAGAGAAATAGTTAGTCGCCACCACTATATATTTATGCCCATTCAAGGTAATTGGTCTTATCTGTCCTATTATATCTTTCCCCATGCTACAAAGGGCCATGGAGATGTTAAGCTGTTTAGCACAATAGGGGGAAGATGGTTGAGGTTTCCATGTTTCTAGCATTGATGACATTATCTCACTATCTGGATATAGTCTCTATCCATGTTCATTCAATAGTACCATTGTCAAATTATTTTCTTCAACAGAATCATCCTATTCATATGAGATCCACAAACCCCTGCACGAATTTCTCTCATCGCATGTTCTGCTTCATCCTTCTTGAGACATCTTAGTTGTATTCCATTTGGCATTGTTCTGTATAATACCCTATCATGACTTGTATAGTGACTTCCAAGAATACAAAGGGCATATCCTTCTTTAGAAGTTGCCTTATCTGGGTATTTCCTTTCCTTGATGAATCTCTAGATGTCATAAAACCATGGCTTTTTTTTGGGCCTATCTGAATACTCATAACTGATTCTTCATTATAAGATGAAGCTTTCATCTTCATTATCACTAAAGGCTTCATCATCAATCTCGTCAGTTAATCCCACATTGAAGAAAGTGTCACCAAAGCATCCACCATTTGATTCTCATCTTTTGGTAAATGTATGAAGAGACATTTAGTGAAATTCCTCATTAGCTTCTTCAAATAACAGATGTACTATTTCAACCTCTCTTCTTTTACTTCCCATTCCTCATTAGCCTGACTAATGACTAATATAGAATCTCTATAAACTAGTAGGTCTTTGGCTCCTACTACTAGTGCTACTTCTAGCCCATAGATGCATGCCTCATACTTAGCCATGTTGTTCGTGACCTTGAAGTCCAATTCCTTAGTCATTAGGATGGTTTCTCCTTATGGTGTGATAAGAATTTTCCCCTCTATTATTCATAGCCCCATCAAAATAAAGCTTCCATTCACATCACTCTATTATTGCTAAGTTCTTATTTGGAAACTCTAAATTCCACTACTTATTTCCGTCGACTACATTATGTGCCAAGAATTTTTCCACTGCTCTTCCTTTGATGACCTTGGTATTGATGTACTCAATATTAAACTCAGTTAGAAGTACCAACCATCGCAACATCTTTCTAGTTAAGGTTGGTGCCTGAAACAAGTACCTCAAAGGATTTATCTTTGAAACGATTTGTATTTTGTAAGACTAGAAATAATACCTTAGCTTCCTTATGGCCCATATCATAATCAAACATGCCTTCTCCACAAGATCATACTTCTCTTCATATGGTAGGAACTTCTTACTAAGATAATACACTATGTACTCCACCCCTTATAGTCCTTCTTGTGCTAGCTTGCCCCCATTGCTTTTTCCTTTAAAGCCAAATATAAGATTAAGAGTTTAATTTGTCTTGGTGGCTTAACATAGGTGGATTAGTAAGGTATTCTTTAATCTTATCAAAAGCTTTTTGGCATTCTTTATTCCATTCCATAGCTTGATTCTTCCTCAAGAGCTTAAGAATTGGATCGCAAATCATGGTGAGCTTTGCAATAAACCTGCTAATATACTATAACTTTCCAATAAATCCGTGTACTTCCTTTTTTGTTCTTGGCACTGACATCTCCTGAATGGCTTTAATCTTGTATGGATCAACTTCTATTCCTCGATTGTTGACTATGTGCCCTAATAACTTTCCCAAAGTGACCCCAAAGATACATTTCTTTGGATTAAGCCTTAGATTGTATCTTTCTATTCTTGCTAGAAACTTGTTTAAAGCCTCAAAATGTCCTTCCTTGGTTCTTGACTTGACCATTATATCATTGACATGCACTTCCACTTCTTTGTGAATCATATCATGGAATAGAGCTATTGTTGCCCTTTGATAGGTTGCTCCTGCATTCTTCAATCTAAATGGCATCACTTTGTAGCAATATGTCCCCCATTCCATGATAAAAATGGTCTTGATCTTGTCCATGATTGCCATCATTATCTGATTATAACCTGAGAACCCATCCCTGAAAGAGTACATTACACTAGATGCTATGCTGTCAACAATCACATCAAAATGGGTTAAGGGAAAATCATCTTTCGAGCATGCTTTATTCAGATCCTTGAAATCTACACACATTCGAACTTTTCCATCTTTTTTAGGAATAGGTACTATGTTTGCCAACCATTGAGGATTTTCTACTACTTTTTGGAAATTGGCTTGGATTTGCTTAGCGATATCTTCCCTTATCTTTTTTTTCCTACTCTAGCCTTAGCCTGTGAAGTTTAAGTTTGTGATGCTCTACAATTTCTCTGTCTACACCTAATGTCTTCATAGGACCAAGCGAATACTACCTTTCTTTTTATTAATATTATCTCTAATTTTTCCCTCTCTTCAGGAGTTAAATCATGTGATATAGAAATGTACTTTGGTTTTTCATTTGTTCCCATGTTTAATGAATATAATTGAATAGAATTAATGTCAAAAATGCATGAACGATTATTATTAAAGTGCACAAGACCATCATAATCAACATCACATAAGTAAGCAAAACTAGAGTTCATATCGTTTATCACATAAAAAATAGCATTTTCATCCTCAAACAGACCAAACATCATTACATTAGTTACTTTATAAAAAACATCATTAAAACTATTTTTAATAATGCTAGCTAAATCCTGTGGTGGTTCTTCATTAGGTGGCAAACAAAGCAGCTCTTCAATGGCCTTAGTGCTCATCTTCTCAGTAACTTGCTTCATTACCTTGTCTTTGTTGCCTTGTACCATACCTTTAATTATCTGCTTCTTAAAGATCTCGAACCTAGGAACATTCACTCCAACTATTTGGACATGCCCCTTTTCACCTAGGTAGGACTTCTCTTTCATTTCTTTGACAAAGTTACCTTACAGTGGTCCCACATTCTTTGAGAAGTTGTTCTTATCAAGAATCCTTCTTCTAGCTCCTTTACTACCAAGTACAACCTCTGTATAGCCTAATCCTCTATTATCATTTTATCCTTTAAAATTCAGGAATTCTGGACTTCCTTGCTTATTCTTTCCTAGTCCTTGTTTAGGTCGATAATTTATCTTCTTGATCATGCTCATAACCCTTGGATCCATCTTAATTCCATAAGAAATCATGGCTATTTGGAAACTAGGAGGGGTGACTACCTATTTTTGACCATCCATAATTGCAAACACGGTGTTGCCCACACTAGCATTTAAAGTCACAACTTCTCCATCAAATAGGAATTTCACCTTTTGATACACAATTGAAGGCACTCCTCCCAAAGTATGATACCAAGGCCTACCTAAAAGCAAAGCGTAGGTGATAGGGATATCCAGCATGGTGAACTCCACCATTATCTCTATAGGTCCAATCTTTATAAGAGTCATGAATGTTCCTTCTACATTCCTTGTGCTGTCATCATAAGCTCTAATTATAAGGTCAAATTTTGTTAAATCCTCTACCTTCACCCTTAAATTAGGCAGAATTTGTAGTGGGCAAAAAATAATGGCAAACCCATCATCCACCATCATATAATTAATCTTCTTCCCTCTGACTTCAGTTGGGATGAATAGAGCTTTATTATGATTTCTCCCTTCCAAAGGTAAATCCTCATAAAAAAAGGTAATAACCCTATGTTTCTTCTTAGTAACCTTGGCCACCATTGCTTCAGGGGTTGTAGTAATGTCAATGCTCATCTTGGATAAAGCCTTGATCAGAGTTTTCCTATTTCTACTTGAGTGCATAAGGATCTCCCAAATGCTCACATTTGCTTTTGCCTTCTTAAGCTGTTCAAGGATCAAGTCATCCTCATGTTCATCTGAGCCTTCTCTTTTAGCAACCTCCTCCTTCTTCGTGGTCTTCTCCATTGGTTTATAACCTTTACCACTTCTAGTGACATAAATGACTTTTGGATTATCCACCTATACATTGTAGCCTTTATTGCCTTCTTCATCAAAGTTGTACCAGATGTCTATAACCCTAATGGTTCACTCCTTCTTTCTGTCTCTCCACACCTTAACCATGCATTTCTCCTTATTATCTAGCATCTTCTTATCATAAAATTCATCACCCTATGTTGTAGGCATGATTGACTCAATGGGTATATAAAAAAAGTGGTTGGGAATAACACACCTTGTAGTAGAATTTGGCTGAAGGCTGTCCTAACAAGTCTTCTATTCTCTCCTTATCTTTAGGGGCATTTGGGGATTTCTCATTAGTTTTAAGGTTTAGATCCTCAAAGCAGTTGAGCACTTCTTCCTCACTAACTCCTAAGTTGATCATCATAGTAGTTGGGGGTGGAACATTTTGGTAGTTAGGGAAAGGGTTATTTTTAGTGTTTAGGTTTGGATTGGATTTCTCAAGGTCTATGATTTTTTTAGAGTCTATGAGGTTTTGAATTTCATGTTTAAGGCACATGCATGAGTCAGTGAAATGGCAATCAACTTAGTGAAATTTACAATAACTATTTGGGTTAAAGCCAGGGAGTTTTGGGTTTAGTGGTCTAGAGGGGGTTAAAGGTTTAAGGAGGCCATTTTGGATCAATATGTCTAGGACTTTAGATAGGGGCTGGTTAAGGTTTAGGAATTTCTTAGGTTGTTGAATAACATGGACTCCTACAACCTAACTAGCATTTCCTTATTGTATGCCCCATGTTGGGTAATTTCTCGCTCCAGTGCATGTAGTGATCCTCCTCTTCTCAGTTTCAGTCACTTCATATTGCAACCCGTCATTGTAAAGGCCTACAAATGTCTTAGAGTTTATCATTTACAACCTTTCAACCAAATTAGGTAATACATTTCGGACTATCATCCTAACTTATTCCTTTTCAGTCAATTTGTTCTTCATTAATCCCGCCTTGTTCATGAACTTGGTCAGGAAATTTGAGAATGGTTTATTAGGCCTCTGCTTTGTAAATTCTAGACCCTTGATGGACGCTTCAAGCTTGGTGTTGTAGTCATATTACTTCAGAAAGGTGGTATATAGCTCCCTCAGTCTGTTCGGATGGACTCCTCCAACCCATAATAATTGACAGCCATACCCTCCAAGGATAACACAAACAACTTGGTAACCACAGACAGAGGAGCCTTAGTGGTGCTCATGGTAGTTGTGTATTAACTAAGGTGGATCCTCGGGTCTTTAGTACTATTAAACTTCTATAGTTATGGCATCTTAAACTTATCAGGCAGCTTATCCTCCTCAAATTGTATCACATCATCAAAATCAAATAAGTATCCAATGCCCTGTCCTCTCATCAACTCCTCAATCTTAGACATCTTATGAGTTAGTGCTTTTATTAGCTTGGATTCTAGCTCTTGAACTTGCTCAAGTGATTCCCTTTTTGCCTTTTCAACTATGTAACTATTGACATCTTGCAACTTCATTTCCATAATAGGCATGTTCCTAGCAACATTTTCATTATTAGCGAGTGGTGTACCCACAATAGGTGGATTGGCCACAACAGGAGGTACAACAGTAGTAAGTGGTGGCATCAAGCCAACCAAAGCTTGTCTTAACTCATCTTTCATCATTGCTGTCATGTCATCCATCAATGCTCCTTTGACATCCTCTAGGGTCTAGTTTCCTCCCTCTTGTTGCTTCATTTCTTCAGCTTATTTAGGCTGTGTAGCTTCTAGGTAGAGTGGATTAATGGAACTCCTTTCCAGACTGCTAAGGATCTTTTTCGCAATTGATTATAGGCTTGAATCAGTTCTCGCCAGTCTGCCACCTTTCCAACTCTAAATGCAGGAAGACCTGGATGAATCTATGATGGCTGCAAGATAAAAGGTTAGTATGATGCATGTATGCATGATGCATGTGCTATGCAATAAGTTACATGTATTAATCAAGTCAAGTATATACTGTTAGTGGTATGCACTAGGTCAATCATTTGATTATGCATTGACTTTCTTATTTTATTAATAAAGAGGTATTTCATTATCATTTGATTTTATGATAATTATATGAATGGTTAATTCTTACTAAGGCCATCAAGTATGTGACTTGATAGTAAAACCCTTAGATTAAAATAAGAGTTCTATTCTAATTATCCCTAGCCATTTATTCATTATATAAATATTAAAGTATTAAGGCTAGTATGATATTGACTGATGGTTATGTTTTACTAATCATGAATATGAGATATTAAGTCAAATCATAGGTACATGATGAGAGATCATGTACTGGATTGACCCACTATGAGAATACTATATAGATTATTGTCATAAGTATTTCTCATCACAGTCATTTTATTTCGGTCCTTTAACCTTGAAATCATCATGGATTTCTACCTAGCTATTTTATATTTTGACACATTCTAACATTGTCTTTAACTGAACGATTAAATTGGAATGTTGTTGGATATGAAATTAGTTATGTGAGGAATGTGAGTGATTCAGAAGGAATTTATCCCTCATTAATATAAGAAAGATATCTATGGGTCCCTTGATGAGATAGACTGAAGAAACTTGCATGGCCATACTGAAATGAATTGATAAAGAGTTATCATTTTCAGTTTACTTGGAATCAAGTCATAATATTGAACTATATAAGGATGACATTCTATGCCTTATGTTCAATTAAGATATCATGTGATAAAGGGACGATAAAATTCATTATAATTAGGTTATGTCGGATTATTGACTTCACATGACTTGGGTAGTCATAATGTCTTGCTAGAGGCCAATTATGACTTGTAGGCCTAAATAGAGATTTAGGCCCACTACCAATGTTATGTGAACCTATAGGGTCACACACTTAGAATAAGCCCAAAATGAATATGGGTTTAATAAGCCCAAAATAAACTTTATGGAAATAAATAATTAAAGTGTTTTATTTATTTATTTGTTTATTTATTTATTTAAGATAAATGTTATTTTAAATAAATAAATAAGATATTATTTCTAATTTGTTTTTAAACAAAATTAGAATATAATAAATAGAAATTACTAAAAAGGTCATTGGTAGGTGAAACCCTAATTTGGAGTCTATAAATATGTTATATTCTCTAGGGTTTCATACACTTGTTTTTTGCCTCAAAATTCGTTTACTTTCTCCTTAGAAAACAAAGACAGAGTTTTTCTTTTGTTCTTGATTTGTGAGACAATCAAGGAGGTTGCTAGCACACACACTCCAATTCATTTTGTGAAGGGTTGTTCGTGTGGATACCTATAGAGGATGCATCCTTTTGGAGACATCTTGATCCGAACAACTAAGCCAAAAAGCTCGAGGTAAGGTGTCACCGGTGTGAACCTCCTCTCATCCTTCCAGAAAATCTTGCCTCTTCTACGTTTTGGTGAGATTCTTGAAATCCTAGCTTTAATCAAGTAGTTGAATTACATGGATCCAGGCTTGGGTACGTGATAAATTTTAATTTTTTCGCTGCGTTTGTATCACGAATCCCATCATATACATCCTTCCAACCTTACTCCTCCTACACATGTATTCAATGGTGAGTCTCTTTTCCTAGGATTTTTTGTCTTGGCCTTAATATCAATGGGGGATATCAAGAATTGATGTGCATGCCAAATCTCTTAAAGAAGTAAAGCACATAAATAGTATTTTTAAGTATAAAAGCATAGCCCAATATTTATTAGTCCTGATGGGCTTTTAAAGTATGGGCTCGGGCCTTTATAGATAGAAATACCTCATGGCAGCATTCATAAGCAATTTGGGTAATCCTAAGGGAAATAACTAGGCCGCTATATATGGTTAAGTCTGGTGGAAAAGGTTAAGGTTCTTTTAGCAAGATACCTTCCTTTAAGACTTGAGTTACAGGCCAAGGTCAGAGGGGATCGACATCCTTTACAAACTCGAGAGAAGACTACCCCCCTTTAAGACTTGGGTTACAGACTCTAGTCATATGAGCCTAGTAATCTCCCTTGAACCAAGTTAAGGCTAAGAGTGATGGTTAGCCAATTTACAATCCCATGAAGCTAGTGGAATCATGAAACCATAAACCAATGCCATCGGTTGATAGGGACATGCAGAATGAATGCAAGAATAAAATAATAATTAATAAAATAATTCTAAAGAACACAAGTAGAATCAGTATCTCTTATCCCCAATGGAGTCGCCACTGTAGACAGCAACGTTTATCATGCGCCCAAGATCTTAGCAACCACGACACTGTTTGAGCTCAGGGTTCTAGAGAGCACACTAACCACTGTCACAAAGACATGGCATAGAGATGAGGAGTTGCCACACAGGTTAATAACTGGGATAAATAAAAAAAATGGTGGTACTCGATTCCCTAAAAGAAGGCCAGTACCACAACTAGGAGATTCTAGATACAAAATACCAACTTCTTTCAATCTTGTGTTCTTTTAGAATTACTTTATTGATTACTATTTTATCCTCTATTTACATGCAATTTGATATAAACCCTTAAAAAATAATCAACTCCAGGTAAACTAGTCATGAAATATACAAGTAAACAATGCATTCATTAAAACTCCTAGTCCCTAAGTTAGTCTAATTTACATTGATTCTAATTAAATGAGCTAAATCTGCATATTTTAATTTACAGGTGAGCCTAAAGACTAATGGGCCTAATCCTTATTCAATTTTAATCAAATGAACCTAAGTCTATTTATTTTAATTCTAAACATGGGCCTAGATTTATAAATTATGAAGTATTTAATTTAGTGGACCTAATTCTACATGTTTTAATTCTAAGGTGATCTTAAATCTACAAATTATGAAAAAAACTTAAATTAGATGGGCTCAGTCTAAATTAATTAAATTAAATTAGGTGGGCCTATGTCTAAATTAACTAAGTAGGCCTAAGTTATCTCTACCATAAATCTAATTAATTATGGACCTAAAATTTATTTTTATTAATTAAACCTAAAAGAAACCTAAATTTAAATGGGATAAAGACTAATGTGGGCCTAGGGCCCAAAACACATAAACATAAACAAACAAGCCCAAAAACAATAAAAAATATCAAACTAAACAAATAAAAGATCAAATAATTAAATAAATCTATTCTAAAACCCTAATTTAACTAAAGTGACCATAAATAAACAAATAATTAACAAACAACCCTAATTCTAACCACTTAAATCTAATTCAATTTTAATTAAACAACCTAATGATTTCTATAGCCATTAATTATAATTAATTACCGAATGAAAACCCTAATTTTACTAACCATTTAATTAAAATAAAACACACAAGCACACACATCGAATTTCATTATTCCCACTATTGGAGTTATTATAAAGAACCATTGAAAATAATAAAAAAGAAAATTAATACAACCCAAAAATAAATGATAAACAAACTAAATAAAAAAACATAGGAATATTGTTTAGCTACAAGGTTCCATCCATGGCATTCCATGGACCTTCATGAATTTTATTCTTTGAGTAAACTCATTAAGTGATCCTCTCCATAATCACTAACGCAAAAATAAATAATTGTTAGTTAATAGACAAAATAAAAATAAAAATTCAAGCAAAACTAAAATTCAATAGGAATAAAAATAATAAAATAAAAAATAATAGAAAATAGAGAAGGAGAAGATGATTATGGATGCACTGTGGTTGGCTCCTCAGACTAGTAAAATCACTGTTTATTTTTTAAATAGATCTTAAAAAACTTGTTATTCTTTTCTCAAAAAAAGGTCTTTTGCTCCTTGCTTCTAAGATGAAATAACCAAGAATATTTTTTATAATTGCAAAAAAAGAGAGTTCCAAATAAAAAGAGAGAGATTTTGAGAATTGAGTCCTTTGCTCCAGGAGCATAAACTCTCCTTTTATAGGGAGAAAAATAAAAAAAAATCCTAAATTCTACATACTAAGAGTTCCAATTTTGAAAGGACTTTATTTCCTGAAGAGTTCCAATTTTAAAAGGAATTTATTTCTTGAAGAAGTAGATAAATCCCAAAATAAGAAAATTTTTAAACTAATCAAGACTTAGGAAAATATTTTTTATTTTATGTAAAAAAATACTAAAATAGATGGAAAACACGTAATTCCGATCAGAATTGTGTAATTTTGATCGAAATTATGTAATCCGATCGAAATTCTATAATTATAATTTTTTTTAACTTTTAATTACCAAAGGACCCCTGAAAGAAATTAAAATTTTCAATTAGGTCTTAAAAAGGTATTACAATTAAGTCTTTAAAAAATAATGAAACTCCTTTTTTGAAAACATATTCAAACTTTCGAGGTTTCGAACTTCAAGTGTTGAAGACTTACTTATCACATTTTCATCATTGGAGTCCTTTGTCATATCCATATTTTATTATCCTAAAATTGGGTGTTTACATAGCTCTTGCTTTATTTTCTTTTCGTGATTGTCTGTTTGCCATGATGCTTTTCTTTTTTTCCTTTATTGCTGTTTTGATCGTGTTGAATGACAGAGAGAGATGTGTATTAGCATTTAGTAGTTGTACAAATGTTTGATAGCTTAACTATTGTTTATAGCCCCATAGGTATGTCATTATGCTACCTAGTAGCTTCAACAAGGTCAACACATGTTATCAGGTTATCTCAATATGTGTGAAGTAGATGGTTGTCAGGAAAGGCTTTGATAGGGTGATTACTGCATTATTTTATGACTTGTATGCATCAAGTCATATTACTATGTATGCATTGATAGAGTGGTGGGTGGACACAATGCATACTTTTCATTTGCTTATTAGGGAGATGATTATTACCCCCTTAGACTTTGTCACTATCATGGGCTTAAGCATTTTTGGAGAGCCCATTCCTTTTAATGATGAGGAGTGTTTCATTGCTATAGAGAGGAGGTGTCTTTTAAGGGATTTGCTCGGGGTAATCACTCCTATGAAGTTTGGTTGCCCGTATTTTGCTCAATACATAGAATTTGTTTCTTTCATGCGAGCTTTGTATAATGATAGTCTTGTTTTAGCAGAGCAGTTGGCCTACTATTTTTTATTATATACACTGAGTGCTATTATCTTCCCGAACCCTTTGGGTATGGGTGATCTACAATTACTGCCTATCTTGAAGAACCTGGATGGCTTACCGAGGTATTGTTGGGGTGCTATTTTATTTATTTATATGTACTCAAGCATATTTAGGTGGCTTAAGGATCTATGGATGCTTGTTCATGCTAGACGTGAGAAGGAGTTCTGTTGTTTGTTCTTTTGTTTTTGGTTTGTTATTTTTCACCCTTTGATTTTGACATATCTAGGTGTATGAGTTCGAGATTCTCCCTTGTCCGTCCATTGAGCATTTCTAGGAGGATGGCTTCCCTCATTATTCTTACTGGATCAAGAAGACTACTGATTTAATCAAGGATTACATAGTAGCTCAGGACCATATAAGGAAGTTGTCCCCTAATCAGGTATGTCTAATCCCTATTGTGCTAGTTATTCCTTTCTTTAGATTGTTTGTTTATTGTTGCCTTTTTTAGTAGATCTTTCTTCATTGGTAGGCAAGATCTCACTAGACGGCAGAGATGGTGGCTGCATGGCAGCTGATAGAGAGATGAGTGTTGCTTTCTGGCCTCATCGGCAAGGTGTGGTATTTGGGAGAATGAGTCCATCATTGGTGGGATGGCCCATATATAAGGAGAGTTCCCATCCCTCCCCGTAGGGACATGTTTTGGGGTCATAAGTTCTGTTGTGATGGTCAAACTGCTGTTATAATGGGATTCCCCTATAAGAGCCTCTTAGAGAGTGAGGTTGTCTTATATTGATGTATTGATCCCTCAGTTGATTGATGTTGTAGCTACCATGACCTTTCCTTTACATCCACCTTCTCAGGTAGATGCATTTTGTCCCTCAGGTTTGAGAGCTAGGCTATCACATGGGTCATTGAGAGTCACTTCTTTTGATCCGGTAAGCTTTTATTCCTATTTTGGTGCAAGCATATGGCAATCTTTATTAGTAATAAATTGTAATTGACATGGGTTGTGAGATCCTATTTGTAACGATGTTGGAGGAGGTCTAGATCCCGCTTTGAAGATGATGAGGGCATGCTCTGCACTAAGCTGACTGCTCATGCCAGTGGTGTGGCTTATAGTAGCATTATCCTTGGGGATTTGATGGTTCAACTATCTTTGTCTTTGCTTAGGATGGATATCCTTGGTAGAGTAATGAGCTTTGATTTTCCTAGACCTGGCTTTCCTCAATCGGGTGTTGCTTCTACTTATGCTATCTATGTTCGTGTTCTCCATTTATTCTTACATGTGTTTTATTTATTTAGGGAGTGGTGGTTGACTTATTTGCTTACTTTTGTAGATTCTTGTCTCCTCTGGTCAGTACTGGTATACTGTTATAGGGAGTGTGCAACAATGCTTTTTAGAGTTTACTACCACTTAGAGGGTATGCCTTCTTTATTGTACTTATTTATTTTTATGCACATGTTTTATGTATGAGCATATGATATACAATGTGTAATGCAGGTTATGTACCATCTTACTAGTCATGAATAGGAGCAGGAGCGTGCATCTTATTGTGATCGCATAAGTGAGATAAAGTCATAGTTATCGTCCCTTGTGACGAACGATGATGAGTTAGGATCATATGAGGGGGTTGCTTGAGCAGGATCATTGCCCGATTTTGATAGCAACCGCAGTCGATGTAATTTTTTTAGGAGCTAGGTGTAGGACTTTTTGGTTTATGGTTTGCTTTGTTATATCATTTTCCCAAGGTTATGGACTCAAGGTGTTATATCTGGGCATTTTTCCCGCATGTTGTATGATTTTTGCACGATGATAATTGTATATGCTTTTTGCTTTGTATCATTGATAATGATATTTGCCATTACTATCATCTACATTTTTTCCCTTTTTTACTTAAGGTGTCTCCTTTTGGAGCTTTTTGCACTTAACTGAGTTTTCTTTTTCTTCTCGTTTTTGCATAGGGTGTCTCATTCGGAGCTTTTCACACCTAGCTATGCCTTTTATTTAAATTTTTTTTTTTGCTATACAATAATGGCTTATCTTAAGGAGTGAGCATAGAGAGGATGGTAAGAACCATGGTCATGTAATGAAAGAAAATGCAAAGCATGCTTGATGCAATTCATGATGATAACATGTGTTGCACTTTTTAAAGACATTTTGCATAATTTGGCAATCATTCTCATTTCATTGTAATCATTTAAGAAAGCACATGTGCCTTCGTACAAATTTTGAACTTGAGGTTACCCATGTCCTTAACTAGCCTTCTCAAGTTCTATAGTTAAGTATTTTCTCTCTTTCCCTAATTTTTGCATGAGTTGCCATTTTTAGGTTTTCAAGTAAGCAGGAAGTCCTTAACTTTTTCCTAAGCTTCTGTTTTTAGGTTTTCAACTCAATAGGATTTTTGTGTGTGCCTTAGACATAGCACTTCTTCAGGCAGTATGTATTAAAAGGTTCAGAGAATTCATTGCCTTCAGAATCCATCAGCTTGACTGCTCCTTTTCATAGGATGTGTTTGACCAGGCATGGGCCTTCTTAGTTCGGTTTGAATTTCCCTCTAGGGTCTGAAACATTCTGTCTTATTTTCTTTAGCACCTATTCTCTTACTTTCACACTCTTGTGTTTTACTTTTCTATTAAAGGTCTTGACTAGTCAAGCCTGATATAATTGTGTGTGGTATAGATCCTTAAGTCTTTAACTATCTAAGAGAGTGAGATTGTCATACCTCTGTTGAGCCCACTGTACTTCTAGTAATTCAGATTTGATTGATACTCAAAGAGACTTGATCTTTGTTTCAATTGGAAGAACTACTTTTGATCCATACACTAATGAGAAAGGAGTTGGTCCTGTTGAAGTTCTAATTGTTGTTCGATACCCACCATAAGGTATGTGGCAATATGTCTACACAATCTTGATAAGTTTGAGTCATCTTTGACAAGATCTTTTTGATGTTTCGATGACCACATTTGCTAGTGGTTGGTAAGGAGAGGATTTGTGATGTTCCACCTTACAACTCCTTAGTAGTTCTCTAACTTCCCTTTGGAATTGGACACCATTGTCAAAGATTATATGATAGGGGATCCCATATCGATAGAACATGTTTCTTTTGATGAGCTTAGCCTTTTGCTTGGCTCCTATCCCTATGAATGATTTTGCTTTGACCCATTATGTAAAGTAGTCCACTACCACTAGGATGAACCTATGTCTATTTAAGGCTATCGAGTGGATTCCCCAATTATGTCTAGTCCCCATGTTAATAAGGGCTATGGAAAGGAGATGTAGTGTAGTTCTACTGGGGGAACGTGGCTAACATTCCTATGGATCTAACACTTATGGAATTTCCTTACAAATTTAATGCAGTCTTCCATCATCATCATCTAAAAGAACCCTTGTCTAATTAGATTCTTAGCTAGTATTGCTCCATCCATGTGTGGACCATAAACACCCATGTGTACTTCTTCTACTGCTCTTGCAGCCTCAGTTTCATTTAGACATCATAGTTGTAAAATGATATGGAACCTCTAAGAATAAGCTTGAGAACCCCTTTATGTATTAGAACCCCCAAAGCATTAACTTGAAAACCCTAATAGTCAATTTAGAAACAATCCCTAAGAATGGTTAGAAATTAGATTACTTAGATGAGCAAAGAATTAGAATAAAGAAAACTCATTTTTAAATTCTAATTTTGAAACACTCCATAAGAAGATGATTAATTTACTTCAATGTTCCTTAAAGCATGTATTCTACACAAGAACACAAAAACAAAAGCAAAATAGCCTTTAGGTTTAAAACTTGAATTTTGAATAATAATCTTCCAAGCTACATAAAATAAGACCTTTATATGGGCTTAAAGAAACCCTAAATAAAACCTAATTAATATCCTAACTAAACAAGAAAATAAAATCCTTCTTAAATAAGAAAATATAATTCTACCTAAATATTAAAATATAATTCTGATTACATTCAAATTGACATATGCAGCACATTGTTGTGTACTTTTCACTTTAATTAAGGCTAAATTGATAGAAACTCAAAAACATAAAAGTTACAGCTGTTGATGTAAGCTTTAAGCAGCATCTTGAATTGCTTCATTTGGATCTATATTCAGTCTGCCTAGTATTATACACGACCTAATAATCTTTCATAATTTTAGCCTATGAAGATAATTGAATTAACTCAAAGTTTCTTCATTAAAGTTGTAGCACTATATGTCAGCTTTCCATATAATTTTCAATTACCTCAATCAAAATTCTGTAGCGAAATATATGGCTAAAACACTAAACTAGGCTACTAAAAGACGAATTGATAAAAATCAAATCTTGAATCACATCAAGATCATATCATTCCCTTCCTTTTAAAGATGATTCATCCTCGAATCAACCCCATATTCTGAAGTTGGTATATTCCAACATCCTCTAGGATCAAACACAAACATTTTGGTTGAAAATTTTTTCGTCACAACATGCATCATATTACTTGTTTTCTGAATGAAGTATGTCATCATGGTAAACTTGTTCAAAATAACAAAACTAGACAATTGATTGTGAATTTGGTTAGTGCTAAACAAAACATCCTTGTACATAGTACAACTATAGGTTGACTTATATAACGCATTTTTGCACACACATTAATATTCTTTTTACTCATGTCTGGCTTGTTTTCTCTCACTAAGTGTTTCCCATTTTCCTTATTTTTCTCACTCAACTCATTTTCAACACTTAGCTCACTTTCTTCTTTTATATTAACTTCATTGGTTTGCTTCCCCAAAGTATTCCTAAATGAAGATGGAAACTCGTCACTGTGTTAATCAATGCATGGGCCTTCAAAAGTTGTCTTCGATGGTGAGGTTTTAACTTGGCACTCCTCCTCCTGACTCTTCACTTCAACTTGTTGCTCAACCACTTCTGACTTCAACACTTACATTCTTCTTGGAATTACACCCTATTATTTTCTAAAAAACACTCACTATCTTTGCATACTCCGAATCATATTTAGTTATTACCTTCAAAGAAATAGAAGGTTCAAATTGTACATCCATTTACAATCTCTTAGCAATCTCATGCTTAAGCCCATTGATAAATTTTGTAACCTGCCACCTTTCAGAACCATCTACATCACTTGCTATTACAAACAATTTAAACTTTTTAATATATCCATCAACACACATTTTATCATGTTATTTAAGCCTCTACAATTTGACATAGAATTTATCCCTAACATCTTGAGGAATTAAATGCCTAGACATATACATTTTCATTAGTTCCCAATTTCTAACCACACTATACCTATTCATTCTCCTTAACGACATTAAATCTTCCTACCACATAGTAGCATGACCAAAAAAATTATGAGAAGCAATTATGCACTTTTGGAAATCATAATATATTTTAAGAGAATCAAATATCTCTTCCATTTGTTGCACCTATTTCAAGTAAACATAAGGATATTTTCTATATTGAAAATAAGGTATGTCTATAATGTGCATTTGGTTTGACATTGCTACAAAAAAAACATTAAAAAAATAAGGAAAAATAATTCAAGGACCTCATAAGCACTCCCTCACGTGTTTGCACTCAAATGATGGGGATGGTCACTCGTGTTTAACTTAAACAAAAATAAATTCACTCATAGGTTTCCTCACACCACTTGAGCTAATTTCTTTTATGATCTTAGATGAATCACACTTTTAGGACAATTTAAATAATTTGAAGCAATTCAAGTAGAATTCTAAAATTGAAATTTGCAAAACAAGTTTGAAGCAATTAGTCACAAGAAGAAAAGAAAAGACAATTTAGAAGCAATAAATTAGGAAAACTCAAATAGATGCAAAAGACATGTGAAAGAAATACAAAGATCTTCTAGAATAGAAAAGAAAATTAATTTAGAAGTTATTTTAAGAAGAAAAGTCAAATCTACCTTAATAAGTAATATTCCTTAATGAGCAAGTATTATAAAGATATGAAAAATCCTTAATAGACAAGGAATACCATATATAATAAGATTTATTTAGATATGTCAATTATAAAACAAATATGATTAGGAAATCTAAATCAAACCTGATAAGGATATTAATCACTTAAACGATATTCTTTAATGAGCAAGGAATGGAAGGATATGCAAATCAAACATGATTAGGATATAAATCCCTCAAAAATCTCAATTCTTCCTTTTTAATAACTTTTTTTTTCATGAATTTTTTTTGCTTGTTTTTTTTCAAATTTCTTTCTTCTTTTTTTTTTGCATGAATTTGTTTTAAACCTTCAACTATGAACATAAATCTAAATTTTAGAATGCAAAATAATTGACTAAATTAAAGGAGAAAAAAGATTAAGACTAACAAACAAGAATAATGAACAAAACACAAAAATGAAGAATAAAGAACAAGAACAAAATTTAAAAGAATAAGAAAAACACAAGAAATCAGAATTAAGAATGAAAATTATAAAAGATAAAACCTTATCTATAGCCAAAGCTCAGATACCAAATGATATAAAACCTCCAAGAATAAGCTTGAGAACCCCTTTATGAATTCAAACCCCTAAAGCATTAACTTGAAAACCCTAATAGTCAATTCAGCAACAACCCCTAAGAATGGTTAGAAATCAGATTACTTAGATGATCAAAGAATTAGAATAAAGAAAACTCATTTATAAATTCAAATTCCAAAACACTCCATAAGAAGATGATCAATCTACTTGAATGTTCCTTAAAACATATATTCTACACAAGAACACAAAGACAGAAGCAAAACAACCTTTAGGTTTTAAAACTTGAATTCGGAATAATAATCGTCCAAGTTACAAAAAATAAGACCTTTATATAAGGTTAAAGAAACCCTACATAAAACGTAATTAATATCCTAACTAAACAAGAAAATAAAATCCCTCTTAAATAAGAAAATATAATTCTACCTAAATAATAAAACATAATCCTGATTACATTTGAATTGACATATGTAGCACGTTGTTATGCACTTTTCACCATAATTACAGTGGAATTAATGAAAAATAAAAATATAAAAGTTATAGCCCTTGATTTAATCTTTACAAATCATCTTTAATCTCTTCATTTGGATATATATTGAGTGAGATATGACCCATTTACTTATGTATATTCAGTCTACCCAGTATTATACACAACCTGATAATCTTTCATAATTTTAGCCCATAAAGATGATAAAATTAACTCTAACTTTATTCATCAAAGTTGTAGCACTATGTGTCCACTTTCCATACAAGTTTGACCTCAATCCAACTTCTGTAGAGAAATAGATGACCAAAAGACTAAAGTATGCTACCAAAAGATGAATTGATAAAAATTAAATCTTGGATCCTATCAGGATTATATCATAAACCATATGAGGTTTTTCTATATAATACACCTTGGTGTAATGTGACTTTTGATGCTAGTCATCGAAAGACTACTTTGTCTCTTTTATTTGTTTGATCAGAATAGGCTCGTTCATTCAGATATCTCTAAATGTCATAAAACCAAGGCTTTTCAATTACTTCTATCTTTGCTATCTTACAGTTTTTATGACAAGGTTGTCCTGATCTAAGTAGAATCAGACGCTTCATAGGCATTTGGGGTGGTCCTTCCTATACTGATGATAAGAAAGCAAGTGCATCTGCTATCTGATTATGATTCCTAGGGAGATGAATGAATCTGCATTTTTAGAAGGATATAGTGAGTAGCCTCAAGTGGTCTAGATAAGGCTTTAAGTGATGCTCTTTCAGTTCCTACTCTTCCATGGCATGATTGATTACTAGCATGGAATCTTCAAAGATTTTAACTTTTGTGACCTCTAGGGTTATTAATGCTTCTATTCCGAGTGTACATGCCTCATATTCTACTTCATTATTTATGACTCTGAACTCAAGCTTTTTAGCAATTGGTATGAGTTCACCTTTTGGAGATTATAGTATAACACTGACTCCTATGTCAAACTAATTAATTGCTCCATCAAAGTACATGCACATCCTTGGATTTCAATGGTTGAGCTGAGGTCATCTAGGAAGTTTAGTTAGATTTCTTCTGAGTTTGGAATGGGCTTAAGAGCTAGAAATTTAGCCACTACTCTCCTTTTTAGTTTCTTCTTAGTCAGATATTGCACATCGAATTCTGTTAGTAGTATGAGCCACTTGGCAAGTTTCCCTACTAGAGAGGTAGCTTTATAGAGGCACTTTATTGGGTCCATTTTAGACATGGCCTGGATCTTGTAGGATTAGAAGTAGTGTCTGAGATTCTTCATTGCCCATACCATTGCTAGGCATATCTTTTTAACTTGGTTGTACTTCTCCTTATATGGCAGCATCTTCTTGCTTAAGTAGTAGACTGCGTGTT
Organism: Mallotus nudiflorus; assembly: GCA_947683625.1. Taxonomy (NCBI): domain Eukaryota; kingdom Viridiplantae; phylum Streptophyta; class Magnoliopsida; order Malpighiales; family Euphorbiaceae; genus Mallotus; species Mallotus nudiflorus. The sequence goes on along the minus strand of CANTUR010000275.1, from coordinate 1,342,724 downwards.
CTACTTTTATTTCTCCCTCTTGGGCTAACATTGTACCCATTGCATTCCCTTCGATGGCCAGATATAGGGTTAGAGGTATCCCTAGTTTAGGTGGTTTTAAGACTAGTGGGTTGGCTAGGTAGCTTCTGATTTTGTCAAATGCTAACTGACATTATTCATTCCATTCAACCGGTTGATCTTCTCTCAGTAGCTTGAAGATTGGTTCACACACTACTATTAACTTAGCGATAAATCTATTGATGAATTATAGTTTCCCTAGAAACCCTTTGATTTCTTTCTCTATTTTTGGCACTGGCATATCTCTGATGGCTTTTGCTTTGTCTAGATCTATTTCAATCCCATTTTGACTGACAACATACCCCAACATCTTTCCTAAAGTAACCCCGAATATGCATTTCTTTAGTTTTAGCCTGAGACTATACTTTTTAACCCTTTTAAGGAACTTTTTAAGATTAGAGAGGTGTTCTTCCCTAGTTCTTGATATGACCATCATGTCACCAACATATACCTTCACTTCATTGTGTATCATGTCGTGGAACATTGTAGTTGCATTCTCTAGTATGTTTCCCTTGCATTTTTTAGTACAAAATGCATTACTCTATAGCAGTAAGTATCCTATTATGTTATGAAAGCTATTTGATGTGGTTAAAATTTTGTGCCAATGTTAAATGATTCAGTGCACATGCAATGAATGTCAAATATACTAATGTTTTTATTAATGCAATGCACACTACCATAAGGAAAGACATCAAACAAGTAAGCAAAATTTGATTTCATTGCCTTTACTTTAGGGTTCATTACATTATCATTTTTAAACAAAGAAAAAGTACATAGATCATTATCAGTAATATATTCGAGTAGGACATCATCGATGCTTGTGTAAAGGATGGTAGTAGCTTAGGCATGATTGATAGCTTCACTCTCAAATTCTATATCTAGATTTTTCATCAACTCATAGATGTCAGTCTCGGTTATCATGTCTAATAAGTGTTTTTCCTTAAGGGTGTCATTAAAGATTTCTAACCCCAATTTCTTGATTCCATTGCTCACCTATTCCTCAGCTTGTCCTTGATAGACTTGGGTTGAGCTTTCAGCCACAAAAGAGGTTGATTTCTTAGCCCTAGTATTTTTTTTCAAGATCATACCCTAAACTGTTTCTTTTGGTAAGTCCTCATAAGTTAAGAAATTTTGTGACTCCATGTTTCTTCCTCCTAATCATGTTCTAGGTAGATATTGCTTCTTTTTCATTATAGCAATAACTTTAGGATTGATATGACCGTCACTTATCATAAAAACTAGAAATCCTAGTGGGACTATATTCAGACAGGTAATAATGTTATTTTTTTAGCAGGGGTGGTAATGACCTTTCCATTTAGAGGAAACTTGATCTTCTAATGCATAATGGAAGGTATGCCCTTTAGTGGGTGGAACCAAGGTCTTCCTAGTAGTAGAGCAAAATTCGAAGGGATGTCCAAGATGGTAAATTCTATTTTTGATTTGATATCTCCCACTATAACTACTACTTTGAATGTGTCGATGACTAGCTTCTTTGAATCATCATATGCTTGTATGACCATATTGGACTCTTCTAGTTTTTTAACATTCATCCTGAACTTATATAGCAACCTCAGGGGGCAAACATTGAAGGTAGATCTGTCATCTACCATAATAAATGGGGTATTTTTAGTCTTGATAATTGCCTATATGAAGAGGGGATAATTATGGAACCTTCCCTCGAGGAGTAAATCTTTGTCTGAAAAGGTAATTACATTGGAAGGAGCTTTCATTAAAGAGGTTATCATCTCACAAGGTGAAGCATTAGTGGTAATCTTTGCTTCATCTAATGCTCTAATTAGGGCATCTCTGTGCTTCTTGAAGGCCATGAGTAGGTCCTAGATATTGGGTTGTGCTTGAGTTTTCTTGAGCTATTTTAGGATAGTGTCTTCTTCTTTGACCGGAGCTTGATCTCTTATTACATCTTTCTCCTTAGAGGGCTTTTTCTTAGGAGGTTAATATACCTACTTGCTAAAATTTACATTATTAACTACTAATGAGGGCTTCTCAGTTGCTTGCTTGTTTGCTTTTATACTGTTGTTCTGGTCCTAGAAAATGATTTCAAGATCATTAGAGTCATACTATATATCTATCCCCATGACTTAAAGGTTCTGAAGCTGAATAGTACTATTCGTGCCAACTTCCTTATCAAATTCTTCTCCCCATCATGAGGGTGTTATGTCTTCTAAGAGTGTATAGGCAGTAGGAGGTTTCATGTACTTGACTTTGTAGTTGAACTTCCTAGATGGTTGGCCTAGTAAATCCTATATTTCTTGGTCACTGCTGAGATTTTTGTCTGTGTCTGCTTCTTATGAGTAAAGGCAATTAATCACTCTACCATTCATGGGAAGACTTGTATCCCTGGCTCTTTTTTGCATCATTAATTGGGGAAGAAACTTTTGAGGCATTGGAATGTATTCAAAGGTAAAAGGGCATTGCTCATCTTCACTAGAACCCTGAGGCTTAAAAATTGGATTTGGGGGTTTGTCCTCTAAGGGTTTATCATGGGTTTCTTGTATTGCTTGGATTGATTTTTCAACAAGATCTTCTAGTAGATTGGAGGAGGTCATGCTAATAGTCGATGAAGGCATGTTTTGATAGTTTAGGAGAGGATTGGCCTTGATAGTGGGTCATTTTTCTGGGTCATCAATTATTCAATGTTAATGAGGTCTTGGATTGCATTTTATAGAATTCTACATGTATCAGTGGTGTGGCCAGGCATCTGGTGAAAGTGGTATAACAAGTTTTGGTTAATTTGAGGTGGTAGTGGGTTTAGAAGAGGCCTAGGCTCTTGCAGTTGTATAAGGTCCTTTTGTTAAAGCCTTTGGAATACTTTTGATAGTGGAGGGTTAAAGTTTGAGAATTTTCTTAGTGGTCTGATTTTTAGGATTCGAGATTCCATATGCAATGGAAAAATAAAATTTGAATCATAAACCCAAACTTAAACCCAAATCCAAGAAAATTGATTAATTGATTAAATCTAAGGTTTTCATTTTCTTACCACAAACGCAAAAGCGACAAGAAATTTGGAAGGAAGAGAGGAGATTCACTTTGGTAGTAATTTGGATTTGAGATGTCTCTAACAAAATTTGTCCTCCACAAGTGTCCACATGAATAGCCCTTTATTTTAAAAATGAATGTTTGAGTGCTAGTACCTTCTCTTGATTTCTCATTAATCAAGAATAAAAAAAACTCTGTGTTTTTTTTTTCTAAAAGGAGAGAAAACAAATTTAGTGGCAGAATAATAAGAGTGTATAAAACCATAGAGAATATAACATATTTATAGACATTTAAATTAGGGTTTCACTTACGAAACAACCTTTTGGTAATTTCTCACTTATTCTTATTTTGATTTTATTTAAAATTAAATAAGAAATACTATGTTATTTTAAGATAATGTAGATGACGGGGTTTAGCGCGTGCCCAAGATTTTAGTAACCGTGACACTATTTGGGCTCAGGGCCCCAGGGAACACACTACTAGGTCACAATGACATAGTGTGGAGATGGGGAGTCACCACCTAGGGTAATAACTGGGACAAATCAAAAGGTGGTACTTGATTCCTTAAAAGAAAGCTAGCACCACAACCAAGAGATTATAGGAACGGAATACTAACTTCTCTTAGTCTCATGTTCATTTAGAATTACTTTATAAATTACTATCTTATTCTCTAATTATATGCAATTTTATTTAAGCCTAAATTAAACATCCACTAACCCAAAAAAGGCAATAGGGCATAAAATTACATGTAAAAAATGCATATAAAAGGCAGTGTCCCTAAGTCTAAACTAGGTTAATTTTTAAAAGTTAGCTAATTCTGTATCTTTTTATTTATAAGTGAAATGGACTAGAAAAATACCTACATTTTTAATTAATTTTAGTAAGCTTAAGTCTATTTATTTTAATTTAACTAAGGAAATAGTCCTAAGTCTACCAAATTTTAAAGAAGAAATTAAATTAATAAGTAGACCTAAGTTTAACTTGATTTTATTTGAGTGAAATGCGGGCTTAATCCTATTTATTTTAAAAGAAATAAATTTAATGGAGTAAGCTACATCTAAATAGATTTTAATTAATTATAAATGGGCCTAAAGTCTAAATTGTTTTTAAAAGAAAAATAAAATGCATTATTGAGCTGGGCTAAAATATGATTTTAATTAAAATAGACCTAAGTCTAATTAGCATAATGGGCCTAAATTGATTTTAATTAATTAACCTAAACCATTTTTAAGCCTATTTTTTATTTAGTGGGTTTGGACCTATCGTAGGCTTGGGGCCCAAAGAACTACAAGATCTAAAAAAAAACCTAAATAGAAAATCATAACAAAATCATATCAAACTTAATATTTATGTGATTTTCTAAAAAAACCCTAAATCAATTTACATGCAACCCTAAATTAATCTACACCTATCATTGATTTTAATTGATTTTTACCCAATTGAACCTAAATTACTAATCAATTTTAGTGCAGAGAATATAAAATTCTATTATTTCCCACTATTGGAGCTATTAGAAACTACTGTGCAGAAATTAAAATCAAATTAATTACAACCCAAAACAAAAGCAAATTAAAAGAACGCAGAATCATAAATTCTAAATCCTATGTGGGTTTTACAAATCTTAATCCATGGCAATCCATGGATTCTTCCAATGGTCACCGCCCAAAATCACATATCTTCAACCTCATTCCCAGAGCATCACAGACCAAGAATCAAAAATAAAACCAAAAAAAGTTAATAAATAAATATTCAATCAATAATTAAAAATAAAGAAATCAAATTAAAAATAAATAAAAAGACATAGAGAAGGAGAGAATGTTGTGTAGTGCAATTTGATGGCCCCTCAGAGTGATTTTCACCATTTTTTGGAGTTAACAGTGTTAATTTCTTAATTCTTTGGAGTTTGTGAATGAAAAGGGCATGGTTTTTATTGTTGTAGGTTTCCTCAAGAAGAAAAACAAAAATGGCTATGGCCTTTTGTGCAATAAAATTAGGATTTTTTATTTTCTCCCACAGACCCAAAAGACTTTTTCTCTTAATTTTTTACGTAGCTCCTCTCCCTCCCAAAAAAAGGCCTCCCATTGTAGACTTCTCTCTTCACTTTTAAAGCCAACTGAAGCCAACTTCCCTTATATGATTGTAGGGGAGTTACGCAATATTGGGGATGAGAGCATGAGGCTCTTTGTAGATTTGTCTTTTGAATTTTGAAATCTTAAAGAGATTAAGTGAAATATTTTTCTTTGAAAAAGTCTTCCAAGGCGTGGCATGTGGAATCTAGACCAATAAAAAATTAAAAAGACAAATTTATTTTATGAAAATCGGTATTCTAAAATGCCGATGGAGCCCGTGTAATGTAAACCGAGCTTGCGCAAATTGATGCCCGTAATTCCGACGGAGCTCGCATAATGCCGATGGAGCTTGAGCAATGCTGACCTATTTGGAGATGCCGATCGAGCTAATCAAGCCCGTAATGCCAACCAACATTAGTGGAATGCCAATTAGCGTTCTATAATGCCAATCGACATTGTGGAATGCTGACCAACATTCCATTTTGCCGATCAGTATAGTTCTGAGCCGATCAGTTTGATTGAATAAATTTTTTTAATTAACAAATTAAATTATAAAAAGGCCCTCGAAATTTTCTAATTTGTACAAATAAAACCTTAAAATGTAGTAATTTAGTCCTTTGTATCACAAAAATTGATACCGTTGGTCAATTCTTAATTAGATATTCATCATAGGGGCTTTCATCGCATGTGTGCACAATGGCATCCCAAAATTGGGTGATTACAGTTACCCCCCTTTATCGTTGTTTATTTGATAATTTGTGGTAAAGCAGTAGTAGCACACAATTTTGAAAGAAATAATTAGGGTACTTTATTATATCCTAGTTGATATGTTAATGCTTAAATTGATGTGCAATTTTAAGCAAATAATGGTGTTTGGCATGCTTCACTATATTTCCTGCAGAACGCCTAGTAAAATTGATGCATTTTGCTATATTCCCTATGGAACGTCCAGTGACTTGTGATTTGAAAATATGTTATAGTTCTTGTGGAACTTCTAGCAATAATACCATAACTATTGTGTAGTGTCTGGTAAACTGCACTATATTCCTTTTGGGACATCTAATGATAATGAATTTCATTATTTTTCCTGTAGGATGTTCAATGAAATGAATGCGATGACCCTAACTATATTCCTTGTGGGATGTCTAGTGAGCTTTGAAAATGGTGCTGTAGTTCCTATGGAACCTCTAGCAATTTAAGATATGCTATATTCCCTGTGGGATGTCTAGTGACATCACTATAACTACCGTGTAGTCTCTGGTGGTAAAAAGTCTGAAAAAGGTGATGTTATAATCGCGATTAAAGCATATAACACATGGATTTTGAAATTCATGTTATGACTATTGTGCAGCACATCACATGATAATTTTGAAAATTTGTGTTTCAGCTATTATGTAACATGAAATGAATTTTGACATTTGATTGAAATAATGCATGTAGAAATGCAAAGTTGAATTTTGTAATATTCTATATTCTGTTTGATTGAAATAATGCATGTAGAAATGCAAAGTTGAATTTTGTAATATTCTATATTCTGTACTTGATAGATAATTTAGAATAAATACAAAAATAATTAATAATAAATTATTATTGATTACGTGAGTTGAATGAATTATTTAAGAGTTAAATCTTAATTAAAATGCAATTATGGATGGAATTGCAAAGAATAAATTTGATTTTAAATGGAATGAAGTTTCAAGGATCAAAATGGGTATTTTCCATTTTAATAAAAGCTTTATTGCCTTATTTTACTGATTTCTTTCATTCCCTTTTTGCTGATTGTTTCAAATTTTTTATTTTCTTTTCACTTGATTTTCCTCCTTTGATTGCTTCCTTGTTTGAAGTTCGATTCATGAATCATTTGATCTTATGGCGGACCCACAATATGAATTACACTAAAGAGTAGAGATTCCAGCTGACCTAGCCATCATGCCTCTCTATTTTCCTCAGAACAATCTCAGACTCTGGGAGGGTTCTACTGCACTTCCTTTAACTCATCTTCACCTTCATAGGTGTAGAGATGTGGGTAATGACGTAACATTCCCTCATTTTTATTTATTTTTGTAAAACTTTATTCATACAGTTAGTAATCAAAATCAAATTTTAGAATACATACTAATATGTACACTATTTAAATTAGACTAGAAATTATTCAAAAATGCATGAAAATTTTAAAATTAAACCCAAAAGTATTTAGTTTTAGGTGAATAGTCGATCGAGTGTCAAGTCAAAGTTTGGATTATTGACTAGACTATGGAGTGTCGATCAACATTGACCAATTGCTGACTGGCATTGCTAGAATGCTAATCAACATTCTATAATGTTGATTGGCATTATAGAATGCCAACTGACATTCCACTTTGCCAGTCGATCTGATTCCAAACCAAGCCGACAATTCAATTCAAAACTAAACTAACCGATTTGGTTCAAATAATTTTTAAGGAATATTTATTTATTATTATGCTAATTTGTTCTTAAAATACTCTTAGTGGTTGATGAAGTTCACAGGTTGTTCTTTCATAGCTCATGAATTATTCCATGAGCTACTAGTGGATGTTGCACAACTGGCCTGGGCCTCTAGGTTCAAATGATTTTTCATTGAGCTTTCGACTTCTCGAGGGAGGTCTAATCATTATTCCTTATTTTCTTTAATTGAGCGATGGATGGATACTACCCACACATTCCATACTCGGGTAGGCGAGTTGACCATTTCACCCATGAGTTTCTCAATGATCATCGGGATTGCCTTTGAAGGGACTCCCATTTCCTTCAACATTAGTTACTATAGTTTCCCCAAGCACACATGGAGTCAGTATGTGTGAGACTTGATTGGATTTGTCTCGGCATGGAAGAACTAGAAGAATGTTGTTCTTTCATCATTGGTTAATGGATTTATATGTTTTCCCACTACCACACCTCGCTATATTGCTCATAAGGTGAGGTTCTTCCTATTGATCTTGCTTGGCACGACCCTCTTCTGTGAGACTGGTCACAAAGTCAGTATTGCACTACTGAGCCCCCTTTATGATTTAGACTAAGTTATCACCCTCGACTAGGGATATGCGGTGCTAGCTTATTTGTATTACAAATTGGACACTGTTTGTAGAGGTGTTGTCACCATGTGTAGCTTTTAGCATGTCCTGCATGTGTGTCTGTCCCCTTTTCATTTCTCTTCTTCTCTTTTCCTTTTCTTTCTTTTTGTTTGCTTATTCTCTTTTTTAGATATGGAGTATAGAGATTGGGTTGATTCGTGGCTTTGAGTTTATTAGCTCTAATAGGAGTCTCCCCCTAATATAGAGATAGGGTTCTTCCCATCTAGAGAGTGTCAAGAATACTCTGCAGGCTTACTGCAATCAGCTAAACACTATCATTAGTACTTCATGACTTAATACAAGTTTAACTTAATTAATCATGATTTTGTGGATCTATTTTGATTGGTTGGAGGGAGCTAATGACATCCAATGATATGATTTCATGGATGCCACAATATGACTTGAGGAGATAAGGGTTTTGCTCCCTAGTTATGGTTGTCGGATGTGGTATTTAGGAGAGCAGGTATATCGGTGGCACTCTGGACCTTCCCGACGTTGTATTCCTATTGTTGTCCCTTGCTCGATGCTTTATAGTTCTCGGCTAATAGATTCAGAGTTGAGGGAGGCATTACAGGGTTATGATGCCATGATTTTGCTGGAGCGGTCCCATCATTACAAGTGATTTATTTAGAAGAACCACTTAGAGTAGGTTCTTACTGATTAGGCTATGGTAACTTCTGATCATTTCTTTTCTAGAACTCTCCAATCACTTATTCTTTTCTCATAGTTTTCTTTTCATAGATTAAGGAGGTTCACTCCCTTGCTAATGAAATGATAGAGGAGGTGGTTAGGGCTAATCAAGGTTTTAAGACTACGCAGGAGAGTGAGGCTACCCCTGATTATGAGATTGCACCTGAGGTCCTTAGGCCTAGTCCTAGTCTTACATAGTGCACTCAGCATGTTAGGACCAATAGTAAAGGAGCTTTTGCCCATGCTATTTTTGTTAATGTCTTTCTTCTAGATAGATTGATGTTTTATTGGGCCCCCACTATTCAGACTCCAGTTGAGCAGCAGATGCATTTCAGTGATAATCAGCTCCCTAGCTTTTCCCCAGTTGATACATCTCATATGAGTTTGCATGATTTACTTCTTATTTTACCTATACACTTGGTATTTATGTTAGTACAATTTTGCAAAACAAGTCCCCCGAACACATGCAAAGTATCTATATAGACTTGCCTAGTCTCAGAGGTTATTTACTATACAGGTCACATATAGTTGGTGGGTAATTATATATACACTTATTATGCAAATGTATGCACATTGTGCATTTGATATAATGCTTCCTATATGTGCAGAGTTATTCATAGGATATGGCATGGGAGACTGAGATGCTTTGCTGGCGGCTTGTTGACTTAGGCCTTGACCCCTATAGTGATGGTACTTCATCTGCTAGACCTTTAGATACCTATCATCGTGATGACCCAAGTAGAAGATGGAGCCCATGGCCTAATTCTAGAGCTTGGGATAACTGATTCTAGGCTATTTTATGTTTTGTAATTAGGATAGGCTATCTTTTGTATTGCTCTATTTCAAACTTCCCTTTCCTGAAATTAGACTTGGATGAGTATATGATCCTAAGTGAGTTAATTAATTTTTTTACAATAAACATATATTTATCATCATCCAAGCCTTGGAGATATATATATATATATATATATATATATATATATATATATATATATATCAATTTCTTCATAAAAAGCTATCACTAATAAGAGTATCTAAATCCTGGGCTGGCTTCTCTTCAGGTGGCAGACACAATAGCTCTTCGATAGTAGCATCCCCCATTCTTCCAGTTACTTGCTTCATCACTTCTTCTTGTTACTGTCAACTAAGTTTTCCACAATCTGGTCCTTGAAAATCTTGAACCCAAGAACATTTTTGCCAGTGACATTAACAGACTCCTTAGCACCCAGATAGTACTTACCCTGTCATGGCTTGATGAAATTCTCACTTAATGGCCTAACTCTCCCTAGGCACTTATTTCTCTTAGATTTCTCCTTCTTTCTTGCCCTTATGCTAGTAGATCCTATCTCAGCACATCCTAAACCTTTAGTGTCATTTTGACTCTTGCCTAGCCCCTATCTGGTAGCTTAGGACTTCATTGCTCATTCTTGCCTAGCCCCTGTCCAAGTTGGTAATACATGCTCTCCATCATTTTTGCAACCCTCAAGTCCATCTCAGTCATGTCAAATATCTTATCAATTTGAAAACTAAGAGGAACATGCACTTGTCTTTATTTTTCTACTATGGTAGCCATAGCTACATTGGTTCCTGCTTCAATTATCACTACATCTCCTTTATGAGGGAATTTTATCTGCTAGTGCATAGTCGAGGGTACCCTTCCCAAAGCATGGAGCCATGGCCTTCCTAACAACAAGGCATATGTAACTAGTATATCCAGCATGATGAACTTAATGGTTGATTCCACAGGTCCTATTTTAACTAGAGCTTGAAATGTCTCCTCCACATTCCTAGTGCTGTCATCATATGCTCTGATTATAAGGTTTGAATCTATCAATTCTTAATCTTTCAAACCTAAGTTAGGCAAGATCTTTAATGGGCATACATTAATGGCAGAACCATCATCAACCATTACAAAGTTAGTTCTTTTCCCTTTTACTTCAGTTGGGATAAACAGTGCCTTATTATGATTTCTTCCTTCCAAAGGTAGGTCATCATCTGAGAAGGTTATCAGCCTATGTTTCTTTTCTATAACCTATGCTACCATAGCCTCAGGTGTGGATGTTGTTTCAATGTTCATGTTCTACAAAGATTTCACCAGAGCTCTTTTGTGGTTGTTTGAGTGCATCAACAGTTCCTAGATACTAACATTTTCTTTAGCCTTCTTCAGTTGTTCTATAATCAAGTCTTCCTTTTACCTTTCTTATATTTTTGTATCATCTACCTCTTCTCTTTCTAAAACTCTCTCAATCTTCTTTTCTACTACCTTGTAATTCCTCCCACTTCTAGTGACATGATTCACTTTAAGGTCATCGCTCCACACATCTAGACCAATAGGACTCTCTTCATTGGAGTCATACTAGATGTCTATAACTTTGATGATTTTGTCCCTCTTTATGTCCTTCTATACTTCTATTGTACATGTTTCCTTTCCCTCCATGCTAAGCTTTCCCAGATGTGGTCTCAGTAATTCCTCAATCCCCCGTTCGAGAGTTAGAGACTCCTTATTCTCTTCTTTCGCTAGCCTATCAGCAAATTCTGCACCCTATTCTGAGGGCACATTCCCCTCAAAAGGTGTATCACTAAAAGCATGCTTTAAATAGAACACCTTATAATCTGAGGGTTGCCCTAATAAATCCTCAACTCTTGGCTATTCTGGGGTTTTGGATTTGTTCTCATCATTAAACTTATCATCCCATCCTACGGGCATAATTGATTCAACTAGGATATCTATAAAGGGCGGTTTGGAATAGAACACCTTATAGTTAAATTTTCCTAAGGGCTACCCCATGAAATCCTCAACTCCTCAAGAGGCATCATGAGCTTCTCCATTAGCTATAGGGTTTAGGTTTTCAAAGGAGTTTAGCTCTTCTTCTTCGCTCACTCCTGAGTTAATCATCATAGTGGCCAGTAGTGGGACAGTAGTCAGGGAAAGGATTATTTCTAATGTTTGGGTTAGAGTTGGATTTTTTAAGGTTTGTGATTTTTTTGAAGTCTATTAGGTTTTTGATCTTGTGTTTGAGGTGAATACGAGTGTCTATGGAGTGGTTAGCTACTTGGTGAAACTTGCGGTAGCTGTTAGGGTCGTAGCCTAGGACATTTTGGTTAGGTGGTTTGGAGAAAGGTTAAGGATTGGAGTAATCCTTTCTAGATTAATCATTCTAGGACTTTGGAGAGTGGTTTGTTGAAGTTAGAGAATCTACAGGGTTGTTGAATTATACGCACCTCCACAGCTCGGCTAGTACTTCCCTATTGTGTGCCCTCGATCGAGTAATTTTGAATTCCAGTGCCTTTAAAGCTTCTTTTTTTGTCATTCTCAATCTCTTATACTTATAAACCATCATCATATAGGTTTATAAAAGTTTTGGGGTTCATCATATGCAACCTCTTAACCAGATTAGGTGACACATTTCAAACTATCATGTTGAGCTGATCCTTCTTGGCCAGCATATTCTTTATTAACCTTACTTTATTTATGATTCTAGTAAGGAAATTAGAGAAAGATTCATTGGGTTTCTACTTTGTCAATTCTAGATCTCTGATGGACACTTCCAACTGGGTCTTATAATCATATTATCTTAAAAAGGTAGTACATAGTTCTTTCAAGTCAACTCTCATATATTTTTCCAACCCATGATACCAGTTTATAGCCATTCCCTCCAAGGATAACACAAATAACTTAGTAATCATTGCTAATGGTGCTTTAGTAGTGCTCATGATTGTTGTGTACTGGCTGAGATGAATCCTTAGATCTCCTCTCCCATCAAATTTCTGCAGCTATGGCATCTTGAACTTGTCAGTCAACCTATCATCTTCCATCTGCAGTATGTCATTGAAGTCAAATGAATACCCCATGCCTTGTCCCCTGATAAGCTCTTCCATCTTGGACATCATTTTGGTCAGTGCTCACATCTGCTTGGACTCGTGGTTGTGTACCAATTCAAGGGATTCTTTCTTTGCCCTCGGTGCCATGTAATTCTCGACATCCTCCAGCTTCACATTGATAGCAAGTGGGTTTCTAGTAGCAGGTTTCCGCCCAGCATTATTGGCAGTAGGTGGAGTATGCATAGCAAGTGGGACAGTAGCAGTATCAGGTGGTTGTTCAATTATAGGTGGTGGTATGACAACAGCAGGTTGCATAAGTCCATATAGTGCTTGTCTTAGCTCATCTTGCATCATAGCCCTCATGTCATCAACCAGAGCTCCCTTGATGTCTTCTAAGGTCCAATTCTCTTGTTGTTGTTCCATTTGTTCATATTCAAGTGAAGTTTGTTCAGCTTCCAAGTAAAGTGGGTAATAGGGCTTCTTTCCAGTCCATCTAGTCTGTTCAGGATTTCCTTTACTAAGGCTTTAGGACTCTGACTTATTCTTCTTAGTTTTCCATCTTATTGTCCCCAAATATGAGAAGACCCCAATGTATCTATGTTGGCTATAAAATAAGGTATTAGTATGATGAATGAGATGTATGTATGCATGATGCACGTGCTATGCAACAAGTAGTAAGTATCAATCAAGTGTACAACATACATCCTTCCAACCTTATTCCTCCCACAAATGTGTTCAATGGTGAGTCTCTTGTTCTAGGATTTTTGGTCTTGGTCTTAATATTAACATGGGCTATTAAGGACCAACGTGCATGCCAGATCTCTCTTAAAGTAGTAAAGCATAAAAATAACATTTATAGGTATAAAGGTCTAGCCCAATCTTTATTACCCCAAGGGGCTTCGAAAGTATGGGCCTGGGCTTTTATAAAAAGAAATACCTCATGGTAACAAGCATAGAAATAGCATTGCTAAGTATAAGGGTCTAGCCTAATCTTTATTGGCCCAAGTAGGCTTCAAAAGTATGGGCCTAGGCTTTTATAGATAGAAATACCTTATGGTAAAAATCATACAAGCAATTTTTGGTAGATCCTAGGGGAAGTAACTAAGCCATTATATATGGTTAGGGTCTGGTAAAAAGTCAAGGTTCCTTTAGCAAGATACCCTCCTTTAGGACTTGAGTTACAGGCCAAGGTTAGAGGGACCCGACATCCTTTACCAACTTGAGAGAAGACTTCCCCCCTTTAAGACTTGGGTCACAGACTCTAGTTAAATGAGCCCGGTAATCTCTCTTGGACCGAGTTAAGGCTAAGAGTGATGGTTAGCCAACCTACAACTTAATGAAGCTAGTGGAATCATGGAATTATAAACCAATGCCATCGAGTAATAGGGACATGCAGAATGAATGCAAAGAATAAAGTAATAATTAATTAATTTTAAAGAACACAAGTAGAATCAGTATCTCTTATCCCCAATGGAGTCACCATTGTAGACGGCGGAGTTTAGCGCATGCCCAAGATTTGAGCAACTATGAAATTTTTTGGGCTCAGTGCCCTAAGGAACTCACTACTATGTCATAAAGACATAGCGTGGAGATGAGGAGTCACCACCCAAGGTAATAACTGGGACAAATCGAAAGTTAGTACTCAATTCTCTAAAATAAAGCTAGCACCATAACCAAGAGATTCTGAGAACGGAATACTAACTTCTCTTAGTCTCGTGTTCATTTAGAATTACTTTATGAATTACTATCTTATTCTCTAATTACATGCAATTTTATTTAAACCCAAATCAAACATTCATCTAACCTAAAAAAGGCAACATATAATAAAATTACATGTAAAAAATGCATATAAAAGGCAACATCCCTAAGTCTAAAATAGGTTAATTTTTAAAAGTTAGCTAATTCTACATATTTTTATTTATAAGTGAAATGGACTAGAAAAAGACCTACAATTTTAATTAATTTAGTAAGCTTAAGTCTATTCATTTTAATTTAACTAAGAGAATAGTCCTAAATCTACCAAATTTTAAAGAAGAAATTAAATTAATAAGTGGGCCTAAGTCTAACTTGATTTTATTTGAATGAAATGTGGGCTTAATTCTATTCATTTTTTTAAAAAAATAAATTTAATGGATTGAGATACATCTAAATAGATTTTAATTAATTATAAATGGGCCTAAAGTCTAAATTATTTTTAAAAGAAAAATAAAATGCATTATTGGGCTAGGCTAAAATCTGAATTTTAATTAAAATAGACTTAAGTCTAACTAACCTAATGGGCCTAAATTGATTTTAATTAATTAACTTAAACCATTTAAACCTATTTTTATTTAGTGGGCTTGGACCTATCGTGGGCTTGGGGCCCAAAGACTTAAAAGATCCAAAAACAAAACCCAAACAAAAAATCATAACAAAATCATATCAAACATAGGAATCTCTTTTAGATTTCAAAATTCAAAAGAAAAATCTACAGAATAAAATCAGAGGCAGGTTCGGTTCAATAATTTTTTTAAATTAGCAAATAAAATCATAAAAAGGCCCTTGAAAGTTTCTAATTTTTGCAAATAAAACCTTAAAATGCAGTAATTTAGTCTTTTGAATTGCGAAACTCAACACCAGAGGTCAATTCTTGATTAGATATTCATCATAGGTGCTTTCGTCACACGTGTGCACAATGGCATCCCAAAATTAGGTGCTTACAGATAACCTTTACCTTAAATAAATAAATATTTTATTTATTTATTTCCATGGAACTTATTTGAGCTTGTTAAAGCCATAATCGTTTTAGGCTTATTCAAAGTGTGTGACCCTATAGGTTCACATGACGTTGGCAGTGGGCCTTAAATCTTTATTTAGGCCTACAAGTTATAAGTGGCCTCTAGCAAGACATTATGACTACTCAAGTAATGTAAAGTCAATAATCTGACATAATTTAATATACAGTGAATATTCTAGTCCTTTTGTCACATGATATCTTGATTGAATATAAGGCATAGATTATGTCATCCTTATAGAATTCAATCATTTAATTTGTTGATTCCAAGTAGACTGAGAATGATAACTCTTTATCAATTTACTTTAGCATGACTATGCATTTTCCTCAGTCTATCTTATCAAAGGGCCCATAGATATCTTACTCATATTAAATGAGCTAAAATTTCCTTCTCAATCACTCAAATTCCTCAAATAACTCATTTTGTATGCAATGACAACCTATTTTATCATCCAATTAAAGATAATATAAGATTATGTCAAAAAACAAAATAGATATATAGAAATCCATTGTGATTTCAAGGTCAAAGGACTAAGCCAATATTACTGTGATGAGAATTACTTATGACAATTATCTGTTTAGTATTCTCATGATGGGTCAATCCAACACTTTATTTCTTAAATAAGTACATATGAGTTGACTTAATATTTTATATTCATGATTAGTAAAACATAATAATCAATCAACACTATACTAGCCTTAATACATTGTTATGACTATGGATAATTTGAATAGAACTCATATTTAATCTAAGGGTTTTACTATCAAGTCACATACTTGATGACCTTAGTAAGAATTGACTATTCAAGTAATTATCATAACATAAAATGATAATGAAAAATGTCTCTTTATTAAATAAAATGATAAAGTCAAAATATGGTCATACATGATTGACCTAGTGCATATCACTAATAATCTCCCACTTGCTGTAGGCCCAATCTATATTAAAACTAATACCCATGGACCTAGTATGACTCTCATGCTTAGGCTATGGAAGAGGCTTAGTAAGTGGATCAGCAACATTATCATTTGTAGGTGCTCTGCATAACTTCATGTCTATTCTCTCAATGATTTCTTGAATGAGATGATCATGCCTGAGTATGTGTTTAGATCTTTGATGTGATTTGGGCCCCTTGCTTGAGCTATAGCTTATTATAATGACAATATAAGTTCACTGGATCTAATATACTAGGAATAACACCTAGTCTAGTCATGAACTTCTTAATCCAATTAGCCTTCTTAGCTGCTTCTGAGGTAGCTATATACTCAGCTTCCATTGTAGAATTAGCAACGATCTCTTACTTGGAACTCCTCCAACTCACTGCACCTCTATTCAAACAAAACACATAACCTGACGGTGAATGAAAATCATCTTTGTCAGTTTGGAACCTGGCATCTATGTAACCAGTTACAACTAGCTCATCTTCCTTACCACCATACAGTAAAAATGCATCCTTAGTTCTTCTCAAGTACTTAAGGATATTTTTAACTAATATCTAATGACTTTCACCTGGCTCTAATTGGTATCTGCTCATTGTACTTAAGGCATATAAAACATTAGGTCGAGTACACAACGTTGCATACATAATAGATCCAATAGCATAAGTGTATGGAATCTTACTTATGCGGTCTCACTAATCTTGTGTTATATGACACTAAGTCTTGCTAAGACTAATGCCATGTGACATTGGAAAGAATCCTCTCTTAGAGTCTTGCATGCTAAACCTGTTCAATACCTTATCAATGTAAGTGCTCTTACTTAGGCTAATGAGCCTTTTAGATATATCTTTATAAATCTTAATGCCTAGTATATAAGCAGTTTCACCCAAGTCTTTCATTGAGAAACAATTCCTTAGCCATGATTTAATATTTTGTAAAATAGGGATATCATTTCCAATAAGTAGTATGTCATCAACATACAACACTAAAAACACAATTGCACTCCCACTAACCTTCTTATAGACACAAGGTTCATCTTCATTCTTAATGAAGCCAAACTCATTAGTTGCTTCATCAAAACAAAGATTCTAACTTCAAGATGCTTGCTTAAGTCCATAAATAGACCTTTAAAGCTTGCATACCTTTCCAGAATTCTCATGATTGACAAAACCCTCTAGCTATGTCATGTACACATCCTCAAGTAGGTTTCCATTAAGAAACACTATTTTGACATCCATTTTCCATATCTCATAATCATAGTATGCAGCTATAGCAAGGAGAATTCCAATAGATTTCAGTATAGCAACTGATGAAAAGGTTTCATTATAGTATATACCATGTGTTTGTTTGAAACCCTTTACAACTAGTCTTGCCTTAAAGGTATGCACATTGCCATCCATGTCTATTTCTTTTTAAAAACCCATTTGCATCCAATATTTTTTAAGCCATCAGTTGGGTCAATCAAGTTCTAAACTTGATTATCATACATGGATTGCATTTTTTATTTCATTGCTTGTAGCCATTTCTCAAAGTCAGGATTATTTATGACCTCTGAATAGGATGTGGGCTCACTTTGATCCACAATTAACACATCATTATCATAGTTATGAGAAATCCATATCTTATAGGGATTTGACGTGTCCTACCAGACCTCCTTATGCCTTTTAGTACTTGTACAAATTCAATAGTTACTTATTGATCCAACTGTAGTTCCATACTTGGTACAATACTATTTTATGAGTCTTGAATTTCTTCAAGTTGGGTTGTGCTCCCACTAGATCCTTTGGAAATAAAATCTCTTTCCAAAAATAAACCATTTTGAGCAATAAACACTTTAATCTTAGAAGAATTGAAGAAATAATATCCTTTAGTTTCTTTAGGATATCCCACAAAAAGGCATTTATCGGATTTAGGTGCTAGTTTATGTAAGATTTGACACTCCACATAAGCATCACATCCCTAAATCTTAAAAAGACAAACTAGGAGGTTTTCTAGTCCACATCTTAGATGGTGTCTTTTTAACTACCTTTATTAGAACTCTATTCAAATTGAATACAACAGTTTCTAAAGTCTATCCCTAAAAAGAGATTGGAAGATGATGTATCTAGAGGAGTTAATTATGAAATAATCCCACAATCTCTAAGATGATCTATAAATTCTTGGCTTAAATATTCACCACCTTGATCAAATCTTAATGTTTTAATATTTTTACCAAGTTGGTTTTGTACTTCATTCTTGAAAATTTTAAAATTTTCAAAAGATTTAGATTTATGTTTCATTATATAGACATAGCCATATCTATTAAAATCATCTATGAAAGAGATGAAGTACTGGAAACCTCCCTTAGTAGTTGAGCTTAATGGTCCATACACATCTGAACATATAAGCCCTGATAAATCATTAGCTCTCCCACCTTTTCCAATAAAAGGTGTTTTAGTCATTTTTCATAGTAAACAAGATTCACATGTTTCAAATGATTCATAATCAAATGAATTCAATAGCCCATTTTGGTGAATCGTTGAAATGCATTTCTCATTTATGTGGCTTAAACGACAATGCTAGAAAATCATTAGATTTAAACTTCTTTGTATCAATGTTATAGATTGACTTTTTATTAGTGTCTTCAACATTTAGAATATAAAGACCACTAGTGCATGGAGCAAATCCATAGAAAATATTATCATGATTCCTAATAATAAATTCAAAACCTTTCTTGTTCAAACAAGAAACAAAAATTATATTCCTACACATAGTAGGCACATAATAACAATTTTCTAAATTTAAAACAAGTCCACTAGGAAAAGTTAACTCATAAGTCCTTACAGCTAAAGCAATAACTCTTGCTCCATTGCTAACTCGTAGGTCCACTTCACCTCTAGCCAATGATCTACTCCTTTTTAGACCCTACACATTATAACAAATGTGAGATCTTGATCCAGTATCTAATACCCAAGAATCATAAGTAGTGAAATTAATTTCTATAACTTGAATACCTGAAGAAGTAGTCACACTACCTTTATTCTTATTCAGATCATTCATATATAGCTTGTAATTTCTTTTCCAATAACCAGGCTCATTACAGAAGAAGCATATTCCCTCCTTTGGTGGCTTTGCTTAGGGTTCAACTTTGAACTTAGCCTTGGGCTTTGGTTTCGACGTCTGAAAGCCTTAAGGAGTCTTGCCCTTACCCTTTCCAACCTTTTTCATACCCTTTCCCTTCTTGACCGTTAGAATATCCTTGGTGGAAATCTTGATGTTCTTTTCAGCGATTTTAAGCATCTCATGCAACTCTAAAATAGTTTTGTCCATACTATGCATATTGAAATTCATGATGAAACCATTATAAGTGTCAAGCAAAGATTGGAGAATGATATAAATAACTAATTCTTGTTCAATTTTAAGACTAAGCTTGTCCAAGTGTTTAAGTTGACCCTTTATCTTGAGAACATGAGGACTGACAGAGCCATTAATAGTTAACTTGCAAGAGAGCAATGCCCTAATGGTATTGAACCTTTTAATTCTAGCTTTCTCTTGGAACATTTCCTTGAGATGGCCTATCATAGTATAAGCCTCCATTTCTATTAGTTGCTTTTAAAGCTCATACTCCATGCATCTATCCATGAGATAAGTGACATCAACTGAATCATTGAGATGCTTACTATAGACATCCTTTTATGCTCTAGGAGCATTAGTAGTTGGTTCCTCTAGGATGGGTTAATCAAGGATATATTCCTTTCTTTCTTTCCTAAGAACAATTCTTAGGTTTCTATACCAATCAAGAAAGTTAGTCTCATATAGCTTATCTTTCTCAAGGATTGATCACAATGACATGGTCAGTATAGTATTTAATATCATTATCTACAAAAAATATATATAAAGTACATTTTGTTTTATTATGAAAGAGGCATAATAAAACTCCCACTAAATTTTCATAAATTATAAAACCCTCAAAATAATTTCAACAATTGAAATTTCTTAGTGGGCTAAGATCCATATTTCACCCTACTTCAAGTAAACTTTGGCTTATCATTTAAAGTAAAATGTGGCTATTTAGGTAGGTAACACTTTACCAATTACATCTTATGTAATTCTTGGATAATTATAGGATATCACATGTACTGACATATCCTATCAAATGCCCTACGTCCAAAACCATTTTGATAACCTAGTTAAGGCTAACTAATTCAAACATATGGATATCACCATTATCCATCTTATCTTATTTAGATGGCTTTATACATAATGCTTTGACATAACCTATATATAGCAATCCAAATCTTAATAAGTGTTTATTAATGGGAGGCATTTTAATGACTTAATATTAAATGAGGGTTTAGTTAATTTTTATCTTATTTAGTTATCATTATATTCATCACATGCATTACATAGTAACATAATAAGATAAATGTGACATAACATGGCCCATAACTAAGTTGATCTTCATAAGCCAATAAGAAGATTAAAGGTCAAACCAAGGTGATATTACAAATACAAATTGAGCCTTTAATTTGGATCTCCATCTTCTACCATGGAGCTCCTCCTTGGGATCCCACCTTGGATCTCCATAATGGACCTCCAACTTGAATTTGCATATTGGATCTTGATTTACATTACATGTTGTAATTAAAGCTATTCTATTACTATTTAATAAAATAAAATAATTACAACAAATAAAATGACTCGCAGGTCATATTTAAAAAATTACAACCCAATAAAATAAAATCCAATCACATTGGTTTAAGGGCCACACTATGCACCATGCATTTAACAATAAAAACATATTCCAAAATAAATCAATTTACAAATCAATTAAATTATTATAATAAAAAAAATGCATGATGAATCCATTCAGGGTCAAGGGGCAGCACCCCTAGCATGGTCCAAGGAGTAGCGCCCCTGGCGTGGTTCAGAGGCAGAAGTCTATATAATCTATTTAACACTTAAACATACTGCCCTTGATAGAAATCTGCATAATCAAAATAAAAATATTCATGTTTCATATTTAAACAAAAATCAAATTTGTTATTCAAACAAAATACATATTTTGATTTCTTAAAACAATACATATAACATAAAAAATCATAATATTATTCACTGTTTAATCACATTAAATGATTATAAACATTAATCAAATTAATGTTTAATACTATTTTCATACATATTGTAATTAATTGTCACAAAATCAAAACTATTTGGATAAAATTTTCAAAAACTCCTTTTAAAAAATGAATCACTCAAACACACATATATCACATATACATAGAATCAAATTAATCAAATTACAAGTGGCTCTGATACCATTGTTGGGATTTGAGATTCCATATGCAACGAAAAAATAAAATTTGAATCACAAACCTGAACCCAGGTCGAAGTAATTTGATTAATTAATTAAATCTATGGTTTTCATTTTCTTACCATAAATATAGAAGAGGTAAGAAATCTGGAAGGAAGAGAGGAGGTTCACTCTGATGAAACTCTACCTCAAGCTTTTAATTTAGCAGTTTAGATTTGAAACGTCTCCAAAAGAATCCATCCTCTACAAGTGTCCACATGAATAGCCCTTGATTTTGAAAATGAATATTTGTGTGCTAGAACCTTCTCTTAATTTCTCACAAATCAAGAATAAAAAGAACTCTATGTTTTGTTTTCTAAAAGGAGAGAAAATGAATTTTGTGGTAGAATAATGAGAGTGCATAAAACCCTAGAGAATATAACATATCTATAGACATTTAAATTATCACTCACCAAATAGCCTTTTGGTAATTTCTCACTTATTCTTGTTATGATTTTATTTAAAATTAAATAAAAAATAATATTCTATTTATTTAAAATAACCTTTACCTTAAATAAATAAATAAATATTTTATTTATTTATTTCCATAAAGCTTATTTGGGCTTGTTAAACCCATATTCATTTTAGGCTTGTTCAAAGTGTGATTTTAGGCTTGTTAATTATGGAATCTTAGTGGATGTTGCTATTGGTTTATCTACATGAGCTGAGTTAGGGTGAAAGGCTAAGGGTTCCTTTAGCAAGAATGCCCCCATATGACTAGGGTTATAGACTCCTAGCATTCTTTTGATAACTTGGTTTCCCACCTTAGGGACTTGGATTACAAAATCTGGTAAGATGAGTCTAGTGAATACATGAGTAAAGACTAAAGGTGATAATACCATATCTTCATCACCCCATGACTCAAGTGGAATCATGATGGCGATGTCATTTGGTATTATTAAGGCTTTTAAGGACAAGTTGTGCACATGTGATGTGCAGTGCAAATGCAGTGGTGAGGGGCTCAATATGATCGAGTATTGCATAATGAGAAATAGTCATTTTTGGGTTAATGCCTCTTACTTATAATTCTATAGTGGTGTTGCCATTGTGCATGACCTTCTTTATTTTTGAGTGGAAGAGGACTTTTGTGTTGTTGTGATTTTGTGCGTGTCTTTTTGTTTCTGAGGGACATGGCAACTTTATCATATAGGGACAAGTGATTCGTCTGGGGGGAATGAGACGCTTTTGATTTTATGGAGTCACCACCCAATTTTTAGAAAATTATGAAAAGAAAGGGATAACATTAGGTCACTCAGTGAGTATTGTCCCTAGTAGAGATTTTTGGGTTCAGGAGATCGCATCTACTTTTTTACTAGTTCTCATTATACAATATTCGATGTATAGCTACCGTAACATGCTAGCTTTAGTAATGACTGTTTATATAGAATTCACACAGTACATCAGATAGTATAGAATAATAAAGCTAAAAATTTTATTACATCGCTTTCATGATAAAATACATATGAAAAGGGAAAGATTGCAAAAAAGTAAATATAATATGGTTAATCTACAAGGATAACATGATCATTTACATAGCTTATGATAGGATGATCGTGCTTGTAGTGATTATTTATGCTATGATGATGAATGATGATAATATAAAGGAAGCATAAGGTCATCACTAGACTGAGAGCATGATGACTCTATTATGGGATATGAACTTTTTCACATTATTGATGTTTATAATATGATTTCATGATTTCAAAAATAGAGGATGCAAAATGAAGATGTAAAATGAGCATAATAATGCGTATATTATTTAGGTAGCATGCAAGATTGCCAGTCTCATCACATAAGAACAACAATATTCCCAAATGCTAGCGATAGTAAAATAAAATGCAATATGTTAAAATAAATGTGCTAAAATAATTGTGTGGTTTTCAGACTCGATTAAGCTTGTGTGAGCTTTAAAGCTTTAGCTTCAAAAGATTATCAAGCTTTCCTCATCGAGAGGTTTAAAATAACAGCAAAATAATGCTAAATTGTATACCTTTGAAGCATACTTTGACAAAGATAAGGCTAGGTTTGGTGAAAAAGGGATCTAACAACCTAAGGGAAAGGCTATCTTTTTACTTGCCCCCCCTTCCAAAATAGGGTGTATATGGGTCTATTTATAGAAAAAAATGTGTAGAATGGGGTGGTGTAGGCATGGTCACACGCATGAGGGGATTTTTGAGCATGGCCATGTGCTCACGTGTGCATTTTCACCTATGCTTCAATGCTCTATGAGCTCTTCTTAGGTTCTATGCACGTAATTTTGGGGTTGGTTCATAGGGTTTTTGGGCATTCTAGATGAATTTTCAAAGTCCATTTTGCTAAATTTGGCTTTGATTTAAGCACATAACACCTAGGGGTGTTTACATGCACTTATGGTTGGGTTTCGTGATACAAACACAGTGAAAAAATTAAAAATTTATCACTTTCCCAAACTTAGATCCATGTAATTTGACTACTTGATTAAATCTAGGGTTTTAAGAATCTCACCAAGATGCAGAAGAGGCAAAATTTTCTGGAAGGATGAGAAGAGGTTCACACCGGTGACACCTTACCTCGAGCCTTTTGCTTTTTTTGTTCGGATCTAGACGTCTTCAAAAGGATACGTCCTCTATAGGCATCCACACAAACATCCCTTCATAAAATGAATTGGAGTGTGTGGTAGCAACCTTCTTGATTGACTCACAAATAAAGAACAAAAGAAAAACTATGTCTTTGTTTTCTAAGAAGAAAGAAAATGAATTTGGAGGCAGGAAAAACAAGTGTGTTAAACCCTAGAGAATATAACATTTTTATAGACTCCAAATTAGGGTTTCACCTACCAATGACCTTTTGGTAACTTCCATTTATTATATTATGATTTTTTTTTAAAAATAAATCAGAAATAATATCTTATTTATTTATTTAAAATAACATTTATCTTAAATAAATAAATAAATAAATAAATTAAAGACTTTAATTATTTATTTCCACAGCGTTTATTTTTGGGCTCATTAAACCCAAATTCATTTTGTGCTTGTTCTAAGTGTGTGACCCTGTAGGTTCACATAACATTGGTAGTGGGCCTAAATCTCTATTTAGGCCTACAAGCCATAAGTGGCCTGTAGCAAGACATTATGACTACCTAAGTCATGTGAAGTCAATAATCTGACATAACCTAATTATAGTGAATTTTATCATCCCTTTATCACATGATATCCTAATTGAACATAAGGCATAGAATGTCATTCTTATGTAGTTCAATATTGTGACTTGATTCTAAGTAGACTGAAAATGATAACTCTTTATCAATTCATGTCAACATGGCCATGCATTTGCCTTCAGTCTATCTCATCAAGGGGCCCATAGATATCTTTCTCATATTAATGAGGGATAAATTCCTTCTGAATCACTCACATTCCTCATATAACTAATTTCATATCCAATAACATCATATCTAATCGTCTGGTTAAAGGCAATGTTAGAATGTGTCAAAACATAAAATAGCTATGTAGAAATCCATGATAAGTTCAAGGTCAAAGGACCAAAATAAAATTACTATGATGAGAAATACTTATGACAATAATCTATGCAGTATTCTTATAGTGGGTCAATCCAGTACATGATCTCTCATCATATACCTATGAGTTAACTTAATATCTCATATTCATGATTCGTAAAACATAACCATCAGTCAACGTCATACTAGCCTTAATACTTTAATATTTATATAATGAATAAATGGCTAGGGATAATTAGAATAGAACTCTTATTTTAATCTAAGGGTTTTACTATCAAGTCATATACTTGATGGCCTTAGTAAGAATTAACCATTCATATAATTATCATAAAATCAAATGATAATGAAATACCTCTTTATTAATAAAATAAGAAAGTCAATACATAATCATAAATGATTGACCTTATGCATATTACTAACACTTTTGAGCATACGCACTGATACTCAGGTTGTGTTAGACTATTTCGGGACCACTTCCGAAGGTTTTGGGGCCTTCCAGACGTGTTTCTGAAGTCCATTTTATCAAAATCAAATTTTATTTTTTCATAAAGCTGGGTCCCTGTCTAATGAAATACGAACTAGCCTAATGAGTTGAGTATTCCAAGAGGAGTTTTCTTGAAATAAAACCCCTCATTGTTTCCATAATTCATATTTCGCAAGGTCGAAGCACAACTTAATGACTCAGTGATCAATTTTGCACACTAATGTGGTTGATTGGGTGTTTTAAGCTTGCACACTTCAGAGGTGTTATGAAAAAGCAAACTCTAGTCATCTCGAGGATTCATTTCATCATTGGACCTTTTTGGGGACAGTCAAATTTGAGGTATGACAAGTTCATATCTTTTTCTAATGTAATGCTTTTTTTTATTGGTTTGTATTTATTGCTATAATATAGCATGTAAATGAAAAAATAAAGGAGAAGTCCAAAACGATAAAAAAGTATTAAAATCATTATAAAAGTAGTATGTTATTTAAAGAACATCTTAAATGTCAAAAAAATCATCAATACAATTAGAAGATAAAGGGGAAATCAAGACTCAACCCTATCCTCATCATCATCATCCTTATCATTAGCATCATCTAAAGGTCCTCTCCTACTAGGTCTAGTCTGATGGACTATTAACTCCTCCAACTCAGCCTGCAGCCTCTAAATCTTACTCTAGAAGAAGGCACCCTCCTATTGACGCATTGCCTCCTATTGACGAATCGCCTCATCTTTCTCATGCATCATTCTCGTATGCTTGCATTGAATCATAACATACATGAATTAGCATATACATATCCATGACATGCATATACATAATATTGCATACTTGAATAGGGTAAAAAGATAAAGTGTGAAGATACTCACATGAGTCTCTATTGAGTGATGAATGTGATAGCTCATTAGGCCTGAAATGCACTTGTACCAGTATTCAATTGTCTCTCATAGAACTTGTAAATAAGACAATTAGAAAGCAATAGACTTAAAACATTAAAGCAATAAAGATAAAAACTCACATGGGTAGTGTTCTTAAGAATTAAGGCCATAGGCTCAATAGACATAGGGACTACATGGGCATTATTGGGGTTTCATGATCTAAAACGCAATGAAAAATAACAATTTTAACCCTAAAAACCCTAAACCTGAATCCATGTAATTCGAGTAGATTAATTAAGAAGGTTTTCAAACACTCACTAAGACGATGTTATGGCAAGATAGTTGGAAGGAAGAGAGGGGGTTCACTCTGGTGATACCCTACCTCAAGCTTTTCTCGTAGGTCTTTTTGGATTAATGTGCCACCAAAAGGTCATGCCCTCTATGGTATCCACACAAATATGTTTTCCAAAGAAAAATTGGTGTGCTAGCACCTTTTCAAAATATGACTCTTTTCGCTCTCTCTATGTCTTTTCTTTTTACAAAAGAAGTGGAGGAAGAAGGAGGAGAAAAATTGGCTTAGCTAACCTTAGAGAAAGAGATGTTTATATATACATCCTATCTAGAGTTTCTATTACTGAAATAGTTTTGGTAAGATTAAACTTCCTTTTCTACTTTGAATCTAATTCCAAAATTAGAATCATTTCCTATTTATTTAGATAACTCTTACCTTAAATAAATTAGGAAATAAATAAATAAACAAATACTAATATATATATATATATATATATTTTATTTACTTATTTATTTAATCTTATGTAGAGATCATTATTAGGCTAATCAACCCAAGTCTGCTTAGACTTATTCTAAGTGTACGACCCTATAGGTGCACATAACATTGGTAGTGGACCTAAAATTCCCTTTTTAGCCCATATGTCATAATTGATCTCTTGTAAGACATTATAACTATCCAAGTTATGTGAAGGCTGATAATCTGACACAACCTAATACACAATGTGTACTATAGTCCTTTTGTCACATGATATCCTGATTAAATATAAGACATGTCATCCTTATATTGTTTAATCATATTGTTTCTTGATCTCAAGTAGATTAATACCAATAACTCTTTATCTGATATTGATAACCCTTTATCAATACATTCTAGCATGGCCATGCTTTCTTTTTTAATCTAACCCATAGATGGGTCTTCTTGAAATAACTGAGGGAAAAATTCCATCTTAATTACTCTCTTACCTCATATAACTCAATATATATCCAATCATAACCTATTTTACCATATGGTTAAAGATGGTGTAGGGATGTGTCAAAATACATAACTTATCATGCAAGAAACCATAGAGATATTAGGTCAGAGGACTCAAAAATACTACCATGATGAGAATTACCTATGAAATAATCCATGTGGAATATTTATAGTGGGTCAATCCAGTACATCATATCTCTAAATATGTATCTATGAGTTTAACTTAATATCTCATATACATGATTAGTAAAACTTAATCATCACTCAACCTCATAATGGTCTTTATTCATTGTTATTCCCATAATAATAATTGACTACGGATATTTAGGTTAGAATTCAAGTATCACTTAAGAGTATTACTATCAAGTCATGTACTTAATGATCTTAGGTAGAATTAATTAATCAAGGATAATACTAGAATTAGCTAATAATAATAAAAATGTCTCTTTATTAATAAAAATAGGAATATGAAAAAGTCAAAGTATAGCCATTGCATAATTGGCCTAAGGCATATTACTAGCAGACACTAAGCCATCATGAAGATTGTATCCCCTGACTACATTATGCAAAGGTAATGTAGCCACTTTAGAGATCATTTGAGCAGCCTCAAGGGGAATACCAACCGCTCTCATACCACTGGAAGCCATGGTGGTACTCATACCTTAAGACCTCTTTGAATGAGGCTATTAAATATAGAAAAATGAGATCAAAGCAAAAAAATAATTAGCATAAAAATAGCACGAGAAAAGTAAGACGTACCTAGTGAGTAAAAGATGAAGAGATGCAGATGGGTGGAGCTTGCATATAACCTCTCATTGCACCACTAATCAATCAAGGGATGAGGTTCTCCATATACGAAATACGCTTTGGCTCCCAATAAAGTTGATGATCAATTCCTATCGTGGAGCTTGCATATAACCTCTCATTGCACCACTAATCAATCAAGGGATGAGGTTCTCCATATACGAAATATGCTTTGGCTCCCAATAAAGTTGATGATCAATTCCTACTGACGCCTCTTTTAAAGTAGGGCCCATAATGTCCTTCCCCAAGAACATATCAAGAGGAGAAGGACAAGGAACTCGACTAGTAGTAGGCCCTTTAACCCAATTGTGATGTGCTCGCCAATATACCACATAGAAGTTCTCCTCTACCATAAAAATGGATCTACAATCAGAAAAAAGTTATCTGAAGCAAAATATAAAGCCTCAAAAGAAAAAAGAATAGAAAAAAATGACTAACCTTATTAAATGTCAACTTTACAAAAGCATTGTAGACCTCCTCTAAAGAATACAAAGGACCTTCCAACTTTGAGTGGTTCAAAAAAAGAAGTGAGGGAACCCATCACACAATCTAGAGACTATGCTAGGAGGAGTCAGGATATAGAAATTTAAGGCCCAAATATGTAATAAAAGATACATAATGAATGGTGCATTCAGAAAGGAAAGTAGATGAAAGTTAAAACATCAGAAGCAACTCACATTGACCACTAACGGGATGCTATAAATCTAAAAGCTATCTCTACATGCATCATTTAGGCCATGAAGAAGATAGCCATAGGCAGGAGACCCCAATCGTACTCCCACCAATGGTTAAGATCTTCTTAAAAAGGAAGAACCATGAGCCATTAGTGCTGCTATTGTTAGGGAACACCATGGTGCTCATTAGATAAAATATGAAGCACCTAGCCTGTCTTTTAATGCTTGCAGGCCCTTTCCCTACAGCTATCTCACAAGCCTACCAAAGATAATCATACAAGATCTGGTTTCCCCAACCAATTATAGACTAGGGATCATAATAGAATAGCTTGACACACAATACCATAGGATTGTCAAGGATGTTAAATGGGATTAGTTGGCTAGAGAATGAGAATCATGTGATTGCTGTAAAGTCAAAAGGTGTAATCATCATCCCCCTAAATTGAAAGTGGAAGGTGTGTGTGTACATTCCCACCATCTCTCGATCAAGGTAGTCATAGCCACCTGCTGGCTCCTTAGTACCTTTAGACCATCTAGCAAACCATCGAGCAAGCCATCAAAGTTGAGACTATGAATTCGATCTCGCACCCCCTTAGGCAACTTTTAATAGAGCTTCTTAGCTCTGGTAAAGCTACCAGGCAATACCAAGGAAATCATAGTGCTTTAAAAAGGGGAAGTTAGTAGAATACAAACTCAAACTAAGAATTTTTATTTTATCTATAAATGATAATAAGTACTAACTATCAATTTATTTCTCATTTCTAGGAAAAGGACATTATTCACACAAGGCAAGAACAATAATGTAGATCATAGCATACAACCTAAGAATAAGAGATCCTATAAGAAAAAATCCTAGCAAAGGATGTCTTTAAGTGTCTTTAAACATGCAAAAGGATTAATCATAACAAGGGAAGTATCATGAACAATGGTTATCGTAAAAGTAATAAAAATGATAAAAGAATTTATTATAAAGGTTTTCAATAACTAATTGATTCTATCTTATTTTGCAAGATAAATATCAAAGAAAAAAAAGTTCTCGGATACTAACTCACTGGCGATGAAGCATTTAGACATACATCCCTAAGTTTAAGAGGAATGGGACCTTGTGACCCCTAGTCATGCCTCAAGTGGTGAGATTGCACAGGCTTCTGATGGGCAGCACAACTTGCCATCACGCCCTCAGGATCAATCCACACCCCCTTGTAAAGTTCAGGATCAAAGCCGCCTTCACCCTCTTGCATAGGTGTATGAGTGAGAAGATGGAGAAGTCTAAGTTCAAAGAATCCCTAAGGAAGAGAGAGAAAAAAATTGAAGAAAAAAAGAAAAAAATAAAGAAGAGGCATTTTTATAGGCCCCCATATATGGGTCCAACCATGACCTATGGGCATAGGTTGTGACCCAAGCATGTGGGTCCTCGACCTATACTCATGGGTTATTGAACCCACACTTGTGGGTCAGCCCAGCCCATAATACTCCGTTAGGCTCATCATAGGCCTTAGACATGCATTGAAAAGCCCTGAATGAATATTTAAAAGCACTCTAGAGACCTAAGAATCAACTTGTGACATGTATGAGGCATCAAAAGCCCATAGTAAATACTTAGAACATGTCTAGAAAACATAGAAATTTCATGGAAGTTCTCTATACCACCCTGCCTTAAAATTTTCAAATGCATCTCTGCATTCATATTTGCATTTGCGAAAATTATTTTTTTAGTGCTCTCAAAGGTGAAGTTCCACTAGAAGAGAGGGCATGTACTAGAAACATACCAGTCAACCTTGACAATGATCATCTTAACCTAATAAAGCTTTCAAAATTTTTGACTTTGATCAATAACTCTAAGTCAAGATTCCTAAATTTTAATCAAACTAATGCTTTATAACCTTATAAAGGAAAGAGAATTTGTCAAAAGGAGAATCATAAGGAATCGAGATGCAAAAGTAGTTTATAATTACTATAGCAAGGCACTAAAGCAAATCCCAATGCAAAAATAATACTTATTCTACTCCAATGCTATATTAAGTAAGAGTATCTAAAGGACTCTTTGGTGGAATTCAGGCTGAATAATATGAGAAAGATGGGAAATAGCCAAAAAAGGGAAACTAATATAGATAGGTAACTACTCTAATGCTCTTGAAAGGAGTAAGAGTATCTTAAACACTCTTTGCCAACATTCATGCTAAGTAATATAAGAAAGGTAGGGAATCCTTGAAAAACAAAAATGCCCTGTAAAAAATGAATAATATGATCAAGCATTCACTTATGAAAGGGGAATGTTTTTATAATAAAAGCTATCTTGGTAGAATCCTTTACTAATCGTTTAGGATCTTGCTCTCCACTTGGTAACTAAAACATTTTTGGCAAAAATTTACTATTCAAGTCTTTTAGAAATGGCAAAAATTTCATTGAGATGAGACTACCATAGTCAAGACCACTCAAAGTTCCTAATACACACCCTTCAACAGCAAAGGTGAACCCTGAACAAAATCGATACCCATCATGATTTCAAAAACTAAGTCATATTTCATCATCCTGATTTCACTTACACCAAATTCTTTTGAAAAATATACAACAAACAAGAACACTTTTTAGCCTTATATGGGTTCACTTTTTGAAAAAATGCACAGCACACAAGCATACCTTTTGAGCCTTATATATGCTAAGACTTATTTAGGCTAAGCCTTAATTGGGCTCATTTTTTCAAAAATAGAAAGCACACAAACTCACTTTTTTAGCCTAATCATAGCTTTAGCCTTATTTGGGCTCACTTTTTTATGTCCCATGAATCAACAAGTGTTAACTTGATCAATACATTTAATGTAGGGGGCAACTGTTGATATATAAATTTCAGTGGTTTCCTAAAAATCTGATGATAAAGGATCCTATAATGAGACAAGGGAAAATGTCTTCAAAATTTTTTTCGAGCATGCTCAGACTAAGTAAAAACCTAAAAAAACATTAAAAAAAATCCAAAATATGCATTCAAACCTCAAAGAAATTCAAAATGGGCAATAAATGTGTGAGAATCATACCCAAAAGACTGATGGTCAAGGCAACCCATGAGTGTGGGTTGGTAACCCACACCCATAGGTCAAATGACCCATAGTTGGGCCTGCGAGGGTCCTTACCCCCACTTGTGGGTTGTCGACCCACACTTATAGGTTGAGGCTTAAGAGCTATAAAAGTATGATTTTTTTCCTTGTTTAGGGGACTTTGTTTTATTTTTTTCAAAAAACCTCTCATAGAGAGAGATACTGATTTGGATGACTTGGGGCTCTTTCTCTCTCATCAAAAGCACTTGGAAACTCTTTTTTTTGTTCTAAAACATTTAAACTAAAAATCATTTCTCTCTAGGATATATATCCAAAAACCCAAACCAAACTCTAACTAAGTCAAAGAACATGTCTAGGGTAATTACTTGGTCCCCCTAAGGATCTCCCTATCTTTTTTTTATTAAAAAATTGTATTAATTGGATTGTCTCTTCTTCTTTTACTCATTTCTTGCATATTTTATCATTTTTGCATTTTATTTCTATTTTAATTCTATTATTTATTATCTTGTGATGAAATTGTGATTTTTGTGGTGATTATGAAGTTTGGATATAAGATACATTGAAGGAGTGGGTACTTCGGGTGATTACAAGAGTGTTTGCATTTATTTTTACAATTTTCACCATTTTTGCTTGATTTTTCTTTTTATATAAAAAATTTGTATTTTGGTGATAAAGTTAGCATTA
Organism: Mallotus nudiflorus; assembly: GCA_947683625.1. Taxonomy (NCBI): domain Eukaryota; kingdom Viridiplantae; phylum Streptophyta; class Magnoliopsida; order Malpighiales; family Euphorbiaceae; genus Mallotus; species Mallotus nudiflorus. The sequence continues at coordinate 1,309,621 of CANTUR010000275.1, read as the reverse complement.
TTATTATTATTATTATTATTATTATTATTATTATTATTATTATTATTGCATTTTTATTAATTTTGTTATTCTCTTTATTATCTCTTTTGATAAATTTACTATTTTTATCATAAAGTTTACATTTTTATGGTAAAAATAGCATTTTTATAATTTTTATTATTGTTATTATTTGTTATTGAATTTTTATTAGTTCTGTCATTTTTATTTTCTTTTTTGATAAATTTACTATTTTTATCATAAAGTTCACATTTTTATGGTAAAAACCGCATTTTTAGTTTTTGTCTTTTTTTTGTTCTTGATAAATTTGGTATTATTATTATAAAGTTCACATTTTTATGGTAAAAATAGCATTTTTATCTTTTTTGTTATTTTTATTATTTTTATTGCATTTTTATTATTTATGTTATTTTTATTTCATTTTTTGATAAATTTACTATTTTGGTCATAAAGTTCACATTTTTATGGTAAAAAATAGCACTTTTTATCATTTTGTTATTTTTATTGCATTTTTATAATTTTTGTCATTTTTATTTTCTCTTTTGATAAATTTACTCTTTTTATCATAAAATTCACAATTTTATGGCAAAAATAACAATTTTATCATTTTTGTTATCTTTATTTTTTATTTGTATTTGTATTATCTTTATTTTTTTACTTTCTTTCTTGTTAAATTTACTATTTTTATCATAAAGTTCACATTTTTATGGTGAAAATAGCATTTTTATCATATTGTTATTTTTATTGCATTTTTATTATTTTTCATTTTTATTTTCTCTTTTGATCAATTTACTATTTTTTATCATAAATTTCACATTTTAATGGTGAAAATAGTATTTTTATCATTTTTATTATCTCATTTACATGTTGTCACTTTTATTATTTCTATTGCCTTTTTTTTTGGTAAATTATTATTTTTATCATCAAGTTTATATTTTTATGGTAAAAATGATATTTTTATCATTTTTATTATTTTATTTGCATTTTTGTTATTTTTATTATTTTGTTGCCTTTCTTGATGAATTTATTATTTTTATCATAAAATTTACATTTTTATGGTGAATAATGTTTTTATCATTTCTATTACTTTGTTTGCACTTTTATTATCTTTATTATTTTTATTCTCTCTTTTGATAAATTTTCCTTTTTATTATAAAGTTCATATTTTTATGATAAAAATAGTATATTTATCATTTTTATTATTTTAATTGCATTTTAATTGTTTTTATTACTATTTTTATTATATTAATTGCATTTTTTCATTTTCATTGCATTTTCATTATTATTATTATTATTATTATTATTATTATTATTACTACTGCACTTTTATTATTTTCCTCATTCTTATCATTTTATTTTAACTCCCTTATATTTTCTTTACGATAGAATTATATTTCCTAATAAAATGGTAACTTTGCACCAATATACCCGAATTTCAAAGTCTTGCACCATGTATTCTCATTAGCATCCTTGTTTGTTTACTTGTTTAATTATTTTTGTTATTTTGATTGTGAATGAATGAAAAATATATAATTGCTTTAAATGTGATGTGTGCTTGCATGTGTGTGGAAGCTAACCTTTGTTTTGTAGGATTATTAGATGAGAATTTTTATTTTATTTTATTTTTCATTTTGATGTATTTAATAGAATATGAAATTTTCAAGCAACATAATCCTTAATCCTGATTCCCTTTTTAGTTTCTATTTTGGATGTATTTATTAGAATACGTTTTTTCCAAGGGTTGTAATCCGTAATCCTTAATCCCTTTCCTCATTTTGCCTATTTGTGTGTTTATTTTTTTTTATTATTCATTTTATGCTTATGTGTTACTTGTCTCTTGTTTGCATTATTACTTGCCTAATTGATATGATTGGCGAATGTTTATTTACTTGCTTATTCTATGATGTATGCGCTCCAAATCGAATTATCCCATGTTCCTATTTCCACTTTAATTGACTAACAATTAAATGTGGTAAATGCATCATTAAAACCAAAACTAGGGTGGAGGAATGAGTAATTAGGCAATGTATTATAAGAAACAAATAAGTAACTCCTACCCCTCGAACCCAAAATCTCTGGTTAGGAAAGTGAAATCTCCCGATTAAGTTGGGTGGTGACTCCAATCTATAAAGCATATTCAGGTAGACCCTCCCACATCAATAATAACTAATAGATAGTCGCCATTAGCCTATATGCCCTAACATCATACTGATCTTGTTCCTCCCCCAACAGGTGTGTACACTAGACAAACACTTTCTTTGGATTGAAAACCAATTTTTATTGATTATGTGGACAAAGTAGTGGAAAAATTGAGCAACCAAAGATTTTGAATTCTTTGTAATTTGGAGCATGTCCAAATAAATTTTGAAAAGGATTATGACTTTTTAACACATCCGTAGGCATGGAATTAATTAGAGAAAGAGCATGCTCAATAGCAAAAGACCAGTATTTTAAAGGGACATGTGAGTGAGCAAGTAATTAAAGAATGGTATCTATTATGTGTCTAATTTTTCTTTCAGATATTCTATTTTTCCTATAAGTGTGGGGACAAGCTATGCAATAAGAAATGCCATGAGAATTAAAAAATCTATTCAATTTGTGATATTCACCCCTCAATCATTGTGAAAGGCTTTCAAGTTTTATGTTAAATTTTCTTTCAATAAAGGAATTATATTGTAAAATTTTTTTGATATAGATCACTGCATTTTTTCATGCAGAATAGCCAGTAGTAATAAGTGAAATCATCACAGAATATGAAAAAATAACGATAACTAGAGGTAGGACCCCAAATATCAAAACATAAAAATTGAAAAGGTATAGTAGAATGATGTCTTACTTTGTTTAATGTAAATTTAGAAAATTTTCCTAATTGATAAAATAAATAATTAAATTTTGAAACATTGTTATAAGTAAGACAAGGTAATTGAAGTCATTAGGATGTTGATAGCATTTACAATGATATTTGGCAGTGTGATTCTGATAACCATAAATTTGACAGTGATATTATCGTTGTTGTTATTAGAGAAGGGTCCAGTTGGTGCTGTGTGTTGAGGTGAATAAGGATAGAAGGAAGCAGATAATGGATAAGAGGGAGTAGGTTGGTGGTACCAAGAAAGTTAAGGACAGGAAGAGGGCAAAGGAATAGGAGTTTTAAAAGCAAGGTGAAACAAATGGGGGCTCTTGAGTGTTGCATAACAAAATCTCATGGGCGACAAGTCAACCGTGTATTTAATGGAAAAGGATTAGGTCTAGCCAGAGGTTAAGGTCTACGATTATAGGATGAAATTCAAACATGATATTATGATAAATGATCGTATTGAATTCTATAGTTAAAAGAGATCATTTGGAAATGCCAAGTTCATCTGCAAGAGCTTTAGCCTTTTGCAAATAGTGGGATACTGATGTATCATTCTGGTTAAGTTCTTAGAGATCAATATTTAGTTGCAATTGGCAATTCTAAGAAACCCAACCAAAGGCTTTAGCCAAATAATTCCAAACAGTAAGAGACGATGTTAAGTCACTGAAATAGGAGTAAACTTCCTCAGTTAATAAAGAGAGGAGCCAGGTCATTAGCATCTGAACCTTTGTAAAATAATTGATGAATTAGGTATGCTGGTGGTAGAGTTAGTTGAATGAGGGATGTTTTAGGCTGAGCTGGTTGAGTGCCATTAACATATCACATGAGCTTTTGATAATTAAGTAGGGGAAGGAATTGGGTCTTTCATGCTAAGTAGTTGTGAAAATTAAGTTTAATGGAAAAAGTGTGATGAGTTTGGGTAGTAGATGTGGGAGTGTGAGTGACCTTTTAACATCTCTTAGGTTCTTTTTTGAGCTGAATTGGTTCTGTAAGGTTCTTTTCATTTTATTTTTGAAGGACATGACAACTTTATGAAATAGGGACAAAGGATTGGTCTTAAGAGGAACAAGACAATTTTTGATTTTATAGAGTCACCACCTAATTTTAAAAAAATCATTAAAAGAAAGGGACAACATCTGGTCACTCAGTAAGTATTGCCCCTAGTAGAGATTTTTAGGTTCAGGGGATCACATATACTTTTTAACTATTCTCATTATACGATGTTCGATGTATAGCTACCTTAATACCCTAGTTTATGTAATAACAATTTGTATAGGATTCATACAATTCATCAGATAGTGGAAGATAATAAAGCTAAAGATATTAGTATTACATCACTTTCCTAATAAAATACATATAAAAAAAGAGATTGTGAAAAAGTAAATCTAGTTTAGATATGATAGATCTGCAAGGAAAATATAACCATTCACACAGCGTGTTCAATCACATGAATAATGGGATAAGCAATGGACACTCAATCACTTAAAAGAGCAAGAAAAATGTAGATGATCATGCATGTTTATAGTGATTATTTATACTATGATGATAATATCGGGGATGCATGATGTCATCACCAGATCGAAAACATAATGGCTCTATTTCGGGATATGAACGTTTCATATTATTGATATTTATGATGTGATTTCATGTTTCAAAACTAGAGGATGCTTAATGATGATATGAAATGAGCATAATAAAGCATAGATTATTTATATAGCATGCAAAATTGCCAATCTCATCACACAAGCACAATAATATTCCCAAGTCCTGGTGATGATAAAATGTAATGTAATGCAATAAAATAAATGTGTTAAAATGATTGTGTGATCCTTAGACTCGACTAAGCTTGTGTGGGTTTTAAAGCTTTACCTTCAAGGGATTATCAAGCTTTCCTCATTCAGAGGTTCAAAATGACATAGAATGATGCTAGTTTGTATACCTTTAAAGCAAGCTTTGACAAATATGAGGCTTGGTTTGGATGAAAAAAGATATAATCTCCTAAGAAAAAGATAGTGGGAGAGCAAAAACTATTTGGAAAAGGGTTTCTAGTGATTAGATAGATTTTTTAGTGTGTGTGTACTTCCACTTGCTCACCCCCTAAAAATGGGTTATGGAGGTGTCTATTTATAATGAAAAATGTATGGAATATGAGGGTATATATGTGGTCACCTACATGTCCCTATGACAGAGCGCGTGACCACATGAAGTGCATGTGACTGCACGCTTAGCGCGAGTGTGCAAGTGGTTACACATACTTTCATGCGTTACACACTCCATTCTAAGCTTATATAGGCTTTTCCAAGGTTGGTTCCTAGTGTTTTTAGGCCTTCTAGATGCATTTTTTAAGTCCGTTTTGTCAAATTTGGCCTCAATTTTAGTGCATGACACCTAGGGGTGTTTACGCACACTTTTGAGCGATACGCACTAATCCTTAGGTTGTGTTGGAACATTATGGGACCACTTTTGAAGGTTTTGGAGCCTGCTAGATGTATCTTTAAAGTCCATTTTATCAAAATTAATTTCCATTTTTCACAAAGTTGGGTCCTGGTCTAACGAAATGAACACTGGTCCAACAAGCTGAGTGTTCTGAGATAGGAATTCTTGGAATAAGCTTCTCATTGTTCTGATAATTCATTTTTTGTAAGGTCAAAGCATAACTTAATGGCTTAGTGGGTCGTTGGTTAGGTTTTCTAAGGTTGCACATTTTAAAGGTGTTATGAACGAGAAAACTCTAGCCATCTCAGAGGTTCGTTTCATCGTTGGACCCTTTTTGGGGATAGTTAAATTTGAGGTATGATAAGGAGTGGTAGTGGTGAGAGGAATGATAGAAGAGGTATCAATTAGCATGATCAAAAAAATATCAATGCTATAATACCATGTGAAGAAAGGCTTTTTGTATTGAGAGAATGGTATGTTCTTCTATATATTGAATTAAATTACATAAGTAATATATACTAGTGTAAGAGTATGGGGAAGATACAAATACTTAAATAACAAACTTATAACAAAGAGTAATAAAAATTATTAGCTGAGTAATATCCTTGATAATTAGTGATGTCATTAGCTTCACCCTCAGCATCTACATCAATTACATCATGGTGAAATGTTGATTGTGAATCTTATAACATTGTTTAGCATTGGAATAAAACAATTACATATGCTTTATAATAATTTTAGCTTTATATAATAAATCTCGATTAAGAGTTCCCAAGGTAAGGATCTTTGTACCATAGTCAATGTTCTTAAAATGAGTGAAATGCATATCCAAGCCAAAAATGATATAACTAATATATAACAAAGCTTTGTGGCCAATGACTACATGCCACATAGTCTAAAACACAAAATATGTAGTGGAAATTTTTGTGCTTATGTGAAAACACCACAACATGAGTAACTCAAAATACATAATTATATTACTCAAAATGCATAATTTTATTACTCTCATGTTTACCAAAAATGGAATGTGTAATAAACATATGCATGAATGGTGATTAAGAATCAAGCCATTAGGTGTCAAATGACCACCTTTATATTTATCCCAACCTTTATATGACCAACTTAAAGTTGGATGTGAGATAATAAAGGCCTCCCCTAGGGAATCCAAACACTTAATGCATCACTTTATAATTTATCTCATAATTTTTTCTAAAGAATGAATAAGAGAAAATATTCTTATTATTGTCTACAATATTCTCTGTAGAATAAAATTCAAGCACTAATTCTATGTAGACATCTAATCTCATACCTATAAATTTTCTCCATCCAAGAATATCAATCATATTAAAAATATCATTTTTAAGACCAATTACACCTAAAGCATCCTCATCCAAAAATTTTGGTAAAATAAATTTTTTTTAAAAGATATTCAAACCTTTTACCTTACTCAGTAGTGTAGATGGGAAAGAATGTGCAATATTCATCACAGAGCTCCTTTGAATTAGAGAGATCATCAATGGTGAGAACCCTTTTTCCTTTAAGCTTTCTTGCTTACATTATTTTCCCTATGCATGATGAAAACTCAGAAATAATGAAAGAAAAGTGATGAAAAAGATGTAAAAATGGATGGGTTTATGAAATTAGGAAATGGGTTTATGGAATTTAAGAGAATTAAAAGAAATTTAGAGAAGAATTAAAGGAATTTAGAGTATAAGAAGGAATTAGGGTTTTAAAAAATTAGGAATTAAGAGAATGGGGTTTTATAAGGAAAGGAAGAAAAGAAAAAAAGAAAAAAATTTCTTGTATGTATGTTTATGCTATTCATCTTAAAAATTTGGCTGTTCAATTTTTTAAGCTAGAAAATGAACGTTTTAGATAATGAGGGCTTTGTGTAATGATTCTTTAGTACTTTTGGTGTTTTAGGTTTCTAATGCGATAACTAGTAGAGGTTATGAAAACCTTGGATAGGCACATTTATGATTTAATTCACTTCCATGATCTGTGCAATCTCGACTTGCTATTACATGGTTTATTAACTTCCTTTCTATTCTCCTCTTCAAGAGTCAACAAATTAGGAACCTCACAGCATTGAGAGCTCTTTACTATAGGTGGAAAATATAACCCATACTTTTCACTTCATGTTTAGAGAGATGACACTTGACCCTATTTATTTCCATCTCATTAGTAGACTACCTTTAAGTGACATGGATGCATGTCTCTATTCACCTCATTTGGGCAATAAGGCTAAAAGGTATATCACAGAACTATTAAGATGTCCCTTTCCTACATTTGGTTATAAGGGAGGTCTCACCATTCGTATATTCAAGTTATATGCTACTTGTGAAGGTTAGACCTACTACACTTATAGAGGTTGATTAGCTTACTTGTTGTTTCCTTATATTCCTTCTTGGCTCTACCATCTTTTGCAACTCAAAGAGCAGTGTTGATTTATGCATTCTCCTAACCTTGTGAGACTTGGATGCCATTGGTTCTTATGACTGGGGAGGTGTAACCTTGGCCCACTTATATGGTTGCATGGATAAAGTATGTTGCAGCACTGTCCACTTTAGCAAATTTTGGCGTGCTGTTAAGGTATGCTTATTCTTTATTCTATTTTTTATTTTTAAAGCAAACTTATTCTAACTATTTTTTTATATATTTTTACAAATATGGGGCTATGAGTATAGCATCTTTCCCACTCTAGAGATGTCCCATGATGATGATAAAGCTCCTAGCATTCCCAAAGGGTTATGGAATCTTAATGGTTGTATTAATACCAGTAAGAATTTACAGAGGCACCAAAATTTCCTTAGAGCTAAATCACTTGCAAAATGAAAGTATAACATAGTTAGTATTTTATTTACAACCTCAATCAATTATTACCTTTATTACATATTTGAGTAGAGCTTTTTGGTGTAGACTTTGCGGCTTTTGGGCTTGTTGATGTACTTAGGATGTGGTGACTATTATTTAAAGGAACCTTCTATTGTAGTTGGTTCCTTAAGGAGCATATTTAGTGATGGCAAGATGGTCCTCATACTTATTGCATTCCTTATCTTCCATTATCAACTGTGGCTATCAATAGGTCTATCATTGGATGAGAATTGGAGCATTTACGCATAGGCTTTCCATGTGACATGTTTATAGAGCCTTTTGAGGAGATAGCCTACATTGACTTCATTATGAGTCGACTACTTCAGAACATCCCAAATGATGTTTACCTTGGTGCTACTAGTACTACTCCTCCTGACGCTCCCCCCATGACAACTTATAAGGTATTTTTGTTATTTATTTATTTAGTCATCTTTTATTTTGCTAAATGGAACTGACTTTAATGTTTATATAGTTATTCAAGAGAGCTCACGGTGAGTTGAGTTCTAAAAATGAGCATGTTATTCCTTACCATAGTATTGATATTATCCCTGGTAAGTCCACTAAAGGAGTGGATTTAGAGTTCTTGATGCTCAACCTTGAGCATGGGTTTAAGGTGTATGAGGAGCTTCGCCTATTTACTCATCAGCCACTAGGTTTACACCTGCTAATACCACTCATGTGAGCAATCCTAAAACTTCATCTCAAAAATTTGTTAGCTTTATTTATAATAAATAAATATATAAATTATTCTTCATATTTAAATACAGGTTAGCAAGTATATTATAGAGAAGTTGAAGCATGGGTTATATAGCACAAACAATCTTATTTATTGAGTAAAAAAGAAGGCTTTAATAAATAACATACTTCTAAATACACTAATAAATGAATGAATGCATGAATATGTACACAAATATATGAATGCATGAATGAATGGATATATTCAAGAATATATGTATGCAAGTATGGATGCATGAATGAATGAATGGGTGCATGTATGAATGAATGGGTGCATGTATGAATGATCATTTTATTCTATTAGTAAATAACTAACCCTTATTATGTCTCATTTGTAGGAGTTATTCTTTTAGAATAGGAGATACAAGTGAGAGATCCATTAATTGAGGTAGTAACTTGTAAGAAGTCAGAGCACCAATTAGCCTACTTCTCTCTCATTTCCTTATCACCTATCCTCATTTATTGTGTTGTATTTGGGATGAATGTACTTTAAATATTTTGTAATGTTGTGTTCTTTTATAATAAATTATACTCTAAATCATTTAAAATAGCAATATTAGTATTTTATGTGCTTTTATGGATATGTTACTATGCTTTAAAACTTGATTGTATTACCCTTAGAGGGATTTATAATGAAAAAGTACTGCATGCAGTCATTATTAGAAAAATATATTTAAGTTAATTAAGTATTTATTCTCTTGAAAATGAATATAGTATTTATGCTCTTGAAAATGAATCTTTCTCAAAAAGGTTAATAACAAAATTATAAACATGGATTATTAGGGAAATAATTTGCAAAGGACTTTTATTTGTAACGGCAATCTCAGTATGCTTGGTTATTTTGAAGATAATGAACAAGACAAAGAGTAAGTTTATTATGAAGATGAATAAGATAGATAATTTATTTTGGAGATAAATAAGATAAAAAAACTTATTTTAAAGGTAACTTAAATAGGAAAAAATGAATGAAAGAAAAGGTCTGTTTATTTATCAAAAAAGGAAGATAAAGTAGATGAAACACGTTTATTATTTAAAATCAAACATCATAATTTATCTGACCTATATACAATGCATATACTAGTGCTACACATGCATTCAATAAAGCATAATCAACTTAAAAACTATTGATAATGAATCATAAAAGGATAAATGATATAAAATCACTTCAAGATTAAATAATTGCAAAAGCAATTTCTATCATTGTCAACTAGCTCTCTTGAGCTTTCTAACTGATAAAACTCTTAAAATCCTTTATTGTTGCCTAAACCACCCTTTTGGATTTTTGACTTAGTGGGTACTCATTTTTTTCCCTAATTTTTACCTAAGCCATCCTTTTTTAGGTTTTCAACTTAGGGTGAACCCCTAACTTTTGCCTAAGCTGCCCTTTTGGGTTTTTGACTTAACAGAGAAATTTATTATTATTATTTTATTTTTATTTTGTTTCTGTTTTTTCCTTCACTTATTTTTTATAGTATTTTGCTTGGAGACTTTAAACAAAATACTTCTTCAGCCTATCAATGTTCACTGGTTCAAAAAACTTATTGTCATCCAAGTCTAATAACTTTACTACCCCTTTTGAAAGGACCTTTTTAACTGGATAAGGTCCATCCTAACTTGGTTTGAATTTTCCTCTCAGGTCTAATCACATAGCTCTAGCTTATTTTAGAACCAAATCCCCTTCTTGAATTTTAATGGGTTTGACTTTTTGACTAAAGGCACAAGTTATTCTTATTTGATAAAGTTACATATGAAACATTGCTCTAAGCCTTTTCTCATTAAATAAAATCAACTCTTCATACCTAGCCTTCACCCATTATGACTCTAGAATTTCTACCTCTAAAACTGCACTCAGAGACTATAATTCTACCTCAACTAGTAAGACTGCTTCCATACCATACACTAATGAATAAGGTATTGCACCCGTAGTAGTTCATAACCAGTAGTTCTGTATCCCCACAAGGAATATAGAAGTTGATCAAGCCAATCTTGATATATCTTAACCATCTTACTAAGAATGTTCAACTACTCCATTTTCTTGAGGTTTATATAGAGATAACTTATCATGTTTCACTTTATACTTCTGAAGTAAATCTCCCACTTTTACTTGAAACTATACACCATTATGAGTCACTATATGGTGAGGCATACCATATCTACACATCAAGTTCTTTTTAGTAAACTTTGCCATCTGCTTTGCCCCTAGTTTTTTGAAAGATTTAAATTCTACCCATTTTGAAAATTAGTCAACTACAATAACTATAAATTCATGCTCATTCAAAGCTAGTGGTGTAATTTTACCCATAATATCTATTCTCTATTTTGAAAAAGGCCATGGTGATATGAGTGTTTAAAGTATTAAAGGTTTTATGTAAGACACATTACCCTGCACTTGACCTTCATGACATTTCTTCACAAATAAAATACAATCTCATTCCATTATAAACTAGTAATAACCCTGTATGATTATCTTTCTAGCTAATTCTTTCCTATTCATATGAGGACCACATATTCTAACATGTACATACTATATAATTTTATTAACTTATTATTCTATGACACATCTAAAATGTATAACTTTATCTCTTTTATACAAAACCCCATTGAAGACAAAGAATCTTCTAGCCAAAGATCTCAACAACATTTTATCTTTATTGCTAGCATTTTCTAGAAAATCTCCATGTTCCATTAATATAAGAATATCATGGTACCATGGCTTTTTTAAATCTTGAACAACTTAAATCTAAGTGGCATTATAACAAGCAATTCTTGCTTTCATTAGCACTACTGGTCTTAGTAGCAATCTGTCTGAATTATCCTAAATCAATGCTAATATGGCCAGTGCATCTACAACCTGATTATCTTTTCTAGATAAGTGAACAAAATTCAAATCATCAAAAAAATTTCTAAGATTATTGATATAATCCGAGTAAGGCTTAAATTTCTCCTCTTAAACTTCCCATTCTTTGTTGATCTAAAAGATTTCTAGTTTTAAATCACTTAATACTTCAGCTCTTCTAATTCCCATTGTTGTTAGAGTTTTAAGACCATAAACATAGGCTTCATATTTTGAAATGCTGTTAGTGACTTTGAAATCCAACTTTTTTACAACCAGTATCCATTCTCCCATTGGTGATATTAAAATGATTTTAATTCCTACACCTTTCTGATTCATAGCGCCATCGAAATGCATTTTCCAATTTTGCACTTCAATCAACCTAATTTCCTCATCTGGAAAGGAAATATCAATTTCTTAACAATCTTTTACTAGTCATTGAGCTAGAAACTTAGTTATTACTCTCCCTTTTTTTTATCACCATTTTAGTAAAAAATTTCCATATCAAATTCAAAAATTAGAATTAACCACCTTTCCAATTTCCTAATCAAAGATGGTGTAGCATAGAGTATTTTAAAGGATCCATTTTAGATACCACTGGTACTCTATAAGATTGAAAGTAATAGTACAATTTTTAAGATGCCCATACTATCGCCAAGTAGATTTTCTCAATGAGCTTGTACTTCTCCTCACTAAGTAATAACTTCTTACTCATATAGTAAATTGTAAATTCCACACCTGAGTCATCTGCTTGAGCCAACATTGCCCCCAATGCTACTTCTTCTATACACAAGTATAATATCAACACATTCATTAGCTGTGGAGGTCTTAATACTGGTGGATTTAACAAATACCGCTTAATCTTATCAAATGCAATCTGACATTTTTAATCTACTGAGTTAGTTGATTGTTCCTTAAAATTTTGAAAATTCATTCACAAATTGCAAACATTCTAGAAATGAATGTATTAATGTACTGTAGAAGACCCAAAAATGATTTTATCTCAGTTTCTATTTTTGGCACTAGCATTTCTTAAATAACCTTAATCTTATATGGATCAATTTCAATTCCTCTATTACTGACCATATGCCCTAGTAATTTGCATGAGGATATAGCAAAAACACATTTCTTGGGATTTAATTAAACATTATACTTTATTAACTGCTCCATGAACTTTTCTAAATCTTGATAATGTTCTTCCCATGTTGTTGATCTAATCACCATATCACATATATACACTTCATTTTATTTATGGATAGCCTACTTCCATATTGGCCAACCACTTTCAATACTCTAGTTCTTCTAAAAACCCAGCCTTAACTTGCTTATTAACTTCTTCTTTTATTTTATATGCCCATTCAGGTATGAGTCTTCTAAACTTTTATTTTATAGGTTTCACGCTAGGGTTAGTGGGGATAAAATGTTCTGCAATATCCTTATCTATTCCAAGCATATCGTCATAGTTCCAACCAAACACTATTTTTAATTTTTTTATTATTCTCTCAAGCTCACCTTTTTGTTCAAAAGAAAGACCTTTTGCCAATTGTAGTTCTTTAGGCAATTATTGATCACTTATATTAAATGATTCAGTATCAATTGCATTTAAGTATGAAATGCTAAAAATAAATTAAATGTATGCATGGTATCATCAAAATGAACATTAAACAAGTAAGTGAAATAAGAGGTTATTACATAGTCAGTAATAAAAATATCATTCTCCAAATAGACTACAGGCTTAACATTTATCAAAACAAAGTCCTTTAGGCTAATAAAAGTAAGTGGTGCAAGATTAATCCTATTGTCCATAATAGTAATAGCATCTGATACTATAGTTTGGCCTTCAAATAGCTTTTGAGTATTCCACATATCAACACCAATATCATTGAAGATTTCCTAACCTTTAGTATTTTCAAAACCCTTTATACATACCTTATTGGCCCTAGGGTGGACAAACACTCCATTCTTAGTATGAAAATATGCTTTATAAGCTTCTTTTAGTAAATAACCCAAACCATGACTGTGCTTTTGGCTTTTGAAATCAGGTAACTCTATAATTCCTTTCTGATTCTTACCTAGCCATATTCTAGGTACAAACTTGGACTTTTGAGAATCATTGAAACATTTGAACCCATATAGTCATGAAAAATTAGTGCTACTTAATAACTTGATGGGCCCATATCATAATAAAATATTGAACAACCATTTTCATTTTTAACTTCAATTGTGATAACCCCTCCTTCAAAAGGAAATTTAATTTTTTAATGCATAATATAACGAACACCACCTAAATGATGAAACTACGATTTTCTTAATAACAAGCCATAAGTAATAAGAATATCCAAGACCATAAATGCAACCATATCTCAATTGACCCTATCTTCACTAATTTTTTTATAAGTATTAGACTTGTTTAGCACTTCTTTTGAAATCTTAAGCTTGTTCAACACTTTTAAAGGATATACATTAATAGTTAATTTTTCATCAACCACAATGTTAGTGAAATACACTATGTCAATCATGTATAACCATGTTTTGACTTTATCATTTTATTAATAAAGAGGCATTTTCATTATCATTTTATGTTATGATAATTACTTGAATAGTAAATTCTTTCTAAGGTCATGAAGTAAGTGGCTTGATAGTAAAACCCTTAGATTAAATATGAGTTCATTCACATTATCCTTAGTCATAGTAATGTATTAATACTAGTATGGTGTTAACTGATGATTATGTTTTACTAATCATGAATATGAGATATTAAGTCAACTTATTGGTACTTATTTAAGAAATAATGTACTAGATTGACCCATCATGAGAATACTATATAGATAACTTTCATAAGTAGCTCTCATCAGAGTAATATTGATTAGTCCTTTGACCTTAAAATCACCATGGATTTCTACATAACTATTTTTGTATTTTGACACAATCTAATAATATCTTTAACAAGATAATAAAATAAATTGTTGTTGGATATGAATTGAGTTATATGAGGAATATGAGTGATTGAGAAGGAATTTGTCCCTTAGTTAATCTGAGTAAGATATCTATAGGACCCTTGATAAGATAGATTAAGGAAAATGCATGGCCATGCTAAAGTGAATTGATAAAGAGTTATCATTCTCACTATACTTTGAGTGAAGAAATAATGTGATTGAATTATATAACGATGATAGAAACTATGCCTTATATTCAATCAAGATATTATGTGACAAAGAGATTAAAATATTTACTACAAATTAGGTTGTGTCGGATTATTGACCTTCACATAACTTGGGTAGTCATAATGCCTTGCTAGAGGCCACTTATGATTTGTAGGTCAAAATAGGGATTTCAGTTCCACTACCAACATCATGTGAACTATAGGGTCACACACTTATAATAGGCCCAAAACAAATATGGGTTTACATATGTGTGTGTGTGTGTGTGTATATATATATATATATATATATATATATATATATATATATATATATATATATATATTGTTCACAAGCTTATTCTCAGCCCTATAATACCATAATACGCACATAGGATACCCATAAAACTTCCCACACATAACCTTATAAAGCTTGTTGAAGAAATAAACACACAAAATTGTCTTTGTACAATTTAAGGACACTGTAAACTAAACCAAAATACATTTTTGGTAGGTATTTACACTAACTAAGAGGAAATTCCCCAATATATAGAATTTCCTAAGGATATAGACTTAATAGATCTCTTAGATTTATCAAAATCTAGGAGAACTCTTGAACAATATATTGACTTAGATGACATCATAGCAAGACTTGACAAACATGGAACTATAGGAGAAAACCTAATACTACACTAGGATGAAAACCAGATAACATGCAAACTAGATATAATTAATCCTAATTTAATAATTAAAACAAGAAAGATTGAATTGAATAATTAGATGATTGATGAATGCAAAATGCATATAAATTAACTCTTAGGACTCAATGTGATTAGAAAAAGCACTTCTATACATAGATCTCCTGCATTCATAGTTCAGAAGGAATCTTAATTAAAAAAGGACAATCTAGAATGGTTTTCAATTACAAAAGACTAAATGACAATACTTATGAGGATGGATATAAAATTCCTGATAAGGATATGCTCATTAACAAAATACAAAATGCTAAAATCTTTAGTAATTTTGATCTAAAATTAGGTTTTTGGTAGATTAAAATGCATGAAAACAGTATACCCTAGACAACCTTTAGTTGCCCAGAAGGACATTATGAATGGTTAGTAATGCCATTTGGACTTAAAAATGCTCCAAAAATATTTCAAAGGAAAATGGATGAAGATTTAGACATTGTTGTACATTCACTTGTAAGTATATTAATGATATTTTAGTTTTTTCAAAAACTGAAAAAGAGCATCTTGCACATTTGCACACAATATTCAATGTATTTGAAAGACATGGAATGATAATTTCTAAAAAGAAAATGTCATTAAACAAGAAAACATTGAATTTCTGAGATTTGAAATAGGTTAAGGAAAAATTAGACTACAACCTCACATTACTATGAAGATATTAGAATTTCCTAATAAAATTGAGGAATTAAAAAGACTACAAGCATTTTTAGGACTATTGAATTATGCAAGACCATTTATCAAAAACTTTTCCAAATTAACTGGTCCTCTGTATAACCAAACATCAATAAAGGGATGCACTTATGTATAACTGGTCCTCTGTATTAACTGGTAATCTAAATCAACCTAGATAAAGTATGTTAGATAACCCTTAATCTTTATATTCATGTTTTTCCAATGAATTTCCCAGAAATTCTACCCATTCATAATCCTTAATAGAGTACTTTTTATGGCCTTCCCTTGGCCCTTCTTTCCTCTAGGATAATACTAAGGGACACTACTAAACCTTATAACCATGAATATATAGCTTGAAAGAATTATATAACTGATTGTATTATACTTAAATCAGTTATATAAAAACTAACATACAATAAGCAAATTCATGCAAATAAACTTTTGTATAAGAATACTTTAGATATTACTGAAAACTTCCTTTTATTTATCTTTTCTCTTAAAGTTGGACCTTAGGAGAAAGTTTAAGTATAGTACATCTAAGTAGCCATCGGTTCATAATATTTATCACTAGTAACAAGAGAAAGTGATTTTTCTCAAGATCCTCAGAGAGGCCAGAGATGTATTTTTCTCTATTATGCTTTGATTCCTTAGGGGAATGGTCTTCAAAGGCTTGAATAGAACTAAGTCTAAAATACCTCTTATATAGGTGAGGCGAAGAACAAATATTACAAGTATTGCCCTCTAGTGGATGGACAAGTTAGGAAAGTAAACTTATTTACAGCTGTGTTTATACGTTAAAATAATGTAGAGCGACTAGTGGGGTGGCCCACCATTATTTTTTTATTTTTTCTTCTTCTTTATAGGTAGTGAATGGGTCCACCACTTGTCTTTCGTTAGTAGAGTCTGAGATATCTTCTTTGGCATCTTCTCTATGCCTTATAGAATGATAAAATTGATAGAGGTTGTCATATTTAGTAGAACCTTGAATATTAAAGCTAATAATGTTGTGTCTGAAGGCTTGTCCTTTTATGTAAATTTTTTCAAAATGTGTTCCGTCACAGAGTTCATAGTCTTAGCTTGCACTTTTTTCATCTATTTAGGAATTATTCCAAAAAAAATTCCAAGTAGATGTTCTTGCTTTCCAATGATGGAGAGCTTTTTATCTAGTGTTCAAGAGGTAAAGACCATGAATGATCCTTAGTGAAGAGTTCATATGGACACTTTTTATTGTTGGGATGGTCCATAGTGTGTACAAAGATCATTGAATAAGATGGCTCAATTTTACCCTCAATATATTATAATGGAATTGAGGTTATTTTAACATGAACAACTCCATCAGATGTAGATTCAATGACAGGGAGTTCAATTATATATAGGATATTAAAAATATTCATGGAATTATGAACCCATAAGTCTATAAAAATCACATGTTAGTAAAATATTATAGGACTTATTTTGATACCCCTATATTTTTGTCCTTGTGGAAGTCTATCCATCAATAATCCATATAATCTAAAAGAGTAGATTAATTGATAGTGGCAAATGGGAACTTATTCGCATTTGAAGTGAGTATTTCTGTAAGGAAATCTAGTGTCACCATAAGATATGTATCCATAAAAGATTCCATCTTCAAGAGGGCTAACCTTAAATTAGTCTTTATGAGAAAGTTCACGAAATTCCTGCAAAACAGTAAATGCCTTTAAACTTGAAGATGTCATAAATATAACCGAGTCAAGTATAGAGTATGGTATGGGTGTTTGTTGGAGGTTGGTTGGGTCTCCTTCTTTTTTAAGTTTTAGGATTGTGTGTTTAGTTAGTGTGGTGGCATATATTGTGCCAAGTATAGTATAAGAGCTTGGTTGTGGGTTAGGCTCCTTAACATAAAGTCTTTTATTTATTTCAAGGGAAATAAAGTATTTGGTGTCTTTTGGAAGTTTTAGTCAAGGGCCTTTTGGGCTTTTTAAAAGTCATAATATCCT
This sequence comes from Mallotus nudiflorus, assembly GCA_947683625.1. Lineage (NCBI taxonomy): Eukaryota > Viridiplantae > Streptophyta > Magnoliopsida > Malpighiales > Euphorbiaceae > Mallotus > Mallotus nudiflorus. The sequence continues at coordinate 1,291,350 of CANTUR010000275.1, read as the reverse complement.
TTGAATTGAGGAATGGGTAATGTTTTGTCAAGTTCTCCCATCTGTTTGTGGACTTAAATTCTTTTTGAAATTTCAGTCCAGTTATTATTAATTCCTACATATGGTCCATTGAAGAGGATATATGTAGAGAATTTCTTTCCTTGGGGAGGAGTGGATGTCTAGAAGTAATTAATGAGGGCATTAATTACTGAAACTTTCTTTGAAGATCCTCCATCTTTTGTTAGAAGATTCCAAATACTATCTATAATACAAAGTTGTGATTTTTCAAAGTTATTACAACCTACAAAGTTAAAACTATGCTCCATTATATATATATATATATATATATATATATATATATATAAAGGTAATGGTTATCTTAAATAAATAGGTTAATGAGGAAATTACTAAAATTTGTTTTGGTAAGTGAAACCCTAATTGAGAGGTCTATAAATATAACATATTCTCTAGGGTTTTAAACACCTTATTATTCTACCACCTTAATTCATTTTATCTTCCCTTTATGAAAAATGAAATACATAGTTCTTTAGTTCTTGAGTTATGAGACAATAAGAAAAAGGTGGTAGCACACACATTCATTTTGATTCAAGGGTTGCTCATGTGGATTCTTATAGAGGATGTATTCTTTTGGAGACATCTTAATCCAGCTTAGAAAACTAAAAGCTCGAGGTAGGGCATCACCAGAGTGAACCTCCTCTCATCCTTCCATCATTCCTGCCTATTCTTGCAACTGTGGTAAGGTTTTTGAAACCCTAAATCAATCAGTTAATCAAATTACATGGATCCTAGTTGAGGTTTGTGATTAAATTTTTTTATATTTCTAATGCATTTTGAATTGCAAATCCCAACACATAACATATGGTAAGACAAGCCCCTTTACTTCAGTTTGAATGTACAAAGGTTGATTGTGTTTCTTTCCATGGACTGTTAAGTTTTTCTTAAAAAAAAGAAACCTCAACATCTTCTTTGAATTTTACTAACATCACTAATTGTTCCGGAGTAAAGTTAGTTGACATAGTCATACTTACCAATGCCTTATACATAGCATCTTTATGCTTCTTTGATGTAACCAAAAGGTCCCAAACACTTACATTTGCCTATGTTTATTTCAATTGTTTTAGAATTGCATCTTCATCTTCAATCTCAATAACTTTTTATTTACATTTATTTTGCACTGATGGTCCCTCCTTTTATAGAACATGAGGATCAAGATAGAACTTCCCACTTCTTATGAAATGATCAACATAAATCTAATCATCACTTGATAGTTCTTATAAATCAGCAAAATCCAAATGCAAATACTTATTAGAATCTTCTCTTTTTAACAAATCCTAAAAATTTTAAGGAATCTCACCTGTAGTTTCTTAAACCTAAAAAACATTATCATCAAGATAATTAGCATAATAATTCACTTCTTCAATGTCATTAAACTCATCACCCTAACCACTCAGATGTTAGTATTAGTGGTATGCCCTAAAGGCCAATCACATATTTTAACATTGTAAATAATCCTAAATTGTAATAAATAATATTCATTTGAGTAAAATGTTTGTTTATTTGAATATTTATCCATTAGCATCATGTTAACTAAATTTATTACCAAGAGTTAATAAAATGAGCTTTAAATTTATTTAATCATGCTATAAAAAATGTTCATAGTTGATAAATTAATATTTAGGTAATATTAATTTGACTATCACCTCTATCTATTTTCCATGATTAGTATACGACACTAATAATAGGAGGTAATGAGTCTCATGATCCTTGATATGAGATATTAGAATAAACATGTGGATACTTATATAATGGGTGGATCGAACGTGACGTTAGATTTATGATCACGAGGATATTCAATTATAGTCAATTATCACAACCTAGGTCATAATGGTGCATATAGTCCTTTGACCTGAGCTGACATAGTCATCCACATTTAAGTGGTTAGGGTTTGTTACTGCTTACATACTCTTGTTAATCATACATGAGTATATGGTGTGTGGTGGCTATAGTTGGTTAATTGTAGGGATGAGTGTTCCACCAAGATGGGATTCATTGCATGGAGTGAACTGAGTTAAGATCCTATGCTATCTAAGTTTGTTCCTGATTAATAAGTTCTTGGACAGGACAAAAATAACAAAGTCTGAATGAGTTTCAATACTAGAAATTATTTGTTATGTTTTATCAAGAATGGAACTTGAGAAGAGGTCATATGATAAAGCTATTAGAGTTTAACTAAGCCTCAACTCTAGGCTATATTAGGATCTTCTAATGAAAGGATTTTAGTGCATGATAATTATGATAAAAAAAGTTCATGTGAATCAATACATAAATTCATTTCTAATTGGGTAGTTATGATATTTATGCATTGGGTCACTCATAACTTATGAGAACTTAAAAGGGTTTCAAATAATATCAAGTGTTGGTATTATAATCTCATTGCTAATTAGACATGAACCTAATAAGTCACACCTAAAAGAGTGTCACCAAATCATCAATAATATTATTCTAATTATTGATTAAAGTGTTTAATCAATTAATTAAGATTAATATAATTGGATTTATGCTTTAAGCAATGATTCTAGCATATCATGAAATCTAATTCAAGTAAGGGTTGAATTATTAATTAATACTAAATTAATATGAGATATTAGTTGATGTATTAAATTAATAATATATGTTATTTCTAATTAAACTTGGGTTACTATCCCATTTGATTGATGGAATGGGCTTGGGCCAAGTGTTAGCATAATTACCAAGCCCAATTCCATATAAAAAGATACGGTCAAATTTGGCTTATTAGGCATAAGTTATCTTTTAAGTGCAAATTGTTGACCATGGCATATTTGGCATATTAGGCATATTATCTCTTAAGTGTATACTGTTGATCTTGGTTAAATTAAAGATTAGGACTCATTGATTTGTGTAGAGAATATATGTAGACATGTACATGAGATGTATCCAATTCACTACATACTTATCTCTAATATAAGTTGTATACCTATCATGATAAGTTGTATACATGTGATGTAAGCAATGATGTCATTAGGGTTTTCTTTCTATATATATAAATACATAACCTAAGATATGTTTTGAAGGTTAGATGGTTTTGTGTGGGTCATTAGAGAGGCTACTTACATCTAACCAAATCAAGGAAATAAGGTGATTGGTACAAATTTGGTGTTTTAAGATAGAGGCCTAACATTTGAAAGGCTAGAGCATTTCATTCAAGAGTTGAACCTAAAGCATCCAAAGCTTGTAGATTAACCATTGTGGAAAACTTAAGAGTTGGTAAGTTTTTCTTAAACTTAGAATTCCTAGGTTGTTGCTTATATATGTGTTTTTTAGCTATATGTAAAAATGCAAAATGGATCCTTAGGAATGGAATTCTTGTTGTAAGTTAGATTTATATACCCTAGTCTCTAGGATTTAGTATAGAGCAAGAAGGGTGTCAAACACTCAATAATTTGGTCAATCTTGTATTAACTGGATAGATACTTAGATGGATAGGTAAACAAACCATAATAATAATAATGACTAAAACAAATAAAGAAACCTAAAAGCTAACTAATTGCTAAAATATTAAGACAAATTATAATAATGTGTGTGTGTGTATATATATATATATAGGAGAATCACAAATCAAAATCAAACAAGAACTTTAAACATAATTATCATAAAACATATTGATTGGAAATTAGTATATAATCTTTAAAAGAAACTCTTATTGTCAATTAAAGGTATTTCCTCTTAGAGTCTACATTCATTCTCATGGTAATGAAGAGATAAGAGAAAATCATAAAACACATTATACTAATTCTATTTCCCTTAAGATGAATCCCTTGTCTCTAAGTCAAATTCCATTCTTAAGTAATCTCAATTAGTTTCCACCAAATTACTTCAATTCTCATTGTAAATAATTTGATTAACAAATTACATATGGTGATCAAACACATATAAAAAAATTTCACTAATTGAAATTAAATCATGAATAATATAAGATAAAAATGTAGTTCTTATTTAATTCATCATTGTAATTCCCATACAAAGGCTTAGCCTAGATACATGATTAAGAAGCAACAAAAGAAAACCAAATTCAATATAGAAAGAAAGATAAAGAGAGAAAGAATTGATTAAGTAAAACTCCCTTCTTTGTCTTCTAAAGAATTCTTGATTTAGGATGATCTTCTCTTGCACTTGGCTTTGTCTTTTTCAAGTGTTTTTTTTAATGACTCTTAAAATGAAAAGATAATAATTATATTTCTAAAAAACTATAGTAATTCATATGTCTCTTATTTTAGACCATAAATGATGCATATATAGAGCTCGAAAGCTACTGGAAGTGACTAAAATATGGTTGGACTTGGAAAGGCACCACTTGACATCAAAGGTCACCGCACTTTATAGATTCTATAACATCAAAGGCATTTCCATCCATTGACATGAATTTATCTCTAACAATTTCCTTTATAAAAATTGTAGATCATTTTGTTATCTTTCTATAGAAACTTGAATCAACTAATTTGAATGTCTGTAGATGAAGTTATGGAAAAAATATAAAAACTACTCAAACTGAGAAAAGTTGCAACTTTTGGGCAAGGCACCAGTGTGACGACTCATCACAGAGACTCTTGGTGACAACTTATGCCCCTAGTGACGAGTCATACACCTTTTTGATGATCCAAGCTTGACTCCTTCTGCTTCCTAGCTTGTTCCAATTAACTGCAAGTGTTTTCTAAATGTCATTTGAGCCCTAAATGATGCATAAAACTTACATAGTGAGTCCTAATGATAAAATAAGTAAAAACATCAATTCAATAACCAAACAAACACATAAAACATAATGAAATGAAAATAAACCTTAACTAGCCTAAATAACTATGCACATTTGCATTATATCAAACTCCCCCACACTTAGACCTTGCCTACCCTTAAGCAAGAAAAGATCTAGTACTGAAAAGCACATAAAATTTCATCTCTTCCAAAGCAAATGTAGTTATCTTGTCAAGTCATCTCAAGAATGAAAGAGGTTATAAAAGATAGTTAATCAATCAAACTCCAATGCTCCACAATAATAAAATAAGCAAGTTTCATAGCATAAGCAATAAATTCACCAATTTATCTCAATTTACTAAGAATAAAATCAAGAACACAAAGTCAAAATTCTAACCAAGCTACTTAACCAAAATAGTTATTCTCCAAACTTATGATTTCCTAGAAGAAAAAGCAACCTTAAGACAATGTTAAGCACACACATTAACTCACTCTTCTCATGGCATTTTTAGACATTTTATTAAATAATACATTTTTTAATGTATTCTTTCTGAATGAAAGTGACTAAGGAGTGTACTTAATCACACACAACTTACTCGAAATACATATACTTATGATGTTGCACATTGCTTTTCGAATGAATATAACTAAGAAGCATACTTAATTACACATAACTTACTCAAAATGCAAACTTTGAAAGCATTTTTTTTAATCTTGTCCTCATCCATTATTGAAAAGTGAGTTTCATGAGAATTATGGCTATAGTTTCTGCAAGGTTACTCTAAATTCTAAGAAAACCTAAGCTTGAATCTTTACCACTTTAGCCTTAAGCATAGCTAGCAATTTGACTAAATATTCTTTAGATCTTAGAAATAATAAAAAGAGATAAAAAGGAAAATTTATAACCTATACTAGATGAAACTTTGAACTTCTATTAATAAAGCATACAAAATCTAATTATCAACATTAATGATTAACCTCAATCAAAATCAATAGACTAAAAAGAATAACTAATTATTAAATATAATAAGAGAATGAATAATATAAATGCAAAATAGCACTAACAATACCCTAAATACAAAATGCAACAATGACAAAACATATAAATGCAAAATACACAACACAAATAAAATATATAAACAATATACTACTAATATACCACTAATATACTACTAATATCCTACTAATATCCCTTCCTCCACACATAAAAACATGCATTGTCCTCAATGTAATAAAAATAAATTAAGGGAAAGGATAGAAGTACTCCTTTAATCATCTGTAGGGGTAGGAGGTGGAGACTTGATTGGATAGCTGGAGCGACCGAAAATTTGATTCAATTTATACTCCATTTTGCATTGCCGATGAGCAAGTTATTGGTTTTGAAACTCCAACTCATTGAGTTGACGCTGTATAGTAATCTACGTATTCAATATTTGATCCCAAATGGGAGGATGGGCACTTAAGGATCCACCAATGGTACTTTGAATTAGATAAGTAAGGAGAGGAACATCACTGAATGGTGTATATTAAGGAAGTTCCTCCTCTGTATCACTCTCCTCGGTAGATTCTGCATAGTGTTACTCCTCAGCTGGTAGTGGTCCTTCAATTCCTCTTTAACAAGAATAGGAATGGGGAGGAATCAAATGGAATGCAACATGCACTACTTCACCTCTTATAAAAGCTTGATTAGTAACATAAGAATGCTAAACAAAATGAGTATAGTTAGCAAGGTTAACATTCAAAGCCTTTGTAACAATGGTAATCAAAGGTACATGAGTCAAATGTGCATCCTTACGGGAAGCATAAGCTAACAATTGATTAAATACCCAATAAGTCCAACACACTTATTTTTTATTATGAATGCACCACATTAAAAATAATTCTTCTTCAAAAACTCTATTGAATTTAATTTTACGAAATAGAACACATACAAGAACTTTATGTAGTAACCAATATTTTAAGTCCTTAATAAATATAGCCTTGCCTTTCCTAGAGTCAAATGGTGTGTGCAAACTAGTTATAAACATCCAAAATTCATTCAACCTAAAAGATGATGGGGGATTATATAACCTATCTCTTTTAAAACCAAAGACATGATTCAAGAAAGTGTAAGTAAGTTAATGTTTCTTCCCTTGCATGCGAAATTCCAGAATTTGTGAATTTTTAGCATTAACATCCAAAGTAGTATAAAATTCGGTAGTTAATTCCACATTTGTATCTTCATGCATAAAAAAATTTTCTTAAGCCCACATTGAGTCAAAAATTAATCAAAAGATTTAAGCATACCCACATCATGAAATTGAGAATTAGGAATGTACTTACAACCCAAGATTTTCCTACACTTGATTGTTGTGAACTTGGCACCTTCTTCATGTGTAAGGATTAGAAACTTGGCTTTGTAAGTTGTGGAAATATCTTCCTCCTCTTGATGTGTTTCTTCAATGTGTGGCCTCTTAGAAGATGATCCTCTAGTCTTACCCATAGTGATAGTCTTGCTGAAATGAATAAAAAATGCATAGATATATAGGAAATGAAAATGGAAAAATAAAATAAAGAGGACAAAAAGAGTGGGGTGGTTCGGTTAGTGTTGATTTAAAGAAGAGATGAAGAGAAAATCTAAGTATATATGGAATGAAAGAATATAAAATGATGGAAGAGAGTGTAGGTAAGTCAAAATTCATTGGAATTATCTATAAATCTACATATAATGCAATGTGCATAGTTATAATGCAAATGTATCAGATTTATAGATTTATAATGTATATAAATTCGTTGGAAGAAAGTTGGTGTTAACCTTAGCAATAATCAATCTTAATTTTGATCTTAAAAAACTTATTTTTGAGCATTTAATATGTTTATTTAAGTGTGTATAAGTTAGGACTCTATTGGAAGTTATAATGAAGTATAATTATCTTGGGCTGATAGGACCTTTAAGATTAAAGGAGGCTTTTGACATCCTTAGAGCTTTATAATGAGAAAGTTATCTTCTTCATTTTTGAAGTAGACATTTTGAGCTTTCTGAATTGGGCTTATTTGTAAAAATCCAAGTTCATTTGGTTATGAAAATTTTGAGTCGAAATCCACGTATACATCTACCATTTTAGATTGCACATTTATTAGTATTTTGGACATATCCTGAAATAAAGAAGTCCAATTTAGGTGATTAAAAATTATATGAAAGATAAGTTAAATATATACAACTTTCATGGAGAAAGTATAGGCAAATTCAAACTTCTTCAATAGCAAATCATGGGCTCAACTTGGGTATAGTTGTTTGACAGTATTCTACATTTTAGATTGCATAGCTCTTATTATTTTGGACATATCTTGAGCTATGGAAGTCTAATATAGGTGATTAAAAATGATATGGAAATATAAGTCAAATATCTACAACTTTCATGATGAAAGTATAGGAAAATTCAAAATTCTTTAATAGCAAATCACGGTTCAACTTGGGTATAGCTGTTTGACAGTATTCTGCATTTCATATTGCATAGCTCTTAGTATTTTGGAAATATCTTGAGTTACAAATATTCAATATAGGTGATTCAAAAAGATATGGAAAGCTAATTCAAATATCTACAACTAAATGGAAGTTAAGAAACTTGTTTATCATTTATTCTCTCTTAAGCATTCATTGAGCTCTCAAATTCTCTTAAACAATTCTTTGTTTATATAAATCTTATAAGAGTTGGGTGTGTGTTAAAAATAGAATTTCTCTTCACTTTAAATCTTATGTTAGATTAGAAGGGAATTGAGATTTATTTCTAAAGGAATTGGTTTAAGTTTTGTCCATTAAAACACTTGGGTATTGGTTTTTTGAGTGAGTTTTGAAAACTCATATTGTAAGGTTATAAGAGTGAGCCACAAAAAAAAATCTTGTGCAATCTCAATCTTATGAATAAGATTATGGGTGATTGAAAATCCTAACTTGGGGATAATTTAGGTGGACATGTAGGATTGTTGTTGAATCCAAACTCCTTAAATTTTTGTATTCTTTATTCTTCCTTCTCAACTTCCATTCAATTCTTTCAAAGAATTCTTTTAATTTCTCATTTTTATTTGATAGTCCTATTCACCCCCCCCCCCTCTAAGACTCTTTCTAATTGGTATATAAATCTAACTCATCACAGAGAGTCTTTAATGTGTGATGCCTCATTACCATGCTCTATGTTCTACGGGATGAGTCATCCATTAGTGATGACTCATCATCCAACCTTTCTACTATGAGTCATCAATAAGTGATGACTCATCACCATCATTTTAATTAGAAAAGAAAAAATAAGGCATGGATTTTTAGACATGACTTAAACTAAACACTAAATAAAACTAATCTAAAGTCAAAAATAACAAAAAAATAAGGCTAGGAAATGTAAAAATGTGAAGTAATGACTCAAAACAAAAAAAAAAGGAATAAAATGAAACAAAAGCATAGAAAATATAAAGATGTATATGAAAGTTAAGAAAGTAAAGATGTGTTAGTCTTAGCATGCTAAATTTAAAAGTCGATAGCTTGACTTTACCTCAATTCGATTAGGGTGTAAATAGAGAGATAGAGTAACTCAGATTAATTGCATCATTAATCAAGTAGCGCGTGAGATGATGTCCATTTATGTTAAAAAAATTTCCCCTTTATATTAGCAAGATTAACCGCACCATGAGGATAAACCCTGATAACTTTAAACGAACCCGTCGATCTTGACCATAACTTTCTCGGAAATAACTTGAGTCTTGAATTAAAAAGGAGAACAAGCTCACCCTCATAAAATTCCTTCTTTAATAAATGATTATCATGCCAAACTTAGTATGATCTTTATATAACTTTGCATTCTCATAAGCATTCATTCTTAACTCATCCAATCTGTTAAGTTGAAGTAACCACTTCCTAGCAGCCTTCTTCAAATCAAAATTCAAAGCCCTCGTTGCCTAATATGCCTTATGCTCTAATTCAATGGAGAGATTACAAGACTTCCATAAACTAATTATTAAGGAGTAAGGCTAATTGGGGTTTTAAAAGCTATCCTATACGACCATAAAGCGTCATTAAGCTTTAATGCCCAATCCTTTTGTGAAGAAGACACTATTTTCTTTAGGATCTACTTAACCTCTCTATTACTAATCTTAACTTGTCCACTTGTTTATGGGTGATATGGAGTAGCAACCTTGTGTGTTCCTACATCTTTTTTCAAGAGAGCCTCAATCACATGATTACAAAAATGGAAACCTCTATCACTGATCAATGCCCTAAGAGTACTAAACCTAGGAAAAATAGTTCTCTTAAGCATCTTCTTGACCACTTTAGCATCATTAGTAACAGTTGGCAATGCTTCCACCCATTTTGAAACATAATCCACCATAACTAGAATATACTTATAGCCTAAGGAGCTATGAAATGGGCCTATGAAATCTATACCCCAAACATTGAAGAGCTCAACTTCAAGGATTCCTTTTAAGGGCATCTCATGTTTCCTAGTGATATTACCCATTCTTTGGCATATATCACATATAAGAAAAAAATCTCTAGCATCTTTAAATAAAGTTGGCCACCAAAAACCATATTTTAGTACCTTAGATGTCATTTTTATTGCATCGAAGTGTCCTCCAACATTGAAGGAATGGCAATGTCTCAAAACATCTTGAACTTCATCTTGAGGAATGCATCTTTGAATTAAACCATTGGCACATCTCTTGTAAAGCATAGGCTCCTCCTAAGAATAGAATTTAAAATCATACAAAAATATCTTCCTTCATCGATAATCTAACTCATAAGGAAGAACACCACTCACAAGATAATTTGAAATATCCACATACCATGGAAGTTCCTTTGATACCATACTTTGTAAGTGTTCATCATGAAATGTGTCATTAATTGGCATACCATCATCATTCCTCTCCAATCCATCTTGATCAATCCTTGATAGGTGATCCAAAATAAGGTTCTCACTTCCCTTCTTGTGTCTCACTTCCCAATCAAACTACTAAATCATTAAAATCCACCGTAAGAGTCTAGGTTTTGCATCTTTCTTGCTTAAAAGATACTTAAGGCAGCAAGATCTGAATAAACAATCACCTTTTTCCCTACAAGATATGCTTTAAACTTGTTAAATGGATAAACAATAGCAAGCAACTCCTTTTCCATTATGGTGTAGTTGATCTGAGCATCATCAAGTAGTTTGCTAGCATAGTAAATCACATAAGCTTCACTTCCTTTTTTTGACCCAAAATAGCCCCCATCGCAAAGTTACTAGCATCACATATTATTTCAAATGGTTGCTTCCAATTAGGTGGTTATAAGATGGGTGCAGAAATAATAGCTCTTTTCAAAGTTGCAAATGCATCAAGGCACGCATCATCAAACTCAAAAATAGCATCTTTAACAAGTAACTTACACAATGGATTTTCTATCTTAGAGAAGTCTTTGATAAATCTTTGATAGAAACTTGCATGTCCAAGGAAGCTTTTTATATCTTTAACACTCTCCAGAGGTGGCAAATTTTCAATTACTTCTATCTTTGCTTTATCAACTTCAATGCCCCTCTTTGAAACTGAATGACCAAGAATGATTCCCTCTTATGCCAAAAAGTGACATTTTTCCCAATTTAAGACCAATCCATGCTCAATACACCTATTAAGAACTTTAGATAGATTGTCTAGACAATTGGAAAAATCAATACCATAAACACTGAAGTCATCCACAAAAACTTCTACACAATCATCAAGCAAATCACTGAATATTGAAAACATGCATTTTTGGAAAATTGCAGGTACATTACATAAACTATAAGGCATACGCCTAAAAGCAAAAGTACCATATGGACATGTAAATATGGTTTTAGCTTGATCCTCATGATGAATAGGAATTTGGTTAAACCACTTAGACCATCCAAATAATAAAAATAAGAAAAGTTGGCTAGTCTCTTAATGACTTGGTTGATAAAAGGCAATGCATGGTCCTTCCTAGTGGTTTACTTCTTCAATGCATTCATCAATAATATCAATAGAATCAATTCTACTTGCCACTTCTACAGGTGTTGACTTCATGATTTTCAAAACATCAAATTCCATACATTCATTATTCACCTCTAATGTGATCTTTCCTCTCTTCATATTAATAATTGCTCCTACTATCATAAAAAATGGTCTTCCAAACAAAATTGGGATCTCAAGATCTTCCTCCATTTCCAACATAATAAAGTTAGTTGGTATTATAAACTTCCCCACTTTTATTAGCACATTTTCTAGAATTCTAAGTGGATATATGATAGATTTATTCACCATGGAAAGACACATATTAGTAGGCTTAAGCTCATCCAAATTGAACCTTTTGTATAGAGTAAGGAATAAGGCTAACACTAGCACCAATATCACAAAAGCTTTATCAAAATGCGTACCTCAAATTATATAAGGAACCATAAATGAACTAGGATCCTTAAGCTTTAGTGGAGACTTGGAGTACATAGCCTTGAATTCTTCAACAAGAGATACTAAGCCATAATCCTTAAGCTTGCTCTTATAGCTGATATTATCCTTAAAAAATTTACCCCATGCTAGCATGTCTTTAATGGCACCCACGAATTGTATGGTGATAGTAATTTCCTTAAGATAATAAAGGAATTTTCCAAACTGTTTATCTAAGTTACACCTTATGAACCTTTGAGGAAAAGAAAGAGTTTTAACATTTACCCTTGGTTCATCATTCTTTGATGGTATGGCATCTTCCTTATTACCTTTCTTCATAAACTAATCATCATCTTTACTTCTAACATCCACTTCCTCAATTTCTACCCCATCATCATCATCAACCACTCTCTTTTTCTTATTGATATCCTCTCAACCTCCTTACCACTACACAAGGTAATTACTTGACATGACTTTTTTTGTACATACTTCGGTTGGCTAGAAAGCTTTCTTAAAGGTTTAGTATTAGAGGAAGAGGCTTGTTGGGCAATTTGGGTTTTAAGGATGCAGTTATAAGTAGCAAGCTACTCAAGTTTAAAGTTTAGCTTCTTAAATTGCTCCTTATTTTATTTGTTGTTGGTTGACAAATTATTGCATGAGATTTTCAATAATAGGTTTATGATGGGTAGGATTAAAGGTTTGTTGTTTCATGGAAAATCCTGATGGGTTTTGAGGTTTGGTATTTGGGTTATATGGAGGGATTAATTGAGAGGATGAGTTTGACCAGGAGAAACTGGGATGGTTCCTCCACTGAGGGTTATAAATGCTAGAATTCAGCCCCATTTTTTGGTTAAAATCCCCTTGTACGTAGTTCACATCCTCATTTGTACTTAAATTACATTGAGAATATGAATGAGATCCTCCACAAGACTCATAAACAACATTAGTACTTCCTAAATAATTAATTTGATTTATACTTACCAAATTGGTTAGACCATCTACCTTTATATTCAACATTTTAATTATGTCAAGCTCCAAAACTCCCCTTACTTTTGCCATAGTTGGTTCATCACCCATGTATCCTTCATATGCAAGTTCTTCAAGAAAAGTAATGACTTCTTTAGTCATTTTATCCATCCATTTTCCACTGGTTGCTGCATTCATAATATTTCAGTTTTCATCCATCAACCCATTATAGAAAATTTGAGGAATCATCCATTTTGGCAAGCCATGATATGGAAATTACCTTTGGAGATCCTTGAATCTCTCCCAAGCTGAATAGATTTTCTTACTTCCATTTTTCTTGAAAGTAGTGATCTCATTATGAAACTTGCCCATTTTATGTGGTGGAAAATATTTATGCAGAAATGCTTGCTTCAATTGATCCCATATTGTGATTGATTAATTTGGAAAACTAGCAAGCCAAAGTTATGCTTTATCCCTAACAAAAAATGGGAAGAGTCTGAGCTTGATTGCGTCACCCATTACACTATTTATCTTGAAAGTTGCACACACATTAAGGAAAGTTAATATGTGGGCATAAGGATCTTCTCCTTGTAAACTGCCAAACTGATTGTTTTGCACCATTTGGATGATACTTGGCTTGATCTCAAAATTATTGTTAGCAATAGCCAGAGCCACAATCCCTCCAAAAATTCCTGAGATGTTGGGCATTGCAAAATCCCCTAATATTCTCCTTTCTGGTTGAGCCATGTTATTCAAATTCAGTTGGTTCTCTCTTCTTTGCCTCTATTCCCTATGTATAGCACGTATAGTTAAATCAATTTCAGGATCAAAGTTCAAATTATTATCACTAGTACTTCTAGTAAGCATAAAAAAATGTAAATTCACAATCAAACAAATTAAACTTAATAAATAGAAACAACAAAAATATAAAATATAAAATATAAACTATAAAAAAAAATAAAAACAAAAATAAAAACAAGACCTAAAACAACCTTTCTCTACCATAAGTTAATAAAAATTACAACACATTCCCTAACAATGGTGCCAAAATCTGTTGCAAGTTAGATTTATATACCCTAGTCTCTAAGACTTAGTATAGAGCAAGAAGGGTGTCAAACACTCGACAATTGGGTCAATCTTGTATTAATCAGATAGATACTTAGATGGATAGGTAAATAAACCAAAATAATAATAATGACTATAATAAATAAAGAAACCTAAACACTAACTAATTGCTAAAATATTAAGACAAGTTATAACAATGTATATATATATATATATATATATGAGAATCACAAATCAGAATCAAATAAGAACTTTAAACATAATTATCATAAAATATATTAATTAGAAATTAGTCTATAATTTTTAAAAGCAACTCTTGTTGTCAATTAAAGGTATTTCCTCTTAGAGTCTACATTCATTGTTATGGCAATGGAGAGAAAAGAGAATATCATAAAACACATTATACTAATTCTATTTCCCTTAAGATGAATCCCTTATCTCCAAGTCAAATTCCATTCTTAAGTAATCTCAATTACTTTCCACCAAATTACTCTAATTCTTATTACAAATAATTTGATTAACAAGTTACATATGGTGATCAAACATACATAATAAAAATTGCACTAATTGAAATTAAATCATGAATAATATAAGATAAAAATGTAGTTCTTATTTAATTCATCATTGTAATTCCCATACAAAGACTTAGCCTAGATACATGATTAAGAAGCAACAAAAGAAAACCAAATTCAGTATAGAAAGAAAGATAAAGAGAGAAAGAATTGAATAAGTAAAACTCCCTTCTATGTCTTCTAAAGAATTCTTGATTTAGGATGATCTTCTCTTGCACTTGGCTTTGTCTTCTTCTAGTTTTCTTACTATAACTCTTAAAACTAAAAGATAATAATTGTATTTCTAAAACACTATAGTAATTCATATGTCTCTTATGTTAGATAAAAAATGATTCATATATAGAGCTCAAAAGCTACTGGAAGTGACTATAATATGGTTGGACTTGGAAAGGCACCACTTAACATTAAAGGTCACCCCCCTTTGCAGATTTTATAAATTCAAAGGCACATTTCCATCCATCCATATGACTTTATCTCTAGAAATTTCCTTCATGAATTTGTAGATCATTTTGTTATCTTTCCAAAGAAACTTACATCACCTAATTTGGATCTCTGTAGGCGGAGTTATTAGAAAAATATGAAAATTGCTCAAACAGGAAAAAGTTGTAATTCTTGGGCAAGGCACGAGTGTGACGACTCGTCACTAGGTGATGACTCATCATCGAGACTCTCAGTGATGACTCATGCCCTTGGTGATAAGTTGTACACCTTCTTAATGATCCAAGCTTGACTCCTTTTGCTTCCTAGCTTGTTCCAATTAACTCCAAGCATTTTCTAAATGTCTTTTGAGCCCCAAATCATGCATGAAACTTACATAGTGAGTCCTAATGATAAAATAACTAAAAACATCTATTAAATAACCAAAAAAAACATAAAACATAATGAAAATAAATGAAAATAAACCTTAACTAACCTAAATAACTATGCACATTTGCAATATATCAATTCTTCATATGAAGAAGGGTTATGCAAGTGAAATTTTTAAAATTTCAACCCTTTTAGGCTTTTGCTCACCACACTTGTGGGTTGTATAACCATTTCCTAATAGTGGTATAAGAGCCCCTTTTTACACTCGAAGTTAATTGATAATTACAAATGTTGTTATTATACTTGATGTTGATTGCAAGTGTTATGGCCTAACATGCTTAAAAATGTATGTTTTATGCTTTGCACAACCAGTCATATAACTTGTGACAAAGCCATGTCAACTTCTATCCAAAAGGATAGATTGGCACATGGCTTATGACATGGCCATGTTTGTGGCCATGTCAGTTTATGTCTAAAAGGACAGATTGGCAAATGGCTTATGACATGGTTGTGTCTGAAGTTATGTCAGCATATGACAATATATTTTTTCTTATTTTTTATGCTTTACAAATTGATTATAACATGCAAAAGTTGTACTTTATTTAATTTTTGCTTGTCATACATATAAGGAATAATCATGGACTTCAGTTACATCCTATGGTTTGTAATAATAATTAATTTTATTATTTGGCATGCAATTAAATGCTAATTACATAGAATTAGGATGTAATATTCACCTTGGTATGTCAAGGATTAAATGTAAATCATAAGATTTGTGAAATGGAGCTTAAAGAGTTTAAGTGGAAGGTCCATAAAGATGGTAACAAGAAGTCTCATACCTTGAAGATTCTTCTTGAGCTAAGCCATTTTTTTAATTTATTCTAAGAGTTAGAATAGGCTTAAGTATACTCCATGATCACTCTTTATTTGTGCATCCATTTTTGTACATATATATATATATATATATAATTGGATGCCATGCAATATATATATGTGATATATATAATTAGCTAATGTCCAAAGTGAAACCTAAAATTTAAAGACCAAAAATCTTCCAAACTAAATTTAGGTCTAGGCTCTCCATTTGGGCAATAACTTGCATGGTTGTAGGATTGTGCATCTGGTATGGATATATCAGGGTGTACATAAGTCCTAAAAAATTCATGTAGTGTTATTATTAAGCATGAGATGTTGTAGGCGTACGTAAGCCCTAAAAAATTCATGTAGTGTTATTATTAAGCATGAGATGTTGTAGGCGTATGGATACACTATGGGCCAAGAATGGCAAAGTACTTAAGGTTTTTAGTGTTCAAATCCATACACTACACTGATTCAATGGTGTGGACCTAACTAATGTAAAGAGGTTAAGAACTATAATGTGTACCTAAGATCTCTAAGCATTAGGAGCAAGATTAATGGAACCTCACATAAGATGTGATGGCAACATTTTCCACTTAATGAGAATTAATATTCTAAGAATGACAATGTGTACCTAAGGGATACTAGTAATCATTAAGAACTCCATCACCCACTAAAAATCCATCCAATAGGGGATTTTCTTTTCCTACTTTAGAAGTGTAGGATTTGCCAAGTTAGTGGGAGGCCATTATAATTAAAGACCAAATCTAATAGTAAGGATAACATTGTTAAATAACTAATTAATGTTGTTACCTTTGTAGGAAATTAATAATATGAGATTGATAAACCACTTTCTATCATACTTGAACAACATAGGCTCATAGGTCCTAATTTCATTGATTGGCTAAGGAACTTAAAAGTTTTTTTAGCTTTTAAAAAGACATTTTATGTATTAGAACAAAGTCCACCTAAACCACATCCTAAAAATGTTTCCTAAGAAGAGCATGACACTTTAGAAAAATGAAAAGAAGATGATTTGCAAGCATGTTGCATAATGTGGGCTTCTATGAATACCGAAATCCATTGGCAACATAAGTAGTACACAAGCGCAAAAGAGATCCTACTTCACCTTCAAGAGTTTTTTAGTGAACATAGTAGAACCACTATATATGAGATGTCAAAGTGGATCTTTTGTGCTAAGATGAAGGAGGGTGAGGATGTGGGAGGACATATAAAGTCTATTATTAGAGTAATGGAGGAACTAAAATGTTTAGATTTCTCTATTGACTTTCATCTCTAATTGGATTTGATCCTTCAATCCCTTCCTAAATCTTTTGGGCAAACCATTGCAAATTTCCATATGAAAAAAATAAAGTGCACATTTGTAGAGCTTATGAACATGCTCATCATGGCCTAAAATGCTATACAAGGAAAGAAAGAAAAGGAAGTTGCACTTATTGCCTCTTTTAGTAGGACTAAGAAGAAAGGCAATAAGAAAAGGAAAGGTAAGACAAGTGTTGTCAAGCCCATGGGAGGCATAGCCAAGAATAAGAGCAAGACAATGGTGATGGAAGACTAAGGCAAAGGAAAGTGTTTCTATTGCCAATGTGAAGGTCATTGGAAGAGGAAATTGTCCTAAATTCCTAGAGTCTCTCAAGATAAAAGGAAAGGGTAAGCAAGGAAAAGGTGAGACTTTCTTTAATTTATTTGCTTATAAATGTTCTAAGAGCTCATCTAATGCATGGGTATTAGATATCGGTGTAAGTTCTCACATTTTTTCATCCTTGTAGGATCTAGCAAATGAGAGAAGATTAAGGCCTAATGAAGTGACCTTAAGGCTTGAAAATGGAACAAGTGTTGTGGCCAAAGCTATAGGGTCCACTTCTATTTATCTATTTGATCAAATTTTGTTATTAGATGATGTATTATATATACCTAATGCCTATAAGAACATTGTCTCTATTTCTAGTTTAACTAGAAAGGGTTATGAATTTAATTTTAAAAGAGACATTTGTAATATTTACTATGGAAATGAAATGGTAGGCATAGGTTATTTAATACATGGTTTATATTATATTTATAACATGACCAATAATAATAAGCCTCGAATTAATGTGAGTAATGCAAATGTAATGCTAATAGAAAATGTCTCTCACTCCAAATATCTTTGGCACTTGAGATTATTTCATATTACGAAGGATAGGATTAATAAATTGGAAAGGGTGGGAATCTTGAGCAATCTTGAATTTGCATCCAATCTGACTTATGAGGCTTGTCTTCAAGGCAAGATGACTAGATCACCATTTGTTGGATAAATGGAAAAAGCTAAGGATGTGTTAATGATCATACATAGTGATGTATATGGACCATTTAGCAAAATGGCTAGAGGTGGTTTCTACTACTTTATTACCTTTATAGATGATATATCGAGGTTTGGGCACTTATTTCTTATGAAGAACAAAAGTGAATACTTTGAAAATTTTAAAGAATTCAAAGCCCAAGTAGAAAATCAAACTGGGAAAAGTATTAAAACTCTAAGATCATATGGAGGAGGAGAATACTGAAGTATTAAGTTCATTTAGTTCTTTAAATAGCATAGCATTACATCACAACTCACATCATATGGAACACTTTAATTAAATGGTGTATCTAAAAGATTAAATCGTACTTTATTGATCTTCCTATTTCACTTTAGGGTTATGCACTCCAAATGGCCTCTTACATCTTTAATCGTGTTCGATCAAAACTGTTTCTACTACACCATATGAGATATAGCATAGTATAAAACCAAGTCTTAAACATGTTAAGATTTAGGGATGTCTTGATTTTATCAAAATACTAAAATCAGACAAGTTGGATGTGAAATTGATTAAAGAAAGGTTTGTTGGGTATCCTAAAGACATTTTAGGATATTGCTTTTATCTTCTTGCTGAATAAATTGTTATTCTAAGCAGAGATGTTATTTTCCTTAAAAAGGAGTTTCTTAAGGAATATGGCAAAGGAAGGCAGATAATGCTAGATAAGGAGTCATTTAAAGAAGCCCAATAAATTGATCAAATGGACATTAATCAACTTAAGGAGCCTATTCTAATTGAGAATGTTGTCATACCAACTCCTAGAAGGTATAGTAGGGTATCTCATCCTCCCAAGAGATGTAGTTTTCTTTATGATATGCAAGAGTTGCATATTCATGAAGAGAACATTCATGATGATGATCCTACTACATATGAAGAAGGTTTATGTGATAAATTTTCTTTGAGATGGCTTAAGGCTAGGAGAACTAAAATGGATTCCATATATGCAAACCAAGTCTGGAAACTTGCTGATCCTCCTGAGGGTATTATACCTATTGGGTGCAAATGGATCTTCAAGAGAAAGATTAGTGTAGATGGAAAGGTAGAGACTTATAAGGCTAGGATTGTAGCTAAAGGGTTTCGCCAAAGGTAAGGGGTTGACTAAAAAATTCCAAACAATCATAACTTGCCAAACACTACACAATAGTTATAGCACATTATCATCTCACATTTTGCTAGGCATTCCATAGGAATTATAAAACATTTCAAATCTTTTTGCTAAACGCTCCACAAGACCTATAGCACCATTATCATAATTAGCTAGACGATCCACATGACCCATAGCATATTTGTCTTCAGTTATACACTATATAGTAGTTATAGCATATTTTCGCTAAATGTTCCATAGGAAATATAGCAAAACTTTCAGTCAAAGTTACTACATGTTCCATAGGAACTATAGTACAATTTGCTAGACACTACATAGTAGTTATAGCATATTTTCGCTAAATGTCCCATAGGGAATATATTGAAAATCACAATAATTTAATATCCCATATGGAATATAGTGAAAATCAAGATCACTAGACATCCCACAAGGAATATAAAAATCATGATCACTAGATGTCCTATAGGAAATATAGTGAAAATCATATCACTAGATGTCCAACAGGGAATATAGTGAAAATCACGATCACTAAATGTCCCAAAGGGGATATAGTGAAAATCATAATCACTAGATGTTCCATAAGGAATATAATAAAAATCGCTAGATGTCCCATAGGGAATATAGTGAAAATCATGATCACTAGACGTCCCACAGGTAATATAGTGAAAATCACTTGCTAAACATCCCATAAGGAATATAGCAAAATACACTAAACGTAGTGTCAACTGCTATTCACTGAACAGTGATAGCATCATCGTTATATGTTCCATAGAAACTTAGCATGTTTTGAAAATAAACTGAATACAGTGTCAATTGCTAATCATTGAACACAATGATAGCATCATCATTATATGTTCCATTGGAACTATTGCATGTTTTCAAAATACACTGAACACAGTGTCAACTGTTATTCAATGAACACAGTGATAACATCACTACTATATGTTCCACCAGAACTATAGATTGTTTTCAAAATACACTGAACACAATGTCAATCACTATTCATTAAACATAATAATAGCATCACCGCTATACGTTCCACTGAATCTATAGCTTGTTTTCAAAATGCACTGACCATAGTGTGAATCGTTATTCACTAAACACAGTGATAGCATCACAACTAGAAATTCCACAGGAATTCTAGTGTCCTTTGAATCACTTTCAACACTGCATAGTGTCATGCATAGTCATGGCACACAGGTAAGTATCCAAACTCTTTGTTTAGAAATTTTGTGCTTATCTGCTTTGCTGTAATTTGTCAAGCAAACAAATGACAAAGGGGTGCAACTGTAAGCACCCAATTTTGGGATAATTTAAGTTTGGATGTGACAAAGGACCTAATGATGAAAATTGACTGTGAAATTATATTTATTGGGTATGATTTATTGGTTTTGAAATAAATTATAAATTATTTTTATTTTATTTTATTTTTTTAAGACTTTCCTTTAAATTTCATTTTTAATTATTTCTTTAAAAAAATTCAAAAAAAAAACAGAGAAATTTTTTTTAAAAAAAGTAGCCACTAGAAATGCAGATTTCTAATTGGAAATCTATATTTTCGATTGGAAATCTATATTTTCGATTGGAAATCTATATTTTCGATCGGAAATATATGTTTTCGGTGTGAAATCCACACTTCCAACTGGTACTCTATAATTTTTTTATTATTATTTAATATTTATTTTATTATTTTATTTTATTTTACTTTTATACTTATTTTTTATTAGCTGTTTTTTTATTTTATTTGATAAATTTATTTTTTATTAGATAAATAACAAAAAATTTGTTTTATTTGATTTTTATCCTGAACTTAAGATAGGGTTGCATGACCAAGTTTCTATATATTTATCATTTTCTTTTAACAAGGGAGGGGCTCTTACAATTTTATTATTTTTCATTTACTTTCTCTTATTCGTAGCTATGAGTCACAATACACTTAGATTTTTTACGTACTTTTCTTTAGTTCTTTGCTAAAAAATCATATCAAATAAACTAAAACCACAGACAAACACAATAAAAGGCATAAGCTTTCATCAACGGTGATCATTCTTCTAAGGGAAATCAATACTACATCTCATTCTCAAATCTTCTTCTCCTTCTTCTTTTATTTTGATTTTGATTTTATTTTTATATTTAATTATTATTATTATTATTATTATTATTATTATTATTATTATTATTATTATTATTTTCATAATTGATCGACTAATTTTTTATTTTTTATTTTTATTCTCTTGATGGATGGGGTGACATAAATTCACTATGGAAAACATAACCTATGGAGAACCTGTGAAGATCCATGGAATGCCATGGATTAAATTTTGTATTTGAACATAGTTTTTAGGGTTTATGGTTATTTTATTTGATTATATTTTATTGATTTTTTTATTTTGTATTTTTATTTATTTGGCTTTTTGGGTTGTATTTAATTTTATTTTTAATTTGTAGTAGATCATTGTAATAGCCCCTGTAGTGGGAATAGTGGAAACCTATGTATGTATTTATGTATTTTATTTTAATTAATTGGTTAGTAAAATTAGGGTTTTAATTGGGTAAATTAATTAAAAATCAATGACACAAAAATCAAAATTAGGGTTTTTAAAATTAATTAGATTTAAGTGAATAGAATTAGGGTTTCTTGTTAATTATTTTATTTATTAATAATTTGTTAATTAATTGTTTAAGGTTACTTTAACTAAATGAAGTTTTTTTATTTGTTGAATTCATTTCTTTGTTGGATTTTATTGTGTACATAAGTTAATATTAAGTTTAGTGATTTTTTAGGCCTCTAATAATGTAGGTTATTAAGCCCAATTAAATAGGTTTAATTAATTAAAATAAATTTTGGGCCCATAATTTAATTAGACTTTAGGTTAGAAATAATTTAGGCTCACTAAGTTCATTTAGACATAGGCCCACTTAGGTTGATTAAAATTAATTAGACATAGCCCATTAACTTAAAGCTTTTTCCATAACTTGTAGATTTAAGATCACCTTAGTATTAAAACATGTAAAACTTGGCCCACTAATTTAAATATTTCATAAATTGTAGATTTAGGCCCATTTTTAGAATTAAAATAAATAGACTTAGGTTCACTTAATTAAAATTAATTACGAATTAGGTCCATTAGATTTTAGACTAATTTGTAAATAAAACATGTAAATTTAGCCCATTTAATTAAAATTAATATAGATTAGACTAATTTAGGGACATTGGGTTTTATGAATGCTTTATTTGTATGCTTTTTCATAACTAGTTGCCTTGGAGTTAAATGTATGCTAAATTAGGGTTTAAATGAAATTGCATGTAAATAGGGAATAATTTAGTAATTAATAAGGAAATTCTAAATAAAAACAATACTAAAAGCAATTAGTATTCCATATTTAGAATCTCCTGATTGTGGTGCTAACTCTCTTTTAGATAATCAAGTTACCACCACCTTCGAACTGTCCCAGTTATTACTTGGGTGGTGATTCCTCATCTTCATGCTATATCTTTGTGATATAGTAGTGTGTTCTCTAGAGCCATGAGCTCAAACAGTGTCGTAGTTGCTAAAATCTTAGACGCACGCTAAACCCTACTGCCTATAGACACCATACCTAAATGGTAACAATCCTCTCTTGGAATAAAGCATGTTAAACCTTTTCAATAGCTTTTCCAAGTAAAGACTTTAGGATAAACCTATCATTCTCATTGATTTATCTCAATAGACTCAAATTCCAAGAATGTAGGTTACCTCCTCTAAGTCTTTCATGGAGAAGGTTTTAGATAGCCATACTTTCATAGAAGTCATCATACCTACATCATTTCTAATTAATGGAATGTCATCAACATACAAGACTATGAAAATGAGTTGGTTCCCACTAACCTTCTTATAAACACATGGCTCATCTTCATTCTTAATGAAACCTTAAGAATGAATAACCTCATTGCAATGATGATTTTAACTCCTTAAAGCTTATTTTAGAATATAGATGTATCTATTAGGCTTGCACACTTTTAAGCTATCTTCAGATTCAAAACCCTTAGGTTGCTCCATGAAAATGTCTTCCTCAACATAACCATTAAGGAAAGTAGTCTTGCCATTCA
Source organism: Mallotus nudiflorus (assembly GCA_947683625.1). NCBI lineage: Eukaryota > Viridiplantae > Streptophyta > Magnoliopsida > Malpighiales > Euphorbiaceae > Mallotus > Mallotus nudiflorus. Next base: position 1,267,365 of record CANTUR010000275.1, on the reverse strand, counting down.
TTTGCCAAACCTCATAATCATAGTGTGTGGCTATAGCTAAAAGAATCTGAATGGATTAAGCATGGCTATTGGCGAAAGGTGAATTTGAAAATTGTGTTATAGCTACTATATAGCATATAATTGAGATGATGTATGCAAAATGCAGACATCATATTAGAACTTTGTGTTGATTAGGATTTTGAGATTTTATGTTGATCAACTATGCTAACTGATTGGAATTTTTTGGCTGATTTTCTTTGAATTTTTGTTGATTGACTTTGATCAGCAGCCTTTATTACTTGATGACCTGGATTAACTTGTTGGCGCTAGTGCTGATTCCATATGTTAGGTTTATGTTCTTCTTTTGGACTTGTCATTCCTAAAGACTTATGGAAGTTAGTTCAACATGATGATTGTTATAAAAGGTTCTATTTTAAAAAAAATTATGAGAAAATTCATCACTTTATAATGAGATAGTGTGCAATCAATGAATGTCACTATTTTTTATTTTCATGACTATCATTTATTTGTAATTCATAAGAGTCGGAGGTATCATTAACCATCTTATGTTAAGAGTATATTTTTTACCAAGTGAAGAGCTTACTTCCACACCTAATTTAAAAGAGAATTTGCTAAATAAAACTCATGGAATTTGAGCATAAATTGATCAAATTTTGGATATTAAAATATTCTTTGAATTATTTTTATGCTTTCCTTCCTTATTCAAGTATTCCCCCACCTTTCTCATATTACTCAGCATGGATACCGTTGGAAAGGTCCTTTGGATATTCATACTCTTATAGAGCATTAGACTAAATAGAGTAATTTTTTAGCATGGTCCTCTTTTAGTATTCCCCTACCTTTTTCATATCTTTTAGTGTGGATACCGCTAAAGGTTTCATGTTAATACTTTTACTCATTGATGAGCATTGGAGTAAAATATGATTTCTCTTATTTTGATTCACCTCTTAGTGTTCCCCCGCCTTTCTCATATCACTCAACGTAGATACCATTAAGAGATTTTTTACTCGTACTCATTTCTAGCATTAGAGTAGATTATATGCACATTTATCATTCAAAAGGCTGAAATGATACTCTTAAATTCAAGAAATTTATACTATTAGTCCATAAATTTTGTTTTTGCATATTCTTCCCCTCGTTTGGGTGCAAAGCAAGCATTAGATTGATTCGAGTTTATAAACTCTCAACATAAAGCTATTACTTGATCATCTAAATTCTATGAGGCTAATAAAAAAAGAGCCATTATGATCAAAGGTCATGAGATAGGCTTTTTACACATGATCTCATGAAGTGAATGAATTTACTTTCAATTTGTCAATTTTATTTTAAGATTGTACTTTATTACAGAATCTAAGGAAATAGAGTTTTGTTACTTCCCTTGATTATTTTGATGAGTGTTCAGTATTTGCTATCTTGCCCATTCTTATTGATGTATTGGTTCCTTTCCCCTTCGTCATTCCTTTTATTTTTCCTTGCACAAAATACCATAAGTTAGTATGGTTTATTTGCAAGTGAAAAGATTTCATTAAAATGCAATGTTATTCTTTTGCATTATTCCCTTTTGATTGCTTTGGTGAGGTTTCTAATCATAGGGTCATGATACTCCACCATTGAAGTTATGGCCTTGGGTTTAATTTGTATTTTTGCCATTCCATTAATGCTATAATAGAGGGCTTCATTCCTCTTATTGATATCTCCTACAAAAAAAAGGTTCAGAGGTTGGATGCCTTATTTCATGATTAAAGAAGTTTTAGAGTGCATTCATTTCAAGTTTTAAGTGCATTCTTCCCTTTTAAGGGTCAATGAATGTATCATTGGTATGCTAGACCTTTTGATAAGGAATTGAGAGAGGTGTTTCAAGGATTTGATGCTTTGTCTTTGTTTAAGAATTCTCATAGCTAATAGAGATACATATAGGATCATATGTTGGAGTAGATTTCTATTGATACATCTAAGGTACACCTATCCTTTGTTACTCTTTATGTTTTTACTGTCTTTTGCATTCACAGTTCATGGGAGTAGGTTTTCCTTTTATTGAGACTCCATGTGATATCCTAGATGATGCTCCAAATGAGAATATGGAGATGTGTACTGAGTCTAAGGAGCCTAAGACTCCTATCCAATCTCTTGAGGTTGCAAGGATGATGCTTTTGCAATTATCATTGTCAGTGATATTCCCTTGCTGGATAGGCCCACAAAGTATCAAGTTCATCTTGACAGTATCTTTCCTCTTATCTTCACTTATTCATATGCTTCACATGTGAATACTCTAACTACTTTCTTACACTTTTACGACACTAATTTTGAATGTTAGTAGTGTAGCATTTATACAAACTTGCCTAGGCCTAAAGACTTTTATTATGCAGAATAAATATTTCACTACAAATGTATATAAGTGTATGCATGCTATGTATAATATGCATGATCCTAATAGGTCTTTTATTTGGAAGAAAGCTATGTTGTAGATCTTGGAGTGTAAGTGCTTTATCAACATCTTATATGTTTGAGCTTTGAAAGCTTCACTGATGGTACTTTTGATATGAGAGTTTTTTATACAATTTATTAAATAGATGACCATGTTATGCTATACTAATGAATTTTTGGTTATTGCTTATAGTTTAGTTCTTTTTGCCCCTATAACTCTTATATTTTAGTGTTCCATCTTCACTCTTTGAATGCAAATTGACTGTTCTATCCCCAACTTGCCCCTAGAGTTACATTTTGCCTCTAGTTTCATTTTTTAATTCATCAATGTTATTTTGGTGGTCTTTTCTCTATATGCAAGAAACTTAGTTTGTTCACTGTTATTGTTAATCCTTTAACTTACCAACCCGATTAGTTATAATCTTGTGTACATAAGATGTAAAGGAGTGGGTGAACTGGCTGAAGCAAATTCTTAAAGCTAAAATCAATTGTACCTACTTTTCAAAGAACTTTTGAGCAAAATATAAGGTTTGATGCTGATGCAACAATTGATGATAGTTACAAGACAAGACTTACAATGCAAGTTACCGAGCCATCTAAATTATTTATGTACAAGAGGACACTAGACTTATAAACAAAATCACAAAGGGGTGGTCAAGAGAAAACATAACTAAAATAGTGATCTCTTAGCTCTGATTTAGCTTTTATTGTGTATTGTCTTTCTATTCAAATACTTACGCAATATGATAAAGACGAATATGCGATATTTGAACAAAAATTTCAAATTCAATTTTAATCATTCATTAAGGAAAAAATGAGAACATTTATTACATCATATGATACAACTCCTATTTAATTAGTTATAATATTTTTCTCTTATTTTTATCAAATTTTCCTTTTTCTTTCTTTTTTTCTCTATTTGTTTTCATTTTTCCTTTCCCTCAAATTTCCTATCCTTAGAAGGTACATCATGTGATATATGAATGTTTTTTGAATTTACATTTGTGCCTATGCTCAATGAATCTAATTGAATTGAATTTATGTTAAACATGTGTATACAATCAATATCACAATGCACAGTACCATTAGGATGAAAATACATAAGTAAGTATCATTAGAATTCATATCATCGATCACTAAAATAAAAATTTTTTTAAAAAGGCTGAAATGTTATTCAAAGAAACATTAAGAAATTTATTTCTATTCTAAACGCTAAGGACATTGAGTCTCAAGGTGGCTGACAAAGTGGCTATTCTTATATCTTCTCGCCAACTATTTCCATGACTTCAATTTTCTGTGTTTCAATTGTGCATGTTTCTTTCTTATCTAACAGCTTCTCATCATTAAACTCATTACCCCATCCTATAGGCATAATTGACTTGAAGGGTATGTCAAAAGAAGGTGGTTCAATGTAAAACACCTTATAGTCAAACTTGCCAAAGGGCTATCCCCATAAATCTTTATCTCCTCTTTGTGGCTGCTCAGGAGTCTTAGATTTCTTACTTAATGGTTTGTCATCAACTCTAAATTCATCATCCCAACCTCTAGATGTAATTGATTAAATAGGAATATCATAGGAAGTGGTTCAAAATAAAACACTATTTAATCGAACTTTCTGGAAGGCTAGTTAGGAGTTAAAGATTCTACACTCTTTCCTTTTTCACTAGGGGCATCAAGAGATTTCTACACTCTTTCCTTTATGTTCTCAAAAGAGTTTAGCACTTCTTCCTCGCTTACTCCTGAGTTAATCATCATGGTAGTTGGGGGTGGAACATTTTTAGTGGTTTAGGAAAGGATTATTTATGGTGCTTAGGTTTTCAAGGTCTGTGATCTTTCTAAAGTCTATAAGGTTTTGGATTTTGTGTCTAAGATAGGTGCAGGTATCTATGGAATGCCCAACTACTTCACAGAATTTGTAGTAAATATTTGGGTCATAACTAGGGACATTTAGGTTTAGTGGTTTGGAAAAGGTTAAGGGTTAAAGCATGCCTTTTTGCATTAGACGATCTAAGACTTTTGAGAGGGTTTGGTTAGAATTAGAGAATCTCCTTGGTTGTGGAACAACATGCACTTCCATAATCCAAGTAGTGTTTCCTTCTTATGTGCCTCCAATTGGGTAGTTCCTTATGTCAGGAGTTCTAGGGCTCTTCTTTTTCTCACTCTTAATTTCCTCAGCTTATAATCCATCATCATAAAGGTCTACAAAATATTTAGGGTTCATTATTTACAACCTTTCATCCAAATTAGGAGACACATTATGGACTATCATCCTAACCTAATCCTTCTCAGCCAATTTTTTTTCATCAATCCTGCCTTATTCATGAATCTAGTAAGGAAATCAGAAAATGATTCATTAGGTTTCTTCTTAGTCAATTCCAAATCCCTAATAGATAACTTAAACCTAGTGTTATAATCATATTATTTCAAGGAAGTAGTACATAATTCTCTCTAATCAGCTCGAACAAATTTTTCTAATCCATTATACTAGTTCACAACAATACCCTCTAAGGAAAGTACAAACAACTTTGTGATTACATATAATGGAGCTTTAGTGGTGCTCATAGTTGTGGTATACTGGCTAAAATGAATCCTTAGATCCCCAGTTCTATCAAACTTTTGCAATTTGAGCATTTTAAATTTCTTAGGCAATTTATCCCTTTCCATTTACAATATATTATCAAAATTAAATAAGTATCCTATGCCTTGTCCTTTTATCAGTTCCTCCATCTTGGACATTTTTTGAGTCAATGTTTGCATCTGCTTAGACTCCTGATCTTATACCAGTTCAAGTGATTCCCTCTTTGCCTTCTCTACCATGTAGTTCTCAACATCTTCAAGGTTCACTTCAATAGCAAGTAGGTTCTTAGTAACAGGTTAGCCTCCAATATTATCAATAGGAGTAGGAGAAATAGGTGGAGCATTTTCAATAGGTGGAATAGCTACAACACTGGGTGCTTGTTCAATTAGATATGGTGGAATAGCAGCAACAGGTGGCATTAATCCAGCTAAGGCTTGTCTCAGGTCATCTTGTATCATGGCTCTTATGTCATCCATCAAAGCTCCCTTAATGTCTTATAAGGTCTAGTTTTCTCATTATTGTTGTTCCATTTCTATTTGCTTGATTTGGGTTGATTCAACTTCCAAATAAAGCGGATTAATAGGACTCTTCTTTAAACTTTGAAGGATCTATTTAGCTACTGATTTTGGACTCAGGTTGGTTTTAACTGGTCTGGCACCTTATTGTTCCTAAACACGTGAAGGCCCAAATGAATCTATGATGGCTAAAAAGCAAAGTATTAGTATGATGCATGAATCATATGTATGTATGTATGCATAATGCACATGCCATGCAATAAGTAATAAGTAATGAAGTAAACAATATCCTTATAACCTTATTCCTCCCTCTTACATATTCAATGGCGAGTCTCTTTTCCTAGGATTTTTTGTCTTGGACTTAATATCAACATGGGATATCAAGAACCAACATGCATGCTAAATCTCTCAACATAATAAAGGCATAGAAATAACATTTCTATGTATAAAGGTCTAACCCAATCTTTATTAACCCAAATGGGCTCCAAAAGTATGGGCTTGAGCTTTTATAAATAGAAATACCTTATGGCAACAATCATAAGCAATTTAGGTATATCCTAAGGGAAATAACTAGTCCATTATATTTGGTTAAGTCCACGTGAAAATTCAAGGTCCTCTTAGTAAGATGTCCTCCTTTAGGACTTAAGGTACAGGCTAAGGTCAGAGGAGCCCGACATCTTTTGCAAACTCAAGAGAAGACTACCCCTTTTTAGGACTTGGGTTACAGACTCTAGTCAAATGAGCCCGGTAATCCCTTATGGACCGAGTTAAGGCTAAGAGTGATGGTTAGACAATTTACAATCCCATGAAGCTAGTGGAATCATGGAACCATAAACTAATGCCATCGGCTAGTAGGGACATGAAAAAATGAATGCAAGAATAAAATAATAAGTAATAAAATAATTCTAAAGAATACAAGTAGAATCAGTCTCTCTTATACCCAGTTGAGTCACCATTGTAGACAGCGAGGTTTAATGCGCATCCAAGATTTTAGCAACCACTACACTATTCGAGCTCAAGGCTCTAAAGAACACACTACTATATCACAAAGACATAACATGGGCATAAGGAGTCACCACCCAAGGTAATAACTGGGATAAATAGAAAGTAGTGGTATTTGATTCTCTAAAAGAAAGCTAGCACCACAACCAGGAGATTCTCGATATGGAATACTAACTTCTTTCAGTCTTATGGTTATTTAGAATTACTCTATGAATTACTATCTTATCCTCTATTTACATGCAATTTCATATAAACCCTTATTTGAACAATTACCCCTAAGCAAACTAGTCATGAAAAAATGTGTAAGCAATGCATCATTTAAGTTCATAATCCCTAAGTTAGTCTAATCTACATTGATTTTAATTAAATGGGCTAAATCTACATGTTTTATTTACAAATGAGTCTAAAAGCTAATGGACCTAATTCCTACTTAATTTTAATTAAGTGAACCTAAGTCTATTTATTTTAATTCTAAAAATGGGTCTAAATCTACAAATTATGAAGTATTTAAATTAGTGGGCCTAGTTCTACATGTTTTTTATTATAAGGTGATTTTAAATCTATAAGTTATAAAAAGGCTTTAAGTTAATGAGCTATGTCTAATTAATTTTAATTAACCTAGGTGGGCCTATGTCTAAATTAACTTGGTGAGCCTAAATTATTTCTAACCTAAAGTCTAATTAAATTATGGGTCCAAAATTTATTTTAATTAATTAAACCTAGTTAATTGGGCTTATTAACCTACATTAATATGGGCCTAAAAAATCACTAAACATAATATTAACTTATGTACAGAATAAAATCCAACAAAGAAATGAATTCAACAAATAAAAAAATCTGATTTAGTTAAAGTGACCTTAAATGATTAATTAATAAATAAAATAACTAACAAGCAATCCTAATTCTATTCACTTAAATCTAATTAATTTTAAAAATCCTAATTTTGATTTCTATGTCATTGATTTTAATTAATTTACCCAATTGAACCCTAATTTTACTAACTAATTAATTAAAATAAAGTACATAATACATACATAGGATTCCACTATTCCTACTACTTGGGCTATTGCAATGATCTACTACAAATTAAAGATAAAATTAAATCCAAAAAGCCAAATAAATAAAAATACAAAATCAAAAAATAAAAAATATATAAATAAATAACATACCTAGAAACCTTAAAAACCATGTTCAAATATAAAATTTAATCCATGGCATTCCATCCATAAAGAGAATAAAAATAAAAAAATAAAAAAATGTATTCAATCAATGATTAAAATAATAATAATAATAAAAAAATTAAATCAAAATAAAATCAAAATCAAAATAAAAGAAGAATGAGAAGAAGATTTGAGAATGAGATGCAGTATTGAATTCCTTAAAAAGGATGATCCCCGTTGATGAAAGCCTATGGCTCTTATTGTGTTTGTCTGTGGTTTTAGCTTATTTAATATGATTTTTTAGCAAAGAACTAAAGAAAAGTACGTAAGAAAAAATCCAAGCGGGTGTATTATGGCTCATGATTAAGAATTAAAGAAAGTAGATGAAAAAATAATAAAAGCCTAAGAGCCTCCCCCCTTGTGAAAAGAAAATGAAAAATATATAGAAACTTAGTCCTGTAACCCTATTTTAGGTTTAGGATACAAATAAGATAAAACAAATTTTTTGTTGTTTATCTAATAAAAAATAAATTTATCAATAAATTTATCTAATAAAATAAAAATAACAAGCAATAAAAAAATAAGTATAAAAGTAAAATAAAATAAAATAATAAAAAAATTATTAAGTGTTGGTTGGAAGTGTGGATTTCTAACTAGAAATCTATATTTCCAATCAAAAATATAGGTTTTCGATTGGAAATCTATATTTCTAAATATCTACATTTTCGATGGTTATTGTTTTTTTTTAATTTTCTCTTTTTTAAAATTTTTTTGAAGAAATTATTAAAAATAAAATTTAAAGGTAAGTCCTAAAAAAATAAAATAAAATAAAAATAATTTATAATTTATTTTAAAACTAATAAATCATATTCAATAAATATAATTTTATAGTCAATTTTCATCATCGGGTCCTCTGTCACATTTAGACTCAAATCATTCCGAAATTAGGTGTTTACTATGTCCATTTATCCAACGATATATTGCCTAAAACAACTGAAGAAATGGAGCAAATGACTAAAGTTCCTTATGCCTCGGCTATACAAAGCGTGATGTACGCTATGTTATGTACTAGGCTATATATTGCTTATGTTGTTAGTATGATTAGCAGGTTTCAATCCAATCTAGGTTTGGAACACTGGATAACTATTAAGGCAATCTTTAAGTACTTGAGAAGGACTAAAGATTTAGTCTTAACTTATGGAGGAGGTGATCTACAAATATATGGTTTTATAGATTCTGATTTTCAATCAAATTTGGATAATAAAAAGTCTATCTCCAAGTTTGTTTTCATTGGTAATGGAGTAGTGAGCTGGAAGATTTCCAAGCAAAGTATCACTACTGATTCCACTATAGAGGCTAAGTATAAAGCTGCATCAGATGTTGTTAAAGAATCTATTAAGATTAAAAAGTTCATTACTGAACTAAGAGTTATTCCTTCCATTTAGTCCCTAATTCCTCTCTATTGTGACAATAATGGAGCCATTGCTTTGGCAAAGGAACCAAAGTCTTACCAAAGATCCAAACACATAGAAAGGCACTTTAATATTATTAAAGAACTTATTGGGATGGGCAATGTGCTCTTGCAAAAGGTAGCTTCAATCGACAATGTCGATGATCCACTTACTAAAGCATTAACCCAACCACACTTAGATATACATCTTGAGAAGATGGGTCTAAGATACTATAGTGATTGGCTCTAGTGCAAGTGGGAAATTATTAGTATAGGTGGTATTCCTTAAAGGCTAATCATATATTTTGACATTATAAATAATTCCAAATGGTATTAAATAATATTTATTTGAATAAAGTGTTTGTTTATTTGAATATTTATCCATTATCATTATGTTTAATAAATTTATTATCAATAGTTAATAATATGATCTATGAATATATTTAGTACATATGTTATAAAATATGTTCATAGTCAATAAATTGATATTTGGGTAATATTAATTTAATTATCACATCTGTATATTGTCCTTAATTAGTATGTGATACTAATAGTGGGAGGCAGTGAGTCTTATGCTACTTGATATGAGATATCATAATAGATATGTGGATACTCATGTGATTGGTGGATCGAACAATGGCGTTAGATTTGTGATCACAAGGATTTTCACTTATAGTCAACGATCATAATCTAGGTTATAATGGTGCATATAGTCCTTTGACTTGAGATGACATGGTCATCCACATTTAAGTGGTAAGGTTTTGTTATCACTTACATACTTTTATTAATCACACATGAGAATATAGCATGTGGTGGCTCTAGTTAGTTAAATATAGGGATGAGTGTTCCACCAAGATGGGATTCATTACCTGGAGTGAACCAGATTAATATCTTATTCTATTTAAGTTTGTTCTTAATGAATAAGTTCTTGGCCATGACAAACATAACACTGTCTGTAAGAGATTCAGTGCTAGAACGTATATGTTATTTTTTATTAAGAATGGAACTTGAGATGAGGTCATATGATAAAGCTATTAGAGTTTGACTAAACCTTGACTCTAGGCTATATCGAGATCTTATAATAAAGGGATTTTAGTGCATGGTAATTATAACCAAAGGGTTTGTGTGAATCATTACATTAATTCATTTCTAATTAGGTAGTTATGATATCAATGCTAAGGGTCACTTATAAATTATGAGAACTAAATATGTATAATTGAGATTTTCACATATAGACTTGAACGAGTTTCAAATAATATTAAGTGTTGATATTATATTCTCATTGCTAATTAGACATGAACCTACTAAGTCACACCTAAAAGACTTTCACCAAATTATCATTAATATTAATCTAATTATTGATTAAAATGTTTAATCAATTAATTAAGATTAATAGAATTGGATTTATACTTTAAGCAATGATTCATGTAGAGAATGTATGTGGACACATACATGAGATGTATTCGATTCTCTGCATACTTATCTTGAATACAAGTTATATACCTATCATGATGAGTTGTATATTTTTTATGTAAGCAATGATGTCATTAGGGTTTGCTTTCTCTACATATAAATACATAAACTAAGACATGTTTTGAAGGTTATATGGTTAGAGATTTTGTAGAGACACACAAAAGAAAGAAAACAACATATACAAAAAATAAGTGTTCTTGTAAGGAGATTAAGTTAAAGCAAGTTTTATATGGGTCATTAGAGAGGCTACTCGCATCTAACCAAATCAAGGCAAGAAGGTGATTGGTGAAGAGCTTTGGTGTTTCAAGCTAAAGGCATAACATTTGGGAGGCTAGAGCATTTGATTTAAGAGTTGAACCTAAAGCATCTAAAGCTTGTAGATTAACCATTGTGGTCTACATCAAACTTAGGAGTTGGTAAGTTTTTCTTAAATATAGAATTCCTCAGTTATTACTTATACATGTTGTTATGTTATTTAGGTATGTATAAAAATGCAAAATGGATTCTTGTGAATGGAATTCTTCATGTGATGAAGGGTTATAGAAGTGAAATTTTTAAAATTTCACCCCTTTAGGCTTATGCTCACCACACTTGTAGGTTCATTAACCATTTCCTAACATCCAATTGATCAAACTAAATGGTACGTCTACAGATGGTGGCTTAGAGTACTTTACTAAGAAATCATATTTCCATAATAGTTTGCCCAAAGTATCCCATACTTCTTGACAACATGGCTGTTAAAAAAAAACTCCATTTTGATGGAACTACTTCTTTAAAAGGAACTTGAATCACATGTTGATCACATGAAGCTTCATAATTAAATTTTGATTTAGTGAATCTAAATCTTGAAAATCATCTTCTTCTATAGCCCTTTTATAACTGTTAATTCTGCCAAACCATTTAATCAAACATTCTTCACTAATTATCTTTTCTTCAATCATCATCACTTTCTTTTCTTGATTATTAAGCTTTGCATGTTTTGGGTTTAGAATCTTCCCCTAATTAATAAGATCCTAAAAAATATGCTTGAGTCTAAAACAATTATTTGTGATATGCCCTGCTTGTTAATGATACATGGAAAACTCTCTAAGATTATGACTTATAGGAAGTGGATTAAGTAACAACTTTGGATCTAATGGCTTTAGAACTCCACTCTTGCTTAACCTCTTAAACACTTTAGAAAGTGGGACAAGAAATCTAGAAAACTATCTTTAGGGTCTTATATTTGCTAATAGAGGAGAGTGAGTGGTAACAACAGATTTTGGGACATAAGAAGACTAAGTACTACTCTTTTGAACTTGAGTAGGCTTTTTAAGTCAAACAATTCTTTTAGCTTAAACCCCAGCATAGTATAAATCAGAGAAAGATTGCATACTCATCACTCCAATGATTAACCTCATCAGGAAGATTCTTCATACAAGTAGTTTTTTCCTTAATCTTGTGATATAATTAGCAAAATACTCATTGGCTTATTAAGTCAAACATTAAAGATCTAATAAGGTCACCTCAATTTTAGTGTTATAGAAATATTGTTTTAAGAACTTATTCACCATTTCATTCCAATCTCCCTTCACTACATTATCTAGTTGAAGGTATAAAGTCAAAGCTGATCCATGTAAAGATAGTGAAAACAATCCTAAATTTAATCATCTGTCAAACCCGGAACTATAGACATCATAGCCTTAAACTACTATAAGTGAAGTTTTAGACCCCTAATCTTAGAGAACTTACTCAATTTTCTCATTTTGAACTTAGGTGGCAAGTTAAGATTACTAAAAGCACACAATTCATCGATGTTAAAAGCATAAGAGGATTTTTTGACTTGAGTTTGAAGTTTTTAAAGCTGCTTAGTACTCTGAGCTGCATATTTTGAAGCTTAAAGTACTGCTTAGTTTTTGAAGTTGCATATTCTTCCATTACAACCCTTTTTTCTTCTTTAACGATATCACTTACAACCAGAGCCTTATCTTTAGACTATGTTTTCTCTTTCAAAGGAGGTGTGTCTATGACAACTACTTCTTCCTTATCACTTGGTTTGCTCTCCCTTTTAGGTGGGTGAGGTACAACCCTATATGATGGACTCAAAGTATGATTGCCAATATCTTTTACAACTTGTAATAATTGACCTAAATTATTTGAATGTACTCGGTTACCCATTCATTAAGCAACTTATCCACTTCGTCCATTCTCACAAGTTCTGATGATCCTTCTATATTAAACTTGAACTTTTTTTTCTCCTTTAACCAAATTGCTATCTTCTGACATTATAGGGATTACTTATCATTAACTATATAAGTATTAGCATGTATTCATACATGGGAAGAATGCATGTATGCATGAATGCCAATGCATATTTATGCAAATGAATGTATATATAAAAATAATAAAGATAAATATTAATCAAATAAATTCACATAGACTCACTTCTAACCTTATTTCTCCCATATAGGTAGTTTATTCAATTTCTATCATAAAAGGGCTTTCTAAAACACCAACGGGGATGAACCAACTCATATATACTCTTAAAAGAAAAATTAACAAACAAGGGTGATTTATTTTTATATGTACAACTTGATTTGGATGGAGTTTCAAGGTACTTGTAAAATTTAAACAGAGTTTCCCTTTAAAAGTAAATCCTAGAGTTTGATGTCAAAATAACCTCAAAATGAATCAGTTATACAACAACCAAGTGTGGAGAGCGCATGCCTTAGATAGGGTAAAATTTTAAAACTTTTATTTGCATAACCCTTCATCACATGAAGAATTCCATTCCCATGGATCCATTTTGAATTTTACATATAGATAAACTACACAAAAACATGAATAAACAACAACCTAGGAATTCTAAGTTTAAGAAAACTTACCAACTCCTAAGTTCGATGTAGACCATAATAGTTAATCTACAAACTTTGGATGCTTCAGGTTCAACTCTTGAATCAAATGCTCTAGCCTCCTAAATTTTAGGCCTCTAGCTTGAAACTCCAAAGCTCCACCAATCACCTTCTTACTTTGATTTAGTTTAGTAGTAAGTGCCCTCTTTATTGACCCTTAGAAACTTGAACTAACTTAATCCTTTAGAAAGAACACTTAGGATTTATGTTGTAGATGTTGTTTCTTTCCTTTTCTATGTCTTTATCTCTCTAACCTTCTAACCTTAGAAACATATCTTAGGTTATGTATTTATATGTAGAGAAAGAAAACCCTAATGACATGATTGCTTGCATCACATGTAGACAACTCATCACGATAGGTATACAACTTGTATAAGAGATAAGTATGTAGAGAATTGAATACACCTCTACTCAAAATCAATGAACCCTAATCTTTAATTTAGCTAAGGTTAATATTATACACTTAAGAGATAATATGCCAAACATGCCATAGTTAACAATTTGCACTTAAAAGATAACTTGTGCCTAATGAGCCAAATTTGACCATATCTTTTTATATGGACTTAGGCTTGGTAATTGGGCCAACACTTGGCCTAAGACCAATCTAAAAAATCAAATGGGCTTATATTAGGTTCATGGGCTTTCTCAACATCTTAGATTAATCTTTGGTCTAAAACTTTTTTGGGCCTAGGCCCATACAACTTGGGCCATTAATCAAAGTCCAATTAAAAATAATATTTATTATTAATTTAATACCTTAATTAATATCTCATATTACTTAAGTATTAATTAATAATTAAACCCTTACTTTAATTCGATTTCATAATATGCTAGAATCATTGCTTAAAGCATAAATCTAATTTTATTAATCTTAGTTAATTGATTAAACATTAATAAATAATTAGATTAAAATTGATGGGGATTTGGTAAAGCTCTTTTAGGTATGACTTACTAGGTTCATGTCTAATTAGCAATGAGAAGATAATATCAGCACTTGATATTAATATTATTTGAAACTCTTTTCAAATCTAAATGTGAAAATCCTAATTATATGCATTTAGTTCTCATAAGTTGTGAGTGACTCTTAGTATTGATATCATAACTACCTAATTAGAAATGAATGCATGTATTAATTCACATGAACCCTTTAGTCATAATTATTGTACACTAAAATCCCTTCATTAAAAGATCTTGATATAGCCTAGAGTCAAGGTTTAGTCAAACTCTAATAGCTTTATCATATGACCTCATCTCAAGTTCCATTCTTTATAAACCATAACGAATACTAGAAACACTTTCTAGCATTGAAACTCTTTCAGTTCATGTTATGTTTTTCCTAACTAGGAACTTATTCATCAAGAACAAACTTAGATAGCATAGGATCTTATCTCAGTTCACTCCAAGCAATGAATCCCATTTTGATCAAACACTCATCCCTACATTTAACCGACTAAAGCCACCACACGTTATATACCCATGTGTGAATAACACAAGTATGTAAGTGGTAACAAACCCTAACCACTTAAATGTGAATGACCGTGTTGCCTCAAGTAAAAGGAATATATGCAACATTACGACCTAGATAATGATCATTGACTATAAGTGAATATCCTCACAATCACAAATCTAACATCACTGTTTGATCCACCAATTACATGAGTATCCACATGTCTATTATGATATCTCATATCAAGTAGCATAAGACTCACTACCTCCCACTATTAGTATCACATACTAATCAAGGAAAATAGACAGAGGTGATAGTCTAATTAATATTACCCAAATATTAATTTATCAACTATGAACATTTTTATAGCATATGTACTAAATAAATTTGTAGCTCATATTATCAACTCTTGATAATAAATTTATTTAACATTAGACTAATGGATAAATACTCAAATAAATAAGCACTTTATTTAAATGAACATTTTATTGCCATTTGGGATTATTTATAATGTTAAAATATGTGATTGGCCTCTAGGGCATACTAGATATACTAACAAACCTCAACCGTATAAAATTAGGTTATCAAGATATAACAAGTTAGGTGTCTTAATCTATATATATCCAAATGAATCGTGATTATGAACTATATATTAGCTTATTATGATCGTTGAATCATAAAATTTCCAAACTTTCTAATTGGTTTGGATGTATAAGGGTTTAAACTATTTACTTCATAAGGGTACTAGGTTTAAAGAATTCAAGTACCTAAGGGAATATAAATATATTATAACTAGATTATTAGAATTAAGTTAACTAAAACATGTTATGTTATAATAACATTATAAACATGGTATTTCATAATTTATTGTTAGGTTATAAAGATATTTCATGTTTACTATTTTTAGTCTAAATATACCTAATTGAACCTAGAGATTTAGCAAACTAGTCAATCTATCATAACTATAAGAGTCATAATATTTGAGGCATATGACTTAAACGGAGTTAACCATTTTGGATTATAAGAAAGAAATGGTATGTAACATATGTGACATGATATGTTGACTTAGTTTGCATTAACCTTTTTAGGTTCAAATGAGTATATAAAGGTTAATAAAGGTTTGACTTAAGTCTAGTCTGCTAGGTATAAGATATGCATATCACCAAGAATGCAATCAAACCAAATGCAGCACATAGACGCAAATCAAGTAAACATATGCAAGATATGGTACAAACCTAGTGGATGTTTATAGGGCCACTACATGGGTGAGTCATGGTAAAAGGCCAGATGTTCCTTTAGCGAGATGCCCTTCATTATAAACATGAGTTACAAGCCAAGGTTGGAAGGGCTCGACATCTTTTGCAAACCTGAGAGAAGACTACCACTTTAAGGACTTGGGTTACAAACTCTAGTCAAATGTGCCTGGTAATTTCTCTTAAACTTTAGGCAAAAGGTGACAATGCCAAACTAATCAACCCATGAGTCGAGTGGAGTCATGGTGGATCGTAATTTGACACCATCCGAGTTATTTAAGCTTGTAAATGTATGATAAGTGTCATAATACAAGTTAGTCCTAAATAGTATAAATAATTAAAAATAAGGTACAAACGTCAAGATCAACTTCTCAATCCCCAATGGAGTTGCCACTGTTGATGCCACCAAGTTTGACTCAATACCATTTGGATCACGATCCCTTTACCTTATTATAAGAAAATAAAGGGAATGTGAGGCAATACTGTAAGAGCTCAGGTATGACATAAGTGCACTTACAACCATCTACCTAACCATGAATAAAAAGAGTCGATAATTTATATCACTTGAGAAATTTTTTGATTAAGGACTAGGTAAACTTGGATCCCTCGCTTGGAACCACATTCACCCATCAGATAAAAGCATTGGGTTCAAATTTCGACATCAGTAAAAGCAAACTCAATATCTTATAGGCATGTCCATACCACCTGGTTGTTGAGCAGGGCCAACCTTATTAGTTATATATAATGCTTCCAAGAAATATGTACCATTTGGATCAACAAATACACACAAATGCAAGCACAATATATATCATACAAGCACATAATAACAATAAGATAAATAAATAATTATGCATGGGCAAACATAATGCATGGACATATTAATCATAATAAACAAATAAACATGGCAAAACATAATGCATAATCATGGAAAGTGAACTATCATGATATACATATTCATAACATGGCAATCGTAATGGCATAATGAATATATATGTTATAAACATGGCATAATCATAGTATAGAATCATGGCATGTTTGCATGTCACGATATAATAGCACACAATTATAGCATATTTTATATCACACATGTCTTAAATATGTAGCATGCCATCTTAATTATGTTAAGTGAAAAAGAAAATAAATAGCAAAAATAATAATAAAATAAAAAGATTAGAGATAAAAGAGACAAACACTCGATTAGGCTCCTCCTCTTCATCTTATCCTTTTTTTTTATGAGTTTCAAGGCCATTATTTTGACAAAAACTAATATTTAAAATAAAAATAAGAAATAATATGAAAAATGATTGAAAAATTTTGTGAAAAGAATGAAAAAAAATATTTGAAAAGTTAAATAAAAAGGATAAACTTAAATAATATTTTCCAATAAATAAATGAAAATTGAAAGTTAAAAAGTAATAAAAAGACCAAATTTGTCAAATTAAGACCTTTAATTAATAATAGATACAATTTATCAAATTAGGCCCGAAGATAGAAATCTTGTACCTTGGATAAATCGAATGCACATCATTAATTATTGCCTCATTGTCATACCAACAATCATTATAAATGGTTTGAAGAAAAAAAAATAATTGATTTTGAGACTTTGGTTGATTCTCAACATTAAAAATGGGTATACAAAATACAACATAACAAGTAATAAATAAATATTTACAAATGAATAATAAAGGAAATTTTGCATAAAATGAAAAGATGTGAATTAATAATAATCAAAATAGAAAATAACATCAAGTTAAGAAAAGAAGATAATTTGATAGGAAAATCTTTTAAGATGTAGTGAAAAGGAAAAATAATATAATATTAAGATAATATCAAAATAAAATAAGATTAAAAATTATTATGAGAGAAATTATTGAAATAAAGTAAATAAAAAGGAAATTATGGTCAAAAGATTGATGTAGAGAATGAAAAATAAGAATTGTATTAGTGATAATATTGATAAATTAGTGTGAATAAATTAGAAAATTCATAAAAGAAATAACAAATATTTGACATGCAATAAAAAGGTCAAAATAATAAAATAAAAGGGAATTTAGAAAAGGAAATGAGAATGGAAGATGATATAAAATTAAATGAAAGAATAAACTGCAAATAGTAAATATAAATGATAAATAAAGAAATTAAATAAATAAAAAATGGCATTGTAGAGACAGATAAAGGATAAGTAACAAATAAATGATATTAAAATAAATATAAATTAAAGTAGAAATTGAGATGTAGAGATAAATTATGCTAAGATTAAAAAACTAACAATTAATGTAATGAAAGAAAGTAAAATTGTAGAGATGCATATATGGAATAATAAATAAAGAGAATTAATAACTAAATTAAATTGAAAAAAAAATGAGATGATGATAGAAATTAAGATGAAATTATGAATTAAGACATCAATTAAAGATAATAAATAATAAATAAGGAAGTGCTTGGGAGCAGAGAAATAACATGGCAATGAAACTAAATAAATAAATGATGAACCACTTTAATAAAAATAAATTAAAACAAAGAAATAATAAATTAATTATAATTATAAATTAAGTATAAAAATACAAAGAAAAATATAATTGTGGAGATTATAGAGATAACAAATATGTTAATATAAAATTAAAATAAAGGAAAATAAATAACAAATAAAGTATAAAATAGATAGGATTTGAAGTAGAATTATAATTAAAGAAAAATAAGTAAATACATGACAAATAGAACATACAATATATAGAAAGTAAGATTGAGAGTAGAGATTGCAAATAAAGAGACACATAAAATAAATAATGAAATAAAAGGTAAATTAAAGGAAATTAATATTAAAATAAACATGCGTATAAAAACATAGAGAATGGAGACTTGAGAGTATAGATTGAAAGTAGAGACAATAATAAAGAAAAATAAAGTAAATAATGAAACAAAATATAAATAAAACTTTTAAATTAGACATAAAAATGTAGAGATTGGAAGATTGAGAATTGAGACAATAATAAAGATTTATGAGCAATTATAAAGTAAATAAAAGAAAAATTAAAGGAAATTAACATTAAATAAAAATGAATATATGAATTAAACATAAAAATGTAGAGATTGAGATTAGGATCTTGACAATAAACAATATAATATATGGACAATATAAGAAATGCTTAAAAAGATAAATTGCAATAAAAATAAATGTTAGTAGTTAGTAAAGTTAACAATGTTAGTAGAGTTAGTAATTAAGAGATTGAGAGTATTGGAGATTGAATAACAAGATATATATATGTGCAAAATGCATGATGGAAATGCTAATGCATGCTCACGCAAGCATTAAATAGCTCCAAGGTGCATGCAAAAAAAGATGAATGATGCAAACCGAGATGCATGCAATATGATGTAATTTCAAAATTCATGCAAGAATAGTAGTGATGCATGCCAGGGTTCATGCAAAATGCTCCTAAAAAATCTAAATATGATTCACACATATGGTAGCGATATGGAAAAGGCACATAATATGCATTAATCATATAAGAATGCATGAAATACAAAATGAAATAAACAAGGAAATTGGTTAGTAATAATAATCAATAAAAAGGGAAATTTTGGTTGGGGCCAATAATCAAGTGATAAAATAAAAGAAAGTTGATTAGAAATTAAAAAAAAAAAAAGAAACATTAAAATGATGAATAATACCTTAGACTACACCAATTTAACCAATAATGACCAATTGATGCTTTTAAGTAATCAAACTGAACATAAAGTAATTAGTATGAAAATTAGATATTTACTAGAATCAAGACACCTAATAATCATAAAATAAACTAAAAAATATCACCAATTAATCAAAAAAGCTAATATATATTAATTAAAATGCAAATAAAAGAACATAAATTGCATTTAGATCTTTTAGAAGTACCAATTTAACCATTAAGGGTTAATTAGCACTCCTAAGATCACAAATTTCATAAATAAGCATAAATATAATCACAACACACACACAAAACTTTTAATACTAACAAATTAGGCTAAAAAATTATCAAAAATTAATCAACAACAATCAAAATAAAGATATGCGCACAAGCATCATAATAAGAGTCACAAAATTCATAAAAATGCATAAGTTTCACTCAATACACATACACAACAATAAACATATAGTTCCAAGGCACAAAAAAAAGAATTAGGTCACTAAATTAGTACATAATCACTTCACAAACACCAATTCAAAATCAAGAATTCAGAAATTGCAACACAATGTTAATCATCAACGAAAAGCTCAATCAAAATTAAAGCAATTAAGAAATTACAAAAGCTTTAAAAAAAAGATGTGTATTAAAGAAAAATATTTTAAAAATGAAAAAAAATTAGAAAAATAATAAATTTGATCATCCTAGAACCTTTTAGACTCAATTTAATGATGTATGATCATTAAAGAATACATATGAGTCATTAGGACCATCATCGAAATCACATAAAAGCAAAAAAGTCAAGAATGAGGGGTGAGGGAACAAATGGTCATATTTGGCCTTTGTCTAGCTAGAATGAATGATGGATGGTTGGATTTGGGCCATAGATAGTCGGTCGACTGTTCATGGCCCAATTCTGGCCATTCCCTTTGGACACAAGTGCAAACTTAATTTTCTTGCTTTAAAAATGAAAAATTAAGGCCTCAACCTAACAATTCAAACCCAAGATGAAGAGAAATGAGTTATAGAAAGTGTTTAGCCTCAAAATATGAGATTAAATTCATGGAAAACAAGAATTAGATTGAAGAAATGGAGATTGAAAGTAAATAGGGTCAAGTAAGCACTATGTTGATTTTAGGTCACGGTGAGTTTTTTTTATTTGATTGTTATATAGGGATTATGGATTAATTAATAAGTATTTGTGATAGTGTTTAGGCTAAAAATTGGGTAGAGGTTGAGTAGAAAAAGTTAAAGAAAAAAGGTGGATTAGGAGAGTGTTTATTCTAGCATTATTTTGGCTTGTTTTTTTTTTTTTCTCTTTTTTATTTCTTTTTCTCACTCTAATGTTTTGCTATATGAATTTTGTCTCTCTTCTCATAGGCTCTTCCACTCTAAAAAAGCCTTCCTTAAACATTTTATTTATAGACAAAGGCTTTGTGGTATAGTTGTAATTAGTTTATAAATAAAAAAGGTATTATTACTCACTAAAAGACAAAAGTATATATTAGAATCAATCCTACTTTGAAAATTGTCCAACAATATTCTAAAATATAATATTCTTTGTTTGCTTACTACTCCTAGGGAATTGAACATTATTTTATTAGACACGTGGGATCTAGTTTGACCATTAGAGGTAAAATATTTGACTTTTTGTCAAGTGGTCCATACTGAAATAGTATAATTTTAAAAGGGATAAGGTTCATTTAAGCCCCTTAATTTTACCCCAAAGCTCAAATAAGCCCTCTATTTGTTTAAGCTCAAATAAATTAGGGTTTAGTTTAGAAGGGTCTTTTGAGCCCCTCTAAACAAATAGAATTCATCTCTATTAACTCAAGTCAATTTTCAACGCAAATTAAATTTTACCAATTTGACTTAATTATTTTTTTTATGTTCTTCTCCATCAATTCCCTCTCCTAACACTACTTTTCACCACTGCCATCACCACCCAACTCAATATTTTTCAATCCTTATCTTCTATTTCTTGATCACTACCTTCTCCCCAAGCACATAATAACACCATAGTCCTATCACTACCATATAATCAATAACACCAATACATCAGTCCCATCTTCATAATTATTGATGGTTTATTTTGAACTTAATCGACCATGTAGTGCTCCAACTGATCCAATGTTTCATTAATGGGATGCTTAACTGTCCATGTAATTCTATTAAAACCATATCTAGCCATCACCCAAGGAGAAATCTCCAAATGAGAGTCCAGTTAGGCAGTGAAACATGGCCATAAATTCCAACTCTTTGGTCTGGATGATCTTTGAAGAGACAGGGTAGATGATTACATGATTCTATAGTGGTGAAGGAAGAGGTGGTTTCTTGATTTTGTAAGAGTTTTTATGTACTTTAAGCATTATAGGGTATGAACCTTGGATTTGGTTCTATTTTTTTTATTATGATCTTACTATATGTGGTGGTGGGTGCTGTTGTTGGATAGTTATAGCAGTAGTGGGAGTAGCTATGGTTACAGCCTTTCAATAATGGGAAAATAATAGGGGTCTATTATCATACTTATGACTTCCTAGGTGCTAAAAAAATGGGATGTCGAGAGAAGAGGAAAAAAAATAAGTAATTAACTTATATCTTTCTGTGGAATTCTGTAAGCCAATATAGTTCATCATTTGCTTGACAGTTCATTGCCTTGAACTTAAGAACTTGTAGGCACATTACATCATTTATTTATTTAAAGCTGAAAAAGCTTATATTGAAATAAGTATTATTAACCACTGACTTCCCAAGTGGAAGATGCAAAATGAAGTAAAAAATTCTTAGGAAAATGTAAGCCTGACAATGCTAATGATAGTGCTAATGAAGTGGTAATTGATGTTGAAACTTCAAAATCAAAGGATATTACTTAGGTGAAGGCTACTCTACAAACGAATAAAAATTTTGCACTCAAAACTCTTACAAAAGCATTTGAAGCTATTGGTTATCCATATACTCTTGAAAATTGACTTTCTTTTATTGATGTTGGGAATCCTACCATGGCTTTAGTAAGTAAAATAGTCATATATAGAAAATTAAAAAATAGGCCTTTATATCTAGAAAATTAGGGCATTTCATTAAGTGTATCTATAAAAGAACTTACTATTACATAAACACATTTGGAAAATTCCTTTCAATTATGATGTTTGGCATGTTTATTAGATAATATGAACTAGATGGAGTGGATTACATGGAACGTAGAATGAGAAGGACAAGCCAATCTCAGAGCGCACCATCAGGGGATAGGAAATTGGGTAAGAGATGAAGCAAAAGTGATGTGACTTTGCTATTAAGATTATTGATTGTTGTTTTTCCCTTTTTAGATTCTTGGACAAAGTTGCATTATATAAGCAAATGGATGATTTCCAAATCAATTCACTTTTTCTTTTTTTATTTTCTTTTTCTATTCTACTATGGTTATACTTTTCCTTTTCTTGTTGTTATTTCTTCTTCTTATATTGTACTTGCTATGTAAATCATTTTGGTTTTGGTTTTGGTTTTGGCTTTTGATTTATTATATAATTCTATTATAAATGTAAAAATTCAAAGGAAAGAGAGCGAGTTTCATTTTTATTTTAAGGTTTGGTTGGCTTTCAAAGAGCGATGTGCATTATAGAGTTTTTTTTAATGGATTTCCTTTCATTTCAAACCTCTCACTATCGTCACTCTATAATCCATCACCATTTATAGTCTTTAGTTTCATTTTTGACTTTCTTAATTTGCCTTCCCTAATTCTAATTTTTATTTTTATTTTAATTACAACATTTGGATTTAAGGATTTTATAATGATTGGAGGAGGAGGATCGTTGATGTTAGCTCTAATAGTTGAAAACGAGGCTGGAAAAATTGACTTAAGTTAATGGAGATGAACTCTGTCTGTTTTTAAGGGCTTAAAAGATACTTTTTAAGTAAACCTTAATTTATTTGAGCTTAAAAAAATAGAGGGCTTATCTAAGCTTTAAGGTAAACTTGGGGGCTTAAATGAACCTTATCTCATTAAAACACAATTTTAGACTAAAATTTAAATCCAGCATCTCGATTTGACCTTTGAAAAAGTATGTTGACCAAAGTTTAACTTTTCATACCAGGGCTTCTTATGATTAAATCAAAGCTCACAGACTGAAAAACCAGTCTAAAAAACACTACAAACATAAAAATAGTCTTTTGAAAGACTTTACTAATTGGCTCAATAAACAAAACTCGAAAACATACTTTCTTTCTCTCAATCATCAGAACCTCTTTCTTGGGGGTTAGGTTTGGTTTGAAAAAGGTTAAGTTTAGTACTTGGGTAAGGTTTTAGCTTTTCAATTAACTCTAAACTTGCTTTTCAATCATCATTCTTGATTAATATCATCTATTAGTGAGATATTTTTCTACTTTCATCATTGGCTTTCAGGGTTTTGAAAAACAACCCTAATAATTCCACTTCAAGCAAAGCTTATTGAATCTTTAATAAAAGAACTCTAGTGGTAGAAGAGTAAATGCATGTTATATTTTATAAGCCTAACCCATTTGATCCTAGAGAGGATTTTGTTAATGTTGACAATATTGTAAAGGGCTTTAATGGAGATGAATATTCAAGAAGAAAATGCTAGCAAACCTTTGGAGATTGATGAACCTAACAAGGAAGAAGATGAGGAGATACCTTAACCAACCTTAAAGCATGAACTACAATAAAAGTGGCAATTCAAGAAAGCTCACCCAAAAGATCTCATCATTAGTGCCATTTCAAAAGGGGTAACCATTAGATCTCACTTTAAATCCTTAGTAAATTTAGCCTTCATCTCTCAAATTGAACCTAAAAATGTTGACAATGGTTTATCTGATGAATTTTAGATTCTCATTACGCAAGAAGAACTCAATTAGTTTAAGAGAAATAAAGTATAAATTTTAGTTCCTATACCTAAACATCATCCTATTATAGGCACTAAATGGGTGTTTAGAAATAAGGTATCATGATTAGGATCAAAGTTGGGTTAGTAGCTAAAGGTTATAATTAAGATAAAGGCATTAATTGTGGTGGAAATTTTGCCCTCGTTATTAGGTTAGAAGCTATTAGGATGTTAATTACATTTTCATCTCATATAAAGCTTAAGTTTTTATTAAATGGATGTGAAAAGTGCTTTCTTAAATGGTTTTATAGAAAAGGAGGAGTATGTTGAACAACCTCCGACTTTTGAAAGCTTTGAATTTCCTAATCACATTTTTAAACTTTCAAAAGATCTATATGGATTGAAATAAGCTACTAGAGCTTCGTATAAAAGGTTAGGCAACTTTCTTTTAAAGAAAGTATTCTTTAAAGGCAAAGTTGATAGAATATTATTCATAAAGAAATCCAAGAATAACTTGTTAATTGTTCAAATATATGTTAATGATATCATTTTTTTTGTGCTACTAATCATTCATTATGTAAGGAACACTCTAAGCTTATACAAGATGAATTTGAGATTAGCTTGATGGAAGAACTACCAAGTTATTTCTTGCTCTATAAATCAAGTAAGGAGAAGATGGGAACTTCATCAATCAAACTAACACAAGGGACATCCTCAAAAAGTTTAGGATGGATGAAGTTAAAGTGAGCAAGACTCTAATGAGCACCACCACCAAGCTTTACAAGGATAAGACTGGAAAGCCAATTGATGAAAAGAACTTTAGAGATATGATCATATCCTTTCTTCATCTTACTGCAAGCGGACCTAACATTATGTTTTGCCACTTGTCTATGTGCTAGATTTCAATCTTCTCCTAAGGAGTCTCATTTGAATACAATTAAGAGAATTTTTAAGTATAGTTAAGAGAATTTTTAAGTACCTCATAGGAACCATGCACTTAGGTCTTTGGTACCCTAGGAGTAACTCATTTGATCTTATTAGCTATTCAGATGTAAACCTTGTCGGTAGCTTACTAGATAAAAATAACACTTTCAAAAGTTGTTAATTTTTAGGACATTGTTTAGTTTCTTAATTTAGTAAAAAATAATTTTTAGTTTCCTTGTCCATGGTTGAAGTTGAGTATGTGGCGGCTAGTTGTTATTGCTCACAAGCTTTATAGTAAAAACAACAACTAAAGTACTTTGGAATTGAAGTTTATCACATTCGTATCAAATGTCACAATACAAGTGCTATTAATCTTAGCTACAACCACATTCAACACTATATAACTAAACACATAGACATTAGGCACCATTTCTTAAGTGATCATGTTAAAAATGGTGATATATCGCTTGTGTTTATTGATATTAACAATCAACTCCTTAATGAGGAGAGATTAAATTACATCAAGGAAGAATATGGTATGTCAAATGGATCTACTTTGAACTAATGCTTGTTTATACTTAGAAGTTATTAAATTAAATTGAGTTGTTGTGTGTTTCAATTTTAAACTTGATAATATAGTCCTTTTCATGCTTATATCTCCTAATTAACCTTAGAAATTAACAATTACTCTCTGAAGATAATTCAAATAAATAATTATTAATCATGTATAGCATGATAAAATTTATTACAAATATTCCTCTTTAAGTTTAAAAATTACCTTTTTTAATACTTTTTATTATGTCAATTCAATCTAAAAGGACTTAATTGTTAATTTTTTTTATCTTGTTTAGACCTGATTATAAAATTTTTGAAAGTTCACTACTAGTCTAAACTTTGCTCACAATTGTTACTATCATTAATAAAAATTGTGTCACATATAAAGCTCAATTCATAAGCTCCTCATGGTCTCTGCTCATGACCATGAGATGGTGTCATAAGGGCTCCTCATGATCATGATAAACTCCTCATGACCATGAGCGATGTCATGAAAGACCTAAGAAAATGATTTTTGTACCTTTACATGTACCAAAAATATTATTTTTATCTATAAATACCTTGCTTTTCATCTCATTTTTCACTTTGCTCATAAACTCTCTAAATTCCTCTCTATTCAATCTACATTACATACAATCCTCCTTACTTTCTCTCTTGAATTCTAATCAATATTTTCCTCAATTGTTTTAAAGGAATCCACAAGAAGCCAAAGAACAACTCAAGAAACTCCCTCCTCTTCCTAAGCAAGGAGAGCCACTACGGATCAACCAAAGAAGACCCCACCTTTGTCCTACCCAAGAAGAAATTTCATTCCATTTTGATATATAACCAAGGTAGCACTTAAAACACTTGGATACTATGATCAAGTGAAGACCCATCTTGAAAAAAATTGGTATGTTTGATTTTTCTTTCACTCTTTTTAAAACCTCTTCTTCTCTTATGTATGAGTTCCACTCTTCTCTTCATCTTTGAACTCACCACATTAATGAGCAAAACCCTTGGTATAGCAAGAGATTTAAACTGAAGGGAGGAAATATGTTTCTTTCTAAAAAAGACTTTAATAGCCTCTTTGCATTTCCTTAAATGGGGCTCTAATAATCCAACACCCTATATGGAACCCTCATTCTTTTTGGGTTTCCAATGTCAAGCTAACATTGAACCATTCATTATCGATCATTCTAAGTCCTCCCTCTCTTTAAAAGCTATGTGGTATATCCACCATTTCATCACCTATACATTTCATACTATGGGGCTTAACAATGAAGTTATTTTCCTTTGATGACTTATTCCTTCTCCAATACATTTTGACAACATAAAAGTATAATTGAGTAGATAGTTGAAATTGAAGCTTTGGCTTGTCAGTGATAGTGTAAGTGGAAGCATATGCATTAGGGGTATTATTTCTAGAATTGCTACCCATTTCACCTTAACTATAAAACCTCATGTTCAATTCCCTACTCCCTTTTTCATAAGACTTTCTTTAAAAACTCTAAACAATTCAAGAAATTCGACAATCAACAGTCATAGAAAGATGAAGTAGAATAGGTTAATGAGGAACTTACTCAAGATCTTAAAGACATTGAGAAAATTGGCAATTTGTGGCTTAAAGGTAGAGGGCTTAGTGAAGAACAAGAACAATAGCCATAAGCACAAGCATAAGATCCCACAATGCCTTATTGTGAGAGACCTAGAGGCTCCACCACTTTTTAAAGTGTGGATGATTAACTTGTATGGAATGGGCATTTCTTCTATAGAATATCCATAGTGGAGTTGAACTTCAACAACCGATTTGATCATATGGATGCTATACTTGATCACTTTAATCATCACATAGATCATATGGAGTATGACATTCACCAAATTTTTGCATACTATAACATCCATTGCTCTTTGCCTCCTCCTCCTCCTCCTCCTTACCCTTCTCAAAGCCCTCGTTTTGTTAATGCTCAAGAAGGAGACCACTAAAATGATCCTCAAGATCCTAGTACTTTATCTTAGTAGTTATGTGATGTGTTCTATGTTTTCATCTTCGAATTCTATCTTTTATATTCTATTTAGTTGTTATGAAGGACCACATTTTCATATTATTTGTATTGTTTTTCTTACAAATGAAATTATTGTTCCACATTACTTTTTTTCTTTATTGCCTATTTCTATGTCTTTTTTTTAATCTTTCTATGTCTTTTATTTCCTTTTCATTATTTTTTATCTTTTACAAAGGGTGAGAAACATAGTCATTTTTTCATACACTTAATATTAATCATAATATGTAGAATAATGCTTCAAATTTGATCTTGTTTACATTAGCAACATAGTTGCGCACTTTGAAAGGGAGCACACACATTATCTCTTGCAAAACTGAACTAAGTATAACATTAAGGGGGAGCTACACACTAAACATATTTTTTATGCATAAATTTTTATTAAATTGGTTATCAAAGTCAAAAAAGGGGAGATTGTTGACCTTATGCATGATCAATCCCCCTATTTTGACATTAATAAATAATTTGATTATACTAATTAAGTTTACTAAGTGTTGTAGATTTAACTCTCCTTTAAGAGTGCTCAAATATATCCTCAAAGGTCCCTAAGATGTAAACAAAATATAAGAATCAAATGGAAGGCATTCTTCATCAATTTTAAGTCAAATCAAGCATATTAGCAACCATCATAAGTAGCCCTCATGATCAACAGCAATACTCATGAGCTGAAAGCTTGACAAGCCTATAAAGTGTAAAGAAGTATGTGTCCCTCATGATCTGCCCTCACAATCATGAGTAGATCATGAAAAATGGTCTAGCTTATGACTAGGGACTGTAGCTCATAAAGAGAAAGACTCCTTCAAGGCATCAACACTCTAGATTGCTCACCAGTCACGGTCACAATCACGACAGGACCATGATCATGATTGTGACCAGTGTAGTCAACCAAAGTCCTATGGAATCATTTAAGCTTCAAAGAAATTAAGCCACACACGATCATGAGCTAATTGTGACACCATTACTCCTAATCTCCAATGGCTATATTTTTCATATATCATAATCATGAGCCTGCCCTCATGATCATAAGTAGACTCCTTCCTATAAAAAGTTGAAATGCATTAAATGAAGGGTGGTGAAACTTGAAAATGACTTACATGTACTCCAACAACTAGTTTATGATATCCAACTATAAATATAAGTCATGGAGCATCATTAAAGAGTTACATAATTTAGTCTTTGAAACATTTACTCTTACTACTCATTAAGAATTTAATTTCTTCTTTTACCTTTCTTATATTTAGATACACTTTTTGAGTGTAGGTTGTGTGATAGAATTATGATTCTTTTTCTTCTATTTTATGCAGTTGAAAAAAGGGAATTGAGGACTAAACTCTTTCTTGTAAGGTTTTAGTTCAATGTTAAAACTCAATTTAAGTAAATATATTGTAGTGGTTATAAAATCCAATCTTAGGAGAGTTAGGTGGAGACACTGGTTTGCTGATAAACCAAACTCCTTAAACGTTTGTGTTTATTCTTCTCAATCCTTAACTTTTTCTTAATTTTTTTTGTTAATTACTTCTTAAAATCTTAAGAGCCATAACCCCCCCCCCCCCAAACAACTTTAGGGCTATTACATAGTTGTAATTAGAGGTGGCAAAATAGGTGGGTATGGGTTGGGTATAAATGGGTAAGACCCTTAATCACCCATTTACCCTTTTATGATCCATTTATTATTTATATGGGTGCCCAAATCCATATAACCTATATAAATTTTACCCACACATTTCCCATTTAAACCCATTTATTTATATCTAAAGTTTAAGAAATTTACAAAAAAGAGCACATTTTAAAGTTTATAAACAAAAATATCCCCACTTTTCTATTTATTATATTCTTACACTTTTTCATTTACAAGTATGCCCCTTTTTACATTTTTATCACTTTTTTCCTTTTGCTTTGTTTTTTCTTTTAAGTGTAATTTTAATTTTTAATTTTTAATTTTTTCCTCCCTTTCTTTTTTATTTTGATTTTATCTTTATTTATACATTGGGGAAATTGATTTCTAAATTGCTAGCCACTTTCACTTTAACTATGAAACCCAAGATTCCATTCCCTACTCTTTTCTTTATGAGTCTTTCCTAAAAAACTATAAACAATTTAAGAAAGTGGGCAATCAATGGTTATGGGAAAATGAAAAAGAAGAGGTTGATAAAGAACTTGCTTAAGACCTTAAAGACACCAAGCAAATTGGTAATTTCACACTTGAACTATATGTATAAGGCTTATGTCATACCTCTAATTTGACTATCCCCAAAAAGGCCCAATGATGAAATAAATCTTTAAAAAGACTAGAGTTTGATCATTCATAACACCTTTAAAGTGTGAAACCCTAATTGATCCCACCAGTGTGCAAAATCGATCACTGAGACATTAAGTTGCACACTAATATTATGAAATATGAATTATTGGGACAATAAGAGGCTTATTTTGAGAATCTTCTCTCAGAACATGCAGCTTGTTAAGCCAGTGTTTATTTCATCAAACCAAGACCCAACTTCAAGAAAAAATGAAAATTTATTTTAACAAAATGGACTTTGAAAACACATCTAGAAGGCTCCAAAACCTTCGGAAGTGGTATTGGAATAGTCCAAAATAACCTGAGGATTAGTGTGCATTGCCTAAAAGTGCGTGTATAGCCACAAACACCCTAAGGTGTAATGCACTAAAATTGAAGCCAATCTAGATAAAATGGACTTCGAGAATATGTTCTAAAGACTCTAAAACATATGGAAGTGGTCCTAGAATAGTCCAAAACAACTTAAGGATTAGCACACCTCACTTAGAAGTACACATATACACCCATAGGTGTCATGCTCTAAAATTAAGGCTAAATTAGATAAAATGGACTTAAAAAATGTGTCTAGAAGGCCCAAAAACCATAATGACCAACCTTGAAATAGTCCCAAAAAGCCCTAAATTAACTGTGTAATGCGTAAAGGTGCTTGTAACTGTGTGCACGGCCATGTGCTAGCAAATGACCATGTGCACTTCATATAGCCAGGTGCTTTGTCCTAGGGTTGCATGCATAACCACACCTATACTCCCCTCTTCCTCATATTTTGCACTATAAATAAGTGTCTCCATACCCCATTTTGAGGGGGGAGCAAGAGGAAACACACACACACTCAAAAAATCTATCCACTTGAAGGCACTATAAACCCGCTTATAGACAGTTTTAGCTCTCCCACTGCATTTTTCTTAAGTTATTATGTCTTTTTTCCACCAAACCTTGCCTTATCTTTGTTAAAGCATGCTTTAAAGGTATACAAACTAGCATCATTCTACACGTCATTTTGAACCTTTTGATAAGGAAAGCTTGATAATTCTTCAAAGTAAAAGCTTCCCATACAAACTTAGTTCAATATAAGGACCACACAATCAATTTAGCATGTTTATTTTATCGTACTGCATTTTATTTTATTATCATCGGCATTTGTGAATATTATTATGCTTGCATGATGAGACTGGCAATTTGCATGATATATGAATAATATAGACTCTATTTTTGCTCATCTCATATTATCATTTTGCATCCTCTAATTTTAAAATGTGAAATCATGTCGTGAATATTAATAACATGAAAAGTTCATATTCCGAACTAGGGTCATTATTCTTATGGTCCAGCAATGTCACCATGCATCCACTATATTGTCATCACATATCATTATAGTATAAATAATCACTATAAACATGCATGATTCTGTACATTTTGCTACTCTTTCAAGTTATTAAGTGTCCATTGCTTATCTCATTTTTTATGTGATCGTGCAAGCTACATGGATAGTTGTGCTAACCTTTCAAGTTCAGTATATCTAAGTTAGATTTACTTTTTGCAATCCTTTTTTCTTTTATATGTATTTTACTAAGAAAGTGATGTAATAATGGTATCTTTAACTTTATTATCTTTTATTATTTGATGTACTATGTGAATGCTATATAAACTGTGATTGTCAAAACTAGGGTATTGTGATAGCTATACATTGAATATTGTATAATGAGAAATAGTAAAAAAGTAGATGCAATCCCTCGAACCCAAAAAACTTTACAGGGGGCAATACTCGTTGAGTGACCAAATGTTGTCCCTTTTCTTTTCCCAATTTTCTAAAAATCAAGTGGCAACTCTATAAAATAAAATAAAAAAGTGTCTCATCCCTCCTGAGACTAATCATTTATTCCTATTCAGAAAAGTTGCCATGTCCCTCGGAAACACAATCAATGGCTCACAGTGGCGACTCCATTGGGGATTTCTAAGTAAGAGAGATTAACTCAAAAATGACTATTTCTCATTATGCAATACTCAATCATATAGAGCCCATCACCATTTCATTTGCACTACACATTACACATGCACCACTGGTCCCTAAAACCTTAATAATACTAAATGACATTGCCACCATGATTCTACTTGAGTCACAAGGTGATGATGATAGGTATTATCACCTTTAGTCTTTACTTGTGCATTCACTAGACTCATTTAACCAGAGTCCATAACCCAAGTCCTAAAGGGGGGCGATCGAGTTATCAAAAAAATGCTAGACTCACTGACCGAAGTTTATAACCCTAGTCATATGGGGGCATTCTCGCTAAATGAACCTTTAGCCTTTCACTTTGACTCAGCTTATATAGATAAGCCAATAGTAACATCCACTAGGATTCCACCAAGTTGTGCATGCTATCCTTGTCATAACGCTATCCGTTTGACCTAATATTCATACATGACATGACTCTCTTAGTGTATTTCACTAAATGACGTTGTAATGTCAGTTTTTATAAAATGTTTATACTTAGATCCACATGATTCTCATCTACTTCGTGTGAGCCCAAAGCGTAAGGAATGATAAGAATCATGTACCTCAAGTTGAATAGTCTATATGAACTAATAAATAATGACATCCCTTAATGACGAAACCTATAAGACATCGTCCATCTATTCTTATCAAATCAAATGAATGGGTTAGGGATTCAAGTAGATTATGGACATTTATGTCGACAAAATCAAACTATAAACTATCAAATAATACTTTTATGACTCCTTATAAACATATCGAATATCAATATGGGGTTAAGAACTTGGGCTCCATTTGATTGACCTTGGCCCTATGCATACTAGCATATACGGTCTTTGGACATCATTTGAAGTCCGATAATCGACCCCCATATTGACATCATATGATTATCTCAAGTACATTTTGGTATTGTTCCTCAGTTTACCCCTTGGTTTTGATCCACATAAATTGAAACAACCTAGTTATGAGAGCAAAACCATAGTCCCTTGATGACTATAGGTTTAAAACCCGCTTAGGAAAGAAACTGAATGACCCATGGAGAAATAAGGTTAGAAGTGGAAGCTAGCTTATGATTGGTTTATTCACTGTGCAGGAAATACTAGCCAACTTTCTAAGATTAATCATGCATACATAAAATACATGTAGATACAATGAACTAACAATTGTTTCTTATAGCAATGATCATCTTTCATTATAGGATTTTGCATCTACTCCATGCATACATGCTCACCCTTTTCTTTTGTAGGCACATGTCATGAATCACTCATTTAGCTAACCTTAATAAATGTACAAGAATAAAACATTCAAACATGAATGACCAAGAAGATACCTCCTATCAACAATTTAAAAATAGACTAAAAAAAGGGATCCAAAAGTTGCTCACTGATGGTATCATAGTCAAAATCCTCCAAGCCTAAATAAAGGAAAAAAATGCCTGAGATAGCAATAATACGCCACTGAATGAAGCTTCCACATCTATTCACCCCAAGGCAAATAAAGTGAAAGGAATTCCCCGTACTCCAGTTCAAGTTGATGATGAAAATGACTACTACCAGGATCTCAAAAATGCACCAAAAGCTATAAAAATTACTGACATAACCAAGCTTGAATCAGTATGGGAGGTTAAACTATTTGCTAACAGAATGGCTTAGTTGGAATTTTCCTTTAAATAAAAAGGAGCCCATGGCTCCAAAAGCTTCACTGACCTAGCATTGTTCAAAGATGAACCACTCCTATATGATTTTAAACTACCAAACTTTGCCAAGTTTGATAGAATAAGGGACCCAAGGGTCAATCTAAGGCAATGTGCTACCTTCATGGCTACTATGAAGCTTACAAAATCCCAGATTGTTTGATTTTTATTCACATCACTAGAAGAAGGACCAAGAGCATGGTTCTTTGACCTTGAGGATGAAATTAAAAGTGATTGGCTACTGTTAACTCAAAAGTTCATCAAGTAGTATGAATACAAAACTTAGTTAGACATCACTCATAGAGATCTCGAGACTACAGGATCGAAACATGTGAAGCTTTCTCTGATTATGTCATAAGATGATGGGGAAAGGCGGTCTAAATGAGAAACCATCCTCCTAAAAATGAATAGATAGAGCTGATAATAAAAAAGGCATTACCATATTTCAAAAAACATATGATCTTTGCTCATTATCTAAACTTTTGAGCTCTCCATTAGGTTGGAATCATGATTAAAGATGAGCAACCCCAGCAAGCTAAAAACAACTTCTGTTGCAATACCCAATCAAACATCCAAAACACATTTACCTGAGCCATAAAAATAAACCTAATCTAACCCAACACTCACAATTTACCATCTATTAATGCTATCAGACTTTTGAGAAAATTCTTAAGCTTTAATATCCCGAGTTTTTAAATATTTTTATACTGCATCGGGATATGTAGTGTTAATAATTTTTTGTATATATTTATGATATTTTAAGAGTTGTTATTTTTTTAAAGCTAATTTTAATTATTTTATATTATTTTAAGTACTTTACGTAAAATTTTCCTAGGAATTGTATTTTCGGGAAAATTGACACGTAAATAATTTAATATTAATTATTTTGACTAGTTTTACAAATTTGCATGAACTCATACATAATATTTAAGTGCTAAATAAAATGTATATATGTGTATTTATTTAAATTAATTAGGATTTAATTAATTACCTTAATTTTTATTATTTAGTTTTAATATTAATTAATTAATTTTAAGTGTATAAATTATTAAATATAATAAAATATTTTTGTGGTGAGTATTATTTGTGTGTGGGAATATATCTATTACTATAATATAAGGTGGACATATATATATGTATATACATATATACATTATTTTATAACAAAAAAACAAAAGTTTGCAGAAATTACCGTTTTGCCATTGTCTTCTTCATTTCTTCCCTGATCAGTTTTTCTTCCATTTCCAGCCATTTTCAAGCTAGTTTTCTCACAGTCACTGTGCCTCTCAGCCTTCCTCCTCCACCTCCAGCCATTTCCACCACCTAAAGCTCTCTTTTCCGGTGTGTTTTAGCCGAAAAATCAAGTAGAGGCTGAATTTCATCTCAACTCCGATCAAGCCATTTTCGGCCACCGTTTTCGACACTGTCAGTCTCTATCTTCTCCTTGAGCTCTAGTGAGTGTGATTCCAAACTTTTTTTCACTTGATTTGGTCTAGAATTGCTTCGGTTTCAATTTCCTCATTTCAGCCATTTTAGGTTTTGAATTTTTTTAGCTTCAATTTGATTGATTCATGAAAATTTCCTTCACAAACTTTGTTCATGGAAGCTTAATCTACATTTTTTAATTTTTTTAGAATTTTTGAATTTATTTTAATTTTTGTGAATTTTTTATTATTTTATTAATATTTTCTAATTTTCAAAAATTAATTAATTAAATTATGAAATTGTGTTTTATAGTGATTATAGGAGTTGAAATGAATTATATAAATTTATTTGTAATTTTTTTGAATTTTTATATATTTATTTGGAATTTATTAAGTTTATGTAATTTTGAAAAATAGGGTTAATTATGTGTTTAATTGAAATAAATTGGTGAATTGAGTATATTTATTGATGTTATTGAAATATATGCTGAGAAAATTAATTTTGAGCAATTATATTATTTTTGGTGAATTTTTGGATTTATTTTAGAAAATTTATATATATAGGGGTATTTTGGTAATTTTATACTAAATTGGCTAAAAATGTAATTAAATTGGTTTTAATAGTTATTTAGGATATAAAAATGATTTCTACAAATTATTAGTATTTTTAATTAATTAAAACTATTTTTCGTAAATTATTTTCAAATTATATATATAATATACGATTTTTCTAAATAAATGAGTTTTTATCGGTTTTTAACGTGTTTTAGGGTTAATTACGTAATTTGGATTTATAAAATGTATTTTTATTATATAAGGGCATTTTCGGTATTTTGTAATTATTCTATGAATTGTGAATCTCGATCGGTGAATTATAGTTTAGAGTCCGATCGAGGGATTATGGATGTGAATTTGGTGTTATTCTAAAATGTATTTTCTTTGCAGGACCGACTCTACTATTTGAGTAGAGAGATGTCCATTTTACAGGGGAGGTTTCTATCGGATTTTTGGTAGAATTCTCGTAAAACGTGATGTCCGGTCAAATCCCTATTCTAATTATGTGTCTAAAATTCTAGATCGAGTCTTTAGAATTTTTGTTAAATTTATTCTAATTTCATGTTGTCATTTGTTTGTCTAGCTGCGCCGAGACCAAGGCCTAACGGATCAGGCCCGCCGAGTTTGTCTCGTGGAGCGCTAACATGTGAGTTATTATATTGTATATATATGCATTGCATATAGGATGCATGACTTAGGATTTTTATTTTCATTATATGTTTAAACGGTAATTTAATTATAATATGATTTGGTATATTTTCGGTTTATTTTTAGTATATTTTTGATATATGTATGTTAGATATTTAGGTTTATGTTTGTTATAATTTAATATTTATACACGATTTAAATGTGCATCGAACCATAATTATTTTATTAAATGATTAGTATAATTTAGGTTTATTCTTAAATAATTGCATGCTATATTATAAACCTACACTTAAATTATTTTTAAGTTTATTTTTGGTATATTTTTTATTTATTTCCAAATAAATACATGTTTTATTATTAAATTAAACCTAACACATTAGTGGTATATTTAGGGTTTATTTTTTATATATGCATGCTAAATAATTAGGTTTATTTTTAGTATATTTGTGAATATATGTTAAACCTAAACACATATTTAAATGAATATTTATATATAAATGTTTTATTAAATGATTTGTGTACTTAGGGTATATCTTTTGTATATTTAAGTATATTTTTAAGAAAATGCATGTTATATTATTGTTACTCATTTAAATTATTTTTTTTTAACCATATTAATGATTTATCTTTAGTTTATTTCATATTTTATTTGACATATATATATATATATATATATATATATATATATATATATATATATATATATATATATATATATATATATATATATATATATATATATATATATATATATATATGGTTGGTTTTACTATTATGAATATTGTTCTACATTAATTATTTTCCGAATGAATGATTTATTTAAATGAAGGATATCAATAGAACGTGCTTCCTAGTGGGCAGCACTAGGACCGTGTACGTATCGGTGTGAAAGAATAGGGTTGAGTGAGAGTTAATTTTGGGTGATTATAATTGATTTAATTGATTTGACTAAGATTAATGGTATGTTAGATAGTGTGATTACGGGGCCAATCATACTGACAGTCAGACTACTGGAGCTCGGTTGACTTAGTGTCTCGGGGCCAGTCTATTGTCCATAAGTGGATTGAATGATCTATTGGGTTGATTGAGATGTGAGGTGATAGATAGTGTGATTGCTAGAGCTCGGTTGACCAAGTGTCTCGGGGGCAATCACACTGACAGTCAGACTGTTGGAGCTCAGTCGACTTAGTGTCTCGGGGCCAGTCTGCTGTCCAGATTGGAATAAGTGTTCTATTTGGAATCAAGTGAGCCTGTATGGCTAGAGTGATGATGGGATTGTTTGAGGTTGCTATTATTAGGGTTCTATGGATCCTTTATGAATTAAAACAAATGTTTTCTACATTTAGTATATTTATAAAGGCAGAGTTTGGCATTCGTGTGAAATGTGTGCATATACATATATATATATATAAGAATGTCTGATTGTTATGATTTGGTTTGCATGTATGTATAGTATAATAATTCACTCAGTGAGGTCTGACCCCCCTCAATTATTTTTTTCAGGAGATCTTATATTGTCAGACCTTAGATGTAGAGTTCCTCACCGGTGTTTTTCAGTCCCGGCTATATTATGCAAATGTATATTCTGAACTCTGATTTATATTCTAGAAACTGTAGTAGTTGTGTTATTGTATTTGAGAAGCATTATTTTGTTTGGATATTAAATACTCTGAGAATTTGTATTTGAACACTGTATGAATATGCATACATTTATGAAAGGATTTAGAGAATTTATTTTATATATTGATTCAAAAAATTTTAATTATATCGTACTTTTTATTTATTTATTGTATGATTTTATTTTCTTAGGCTTGCTACGGGTTCCGGATTCGAAAGAATTTCCGTTCCCTAGCGCCGGTCATGACTCCTAGTTTGGGTCGTGACATTTAACCTCCCACTATCCAAAGTATACCGGAGACTTTAACAAAAGAACATATTACAGCCTTAAGAGCTCAAGCCTCTTAAAAACCCACTACCCCCTTATATTGACCAAAACCTATTATGCCACTTTTGCCAAATACTCGGTCACACCACTGATGCATGTAGGGCCCTCAAGAATGCAATCATTAAATCTCAAAGGATTGACCACCTAGAAAAATGACCCAGCATCAAGACTAATCCTCTCCCAAACTATTAAAACATGCCTCCACCAACCATCAGCATAATCTCCTCCAATTTACCAAAAGACCTTGTCAAATAATAAATCTAAGCCATCCAATAAACCCAAGAAAAGTTCTTAGAAGACAAACTCTCGAGCCTTATTCTTGAACCTCATGACTTTAGTGAAGATGAACAATGTCCTTCTACCTTTGAATACATTTTGATGCCCTAAAAATTTCTCCCCCACTTAATGATGCAAAAAGAGCTAGGGATACAACTCTCTCTATGAATGGTAAAGTGATTGATTACCCCTACTCATAGGAAGCAGACACAGGTAGTGGTCATAGAGTATACGATTTACTAGGCCAACCATCTTGGAAGTTCGACTACAAAGTCAAGTACATAACACCCTTGCTACTCACACACCTAAAAGATATAGTACCATTAGGATGGGAAGAAGAATTTGACAGCAAATATGGGGTGGACAGTACTATTTAGCCTTAAAACCTGTAAGTCATTGGGATCAATAAATGGTACGACTTTGATGATTCTAAAATCATCATCTGGGACCTAAATAATAATATAAAGGTAGATAAGAAAGTAGCTAAGAAGCCCTCACTAGCAGTTAACCATATGACTTGTAGCGAGTGAGTATATCAACCCTTTGAGAAGGAGAAAGATCCCCCAAAGGAAAATAAAAAATAAGTGATCAAGCTCTAGTCCAAGAGAAATACAATGTCCTTAAACAACTTAAGACTCAAGTATAAGCTAGTATCTAGGAACTACTCATGGCCTCCAAAAAGCACAAGGACGCCCTAGTCAAAGTGTTAGATAAGGCAAAGATCATCACTAATGTGTCGCCCTGCATAATGATAGCCTCTCTAATGAAAGCTCCCTCTAATGAAATCACCTTTTTGAATGAAGATTTACCCCTTGAGGGAAGGGTGCACAATTGCCCTCTCTTTATACAAGTAATTGTCAAGTCTAAGAAAACTCCATGTGTTATAGTGGATGATGAATTTGCTATTAATGTTTACCCTATGAGATTGTTACATAAGTTTGGGATGAATGCTGAAAACTTGAAAAAATCCAACATGGTCATACGAGCTTATGATGATTCAAAAAAGCCAATCATCAGGACTTTCAAAGTAGTAGTTATAGTAGGTCATATCAAATCAGTAATAGAATTTTTCATCTTGGACATCTCTCTAACTTTTGCCCTGCTACTAGGAAGACCTTAGCTCCACCCAATAAGGGGCATACCCTCCACTTTGCGTTAGAAGATCAAGTTCCCTCTAAATGGAAAGGTCGTTACCATCCTTGTTGAAACAAAAAACATTATTGCCTATCTGAATGTGGTCCCACCAGGATTTCAAGTTTCTACAATCAGTGCCAGTCATGTCAATCTCAAAGTTGCTACCATGATGAAGATGATGCAATATCTACTTAGAACAAGATTAGGAGGAAGGAACATTAGGGTCACATAATTTCTTGACTTCCGAGGATAGACTAGCATATGTAGTCTAGGGTATGATCCTAAAAAGGACATTGGGATTAAGAAGTCAATTTCTTTTATGGCTAAAAGCTCAACTCGAGTCTACCAAGGATAAGCTGAGAAATGGGTAAGTAATAGGATCGAGAAGCCAGGGTTTAAGATCTTCAATGACACCCTCAAGGGAAAGCACCTGCTAAATATGGTCACTAAGACTAACATTAATAAGCTGATGAAAAATCTAGAGATAGAATCTAAAAGTGAGATTGTTAATTATGCTCAAGCTGCTGCCATCCTTGAGTCAAGCATTGATGACATCCTATTTAAAGACATTGTTGATGATGATCTTTGTACTTTTTCTTTATTTGAAATTGATTATGTAATGAACTCTAAAGTTAATGCAATGAAATATGATTTTGCTTACTTGTTTGATGTCTTTCCTGATGGTAGTGTGTATTACATTGATAAAAACATTAGCATATTTGACATTCATTCCATAAGCACTAAATCATTTAACATTAGCATAAAATCTGAACCATGCATTCTACATATTTCAAAAGATGTTACCCCAAAGGAGAGGAGAGAAATTGAAAAAATATTCAAAAAAATTTGCTTGGATGTACAATGATATGCTTGGTATTGACAAGACATTGCTCAACACTTCATCCTTACCAAAGATGGGTGCAAACCAATAAACCAAAAACTGAGAAGGCTCATACCAGAATGGGCCCAACTAGTGAAAGAAGACATCAAGAAGCATATTAAGGTAAAATTTCTAGAGGTAGTAGACTATCCAGAATGGTTAGCAGATGTGGTGCCAATACCGAAGAAAGACGGAAAGGTTAGAATCTATGTCAACTATAGAGATCTGAACAAGGCCTACCCAAATGATGATTTCCCACTACCTCACATAGACATACTAATTGACAGTGTTGCCATATGTACAATATACTCCTTAATGGATGGATTCTTTAGGTATAATCAAATCCTATTAGCCATTATCAACAAAATAAAGATAAATTTCATAATAGAATGGGGCACTTATTACTATAAAGTAATGCCCTTCAATTTAAAAAATGTAGGAGCAACTTACCAGAGAATGACAACTACAATTTTCTATGACATGATAACAAAAAAGTGGAAGTGTATGTTAATGATATAATGGTCAAGTTAAAAACCAGGGAGGAACACTCGTTCTATCTCAAAAAATTCCTCAAAAGAGAAAAAAAGTATAGCCTCATGCTTAATCCAAAGAAATGCATATTTGGGGTCACTTCAGGAAAGATGCTTGGGTATGTTTTCAGTCAGAATGGGATAAAAATGGATCTAGACAAAGCAAAAGCAGTTAGAGAGATGCTAGTGCAAAAAATGGAAAAAGAAATTAGAGGGTTTCTGGGGAAACTACAATTCATTATCAAATTCATCACCAAGTTGACAGTTGTGCATGAACCAATCTTCAAGTTACTCAAAAAAGATTAGGCAATAAAGTAGAATAAGCAGTGTCAATTAGCATTCGACAAGATTAAAAACTACCTAGCTCACCCACCAATTCTAAAACCACCTAAACCAGGGATACCTCTAACTCTATATCTAGCTATCAAAGGAAATGCAATTAGTGCAATATTAGCCTAAGAGGGAGAAAAAAAAGCATAGCACGTAGTCTACTACTTAAGTAAGAAGATGTTACTGTATGAGGAAAAGTATAGCCAAGTCTAGCATATATGTCTAGTAATGGTATAGGTAATGAAGAAACTTAGAAATTACTTTCAATCCTATGGAATTCAAGCTATGTATAAAATGGATCCAATGAAGTACCTCTACGAAGCTCCCACCTTGGTGAGCAAACTTGCTAAGTGGCTCGTGCTATTGACAAAATTCAATGTACAATCCCTGACTAAGAAGGCAATAAAGGGAAGAGTAGTGGCTGAATTTCTAGCTCTTAACCCCATTCTAGACTCAAAGGAAATCCAACTAGACTTCCTAAACAACTTCAATACAACCATCAAGATTCAAGGGTGGCAGATGTATTTTGATGGAGCAGTTAATCAATTCGACATAAGAGTTGGTGTTATATTACAATCTCCAATAAGTGAAGTGGTACCAATTACCAAAAAACTCAAGTTTAGAGTCATAAATAATAAAGTAGGATATAAGGCATGCACACTCGAAATAGAAGCACTGATTGCCCTAAACGTTACAAAAGTTGAAATCTTCACAGATTCCATGCTAGTAATCAATCATGCCACAAAGGAGTAGGAATTAAAAGAGCAGCACTTAAAACCTTACATGGATCACTTAAAGTTGCTCAGTCCTTCAAAAAATAAAAATTCATTCATCTCCCCCGGGAACCACAATCAAATGGAAAATTCACTTGCTTCCTTAGTATTAATGTAGGAAGGACCATCTAAAACACCCATGAAGCCTTAAATCCTATTCAGATCGAGACAACCTTATCATAAGAACTGTAGAATAGTAAACACAAAAATAGTTGAAAAACCTTGGTTCTACAACATCTAAAGATATATGAAGGAACGAGCCTATCCTGATCAAGCAAGCGAGAAAGATAAGGCAGTCATCTGATGATTAGCATTAAAATTCACATTATACTAGGGTGTGTTATACAGTCAGATGGGTTACATCTCTAATGTCTAGATGAAACTAGGGCTACAAAAGCAATAGAAGAGGTACATAAAGGTGTTTGTGGTCCACACATGAATGGAGCAATCCTAGCTAAGAAGTTAATCAGACAAGGGTTCTTATAGATGACAATGATGGAAGACTATATCAAATTTATGAAGGAATTACATAAGTGTCAAATCTAAGGGAATTTTAGCCACCTTCCCCCAATAAAATTATTCTACATCTCCTCTCTATGGCCCTTCTTTGCATGGGGACTAAACATAACTAGGGAAATCCACCCGACAACCTCAAACAAACACAAGTTCATCTTAGTGGTAGTGGATTACTTCATAAAGTGGGTTGAAGCATAATCATTCACAAGGATAAGAGCTAAACAAGTGGCTAAGTTCCTGAAAAGAAATATGTTCTACTGATATGAGGTCCCCCATCATATAATCTCTGAAAACAGTGTTCAATTCCATGGGGAAGTTAGAGAACTACTGTGAAGTTATAAGGTGGAACATCATAAATCTTTTCCTTACAAACCATAAGCAAATGAGGTCCTTGAAGCCGCAAATAAGAACATTAAAAAGACTTTGTCAAAGATGACTCAGACTTACCGAGACTGGGCAAACAGATTGCCATATGCTTTATGGGGGTACTAAACAACAATCAAAACTTCAACCAAAGCAACTCCTTTCTCACTAGTATACGTATCAAAAGCAGTACTTCCAGTCAAAATAAAAATCAAATCTCTTTGGGTGGCAATTAAATCTAAATTGCTAGAAGTACAATGGTCTTAATAGAGGCACTATAATTTCACTCTCTTAGAGAGTCAAAGGGTTAAGGCTCTATACTATACATAATTGTATCAGGCTCGACTAGCTGAAACCTTCAACAGAAAGGTGAAACACAAGAGTGTGAAAGCAGGAGACTAGGTGTTAAAGCAAGCAAAGTAGAATGTTCTAAACTCTAGAGGGAAATTCAGACCAAACTAGGAACATGTCTTATTGAAAGGAGCAGTCAAGCTAATGGATTCTAAAGGCAATGAATTCTCTAATCCTGTTAATACATACTGCTTAAAAAAGTACTATGTCTGGGATAAAAAAACCCCACTGAGTTGAAACCTAAAAATGGATGCTCTTGCAAAAATTAGGGACTTCCCATTAGGTTGAAAACCCTGCATGGGCAATATAGGGAAAAGTTAGGGAAAGAGAGAAAATAATTAGCTAGAAAAACTAAGAAGGCTAGTTAAGAACAAGGGTAATCTCAAGTTTGAAATTTTTAAAAATGCACCTGTACTTTTCTTAAATGATATTAGTGAAATGAGAATGATTGCCAATTTATGAAAAATGTCTTTGAAAAAAGTGCAACACATTTTATCATCATGAATTGCATCAAACATGCTTTGCATTTTCTTTCATTACATGACCACAGTTCATGCTATCTTCTTTGAACTTTATCCTCAAGATCAACCACTATCATCAAAGCCTAAATTAAGAAAGCCCAGCTAGGTGTGAAGAGCTCCAAAAAGAGACACCCTAGGCAAAAAAAACCTAACT
The DNA here is from genome assembly GCA_947683625.1 of Mallotus nudiflorus. Lineage (NCBI taxonomy): Eukaryota > Viridiplantae > Streptophyta > Magnoliopsida > Malpighiales > Euphorbiaceae > Mallotus > Mallotus nudiflorus. Next base: position 1,222,775 of record CANTUR010000275.1, on the reverse strand, counting down.
AAGTACAAAAAGCTCTAAAAGGAGACGCCTTAAGCAAAAGAGGAAAAATAGAATAGGCAAACAATAGCAATGGCAAACATCACCAGGCATAGCAATGGCAAGAAGAATATATACTACAATCATCATCATACATTTATTGTACAACACATGTGAGATAAATGCCCAAATATAGCACCTAGAGTCCATGACCTCTGGAAAATAATACAATAAATAAAAAGTCCTACACCTAGCTCCTAAAACAACAACATCGGCTTGGCTACCATCAGAAGCAAGCATTGATCCTGCTTAAGCATCTCCATCATCTGATCTAAGCTCCTTATCATTCATCGTGAAGGATGCTAGTCGTGACTCTAGCTCACTAATATAATCATGATAATTCATGCACTCTCATTTCCACTTGCAGCTAGTATGGAGATGTTCAGCGTACATTATATGAAAATTGCATATCATACACTCATACATAAAACATGTGCATAAATAAATAGGCACAATAAAGAAGGCATACCCTTTAATTGCTCATAAACTCCATAAAGTGCTATTGCACACTCCCTATAATAGTATACTAGTACGAGCCAAAAGAGATAGGGATCTAAAAAAATAAGCAAATAAGTCAAGCACCAGTCATCAAATAGGCAAAATAAAAGCAAAGTAAAGTAAATAAAGCACAAACATGGGAAGCATCAGGAGGGATAACATCTGACTAAGGAAAGCCAAGATGAGGCAAATCAAGATACACTCCTCCACCAAAGATGTCCATCCCAGATAAAACCAAGGATGACCTAACCACCAAGTCCCCAAGAATGGCACTACCAGAAGCCGCACTGCTAGCATAAGCAGTCACCTTTATATGGAATGTGCCCTCAGCCTCCTCTTATGGTGAGATCTCCATCACTATAGGTAAGTCCCTATAACCATGTCAATAACAACTTATTACTAACAAAGTATGTTACATGTTTGTACAAATTAGGAATCAAAGCCTATCAAATCAGAAAAAGAAACTCTTGATGATCTACTCAATGGCCCAGCCTTTGAATCCAAAGGATGAGCCCCAACCGCCTGAGGAGGTGGAGGAAAGGTACCACCAGCCACAACATCAATTAACTGTGGGATAGGCACAACATCAATTAATGAACACATCAGTATAAAGAGACCCTGCACCCTTTAGGAGACTCTCGAAAGGATGTCCTATCATGGCAGTAGCAATCTCATCCGTAGTGAACTCATGACTTTATAACATGTCACTAGAAGGAGGAATATGGGCTCTCCTCATAAATGGGCCATCCCACCAATAATGGACTCGCTCACCTAGATACCATTCCTTGCCAATAAGGCTACGGAGCAACACTCATCTCTTTGTCAACTGCTATGTTATCATTATCTTTGCCAACTAATTTGACCACATTACCCACTAATGAAGGAGAATCTGCTTAAAAGGAAAAAGTGAATAAAGAGTCTCTAGAAAATGAAACAACCAACACAGTAGGAATCGAGCATACCTGCTAAGGGGACAACCTACCCATATAGACTCGAGCCTATGCACAATCCTCAATCATCCTCTACGAGATGTTCGACGATCGGACAAGAGAACCCCAAACTTATAAGCCTAGATCTATAAGAAATAGAACTCAAAAATTAGTAGAAGATAAAGAGTAAAAGGACATATACAAGAACTCTTACTCACATCCAACATGAACAACAATCTGCAAATCCTTAAGCCACATTAGCATGCTGCATCCAAACCCAAGCATATGTAAGCAAAAGTGGCAGTACCTCAATAAGTTGTCTAGGTCTCTCAAGATAGGCAACAACTGCAGACTACCTATACCCGAAGGATTTAGGAAGATGACATCACTCAATAACTTTAACAATAAGCAATAAGCCAGCTGCTCCATCGAAATAAGATCAGCATCATACATCATCCACATAGTGAAGAAAAACTCAGTGTAATGAGTAAGGTACGAACAATTAGACTTCATAAGGGTAGGTACCCCAAGCAACTCCATGGTAAGGCACCTCCTCACCATTGCAAAAGAACACTCCTCTTCACTGAAGGGAACAGTCTCCCCAGAAAAGCTCAAGCTTATGATAACGGTAAAGTCTAAGGGAGTAATGGTCATCTCTCTAACGAGCAAGTGAAAAGTATGTGTTGTGTCCATCCACTATTCAATCAACACATATATAGCAATCTGACTTGATTCATATGAGTCATAAGAAAGTGCAGTAATAATTCCATCAAAACCCTTTCCTACAACCATATACTTTACACATAACATAAGACTGTGATAATATGTTCTGACCTTGTTGAAACTGCCAGGCAACACAGTAACAGACCTACGAGGCTATAAATAATGGTATGCTATCAAGAATCTACACAGTTAATAAATGTTGACACATTATTTTTCTCTGCTATTTAAAAGGATCAAGATGAGCCAAAAAGAAGCATCAAGGCAAGCACTAGCAAATAATCAGAATCATAAATAAAGTAAGAGCTATCGATTATTAGCACTTATAATAAACCTACAGATTAATAGATAGTTACAGCAAGCACCATAGAACTATGGACTACAATTATAATAACCTCAATTAAAAATATAGTAAAAGCTAACAAATAGTAAGGTAGTCCAAATAGCTAAATAACTTCAGGAAAGACAATGGATAAAGGAGGACCTACCTAGTGATGATGACGAACCTAAGTGTGAGTCTCCAGACTATAAACCATGGGGATTGGATCTCCTCAAGAAATCCTAAACAACTGAGAACCCTGAGCACTATCAATACTAGTCCCCGTGGTGGAAGTCCCAGCTTCAGTGGCCATTGTGAAGTTACCCTCGACATCTAAAAAGATTTCCTCTAGACCCTTAGGAATGTTTGGGAACTCCATCTTATATAGAGAAAAACAAAAATTTTAAAACAAAATCGAGCAAAAAATACCCGAAACTTGAAAAAGGTTAAAAGAAGACAAAAAAACTTAAAGAAGATTAGAAGAAGCTTCCCCATACCTCAAGAAATTAGGTCTTAAATATACTAGAGAGAAAAAATTGCATGGCCATGTACTAGGCACACAATCACGCTCTCCACATGTGCAACCACACGCACTTCCCCCCTCCATGCATTCCCGTACAGTTATATGCACACCTAAGACTTTGCACACTCATTTCTCTTGTCCTAAACCTCTATTTGAGCATAAGACATGCATCAAACTCACATAAAAATACATTAATGTGGACTATATTTGTCTAAAGACATTGTATGTGGCCTCACCATTTTCAAAAACTCAACACCTCTTGAAAGAAGAAAAATAAAGAAGCATCACTGAAAGGATATCCTACTCCAAATCATAAAAATAACATCTACAACATGACAAGTGAAGACATCATTATTATTGCATCATCATTGACCAAAAAAAGAAGGACTATGAACTGATAAAATTTAAAAGTTATCACCACAAATCAACATCAAGAAGCACCGACAACCAAACAAAAGAGGTAGAAAGAACACAATGCATCAATTACAATCATAACCAATATGTTCGCCTAACACCCGAAGAGGTTATAGTGGCAATATCCATTCACTTGACACCAGAAGAGGTTATAGTGGCAGTACCCATTCGCCTAACACCTGAAGAGGTTATAGTGGTAGTATCCATTTGCCTAACACTCGAAGAGGTTATAATGCCAGTATCTATCTATTTGCCCGGCATCTGGACAGGTTATAGTGGTAATATCTTTTCGCATATAGTTGCAGTATCTTTTCACCTATAGTGATAGTATCTTTTCATCTATAATGGCAGTATCTTTTTGCCTATAGTGGCAGTACCTATTAGCCTATAATGGCAGTATCCATTCACCTATAGTGGTAGTATCTTTTTGCCAATAGTGGCAGTATCTACTCACCTGACACCTGAAGAGGTTATAATGGCAGTATCCTAATAATCAAATCACGACAACACAACACTCAGGTAAGTACCTCTATCCTCAAAACATGATTTTTTGCATACTTTGCATTTGATTCACATGTATTCACACTAGCTCTAGGTGGTTATGTAACACACATGAAGCAGGGGGCAACTGTTATACCTCAAATTTGACTATCCCCAAAAAGGTCAAATGATGAAATGAATCTTTGAAAGACTAGAATCTATTCATTCATAATACCTCTGAAGTGTGTAACCCTAAAACCCTAACCAATCGAACCAATTTGCGAAATCTATCACCGAGCCATTAAGTTGCACTCCGATCTTATGAAATATGAATTATCAAAATAATAAGAGGTTTATTTTGAGAATCTTCTATTGGAACACACAGCTTGTTCAATCGGTGTCTATTTCATCATATTGGGATCCAACTTCATAAAAAAAATGAAAATCAATTTTGATAAATAGACTTCAAAAACACATCTAAAAAGGCTCCAAAACCTCTAAAAGTGGTATTGGAATAGTCCAAAATAACCCAACGATTAGCGCGCGTCACCTAAAAGTACACATGTAGCCAAGAACACACCTAGGTGTCACGTGCTAAAATTAAAGCCAATCCAGACAAAACAGACTTTGTGAATGCATTTGAAAGACTCTAAAACCTCTAGAAGTGGTCCCCAAATAGTCCAAACAACTAGAGGATTAGCACGCATCAATTAGATGTGTGTGTATACACCCCCAAGTGTCATGCGCTAAAATTTAGGTCGAATTTCATTAAATGAACTTCAAAAATGTGTCTAAAAGGCCTAAAAATCCTAGGAACCAACCTTGGAATAGCCCAAAAAAGCCCCAAATTGATTGCATAATGTGCAAAAGTGCACATAACCACACGTCAAAGTGCATGGTGGTCACGTGCACTTCATATGGCCACACACATGACCACCCCTATACCCCCCCCTCTTCCTTAAATTTTCACAATAAATAGGTGTCTCCACAACCTATTTTAAGGGGGGGAGCAAGAGGAAACACGCACACACTCAAAAAATATGTTCGCTTGAAGGCGCTAGAAACCTACTTCCAAACAGTTTTAGCTCTCCCACTGCATTTTTCTTAAGTTATTAGGTCTCCCTTCCACCAAACCTAGCCTCATCTTTGTCAAAGCATGCTTCAAAGGTATGCCAACTAGCATCATTCTACATGTCATTTTGAACCTCTCAACGAGGAAAGCTTGATAATCCCTTGAAGCTAAAGCTTTAAAACCCACATAAGCTCAGTTAAATATGAGGACCACATAATCATTTTAGCACGTTTATTTTATCGTACTGCATTTTATTTTATTATCGCTAGCATTTGTGAATATTATTGTGCTTGCATGATGAGACTAGTAATTTGCATGCTATGTGAATAATTTAGACTTTATTTTTGCTCGTCTCATGTCATCATTTTGCATCCTCTAGTTTTAAAATGTGAAATCACACAATGAATATCAATAACGTGAAATGTTCATATTCTGAACTAGGGTCATCATGCTCACAGTCCAATGATGTCACCATACATCCACTTTACTGTCATCACACATCATCATAGCATAAATAATCACTATAAACATGCATGATTATATACATTTTGCTTACTCTTTCAAGTGATTGAGTGACCATTGCTTATCATGTTATTCTTGTGATTAGGCAAGTGATATGCATAGTCGTGCTAACCTTGCAGGTTCATTATATTTAAGTTAGATTTACTTTTTCACAATCCTTTTTTTCTTTATATGTATTTTACTAGGAAAGCAATGTAATAATTGTATCTTCATCTTTATTATCTATGTGAATGCTATACAAACTGTCATTGTTAAAGCTAAGGTGTTGTGGTAGCCATAAATTGAATACTATATAATGAGAAATAGTCAAAAAGTATATGTAATCCCCTGAACCTAAAAAACTCTATTAGGGGCAATACTTGTTGAGTGACTTGATGTTGTTCCTTTTCTTTTCTTAATTTTCTAAAAATTAGGTGATGACTCTACAAAATAAAATAAAAAAGCATCTCATCCCTCTCGAGACTAATCATTTCTCCCTACTCGATAAAGTTGCCATGTCCCTTAAAAACATAACCGGTCACTCACAGCTTGGTAAAGAACAAGAACAATAGCCATAAGCATAAGCATAAGCTCCCACAATGCCTCATATGAAGAGACCTAGAGGCTTCTTCACTTCTCAAAGTATGGATGAGAAACCTATATGGGTTGGGCATTTCTTTAATAGAATGGATGTAGGCTTTATCACTTTGATCATCGTATAGATCATGTGGAGCATGACATTCACCAGCTTTATGCTTACCACAATATCCATTACTCCTGGCCCCCTCCTTCTCCTCACCATTCTCAAAGCCCTCCTTTTGTGGATGCTCAAGAAGGAGACTACTAAGATGATCCTCAAGATCCCAGCACTTTACCTTAGTAGTTATGTGTTATGTTCTATGTCTTCCATCTTCAAATTCTATCTTTTACATTTTGTTTTGTTGTTATAGTGGACCACGTTTTTAATCATTTATATTGCTTTTCCAATTAATGAAAGTATTATTCTATATTACTTCTTTCTTTATTGCCTATTTCTATGTCCTTTTTATCTTTCTATGTCTTTTATTTCCTTGTCATTCTTTTTTATCTCTTACAAATGGTGAGATATATAGTCATTTGTGCATACGCTTAATGCTAATCATGATATTTAGAATAATGCTTGAAATTTGATTAATATGATCTTGTTTACATTAGCAACACACTTGCACACTTTGAAGGGGAGCACACATACATTATCTCTTACAAAAATTCACTATATAACATTAAGGGGGAGCTACACACTCAACACGTTATTTAAGCATAATTTTTTTTATCAAATTGGTTGTTAAAGTAAAAAAGGGAGAGATTATTGACCTTATGCATGATCAATCCCTCCATTTTTACTTAAATAAAAAATTTAATTATACTAATTAAGTTTGCTAAGTGTTTTAGACTTAACTCTCTTTTAAGAATGATCAAATACATCATCAAAGATCCCTAAGATATAAATAAAGAAAAAAATCAAATGGAAGGAACTCTTCATTAAATTTAAGTCAAATCAAGCATATTAGCATCCATCATGAGTAGCCCTCATGATTGAGAGTGAGACTTATGACCTGAAAGCTTGAGAAATATGTGAAGTGTAAAGAAGTTTGTCCCTTTCACAATCTGTAGTGGATTGTGACATATGGTCCATGAAAGAGTCCTAGAGGAGGGATGAATAGGACTATCGAAAAAAAATGAAAAATTAAAGGAATTCTTTGCAAGAAGTGAGTAAGAGTTGAGAAGGAAGAATGAAGAACACAAATATTTAAGGAGTTCGGATTCAATAATAATCCTACGTCTCCACCTAACTTATCCCCAAGTTAGGATTTTTTAATCACCCATAATCTTATTAATAAGATTGAGAATACACAAGAGTTTTATGGCTCACTCTTACAACCTTACAACTTGAGTTTTCAAGTCTCACTCAAAAACCAAATTCCCAAGTGTTTTAATGGATAAACATTTAAACCAATTCCTTTAGAATAGAATCTCACTTCTTGTTTTCTAAACCCAAAAAATAGAAGAATAAGAATGTCTATTCTAATCACTCACCAACTCTCACAAGAGTTATATACAAAGAATTTGTTTAAAAGAAAGTTTAAGAGCTCAATTGAATGTTTAAGAAAATGATGAATGATAAACAAGTTTTCTTAACCTTTTAATTTAATTTGAAGTTATGTTTATATAGAAAAACACTTAAAAATATAGTTTTTGGATGTATCAATCATGTCTTCAATGTTTAGAATTGATTTTGAATCAATTCTTGGACTTTTGGCAGCTCAAAGGATGCTCACAGGCGGCTCATGAGTGAACAGTGCTCGTGAGGGGTAAAAATATATCCGTTTCATTAAAAAATTCTCATTGGAATGTTGTCAAGGGTCTACTCATGAGCAGGTCATCAGCAAACAGCTCATGAGGAGCGCTCGTGAGGGGTGCTGCCATTTTTTGGCAAAAACGTGCTCCAAAGGCTCCATTGATGAACAACATGTGACCACTTCAAAAGATGCTTGTGAATGGGACTGAAGACGATCGATTCAGCCAAAATGTTTTTCATAAAAGTTGTAGATAATTGTCTTATATTTCCATAAAACTTTTAATTACCTTAATTGGACATCCATGGCTCAAGATATTTCTGAGATACAAGAGTTGTGCAAACTGAAATGCAAGCTACATATGCTGACTTCGACTGAAGATTTACATACCCAAATGAACTTGGATTTTGATAAGCAAACACAATTTGGAAAGCTTAAGATGTCTAATTCAAAAGTAAGTCAGCTCATTTTCTCATTTAAGAGCTCTAAATATGTCAAAAGTCTTCTTCAAACTCAGAGATTCAATCAGCCTGAAAAATCACTATTCATCCAAAAGTGTATATGCTTGGTATATGTTTGGTATATAATTCCCTACACACTTAATTGAAATTATTAGTATAAAAATTATTTGTCAAAGTCCAAAATTAGGAGTTTGGTCATGCAAATGGTCAATAATCTCCCCTTTTTTGGCTTTGACAACCAATTTGAAAAATGATAAATAATATGTGTGTGTGTGCGTAAAAATAAATAACATGTATAAGTAAATTAAATAAAATAGCTCCCCCTTTCAAATTAAATAGATGTAAAATGAGAAAATATTTTGCTCCCCCTTAACATGTGCATAAATTCAATACTTATCATGTATCAAAGCATATAAATAAATGAATTATCATAGCATGTATAAGGGTTTAACAAATAAATTCCTTTAACAAAATATATTTCTTTATTTCTCCTTCTTTTTGGACATGATAAGAAATATAAATAAATTTTGTTATCCTTCTTGTCAAAAATAAAGACAACATAAAAAGTTATCAAAAAACATGGTCTAACATAACAAATGTTGATAACATGATTTAAAAAAAAATGTTAGGCAACATGAAAGAAATAATTTCAAACATATATGCATGTAGTGCCAATATAATGCATCATAAAATAGTATATATGCTATATTCAAACATCACATGATTATGTAGAATTTAACTAGTCAATCAATCATACATAATCATGTGGTACTTAGCATATCTTAAACACAATTATTTATCCCCTGAGCATATAGATTCTTCTCCCCCTTTGTCAAAGGAAAAAAGAAAAGAGAGAGAGATATAATGGGAAATAGACCTAAAGGAGCTAAAAATACTAGAGGGAATAAAAGATCAAGAACCAAAACAATGCAAGAAAAGATATTCAAAATCTTTATAGAATACATGTCATTTTAAAAGATAAAAACCGTTTCCAAGAAGGATTTATACATAAATAAGCATAAGTAATAGTCATAAAAAGAATCACAATGATGTGAAAGAGGTACACCAACAATTTTAAGGCATAAATACGGAAAATATATGAAAAAGAAAAATAAAAGAAAGAAAGAATTAGTCTTATGGAGGAGGAGGCCAAGAGCATTGAATGTTATGATGGACATACAATTGATGAATATCATATTCCATGTGATCCATTCTTTGCTCAAAATGATCAAGTCTAGTATCTACTTGATCAAACCTTATGTTGAAGTTTGACTCCACTATGGATAAGCGATCAAAGAAACTACCAACCCAAGCAGGCTCATCATCAATACTTTGAGAAGTGGAAGGTCTTTTTGCCCTTTTTCTTTGAGTAGGAGTTTGCTCTTAAGGTAATTCTTCTCCACTAGAAAGAGTGCCTATATGCTCAATATCTTGTTCTTGCTCTACATTAACATCTTCATCTTCTACTTCGTCTTTCCAAAACTAAAAATTTTGTACAAGTTTGAATTGCCTAGAATTTCTCAAGAGTTTATCTTCAAGAAAAGATGGAGGTAATGAAGGAATATTTCTCAAATTAATCCCGAAGAAAAGAGCGATCTTAGTGATAAATCCTCCTACACATAAGGCACCACTCACACTATCACTAGCTAACTAAAACCTCTATTGAAGCCATCTTCCAAGCTCAACATCTATGTCAAACGACCCTTGTACTTTTCAATTTGTTACAATTAAGTCCAAAAAGCTAACAAATAGGTCCTTGACCATAAAATTAATTATACAATTAAAATAAATGATAGTTAAAACAAATATTTTTGACATAAATAAATAAATCAAAGAGAAAATTTTGCAAATATGTAAAAAATTATAAAATTATTTTTATTTTTATTTTTATTTATTTTATTTAAAAAAATAAGACTAAAAATAAGCCAAAAAATATACAAAGCATGAATTTAGAAAAAAAAAATCTTACAGCTCAAAACTTAGATACAAAAAGTATACTGAAAATAAATCAAACATAAACTATCATGAAAATACAAAAAAAAAAATTGTTAAGGGGGAGGAATATTTATGCAAAATTAAATTAATTAATTAATTGAATTTAGCTCAATAATTAATTAATAATTTGCAAAATAGGAGGGTTTTTTTAAAAAAAATTAATGAATCAACACAAATCCAATTCAACTAAGATTAAAATTAATACAAAGATCATGCAAATGGAAAATATTAGTATATGAAGTAAATTTTGCTAAAGCAAATACTTTTAAAACAAAATATATACATGATGCTGAAAATAATTTTTCTAAAGAACATGATCACAAAAGACTTTAATCATCAATTTAACAAGCAATCAAGACAAGCTTAAGCCATCAATCATATCAAGTTCATGCTTAATAAAATTCAATCTTTCCTCACAAAGAGGCTTGGTAAAGATGTCTGCTAATTGATGATTAGTATCAACAAAATCAAGAAAAATATCACCTTTTTGTACATGATCACACAAGAAATGATGTCTAATATCAATATGCTTAGTTCTAGAATGTTGAATGGGATTCTTACTAAGGTTTAAAGCACTTGTATTATCACACTTAATTGGAATGTGATTAATATCAATGCCATAGTCCAAAAATTATTATTTTGCCATAGAACTTGGGTGCAACAACAACTAGCCGCCACATATTCTGCTTCAACAGTGAACAAGGCAACAAAAACTTGCTTCTTACTAAACCAAGAAACTAAGCAATTTCCTAAAATTAGACAAGTTTTGGAAGTGCTTTTTCTATCTAGTAGGCTACCGGCAAAATCAACATCAGAATAACTAATCAAGTCAAAGGAAGAACTCCTAGGATACCAAAGTCCTAAATGCATTGTACCACAAAGATATTTAAAAATTCTTTTGATAGCATTCAAATGAGTCTCTCAAGGACTTGATTGAAATCTAGCACACAAGCAAGTAGCAAACATAATATTAGGTCTACTAGCAATTAAATAAAGAAGGGATTCGATCATACCTCTAAATCGTTTTTCATCAAACGATTTGCCATTCTTATCCTTGTTGAGTTTGGTTGTGGTGCTCATTGGAGTTTTGCTTGATTTAGCTCCATCCATTCCAACCTTCTTGAGAATGTCCCTTGCATATTGGGTTTCATTGATGAAAATCCCATCTTTACATTGCTTAATTTGTAGTCCAAGAAAGAATTTGAGTTCTCCTATCATACTCATCTCAAATTCTCCTTGCATTAGCTTAGAAAATTCCTCACACAAGCAATGGTTAGTAGCACCAAAAATAATATTATCAACATAAATTTGAACAATTAATAAATCATGCTTGGATTTCTTTATGAAAAGAGTTGTGTCAACCTTTCCTTTAGAGAAACCTTTCTCTAGTAAAAAGTTACTCAATCTTTCATACCAAGCTCTTGGAGCTTGTTTCAATCCATACAATTCTTTTGATAATTTAAAAACATGATTTAGAGAGTTAAAATTTTCAAAACCCAGAGGTTGTTCAACATATACCTCCTCTTTAATAAGACCAATTAAAAATGCACTTTTAACATCCATTTAATAAAGTTTAAAATCCATGTATGATGTAAATGCAAGTAGCATCCTAATAGCTTCTAACCTTACAATGGGTGCAAAGGTTTCATCATAATAAATTCCTTCCTCTTGATTATAACCTTTAGCTACTAGTATAGCTTTGTTCCTAGTTATGACACCTTGTTCATTCATCTTATTTCTAAACACCCATTTGGTGTCAATAATAGGATGATGTTTAGGTCTAGGAACCAAGGTCCAAACCTTGTTTCTCTCAAATTGATTTAACTCTTCTTACATAGCAAGGACCCAAAATTCATTATTCAAAGCATCATCAACATTTTTTCATTCATTTTGAGAAATGAAAGCTAAATTAACAATAGATTTGAGTTTAAATCTAGTAGTTACCCCTTTTATAGTGTCACCTATAATAAGGTCTTAAGGGTGAGCTTTCTTAAATTGCCAATCCTTTAGAAGTTCATCTTTTAAGGTAGGTTAAGGTATCTCCTCATTTTCCTTCTTGCTTGGATCTTCAAGTTCCAAAGGCTTACTAGCATTTTCTTCTTGTGTTTCCACGATCTCATTGTCACCTACAAGATCATCAACACTATAAACATCCTTTCTAGATCAAGTGAGTTTGATTCATTAAATACCACATGCATTGACTCTTCAAATACTAGAGTTCTCTTATTAAAGACTTTATATGCTTTGCTAGAGATGGAATAGCCTAGGAAAATTCCTTCATCGGCTTTGGAATCAAATTTCTCAAGATTATCCTTGGTGTTCAATATAAACCACTTGCATCCAAATACTCTTAGATATGAGATTTTGGGTTTTATATTGTTCCATAGCCCATAAGATGTTTTATTTAAAATTGGTCTTTTGAAAACTTAGTTTAAAATATAACAAGATGTGTTAACAACTTCCGCTTAAAAGTATAGAGGCAAATTATACTCATCAAGCATTGTTCTAGCCATTTCCATAAGAGTTCTATTTTTCCTTTCAACTACCCCATTTTGTTGAGGAGTTCTAGGAGATGAAAATGTATGAGAAATACCATTTTCATTACAATAGTTTTTGAAAAATTCATTTTCAAATTCGGTTCCATGATCACTTCTAATTGATGAAATAAAAAATCCTTTTTCTTTTTTAACTCTTTTTGAAAAATTTTCTAAAGGTTTAAATGCATCATTCTTATGAGCAAGAAAACACACCCAAGTGTATCTAGAGTAGTCATCAACTAATACATAAGCATAGTGCATTCCACCAAGACTAGCAACTCTGGTTAGTCCAAACAAATCCATATGTATAAGTTTAATTGGTCTAGAAGTGGACACTACATTTTTTAGCTTAAATGAAGACTTAGATTGTTTTCCCTTTTGACAAGCATCACATGGTTTATCCTTAGTGAATTCAAGCTTAGGTAAACCAATAACAAGTTCATGTTTACAAAGATAATTCAAAAGCTCAAAATTTGCATGTCCTAACCTTCTATGCCATGTCCATGTGTCATGGGAAATTGACATTAAGCATTTTATGTCTTTGTTATCAATTTTATTCAAATCAATAACATAAACATTTTCTACTCTTTCACCACTAAAAATTACTTTGTCTTCATCAAGACTACTAACAAAGCAATTTTTTAGATAGAAAGTCACCTTATTTCCCATATCACATAATTGACTTATTCTTAGCAAATTATGTTTAAGACCATCAATAAACAACACATGATGTATAGATAAGGATTAAGGAATACCTATTTCTCCAATGCCAATAATTTTTCCTTTTGCATTATCACCGAAAGTAACGTGTCCTCCATCCTTAGCATCAAGTTTGTTGAATTGCTCCTTGTCTCCCGTCATATGCCTTGAATATCCACTATTGAGATACCACTTGCTTTTTGTTCTTGCGGATTTCAAGCAAATATTCTTTTGAACCTAAACCTTTCTTGGTCTAGGTTGGTTAGTTTCAAGATAATCCAATGGAAGCAAATTCATGTGCAATTTTCCATAGAAGCACACATTATTGGTATGTCCTTTAATCATGCAATATGAACATACAACATTTGTAAATTTATTTCTCCTAGAATGAAATGCTTTCCTAGTGTGTGCAGCATGCCTTTGGTGTTGTGTGTATCTTTTATTGTTTTGTGACATTGAGTAAGACATACATTGGCAATGGTGATGAATATTTCTATAAGTTTGTGTAATAGGCTTATGCGCATTGTGTTGTGCAGCATACTTATTATAATTATGTCTAGTGTACATATAAGCATGCTTAGGTTGAGGTGCTCTAGTTTGAGCCTTACCTTTTTATGTTAATGAAGGGTTAATCTTATGAGACTTTGCCTTCCTATTTAACACATGAGATTTTTTAGCTTGAATCTCATTTAAGGTTGAAGGAGTAGAATCATGTGAAGCTTTAACAAAAGTAATATGTGATGAGGATGATGAAGACATTCCATTTTTATATCCAATTCCATAGGTATCACCATGAAATTTTTAAGAGTCAAGAAGACTATCTAAAGTTTCTTTTCCTCTCTTAAATTTAACAATGGAATTCTTTAATTCTAAGAATTCCTTAGAAAGCTTATGATTTTCATCATTTGCTTTCTTAAGTTGGTCTTCCAAAGAATTAGAAGATTTAACATCACTAACAAGTTTTTCATTTGATGCAACAAGTTTAGTAAAATCAATTTTTAAACAATCAAAATCCTTACTTAAGCTAGCTAACTCATGTTTATATTGTTTCTTCTTAGATAGCAAACTTTTGCATTTAACAAGTAATTTGCTCATAATAAAGCTCTCATCGTCATCATCATCATCACAATATTCATCACAATCATCAAAGGAAGAATAAGAAGTGGATGGTACCTCATTTTCATTTTCAATGGCCATGAAGCAAAGATTGGAAACTTCTTATTGTTCTTCTTCCTCTTTAGATTCAAAGGAATCATCCCAAATAGCTTTGAATGCCTTCTTCTTTTCTTTTGCTCCTTTGCTTTTGAATTTGATTTTAGGACATTCACTTCTAATGTGTACCAGTTTCTTGCATTCATAGCAAGTAACCTCTTTTGTTTTCTTCCTTCCATCTCCTTCAAACTTTTTGTTGAAGTCCCTTGTTCTTAAGAAAATTTTCTTTCTTAAGAACTTCTTGAAGTTTCTAGTGAGCATGGCAATGTCACCATCTTCATCACTAGAATCTTTGATGCTTTCCTCTTCACTATCTTCTTGAAGAGCTTTTAGAGCAATGCTCTTTTTCTTTTCTTCTTTCTCTTCTTGTTCTTCACCTCTTTGCTTGATGGTGAGCTCATGTGTCAAGAGCTTACCAATGAGCACATCGGTTGATAGAATAGAGAGGTCTTGAGCTTCCTTAATTGAGGTAACATGAGATTCCCAATCTTTCTTAGGTAGGATTCTTAGAATCTTGTTGTTTATCTCTTCCTTAGAGAAATATTTTCTAAGTTTTTTGAGGGTTATGAGGAGAGCATTGAGACAGTTTGTCATCTTCGCGATTGATTCTTAAGGCTTCATTTTGAAGAGTTTATATTCATACATGTGAAGTTGAACCTTTTTGCTTCTTACTTGAATGTTACCTTCATAGTGATTCTCTAAGGTCTCCTACATTTCTTTAGTGGAAATGTAATGTTGAAGCTTGCCTCCTTCTTCTCTTGTCATAGAGGAGACTAGAGTAATCATAGCCTTTTTATTTTTGTGATTTTCTTCCTTTTGATCAACACTACATTGGCTTCTTACAAGAGTAGTTACCACACCATCAATGGTAGTTGTAGGTGGTTCCCAACCTCTTAGGACAATGTCCCAAAGTTTGATAGAATCATAATCAAGATATAATTGCATTTTGAATTTCCAATATGGATGGTCACTACCATCAAAGAATGGTCTAAGAGAAGAGATGTTTTGAGATTCACTCCCCATGATCTTATATTCTAGCAATGAAGTACCTAGAATTCAAGCTTTGATACCAATTGAAAGAGTCCTAGAGGGGGTTGAATAAGACTATCAAACAAAAATGGAAAATTAAAGGAATTCTTTGCAAGAAGTGAGCAAGAGTTGAGAAGGAAGAATGAAGAACACAAATATGTAAGGAGTTCGGATTCAATAATAATCCTACATCTTTACCTAACTTATACCCAAGTTAGGATTTTTTAATCACCCATAATCTTATTAACAAGATTGAGAATACACAAGAGTTGTATGGCTTACTCTTACAACCTTACAACTTGAGTTTTCAAGTCTCACTCAAAAACCAAATTCCCAAGTGTTTTAATGGTTAAAAACTTAAACTAATTCCTTTAGAATAGAATCTCACTTCCCATTTTCTAAATCCAGAAAATAGAAGAATAAGAATGTCTATTCTAATCACTCACCAACTCTTACAAGCGTTATACATAAAAAATTTGTTTAAAAGAAAGTTTAAGAGCTCAATTGAATGTTTAAGAAAATGATGAATGATAAACAAGTTTTCTTAAATTTTCAATTAATTTCTAAGTTGTGTTTATATATAAAAACACTTAAAAATGTAGTTTTTGGATGTATCAATCATGTCTCCAATGTTTAGAATTGATTTTGAATTAATTCTTAGACTTTTGGCAGCTTAAAGGATGCTCACGGGCAGCTCACGAGTGAACAGTGCTTGTGAGGGGTGAAAATATATCTATTGCATTCAAAAATTTCGATTGGAATGCTGTCAGGGGGATTTTTTCATGAGCAAACAGCTTGTGAGGAGCGCTCATTAGGGGTGCTGCCATTTTTTTGGCAAAAACGTGCTCCAAAGGCTCCATTGATGGACAGCTCATGACCACTTCAAAAGATACTCATGAACGGGACTGAAGAAGATCAATTCAGCCAAAATGTTCCGCATAAAAGTTGTACATAATTGCCTTATCTTTCTATAAAAATTTTAATTACCTCAATTGGACATCTGTGGCTCAAGATATTTCTGAGATACCAAGAGTTGTGCAAACTAAAATGCAAGCTACATATGCTGACTTCAACTAAAAATTTTCATACCCAAATGAACTTGGATTTTGATAATCAAGCACAATTTGGAAATTTTGAGATGTCTATTTCAAAAGTGAAGAAGCTCATTTTCTCATTTAGGAGCTCTAAATATGTCAAAAGTCTTCTTCAATCTTAGAGGTTCAATTAGCCCGAAAAGTCACTATTCATCCAAAAGTGTATATGCTTAGTATATGTTTGGTATATAATTCCCTACACACTTAATTGAAATTATTAGTATAAAAATTATTTGTTAAAGTCCAAAATTAGGAGTTTGATCATGCAAATGGTCAACAGTCCAACTTATGACTAAAGAGTCCAACTCGTGAAGGCAAAGACTCCTTCAAGGCATTAACACTTTGGACTGCTCATGAGTCATGGTCATGATCGTGATGAAACTATGACCAACACAGGCAACTAGAGTCTTGAACGAGCCTTAAAGCTTCAAAGAGATTAAGCCACTCACAATCGTGACACCATTACCTCTAGTCTCTAATAACTACCTTTGACACCAATGAGCATGTTTTTTGTATATCATAATCATGAGCCTGCCCTCATGATCGTGAGTAAACTCCTTCCTACAAAAAGCTGAAATGAATTAAATAAATGAGGTTGAAACTTAAAGATGAATTGAATACACACCAATAACTAGTTTATAATCTCCAACTATAAATATAAGTCCTGGAGCATCATTCAAGTTTTACACACTTTGGTTGTTGAAATATTTACTCTTAGAACTCATTGAGCATTCAATATCTTCTTTTATCTTTCTTATACTTAAATACATTCTTTGAGTGTAGGTTGTGTGATAGAATTAGGATTCATTTTTTTTCTATTTTATAGGGTTAAACAAAAGGGAACTAATGACCTATTCTAGAATGTATCGTGTAAGTGTTCACCTTTTGAAAAACGCTTGGGAATTTAATTTAATAGTGAGCCTAAACTCTTGCTTGTAAGGTTTTAGTTGAGCCTTAAAACACAATTTGTAAAAATCAATCTAAGTAAATATATTGCAGTGGTTATATAACTCCTTAAACACTGTGTTTATTTTTCTCAATAATTAACTTCTTCTTAATTATTTTTTTTATCAATTACTTCTTAAAACCTTATCGCACCCCCACCCCCTACTCCAACTTTAGGGCTATTAATTAGAGTTGGCAAAATGAGTGGGTATGGGTTGGGTTGGGTATAAATGTGTAAGACCCTTAATTACCCATTTACCCGTTTATGACCCATTTTTATTGATATGGCTACCCAAATCCATATAACTCATATACATTTTACCCATCCATTTACCCATTTATTTACATATAAAGTTTGAGAAATTTACCAAAAAAAAAAGACCACTATTTAAATTTTATAAACAAAAATACCCCCACTTTTTTATTTATTATATTCTTACCCTCTTCATTTACAAGCATGCCCCTTTTTTCATTTTCACCACTTTCTTCTTTTTTCTTTGTTTGTTTTCTTTTAAGTGTAATTTTAATTTTTTTTTAATTTTTCTTATTTTTTATTTTAATTTTTTCCTTCCCTCTTATTTTATTTTTATTTTTCCATTCTCTCTCTTTTTCTTTTTTCTCTTTTCTAAAATTTGTATTTTCTCCTTTTTTCCTCATCCTATTTTTTCGTTTCCTTCTTTTTTTTTTTAAATTAATTAATAACCAATATTATTGGCTTATATCTACATATTGTTTTTTGGGAATTACACTAAATGTTGCATTGTAAAAAGTTTTAGACATTTTATGATATTTAAATTTTTTTTAATCTTAATTAGCTTCCACATTTTTATTTTATTATAGCAAAAAATTAAAAAAGAAACATTATTCTAGGAATAATTATATATGTTTCTATGAAACTGAATGTCTCATATAAAAATTCTCCATTATTTGAAAATGATTCGATTTTAGTCAATTGTATTTCATTTTATGAGATTTAATTTTATAAATAAGAAAAAAAAAATCTTTTTTTTTAATTATTGTGATTGATAAGAAATGTAACATTCATTGATTGTCATGATTGTAACACATAAACATAATGGGAGATGTATAGGTGTGTGCATTGATCAAAAGCCACAACATGCATGGGGGACAATGGTAGTGTAATATATATGTGTCGAGGAAGAAACGGATCATAAACTGTTAGTAGCAAAGTGACCAAAAGATGAAGATGGCAATGGATATATGTGGAGAGTCAGTGACAGTCGGTTTAACCACCTATAGTAAGGAGTTGCTATTTGATACAATGCAAAGTATATATACATGAATTTAATTTCTACTAACGTGGAAAGTTATTTGACATGTTGTTGTTATTATTATTATTATTATTAATTTTTTAAAAAAATTTTAAAAAGTATAAAAATATATTTCTATAAACTTAAATTTTTTTTAAAACAACTAAAAACTTCATAAATATTTATTTTGAAAGTAATTTTATAAAAAAAGAGAAAATAAAAATAAAAATAAAAAAGAGAAAAACTAAAAAAGAAAGGGAGGAGGAAAAAAATAAGAAAAAATAAAAATAAATAAAAGAGAAAAAATAAGGAGAAAATAAAAATAAAAAATGGAATGGAATGGAAAAACGGAGGAAAAGATTAAAAAAAATAAGAAAATAAAAATACAAAAAGAGGGAAGGGAAAAAAAAAGATGAAAATAGAAAAAAATAAAAAAAATTTAAAAAAGAGGAAAAAAGGATGAAAAGGAAAAATAAAAAATAAGGAATGAAAAAAAAAAGGAAAATTTAAGGAGAAAATAAAAATACAAAATAAGAAAAAATAAAAATACAAAAAAACATTTTAAAAGAAAAAATTAAATTATATGGGTATTGTTACCTAAACTTTTGAAACTCATTTAAAAATGGTTAAAATTTAGAGAAAATTACCCAAAATACCATATTTGTATACTTTTTTCCTAAAATACATCCAATTTTCATTTATTATACTTTTATGCTAACCATTTTCTTCCCTGCCTTTTATTATTATTATTATTATTACTATTATTATTGTTGTTGTTGTTCTCTTTTGCCTCCTTGTTTTCTCCTTTTTTTTTCTTTTTTTTATTTTTCTTTTTTTTCTTTTTTATTTTAAATTTATCTTTAATTTTTATTTAATTTTTATTTTTTTATTTTTATTTTCCTTATTTTTTCTCATTCTCTTTTTTTCTTCTCATTTTTAATTAATAATAAATTTGCCAATATCATTATTATTTTTCTTATTTTTTATTTTATTATTTTTTCATCAGTTTTTATTTTTATTTTGTTAATCTCTTCAATTTTTTCATATTTAACACAACACTTGAATGTTGACCTTTCTCATTTTTTCTCTTCTTTTTTTTCTTTCTCTCTTTTTATTTTATTTTTAAGTTCGTTCTTTTACCTTTCTGTCTTTTTTTTAATTTTATTTTCTCTTTATTTTTTCTTAATCTTTCTCTTTTTTCCTCTTCTATTTTTATTTTATGGAGAATTAACAAGTATTATTATTATTATTGTTCTTTTTATTTTGTTAATTTTTATCAATTTAAATTTTTTCCTTCACCTTTTTGTGCTCTTTATTTTTATTTTTCTTCTTTTTATTTCTCTTTTTTTAAAATTATTTTTCTGTTTTCCTTATTTTTATTTTTTTTTATTTTTAATGTATAAAAGATGTAACATTCATTATACTTGAACCGACATGACTATTTATAAAGAGTGATAACAGAACTTTGGGAAAGAAAAACAAACTCCTAACTTCAATTTCTAACAATTCTAAAATAGAATCAATTTTATCAATACAGTTAAGTACCAAAAATATAATCCTAGCATTTCTAGGATTTCAAGTAGTCTAATGTACTTGCAAAATACAAAGTAATGTCTCATAACTTCAAGTTGAAGCTATAATCCCAAAACATAAATTCACGTAAAAAGAAGTAACTTATCAAACACCAAAAATTAAGAGAGTTATGAGCTCTATGGATATTTAATAATTAATAGTGGTTTTTTAATCTTTTTAAATAGCAAACATGTGAAGTTTATTATTTTGGTGCAATGATATTGTATCAGAAATGTAAAACATACAAAAACAGAAAATATACTATAATGAGGATATTGTATCAAAAATGTAAAATACACAAAAAAAATGAAAATTCTACAAAAAAAGTAAACCAAAAGTATACAAAAAATATTTTAAATTTAATGTCTTTGGATTTTATATTCTAGTAATGATGAATGAAACCATTAACATAGCAAACATGAGGCTACTTATAATTAAACAATTAACAATGATGATGATAATATATTCAATCAAAGATTGAAAAAAATATAATGAGATTATTTCATATATGGAAATCAAACTAGAAGAAAACGAAAAATGAATAAAAAATATTTTAGACTTCATGCTTTTAGAATTTGTATTCCAATCACTTTAAAATTTTTTAAAACAAAATTGTCACTCCACTTCCCACTGTATTGAGTGCCCTAAAATTCTAATATATACTTTTGTCACTTTAGAATACTTGACATTTATTTTACGATTCTGATACAATAATTTTGTATATGTTTATGTTAATATAGAATATATTTCGTATATTTATAACAATAATGACAACATAGTAGCCATGGGACTAATAATAGTAACAATAGTAATAATAGTAGTAGTAGTAATAATAATAATAATAATAATAATTTTAATAATAATAATAATAATAAATAGTCTTCCAACTGATGAGATTCTTCTGTGAAAGGGCCTATCTTTGGTGTCTCATTGTCGTTTGTGTTAGGTTAATTGTGAAACTCTAAATCATGTTTTAGTCACATGTCCATATGCTTTTGCACTTTGGTTGGCTTTGAAAGATCTTTTCCAACTTCATTTTCCAAATTTCGGATCTCTGATTCTTGTGTTTAATGCTATTTCTGGCTTTACTTTCTCTTCCTAACTTGCCTCTCTTTGGAAAGTTAGTATAGGTTCAACGTTCTAGATTTTATGGTATATAAGGAACCATGCCACTTTCAATGATAATTTTGTTCCTATAAACTTGGCTATTCATTTTTCTATGTTAATGCATGAAAAGGCTTACAGTTTGAATTTTTGATTTTGCATCGCCTTTATGTTAAAAAAATCCCAAAGGTAGCTCCATCTCTTTAAACTATTTACTAGTTTCTGCCTTTGCATGGATGGTTTAAGGTTAATATTAGCGATTCGACTAAAGGTTCTCCAGGTTTAGTTGGAGCAGGTGGCATATTTTAATTATTTAATGGGATCTCAATTAGCTTATTTGCAACTCCTCTTGGTTCTAAATATGCGTTTGAAGTAGAACTGCTTGTTGTCATGACAGCTGTCTCTTTTGCAATTCATTTTTCTTTCCATCCTCTCTAGATAGAAAGTGATTCGCTAAATGTGGTCTATCTTATTCAAGTGAACAATCGTGAGGTTCCTTGACCTGTTCATAAAGGTTGGCACCAATGTCTCCTCTCTCTCCAATCGATTCGGTTCATGTCTCCTATATGTTTCGTGAAGGCAACTCAATTGCTGATAGTTTAGCAAACATTGCAGCTTCCCTCTATAATGACAAATGGTGTCTTCTTATCCCATTTACTATAATTATCTTATTAGAAAAAATGCTATGGGTTTTCTTAGCTATAGATTTAGATAGTTTTCCCCTTTTGCTTTTTTTTGCCTTCAAGGTTATATCTGTCACTTCTTTTACTTTTTGGTAATAAAATTTTAGCTTTTTGTAGATATATGATGTCAGTCCTAAGGAGGTGTCAGCCTAGCTGGGATGTCTTGGTGCACCCCTGATACCTCTAATGCTGCTTCATTTAAAAAATAAAAAATAACTCACAATACTAAGAACTACAAAATCAATTAACAAATTAATAATTCTAAAGCACTCAAGTAAAATAAATATACTCAAAAATGGTAGATATGAATGCATAAATGGGTATCAAAAACCAAAAACTATCCTCACAATGAACCTACCTATATCAAAATTCATGATATTGTAACAAATCTAGATTGAAAATAGAGAATAAGTTGAAAGGACTATAATTGTATATATGACATATTTAAATGAAAAAAAAAACATTCACCATACAAACAAGATCAGAATTTTGATCTAATTTTATTATTATAATCCAATTGTGTAGTTTGGATAATTTTTATAACTAGCAATAGTTAATGCAACGTAGTGGCATGCCATATCCAGGTAGATGTCATATAAACATAATGAGCAATCTCTACAAGCATATTATTGAACCTTAACGGGTAAAATAACCATTTTTTTATGGTCATAAGTAATTACATAAAATTATATTTAGTCTGTATGTTAAGTGTTTATATTCATGTTAATTAAAATTACAAAATTCAAGTTCAAACTCAAATAATGAAAAGTCAATTTGTTAAATTTCCTAGTCTGCAGCTCTATCATAAGTAGTAAAGAACTCATCATAAGTGATAACAGGGATGAAATCTAAGATCAAATTTTTCATCAAAAATCTAATGGATAATTACTATGTGCCCCCTATGTTTTTGCCTATTACACTACTTCATCCCTAACATTTGAAAAAATATTTATTCATCCCTGATATTTGCAATAATTAACACTCATTAGTCCTTCTTTAGGGATGAAATGGTACATGATTTTGCAAATTTCATGGATGAATAAGTATTTTTTTGAATTTCAAGGATGAAGGTAATAGGCCAAAACATAAGGGGCACACAGTAATTATCCCAAAATTTAAAGTCAAATTTGGTCAAATATGATGGGAATCTTCATTACTGATGGTCATAAGCAAATCCCAATCATTAAAAAAAATTGGGCAAAATTATAAAAAAATCCAATTTGCATTTTTCTTAAAATTCTCAAAGCTAGTCACCACCAGCATCATGAGTAAGTGAAGTCATGACACACTTGTCATGAGTGATGACAAAGTCTTTATGAGTAATAACAACCAACTCCAAAAATTAGTAGAAAGTTTCATGATCAACATCATCACTAGAGATCATGAAAAGCGTGTAATTTTAATTTTTTTTATCTTAGCACCCTGATTATTAAGACCAATGACAACTTTGTCATGAATAATGACAATTATGTGTACCTCTTCTTTGTAGGTGGTTCAAACGGCTCTAATTGCATTAAATGCATGTCCAACATCTCTTTTTCCCTTAGAAGGTTTAAATACAACCAAGAATAAAGCTACAAAAATTAATGTAGTTGAGCAAACACATTTAAAGCAATCTTGAGCAATTAATCTTGAATTTATTCTTTAACCACCCAAGTTCTCAATCTTTAATTCATGTAATTTCTTTTTATCTCAAGAGTGTTCTTGAGTGTGGGTTGGTGAGTGTTTAATTCCTTTATTCAATAGCTCAATAGTGGAATTGAGTGAGTTGGGTTAGGGTTTTAAATACTTGTAAGCTAAGAGGATTGTTTTTAGCATTTTGGGTTAGAGTATGAGCCTTACAAAACACTTAGGTTTGAATCTGATCCTTATGTAAAACACTTGGGTAGCTTAGTTCAAACTTGTAAGGGTTTAATCTACAACTCAAAGTAGATTGATAATGGATTAAAACTCTCAATAAGTGGTTGAGGAGAGGAGTAGGGTTTAAGGGCCGAACCTCTATAAATCCTTGGAGTTTTTTTATCGCTCTTATTCTTCATTGTATTAAGCTCTTCCTCTTTTTGTGTTTTCTCTTTGGTGTGAAATCAAAATTACATATATTTCTTAAAAAGCCAATTCACCCCCCCCCCTCTTGGCACTTATGGAATTACATTTGGTATTAGAGCTTTAGTTTGCATTTTTTAAGCTTTAACCATCTTAGAGAAAAGTTCATGGCCTCCACAAGTCAAGTTATTACCACCCCCAATGTTCACGGCCCTAACTACACAAGACCTCTATTTTTTATGGAATTGATTATGCATATTAGAGAAATAAGATGAAGATATTCTTAGATAGTGATGGAGTAAATTTATGGGATATTATTGAAGAAGGTTGGAGTCCTCTAATATAGAAAAAGAAAGATGGCAATGAAGTGATCATTCCTATAATGGAATGGAGTGATGAGCAATTAAGAGCCAACTTGAGAAATAGAAAAGCAATCACCATCCTCTATTATGGTTTGAGTAAGGAAGCTTACAATGGAATAGAGCATTTGAAGTTGGCTAAAGAAATTTGGGAATGTCTTATTACTAAACATTAAGGTACTAATAAACTCAAGAATAAGAAATTGCAAATACTTGGAAGAGAATATGAATTGTTTGATATGAAGCCTAATGATAAAATTGGTAAAGTGTATAGTAGACTCATTACTCTTATAAATGCTATGAGAAAACTTGGCAAGAAATTCTCAAATGAAGATGTCAACAATAAAATCTTTGTGATTTTACCTAAAAAGATTTGGGAAGCTAAGATTGCTTCAATTGAAGAAGCAAATGATCTTTTTACTATACCTACAAATGAACTTCTTAGAAAGCTTCTCACCCATAAAATTAAAATGACTCAAGTAGTTGAAGAAGAGAACAAGAGTATTGCTCTTAAAGCATGTAGAGAGACTAGTGATAGTGACTCAAATGAAGATGATGATGATTTTACTATGATTTCAAGAAAAATTAGAAATCTCATCATTATAAAGAAAAGAGGGTCCAAGAAGCAAAATTCAAGCAACAAGGATCAAGTCATTTGCTATGGATCTAAAAATCTAGGTCATATCAAATCCAAATGTCCAAAGTTAAAAAAATCCTTTAAAAAGGTTAAGAAGCAAAAGAAGCAAAAAAAATAAGCAATTAAAGTAACTTAGGTTGATTCTAGTGAAACTAGTGGTTATGACACCAATGATGAAGTTGCCAATCTTTACTTCATGGCATTGGAGGAACCTTGAAATGATGAGGTAACTCTAGACTTTGAATTCAATGATGAAATGTTAATTGCTTATGAGAAATTGATGCATAAATATAATAAATATTTATCTAGAATTAATTCACTTAAAGAAATAATTAAAACTCTATAAGAAGAACTTGAGAAATCAAGAACCTCTAATAAAGAGTTAACCAATTCATTGAATGAAAGTAATTTTAAGAAAATTGAGATTACAAATGAAAATTCAAAACTTATTGAGTAACATGTGTTTCTAGAAACTGAAAATGGCAATCTCAAAGAATTAATTTCAAGATTTGATAGAGGAGAGGAACTCATAAATGGAATAATTTCCATAACTTCCATTCCGTTGAAATTTAAAAGTGGCATTGGCTTTTAAAACAGTCATGCTAGTTCATCAAAAGTTATTAACCTAAATATTCCAATTACTAAGGTCTATAAAAAATCTAGTCTTAAAACTATTGGAACTAAAAGGTCTAATGGTTATAAGACTAACAATCCTAGAGCAAATAGCTCAAGAGGACATAAGCCTAGGAAACCCAATCAAGCTCATTCACATGATTTTCAAAGTTTGAAAATGAAAGAGCATGCATAAAATGTTAGATGCCATTATTGTGGTGTGGTAGGGCATAAAAATTCTAAATGTTGTGTTAGAAAGATTCATTTTGGTTACTCAAATGATGGATCTTTCAATGCTAACCCCCAAGGATCCAAATATATTTGGGCACTTAAAGTGAGATGAACTATCTCATTGTAGGTGTGCTTGGAATCCATAACATGCAAAGAAAAGTGGTATCTAAATAATGGATATTCAAGGCACATGACCAGGAAGGCTAACCTCTTTAATTATTTAGAAATGAAGAAGGGAGGCAAAGTTACATTTGGTGATAATGCCAAGGGTAAGATTGTTGGTATTGGTTAAGTTGGTAAGAAAGACTCTACTTATATTGAAAATGTCCTTTTGGTTAATAGTTTAAAGCATAAGCTACTTATTGTTAGTCAATTATATAATAAAGGTAATAGAGTGACTTTTGAACCAAAGGAATGCTTTGTAACTCATATAGAGGAGAACAAAGTCATTTTCAAAGGTGAAATAATCAATAATGTGTATACTATTGATTTAACCTCTTTGACTAATTAAGGTGTTGAGTGCTTTGTTTCTATAAAGGTTACACTTAAATGTGGCATAAAGGTCATGCTAGCATTGAGCTTATTGGAGACCTAAGAAAAGGTGATCATGTTATTGGCCTACCCAAAGTGAAATTCCAAGAGGACAAAATATGTGGAGCATGTCAAATGGGGAAGCAAGTGAAAAGTTCATTTAAAGCCAAAAATAAGGTAACTTCTATTAGACCTCTTCAGTTATTGTGTAAGGATTTATTCGGCCCATGTAAAGTTACTAGCCTAAGTTGTAAGCACTATGCATATGTCATTGTCAATGACTACTCTAGCTTCACTTGGGTATTCTTTCTTGCTCATAAGGATAATAGCTTTGAAGCTTCTAAAATTCTTACAAAATGAAAAAGATTTTAAAATTTCCTCATTAAGAAGTGACTATAGAAAAGAATTTGAAAATGATTATTTAAAAACTTTTTATAATGAAATGGAATTTCTCTTAATTTTTCTTCTCCTATAACACCTCAATAAAATATGGTTATTGAAAGGAAAAATAGAGTCCTTATTGAGATGGCAAGGATTATGCTTAGTGAGTACAATTTACCTAAATACTTTTAGACATAACCTATCGATACCACTTGTTATCTTTCAAATAGAGTTTTTATTAGACCTATTTTAAATAAAACTCCTTATGAACTATGGAATGAGAGAAAGCCTAAGATTTCATATCTGATGCTATTTGGGTACAAGTTCTATATATTAAATACCAAGGATAACCTTGGAAAATTTGATCCTAAAACCAAGGAGGGAATCTTCCTTGGCTATATAACTACTAGCAAGTCATATAGGGTCTTCAATAAAAGAACCTTAGTGGTAAAAGAGTCCATGCACATTATTTTTTATGAGACTAATCCATTTAAACCAAGAAAGGTTATTGTTGTTTATGATAATGATGTAATTGCTCATAAAGAGCTAAATCAACATCAAGGAGCAATTGAAAATGAGCAAGACATTTCCCCTCCAATTAAGTCTTCTCAAAATATAGTGGATGCTCAAAAGGAAGAAGTTGTAAAGGAACAAGTGGCCCCTATAACTTCAAATGTATAAGAAGGCCTACCTAAAGAGTGGCACTTCAAGAAAGACCACCTTAAGGACTTAATCATTGGTGAGCCATCAAAATGGCTAACTACTAAATACTCTTTTAAACATTTAAATAGTCTTGCCTTTATCTCTTAAATTGAGCGAAGGAATATTGATGAGGCATTTAATGATGATAGTTGGGGTTCTTGTTATGCTAGAGGAACTTAATCAATTTGAGAGAAAAAAAAGTGTGGACTTTAGTCCTTAGACTTAAGATTTATCCTATAATTAGCACTAAATGGGTTTTTATAAACAAACTTGATGAACTTAGAGCAATTACTAGGAATAAAGCTTGTTTAGTGGCTAAAGGCTACAATCAAAAAGAGGGTATAGACTATGATGAAACATTTGCTCCGGTTGCTAGATTAGAAGCAATTAGGATATTACTAGCATATGCATCATACATGAATTTTAAGCTTTTTCAAATGGATGTAAAATGTGCTTTTTTGAATGGTTTTATTAAGGAAAAAGTCTATATTGAACAACCTCTAGGTTTTTTAGCAACATGACTTTCCTAATCATGTCTTCAAATTATCTAAAGCATTATACAGTTTAAAACAAGCTCCTAGAGTTTGATATGAAAGATTAAGTGCATTTCTCTTGAAAAATGATTTTTCCAAAGACCATGTTAACACCACACTTTTCATAAAAAGAATATAAATGACATTCTCATTATGCAAATATATATGGATGATATTATTTTTAATGCTACTAATGAGCTTTTATATGAAGAATTCTCTAAGTGCATGAAGAGTGAGTTTCCAATAAACATGATGGGAGAACTTAAATTCTTTCTTAAATTGCAAATAAAATAATACACAAGTGGAATCTTTATAAATCAAGAAAAATACACAAAAAGATTTGCTTAAGAGATTAGAAATGGATGGAGCAAAGGCAAGTAAGACTCCTATGTGCACCAATAATAATATTGACAAAGATGAGAATGGTAAGAGCATTGATGAAAAGAAATACCAAGGTATGATTAGTAGTCTTCTTTATCTTACCGTAAGTAGGCCTAATATTATGTTTGTTGTGTGTATGTATACTCATTTTCAATCTTTTCCTAAAGAGTCACATTTGAATGTGGTCAAAAGAATTTTAAAATATCTTATTAGCACATCTCATTTAGGACTTTGGTATTTTAGAAATGCATAATTTAATCTTATCTCCTATTTCGATGTAGATTATGCCATGAATAACCTAAATAGGAAAAGTACCTTCGGTACTTATCAATTTCTAGGAAATTCTCTTATTTCTTAGTTTAGTAAGAAATAAAATTTAGTTGTATTATCTACCGTCGAAATGAAGTATATTGCTGCGGGTTGTTGTTGTGCACAAGTCTTATAGATTAAACAATAACACATGGACTTTGAATTGGTTCTTGATCACATTCCAATAAAATGTGATAAAACGAGTGTAATAAACTGGATTGGTTCTTGATCACATTCCAATAAAATGTGATAACACAAGTGCAATAAACTTCTCCAAAAATCCAAGTCAACACTTTAGGACTAAACATATTGACATTAGGCACCATTTTTTGCATGATCATATGCAAAAAGGTGATGTTGTATTGGAATTTATTGATACAACTAACTAACTTGCAGATATATTCACTAAGCCTCTTTTTGAAGAAAGAATGAATTTCATTAAAAGATAAATTAGTATGTTAAATGGTAGCACTTTATGATATGTGTTTGTTTATGGCATTATAATTAATTGCTTAAACCTTTAGTGGTTAATTTACTACATCTTTGAACCTTAATTGATTTTGATGCAATATCAAATTAGCTCTAATTGTGTTTAAAGAGGCTCAACCTAAGTTTTAATGCTTGAATTTCAAAATTCTAATTTTCATTCATGATCATGAAACTTTTGTTATTATCTATGAAAGTTCTTTTCTTATTAAAACCAATTCATGTTTTACTTAAAAAATATTTTTTGATGAATATATTTTTCATGATTCTAAAAAACTCATCACCTATTATAATTCATCTATACTTAGTCTTTGATGCATTCAAGTTATTTTTATTTGGATAGACAATTGCATTATTATTGTGATCACATTTATCATATTTTTAGCTTAATCGTGATCATGACTATCTATGTTATTAATCATGAATAAATTAGCTTTAACTATGGTGAAAATAATGTTTCATTAGTCATTATTTTTTCCTCATCACTAATGATGTGCTTAGGGTTAGTTCTGAGGTATTTATATCATCTTGTAGTGCCTAGGTTTCTCTATCTCCTTTTCAGCATCACCCTCTGTCTTCTTCTTCCCCCTTTTCACTTTAACCTATTTTTTTCTTTCTTTCATTTTTAACCTATTATCCTATCATTTTCATCATCATTTTATAATCATCTCACATCCCTTTTACACCTACAGTAGAAATTACAAATTCAAAGCCTCTTTATTGGTCCTCCACGTTGAACCAAATCTATTGCCATGGTAACCCACAAGAACACAGGTGCTATTCTTTAAAATCTCATCAAATTCTCTCCACTTGTGTGTTTGATTGGAAGTGTGTGAGAGAATTAGGGTATGAAGAGGAAATAAGAGCCTTACTTTAAAAATTGAAATTACTAGACTTTGTTGAGATCTAAGAGTTAACCTCACCACTATTAACTCTTAAATTTCTATCAAATCTCTAATTAGAGAAAAATCATTCCTTGTCCTTTCAATAATAGGAAAGAAAATACACACTCACTAATGAGCAGCCAGGTGAAATCCTAAAGCTTTTTGTTAAGGATCACTATAGGTATAAGGATGAATCTATGTTTAATGAGCATACTGTTTATAAGGAATTTATAAGGGAACATCGATTCTACCATAAAATTGCTAAGGGTTCAAGTTTGAACTCATTTATTTATAAATATCTGCATTGGTTCATATCCTACTCTATTTTGGCGAGAGGAGAAAGCAATGGGAATGTGAGGGAATTAGAATTTTTGTCTTGTGGTATGGTAAGAAAGGGATGAATGTGGCCCTAACTAAACTCTTTGCTAATCAGCTCCTTATTGGGAGTTACTTCACTCTAATTTCTAAGTACTTGAATGTGTTGGTTGATAATGAAAGGAGCTCTCAAACCATCTCCTTTCAGACTAATGATAGACTTAATTTGGATAGTGTAACTCATCATTTTATGGTTCAAAAATTCATTATGAATGGAACTATCTATTGGTGAGAGGTTGACAAACAAGGCAATACAGTTTGTTGAGACAATGATGCACTTGAGTTCCAAAAATTAGAAAGGGTGAGGCCCCTTTGACCTCAAAGAAACACCCAAGAGTTGCAGCCCTTAACATTGATGAAGTATAATGCAACAACCAACTTCAGTCTATGTTGAATCAGCTCAAAATCCATTTTGATAGCAAGTTTGAAGCCATTCAGACCTCTCTTATAGTCATAGAGTCTCAAGTTGATGCCATGGATTACAATATGGAGACCCTTACTGCTGATGTTTCCTAAATGAAAGTCCATCTCCTTGTCCCTCATGCCCATCATTCATTCTGCATCATGCATATCATTTCATAAAACTTTTTAAGTTTAATATTTTTTTATTTTTAAGTCTTTATATGAACTTGAATTAGTTGATATCTTTTATTGTTTTAGGATATATGTTTTTATATATTTTTTATTTTATTCACTACCTTGGACAATACTTTCCCCTTTTAATGTTTAGTTATTTTTTATAGTAACAAAGGGGGAGAAAAGGACTAGGCTTAAGCTTAGTTATGTTATTGTTAGGCTTAAGCTTAGGCACTTAAGCTTAGCTATTTTGGCTATCTTATATACGTTATTTTGGTTATCATATTTTGGTGGTTTGACATTAATGGTTAATTGGAGATGTTATTTGGATACTCTATGTTTGTCTATTTGTTGGCTATTAGGCTATTGGATATGAAATTTAAATTTCTACCTTGTTTAAACTATCATTGGTTATTGATTTTTATTTGTTGGATATAGATTTAGAAGTGTTGGTTATTGGATATGGACATTAGTTGTCACGTTGTGGTTGATTTGGCAATCAAATTGAATATATGCTTTTGGTTATATAATTGATTTTGATTATATTGGTTATTAATATCTTGGACCTATTCTTTGGTTTTGCATGATCTTTGGAAAACTATAATCTACAGATTTAAACATTGAGTCTTAGCTACATCTATGATTGTAAATTGGTTAATTGTATATCAATTTTCTTGTCACATGTTATATATTTTTTTATGATCATGATTCTGGAACTAAACTAATTTAATCATTTGATATGTTTTATCTCAATTATTTTGATAATGGTAGTGTTTTTATCATTGATGACTTGTTGCCTAAATATGCAAAATGGATGTGTTTAATAATTTTTGCCAGTTTAATTTTAGGCTTTTTTTTTATGGGGGAGTAATTCCTTTTAATTTTTAGCCTAATTTTATATAATTAATTGATACAATAAAAAAGGGTGAGATTTTTTAACCTTGAGGGGTAAAATAATTATTTTTTTATGGTCATAAGTAATTAATTAAAATTATACTTAATATGTGTGTTAAGTGTTTATATTCAAGTTAATTCAAATTGCAAAATTCAAGTTCAAACTCAAGCAATGAAAGGTTAATTTGTTAAATTTCCTAGTCTACATCTCTATTATGAGTGATGATAGGGGTGAAATCAAATATCAAAATTTTCATCAAAATTTAAAGTCAAATTTGATCAAATATGATGGGAATCTTCATTACTGATGGTCATAAGAAAATCCAAATCATCAAACAAAATTTTGGGCAAAATTACAAAAATTCAATTTGCATTTTTCTTAAAATTCCTAAAGCTAGTCACCACCAGCGTCATGAGCAAGTAAAGTCATGACACACTTATCATGAGTGATGATATAGTCCTCATAAGTAATGACAACTAACTTTAAAAAGTGGTAGAAAGTTTCATGACCAGCATCACCAATAGATATCATGAAAGGTGCACAATTTCAAATTTTTTATCTTAGCACCCTGACTATCATGACCAATGACAACTTTATTATGACCAATGATAAACATGAAAACCTCTTCTTTATAGGTGGTTCAAATGGCTCTAATTGTATTAAATGCACCTCCAATAGCTCTTTTTCTCTTAGAAGGTTTAAATACAACCAAGAAAAAAAGCTGAAAAAAATTAATGAAGTTGAGCAAAACACATTTACAACAATCTTGAGCAATTAATCTTGAATTTATTTTTCAACCACCCAAGCTCTCAGTCTTTAATTATTGTAATTTTTTTCTATCTCAAGAGTATTATTGAGTGTGAGTTTGTGAGTGTTTAATTCCTTTATTTAATTGTTTAATAGTGGGATTAAGTGAGTTGGGTTAGGGTTTTGAATAATTATAAGCTAAAAGGATTATTCTTAGTGTTTGGGTTAAAGTGTGAGCCTTAGAAAACACTTAGGTTTAAGTGTGATCCTTGTGTAAAACACTTAGGTAGCTTAGTTCAAGCTTATAAGGGTTTAATCTACACCTTAAAGTAGATTGATAATGGATTAAAACTCTCATTAAATGTTTGAGGAGACGAGTAGATTTTAAGGGCTGAACCTCTATAAATCCTTGGTCATAACTCCGAATTAATATTTTTGCTTGTGGAACCTGCATTGATGAGGAAAATGGGTAAAGGGGAGGGGTTTCCCCCATAAACACTCTGAAGCTTAAGTCAGTAATGGTATGAAGAAAAAATATAATAAAGTGAATAGGTATAATAAAGTAAAGAATAAAGAATAAAGGAGCAAATGAAGATTGCTTGTGATGATGAGGTGATGGAATGATGGAATGATGTCTTGGTGATGTTGTATGATGAGAGCATGAATGACATGAGATGTCATGAGATGTATTTATGGGAGAAGATATTGCTCAAACCTCTTAGGAATATGATTCCTTAGTCCTACCCTATTTAGTAGAGGAGGAGACTTCCTTTGTAGAGTAGTCTTCCTAATTGAAATAGACTTCCTTATTGAGCTTTCCTCTTATTCAAGTAATCCTCCTCTTTGGGGGAATATATCCCTTATTATAATAGGATACTAATATGGGTTATCAAGAGTTCCCCATGAAAGTGTATTCGGATATTTAATGTTTGATGTATCCAAGTCCATAAGATGATGGAAAATGTCATTGTATCTACCTGGAGAGAGAGACTGCTTGAGTAACTGCATCCGATATGGAAGGGTGAGCTGAGGTGGCCAGCCTCAATCACAACAAAAGATAGAGCTTGGTACCGAGTCTTGAAATCAGCATATAAAAATATTGCTTGAAGTGCCAGCTGGACTTGAGTACATAAAACCTGTAATAAAAATGCTTTGAGGTAAAAGATTAACCTGTCAGTGTGGAAACAACATGATGGAACCAGTCATCACTGGAGTTTTGATGCTCGGTGCAAGGACACAAGGCTTATGAGCTCGGAACCTCAGTACGACAGAAGTGACTTGAGGGTGCCAGCTTCAGTCGCTGGACTTAGATACTTCGAGGCTTAGATGTTCGTGCAAGGACGCGAGGCTTACATGCTCAGAACCTTAGTACTACAGAAGCGACCTAAGGGTGCCAGCTTCAGTCGCTGGACTTAGATACTTCGAGGCTTAGATGCTCGGTGCAAGGACGCGAGGCTTACATGCTCGGAACCTTAGTACTACAGAAGCGACCTGAGGGTGCCAGCTTCAGTCGTTGGACTTAATCTTGGTGCATTAGAAGCGCAGCCCAAGTGCCGTATAGTCTTGGTGCATTAAAAGCGCGATCCAAGTGCCATATAATGTTACTTGGTTTGTGAACTTTAGTAACTCTTTTGATGGCAGCTGCCCAGTTAGAATAATGATTGATGTTGAGTCCGGACAATATTGCTGCAGATGTTTGATTTTTTGAGCATTTGTTGTTGGTAGTATTTTTGCAAAAGGAAGGATGCTTGTGATCATAATAATGAGTCTGAGCCCTTCCAATCTTTTGATTTATATGGTTGTGTGGCAGATATACTTGACTTCATTCTTGAATTTCCTTTGTTGGATATTTCTGAAATTTTAAAGATCTGAGGTAGAGTAAGATTTTCCCGAGTGCTGTTTGATCTAGCTTTGAGCAGGAACCACCATTTATTATATGAACATGAATGAGTGCTTGTTCACCTTAGAGCTGCCTGGCAATGTGTCTAATGTCTTTTAACAAACTTTGCATGTTGATGCCGAGTGAGATGATTAGAGTGTCCGATTGTTTGGACTGATGGGTGCTTAAAGTAGCATCTTCAATAAATACATTTTCCTTATTTATAGTAATAGACAAAAGAACAATAGTTTTAGGATCATATAATTGATCTCATTTGATGGTCAGTCCTTGTATAATAAATATATCAATTGTAATTGATATAGGTATTGCATGAATGATAATCATGTATATATGAACGAGCATCCATGTGTAGATATGTAAGCGCGCTTATGTGACGAACTATGAATATTCATATAAGAATAAATAAGATGTGGAAATAAATAAATTAAATAATATTAAGAGAAACTTATCTCCTAATATACTCTTGTCCCTCTTTCGAATTCACGAATATTTATATTCGTTGTTTACTTCAATTGTTGCTTGAATGACCTTGTCTTTTGAAAATGCTGCCTAAATTTGTGTGTGCCCAATTTATTGGCATTTTGTATATATACAGCTTCGAGATTATTGTTGAAATTGTCTAGTTATTGTGGAGTATCTGAAGCTCTCTCCTTAATCTGTGGTGTTGATGTAATTTGACTATCCAAGAACGTCTATGTTGCTGTCTGAGTTTTGAGTATATTATACTCCTTGGCACCTTGTACATAGTTTAAAATCTATATGTTCATACTCGAATATCCAGAATCCTTGATGCTCAGACTTGGACTCTTTGATGCTCAGACTTGGATGCTCGAACTCCTTGATGCTTGGACTCAGATGTCCGAAATCCTTGATGCTGGGACTCAAATGTTCGGAATCCTTGATGCTCGGACTTAGATGTTCGGAATCCTTGATGTTCGGACTCAGATGTCCAAAATCCTTAATGTTCGGACTTAGATGTCCGGAATCCTTGATGTTTGGACTCAGATGTCCGAAATCCTTGATGCTGGGACTCAGATGTTCAGAATCCTTGATGCTCGGACTTAGATGTCCAGAATCCTTAATGTTCGGACTCAGATGTCCAAAATCCTTGATGTTCGGACTTAGATGTCCGGAATCCTTAATGTTCGGACTCAGATGTGCAGAATCCTTGATGCTAGGACTTAGATGTCCGAAATCCTTAATGCTCGGACTCAGATATCTGGAATCCTTGATGCTCAAACTTAGATGTCCAGAATCCTTGATGTTTTGGACTAAGATGTCTGAAATCCTTGATGCTCGGACTCAGATGTCTGGAATCCTTGATGCTCGGACTCAGATATCCAGAATCCTTGATGCTCGGACTCAGATGTCCGAAATCCTTGATGCTCAGACTCAGATGTTCGAAATCCTTGATGTTCGGACTCATATGTCCGAAATCCTTTATGTTAGGACTCAGATGTCTGGAATCCTTGATGTTCGGACTTAGATAGACCATCATAGAATCTTAACTTTGTAAAACCTTATGCAGCATTTTATCATTACCCCTTCTTTTATTGCTCCTTCCATTGTTTTAACCTTGCGATGCGGAGTGGATTTTGTAGTAATGATAGGAAAGAATAATCTCTACAACATTTTAATCTGAATTTATTATTGATGACTAAATTGGAATTTTTCACGATCGAAAGTTTGATTTGGCGGCTTTCCTTGAATGATCGAGCTAGATTCCAAACAAGTAAAGATAATTTGGAATTGAATTTGATCTTTTTCCCACAGACGGCGCCACTTGATAACTCCGAATTGATATTTTTGCTTGTGGAACCTGCATTGACGAGGAAAATGGGTAAAGGGGAGGGGTTTCCCCTATAAACACTCTAAAGCTTAAGTCAGTAATGGTATGAAGAAAAAATATAATAAAGTGAATAGGTATAATAAAGTAAAGAATAAAGAATAAAGGAGCAAATGAAGATTGCTTGTGATGATGAGGTGATGGAATGATGGAATGATGTCTTGGTGATGTTGTATGATGAGAGCATGAATGACATGAGATGTCATGAGATGTATTTATGGGAGAAGATATTGCTCAAACCTCTTAGGAATATGATTCCTTAGTCCTACCCTATTTAGTAGAGGAGGAGACTTCCTTTGTAGAGTAGTCTTCCTAATTGAAATAGGCTTCCTTATTGAGCTTTCCTCTTATTCAAGTAATCCTCCTCTTTGGGGGAATATATCCCTTATTATAATAGGATACTAATATGGCTTATCACTTGGATTTTTTTGTATCACTCTTCTTCTTCATTTGATTCAACTCTTACTCTGTTTTTGTTTGCTCTTGTGTGTGAAATCAAAATTACTTATATTTCTTAAAAGACAATTCAACCCCCCCCCCCCCCCCCCCCCGGTGCAGGAACTTATGGAATTGAAGATATATTATCACAAAAGCCAGAATATTAAAGAAAAATAAGCCAAAAATTATTTGAAATTGAATGAAACTAAAATATTTCAAAAAAAAAAAAAAGATAGTTAATGCATGTCTTCAAGTTGCAAAATATTATTTTTATTCAAAAATAAGTATTATTAGATATATAAACTATTGGAAAAATTGTCCAAATTTGTTAAAGTTAAATAAAAGTGTAAGAGACTGTTTCATATACAGAAAATAAATCAAAAGTAAACAAAACATATTCAATTATGAAATTTATTTTTGAAAATATTATATTCAACTATTAAATTTATAATATATTAAAAATTAACAAATTATTGATGTTAAATTTTTTTTATATAAAAGATTTATAAAAAAATTAATTAGAAAATATAAATTGTGTTAGATATCAATTTTAAATGATGAAAATGATAAAACTATTATATAAAAAACATAAAATATATAGAAAATATTCTAAGTTACCAAACACACACGTGATCATTTATAAATTTGTTAAATTTAAATTATTTGATTTATTTTAATTTTTATTTAAAAAGGTGTAAAAAGTATCATTTTATTAAAATATATGTATAGTTATATTTGAAATATTCATATTTAAATATTAACATATTTAATATTAATAAAATTATGATAGTAATTTAAAAGTTATTTTTGGAACAAATGTACACCTCATGACATGACAGCTGACGATATGACATAGATGCATCCTCAAAAAAGAACAATGCTACATTATTATAAAATTCTCTATCAAGATTCCATGAAAATGAACAAACATAACAAGCAAAACCTCACCACCCAAAAAGCAAAAAAGAAAAATGGTGAAACTAGCATTAAATAAAACCAACCAATGATGTTTCTCATTAATAGGTCTTATTAAGAGGGAATTTGATAGCATTCTTGACAATTTTCTTGCTAGCAGCTTCACCAAGATCAATGCCACATATATCAGCTAATCTGATGAGGTAAAGCAGCACATCAGACTACTCTTCACCTAGATGCTCCTTGTCAGATTCTTTCCAATATGGCAAGCCCTTGTCCACCTCTCCTCTCCATTGGAATATTTCTAATAGCTCTCCAACTTCTCCAACCTATATATGTTATCACACGCATGCACAATGGAAACCAATTTATTTAACACTGAAATTAAGAAATAATAATTATATAATTAATGCCCAGATGAAATTTGTTATGGGACATCAGTTTATATAATTATCTTGGTGAAAATTTGTTCCTGACATTATTAGTTTATATACATCAAACAGAAAGCAAGATCCTGAATCATGTGTAAGAATGGACAACATATGTTGGCATAGAAGGGTATTTTCTGCCTTATACAATTCCCTCATAAAAAAGTAAGCCAGCCTCTGCAGCAAGAACATCCTCCTTGACGATATATAAATAAAACAGTACACTAAAACAAACACTCAATCAAAATCAATTTCAAAAATCATTAAGAAAATTACCATTTGTTGTTGTTGCAGCAAATTGAAATTTTCTTTGGCAGGGCGGAGCTGAGTCATTAAAGCGCATTGTCCAGATTGTTGGAGAGCTGAGAGAAAGTGTGAGTAATTGAATCAAACCCTCTAATAAAACAAAACTTTAGCCACAACGAGAAGCTGATTCACAATACAGACATAAAAAATTAAAAAAAAAGTAATATACCGCAAAATCCCTAAAGCAAGAAACACCATAAATGGCGTTTAATGGAGTGAAAGATTATCGATTGGTGATTCGTGTTATTATCAGTGATGGAATGAAGGATTATTGATCTGGTCTGATGGAGATCAAGTGTTTGTCAATGGTGGGAAAAGAGGATGGGACAAGAAAGTAAATATTTTTACGCAAAAGTGACACGGAGGTAATAAATAAAAAAACAGAGGCATTTTAGAAAATAGATGGTTATTTTTGTCCATTTATGTAAAAATTCTAAAATTTATAGATAACTCTTTTATTACCCATTTAACTTTTATATAGGACCTATTAATGATCCATGGGTAATTTTTGCCACGGTAATTATACTTCCTAAATTAATTAAATACTTACAATTAATGATTATAGGAGATTACTATTGATGTAATTGTATAGTTGTACATCTTTAATTGTAAGGAGTAATTTATGGGAGCAATTCATGAATATTCTCTCTATATATAGAGTCTGTATGTGAATGAATGAAAAATAAAATAAGAACAAAAACTCATCATATTTCCCAGGAGTGTATCCTTTGGTTGTGAAATTAGTATTTCTATCACCTATTTTGTCCGTAACTGTTCAAAGAGCATTTATCTGCAATGATTATTATGAAAACTCATTTGCTAGATCGAATGGAAAATTAATTATTAAATAATTGATTATATTTTATCGAGAATTTTGTATTTTAATAAAATAGATATTGAAGTGATATGCAATAATTTTAAAAATATAAATAATCGTTGAGAATAATTGTAAAATTATATTAAAATAATATAATTTTGGCTTCTCCCGCAAATATGAAATCATATTCTTTATCTAAAAGTTAGATAATTTAGTTTTTCTTATTCCTATTATTATTATTTCAAAAGACAGATAATTTAGCTTTGAAGATGAGTATGAAACCATTTATAAAATATCATCGACTTGTATTAGACCATTTACCTTGAAAAGCTTCTTTAAGACCCATTTTAAAACAGATTGTTTAAAGCATGCGTATTATATTACTTTTCTTTGATTCTTTGGTCGCGCACACAATCTCATTTGTATATACACCAAATCATATTATAAAAATTATCATAATATCATGCTTGTGGCAATCCCCATATAATATATATATATTTGATTTGATACTTCATCATAAAATATATCTTTCTTACATTCTATACCCGAAGAATAGACAATCAAATCCTCCTTCTACAAGCCATGTAGCATAAAAATGGAAATAAAAACGGAAAAATGGGAAAACGAATACGGAAAAATTTTATTTTTTAAAATATAGAAAGTGAAAACATGTAAATATTAAAAGTATATGGATATATAAATAAATATTAAAAATATACAAATATATATATATATATATATATATATATATATATCTTGAAAAATTTTATCTGTTTTATAAAATAATAGTATAATTTTAGAAATTATTTTATTTAGTTAAAAAAATATAAAATTATGTTTTAATTTGTCTTTTTTTCTTATTTAGAAAAAATACTATATGAACATATTTTTAAAGTTAAAAATGTGTTTTCTGATTTTTCATATTTGTAAAAATAGTTTCAAAATGTTTCTAAAGAATTTCTTCAAGTTTCCGATATGAAAATGTTTCCAAAACATAAGAACGCCTATTTGAAGAAATTTATGTACAACGTAGTTTACAAGTCATTTACGATGTATTAGGATATACTTTGTACAATATATATCCATACTTAAATTATCATTCAACTATCTTCTCTTAATTGTAAATGTGATTAGTTGTTGCTTGTGGAAGAATCATGTCCTAACAAATCAACGTATAAATAATTGCTGCAAAAGCTAGCAGGCAATGAGAAACTTTTTCTTTTTCTAGCACAAATTCGTCGATTTATCATTGTCCTAACATATATGAATAAATTAAATATCCCAACAACGAGATCTCAGCATGTTCATGTATATTCCATCTGATTATGAGGTGTTACTAATATCATTTTTTTAATATTCATAAAATTCTTCAAGATTTTACTCATTTAAATGATAAAAAGGAATACATATCCACAGAGTAATTAATTACTTTTTAATAAATGAAGAGATTAAATGACTTAATTAACGATATATGATAAAATACAAATAGTTTTTATTTTAAATTAAATAAAAAATTAATTTTAAAAATCTATAATAATAAGTTTATATCTCATAATATCTTTAAGAAAAGTAACACTAATTCTTTCATCATTGACTACAAACTAAATAATTTAATGAATGATGATTTACTTGCTAACCATGCTGAAATGGACCTTTTAACTAGCTAGTAAGTTACCAGCTGACAGATTTGCCTCTATCTTCTCAGCCACACTGTGAAAATTAACGAAGGATTCACATTGAGATATTACGCCAACTAACTGAATACTTGCACTTTTTTTTTTTAAATAAAAAAAGAGCTAAAAGAAAGTCAAAGCTTTGAAGAACTGCAATTGTGAATTGAATTCATTTATTAAGTTAATTGACCATATCATATTCAAATGTTTTTTTATTTAATGATTTGATTATCTTACAGTATCTTTGAGCACACCAGTTTTTGCTCTTTTTTTTTTTTTTTAATAATTTGTTCTTGGCTATATTTTCAATCAGCTTTGATCTTACAAAGATACAGTATGAACAGGGTTTTAAAAAAATGAAACCCGTGCTTATTCTCATATATGGATTTAGTCTCGGTAATATTAGATAAACTATAAAATTATAGGTTTTTTATTTTATGGTTGACTCCAAACACAAATAAAAAAAAATGATTTTAGCATTACTTAGGCAAACGTATTATTGTAAATGTAAATTTTTTTTAATACCATACATAAGTGGCTAATGAATGAAATATATATATTTTTTAATTAATAAGAAATTAATAAAATTTAAATTTTAATAAACTATACGATAGAAAATAATTTTTTTCTTTTCAATTAATAACGGTAGAAATCAAATTTTAAATTTTAAAATGCTTTTGGAAATGAGTTATTATTTTACTATTTTCTATTGATATGATATTTATGTTGATATATATATGGATGATGGTTTTTGACCAACAATGTAAAGTTATGTAGGAAACATCTATGCGGTTTCGACTAAATTAGCCACAGCAGATCTTCTTTGAACTCAACTTATTACATTCTTTTCTTTTCTGTCCTTTTTAAGTACAAAAGTATACAAAAGCAAACTACAATTTATAATCAAAGGATTTAATAATTAATTCTGTGTCTTGAAATTATTCCTTTGATTTTTCATAAACTAGGTAGGCAAGGCAGGAAGAAAAATATACAGATGTTATTCAAAGTAAAATATGTGCCTATCTGGTCATCCATGCATGCAAGTCTAGTTCTTTTGTATTCTTGTCATGTCGTTTTACAAATGCTTATTGACCAAATTAAAAAATATATATACACATATTTTCTGAAAAGGAAGGTTATCATTTAATCATGAAATAATATTTTTAAGAAGATAATATCAAATTGAATGATATAAGAAATTAGTATGTAAATATTAAATTAAATAATAATTCTATTTTTTAAAGTTGCGTGAGTGTCTCACAATCGGATGCCCAAAATTTGCTGTCTTACATGTGCTTCTCATAAATTTATTAAATTATTTAAGCGAGCAGAAGTCTGCTCAAAAAAAAAAAAAAAAAAAAGCCTGCAGACGGAATTTGAATTTTCAGCAGTTATTCATAAATCATTAATTTCACCTTAATTTAAAAATCATTTTTTCATGGTAACATTTTGCTAATGAAGAACCTTTTGTCTGTAACATTTTTTGAGGTTACATTTTGTCTCTAAATATGATATGGTGACTATGTTGGCATCAATTATGACATCATACATCAATTATTGGATAAGGTTTTTTGAAAGACATTTACTTTGTTTGCTGGTAGAAAATGCAGGTCGCAATGAAAAACATTGAAAGAAAAAATTA
Source organism: Mallotus nudiflorus (assembly GCA_947683625.1). Classification (NCBI taxonomy): domain Eukaryota; kingdom Viridiplantae; phylum Streptophyta; class Magnoliopsida; order Malpighiales; family Euphorbiaceae; genus Mallotus; species Mallotus nudiflorus. The sequence continues at coordinate 1,179,698 of CANTUR010000275.1, read as the reverse complement.
TTTGGAGAAAGATTTTTATTTTTATGTTATTTTATTTACTTAGTCATGGTTTTAATGGAGCTTACATTAGACTTGGGACCAATTCCAAGTCAAGGCGTTAAAGAGATATGGGCTGCTTCAATTTTAGTTAAATGGGTATGCAATTCTGACTAAAATTTTGTCAGGCAGCTTGTTATGACCGGCGATCATATGAAAGTAACTTGCAAAAAAAGGCCGTAGTTTGACGAATGTGGCTGGCTGCTTCTATCATTTTGCATGTCTTTAAGTAGAATATTTTGTATCAATTTTTAACACCCAAAAGGCTGGTATCAAAGATATTTTATTCCATTTTACACCTTCTGCTGGGCCAACATCAGTAGATAATTGTTAATATAGTAAAAGTAAAAATATCAACAACTTTCAAGTGCAACGTCTATAAATAGTCTAATGTTTATAAGTTGGTTTTTGGGACAGAGGAAAAATACCTCTTTAATTAGCTAGCTAGGGAACAGAAAAGGTCTGTAAGCCTCTGAAAATATGGCTAATGTTCCTGAATATGGTTCAACTCCCACAACACCAAGAACGGCTACCCCCGTGCCAACACCGCCAATATCGGCCCCGCCTTCGCAGTTCCACTCCCCCTCTTTGTCTAGATCACCTCTGCTGTCTACTGGTGATCACATACAACCTGCTAGTACAAACAGAACCCCAAGGACAGGAACTCCGAAGATATCAACTCCAAGAATTAGAACACCTCGCTTCATTACTCCTCTAGGTAGTCCCATCAGAAGGGCTCTCAAACTTACTAAACTTGACCCAGAAGATGCTTGGCTTCCAATCACCGAGTCTCGAAATGGAAACGCATTCTATGCAGCGTTTCATTGTCTATGCTCAGGAATTGGTGTTCAAGCACTTGTCCTTCCTGTTGCCTTCACAACTCTTGGTTGGTAAGTGGCGCATATATATGACTTTTTCTAGAGTTGCTTCAAACAAAGCTATACATATATTTACTGTTAATTAACTCTATCCCATTTATATTTCGTTACAGGGCCTGGGGAATCATAGACTTGACATTAACATTTATATGGCAACTCTACACTCTTTATCTGCTCGTGCAACTCCATGAATCTACTGAACATGGCATTCGTTTCAGCAGATATATGCAGCTCGCAAATGCTACTTTCGGTAAGTGTTTAATTCCAGGATATTACATGTAAAAAAATTTTTGGGGCTCTACAAGCTTGTGCTCGATATAATTTGAACTTTTTTTTTTTCTGGTTATTAATGGTAAGCTAACACTAAGTGTTTGATTTTGATATATCTAATGATTCAGGTGAGAAGTTATCAAAGTGGCTTGCCTTGTTCCCAATCATGTACCTGTCAGCAGGTACATGCATAGCTCTAATAATTATTGGAGGATCAACATCAAGGTCGTTCTTCCAGACAGTTTGTGGAGCCACATGCGATGTCAAGACATTAACAACTGTGGAATGGTACTTGGTGTTCACTTGTGCTGCAGTTCTTCTGTCTCAGCTACCAAACTTGAACTCCATAGCTGGGATATCACTAATTGGAGCCATTACAGCAGTTGGTTATTGTACACTTATTTGGGTGGTTTCTGTGGCGGAAGGAAGGAGGCCAGGAGTATCTTATGACCCTATACGTGCGCCAAGTGACATAGAGAGACTTTTTGATATTCTAAATGCACTTGGTATTGTTGCTTTTGCCTTCAGAGGTCACAATCTCATACTTGAGATACAGGTTTGAGTGCTACCAAATCACTGTATTAGCACAATCAACATTCATATTTGAAAACTCTTTGTTTTTTAATTAATTGGGTTCCGAATAGAATTTTAACATTAACGCTATGTTTGTTTGCGAAAAATATTTTGTTTTCATATTCTTGAAAATATTTTCAAAAAAAAAATATTTTTCAATCTTTTATTATAAGATAATAAATGAAAAGATAAGATATTAAAAAATAAATAAAAAAAAGACAATAAATGAGAAGAAAATATATTAAAAAAGTATTGCAAAATTATTTTCTATTCTTACAATGGGAAATCATTTTCCCTTAATTTTGAACAATTTATTTCTGAAAATTAAGAAAAAATATTTTCAGTAAATAAAAAAAGCCTAAGAGACAACTTATTATCACTAAATATTGAAAATTTTACATTTAAAACATTTTACCGAAATATATAATTTTATCCAAGTGATTTCCATTAGTTTTGTAGTTTCTTTTGTGACATTTAAATACCATCTATTTTATAAATGTTAAAATTTGATACCCGTTAAAAATTTATATTTTTATATTAAAACAATATGTATGTTTATATTTTTATATTGAAATTATTTATTAAGTGATATAACATTCAACTAATTACAGTAACATCATGATAAATCAAGTTTAGATGCATTTTAAATTTTATTATAAAAAAAAATAATTTTAAAAAAAAATTATAATATTTTTAAAAATAACCAATTGATTAAATTGATTTTAAATCTTATATAAAATAGTCTATTATTAAAATTTAATAGTATCTTAATGTTTTTCTCAAATAATAATGATAATATTAGTTGATAAGATATTAAAGTATAAAAATATAAATCAAGTAAAAAAATATTATAAAAATATAAGATTGATTTTATAATAAATCAAAATTGTCTTCTTTTCAATTTTTTATTAGTTGATATTAAAAATTTTTGAGGTTGGCTTAGTTTTATATCATATCATTAAATTTTAATCCACTCACATTATAAAACGGGAAATAGATTAAATTATTTTAAGCTAACATCAAACCATAAAATATACGAGTAAAAATTATTTTTATATTTAATATGATAATAAAATATCTTATAATTTTAAAAAAATTTATATAATAAATAAAATATAAAATATTTATCATATTCATTTAGTAAGTATTGAAAAGTCGTTTTTTTATAACAACCAGCCATTAAAGGAAAAAACATTTATGGCTGGTCGTTATCTGAAAATAATAATAATAATAATAATAATAATAATAATAATAATAAAAGTCTTTGCTGTTTCTTTCCTGGGTTACTTGTTAGAATGAATAAACTCCACTAACACAAAATTCACGTTAGAATTTTTTTTTTTTTAAATAATAATAATAAATTCATGTTTGCGCACTGGCTAGCTTCCGTGAGACGCCTTGATTTTTGGTTTGTAGAAAATGTGGAAGACGAGAGGAAGCCAAATTCGACTCAGAACTGCAGCGAGGGTGGGGGGACCCTCACCCTATGTAGTTGTTGATTGTTGAATTAATAAAATTACAGTCAATGGACCATACTATTATTTATATTAATTAATTACATTTAAAGCTAAAATAGTCTCTAGTGTCTGAACCTGTAGTTCTTTTTACTCATATTTTGCATTCTTTCTTTTTTTTTTTTTTTTTAACTCATTGAACCTATGAATTGGTGGATATGTTTTTTCTTTCGAATAATAAAAAATTTAAACTTAGACTAAATATAGGCACTTTAATAACATCATTGATACATATTTTGACTTTTTTAATTGGCTGATAGTTTTATAAAGTGTGTTTTCATATATTATGTTGTAAATTATTGCAAATTCTTGAATTAGATTATACAATTTAGTAAACAAAACAGAAATACTGTACTCATTAACTTTGAATCAAGAACATTTATTTAGTGACAATTACATCCAGTAGACAAAAAAAAAAAATTGAATTAACTTTTGTTGGGGCGAGGGGGACCATGAATAATTTTCAAAGAAAGTTTATGCACGTCATAAATATCGAAAGGTTGTGTTTCACAGTCTATCTTTGTTGCAGGCTACAATGCCTTCAAGTGAGAAGCATCCATCAAGAGTGCCCATGTGGAAGGGTGTCAGGTTCGCTTATGCACTTATTGCTATGTGCCTATTTCCCCTTGCAATTGCTGGCTACTGGGCATATGGTCAATTGGTACTTCTCTGACTTTCCTTTCTTAATATTAGTCAATTTTTTTAAGTTTCCAAGTTATGCCAACGGCTTTCATTAATCGTAGTCTCCAGATGACCTTGGCGTAATGTTAGGGATTAAAAATTACAAAAATGTATTTTTAGTGGCCAGCTTTAAATAGCAGGTCACAAAATGATTAAGAGGTATAATAGTTTAAACGATGCCACGATCTTACTCATGAAGGTAGTATCAAGGTTTTAAAAAAAAAAAAAAATTTGATCGTTTTGCGGCCCTTTATGAACTGTTCATATAGTGGGCCGCTGCTTATATCACTATTTTAACAATTTAAAAGAAAAATACTATAAATCATTCATATTAAAAAAATAATTATGCTCTCATAGCAAAAAGAACAAATTTAATATTGTCTATTCATATAATTTAATAAAATATATTTTATTATTCGCTTACAGATACCGAATGGCGGAATGTTAACAGCGTTATTTGCATTCCATGGGAGAGATGTATCGAGATTTATTCTTGGATTAACAAGTTTATTTGTGATAATTAATGCTCTAAGCTCATTCCAAATCTATGGTATGCCAATGTTCGACGATTTGGAATCATTTTACACTCGAAGGATGAAAAAGCCGTGCCCCTGGTGGCTCCGAGCCATTATCAGAGCAATATTCGGATTTTTATGCTTCTTCGTTGCTGTGGCAATCCCATTCCTCGGAAGCGTGGCTGGACTAATTGGAGGAATAGCATTGCCGGTTACATTAGCTTATCCATGTTTTATGTGGCTCAAGATGAAGAAACCAAAGATGTATAGCCCAATGTGGTTCCTGAATTGGGGACTAGGAATCTTTGGCATGGCTCTTAGTGGGGCTCAAATTGCTGCCGGGTTATATGTTGTTGTTAATACTGGTACTAAATTGAGCTTCTTCAAGCCGCAATAGATCAATTAATATAGTAATTAGTTATTAATTTGGAAATGATAAAGTGTAATATGTATCCTTAGCTGGTTTTTGTCTTTATTTTTGTTGCTTTTTAATGTAATTGTGAAATTTGTTTTACTTTAGAAAGGAGTAATAAACAATAAACTAATATTATTCTTTTAATCTATCGCTAAATAGTCTTTTTATATATACTACATTTATATGTTAAAGGAATAAAAATGCTTTCTCAAATGATAGTTTTTTTGTCTACATGTCCTAATTCAAATTAGGTAGCACCAATGCAACATTCAATAATAAATATGACAAATTGTTTTATTTTATAGAAAATTGAAAATATAAAAATATAACTGAGGAAATTTGCTATTAATTTTTTGTAATTAATTTTAAAAATAAATAACTCAGTCCAAAAGTAATAAAAGTTAATAGATTTGAGTCAATTGTTGTTAGGGGTGTGCATCAGGTGGGTTTGGACGGATCATATTTAAATTGTTTTTAAAAATCCAAAAGAAAATTGAAACTGAAATTTAGGCAAAATTTGGTTCGAGTTTTGGTTAACCGAATAAATTATAAAAAAAAAACTAAAAGAAGGAAGAATTTTTAGTAGTTTAATGGTGAGGGGCATGTCTAAAGCTCTTAGCAATGCAAGTTCGACTCCCAACCGATGATGTCAAGTAAGAATATGATGCCCCTCACCACTTCGCCATAAGTATATGTTTGATATATTTCAATTATCAAACAAGTATTTGGTTTTTCTGGTGGATCAGGTTTAACCAAAAATTTACGAGTGATAAAGAATGAAAACGAAACAGTATCAAATTTACTTCATTTCGGTTCTATTTTTCGATTTGCTTAAATTTTTTACATCCCTAATTATTGTAATTAAATGACTAAAATCTTGTTTGAAATAATGATATTGAATAATGAGATGATCATAAAACATGGCTAAACAAAAAATTTGCTTTCTATAATCTATTTTCTTCATCTCCCTCTCCTCTTCTCTCCTTTCTCATTTCTTTTATAACTAGTTATCTCTAGTGATTTTATAATTATGGATGATTTTTGGCTATTTTTAGCCAAAAACCACAATTTCACTTTATGTTTTTTACTCTAGTTTATAAATGACTTGGATTTGACATCTAATCTTTTATTCTTCTTGTGTTTCTTATATTATTAGTTGGTTTTAGTCTACATTAATAGATATAGCATTTGTTTTTGAATGATATGGTTTTTGTGGTGGTTTGATCTCTCCAAGTAGCTAATAACTAAAGTTTGGTCTAAATCTTGGTAGATATGAACTTACTGAGTTAGACTCCACGTTCACAATCATATAATTTGATATGTAGTTGTGTGGCTAAGTGTTATACATAAGGTATTCCACTAGATCGACATTCACGTGTTTCATATGACATTTTTTTCTTTTCATTTGTGTGGTGCTACATTTTCATCCCTTTTTATTTTTTCAATCTCATGTTATCTCCAAGCTTCTTCTCTCTGTCCTCTCCATTGTCTTTATTAACTGCTTATGCATCCACTCTTGACTATACAAGACTTTCGTTAAAACTCTCTCAAAAAATCTCAAGTTTTTTATCTTATATTTCACTTTCTCTTCTAAGTCCCACTTTTATTTATCTCCGGTAATGAGTCATCATTTAAAGATGATTTAAACATTAAAGACTCCATTCCTTAAGTTAGTCTCAAATAAAAATTCATGATTTAAACATCCATTTATAAAGCATTCCTAAGTGAAGTGTTGAACTAGTTCCTACTCAATACATTAGGAAGAAAAAAAATATGTTAAAGATAAAGCATTAGGATTAAAGTAATGCCTTAATTCTTCAATAAAAAAATTGCCAACATGCTTGTAATTTATTTCAAAGTGACCTATAACACTCCATAAAAAATAATAAGCTAAAAAGGAAAATGCTCATCTCATTAATGATTGTTATGAGTCCCTCCTACACAAGGAATCCATGTGTAATTGGGAAAAGAAAGAAAAAAAAGAGAAAATTTAAGAGAATCCTTAGACTTTAAGGATAAATTCACATCCTTCATCTTAAAGGGCAAGCTAATCTTTGGCATACAAGGACATGCAAATTTTTGCCTATAAATAGGCAAGAGCCTTAATGCGTGGAAACAAGTACAGAGGCAAAAGGCATAATGTAAAGGTACTTATGTAAAGATCCCAAGCAATTGAATTGCTTTGATAAGTCAATGTAAGGTTGTATATCTCGATTCATTGCCAAGGCAAGGTTGTATGCCTTGATGAGAAGTATGCTAAAGTAGTGATAGTGTTTTGGTGGGAAGTGTGTGAAAGTTGTGTTAATGCTTTGATAAGAAGTGTGCCAAAGTTGTGTTAGTGTTTTGATGAGAGAATGAGCTAAAGTAAGGTTATGCTTTGATTATTATAAGCCAAAATAAGGTTGTGCTTTAATGAAAGTAAGCCAAAGTAAGGCTATGCTTTAACAAGTGTATAAGCTAAAGCAAAGTTGTGCTTTTATAATGAGTGTGCCAAAGTTATTCCACTTTAAAGAAAATTATGGAAGTTTTTTGTTGAGTGCTTGGAAAATTTCTTTCTAAAAAAGGATGAGGGATAAAATAGTGAAGAAATTATTTTAGAATTTGGGAAACACTTGCTGCCACTATTTTGGCAAGATATTATACTTGTATTCCTCTAGTGTTTTAGAGGTAATTCTCTATGCACATGTTATTTTATTAGTGGAAGAAAACTCAAATTTTGACCTAAAGACATAGCCTAACATCAAGGGTAAATCATGTCAAATAGTAGTGTTATTTTATTTAATTATTTTGCAGTATTTTATAATTAATTATTTATTGCATTGAGTTTAGAATTTCCAATAAGTGATAATCATAATTGTTGGAACTTGTTATGGAGGCATTATCAATACTGCAATGATGAAGGTTAAAACTAACAAGATGATCAGCTTAACTAGTATGAATGACCACATATGAAGAAACAAGATGAAAGATCTCCTATTTATAATGAAGTTACATGTATCAATTTTTTCTACAATGAAATATGATTACAAGACAATTAAGGATATTACCATATTTGAGAAGAATAATCTTAACTTTAATGATCATTTAAACTTGAAGTAGTTCCTCTAATAATGGTGCCAAGGAAAGTTAGATATTATAATGAAGTCGATTAGCCTTTAAGTAATATAGGTGCTTCCATTGAGATTTCATCAAAAGATGATAATGGTAGTGGTGTTCATGGCCAACTAGTAGTAAATGAGGTTTATCAAGTACTAGTGAGTATATTGGAGAGAAATAAACAATTTTCTTTTAGATTTCCTAAATGTAAGTTTATGTTACTAATTAACGAGAGAGCAATAAAGATCTTTAAAAAAAAACTATGGATGATGAACTCAAGTATAAATAGTTTAAAGCCATGCAGGAAGATTTGAAGACCTTGTATCATAACATGACATTTTGAACTAGTAAAGTTGCATGAGAATATTTATTCTATGAAGTCGAGAGGGAGAGAATCATTGTAGGTCCTTTTACATGAGGAATCCATGTATAATTGGAAAAAGAAAAATAAAAAATAGGAAGAATAAGAAATTAAAGGAATTTTTGGCTTCACGGATAAGTTCAAATCCTTAGTCTTTAAGGACAACCTAATCCTTGACGACCTAAAAAGACAAGGAAATTTTAGCCTTTAAATAAACAAAAGCCTTAAGGCATGAAATGAAGTAAAGAGGCATAAGGCATAATGGAAGTGAGAGTGCCTTGAGGGGCAGTGTTAATAAGGCTAATAAGGATTTTAGAAAATTAAAAGGAAATTAAACAAGAATGAGTAAGGATCAAAAGTATAAAAAATAAGAACACAAGCAATTAAGGAGTTTGGATTCTCAATAATCCTACGTCTCCACCTAACTTATCCCTAAGTTAGGATTTTTATTGCTCTCTCGTTAATCAAGTGTTTCTATGCTCACTCTTTCTACTTTATAATCAAGTGTTTCTATGCTCACTTTTAGACTAATTCCTAAGTGTTTTAATGGCTAAACACTTAAACCAATTCCTTTAGAAATAAATCGCACTTCCTTTCTAATATATCCCAAGACTTAGATGAATTATAAATTCTATTTCTAACACACAAAAAACTCTTAAAAGTGTTATACAACTATAAAGAATTTTGATGAGAGTTTGAGAGCTTTAATGAATGCTAAAATATAAAAATATTATAAGCAAGTGTCTTAACTTCAATTAAGCTCTACGAGTAGTTTATATAGATAAATAACTCAAAAATATGGTTGCTGGAAGTTCCAAACATCCTTGAGTGTTTTTCAAACTTTTATAGCTAAAAAGATGCTCACGGTCTTAAAAGTAATGTCCTGGCTCTTGAGGATCAATTTTAAGGACCGTTGCCTTTGAAATTTGTTCAAATTTGCTCGTTGTGTGTTGTCTGGACTGCCCTTACGAGCTGCTCATGACTATGACGGCAGCTCATGAGCAACACTATCCAAAAATAGTTGAACGACTTAAAATGGGCACCAATAGGGGATAGCTCGTGACCAGCTTATGAGATGCTTGTGAGTAGACACCTGTAAGTCCAAAATTTGATTTTTCTTGGCTCCTTTTTCATTAATTGACTTAGGCACTTGCATTAGTTGATGTATGTCATAATATACATGCTAAATACTCCTTTAAAGATTATTTCATATTTCCAAGCTTTGAACAACTTAAATTAAGTGTTTACACACTTGAATAAAATCATTAGCAACTTAAATTGTCTATCAAAGTCAAAATTAGGAGTTTGATCATGCAAATGGTCAAAATTCTCTCCCTTTTTTACCTTGACAATCAATTTTATAAGATAATAAATAAAGTGTGTGTGTGCTAAAAAATAATTAACATGAATAGATATGTGTTATCTAAAAATAGATCCCTTTTAAAATTAAATAAATGTAATATGTGAAAATAATTTGCTCCCCCTTAATATATGCATAAATTCAATATTATTTATCATATATCAGAGCATGTAAAGAAATGAATTAACATAGCATATATAACGATTAGAAGAAAATAACTTCAAACATATGACATAGCATGTTTGTTAAGTTTTCACATCATTCCTTAGAAAAAAATTTAATATCAATATATCTCTTTATTTTCCCCTTTTTGGGTATGATAAGAAATATAAATTTAAAAATTAATAGTAATAAATGATATGAGAGGTAAAAATAAAAACAAGGTCTAACATGGCAAATGTGTTAAAAACATGATAACATGACCATTAAAATAAAACTAGTAGCACTTCCAATGTATGTAGCACTATTTTGACACATCACAAACATAATACATATAGTACTATTTAAAAACATAGTACATATTTTTAAAAATTTAAATTTACATAACACATGATCATGTAGCACTTAGCATATCATAAACATAACAATTTCTCCTACTTTTTTTAGAGAAAAAAAGAAATGAGAAATAAACTACAAAGAAACCAAAAGGAAATAAAAGACTAAGAACTAAAACAATGAAAACAAGATAGACCAAAACTAAAAATATCTAAGAGTCATGTCTATCTTAGGGATCTTGGAATATAGGAGGAGGAAGAAAGGAGTTTAGGGGGGTTTATATACTTGAATTTGGGTAAAATAATTACATTTGAGTCCTAAAAATACTTAAATTGTGCAAATGACTATTTTAATTTAGGAAATAGCACCAAAGAATCATAATCCTTTTTGAAAAAGGATTTGTAATTGTCAGGTTGCTCTTAACAAGTGCCTCACAATCGTGAGGGGTGCTCGTGAGGGGCTTAGACCTTTGAAAATGATGAGACATCATGAGCAGCATTAATGACTCGTGAGAAAACATGTTGAACAACCCCTAAACTTTTAAATTTTGTATAATCACACCCTTAAAAATGACATTTAAGTCGCACTATGCATCAAATTAACTCCAAATGAAATCAAATCACAACCAGATTAAATACTATTATAATCACCATAATCAAGCATTTAAATGGGAAATTTGAATTTTTAAATTTAAATTATTAATAAATTGAATTAATTTCAACAAATAATCATTAAAAAAATTAATGAGAAATATTTTAAAAGATTAATTTTATTGCAAGTAAAATATTAAGAAATATGTCAAATTAAATTATGACCAAATTAAATGCTTGAATAATTATGAAAATATACCATAATTAAGCATTTAAATGGAAATTTAAAATTTTCAATTAACAATAATTTTAAACATGTATCATACAGTTGGGAAATTGATTTGCTTATTTAAATAATCAATTAATTGTATAAAATGCAATAATTAATTATTAAATAATAATTATTTAAAGTAAAATTATACATGATAAAAAGGGAAAATGATCAAGTATATCTTGAATTATAGGCCAATTATCAATCTAATCCTAATTTTAAAGTTGTATCAATTTGCTCCTTTAACTTTGAAAGTTGTTCCAAATGTATCAAAATGGCATAGAGTTGTGACAGAGATGACATGGCAATCTGACATGGCATAAGAGTGGCTAACATAGTAAAAAACTTAAAACTCACCTTATCAATTTTATCCTAAACTATAGACCAATTATCATCTAATCCTAATTTGAAAGTCATTTCAATTTGCTCCTCAAACTTTTTGAGTTGTGCCAAATCTATCTAGAAGTCAATAAGCTTGTGCTAGATAGCTACAATGGCCATCTTTCATGGTATAAGAGCATCTGACATGGAAAAAAAATTAAAAACCTAAAACTTACTATTTTCCAAATCAGAATCGTAAAACATAAGAATATATTGTTTGAATAATGAGATCATGACATGCAAATGTGGAAACATAGCTTGTTTGAAGATATTTTGAAACTTATGAAAATCCAGGTCGATTGTTTTGGTGTTGTCCCCATTTTGAGGTATAGTTTCAACAAAGAAGACCCCATAAAAAATTGAAATATTTATGCAAAATAAAAAAAACTAAAAAGTATCAAGAAGTCCAAGTAGTAAAAAATTTAAATATTTTTAAATAACATTATAATTTCAAGATTTATATATAGAGAAAATAGTTGTTCAAAAAATTTTGACCATTTTATGGCCATTAGATATGCATCAGATAAAAAAATGCAAAAGTATAACTGAAGTTTGAGTTTAATTTTACTATGTCAAACACTCTTATGCCATGTGAGATGGCCATTGCAAGTGTCTAGCACAAGCTTATTGACATATGGATAGATTTGGCACAACTCAAAAAGTTTGAAGAGCAAATGGATATGACTTTGAAATTAGGATTAGTTTGATAATTAGTCTATAGTTAAGGATAAAATTGATCAGGTAAGTTTTAATTTTTTTTTCCATGTCAGCCACTCTTATGCCATATCAGATTGCCATGTCATCTCTATCACAAGCTCAATGTCATTTTGATAAATTTGGAACAACTCTCAGATTTAGAGGAGCAAATTGATACAACTTTGAAATTAGGATTAGATTGATCATTGGCCTATAGTTTAGGATGGATTTGATCATTTGCCTTGATAAAAATCATAAATGCCAAAAATAATTTTTCTTAAAGGGTAATTAAGAAAAAGTATTAAAAATGAAAAATAAACCAAAAGTATCAATAAATGAAAAACATGTTTATGCATTAATTTATGAAATGGTATCAAATATAAAAAATAAATAGAAAGCAAAAATAAGTGAAAAGCTTCATTACATACAAATTTCTAAAAATCATGGATTTCTAATGAAGAAGTCCAATCATCAATTAAGCAATTTAACAAGTCATCAATACAAGTTTGAACCATCTATCATACCAAGCTCATGCTTAATGAAATTCAATCTTTCTTCATAGATAGGCTTAGTAAAGATGTTTGCTAATTGATGATTTGTATTAACAAATTCAAGAAAAATACCACTATTTTGTACATGATCATGCAATAAATTATGTCTTATGTCTATATAATTATTTCTAGAATGATGAGTGGGATTCTTGCTAATGTTTAAAGCACTTGTACTATCACATTTAATTGGAATGCGATTAATGTCATTGCCATAGTCCAGAAGCTATTATTTTTGCCATAAAACTTATAAACAACAACAACTAGCTACTAAATATTATGCTTTATCAATGGATAAGGCAATTGAAACTTATTTCTTGCTAAACCAAGAAACTAAACATTGTTCTAAGAATTGACAAGTTTCTAAAGTGCTTTTTCTATCTAGTAAACTAATTACAAAGTTTGCATCCAAATAACTAATCAATTCAAATGATGAACTCCTAGGATACCAAAGTCCTAAATGCATTGTTCCAAAAATATATTTGAAATTTTTTTGATCGCATTCAAATGAGATTCCCTAAGACTAGATTGAAACCTAGCACATAAGCACATAGCAAACATAATATTTGGTCTACTAGCGGTTAAATAAAGAAGGACTCCAATCATTCCTCTAAATCGCTTTTCTTCAATCGGTTTTCCATTCTCATCTTTGTTGATTTTGGTTGTGGTACTCATTGGAGTTTTGCTAACTTCATTACATCTATTCCAAACTTTTTAAGAATGTCTCTTACATATTTGGTTTGATTGATGAAAATCTCATCCTTACATTGCTTGATTTGTAGTCCACGAAACAACTTGAGTTCACCCATCGTGCTTGTCTCAAAATTCTCCTTACATTAACTTAGAAAATTCCTCACACAAGCAATGGTTAGTAACACCGAAAATAATGTCGTCAACATATATTTCCACAATAAGTAAATCATTCTTAGATTTTTTTATGAAAAAGTTATGTCAGCCTTTCCTTTAGAGAAACCTTTCTCTAATAAAAAGTTACTCAATCTTTCATACCAAGCTCTTGGAGCTTGTTTCAATCCATATAATGCTTTTGAAAGTTTAAATACATGATTAGGAAAATTAAAACTTTTTAAACTCGAAGGTTGTTCAACATACACCTCCTCTTCAATAAAACCATTTTAAAAAGCACTGTTAACATCCATTTGATAAAGTTTAAAATCCATGAATGATGCAAATGCAAGTAGCATCCTAATAGTTTCTAACCTTGCAATGGGGGAAAAGGTTTCATCATATTCAATACCTTCTTCTTTATTATATCCTTTAGCTACTAATATATCTTATTCCTAGTTATGACACCTTGTTTATTCATCTTATTTCTAAACACCCATTTGGTTCCTATAATAGGATGATGTTTTAGTCTAGGAACCAAAATCCAAACTTTATTCTCTTAATTTTATTTAACTCTTCTTGTATAGTGTCATACGTCAAATTTGACTATCCCAAAAAGGTCAAATTATGAAATTAATCTTCGAAAAGACTAGAGTTTACGCATTTGTAACACCTATAAAGTGTGCAACCCTAAAACCCTAACCAATCCTACCATTTTGAAAAATTGATCACTAAGCCATTAAGTTGCGCTCTGATCTTATGAAATACAAATTGTCAAAATAATAAGAGGCTTGTTTCAAGTAATCTTTTCTCGAAATATGTAGCTTATTGAGCTGGTATTCATTTCATCAGGCCAAGACCCAACTTTGTGAAAAAATGGAAATTGATTTTGATAAAATGGAATTTAAAAACACATCTAGAAGGCTCTAAAACCTCCAAAAGTGGTATTGGAATAGTCCAAAATAACCCAAGGATTAGCGCACATTGCCTAAAAGTGTGCATGTAGACATAAACACCCCTATGTGTCACGTGCTAAAATCAAGGCTGAATTAGATAAAATGAATTACAAAAATGTGTCTAGAAGATCAAAAACCCTTAGGAACCAACCTCAAAATAGCTTGAAAAAGCCCCAAATTGAGTGTGTTACGTGTGAAAGTGCGCATAACCATGCACGAGCGCATGTGTTAGAAAAATCTATCCACTTGAAGGCGTTGGAAACCTACTTTCAGACAATTTTAGCTCTCATATTGCATTTTTCTTAGGTTATTAGTTCTCTCTTTAACCACACCTAGCCTCATCTTTATCAAAGCACGCTTCAAAGGTATATAAACTAGCATCATTCTACAAGTCATTTTGAACCTCTCGACGAGGAAAGCTTGATAATCCCTCGAAACTAAAGCTTTAAAACCCACACAAGCTTAGTCGAATTTAAGGACCATACAATCATTTTAGCACATTTATTTTATTATATTGCATTTTATTTTATTATCGTCAGCATTTGTGAATATTATTGTGCTTATGTGACGAGATTGACAACTTGCCTGCTATATGAATAATTTAGACTATATTTTTTGCTCATCTCATGTTATCATTTTGCATCCTTTAGTTTTAAAATATAAAATCACGCTGTAGATGGTGAGGTTTAGCATGCATCCAAGATTTTAGCAACCGCGATACTATTTGAGCTCAGGGCTTTAGAGAACACACTACTACATCATAAAAATATAGTATAGAGATGAGGAGTCACTACCCAGGGTAGTAACTGGGACAATTCAAAGGTGGTGGTAGCTCCATTCTTTAAAAGAGAGTTAGCGTCACAACCAGGAGATTCTGCATACAATAGTCTAAAAGCTAATAGGCCTAATTCCTATTTAATTTTAATTTAAATGAGCTTAAGTCTATTGATTTACATTCTAAAAAATTAAGCCTGATTCTACAAATTATAGAAGGCCTTAGACTAATGGGCTTAAGTCTAATTAATTTTATTTAAGTGAAATGATCCTAAAGTCTACAAATTAAAAAAAAAATGCTTTAAGTGGGCTGAGTTAAATATAAGTTAATTTTAATTAACTAAAAAATAAGCCTAAGTCTAAATTAACCTAATGGACCTAAATTGATTTTAAAGCTAATTAAACCTAAAACCAATTTTAAAAGCCTATTTTATTAGTTAATTGGACTTATCATGGGCTTGGGGCACAAAATGAATAAAAACACAAAATAACCAAAATAAGAAAAATAGAGCAAATAACAATTAAAAATACATACTATGATTGCTAACCTTAATTCAATTTACATGCAACCTAAAAATTACTATTGCCTCCATTGACTTTAAATAAAATTTTACCAAATAAACCTAATTTACTAATTAATTTTAAAGTTCATAAAAATTAAAATATTTCACTATATTTCCACTATTAGGGTTATTACAAGTTATACTAAAAATAAAAAAAATAAAAAAAATTAATTACAGCCCAAAAAATAATAGCAAAATACCAAGAATTAAAATAATACCACAAATAAAAAATAAAAAGAAAAACTACATAAACTAAAAATGTTTAATCTAGATTCTTGGCTTCTAGGAAGCCTTCATGGATTTTCCTCCATAGTAGATTCACGTCACCCCCTCCATAATCATAAAACGCAAAAAATAAAATAAATAAAGATTAGTGACTAAATAAAATAAAATAAAAAGTAAAATTAAATAAAAATAAAAATAATGAAATAATAAAATAATAAAATAATTACATATACATATATATATATTGCAAAATAAGTGTTGTACCAAATGAAGAATAAAAAAATGAAATAAAAAAATGAATGAAACAGTTAACAAATGGATAAAGGAAATAAAACTAGAAAAAAACAATAAATTATGCTAAATAACAAAAAGAAATGGTTGATGAATAATTGATGGTATGTCTATCCTTGTACTTTGGTTGTGTGATTTTTCCAGCATTCATATAATTCTAGCCATCATTATCAACATGAACACACACAAAAGAAAAAAATTAGTAATTTCACAAAATAAAATCTAAATCAAATAAAATCAAAGTTAGGTAAATAAGAATAATCAAACAAACTTAAAAAAAATAGAAAGGAGTAGAAGAAGACGATTTTATGGATGCAGTATTAATTGCCTCTCAGAGTTTGATAAACCTTTAATGGAAGCTTGTGGCTTTTTGTATTATCTATGAGTATTTGTTTTTAATTGGATATGATTTTATGGTTAAAAACTAAAAGTACGTAAAAAAAATCAAGGAGAAAAGACTATCTTTTGGATCTTGGCTAAAATCAGAAGAGTAGAGGAAAAAAGAATAAAATCCTAGGAGCCTCCCTTATGAAAATAAAAAATGATAAATATATATACCCAGTCATGTAACTCTATGTTAAATTTAGGATAAATATTCAAAACAAATTATTCTTATCATTTATTTAATAAAAAAAATCTTTATCTAATAAAAACATATTTATCAAATAAAACAACCAATAAAAAATAAGTATAAAAATAAAATAATAAAAAATTACAAAGTGCCGATTAGAAGTATGGATTTTCGATTGGAAATCTACATTTTCAATGGCAACACTTTTTAATTTTTTTTAAAGGAATATTTAAAAATGAAATTTAAATGTATGTTCTAAAAAATAAAATAAAATAAAAATAATTTATAATTATTTGAAAACCAATAAATCAGATCAAATAAATATAATTTTATAGTCAATTTTCATCATTGGGTCCTCTATCGCATCGAAACTCAAATCATCCAAAAATTAAGTTCTTACAGTTGCCCCCCATTGTCACTGTTTGCTTGACAAATTGTAGCAACGCAAATAAGCATACAATTTCTAAACAAAAAGTCAAAACACTTACTTATGTGCCACGACTATGTATAACACTCTACAGCACTGAATGCAATTTAAAGAACACTAGAATTCCTATGGAATTTCTAGCTATGGTGATATCATTATGTTTAGTGAATAGCGATTGACATTGTATTCAGTGTATTTTGAAAATATAATATAGTTCAAGTGGAACATATAGTAATGATGCTATCATTGTGCTCAATGAATAACAGTTGATACTGCATTCAGTGTATTTGAAAATAGGCTATAGTTCCTATGGAACATATAGCAGTGATGTTATCCCTGTGTTCAGTGAATAGCGATTAACACTATGTTCAGTGTATTTTGCAAACAGGCTATAGTTCTAGTGGAACATATAGAGGTGATGCTATCACTATGTTCAGCGAATAGCAGTTGACACTGCGTTTAGTGCATTTTGAAAACATACTATAGTTCAAGTGGAACATATAGTGGTGATGCTATTATTATGTTTAGTGAATAGTAATTGACACTGCGTTCAGTGCATTTTAAAAACATGCTATAGTTTTGATGGAACACATGGCTATGATGCTATCATTGTATTCAGTGAATAGCACTTGACACTATATTTAATGCATTTTCAAAACATGCTATAGTTTATATGGAACATATAGTGGTGATGCTATCACTGTGTTCAGTGAATAGCAATTGACATTGCGTTCAGTGCATTTTGAAGACAAGCTATAGTTTTTATGAAATACATAATAGTGATGCTATCACTGGGTTTAGATAATAGTAATCAACATTGCATTTAGTGCATTTTGAAAACATGCTATAGTTCTTGTGGAACATATAGTGGTGATGCTATCATTGTGTTTAGTGAATAGCAATTGACACTATGTTCGGTGTATTTTGTTATATTTCCTATGGGACATTTAGCAAGTGATAAGTTTCTGCTATATTTCCTATAAAAGTTTAGCAGGTGACACTATATCCCCTATAGGACATCTAGTGATTGTGATTTTCACTATGTTCCCTGTGGGATGTCTAGTGAAAATACATTATAGCTACTGTGTTGTGTCTAGCTAATTGTACTATAGTTCTTGTAGAACGTCTAATAACTATGACTTAAAGTTTTGCTATATTTCCTGTGGATTATTTAGCAAAAATATGCTATAACTATTGTGTGGTCTCTAAGAAAAATGATTGAAGAAAAGTGCTATAACTACTATATAGTTTTTAGTGAATTATGATCTAAAAGTCATCAGTTGCAATCCATCCATTACTTGCTAGCCAATGATATTGTAATCCATAGTTGCTTGTAGTTAGTTACAACCCTTTTATTGCTCACTAATGATGTTATAACATATAACTACTTGCAATTTAGTTGTAACCCTTTCATTGCTCACTGATTCATTCTTATTAAACTGCAACCCTTTCATTACTTATAATTTTTATCTTTGACTATTTTATTTGAATGCTTAATTTTTTTGTACTAACTAATTAAAATTTGTGCTGATTTCTTTGAATTTCTACACTGATTGCTTTGATCAACTTCCTTCATTGCAGTTAATTTTGATTGACTTGATAGCGCTCGTGCCGATTCCACATATTGATTTTATCTTCTTCTAGACTTACTATTCTTGAAGACTTGTTAAAGTTAGTTTCATCATGATAATTGTACAAAAAAGTACATTATAGTTTTGAAAATTTATGAGAAAATTCATCACTTTATCATGAGATAATGTGCACTCAATGAATCTCATAAATTTTGATTTTCATGACTATCATTTATTTGTAATGTCACAAGAGTTAGAGGTATAATTAATCATCTTATGTTGAGAGCATATTTTTTACCAAGTGAAGAGCTTACTTCCACCTAATTTTAGGGAGAATTTACAAAAATTGTTTTATGGAAATTGAGCATAAAAAGATAAAATTCTGAGTATTAAAACAGTCTTTGAGTTATTTCTGTGCTTTTCTTCCTTATTTGAGTATTCCCCACCTTTCTTATATTACTCAATGTGGATACTATTGGAAAGGTCCTTTGGATACTCATACTCTTACAAAGCATTGGAGTAAATATAGTAGTTTTTGGCATGGTCTTCTTTTAGTATTCCCCTGCCTTTCTTGTATTACACAGCGTGGATACCACCAATGGTTCATATTGATACTCTTACTCATTTTTTATTATTGGAGTAAATTATGTTTTCTCTTATTTTAATTCTCCTTTTTGTATTCCCATGCCTTTCTTGTATTACTTAGTGTGGATACCATTAAGGGATTTTGTACTCATACTTATTTTTGAGCATTGGAGTAGATTATATGCACATTTATCATTTAAAAGACTGAAATGATACTCTAAAATTTAAGCAATTTATACTGCAAGTCCACATATTTTATTTTTGCATATTCTTCCCCTTATTTGGATGTAAAGCAAGCATTAGATTGATTAGAGTTTATAAACTCTCAACATAAAGTTGTCAACTGAACATTTGAATTCTACGATGCTAATAAAAAAAGAGCCATTATGATCAAAGGTCATAAGATAGGCTTTTTGCATATGATCTCATAAAGTGGATGAATTTACTTTCAATTTATGGATTTTATTATTGAGATTGTACTTTGTTATAGAATCCAAGGAAGTAGGGTTTTGTTACTTCCCTTGATTATTTTGATGAGTGTTTGGTATTTGCTATCTTTCCTATTCTTATTGACATATTAATTTCTTTCTCCTTTTTCATTCTTATTTATTTTTACCTATAAAAAAATACCTTAAGTTAGTATGGTCTATTTGCAAGGGAAGAGATTTTGTCAAAATGTAATATTATTCTTTTGCATTCCTCCTTTTTGATTATAATAATGATGTCTCTGATCACAAAGGTCATGATACTCCACCATTGAAGTTATGGCTTTGGGCTACATTTGTATTTTTGCCATTTCATTAATGCTATGATAGAGGGCTTCATTCCTCTTATTGCCATTTCCTGCAAAAAAGGTTCAAGAGTTAAAGGTCTTATTCCATGATCAAATAATTTTTTAGAGTGCATTCATTTCAAGTTTCAAGTGCATTTTTCCCTTTTTAGGGTTGAAAAATGTATTACTGGTATATTGGACCTTCTTATCAGGAATTAAGAGAAGTGTTTCAAGGATTTTATGCTTTGTTTTTGTTTAAGCATTCTCATTACTATTAGAGATACATTCAAGACCATCTGTTGGAGCAAATTCCTATTAACCCATATGAGGTATGCTTGTCTTTTGTTACTTTTCATGTTTTGACTATCTTTTGAATTAACAGTTCATCGGAGTAGGTTTTCCTTTTGTTAAGATTCCAGGTGATGCTTTAGAAGAGGCTATAGAGGTGGATGTTGAGTCTAAAGAGCTTGAGCCTCCTATCTAGTCCCTTGAGGTTGCTAGGATGATGCTTAGCCAATGCTATTCCCTTGTTGGATGGGCCCATGATTTATTAGGCTCCTGCAGTCTAAAGTCCTGTTGAGCATCAAATTCACCTTGATAGTGTTACCATTTTGTTCTTCAGATATTTCACATATGAACATTCTGACTACCTTTATGTACTTTTACAACATTGATTTTGAATGTTAGTAGTAGAGTATTTATACAATCTTTGTATGGGCTTAAAGACTTTATTATGCAAAGCAAGTTTTTCACAATAAACGTATGCAAGTGTATGCATGCTATGTATGACATGCATTATCCTAATAGGTCTCCTATTTAGAACAAAGCTATGCTGTTGATCTTGAAGTGTAAGAATGAGGTGCTTCATTAATAGCTTGTAGGTTTGAGCATTGAATGCTTCGCTGTTGATACTTATGATGTTAGAGCTTCTAATATAGCTTATCAGATAAGTCGCTAGGTTGTGTTGTATTGATGAATTATTAGTTATTTCTTATAGTTTACTTCTTTATGCCCTCAGAACTCTTATGCTTTAGTGTTCCATCTTCACTGTTTAAATGCAAATTTACTGTTATATCCCTAACTTGCCCCCAGAGTTATATTTTGCCCTAGTTTCTTTTTTAAATTCATCAACTTTATTCTAGTAGTCTTTCCATGTGTGCAAGAAACTTAGTTTATCTACTGTTACTACTAATCCAAACCCATTAGTTGTAGTCTCATATATTGAAGATGCAGAGGAGTGAATGAACTGACTGAAGAGAGTTCTTGAAGCTAAAATCAATTGGACTTGCTCTTTGAAGAACTCTTGAGAAAAATATTTAATACTGATGCAATGATTGATGAAAGTTACAAGGCATGGGTTACAATGTGAGTTATTAAGCCACTTGAATTGTTTACATACAAAAGGACACTAGAATTATAAACAAAACCATAAAGGGGTGGCAAAAAGAGAAAACATAACTAAAATAGTGATCTTATAGCTCTCATTTAACTTTCATTATGTATTGACTTTCCATTCAGATACTTATGCAGTATGATAAAGATGAATATACAATATTTGAACAAAAATTTCAAATTCAATTTTACTCATTCATTAGGGAAAAAATAAGAACATTCATTACATCACATGATACAACTCCTATTATCAACCAGTCTTGAATTTTTTCTCTTTAATTTTTACCTTAATGTTCTTTTCTCTTTCCTTTTTTTTTCTCTCTTTGTTTTCACTTTTCCTTTCCCTCAAATTTCCTATCTTCAGAAGTTACATCATGTAATATATAAATGTTCTTTGAATTTGCATTTGTTCCTATACTGAATGAATCTAATTGAATTGATTTTATGTCAAACATGCAAATGTGATCAATATTATAATGCACAGTACCATTAGGATGTACATTACATAAGTAAGCATAATTAAAATTTATATCATTAATCACTAAGACAAAACAAGTTCTAAAGAAACTAAAATTTTATTCAAAGAAGACAATAAGAAATTTATTTCTTATTCTAAATGCTAGGGATGTTGAGTCTTATAATGGTTGTCCTTCAAGTGGTTGACATAATAGTTATTCTTGCATTTCCTTATTGTTGTTGTCTTATTTAAGGTTCTCAACAATCTGTTCCTTAAAGATCTCATTCCTAGGAACATCCACACTAGGCATATTGATAGGTTCCTTTGCACTGAGGTAAGACTTCCTATGTCTTTCTTTGATAAAACTCTCCTTTAGTGATTTTTATTTCTCCCTAACTATGCATATTTCTTCCTTGTCTAGCAGCTTCTCATCATCAAACTCATCACCCCACCCTGTAGGCACAACTATCTTGAAGGGTATGTCAAAAGAAGGTGGTTTAGTGTAATACCTTATAGTCAAACTTGCTTGAGGGTTGACCCAATAAATCCTCAACTCCTCTTCATGGCTACTTAGGAGTCTTTGATTTCTTACTTATATTTCTAAATGGTTCATCATTAACTCCAAATTCATCACCCTAACCTCCAAGTGTAATTGATTTAATAGGAATATCATAGGAAAGTGGTTTGGAGTAAAACACTTTATAATTGAACTTTCCTAAAGGCTGGCCCAGCAAATCTTCAACTCCTCTTTAAGCTTTCCTAGGAGTTAAAGATTCTATACTCTTTACTTCATCACTAGGGGCATCAAAAGATTTCTCACATGTTTGTATGTTCATGTTCTCAAGGAGTTTGCACTTCTTCCTCACTAACTCTCGAGTTTATCATCATGGTGGTTGGGGGTGGAACATTTTGGTAGTTTGGGAAATGATTATTTTTGGAGCTTGGACTTTTAGGGTTTATGATCTTTTGAAAGTCTATAAGGTTTTAGATTTCGTATTTAAGGTGGGTGCAGGTATCTATGGAATGTCCAACTACTTGGTGGAATTTGTAGTAACTATTTGGGTCATAGCTAGGGACATTTGATTTTGGTAGTTTAGAAAAGGTTAAAGGTCAAAGCAGGCCTTTTTGCATTATACGGTCTTAGACATTGGACAGGGGTTGGTTAAAATTACAAAATCTCCTTAGTGTTTATACAACATGCACTTCCACAGCCCCACTAGTGCTTTCTTGCTGTGTGCCCCCATTTGGGTAGTTCCTTACTCCAGTGGTTCTAAAGCTCTTCTTTTTCTCACTCTTAATTTCTTCAGCTTGAAAACCATTATCATAAAGGTCCATAAATGTTTTAGGATTCATTATTTATAGCCTTTCAATCAGATTGGGTGACACATTTTGGACTATCATCCTAACTTGATCCTTCTCAGCCAATTTGTTCTTTATTAATCCTACCTTATTCATGAATCTGGTTAAAAAAATCTGAAAAAGATTCATTAAATTTCTACTTGGTCAGTTTCAAATCCTAAATAGACACTTCTAACTTGGTGTTATAATGATATTGTTTCAAGAAAGCAGTATATAATTTTCTCCAATTAGCCCAAACAAATTTTTCTAACCTATGGTACTAGTTCACAGCCATTCCCTCTAAGGATAATATAAATAACTTAGTGACTACTGCTAATAGGGCTTTTATGGTGCTCATGGTTATGGTATATTGGCTAAGGTGAATCCTCGAATCTCTAGAACCATTGAATTTCTGTAGTTAAGGCATTTTAAATTTGTTTGGAAGTTTATCTCCATTAGTGCTTATCATGTCATCAAAATCAAATGGATACCCCAAGCATTGACCTCTCATTAGCTCTTCCATCTTAGAATTTATTGAGTCAATGCATTCATCTGCTTCAACTCAAGTTCCTGAACCAGCTCAAGTGATTATTTCTTAGCTTTCTCCACTATAAGGTTCTCCACATCCTTATATTTCATTTCCTTAATAGGCATATTCCTTACAACATTTAATGGTTGCCCCCCATTAATATCATTATTAGCATATGGATCTCCTACGACAACAACATATGGAATTGCAGCAATAAGTAAAGCTGCAACTGCAGTTAGTGGCATTAACCCAATTAAGGCTTGTCTTAGTTTATCTTGCATTATTGCTCTCATGTCATCCATCAAAGCTCCCTTAATGTCTTCTAGGGTCCAGTTTCCTCCCTATTGTTGTTCCATCTTGTCTGTTTTTTTGTTGTAGCTTCTAGGTAAAGTAGATTGATATGACTCATCTTTAATCTTTAGAGGATCTCTTTTGTTATTAATTATGGACTCAAATTGGTTCTTGCTAGTGTACCACCTTTTTGTTTCCAAACACAGGAAGACCTAGATGAATCTATGATGGCTAAAAAATAAAGTATTAGTATAATGCATGAAATTCATGTGTGCATATATGCATGATGCATGTGCTATGCAACAAGTAGCAAGTCAAGTCAAGTATACAAGTAACAAATCAAATGTATAGCATACATCCTTCCAACCTTCTCCTACACATGAGTTTAATGGCAAGTCTCTTTTCTTAGGATTTTTGGTCTTGGCCTTAATATCAATAGGGGATATCAAGAACCAATGTGCATGCCAAATCTCTCAAAGCAGTAAAGCATATAAATAATATTTTTAGGTATATAAGATTAGCCCAATCTTTATTAACCTTGATGGGCTTTAAAAGTAAGGGCTTGGGCCTTTATAGATAGAAATACCTCATAGCAATAGTCAGAAGCAGTTTGCGTAATCCTAGGGAAAATTACTAGGCCACTACATGAGCTGAGTCTAGTGGAAAAGTCAAGGTTCCCTTAGCAAGATGCCCTCCTTTAGGATTTGAGTTATAAGCCAAGGTCAGAGAGGCCCAACATCCTTTGCAAACTAGAGAGAAGGCTAGCCCCCTTTAGGACTTGGGTTACAAACTCTGGTTAGATGAGCTCGGTAATCTCTCTTAAACTGAGCTAAAGCTAAGAGTGATGGTTAGCCAATCTATAATTCCATGAAGCTAGTGGAATCATGGAACCATAAACCAACGCCATTAGTTTCTAAGAACATGCAGAATGAATGCAAGAATAATAAATAATTAATAAAATGATTCTAAAGAATACAAGTAGAATCCGTATCTCTTATCCCTAGTGGAGTCACCACTGTAGATGGTGGGGTTTAGCCCGTGTTTAAGATTTTAGCAACCGTGACATTGTTTGAGCTCTGGACTCTAGAGAACACACTACTAAATCACAAAGACATAGAGTGGAGATGAGGAGTCGCCACCCACGGTAACAACTGGGACAATTTAAAGGTGATGGTAACTCAATTCACTAAAAGAGAGTTAGCACCACAACCAGGAGATTCTGGATACAAAATACTAACTTCTTTCAGTCTTGTGTTCATTTAGAATTACCTTATTAATTACTAATTTGTTATCTAATTACATGCAATTTCATATAAACCCTAATATGATATTCATTTAACTCCAAGGCAGCTAATCATGAAAAGTATATATAAAAACTACGTTATGATATAATGCAAATATACATAGTTCTTTAGGGTAATTTATTTTTAATTTCATTTGATTTTTGTTATATTTATGTGTTTATTTGGTTATATAAGTGTTATCTTTATTTCTTTTATTCTTATGGTTGATTATGTGTTTTATACATGTTTTTAGGCTCAAATTGTGCATAGAAAGGACTTGGGATTATTTAGAATGAAGTATGAAGCTTGTGAAGTCAAGTTGGAGATTTAGTAAAGAGTGCCAAGTCATTATTAAGGGAATGAGTCATGATAGAGAGTATTGGTGACAAGTCACCACCTGGTGCTGACTCGTCATAAAAGCTTAATATGCCGAGCCTTAAAGATTACCGACTCGTCACTTAGTGTTGACTCATAACAGAAGCAATTAATGATGAGTCATCACATAGGGACAAGTCGGCACCAATACACCCTTTCAACATACCCTTTCATTCTTGCATCCTTTCAGAGAGTCAATGTAGACGGCGGGGTTTAGCGTGCATCAAAGATTTTAGCAACCATGACACTGTTTGGGCTTAGGGCCCTAAGGAACACACTAACCATTATCACAAAGACATGGCATGGAGATGAAGAGTCACCACCTAGGGTAATAACTAGGACAAATCTAAAGGTGGTACTCGATTCTCTAAAAGAAAGCTAGCACCATAACCAGGAGATTCTGGGAATGAAATACTAACTTCTTTTAGTCTTGTGTTCATTTAGATTTATTTTATGAATTACTACTTTATTCTCTAATTATATGAAATTTTATTTAAACCCTAATTAAACATCCATCTAACCTAAAAAAGGCAATAGGTCATAAAATCATAGGTAAGAAAATGCATATAAAAGGCAGTGTCCCTAAGTCTAAACTCGGTTAATTTTATTAAAGTTAGCTAATTCTATATTTTTATTTAGTGGGCTTAATTCTACTTAATTTTAAATTAACTAATGTGACCCTAAATCTATTTATTTTTAAAAGAAATGAAATTAATGAGCTGAGCTAAGTCTAAATTAATTTTAATTACTAGAAATGGGCCTAAGGTCCAATTAATTTTAAAAAGAAATAAAATAAAATTAGTGGGCCAAAGTCTAAGTTAATTTTATTAATTAAAAGTGGGCCTAAATTTAATCCTAAATGGGCCTAAATTAATTTTAAATTAATTAAAACCTAAAAAATTTTTTTAAGGCTATTTATTAAATGTTTTTAATTCTAACATGGGCTTGGGGCCCAAAGAATTAAAAGATCCAAAAACAAAACCCAAACAAAAATAATAACAAAATCATATCAAACACAAGATTTATGTGATTTTCTAAAAAACCTAAATCAATTTACATGCAACCCTAAATTAATCTAAAGCCACCATTAATTTTAATTGATTTTTACCCAATTGAACCTAAATTACTAATCAATTTTAGTGTAGAAAATATAAAATTCTACTGTTTCCCACTTTTGGGGCTATTATAAACTACTGTGCAGAAATTAAAATCAAATTAATTACAACCCAAAATAAAAGAAAATTAAAAGAATGCAGAACTCATAAATTCTAAATCCTATTGGGGTTTTATAAATCTTAATCCATGGCATTCCATGGATTCCTATAATGGTCACTGCTGAAATTTCATATCACCACTTTCATCTTCAGATTGTCGCAAAACATCAATCAAAACAAAAAAAAGTAATTAGTAAGGAATCAAATAAAAAATAAAACAAAGAAATCAAATCAAAATAAAAGAGGAAAAAGAAGGGTAGAAGATGTTGTGCAAATGCTATTTGAATGCCCCTTAGATTTGAATTCTCACCATTTTGAGATTGACTCTGTTGTTTCTTTTTTCTTGATTCTCTAGACTAAAAGTAAAGAACGTATCTTTTTATAGCAACTATTTAGGATTTTTTTATTCTCTCTGAAGGAATTTCTGTGATAGTTGGGAGCAAGATTAGGAGCATTGAATTTTCAAAGTCCGAATAACTAGATGATAATTTTGAAAAATTAAATACTCATACACTGTCCTGGACCAATAAAAATTAAAAAAATGACAACACTAGCGTAAAAAAATAGCCTAAAAAACATTTTTTAGTGAGAATCAGCATTACAAAATGTCGATTTTCACCCGTAATGCCGACTGGCATTACGTAATGTCGGTCAGCATTATGTAATTATGATCGGCATTACACAATGTTGGCCAGCATTAAATGTCAACCGACCAAAATTAAAATTTTTTTAATTTTTATTTAGAAAAAGGTCGTCAAAAGTTTCTAATTTTTGTAATCAAATCCCTAAAAATCCAATTTTGCAATTAAGTCTACAAAACATTGCAATTTAGTCCTTTAAATCATGAAACTTAACACCAGATATCAATTCTTAATTAGATTTTCATCATAGGGGCTTTTGTCACATACGTGCACAATTGTATCCCGAAATTGGGTGCTTACAGTTGCCCCTCTTTATCGCTATTTGCTTGACAAATTATGGGGCAAAGCAATAGTAGCACACAATTTTGAAAGAAAGAATTAAGGTAGTTCATTGTATCCTAATTGACCTACTGATGCTTAAATTATTGAGCAATTTTAAGCAAGATGTTATGTTTAAGATGTTTCACTATATTTCCTATGGAATATCTAGTGAAACTTATGCATTTCGCTATATTCCCCTTGGGACGTTTAGTGACTCATGATTTGACAACAAGTTATAGTTCTTAGGGAATGTCTAGCAATAATACTATAACTACTGTGTAATGTCTAGTAAACTACACTATATTCCCTTTAGGACATCTAGTGATAATGAATTTTGTTGTATTCCCTGTAGGATGTTCCATGAAATGAATGTAATGACCCTCGCTATATTTCCTATGGGACATTTAGCGAGCTTTGAAAATGGTGTTGTAGTTCCTATGGAATGTCTAGCAATTTAAAATCCGATATAATCCCTGTGGGATGTCTAATGACATCACCATAACTACTGTGTAATGTCTAGTGTACTGCACTACATTCCCTTTAGAACGTCTAGTGACAATGGATTTTGTTATATTCCCCATAAGATGTTTTAACAAGCAATGATTCTTGTTATATTACTCACGAGATGTCTAGCGAGCCTTGATATGAAAGAAGTGCTATAGTTCCTGTGGAACATCTAGCAATTCGGTAATTTAAAATTTTGTTATATTCCCTATGGGACGTTTAGCAATTCATGATTTGAAAAATGTGCTATAGTTCCCATGGAATGTCTATCAATGATACTATAGCTACTGTATAGTGTCTAGTAAACTGTACTATATTCCCTTTGGGACGCCTAGTGATAATGAATTTCATTGTATTCCCTGTGGGACATTCAATGAAATGAATGTTATGACTCTTGCTATATTCCCTGTAAGATGTCTAGTGAGCGTTGTTATGAAAGAAGTGCTATAGTTCCTATGGAATGTCTAGCGATTTAAAATTCGCTATAATCCTTATGGGATGCCTAGCGACATCACCATAACTACTGTGTAGTGTCTGGTGGTAAAAAGTCTAAAAAAGGTCATGTTATAACTGTTATTGAAGCATATAACATGTGGAATTTGAAATTCATGTTATGACTATTGTGCAGCATATAACATGATAATTTTGAAATTTTTGTTATAACTACAGTGTAGCATATAACAAAAGGGATTTAAAATCTTTGACAAAAATGAAGATGCATGTAAAATGATTAGCTATAACCCTTTCATTGCTCACTGATAATGCTGCAATCCATAATTGCTTACGATTAACTATAACTCTTTCATTGCTCACTGATGATGCTACAGTCCATAACTACTCACAATTTACTACAACCCTTTTGTTGCTCACTTTTGATGTTGCAATGCATAACTGCTCGTGATTAAATGCAACCCTTTCATTGTTCACTGATGATGCTGCAGTCCATAACTGCTCACAATTAGCTATAACCCTTTCATTGCTAACCGATGATACTACAATCCATAACTACTCATGATTAACTGTAGCCCTTTCATTGCTCACTGATGATGTTGCAGTCTATAACTGCTCACGATTAGCTGTAACCCTTTCATTACTCACTAATGATGCTACAATCCATGATTGCTCACAATTTTTATCTTTAGTTATTTGAGTCGAATACTTTGAATTCCTTGTGCTGACTTATTAGAATTTTTGCTGACTGTTTAAAATTTTTACTAACTGACTTTAAGTTTTATTGTGTTGACTGATTATAATTTCTCTGCTGACTAATTTCAATTTTGCTATGTTAACTAACTTTATAAATTGGGTTCACTTCCTTCTAGATTTACAATTCTTACAGACTTATTGAAGTTAGTTTCAATCATGATGAATGTATAAAAGCACATTATAATGTTAAAAATTTATGATAAAATTCATCACTTTATCATGAGATATCATGCACTCAATGAATCTCACTATTTTTTATTTTTATGACTGTCATTTATTTACCATTTTCTAAGGTCAGAGGCATCGTTAACCTTCTTATACTAAGGGCATATCTTTTACCAAGTGAGGAGCTTACTTCCATACCTAATTTCAGGGAGAATTTGCTAAATAAAACTTATGAAAATTAAGCATAAAAAGATCGAATTTTGAGTATCAAAACAATCTTTGAGTCATTTTTGTGCTTTTCTTCCTTATCCGAGTATTCCCCCACCTTTATGATATTACTCAATGTGGATACCATTAGAAAGGTCCTTTAGATACTCTTACTCTTATAGAGCATTGGAGTAAATAAAGCATTTTTTTTCATGGTCCTCTTTTAGTATTCCTCCGCCTTTTTTGTGTTACTCAGCATGGATACTATCAGAGGTTTCATGTTGATACTCTTACTCATTTATGAGCATTGGAGTAAATTATTCTTACCCTTTTTTTATTCTCCTCTTAGTATTCCCTCGCCTTTCTCATATTACTCAACGTGGATATCGTCAAGGGATTTATACTCGTACTCATTTTTTAGCATTGGAGTAAATTATATGCATTTTTATCATTCAAAAGATTGAAATAATACTTTAAAATTCAAGCAATTTATGCTTCATGTCCACAAATTTTGTTTTTAAATTTTCTTCCCTTTGTTTGGGTGTAAAACAAGCATTAGATTGATTAGAGTTTATGAACTCTCAACATAAAGTTGTTAACTATACATCTGAAATCTGCAAGGTTAATAAAAGAAAGCCACTTTAATCAAAGGTCATAAGATAGGCTTTTCGCACACGATCTTATGAAGTTGATGAATTTAATTTTAATTTATGGATTTTATGATTGAGATGGTACTTTATTACATAATAGAGTTTTGATACTTCCTTTTATTATCTTGGTGAGGGTTTAGCATTTGCTATCTTACCCATTCTTATTGATGTATCGATTCCTTTCCCCTTCTTCATTTGTTTGTTTTTTCCCTGCACAAAATACCATAAGTAAGTATGGTCTATTTGTAAGTGAAGAGACTTTGTCAAAATGCAATGTTATTCTTTTTCATTCTTCCCTTTTTATTATGAAGATGATGTCTCTAATCATAAGGTCATGATACTCCATCATTGAAGTTGTGGCTTTGGGCTACATTTGTATTTATGCCATTCCATTAGTGCTATGGTAAAGGGCTTCATTCCTCTTCCTATAAAAAAGGTTCAAAAGTTAGAGATCTTATTTCATGATTAAATAATTTTTCAAAGTGCATTCATTTTAAGTTTTAAGTGCATTATTCCCTTTTATTGTGCTGATGAATGTATTATTGACATGTTGGACCTTCTCATCACCATATTCCATACCCTACATTGGTCTAACTATTATGGAGAGATATTCTAAATGATGCTCCAGATGAGACTATGGAGATGGATGTTGAATCTGAGGAGCTTGAACATCTTATCTAGCCTCTTGAGGTTGCCAAGATGATGCTTTTGCAAGTATCACTCTTAATGATACTCCTTTACTGGATGGGCCCATTAGGCTCCTAAGGTCTAAAGACCCATTGAGTATTAGGTTCACCTTGTTAGTGCTACCATTTTCCTTACAGATGCTTTAAATATGAATACTTTGGCTACTTTCCTACACTTTTATAATACTAATTTTGAATGTTAGTAGTAGAGTATTTATACAATCTCACATAAGCTCAAAGAATTTATCATGCAAAGCAAGTATTTCATGATAAATGTATGCAAGTACTTTAATATGAACCCTAAAAGCGGTTAAATGCAAGTATGGAGCTTAATGATGAAGAATTGAAACTAATTAGCTTCATTTCCAATTTTAAAATTAATTAGCTACATATGGATGAATTTTGGTATATTTTTCTATTTTAGAGTCAATAAGGAAGATTCAAGAAGATTCAAGGATATTCTAAGTCAAAGTCAATAAGTTAACAAGTTAAAGTCAAGGGTTAATGGTTGACATGTGACATGGCATTCTTTAATGCTTAATTGTCATGAGTTGTCATTTTGCTTAGTTGTCATGAGTTGTAATGAGTTGTCAATTTTGAATTTTCAAAGATGAGTTGTCATTAGTTGTCCTATTTTGAAGGAAATCTCCTTAATTAAGAATTTTCCTATATAGGTATCTTTAGGAATAAGGAATAAAACCTTTTCTTTCAAGCATTAGGTTATTTACATGCCTATATAAGGGCTATAAATATATAAAATGAATTTTAGAGAAGCATTAAAATATGAAAAAGTGAGGTTTTTCCTTAAACTTTGTTCTTTTGAAACTTTGTAAGTTTACTTAAATTGTTTCACATCTACCTTTCATTACAATTGCTAGGTTAAATTAGACTTAGAATTGTGTGATTATTCATCTTTTAATAGCTAAGTATCTTGTTTCAATTTAATAAGCAAGGGGTTTAGCTCCATCGACACAACCTATCCTTGATGATCCTTGGGTTAATATTCAAAGTTGGATGGGCGTTCTATCTCTGTTATAGGTAGGGTTTGTATCATACTTTAAAATAAATGTATGCAAGCGTATGCATGTTATATATGTCATACATGATCCTAATAGGTCTTTTGTTTATAACAGAGCTATGTTTGCAACTTGGACTATGAGAACGAGGTGCCTCATCAAGAGCCTGTAGGTTTGAGCATTGAATGCCTCGCTATTGGTACTTCTAATGTCAGAGCCTGTGATGCAGTTTGTCAGATAGATGACCATGCTAGCAAATGGGTCCATGCTCAACATTGGAGCTTATGATTGACTGATGCACTGTTGAACTTTTCTTTTTGCTATTGCTTTTGCTATATGATACCTGATGTATTTGTATGCTTCTTTCTACCCCGAGATCTCTTATACTGGCTCTTATACTTAAGTGTTCAATCTTCACTCTTTGAATGCAAACTTACTATTATGTATTTTGCCCCCAGTTTCATTATGAATTCATTCAAGCTATTCTAGTAGTCTTTTTCATTTTTGTGTGTAAGAGATCCAATTCATTCACTACTGTTGTTGATCTTTTGACTTACTAACCCTATTAGTTGCAATCTTATGCATTGAAGGTGTAGAAGAATGGGCAAACTGACTGAAGAGAGTTCTTGAAGCTAAAATCAACTGGTCTTGCTCTTCAAAGAATTATTGAGTTGAATATAAGGCTTAATACTGGTGCAATGATTGATTATAGTTACAAAGTATAGATTGCAATGCGAGTCATTAAGCCACTTGAATTCACTAGGTATAAAGGGACACTAGACTTACAAGCAAAAATCATAAAAGGGCAATAAAAAGAGAACATAACTAGAATAATGATCTTATATCTCTAATTTAGCTTTCATTATGTACTGTCTTTCCTTTCAAATACTTATGCAATAAGACAAAGACAAATATGCAATATTCGAACAAAAATTTCAAATTCAATTTTATTCATTCATTAGGGCAAAAATGAGAACATTCATTACATCATATGATACAACTCCTATTATCAGCCAGTCTTGAACTTTTTCTCTCTAATTTTTACCTTATTGTACTTTTTTTCTCTCTTTGTTTTTTTCTCTTTTTTTTCATTCTGTTTATTTTTTCCTCAAATTTCCTATCTTTAGAAGTTATAAGATGTGATATATGTATATTCTTTGAATTTGCATTTGTGCCCATGGTGAATGAATATAATTGAATTAAATTTATGTCAAACATGCAAATGTAATCAATATCATAATGCACAGTACCATTAGAATGTACATTACATAAGTAAGCATGATCAGAATTTATATTATCGATCACTAAAACAAAATAGAAACTAAAATTTTATTCAAAGAAGATAATAAGAAAATTTATATCTTATTCTATATACTAGGGACGTTGGGTCTCATGGTGGTTGTCCTTCAGGTGGCTGATATAATAACCAATTGTCTCCATGATTTCATCTTTCTATACCTCAACTGTGCATTTTTCTTTCTTATCTAGCATCTTCTCATCATCAAACTCATCACCCAATCCTATAGGCACAATTGACTAGAAAGGTATGTCAAAAGAAGATGGTTTAGTATAAAACACCTTATAGTCAAACTTTCCTGAAGGCTGACCCAATGAGTCTTCTACTCTTTCCATATCTTTGAGGGCATTAAGAGATTTCTCATTGGTTTTAAGATCTAGATCCTTAAAGGAGGTTAGCACTTCTTCCTCACTAACTCCTGAGTTAATCATCATGGTAGTTGGGGGTGGTATATTTTGGTAGTTTAGGAAATGATTATTCTTGTACTTAGATTTTTAGGGTTTATGATTTTTCCAGAGTATATAAGGTTTTGGATTTCATGTTTGAGGCAGATGCAATTATCCATGGAGTATTTGAGGTTTTGATGGAATTGGTAGTGCTTGTTTGGGTTATAGCCTAGGGTGTTTAGGTTTGGTGGGTTTGGATTAGCTAAAGTTTGAAATAAGACCTTTTGCATTAGGCGCTTTAAGGCTTTTGAAATTTTTTTGTTAAAATTGGAGAATCTCCTTGGTTGTTGAATAGCATGCACTTTCACAATTTGGCTAGTGCTTTATTATTGTGTGCCCCCAATTGGGTAGTTTCTTTCTCTAGTGCTTTTAGTAATCCTCTTTTTCTCACTTTCAATCTCCTCAGTTTGCAAACCATCATCATAAAGGTCTACAAATGTCTTAGGGTTCATCATTTGTAACCTCTCAGCCAGATTGGGTGACACATTACGGACTATCATCCTAACCTGATCTTTCTCAACCAACTTGTTTTTTATTAATCCTGCCTTGTTCATAAATCTAGTCAAGAAATCATAAAAGGATTCATTTGATTTTTTCTTGGTTAGTTCCAAATCCCTAATGGACAATTCCAATCTAGTGTTATAATTATACTATTTCAAAAAAGTAGCACACAATTCTTTCTAGCCAGCCTTGACAGACTTTTCCAACCTACGATACCAGTTTACAACTATTCCTTCTAAAAACAGTACAAATAACCTAATGATCACTGCTAATGGGGCCTTAGCAATGTTCATAGTTATTGTGTACTGACTAAGATGAATTCTAGGATCTTAAGTTCCATTAAACTTCTGCAAGGCATTTTGAACTTCTCAAGTAGCTTATTATCTTCCATCTGTAACATGTCATCGAAGTCAAATGAATACCCCATGCCTTGTCCCCTAATAAGCTCTTCCATTTTGGACATCTTCTGGGTCAGTGATTGCATCTGCTTAGACTTATGGTCTTATACCAGTTCAAGTGATTCTCTCTTTGCCTTTTCTACCATGTAGTTCTCAACATCCTCAAGCGTACATCTATAGTAGGTGGGTTTCTAGCAACAGGTTGCCCCCCAACATTGTTGGCAGCAGGTGGAGCATCTACAATAAGTGGGACAACTATAGCAGTAGGTGGTTGATTAATTATAGGTGGTGGTATGACAACAGCAAGTTGCATCAGTCCAGATAGTGCTTGTCTCAGCTTGTCTTGCTTCATAGTCCTCATGTCATCAATTAGAGCCCCTTTAATGTCTTCTAAGGTCTAGTTCCCTTACAATTATCCCATTTGTTCATATTTTGGTAAAGTCGGTTTAGCTTCCAAGTAAAATGGGTTGATAAGGCTTCTTTTTAATCTATCCAGTCTATTCAGGATTTCCTTTGCTAAGTGTTTAGGACTCTGACTCGTTCTTCTTAGTCTACCACCTTTCCGTCCCTAAATATGAGAAGACCTAGGTGAATCTATGATGGCTGCAAATCAAGGTGTTAGCATGATGAATGAGTTGCATGTATGCATGTATAC
This sequence comes from Mallotus nudiflorus, assembly GCA_947683625.1. Classification (NCBI taxonomy): domain Eukaryota; kingdom Viridiplantae; phylum Streptophyta; class Magnoliopsida; order Malpighiales; family Euphorbiaceae; genus Mallotus; species Mallotus nudiflorus. Next base: position 1,143,868 of record CANTUR010000275.1, on the reverse strand, counting down.
GTGATGCACATGCTATGCAACAAAGTAACAAGTAGCAAGTATCAATCAACTGTACAATATACATCCTTCCAACTTTATTCCTCCCACACACGTGTTCAATGGTGAGTCTCTTTTCCTAGGATTTTTGGTGTTGGTCTTAATATCAATAGGGGATATCAAGAACTAACACGCATGCCAAATCTCTCTTAAAGTAATAAAAGCATGGAAAAAAATATTTCTAACTATAAAGGTATAGCCCAATTTTTATTATCCCAAGGGGCTTCAAAAGTATGGACCTGGGCTTTTATAGACAGAAATACCTCGTGGTAATAATCATAGAAACAACATTTCTAAGTATAAAGGTCTAGCCCAATCTTTATTATCCTAAGGGACTTCAAAAGTATGGGCCTGAGCTTTTATAGATAGAAATACCTCATGGAAAAAAATCATACAAGAAATTTTTGGTAGATCCTAGGGTAAGTAACTAAGCCATTATATGTGGTTAGGGTCTGGTAAAAGTCAAGGTTCCTTTAGTAAGATGCCCTCCTTTAGGATTTGAATTACAGGCCAAGGTTAGAGAGGCTTGACATCTTTTGTAAACTCGAGAGAAGACTACCCCCCTTTAAGACTTGGGTTACAGACTCTGGTCAGATGAGTTCGATAATCTCTCTTGAATCAAGTTAAGGCTAAGAGTGATGGTTAGCCAATTTACAACTCCATGCAGCTAATGGAATTATGGAATCATAAAACAACGCCATCGGTTTAATAGGGACATGCAGAATGAATGTAAGAATAAAATAATAATTAATAAATTAACTCTAAAGAATATAAGTAGAATCAATATCTTTTATCCCTAGTGGAGCCGCCATTATAGACGATGGGGTTTAGCACGCGCTAAAGATTTTAGTAACCACGACATTGTTTGGGCTCAGGGCCCTAGGGAACACACTAACCATTGTCATAAAGACATGGCATGGAGATGAGGAGTCACCACCCAAGGTAATAACTGGGACAAATTGAAAGGTGGTATTTGATTCTCTAAAAGAAAGCTAGCACCACAACCATGAGATTCTAGGAACGGCATACTAACTTCTTTTAGTCTTATGTTCATTTAGATTTATTTTATCAATTACTACTTTATTCTCTAATTACAAGCAATTTTATTTAAACCCAAATTAAACATCCATTTAACCCAAAAAAGGCAACAGGTAATAAAATCACACGTAAAAAAATGCATACAAAAGGTAGCGTCTCTAAGTCTAAACTAGGTTAATTTATTAAAGTTAGCTAATTCTACATTTTTATGTACAAGTGAATAGGACTAGAGATGGGCCAAAATTTTAAGATAATTAATGAGTCTAAATCTACTTGTTTTAATTCTAAAACATGGGCCTAAATTCATTAATTTTAAGAAACAAAAGAGAAATTAATTAGTGGGCTTAATTCTACTTAATTTTAAATTAAGTGATGTGATTTTGAATCTATTTATTTTTAAAAGAAATGAAATTAATGGGTTGAACTAAGTCTAAATTAATTTTAATTACTAGAAATGGGCCTAAGGTTTAATTAATTTTAAAAAGAAATAAAATAAATTAGTGGGCCAAAGTCTAAGTTAATTTTATTAATTAAAAGTGAGCCTAAATCTAATCCTAAATGGGCGTAAATTACTTTTAAATTAATTAAAACCTAAAAACCATTTTTAAGCCTATTTATTAAATGGTTTTGATTCTAACATGAGCTTGGGGCCCAAAGAATTAAAAGATCCAAAAACAAAATCCAAACAAAAATAATAACAAAATCATATCAAACACATGATTTATGTGATTTAAAAAAAAAAACTAAATCAATTTACATGCAACCCTAAATTAATCTAAAACCACCATTAATTTTAATTGATTTTTACCCAATTAAACCTAAATTACTAATCAATTTTAGTGCAGAAAGTATAAAATTCTACTATTTTCCATTATTGGGGCTATTACAAACTATTGTGCAGAAATTAAAATCAAATTAATTACAACCCAAAATAGAAGAAAATTAAAAGAATGCAAAAATCATAATTCTAAATCCAAAGCAAAAATCATAAATTCTAAATCCTACGAGGGCTATACAGATCTTAATCCATGGCATTCCATGGATTCCTCCAATGGTCACTGGCAAAATTTTATATCACCACTTTCATCTCCAGATTATTACAGAACATCAATCAAAATAAAATAAAAAATCGATAAGGAATCAAAGAAAAAGTAAAATAAGAAATTAAATCAGAATAAAAGAGGAAAAAAAAGGGTAAAAGATGTTGTGCAAATGCTATTTGAATCCCCCCCTCATATTTGAATTTTAACCATTTTGAGATTGACTCTGTTGTTTCTTTTTTCTTAATTTTCTGGACTAAAAGCAAAGAACGTATAGCTAATTGGGATTTTTTTATTCTCTTTAATTTTTTCACAGCTCTTTTTTCTCTTTTTTTTTTCTTTTTTTTCATAGACTTTCTCTTGGCCTTTAAGCTTTTTCTCGCCTCTCTTGCTCACTAGTCCCCTTCACAGCCTTCCCTTCTGCCTTTTAAAGCCAGGCCTAACCACTTCAGCTCCTGCAATCACGCAGGAAGTTGCATAATGGCTAGGAGCGAGATTAGGAGAATTGAATTTTTAAAGTCAAGATAAGGAGATGATAATCAATAGGATTTTGAAAAATTAAAGACTCGCACATTGTCCTAGACCAATAAAAATTGAAAAAAGATAACATTAGCATAAAAAATCAAGTAAAAAACACTTTTTAGTGGGAATTGGCATTATAGAATGATGATTTTCACCCGTAATGCCGACTGACATTATGTAATGCTGATCGGCATTATGTAATTCCTATTAGCATTATATAATGCCAGTCGGCATTAAATGCTGGCTTACCAAAATTAAATTTTTTTAATTTTTATTTAAAAAAAGGTCCTCAGAAGTTTCTAATTTTTATAATCAAATCCCTAAAAAACCAATTTTGCAATTAAGTCTACAAAACATAGCAATTTAGTCCTTTAAATCACTAAACTTGACACCACAGATTAATTCTCAATTAGATTTTCATCATAGGGGCTTTCATTGCATTTGTGCACAATTGCAACCTGAAATTGGGTGCTTACATACACGAATTATAGCCTTTAGAAACCTATAAATATATGTGTTTGGCTCTGTTTTAGAGGGATGAACAAGTATTATTACTAAGTTTTAGTTTAGAAATCATTAAAAAGAAGTTCTAGTTTTAAAGACTAATTTGAAGAAGACAAGGTCAAAAAGCAAGAGTGGATTATTCTACATCAAGAAATTCTAGAAGACATAGTAAAGGGTTTTATTCACTCAATTGCTTCTTTATTTATCTTTCTATGTTGTGTTTAATTTTCTCTTGTTATTTCTTTATCATGTATTTTGGCTAAGTCTTTGTATGAGAATTACAATGAAGAATTAAAGAAGAACTATATTTTTATCCTTTGTTATTTATGATTTTGATTTCAATTAGTGCAAATTATGTTATATTTGCTTGATCATCAAATGTAACTTGTTAATCAAACTATTTACAATGAGAATTGGAGTAATTTGGTGGATAAATAATTGAAATTACTTGAGAATTGAATATCACTTGGAGACAAGGAATTCATCTTAAAGGAATAAAAAATTAGTATAATATATTTATTGATTTTCTTTACCTCCGCATTTCCATGAGAATGAACGTGGATACTAAGAGGAATTACCTTTAATTGACAATGAGAATTGCTTTTCAAGACTATAAACTAATTTCCAATCAACATGATGTATAATAATTATATTTAAAGTTCTTATTAATTCTGAATTATAAATTCTCTCATGCATATATTTTGTTATAATTTCTTATAAGAAATTCTAGTAATTAGTAAACAAGTTAAATTTCTTTTATTTGTTACATTATCTATTACTATCCTAATATTACTTTGCCTACTCATTTGAGTATCTATTCGATTAATACAAAGTTCAAATTCCTGAGTGTTCGACACCCGACTTACTCTATATTAAGTCCTAGAGACTAGGGCATACAATTTAACCCACTTCACATTCATAAAACAAAATGGTCCCTAAGTTAGTCTAATATACATTGATTTAATTAAATGGGCTAAATCTACTTGTTTTATTTACAAATGATTCTAAAAGCTAATGGACCTAATTTCTATTTAATTTTCATTTAAATGAGCCTAAGTCTATTGATTTTAATTCTAAAAAATTGATCCTAATTCTACAAATTATATAAGGCCTTAGACTAATGGGCTTAAGTCTAATTGATTTTATTTAAGTGAAATGATCCTAAAGTCTACAAATTATAAAAAATGCTTTAAGTGGGCTGAGTTAAATCTAAGCTAATTTTAATTAACTAAAAAATGGGCTTATATCTAAATTAACCTAATGAGCTTAAATTGATTTTAAAGTTAATTAAACCTAAAACTAATTTTAAAAGCCTATTTTATTAGTGAGTTCGACCTATCATGGGCTTGGGGCCCAAAATGAATAAAAACACAAAAAAAAAACCTAAATAACAATTAAACAAACGTAATGTGATTTCTAACCCTAATTTAATTTACATTCAACCTAAAAATTACTACTGCCTCCATTGATTTTAATTAAGATTTTACCAAATGAACCTAATTTACTAATTAATTTTAAAGTGTAGAAAAATTAAATATTTCACTAGATTTCCACTATTGGGGCTATTAAATATCCTACTGAAAATAAAAATAAAAATAAAAATAATTAATTACTACCCAAAAATAATAGCAAAATACGAAGAATTAAAATAATACCAAAAATACAAAATAACAAGAAAAACTACATGAACTAAAAATGTCTAATCTAGATTTTTGGCTTATATTAGGAAGCCTTCATGGATTTTCCTCCATAGTGGATTCACGTTACCCCCTCCATAATCATAAAACAAAAAAAATAAAATAAATAAAGATTAGTGACTAAATAAAATAAATAATAAATTATATATATATATATATATATACAAATGAATTAATAAAGTAAAGAAAAAAGTTAATTAAAGAAATAAAAAAAAGAAAAAGGAAAAAAGAAAACAACAAAATAAAACAATTTGCAAACTAAAAGTTGTAGCAAAAGAAGAATAAAAAACCAGATAAAAAAATGAATGAAACAACAAACAAATGGATAAAGAAAATTAAACCAAAAAAAAAAAACAAAGTATGCTAAATAACAAAAAGAAATGGTTAATGAATAATTGATGGTCAGTCTTTCCTTGTACTTTGATTATGTGATTTTTCCAGTATTCACGTAATTCCACCCATCATCATCAACATGAACACACACAAAAGAAAAAAAATAGTAATTACACAAAATAAAATCTAAATCAAATAAAATCAAAATAAGCTAAACAAGAATAATTTTAAAAAATAGAAAGGAGTAGAAGAAGATGATTTTATGGATGCAATATTGATTGCCTTTTAGAGTTTGATCAACCTTTGATGAAAGCTTGTGGCTTTTTATATTATTTATGAGTATTGGTTTTTAATTGGATTTGATTTTATGGTAAAAAACTTATAGTACGTAAAAAAACAATCAAGGAGAAAATACTATATTTGGCTCTTGGCTAAAATTAGAAGAGTAGAGGAAAAAGGAATAAAACCCTAGGAGCCTCCCTTGTGAAAAGAGAAAATGATAAATATATAGAACCTAGTCCAATAATCCTACGTTAGATTCATGATAAATATTAAAAAAAAAACTATTCTTATAATTTATTTAATAAAAAATATTTATCTAATAAAAACATATTTATCAAATAAAACAACCAATAAAAAATAAGTATAAAAATAAAATAAATTAATAAATAAAACAAATAATAAATAATAATAAAAAATTGCAGAGTGCCAGTCGGAAGTGTGGATTTCCAATCTACATTTTTTATGGCAACCTTTTTTTTTTTTTTGAATTTTCTCTATTTTTTGAAATTTTTAAAGAAATAATTAAAAATGAAATTTACATGTAAGTCCTAAAAATAAAATAAAATAAAAATAATTTATAATTTATTTCAAAACTAATAAATTAGATCTAATAAATATAATTTCATAGTCAATTTTTATCATCAGGTCCTCTGTCGCATTCAAACTCAAATCATCTAAAAATTAGGTGCTTATACATGCCGTAAATATCAATAATGTGAAAAGTTCATATTTCGGACTAGAGTCATCATATTCTTGATCTCGTGATGTCACCATGCATCCCCTATATTGTCATCACATATCATCGTAGCATAAATAATCACTGCAAACATGCATGATTGTGTACATTTTGCTCACCCTTTCAAGTAATTGAGTGTCCATTGATTGTCCTATTATTCATGTGATCAGGCAAGCTACATGCATAGTTGTCTTTACTTTACAGGTTCATTACACCTAAGTTATATTTACTTTTATGCGATCCTTTTTTCCTTTTATGTGTATTTTATTCGGAAGGAAATGTAATAATGATATTTCAGCTTTATCATCTTCCATTATTTAATGTACTGTGTGAATGATATACAATTTGTCATTATCGAAACTTGGGTGTTGTGATAGCTAAACATTGAATATCATATAATGAGAAATAGTCAAAAATTATATTCGATCCCCCGAACTTGAAAAACTTTGTTGGGAGTAATACTCATTGAGTAACCCGATGTTGTCCCTTTCTTTTCCTAATTTTCTAAAAATTGGGTTGTGACTCCACAAAATAAAAAAAGTGTTTCGTTCCTCTTGAGACCAATCATTTGTCCTTATTTGATAAAGTTACCATGTCCCTTGGAAACCTGTAGGCTAAAAAGCCATAAAATAAAAACAACATAAAAACCAACGAGTCACTCATAGTGGCGACTCCATAGGGGATTTCTAAGTAAAAAGATTAACTCGAAAATGACTATTTGTCATTATGCAATACTCAATTTTAAAGAACCCCTCACTGTTGCATTTGCACTACACATTAAACGTGCACCATTGGTCCTTAAAACTTTGATAATACTGAATGACATTGCCACCATGATTCCACTCGAGTCATAGGGTGATGAAGATAAGTATTATCACCTTTAGTTTTTACTCGTGCATTCGTCAGACTCATTTGACCAGAGTCTATAACCTAAGTGCTAAAAGGAGGCAACTGAGTTATCAAAACAATGCTAAACTCACTAATCGGAGTCCATAACCCTAGTCATATAGGGACATTCTTACTAAGGAACCTTAGCCTTTCACCCTGACTCAGCTTATGTAGATAAGCCCGTAGTAACATCCACTAGGATTCCATTAAGTTATGCATGTTATATGTATCCTAACCATGTCCGTTTGACTTGATATTCATAATTAACATGACTCTCCTAGTGTCTATCACTAAATGATGTCATAATATTAATTTTCATAGAATGTTTATGCTCAAACCCATGTGATTCTCATCTACTTCATGTGAGCCCAAAGCATGAGGAATGATAAGAATCATGTACCTTAGCTTAAATAGTCTATGCAAACTAACAAATAATGACATCCCTTGATGACGAAACCTATGAGATGTCATCCATTTAATCTTATCAAATCAAATGAACAGGTTAGGAATTCAACTAGATTGTGGACCTTTGTTCAATAAAATCAAGCTATAAACTATCAAACCATACTTTCATGACTCTCATTAAACATATTGAATATCAATATAGAGGCAAGAACTTAGACCCCTTTTGATTGACCTTAGTCCTATGCATACGGGTGCACACGGGCTTTGGACATGATTTGAAGCCCAACAATTGACCCCTACATTAACATCATGTGATTACTTAAAGTACATTTTGGTATTGTTCCTTAATTTAACCTTTGGTTTTGATCAACATAAATTGAAACAACCTAGTTTTGATAGCAGAACTAGAGTCCCGATGACTATAGGTTCAAGACTTACCTAGGAAAGAAACTGAATGACCTCATGGAGAAATACGATTAGAAGCGAGAGCTTGCTTATGATTGGTTTGTTCACTGTGCTGGAAATACTAACTAGCTTTCTAAGATTAATCATGCATACATAACATACATATAGATAGCATGAACTAACCTCTGTTTCTTACAACAATGATTATATTTCATTATAGGGTTTTGCATTCACTCAATGCATACATGCTCACCCTTTTCTTTTGTAGGCACACGTTATGCATCATTCATTTAGCTAACCTTGATAAATGTGCAAGAATACAATGTTAAAACATAAGTGACTAAGAAGATACCTCATGTCAATAATTCTAAGATAGACTAAGAGAGGGGATCCAAAAATTGCTCACTAATGGTACCATAGTCAAAATCATCCAAGCCTAAATTAAGGCCAGAAATGCATGAGATGGGAATAATACACTACTGAATGAAGCTTCCATATCTGTTCACCCTAGGGTAGATAAAGTAAAGGGAATTCCCTACACTCTAGTTCAAGCTGATGATGACAATGACTACAACTAGGATCTCAAAAATGCACTAAAAGCTGTAAAAATTACTGACATAACCAAGCCTGAATTGGTAAGGGAGATTAAACTATTGGCTAATAGAATGGCTTAGTTAGAATTCACCTTTAAGGATAAAGGAATCCATGGCTCCAAAAGCTTCACTAATCTTGCATTATTCAAAGATGAACTACTCCCAGATGATTTTAAACTACCAAACTTTGCTAAGTTTGATGGAACAGGAGACCCACGAGTCCATCTAAGGCAATACACTACCTTTATGGCTACTACGAAGCTTACAGAATCCCATATTGTTTGATTCTTCTTCACATCACTAAGGGAAGGACCGAGAGCATGGTTTTTTGACCTTGAGGATGAAATTAAAAGTGATTGGCTACTATTAACTTAAAAGCTTATCAAGTAGTATGAATAAAACACTCAGCTAGACATCACTCGCAGAGATCTCAAGACTATAAGATAGGAACTAGGTGAAGCTTTCTCTGATTATGTTATAAGATGGTGGGGAAAGGCAGTTAAAATGAGAAATCATCTTAAAGGTGAATAGATAGAGCTGATAATTAAAAGGCACTACCACATTTTAGAAAATAGATGATTTTTACTCATTATCCTAACTTCAGAGCTCTCTATCAAGCTAGAATTAGAATTGAAGATTAGGAACCTCAGTATGCTAAAAACACCTTCTGCCGCAATACCCAATCAAACATCCAAAATGCCTTTACCTAAGTTGTATAAATAAACATAATCTAACCTAATACTCACAATCCACCATCTGTTAATGCCTTCAGACCACCGAGAAAATTCTCAAGCTTTAACCTTCCACTATCCAAAGTATTCCAGTGACTTCAACAAAAGAACCTTTTACAGCCTCAAGAGCCCAAGCCTCTTCCAAACCCATTACCCCCTTATATTGACCAAAGCTTATTCTTCCACTTTCACCAAATGCCCAGTTACACCACTGATGCATGTAGAACCCTCAAGAATGCAATCCAAGACCTCATTGACTCTGGAAAGATTGATGACCTAGAAAAATGACCCAGCATCAAGACCAATCCTCTCCCAAACTATTGAAACATGCCTCCACCAACCATGAACATGATTTCCTCTAATCTACCAAAGGACCTTGTTGAATAATCAATCCAATCCATGTAAGAAACCCAAGATAAACTCTCGAGCCTCATTCTTGAACCTCATGACTCTAGCGAAGATGAACAATGTCCTTCTACCTTTAAATACATTCTGATGCCCTAGAAATTACTCCCCCACTTAATGATGTAAAAAAAATCCATGAATACAACTCTCCCTATGAACGGTAAAGTGATTAATTTCCCCTACTCATAAGAAGTAGACAAAGGCAATGGCTATGGAGTATGGGATTTACTAAGTCAACCATCTAGGAAGTTTGACTATAAAGTCAAGTACATAGCACCCCTTGCTACTCACATTCACCTAGAAGACATAGAACCCTCAGGATAGGGAGAAGAATTTGATAAGGAAAAGAGGGTGGACAATACTATTCAGCCTCAGAACTTGTAGGTCATAGGGATCGATATATGGTATGACTTCGATGATCTTGAAATTATTGTCTAGGACCAAAACAATAGTAAAAAAGTAGATAAGAAAGTGGCTACAAAGCCCTTACTAGTAGTTAACCATATGACTTACAGTAGGTGAGTATATAAACCCCTTAAGAAAGAGAAAGATCCCCCAAAGGAAAAGAAGTAACAAGTCATCAAGCTCTAATCAAAGAGGAAGACATTGTCCTTAAAAAACTTAGGAAGACTTAGGCATAAGCTAGTATCTGGGACCTCCTTATAGCCTCAAAGAATCGCCATTGATGCCTCAGCCTATAAGATGGTAGCCTTTCTACTAAAAGCTCCCTCCAGTGTAATCGCCTTTTTGGACGAAGATTTACTCTTCAAGGGAAGGGTGCACAACCGTCCTCTTTTCATACAAGCAATTATTAGGTCTAAGAAGACTCCATGAGTCATAGTGGATGATAGATCTACTATTAATGTTTGCTCCTTGAAGTTGCTACACAAGTTTGGGATGAATATTAAAAACCTAGAAGAATCTAATGTGGTTGTACGAACCTATGATGATTTAAAAAGCTAGTCTTTGGGACTTTCAAAGCAGTAGTTATAGTGGGTGATATTGAATCAGTAACATAATTTACTGTCCTGGACATCCCTCTAACTTTTTCCCTGTTACTAGGAAGACCTTGCTTCCACCCACTAGGAGGCATACTCTCTACTGTGCATTAGAAGATCAAGTTCCCTCTAAATGGAAAGGTCATTACCATCCCTACTAAAACAAATAATATTATTGCCTGTTTGAATGTGGTCCCACTAGGATTTTAGGTTTCTATAATCAGTGATGGTTATATTGATCCTAAAGTTGCTGCCATGATGAAGAAGATGCAATATCTACCTAGAATAGGATTAGGAGGAAGGAACAATTGGGTCATATAATTCCTTAACTTTTAAGGATAGACTAACATATTTGATCTAGGTTATGATCCTTAAAAGGACACTGAAGCTAAAAAGTTGATTTCTTTTATGGCTAAAAGCTAAACCTGAGTCTACCAAGGATAAGCTAAGAAATGGTTAAGCAACAGGATCAAGAAACTAGAGTTTGAGATCTTCAATGACACCCTCAAGGGAAAGCACCTATTAGATATGGTCATTGAGACTGACATTAATGAGTTGATGAAAAATCTAGGGTTAGAATTTGAGAGTGAGACTGTCAATTATGCTCAAGCAGCTACCATCCTCGAGTTAAGCATTGATGACATCCTATTTGAAGACATTACTAATGATGATCTATGTACTTTCTCTATTTTTGAAATTGATAATGTAATGAACTCTAAAGTTAATGCAATGAAATTAGATTTTGCTTACTTGTTTAATGTCTTTCCTATTGGTAGTGTGCATTGCATTAATAAAAACATTAGCATATTTGACATTTATTCCATATGCACTGAATCATTTAACATTGACATGAAATTTGAACCACGCATTCTGCACATTTTGAAAGATGTTACCCATTAAGACAAGAGAGAAATTTTAAAAATATTAAAAAAAAAACTCAAAACTATTTGCCTAGATGTACGATGATATGCTTGGTATTCACAAAGACATTTCTTAACACTTTATCCCTACTAAAGATGGGTGCAAATTAGTAAAACAAAAACTGAGAAGGCTCATACCGAAATAGGCCCAATTAGTGAAAGAAGACATCGAGAAGCAGATTAAGGAAAAATTCCTGGAGGTAGTAGATTATCCGGTATGGTTATCAAATGTGGTGCCAGTACTAAAGAAAGACAAAAGGGTTAGGATCTATGTCAACTATAGAGATTTGAACAAGGCTTGCTCGAAAGATGATTTCCCACTACCTCATATAGACATATTAGTTGACAGTGCTACCACATGTGCAATGTACTCCTTCATGGATGGATTGTCTAGGTACAATTAGATCTTAATGGGCATTATTGATAAAGCAAAGGCAACTTTCATAATAGAATGGGGCACTTATTGCTATAGAGTAATGCCTTTCGGTTTAAAGAATGCAAGAGCAACTTACTATAAAATGGCAACTACAATGTTCTATGACATGATACACAAAGAAGTAGAAGTGTACAACAATGATATGGTGGTCAAGTAAAAAACTAAGGAAGAACACTCGTTCGATCTCCAAAATTTCCTTACAAAAGTTAAGAAGTACAATCTTATGCTTAATCTAAAGAAATGCATATTCAAGGTCACTTCAGGAAAAATGCTAGGGTATGTTGTTAGTCATAATGGGATTGAAATAGATTTAGACAAAGCAAAACCGGTTATAGAGATGCTAGTACTAAAAATAGAAAAAGAAATTAGAGGGTTTCTAAGGAAACTACAATTCATTTGCAGATTCATTGCCAAGTTGATAGTCATGTGTGAAGCAATCTTTAAGCTACTAAAAAAAGATTAGCCAGTTGATTGGAACGAGTAATGTCAATTAACATTCAACAAGATAAAAAACTGCCTAGCTAACCCATCGGTTCTAACCCACTTAAACTAGGGATACCTTTAACCCTGTAGCTGCCCATCGAAGGAAATGCAATCGGTATAATATTAGCCCAAGAGGTAGAAAAAAAAGCAGAACACGTAATCTACTACTTAAGTAAGAAGATGTTGTCGTATGAGGAAAAGTATAGCCAAGTCATATAGAAATGTCGGGCAATAGTATAGGCAATGAAGAAACTCAGACATTACTTTCAGTCCTCCATAATTCAAGCGTGTCTAAAATGGATCCAATGAAATACCTTTACAAAGTTCCCTCCTTACTAGGAAAACTTGCCAAGTAGCTCGTGCTATTGACAGAATTCGATGTGTAATACCTAACTAAAAAAGCCAATAAAGGGAAGAGCAATGGCTACACTTCTAGCTCTCAACCCCACTTTAAACTCGGAAGAAATCCAACTAGACTTCCCAAATGACTTTAGTTCAACCATTGAGATTTAAGGATGGCAGATGTATTTTGATGGAGCAGTTAATTAGTTTGGTGCAAGATTTCATGTCATATTACAATCTCTAAAAGGTGAAGTGGTACCAATTTCCAAAAAGTTCAAGTTCATAGTCATAAATAATGAAGTAGAATATGAGGCATGCACACTCAAAATAGAAGCACTGATAGCCCAGGATGTTATAGAAGTTGAAATCTTCAGAGATTCCATGCTAGTAATTAACCATGCCATAGAAGAGTGGGAATTAAAGAGCAACACTTAAAACCTTACCTAGATCACTTAAAGCTTCTCACCATGTCCTTCCAAAAATGTAGATTCATTCATCTCTTTAGGAACCACAATCAAATGGCAGATGCACTTGCTTCCCTAGTATTAATATGGGAAGGACCATCCAAAACACATATGAAGCCTTTAATCCTACTCAGATTGGGACAACCCTATCATAAGAACTGTAGAATAGTAAAAACAAAAACAACTAAAAAACCCTAGTTCTATAACATCTAGAGATATCTGAAGGGATGGGTCTATTACAATAAAGTAAGTGAAAAAGATAAGGCAATCATCCAACGATTAGCATTAAAATTCACATTGCACCAGCGTATGTAATACAGAAGAGCTTTAGATGGGTTACAACTCTAATGTCTAGATGAAATTAAGGCTGTAAGAGCAATAGAAGAGGTACATGAAGGTTTTTGTGGTCCACATGAATGGAGTAATCCTAGCTAAGAAGTTAATCAAACAAGGGTTCTTCTAGATGATGATAATGGAAGAGTATATCAAATTCTAAAAGGAATACCATAAGTGTAAAATCTATGGGAATGTCAACCACCTTCCACTAATAGAATTACACTACATCTCTCTCCATGGCCCTTCTTAGCATGAGGACTAGACATAATTAGATAAATCCACCTGAAAACCTTAAACAGACACAAGTTCATCTTAGTAGCAGTGGATTACTTCATAAAGTGGGTTAAAGCATAATCATTCATAAGGATAGGAGCTAAGTAAGTGTCTAAGTTCATCAAAAGAAATCTATTCCATCGATATGGGATCCCCCATCACATCATCTCTGACAATGATGTTCAATTCCAAGGGGAAGTTAGAGAACTACTAAGGAGCTATAAAGTGGAATGTCATAAATCTTCTCCTTACTAACCATAAGCAAATGGGGTTGTCGAAGCCATAAATAAGAACATTAAAAAGATCTTGTCAAAGATAACTCAGACTTATTGAGACTAGGTAGATAGATTGTCATATGCCTTATAAGGATACTAAATAATAGTCAGTACTTCAATTGAAGCAACCCTTTTCTCTCTAGTATACATATCAAAAGTAGTACTTCTAGTTAAAATAGAAATCAATTCCCTTTAGGTAGTAATAAAATTTCAATTGCCAGAAGTATAATGGGCCTAACAGAGGCATGATAATCTCACTCTCCTAGACAGTTGAAGACATAAGGCTCTATACCATATATAATTGTATCAGGCTTGGCTAGCTAAAACCTTTAACAAAAAAGTGAAACACAAGAGTGTAAAAGTAAGAGACTAGGTATTAAAGCAAGTAAGGTAGAACATTCTAGACCCTAAAGGGAAATTCATACCAAACTGGGAAGGCTTGTGCTTGGTCAAACATGTAATATCAAAAGGAGCAGTGAAGCTGATGGATTTTAAAAGCAAAAAATTCTTTGAACTTGTAAATATAGATTGCCTAAAGAAGTATTACATTTAGGGTAAAAAAAATCCCACTGAGTTGAAAACCTAAAAATGGTTGCTCAAGCAAAAATTAAGGACTTCCAAGTATGTTGAAAACCCTACATGGGCAACCTAGGCAAAAATTAAGAAAAGAGAGAAAATATTTAACTAGAAAACCTGAGAAGGCTAGTTAGGAACAGGGGTAACCTCAAGTTCAAAATTTGTACAAATGCACCTATGCTTTTTGATAACTTATTTTTTTGGAACTCTTGAATTGGAACCCTACAAGTGATCAAGAAAGGGCAAGGTGCGTAGTGGGGAGGATCCGCACAAACCTTTTGATGCCCTAAAATATAGAGAGATAATCTAGAGAGAGTGTGTGAGAGAGAGAATAGAATGAATGAGAATGAGGAATATGGTCCTATTTATAGGGATAGTGATGCTCAAACCTGAAAGGAGTAGGATTCCTCTTTGAATAAGAGTCCTAAGCCAATTAGGAGAGTTTTCCTTCTTTTTTTAGGAGTCTCCTATTTTAGGAACCTTTTTCTATGTGTCTTTGGATGTCCTTCCTTTCTAAGTAACCTGTATAGGGAAATAAAGACCTTAATTAAAGAGGAATATATATATATGGGGTGTCAAAAGTCCCCCTCGTGAGTCTATTTGAATATTTATGTCTGATGTATAGGGTATGTAAGATGATGGAAAATGTTATTGTATCTACCTAGAGAGAGAGACTGCATACGTAATTGCATATGATATGGAAGGGTGAGTTGAGGTGGCTAGCCTTAGTCACAGGAAAAGATAAAGCTCAATATCGAGTTTTAAAATCATTATCTAAGAACATCGTTTGAAGTGCTAGCTAGACTTGAGTAAATAAAACCTATAATAAAAATGCTTTGGGGTAAAATATTAACCCATCAGTGTGGAGACAACGTACTAGAACCAGTCATCACTAGAGTTTTGATGCTCAGTGCATTAAAAGTGTGGCCCAAGTGCCGAACCTTAGTACTATAGAAGTGACCTAAGGGTGCCAGCTTCAGTCAATGGACTTAGATGCTCGAGGCTTAAATGCTCAATGAAAGGACATGAGGCTTACATGCTTGGAACCATAGTACTATAAAAGTAACCTGAGGGTGCCAACTTTAGTCATTGAACTTAATCTTGGTGCATTAGAAGTGCAGCCTAAGTGTTGTATAGTCTCAGTGCATTAAAAGTGTGGCCTGAGTGCTAAACCCTAGTACTATAGAAGCGACCTAAAGGTGCCAATTTTTAATTACTGGACATTGATACTGGAGCCTTAGGTGGTCGATGTGAAGGGACAACTAGTAGCAATGTGTACGAGGTTGATAACCACTATATCATTTCGATGCCTTTTTTGAAATTTGAATTACGTAACCATCGTGTCTATTCATGTGTTAGAAGATGAGGTGTTTCTACTACCATAATGATGACTTCTCGATTAATGGGTCTTTTCTGTTTCCTAGACTGCCTTTAATGATGTTGGAGAAACCAAAGTATTTTTAAGGGTAGTAATGGCTTATTCTATAGCCTTTTATTGTCCTATAAGTGCCTCTACTTCTTTGATTTATTGCATTTTGCTTCTTGTGATATTATTTGCTTCTTCTTCCCTGTGCATTATCATCAGGCTTTTTCTGTATCAAACCTTGCATTCTGTAATCATGTGAACCTTTTCTTCATTCATACCTTTCTTTTTTTTTCTTATTAAATCCATGGAACTGAGGGAATAAGTTAACTCTAATATCTTCATCTCTAGAATATATTAGGATTTGTTATGGTGGTATTGGAGACGCTTTAGTATTCTCACCAATTTCACCCTGCACATCGTAGATAGGAAATTTGGAGCCCATACTCTAATGTTGGATCTCGATAAGTTAGTTATGTATATTAACCAATTAGAGGGAGGTTTGAAGTTCCCTTTGGATCCCTTTGTGAAAAATTTCGTAAATAGGTATAACATAGCACTCAGTTAGCCTTATCCTAACAGTTACTGGATCTAGACTGGTTCATAGAGTTAATGCATAAGGAGGGTAGAGAGTCAAACTTAGATGTCCTACGATACATATATGGTCTGAATAAGAAAAAAGAGGAGCTAATGTTCTCACTATCAGCCATCCCTAACCATAGCCTTTTTGTGAAGCTTTCGGACCTTCACAAGAAGTGGAGGCACAAATTTTTCATTGTCGAGCACCACTCAGACTTTGTGGATGTCCAGCAAATATGGTCTAATGAGTGCTATAAGTTGAAGTGCCCCCTAAAGTTATCAAAATAGGATATTGAGATGGTCCTGAGGCTTCATCTCCATGGCCTGCTCAATGCTCGATCTGTTAAAGATCTATCCATAAGATATCTTTAGAGAGTTTGCCCTGATTGTGTACAATCTATTGGTATGTTTTGGGCTTCAGGAGGTATTGTTTTAACTTCTATATTTTTTTATTTTGTAGATGGCTGACCTTTTTTCCTTTGCAGATGGGATTTGACTTGTAGTTACGAGCTAGAGGCACAAAGAGAAGCTTAGATCTCCTCCCATCGCTCGAGCCTATAGTGCTAGTAGTCCTGAATGAAGCCATCATTAGTTTGAAGAGGAAATTTATAGTCAAGTCCTCTTAGACTGAAAAAGATGGGAGGCAGAAAAGATGACTCCTAGATAGAGACTTGGATGTTAAGGAACTTGATGAGGACATATTTGTCCAGTGTCCAAGGCTCTTCGGGTGTCCAGACATGAGGACTTAGATTCTAAACATGATGAAACCTCCAAATATCTTTAATGCCTAGGTTAGAGATCAGTATGCAGAGTCCTTGAGGCTATCGGCTGACAAATAGTGTTGGATAGAGGAGGGTTGTAAGGAGTTGTATAGCTCCATGATCAGGCATTCGCTAGAGGTAAGTGTTCAATATTGTTTGATCTTTTTATGTTTTGAGTTTTAAGGAAATGACATAAGTTCTTTTTCCCAAATGACTTAAGCTTTGCTATTGGTGAAGGATGAATACTTCTTTCTAAAAAGCCAATACAGCCTAAAGGAGATGGAGGAAGGGACTATAGCGATTGACTTCGAGAAGAAGTTAGATAAAGTAAAGGCAACACTAGAACTCTACCAAACTAAATATGTGGAGGTGAAGTTTGAGTCAGAAGCAAGCCAAAAGAAGGTGGTTGAACTGGAGCATAGTCAAGCTCAACTTACTAGGAAGATCAAGGAGCAAGACTCTCAGATTGCCAACCTGGAGAGAAGCTGGACAAGGCTAAGAAATCCAAAGAAGACGACAAGAGGACCTACCAAAACATTGTCGATAGGTTTCTCAAGGCTTATAGGTCTGAGTGTCGATGGGTCCTACTTTCCCAGAATCTAGATCTAGACTTGATGAAGCTAGATAAGATAATGCTAATTGACTGGGCTAGGATTTCTTTTGAAGACAATGCCTAGAGCAAGGCCTCTTCCCTTCATGTGAAAAAAGCTGCCAAATTAGTTAGGGAATCATCTTTTGAGCCTCCTACATCTGTCAGAGCTGCCAATGCTACTCCCCCCTCTATGTTTGTATCTAAGTAGTCTAATGCTCAGTTGTTAGACTAGAGAAATTTTTTTTGTGGACTTTATAATATAATTTTTCTTATCAATGAATGAAAATACTTTATTTAATAGTATTTTGAGTACATCTCCTGGTAATATTTTCGGAGACAATTCGCGTTCCAATATCATTGTAATTACTTCCCTTATCTGTCTCTTATTTTTTATGCCCCTTTAGATGTTCGCTCTATACTCTAATAGGGGCCTTCCCAGTTAGGTCCATGTTTGTTGGTACCAGAGTTGCCTTTGCCGATGTCTGTGCTTCTAAGTACCCAATCTCCTATCTTGCACTGCCTTAGTTGGATATGTTGGAGATGATACTGAACTATATTATGCTTATGTCTCTACTATAGTGGACACTCATTCTCTTCTTTCTTCTAGTAGATCCAAGCATATCTGGGTGTTAATTCTATTGGTGTCCTGATGTAATTCTTTACTAACCCTGTAGCTTGGTGATCTGATCTTTACTGGTATTATTGCATCCATACTATAGGTTAGTCTAAATGGGGTTTCTTCCATGGAGGATCTGGGCATAGTCCTATAAGCCCAGATGACATTGTTAAGTTCTTCAACCCAATTTCCCTTCTTTTTGTCGAGCCTCTTCTTCAATCCTTGAATGATAATCATATTGGTGACCTCTGTTTGCCCATTTGTCAACAGGTGAGCTACTGAGGTGAAACAAAGCTTTATTTTGAGGTTGGAGCAAAAAATTTTGAATTTCTCATTATCAAATTGCTTTCCATTATTTATGATTAAAGTATGCAGTATTCTGAACCTGTAGATGATTTCTCTCCAAAAGAAGTGTTGAATCCGAGCCTCTATGATGGTTGGTATAGCTTCCACTTTTACCCACTTAGTGAAATGATCTATGGCCATAATTAAGAATTTTTCTATAATGTTGAGGCTGGGAAGGGACCTAGGATGTCCATTCCCTATATAGCGAAGGGCTGCTAATCGGATGTTAAGGGTTGGAAGGCTTGTGATTAAGGTGGGCAAACTGCTGGCACTTATGACATTCCTAAGTTAGCTTTTAAGCATCTTGGGTCATAGTGGGCTAGTAGTATCCTTGTAACAATTCTTTCCTAGTTAATGTGTGTTGCGATTCATGTGGTCCATAAATCCCTTCATGGATTTCCTTGACTACGTAATTCCCTTCTTCTGAGGACATGCATTTAGACCATGGGTGTGAGAGGGATCTTATATAGAGTTCTCCATGATGGATAGAGTAGTGGGCCACATTCATCTTCAGCTTTTGAGCTTTCAATTTGTCATCTGGAAGTGTCCCAATTTATAGTTATTGAACGATCGATTTCATCCATTCCGGGACTTCTCGTACATCCATGATTTCTGAATCCTCTATGCTAGGTTTTGTCAGTGCTTTAGTGAGCTCCATTTCTTTGAACACCTAATTGTCTTTAGCTATTAACTTGGCTAACAGGTTAGCCTCAGAGTTTTATTTTGAGGGATCCAGACTATTTCCCACTGCCCCCCATCTTGCTCGATCTTCTTCAGGAGTTGCATGAATTTTCTAATGTATCTGGCGATGCTTGGATCCTTAATTTGGAATGTCCCTTTGACTTGGTTTACTACTAATTAAGAGTCTAAGTGTATCATGAGATGCTCAACCTTGACTTATGTAGCCAACTTTAAGCCCATGATGAGCGCCTCGTATTCCGTAATATTATTAGTTGCATTATACCTTATTCGAATTGCATAACTGATATAACTTTGTGTGGTCCTTTGAGGATAATCCTAGTGCTAGATCCTTGGGTGGAGGAAGTTTTGTCAATATAGAGCTCCATTCTGGTGCTTTAAATATGGCAAGATCTTTTGGCATTATTTCCTGCACAAAGTTTGCTAATGCTTGAGCCTTCACTTGTTGCCAGGACTCATAGTCGATGTTGAATTCTTTGAGTAATATCAACCATTAGACCAAACTACTAGATGTCTTAGGTCTTTGTAGAATTTTTCTTAAAGGGAAGCTGGACCTTACAATAATGGGATGACCCTTGAAGTAGTGTTTGAGCTTTCAGGATGCATGGATGACCACTATGGCCAATTTGTCTGGTATTGGGCACTGAATCTCAAATCCTCGGAGTACTTTGCTAATGTAGTATATTGGACTTTGTTGGCTCTCTTCCTCCCTCACTAGTACCAAAGCTATGGATTCTTGGCCCACAAAGAGGTATAAGTACAACATTTCCTCTAGGATTGCCCTATTGAGCAGAGGTGGTGAGGATATGAATTTTTTAATATCTTTAAAGGTTGCCTAGTAGTCTTCAGTCCAGACAAATTTCTTAGCATTTTTCAAAGCTCAAAATAGTGATAGGCATCGTTTGGATGAGCAAGAGATGAAACGCCCCAAAGCCATAATTCTACCATTCATTTTTTATAGCTCGTGGATAGTTTTTGGAGCTTTCATGTTATGAATGGCCTCAATCTTCTTCGGGTTAGCTTCAATACCTTTATGGGATATCATGAATCCTAGGAACTTTCCTGCCTTGACTCCAAAGATGCACTTTTCTATATTCAACTTGATATGGGACTGGCTCAACAATTGGAGGATTTGATCAAGGTCTGTGGGGTGCTGCCCTGCATGCTTGCTTCTGATAATGATGTTGTCCATGTATACTTCCACATTTCTCCTGATCTGGTCTCGAAGTACATGGTTCATTATCCTCTGATAGGTTGCTCTGACATTCTTTAATCTGAAGGGCATCACTCTATAGCAGTAAAGACCTTCATGGGTAATGAAAGATGTTTTCTCTTAATCTTCTTCCTTCATCGGTATCTGGTGATATCCTTGTGTTATGTCTATAAAACTATATAGACTATGGTCAGTAGTGGAGTATAATAGTTGGTCAATTGTTGGTAGTGGGTAGCTATGCTTGGGGCATGCCTGGTTGAGGTCAGTGAAATCCACATACATTCTATATTTTCCATTTAATTTCTTTACTAGCACCATGTTGGCTACCCATTCTAGGTGGGTAACTTCTTTGATGAATCCATCCAGCTTCAGCAACTTCCTTGTTTCTTCAGTGATTATCTTCTACCTCTTGTATATGAAAGTTCTCTTCTTTTAGATCACCAGCTTCGCCCCTAGTCTAATGTTTAGGTTGTGCAAGGAAATCCAAGGATCTACCCTAGTAATCTTGGATGCCTAAAAGGAAAAACCTCTTAAGTACTTAGTGAGGACTTCACTTTTACCTCGCTTAGTTTCACTATCAATCTCATTCGATCTTTACCATTCTCCCATCAACAATCTATAATGTTTGAACATCATCGATTGGTTTAAGGTCGGCTCCCTATTTCTCTATCTCCCAAGTTTCTCGGGGGAATGCTTCTATTTGAGGTTTGATTGCCATCTGGTAGCACTGCCTGGTTGTGTGCTGATCTTTGCAAATCATAAGAGTTCCACCTTTGATTAGAATCTTCATGGTCAAGTGTCGGATACTTATGACTGCATCCATTTCGTAAAGCACTAGCCGTCCTATGATACCATTGTATGCCAGTGGGAGATCCACCACATTGAACTAAGCTTTGATGACTTTTGTTTCTTTGATGTCTTGATTTCCAAATTCTAGACTTAGTTCTGTAATTCCCATTGGATGTATAGTTCCTCTATAAAAGCTTGTAATAGGATTCTGGATAGCCTTCAGGTTAGTGATAAAGTCTCCCATTGCTTTGTAAGCATTCCAAGACAATGTGTTGATGGTGCTTCCATCATCAACCAATAACCTCTTCACCAGATAATTGTTGATGTATATGCTTACCACCAAGGCATCATTGTGGGGGTGTCGAACATGGTCCCCATCTTCTAAATCAAATATGATGATCTATCTCTTTTTGAGGGTAGGTCTTTCCTTTATGCGGCTCCTTTTAGGTCTCTTCTCAATGTTTTCTGCTTCGATAATCATGTTAATCATGTCAGCTAGTTCATTCCGAGCCTTTTTTGGTTTTGGCCTATCTTGCCCTTGTGTATTTGGATTCTTGGCTCCTCTGGATGTGTCGGTGAAGTTATTGAGTTTGCCATTTTGCACTAGTCTCTTAATGGAATTCTTTAGTTCTCGACAGGCCTTTGTGTGGTGCCCGTAATCTAGGTAATATTGGCAATAGTGCCCTCTATCTTGCATGGCTCTCATGTTTAGACTTATTCTTTTAGCTAGAGTAATTCCCATGCCATTATGTCAGACCCACATGAGGATCCTGGATTTAGAGGTATTTAAAGGTGTGTATCTTTCAGTTTCCTTTTAAAACCTTTCCATTGGGTTTCTAAAATTTGTTCATGGAAAGCTTGCCCTTTTGGGTCTTGATCTTTCTTCTTTAGCTAGTGCTTTCTCTTCATCCCTTCGCATCCTTCTATCTTCATCCATTTTTATCATTTTAACCGCCATGACCATCACCTCAACAAAAGTGCCAGGTTCTTTTTTCATTATCTTTTCTTTGAGTTTTTTAAGTCTAGTGCCATTCTTAAGGGCTTCGATAGCTACTTCATTTACAAGATTTTTGATTTGCATGGCCACCATATTGAACCGGTCCAAGTAGCTTCGTAGTGATTCATCAACCTGCTGTCGATACATTCAGAGGTCATTGATGTTTTTGGTTGGGGGAATGTTGGTGATGAACTTAGTTCAAAATTTCTCTGTTAGGTCTTCGAAAGAGGTGATAGAGTTCTGAGGAAGCCGGTGAAACCATTTTTGAGCATTCTTTATGAGTGTGCTTAGGAAAACCCTGCACATGATTCTATCATTCACATTTTTTAGCAACATTCTTGTTCTGAACAAGGATATGTGGTTGATGGGATCTCCAATTCCATCATATTGATCCAGTTACAGCATTCTATATTTAGTTGGGATCTCTATCTTGATTATCCTTCTTATAAAGGGTGTTCTTCCCTCTATAACACATTTATCCTCCTTCCTTGGTCTTATGCGGCCTTTGTGTATAACCTCTTCAACCTTTTGGGTCAATTTTGAGTCATCGAGAGCTAGAACCATTGAGCTGGATTCCCCTTTCAGAACTTTATAATTCCCTTTACTTCCTTCAGGTAATTCCAAAGATGTGGTGTTGTTTTCTATGTAAACTGATCTAGGGTTGCCACTTTGAATCAAGGTATTCAATTGTTACTACTTCAAGGCTATCTGAGCTTTAATGTTTTGTATCATTGATTTTTTGTTTATTGGGGTGAGGTTGAGTGTTTAGGTTACAGTGTTTAGGTTAGGTGTAGTTATGGCTGGTGTATCTGTTAGATTTGGAAAAGGTATGGAAGGTATAGGTCGATGATGGTGTTACAAAGGAGCATAATATGGGAAGTTGGTGCCAAGAGTTGGCCACCCTTAGGTGTTTCCAAGGGGAACATGCGTACCACTATATAAAGGTCCAACATACTAGAAAGGGGCTAGACGTACTGCCATTGGGAGAGGTGCTAATAGATTAATTGGAGGAATAGGGTGGAGAGGTTAATGTGAGTGTCAGGAGTCAAAATTGGCAGTGGACTAGAAGTTATGGTGTTAATGTCTTAATTTGGCATATGCATGAATGGCTTTTACCCAAGAGTCCCCACATACGGTGCCACTTCATAACTTGTTTTTTAGAACTCTTGAGTTGGAATCCTATAAGTGATCAATAAAAGGCAAGGTGAGAGGTGGAGAGGATCCCCACAAACCCTCTGATGCCCAAGTCAGAATATAGAGAGATAATTTAGAGAGAGTGTTTATGAGAGAGAGAATAGAATGAATGAGAATGAGGAATATGGGGTCCTATTTATAGGGATAGTGATGCTCAAACCTGAAAGGAGTAGGATTCTTCTTTGAATAAGAGTCCTAAGCCAATTAGGAGAGTTTTCCTTCTTTTTTTAGGAGTCTCCTATTTTAGGAACCTTTTCCTGAGTGTCTTTTGATGTCCTTCCTTTTTGAGTAACCTGTATAGGGAAATAAAGACCTTAATTAAATAGGAATATATATATGGGGTATCACTTTTATTAAATGATTTTAGTGAAATGAGAATAATTGCCAATTTATGCGAAATCTATTTTAAACAGTGCAATGCATTTTATCATCATGAATTGCATCAAACATGCTTTGCATTTTCTTTCATTACATAACCATAGTTCTTGCTATCTTGTTGGAACTCTATCCTCGAAATCAGCCACTATCATTGAAGCCTCTAAAAAAAATCCAACTAGGTGTGAAGAGCTCCAAAAAGAGACACCCTAGGCAAAAGAGGGAAGAAAAAAAACCAAGCTAAGTGCAAAAAGCTCCAAAAGGAGACACCTTAGACAAAAAAGGAAAAATAAAAGAGGCAGACAATAGTAATGGCAAACATCACTAGGCATAGAAATGGCAAAAAGCACATATACTACAGTTATCATGATACCTATATTGTACAACACATGTAAGACAAATGCCCAGATACAACACCTAAAGTCTATAACCTCGGGAAAATAATATAGCAAAGCAACCACAAGCTTAAAGGCCCTATATCTAGCCCTTAAAATAACTACATCAATTGTGGCTACCATCAGAAGCAAGCATTAATCCTACTCAAGCATCCCCATCATCTGATCTAGGCTTCTCATTATTCAAAATGAAGGATGCTAGCCATGACTCCAGCTCATTAATACAACATGATAAGTTGTGTGCTCCCGCTCTCACTCCCACTCACAGCTAGCATGGAGATGTTTAGCCTGCATTGCATGAAAATTGCATATCATACACACATACATAAAATATATGCATAAATAAATAGGTATAATAAAGAAGACATACCCTTTGGTTGCTTGTAAACTCTATACAGTGTTGCTGTGCACTCCCTACAATAATATACCAGTACTGGCTAAAAGAGACAGGGATCCATTAAAAAAAAGCAAATAAGTCAAGCACCAATTGTTAAATAGGTGACACAAAGGCAAATAAGTAAAATAAAAATGAACATGGGAAGCATCAAGAGGGATAACATCTGACTAAGGAAAGCGCAAACGAGGTAAATCAAGATATACTCCTCCACCAAAGATGTCCATTCTAGATAAATCCAAGGATGGCCTAACTGCTAAGTCCCCAAGAATGACACCACCAAAAGCCACACCGCTAGCATGGGCAATTGCCTTAATATGAAACATGCCTTTAGCCTCCTCAAAATGGGATATTGATATCTTCTAATGAGATCCCTATCATTATAGGTATGTCCCTATAACCATGTCAATTACAGCTTATCACTAACAAAGTTTGTTATAAACTTGTACAAAATAGGAATAAAAGCCTACTAGATCAGAAGAAGCAACTCTCAATGATCCATGTGATGGCACAACCCTTAATTCTAAAGGACAAGTCCCATCCACCTGAGGAGGTGAAGGAGGAGGAAAAGTGCCACCAGCTAGAGCATCAATCAACACATTAGCATAAAGAGATCCTATACCCTTTAGGAGACTTTCAAAAGCATATCCTATCATGGTAGTAGCAAGCTTGTTCACACTAAGCTCATGACTCCATAACATGTCACCAGGAGGAGGAACAGGGACTTTCCTCACAAACATACCATCCCATTAATGATGGACTTGCTCATTTAGAAGCCATAACTTGCCAATAAGGCTAGGGAGCATCACTTATGTTTTTGTCAATTGCAATGTTGTCACCATCTCTACATACCAATCTGACCTCGCTGAAGGAGAATCTAATTAAAAGGCAAAAGTAAATAAAGAATCTCCAGAAAATGAAATAACCAATATAGTAGGAATCAAGCATACCTATCCAGGTTACAACCTACCCATGTAATCCCGAGCCTCTATACAATCCTCAATCAAATTAGTAGTCTTCTTAATCCAGTTGGAATAACGAGGAAACCCATCCTCCAAGAGATGCTCGACAGTCGGATGAGGGAGAACCTTGAACTCATAAGCCCATATCCGCAAAATTAGGACTAAAAAAATTAAGAAAAAACAAGCAAAAGACAAAGAGCAAAAAGACGGATACAAGAACTCTTACTCACATCCAGCACAAATAAGCACCTGTAAATCCTCAAGCTACCTCGGCATGTTGCATCCAAACTTGAGTACATGAAGATGAAAGCAATAGTACCTTAATAGGCTGTCTAGTTCTCTCATGATAGGCAATAACCACAAACTACCTGTGCCCAAAGGATTTGGGAAGATGGCAACACTCAACAAATAAAACAAGAAGTAATAAGCCAGCTGCTTTGTTAAATTAAGATCATTATTATACATTGTCTGCATGGTGGAGGCATACTCGGTGTAATAAGTGAGGTATAGATAACCAGACTTCATGTGGGTAGGCACCTAAAGCAGCTCCATAGTGAAGCTCCTCCTTGCCACAACAGAAGAACACTCATTCTCAATGAAGGGAACATGCTCCCAAGAAAAACTCAAGCCCATGATAATAGCAAAGTCTAGAGGAGTGATGGTCATCTCCCCAATGGGTAAGTGAAAAGTATGCGTCTTGTCCATCCACCACTCAATCAATGTATATATAGCAATCTGACTCAACGCATATGAATCATAAGAAAGCACAATAATAATCCCATTAAAACCCTCTCCTGTAACCATCTACTTCACACGTAAAGGAAGACCCTAATAGTATGTGCTGACCCTGTTAAAATTTCCAAGCAATATAGTAACTGACCTATGAGGCTATAAACAATAGGTATGCTATCAAGAATATGCACTGTTACTAAAATATTAACACATTTTTCTCTTTGTTATTTAACAAGATCAAATTAATAATAAAAATTGAAAAGAGAAGCATCACGACAGGTGCTAGTAGATAACCAGAACTGAAAATAGAGCAAGAGCTATCAGGTTATTAGCACTCACAATAAAACTATAGATTAACAATCATAGTATAAGCTACAGAACTACAACTATGACAACCTCAATTGAAAAAATAATAAACATGGCAAGGGCTGATAAATAAAAAGGCAACCTAAACAGCTAAATAACTTCAAGAAACATAAGGACAAGGGAGGACCTACATGGTGATGATGACAAGCCCAAGTGTGAGTCTCCAGACTATAAACCATAATGATCAGGTCTCCTCGAGAAACTTAGATAGTTAAGAACCCTAAGATCCATCAGTACTAGTTCTTATAATGGAACTCCTAGCTCTAGTGGCCTCTATAAAGTTACCCTCAACATCTAAAAAGATATCCTCTAGACCCTCAGGAATGTTGGGCAACTCCATCTTATGCAAACAAAAATAAAAATTTAGAAGCAAAAGTAGAGCAGAAAACACCCAAAACTCAAAAAGGGTCAAAAAATATGAAAAACACTCAAAGAAGACCAAAAGAAGCTTCCTCAAACCTTAAAAATGATGTCTTAAATGGACTAAGAGAGTAGAAGGTGCATGCATGGCCAAGTGCTCCACACGTGCAGCCATGCACACTTCCCCCTCCATGCACTCCTTTAGAGTTATATGTTCACCCTGAGACTTTGCATACTCATTTCTGTGGTCCTAAACCTCCATTTGAGCATAAGACATGCACTAAAATCATATAAAAGTACACTGATATGGACTACATCTATCCAAAGACAATATGTGTAGCCTCACCATTTATAAGAAACTTAACACCTCCTAAAAGAAGAAAAATAGGAAAGAACTACCGAAAGGATATCTTGCTCAAAATCATCAAAATAACATTTGCAACATGACAAGTGATGACATTGTCATTATTGCATCATCACTGCATCATCAATAACTAAGATTAAAAGAGAAGAACATATTACATCAATCAAAATAATCGCAATAATCTATTTGCCTAACACCAAAAGAGGTTATAGTTCCAGTATCTATCTATTTGTGTGACACCCAAAGAGGTTATAGTGGTAGTATCAATTTGTTCGCCTGACACCTAAAGGGGTTATAATGGTAGTATTATCTATTCACTTGACACTCGAAGAGGTTATAGTGGCAGTATCTATCTATTCGCCTAACACCCAAAGATTTTATAATGGTAGTATCTATCTGTTCGCCTAACACCCAAAGATTTTATAATGGTAGTATCTATCTGTTCGCCTAACACCTGAAGAGTTTATAGTGGTGTTATCTATTTATTAACCTGACACTTAAAGAGTTATAGTGGTAGTATCTATCTGTTGGCCTGACACCTGAAGAGGTTATAGTGGTAGTATCTATCTATTGGCCTAACACCCAAATAGGTTCTAGTGGCAGTATCTATCTGTTCACCTGACACATGAAGAGGTTATAGTGGCATTACCTTTATGACTAGAGAGTGTTAATTACGATGCTTAAAAGGGGTAGTCATTGCATTTCACGTGCATGCTTGCATATTATATGCCTAATTGCATATCACTATCATGCACTTGTCTCACTTGATTGAATCATTCGTGTGGAAATCATGTCATTGCATGAACTATAAATTGCATTATTTTTCATGAATCCCAAAATTGCATATTGCATGAATCCAAAAATTGCATCATTTTGCGTTAATCCAAAAATTACATTTTGCATGAATCCTAAAATTACAACTTGCATGAATTCCAAAATTGCATCTTGTATGAATCTTGAAATTACATCTTGCATGAATCCTGAAATTGCATCCTTATGTGAATCACATCTTGCATGCATTACAAATTGCATCTTGCATGATGGCCAAGTCATAAAACAATAATAATAATTGAATCACAACAACACAACACTTAGGTAAGTACCTCTCTCCTCAGAAAATGATTTTTTTCATCT
This sequence comes from Mallotus nudiflorus, assembly GCA_947683625.1. Lineage (NCBI taxonomy): Eukaryota > Viridiplantae > Streptophyta > Magnoliopsida > Malpighiales > Euphorbiaceae > Mallotus > Mallotus nudiflorus. The sequence goes on along the minus strand of CANTUR010000275.1, from coordinate 1,114,920 downwards.
TTGCATTTGCTTTATATGTATTGACACTAGCACTAGGTGGCTATGCAACACACACAAAGTAGGGGGCAACTGTCATACCTTAAATTTGATAGTCCCTAAAAAGGTCCAATGATGAAGTGAATCTTCGAAAAGATTAGAGTCTGCCCTTTCGTAACACCTTTAAAGTGTGCAACCCTAAAACCCTAACCGATCCTACCAATGTGCAAAATTGATCATCGAGCCATTAAGTTGTGTTTTGATCTTATGAAATTCAAATTATCATAACAATAAGAGGCTTGTTTCAAGTAATCTTTTGTCAAAACACGTAGCTTGTTGAGTCGGTGTTCATTTCACCAGACCAAGACCTAACTTTGTGAAAAAATGGAAATTGATTTTGATAAAATGGACTTTGGAAACATGTCTAGAAGGCTCTAAAACCTTTAAAATTGGTCCTAAAATATTCCAAAACAACTCAAGGATTAGCATGCGTCGCTTAGAAGTGTGCGTGTAGCCACGAACACCCCTAGGTGTCACGCGCTAAAATCAAAGTTGAATAAGAGTAAAAAAACTTTAGGAACACATCCAAAATGCTTTAAAACCTCCATAAGTAGTCCCAAAATAGTCCAAAACACCCTAAGGGTTAGTGTGTGTCACTTAGAAGTGGGCGTAAACACCCCTTGGTGTCATGCACTAAAATCAAGGCTAAATTAGACAAAATAAACTGCATAAATGCATCTGAAAGGCCCAAAAACTTTAAGAATAACCTCAGAATAGCCTAGAAAAGCCCTAAATTAAGTGCGTAACAAGCAAAAGTGCATGTAACGGCGTATAAACGCACATGACCAACCCTTTCCTCACATTTTTCACTATAAATAGGTACCTCCATACCCCATTTTAAGGGGGGAGCAAGAGGAAACACACACACACTCAAAAATCTATCCCCTGAAGGCATTGGAAACCCACTTCCATACAATTTTAGCTCTCCCACTACATTTTTCTTAGGTTATTAGGTCTCCCTTCCACCAAACCTAGCCTCATTTTTGTCAAAGCACACTTCAAATGTATACAAATTATCATCATTCTACATGTCATTTTGAACCTCTCGATGAGGAAAGCTTAATAATCCCTCAAAGCTAAACCTTCAAAACCCACACAAGCTCAGTAGAATTTAAAGACCACATAATCATTTTAACACGTTTATTTTATCGTACTTCATTTTATTTTATTATCACCAACATTTATGAATATTATTATGCTTATGTGATGAGACTAGCAATTTTCATGCAATATGAATAATTTAGACTCTATTTTTTGCTCATCTCATGTCTTCATTTTGTATCCTCTAGTTTCAAAATGTAAAATCATGTCATAAACACCAATAAAGTGAAAAGTTTATATTTCGGACTAGAGTCATCAAATTCCCAGTTTAATGATGTCACCATACATCCCCTATATTGTCATCACTTATCATCATAGCATAAATAATTATTGCAAATATGCATGATTGTGTACATTTTGCTCATTAAGTAATTGAGCATCCATTGCTTATCCTATTATTCATATGATCGGACAAGCTATGTGCATAGTCATGTTTACCTATTAGGTTCACTACACCTAGGCTAGATTTATTTTTTGTGATACTTTTTTTCCTTTTATATGTATTTTATTAATAAAGTAATATAATAATGGTATTTGAGCTTTATCATCTTCCATTATTTGATGTACTATGTGAATGCTATACAAGCTGTCATTACCAAAACTAGGGTGTTGTGGTAGCTATACATTGAATATCGTATGATAAGAAATAGTCAAAAAGTATATGCAATCCCCCGAACTTAGAAAACTCTATTGGGGGTAATACTCATTAAGTGACCCAATGTTGTCCCTTTCTTTTCCCAATTTTCTAAAAATCAGATGGTGACTCCATAAAATCAAAAAAGCATCTCGTTCCTCTTGAGACCAATCATTTGTCCCTATTTAGTAAAGTTGCCATGTCCCTTGGAAACTTATAAGCTAAGAACCCACAAAACAAAAACAACAGCAAAACCAACGAGTCGCTCACACATAGCAAGGACCCAAAATTCATCATTCAATGCTTCATCAATAATTTTAGGTTCAATTTAAAAAATAAAGGATGAATTAATAATAGATTTAAGTTGAGATCTAGTAGTTATACCTTTTGTAGTGTCACCTATGATGAGGTCTTAAGGATGAGCTTTCTTAAATTTCCAATCCTTTGGAATATCATTCTTTAAAGTAGATTGAGGTATCTCCTCAGCATCCTCCTTTGTAGGATCTTCTAGCTCCAAAGGTTTGCTAGCATTTTCTTATTGAATGTTCAAATCCACATGCTCATTTACAAAATCATCAACACTACAAACATCCTTTCTAAGATCAGGTGAGTTTGATTCATTAAATACAACATGTATTGACTCTTTAACTACTAGTGTTCTTTTATTAAAGACTCTATATGCTTTATTAGAGGTGGCATAGCCTAGGAAAATTCCTTTATCAGCTTTGGAATTAAATTTCCTAAAATTATCATTGGTGTTCAATATAAAGCACTTACATCTAAATACTCTAAGATATGAGATTTTGGGTTTTCTATTATTCCATAGCTCATAAGAATTTTTATTTCAAATTGGTCTTTTTAAATACTCTATTTACAATGTAACATGAAGTGCTAATGGCTTTCACCTGAAATTATAGAGGTAGATTATACTCATGAAGCATTGTTGTAGCCATTTCCAATAGAGTTCTATTTTTCCTTTCAACTACCCCATTTTGTTAAGGAGTTCTAGGAGAAGAAAACGTATGTGAAATACCATTATCATTACAAAAGGTTTTAAAAAATTCATTTTCAAATTCATTTCCATAATCACTTCTAATAGATGAAATACAAAAACCTTTTTCTTTTTTAACTCTCTTTAAAAAACTTTTAAAGGATTTAAAAGCATCATTCTAATGAGCAAGGAAACATACCTAAGTGTATTTAGAGTAGTCATTAACTAATACATAAGCATAGTGCATACCATCAAGACTAGTAATTCTAGTTGGTCCAAATAAATCCATATGTATAAGTTCAAGTGGCCTAGAAGTTGACACTACATTTTTAAGCTTACATGAAGACTTGGATTGTTTTTCCTTTTGACAAGCATCATAAGGTTTATACTTAGTGAATTCAAGTCTAGGTAAATCGATCATAAATTCATGTCTACAAAGATCATTTAAAAGTTCAAAGTTTGCATGTCCTAACCTGTTATGCCATGTCCATGTGTCATGGGAAATAGACATTAAGCATTTGTTGTCCTTGTTATCAACCTTGTTCAAGTTAATAATATAGACATTATCTACTCTTTCACCATTAAAAATTACTTTGTCTTCATTAAGACTACTAATATAGCAATTTTTAGCATAGAAAGTGACATTATTTTCCATGTCATATAATTGACTTATACTAAGAAAATTATGTTTAAGACCATCAATAAGCAACAAATGGTGAGTAGATAAGAATTATCAATTTCTTATTTATTTCTCCAATTTCTCCAATGCCTACTATTTTTCATTTTGCATTGTCCTTGAATATGACATGTCCTCCATCCTTAGTATTAAGCTTGTTGAATTATTCTTTATCTCCTATCTTATGTCTTGAACATCCACTATCAAAACACCATTTACTTATTATTCTTATAGACTTCAAGCACACCTACATAACATAATTTAAACATTCTTTTGAACCCAAACACTAATTGGTCTAGGTTTTTTAGTCTTAAAATAATCTAAAGGTAGCAATTGCAAATGTAGTTTTTTATAGAAGCATACATTGCTATAGTGACCTTTGGTCATGCAATATAAACATTCAACATTAACAAATTCAATTCTCCTAGGATGATATGGCTTCCTAGTGTATGAAACAATCCTTTTGTGTTATGGTGGTAAGTGTCTCTTAATATTATTTTATCTTATAATGTGAGACATAATTAATAATGGTAAAGTGTATTTTGATGGTTTTATGTAACATGCTTAGGAGTGTTGTGTCTAGTGTACATATAAGCATGTTTAGGTTGAGGTCTTCTAACTTGTGACTTACCTCTTTATGTCAATAAGGGTTGTGTCTTATGAGACTTCCTTTATTATTTGATATATGAGACTCCTTAGCTTTGGAAGCTTAAGTCTCAATTAGTTTAAAGGTAGAGGGAATTGAGTTATATGAAGCTTTAACAAATTTAATATAAGATGATGATAAGGAAGATGGCATTCCATTTGTATATCCAATCCCATGAGTGTTTCCATAGAGTTTTTGAGAGTCAATTAGACTATTTAAACTCTCCTTTCCTCTCTTGAATTTAGAAATGGAATTTTTTAACTCTATCACTTCTTTAGAAAGCTTATATTTTTCATTACTTGCTTTTTTGAGTTGTTCTTTCAAGGAATTAGAACATTTTAAATCACTAGAAAATTTTTCATTTGATTTATCAAGTTTAGAAAAATCATTTTTAAAACTTTCAAATTCCTTGGTTAAACTAGATAACTCATACTTATAATGCTTCTTTTTATAAAGTAAGATTTTGCATTTAAGCAAGAGTTTGCTCATAATAGAGCTCTCATCATCATCATCATCATCATCATCATCATTAGATTCATAATAATTATCACAAGAAGAGTTAGAAGTATATGGTACCTCATTTTCATTTTTAAGAGCCATAAAGTAAATGTTGGCCACTTCTTATTGCTCATCTTCTATTTTTTATTCAGAGGAGTAATCCCATGTTGCTGTGAAGGCCTTTCTTTTCTCCTTTGCTCCTTTATTCTTGAATTTGCCTTTAGGACACTCACTTTGGATGTGATCCAATTTCTTGCAATCATAACAAGTAACTTCTTTAGTTTTCTTCTTACCTTCCTATTCATACTTCTTGTTAAAGTCTCTTGTCCTTGAGAAATTTTTCTTTCTCAAAAACTTCTTGAAGTTCCTAGTTAGCATGGCAATATTACCATCTTCATCACTAGAATCTTCAACATTTTCATTTTCACTTTCTTTTTATGAAGCTTTTAATGCTATGCTCTTTTTCTTCTCTTCCTTCTATTCTTGCTCTTCTCCTTTTTGTTTAATTGTAAGCTCAATAGCATGCCAATAAGAACATCATCTAAAAGAGTATAGAGGTCTTGAGTTTTCTTAATTGAAGTAAACCGAGATTCCTAATCCTTCTTAAGTAGGATTCTTAAAATCTTATTGTTTACTTCTTCCTTCAAGAAATGTTTTTCAAGTTTCATGACGGTTGTGAGAAGAGCATTGAGATGGTTTGTCATCTCCATAATAGATTCTTGAGGCTTTATTTTTAAGAGTCCATATTCAAATATATTCTTACTTAAATATTGCCTTTATAATGGTTCTCTAAGGTCTTCCACATTTCCTTAGCCAAAATGCAATGTTGAAGCTTACCTCTTTCTTCTCTTGACATGGAAGAGATTAGAGTGATCATTGCCTTTTTATTTTTATGATTCTGTTTTTTTAATCATTCTTCCATAGACTTCTTACTAGAGTAGTTACCATACCATTAATGGTAGTTTTGGGTGATTCCCAACTATTTAGGATAACATCCTAAAGTTTGATGGGATCACTATCTAAATATAGCTCCATTTTAAACTTCCAATGAGGATAGTCACTAACATCAAAGAATGGTCTTAGTGAAGTAAAATTTTAAAGTTCCTCTTCATGATCTTGTATTCTAGCAATTAAATTCCTAGAATCTAAGCTCTAATACTAATTAAGAGTGCCTTAGAGGGGAGGGGGTGAATAAGGCTAATGAGAATTTTAGAAAATTAAAAGGAAATTAAATAAGAATGAGTAAGGATTAAGAGTAAAGAAAATAATAACACAAATAATTAATGAGTTTGGATTCTCAAAAATCCTATGTCTCCACCTAACTTATCCACAAGTTAGGATTTTCAATTCCCATAATCTTATTCATAAGATTAAGATAACACTAGAGTTTTATGGCTTACTCTTTCAACCTTACAATCAAGAGTTCTATGGTCACCCTTAAATCAATTCCCAACTATTTTAATGCCTAAATAGTTAAATTAATTTCTTTAGAAATAAATTTCACTTCCTTTCTAATCTATCCCAAGACTTAGATAAAGTATAAATTCTATTTCTAACACAAAACTATCATAAGAGTTTTACAACTATAAAGAATTTTGATGAGAGTTTAAGAGATTTAATGAATGCTAAGATAGAAAAATATTATAAGCAAGTACCATAACTTCAATTGAGCTCTAATATTAGTTTATATAGATAAACAAGTAAAAAATATGGATGTTGGAGGCACTGATTATGTCTCCAAAGTTTTCCAAAAATCCTTAAGTATTTTTCAAACTTTTACAGTCGAAATGTCACTCACGATCATAAGGGCAGTGTCCTAGCTCGTAAGGATTGATTTGAGGACTGATGCCTTTGAAGTTAGTTCAAATTTGCTTATTGTGAACTATCTGGACAACCTTTACAAGCTGCTCACGACCGTGAGGGTAGCTCATGAGCAACATTGTCCAAAATAGTTGAAATGGCTCAAAATGGGCACCAGTAAGGAACAACTCATGATTGGATCATGAGATACTCATAAGTAGACACCTATAAATCCAAAATTTGATTTTTCTTGGCTCCTTTTGCATTAATTGACTTAGGCACTTGCATTGGTTCATTTACTTCATAAAATACATGTTAAATACTCATTTAAAGAGTATTTCATATATTCAAACATTGAACAACTTAAATTAAGTTCCTACACACTTAAATAAAATCAATAGCAACTTAAATTATTTGTCAAAGTCAAAATTAGGAGTTTGATCATGCAAATGCTTTGATAAGTGAAGGTAAGGTTGTATGTCTTGAAGATTCACCAAGGTAAGGTTGTATTCCTTAATGATAAGTGTGCCAAAGGAGTTTTAGTGCTTTTTATAAGAAATGTGCTAAAGCCATGTTAATACTTTAATGATAGAACAAGCCAAAGTAAGGTTATGCTTTCATAAGTGTAAGCCAAAGTAACGTTGTGTTTTGATAAGTGTCAGTCAAAGTAAGGTTGTGCTTTGATAAGTGTAAGTAAAAGTATGGTTGTCCTTTGATGAGAGTATAAGCAAAAATAAGGTTGTGTTTTGATGATGAATGTGCCAAATTGATTCTACTTTGAACAAAATTATGATTGAATTTTTGTTGAGTTCTTGAAAATTTTATTTTTCAAAAAATGTGAGTGAAAAAATAGTGAAGAAATTATTTTGGGATTTAGGAAATATCTTGAATGCAACTATTTTGGTGAGATCACTATTCTTAGATTTATGTAATATTCTATAGATGACTTCCTTTATACTTGATACTTTATTAGTGAAAGAAAACTCAAATTTTGTCTCTTGGACAAAGCCCAACAGTAAGGACAAACTACATTGAATATTGGTGTTATTTTATGTAATTATTTTTGTAGTAATTTACAATTAATTTTCTAATATGTGAACACTAAAATTGCCAGCAAAAACAATCTCAAAACAACCAATTAACAAATTATGTTTTTATATTTCAATTTTTTTTAATTATTTTACTTTAATATGTTTAAGTGGTTATATTGAGCATTAAAGCTATTCAAATTTTGTTGTTATCAGATTGTTCTTAACATTTTTTTTTTGGTTGTTGTTTAGTTATTGTCAGGTTCTTATCTATTTTTTTAATACTTCTTTTGAGTTGCATTTAAGCTCTATTTTTAGTTGTTTAATTTCTTTAAATAATACAAATTTATGAGTAAATAGGTCAGTCAAAATTTTTAAAACTAAAATATATGATGTTTTACAAAAGAAATTCAATGAAATTGATTTTTTTTAAATGAAATTATGGTTGATTTTTGTTGATGGTTGTTATCATATTGTTGAGTTATAGTTAAGTTATCTGAAAGAATTTAATAGTTACAACTCAATTTTCTTTAGTTTATGTATTTAAAAATAATTGATAATTTTATTTTCTTTAATTTTTTTAATAAATTTTTTTATACAAACTAAGTTTTGTTTATTTCAATTTATAGTTTGTTTTAGTTTAATATTTGTAAATGATTACATTAAGTATTAGAGCTATTTGAATTTGATTGTTGTTAAATTGGTGTTGGATTGCTAATGTTTTTTTTTATGTTGTGCATATTTTAGACATATTTTAAGTTGTTTATTTAACTCTATTTTTAGTTGTTCATTTCTTTAAATGGTAAAAATTTATGAGTAAATGAGTCAGGTAAAATTAGTTAAAACTGAAATATATGATGTTTTACTAAAGAAATTCAAAGAATATAGTTGTTTTTATCAAATTATGGTTGTGTTTTTGTTGTTGTTGATGATGGTTATTGGTTTGTTCTTGAGTTCTTGTTGGGTTGTCAAATTTTTTGAAGAATTTCATTAATAGTTACAACTTAATTTCTTTTATTTAGATTTTTAAAAATAATTAAATATTTTATTTTGGGTAAATTTTTTTGTAAAAATTTGAAATAAATTGTATTTTTTATATTTCAATTTTTTTAATTTATTTTAATTTAATATTTTTAAGTGGTTATATTTTAGTTTAATATTTTTAGCGCAAAATATATTTTCCTTCCCGAGGTTTAATATAACTAACACTTACCTTCCTCTTTTTTAAAAGTCAAACTTTTACCTCCCTTAACTTTTATCCCATTAACATTTAAGAACTTCTATTGGTGTTAAACAATTTTTTTAGTTAAGTGTTATATAAAAAGATTAAAATGCCTTTTCAAACAATAAAAAACTATAACTAACAATAGAATACTAATCATATGATTTTTTTTTATGAACCATATTATTAGTATATGAGAAATGTATGTATTTAATGCTACTAAAAGTAAAAGACTAAAATATTATTAGTGTTTTACAATTAATTATACTTTTCTTACTGTTTTCAAAGGGTATTATAGTTTTCTTATTGTTTTAAAGGGTTATGGTTAGGGTTTCCTTTCTTCAGTGAAGCTTTTCTTTGGTTTTTTCATTGATTTATTATTGTTATTTCAATGTTGTTCTTCTATTATTGACATCATATATGTGGCTCATGAGTTATATAAAATCTCCTCAATGGGTTTCTTTGATTGTGATTGAGGAAGAAATGGTGAGTTTAAGATCGAAAAGTAGGGTTCAATCATGTTATGCTCATTGTTGTTGTGATGTATATCATATGCTATATGGAAAGCCTTTTAATCTATGTGCTTTATCAAGTGCTTTATAGGTTGCCTAAAGATTGTATAATGGTTTTTTATTGTAGAAGGTTAGTTCTAACTTGTTCCTTTTTTAATTTGATGTTATTACTTATAAGAACAAAGTATTAAGGGAAGGCTCATGGCACTATGACCAACAACTTATTATACTCGATGAACTAAAAGGCAATGAACAACCATCTAACGTCGAGATTAATCATTTTCCTTTTTAATTTTGACATAATAATCTACCCCTTAATTGACTGGATAAAAACTTGATTCTTAATGTAGAGATAAAAGTAGTGCCTATGCTATTTATTCATAATGATTACATTAACTTTTATAGAAAATTCATACAAGTTAGGGTCTCTATGGATGTAACTTAGGCTCTAAATCGAGGGATTATAATCTTGCATAATAAAGGGGAGCACCTATAGGTTTATTTTCACTACAAGAAAATGCCAACGTTCTATTCCTAGTACGAGGCTTGGGACATACAGTGGATAAATGTGAACTAAAACCTAATGTGGTAGAATAATCTATTTAGCCTTATGATCCCATTCTTCTAGATTCTCCATTAAAGAATCAATTTATGTTTCATGTGGTAATAATAAAAGGGAAACCTCAATCTTTTGCTCAAATACCTAAACTTTCCAACTCAACTTCTGCTTGTTTGATACTTATACTTCATACTTGAATCTTGTGAACACCAAATAG